>OZ023191.1:12330017-13633505 GCA_963995505.1 Hypericum androsaemum | reverse complement strand
TCAGTCCACCGGGCAAAGCCGAAAAAGGGGAGTTCAATGATTAGCCAATTTGCCAGTAGAAGCCTATGATGCCATCCATCATAGAGGCCCGGTCATTGACAAACTAAGACGAAGCTTCCGATCCCTTAGGTTTGTGATATGGTACCAGCAAGCAGAATCTATAATTCAGTAGATGGAAGCATCAAATCTTGGCTCATAGAAACAGACCTGGCTGTTGTATGATTGTAGAGCGCATCCCGCAATCCAAGACCAAACCTTCTTATCCACATCATACAGAAGGCCCTTCCCTTGGTTCCAAGATGTGAAACAAATCAAATTATCCTGGCCAAAGCACTCAAATCTCTCAGCTGATAACCTCAACAGAGCCCGAAAATACTTCGGTGGCATTCTACTGATCTCAACCCACATTATCTTTGCATGATCCAATTCCCAAATTCTCATACTCTGCAAAGTACTATACAAGCCAATCCTTCCCACTAAAAATAGACGCTTCTTCGTCCCTGCCACTAAGTACCCGTCTAACAAAGAGCGAGGGAACTTTGCGGGAATGTGTTCCCAGTAACCAGTGTCAAGCCTATACATCATCAAGCCAAGTGGTGAGAGGGTTTCAAGATACAACCGAGAGTCACAATAAGCCATCTTTGAAGAGTTGAGATTCACAGCTGGCATCATCTGGTGGACTGACCATCTGTCAAGCTTCGAATCATAAACTTCAGTTGGCAATGATTTATCCCCATATATATCACTAGTAGCAATTACTTTGAAGGATCGCTCTGTTCTATCCACCACCAGAATTAACTGCCTTTGATTATTATAGTGCATGCTAGGCAATGTACGCCATTTCTGCGTGAGTGGGTTACAAACCAAAGTTTTGAAAGTTTGGCCATCCACGCCAGAAAAGCAAACAAGTCCACCTGAAGAACCAATCAGCCAAAAGGCCCACTGTGGCAAGAATGTAAACGGAATCCTATACCATGTTTTCAGCGGCAAGCTGAAAACCGAGCACTGTGGAATCTGCAAGTTCTTCCAGAATGTCAAAAGACAAGGTCCGTGAGAGGGAACCTGGGAATGAAACTTAAGAAAGCTGCTATCTTGAAGAATAGAATTCCACCTCTTACACACGGAACGAAGCCGAAAGATCATAAATGGAGGGACCCTAGCCAGAATCTCATTCAAAAGATCCTCGGGCAGCATCGCCCAGATATTGTCCTCCATTTGAACATCAGGCTGAGCAGCTTTACCAAATGTAGCCAACGTTTCCTCATCCAAACCACGCGGCTTGGTCTTCACGACTTTTTGCCTCGAAGGGCTCGTATTCCTTGACCCTACACGGCCCATGGGACTAGTATTTCTGGGACCACCAACCCGGATAGGCGAAACTTGCCTAGGGCAACCATCATCCTCACGCCAACCCCCATTCCTGGAAGACCGAAGACTAGGCAACCAAGACCCAGATTCAGATGACTCCCCAACCCCAAGCATAGCTCCCAAATCTCAAAAACCCCAATTGACCCTTATATCTATACCCTAATTCCCAACACGCCAACCATAAAGATCAAAGCTTTACCGCCCAGACAACGATTTCAGGCATCAATAAACAAAACCCATCAATCCAAACAAACAAAAAACCACCCAAAACGTGAAGCAGAAACCCCCATCCAATTACAGCTCATAAACCCTAAAAATGCAGCTCCAGATCCATAATAGACAACTACCAAGGGGAAAGACATGACCTTGAAGAGAGAAACGGGAGATTGTAGGCTCCTGGGATCGGATTACCTCATAAAGGTTGGCAATTAACCGACTTTTACTTGGTCACGAGCTTCTTATTATTTTTTTTTGGGTAATGTTAAGACAGCTTCTTGTCAGGGACAAGAGAGTGGGAGAGACGACGATTTTGGATGTTAGAGAGATGCCTCGGATTCTCTGTTTTGATGCCAGATAGATAATAACCTTTTAATTGTTCCATCTTTTTAATTGTTTTATTTTTTTTAGTAAAGAATTGTTTGATCTTAGTTCTGTCATTTCTACTAGAAGTTAAAAGGAATTAGTAATAATCAGCAATTAGATTAATTGCTTAAAGAGTTATTTTAATCTAATTAATAAATCTTGAGTTTAAATTTTTGAGAACAGAATATTAAATACTCATTAAAAAAAGTTATCATCTCTAACTTACAAAAATAAATGACACAAAAAATTCATTGATGTATGGGGAGCAAAATTGTTATCATATAGTAAATAATATGCCATAGATTGAATTCACGAAAGATTGAATTCACGAATAGTACATTGCTATAATATGCTACATACGCTTGAACCAAAATATTTTCTAATGTAATTTATTGCATCAAAATAAGCAAAAACGTATTGAGACTAACATCAATCAAACTTGACATCAATCACAAAAGAGAGGGATATTTTTCCTATTTAAAAATATATTTTTTCATAGAGTTAGTCATAAAACTCAAAATTAACAGATAATAGAAAAACTAAAATAGACCGGTCAATATATTATTGAGAAAATTACTGTCAGGTCTCTAGTATTTGGTATATTCGTATCTCACTCTCTTGTATTCTGAAAATTGATTAAAAACTCCCTATAGTTTGACAAAATTATACTATCAGGCCCTTCGCTGACGTCAACGGTCAAAATATTATGATTTTATTACTGAAATGACCATTATATTCTTGGTCTAGTCAACTAAAATCTCCGGTCATTTTTCCGGCGAACCAAAATTTTTCGGCGACCAAAAATCAAAATCAAAAACAGATCTGATGTCATTCGATTCTAACAACAAAAAAAGAATTTGAACATCAAGAACTCGCCTTCGAACACCATCTCCTTCGACCTCAACTCCTCCCTCAAGATCTGAGGTCATTCAATTCCGGTGAGGTTGCTAATGACCCATAACCGTTCGGTGAGTTTAATTAGTAACGACTTCTAAAAAAAATTTTAATTATCGACGGCAGTGACAGTGAGGGGGACGAGCTCGTAATGGATTCCCAGGCGATGAAGCTCCGCCCTTGCGAGGTTGCTCATCCCAGGCGAAATCAATTAAATTGCTTGAACAAAGAGAGAGAATAGGGACGAAGAGGAGAGGAGACGAGTAAGAGACAGAAGATGGACAAAGAGGAGGACAGAGAACAGGGCCTCCACCGACGGAGAGGACCATCGCGACGCCGTCTCCTCGGTGCCCACAAACCATCTCCTCTCGAAAGGGTTCTGTCAATTTCTGAATTGTAAATTGAGTGAGTTTTCTGGATTGTAAGTTGAGGGTGGCGATTGAATTTGGTGGTTGATTGAATCGGAGATGAGGATGGCGACGTAGACGAGGTAGACCGGAGAAGATATTTATTTTATTATTATTTTTTATAAGGGTAAATAAGTCATTTTACATATAAAAAAGATCGCTGACGTCAGATGACATCAGCGAGGGGCCTGAGAGGATAATTTTGCCAAACAATTGGGGGTTTTTAATCAATTTTTGAAATACATGGGGGTGAGAGGTGAATATGCCAAACACCCAGGACCTGACAGTAATTTCTCCTATATTATTATATTATAACAAAACAAGTCTTTTCACAGAGAAAATTCGAGCCGATGTGATTACATTGAAACGAAAGATGACCAAAAAATGACTAAAAGATGAACTTGACATCAATTCAACGGAGTACATGCACATTAAGTGAAAAAACAAACAACATAATCAACCCAACAAAATAGGAAAAAAGAAGAAGACGGCAACGACTATACCGACTGTTTTTCAAGAGATAAAATTTGGTTAAGAGTTTAAAAAGAAACAGAAAAGAAGAGATGAAGAATGACGATGTGTTTCCAAATTTAAATTACTATTTCTTGTTTATTTGATGAGTTTTATTAAAAAGTGGAATAAGTTTTCGAAGATGACTTTTCGGTTATTATATTTAAGAATTGTTCTACATGGCCTTTAATTATAAAAAGCTCTCATTGTTATTTTATAATCCAAACCAATAATTCAATATTCTATTTTTCAATAATCCAAATCATCTGTAACGCCTCGTGATCTGACTCACTATCTTTAGAAATCAACACAAGTCTTTTCCTGAGTGTTTTGTCCTCATTCACACGCAATGTGAGAATCTTTCCAGGGGCTCACCCATCGTGAAATTACTCCAAGACAAACACATTTAATCTTGAAATTCTTTCGCAATATTTGCTATAAAAGAAGATGCACATTGATGATATGAACAATATAATCAAACCACTTTAGTCTTTATTAACATATCTTGAACGATGTATCACATTGACCCCTCATTAAATTCATGACGTCCTCTTCGTGCCTTATTAGTACAATCTTAGGCTCCATCATTTTCAAGTGTGGATTGGTTCGTCCATATTTTACTGCACCTAGAATGCTTGTCAGGAGCCGCTCATTGTCCGTGCACTCTCACTCCAATGATCACTCCCCGTCCTCTAGGCCCGGAGAGTCACATACCAACCAGCATCTGCTTGGTTTGTCCTTGAACTACACCGTACTAGTAGATATTTTGCTCTGTTACCAATTGTAATGCCCCGTGATATGACTGACTATCTCCGAGACCAACATAAGTCTTTTCCAACGCATTTTGTCCTCATTCACACATACTATGAGAAACTTCCAGTGGTAAATTTTTAATAATTACTACTTAGAAATTTTATAATTCTAAGCAATCTTAGAATTATACTTATTGAAGGGACAAATTATACTTTAAGAAGAGTGAAAAAATTGGTAACCTCTCTACCTCCTTTCCAACTTCATAGCCACCTCGAACGTCGACTTTAAATTCCTCTCATTCCAAACCCTAACCCTTCTTGTCTCGCTAACTCCTCCCTCTTCGGCCATGATCAACATGACCGAGCCCCGTCATCCCCTCCTAGGTCGAACTCAAGTCCTTCGTCGCCTCTTCGAGACTTATACCCTCGTTCCTCTCCTGCGTGTTTCGGGTCTCCAGTAGAGTAGTCGCCGCTGTCATTTTCGAAACTTGACTTAATCTAAGTACTAATTAATTAATTTTGTTAAATTGTCAATTGTTGTGGAATATTTGAGGAGATATTGTGGGTCAATTTAGATTTTAGAAAGAATTTACTTTTGGGAAAGAAGAAGGGTATCTTGATAATATTTTGCTATATATCGTTCTAGTTTATTATCGTTTCCAAACACACCCACAGTGAACCGCCATCCTCGTCTAACCTAACATTTTACGTAAATGTTATAATATTGGTCACAAGATTAAAGTAAAAAGTGGGATGAATCGAAGTGGAGGAAGACGACGTGGCTTGTATAATAATACCACATCGGATGCAAGTACAACCGTGAAAGAACTACCCTCCAACTCCGTTGTGACGGGTTTCCGGCGGCGGCCATGGGGGCTTCGGTGGACGTGTCCATGGGGAAGGGGACGGACAATGGGATGTTGCGGTGACATGCAAATAAAATTAAAAAAATTACGAAAAAGTTCAGTATCATGTGATATCACGAAAATTCAAGTCAAAACATATCAATTGAGTCAAACTTATTTTAATTAAAATTAATTAGAGACCCAGACATCTATCCCAAAGCTGTCGGCCAAATGGAAGGTCATATCAAATTTTCACCTCCAAGTGGCATGCAGATTGGATTTATGTTAAATTATCTCTATTTTGTATATAATTTTTTGAAGATCCGTGTGCATAATCTATCCCTAACAGACTTCATGTTCTATGTTCATCTTCTCCCTGTAAAGTCCAAAATCCAGAAGGAAAAAAAAACTAAAAAACCAACAAAAAGAGAGAGAAAGTAGAATCATATTACAAGAAGTTGTCCTCGAGTTACCAAAAATCATCTCCATGTCTATCCTTAAAAAATCTCCGTGTCTCATCCCTATCTCTCCACCGACCCCACCACCATGGAGGACCGGAAAGCTCCGATCCAAAAACCCGACAGCAGGTCTCCATCATCATCAAGCAATAAAAACATAACAACAAAACAATTAGAAAAAAAAATGGAAGGCATCGAAAGTAAGTGACCACAGTGGGCTTGAACTCCTTCAACTTGTGGAGCTTCTTTAATCTCCATCTACAGGTTCTCGAGTATAAACTTGGCAACCCCCGAAGATTCATGCTGTTTACAATGACATTGTTGTATCAGGTTGCGAGGGAGGGAGAGGGATTTGATTTTAATCGATGATTATGATTGAGTAGACTTGCCTCGATCTATTGTTTGAAGAGGCGGGGGCTTGTTCGAGAGAGAGGGATTTGATTTGAAGGGCTTCCTCCTTGGGATATTTTTGTGTTTGTGTTTCTGGGTTTTGGACTTTACAGGAGGGAAAATGAAGCAAGAGGTTAGGGATGGGTATTGGGCAAGGATTTTTTGAAAAATTATGTACAAAATTGAGACCATTTTGATATTTTTACATAAGTCCAGTTGGCATGCCATTTAGGAGTGAAAAGCTGACGTGGTCTTTCACTTGACCGGGCAGCTGCTCGGACCTCTAATTGATTTTAATTTGAATAAGTTCGACTCAATTGATACGTTTTAAAAAACAGGGTAGTGAATTGATTTTTTGTGATACCAAACTTTTCCCAAAAAATTATATGAGCGCTTCTATTGTTTCTCACAATTGACTTTTTTAAAGGTAAATATTACACCTAATTACATTTGTAACCCTGAATTTTCGGCAAGTCATGTTATGTTTATGCCGTTAGGCGAAACACACGTTGGCTCGACTGATCTTCTTATGAGTAAGCTTGAGGCTAGGCTGGCGTCTTAAGGTTATTGGTTAGTGAACGCTCCTCTTGACTACCTGATTTGTGTGCTAGCTGGATATTAGAGTTAGGTAAGTCAGTTGAAGATTAGTTTTAAGTACCATTTGTCTAGCTACGTACAGTTTAGCTAGTGATAGGGATGTAACTTTTCTAATTTCTTTTCTTTGGTAATAAAATTGGTAATTAGAAAAAAATACACACAAATATAATTAACAATAGCAATTTTGGATTCCTCTCAGTTAACCTAACAACATGGATTAACTTGCCCCTTGGTAAGGGACAGGTGGGTGTCGGCACGTGTCATCTACCCCACCACCTACGGAGGAGGTTACGGCAACTTCATAGGCTTCATGATCCTTCCCTCAACGGTCATATGGGACCCAACTAAAGACAAAACAGCCACCACAGCCCCAGGGAGGGACGACCTCACCATACTAAACAATTTCTTTTAACCTAAAATAACAATATTTCTTTTACCCTTTCTCCTAATAAAGTTTTAAACTTTTATGATGAAGATTTTGCCTCCCACTTCTCTGACATTGGCTTGGTGGCTGCTTCATCCAATAAAAGAAAGGAAATGTATGCTAAAAGGTATGTAGTCTAGCGACACAAGTCATTGTAAATTTTAAGGAGGTCCAAAGTTCAAGTTTTGGTGTGGTGTAAAAATTTATCTTTCAAAAAAAATATACTTCTTGATAAATTTGTTAATGCTGATTTTTTTTTACTAATATATTTTTTTACTAATCTTTGGTCAATCTAGAATAAATTTTTTAGCAGTTGGTGTTATTAATGTTAATGCTAATTATGTTAGGACAAAGAAATATTCTTCATGGTTGATCATCCACTTCCATTTATTTACTTAGGTCAGGCTTTGTTACAAAAGATTCATTTACAAAGGATATAAATGTGAATAATTTTTTATTTACAAATGTAATCCTTGAAGAATTCATTTGTAAATAAATTTTATCATACTTATACCAAAATCTAAAGAATTAAAGTTGTTGATTTGAAAATAGAATTTGTATTGTTTAACTAATCAAGAAAAAGTACAGATATGGAAATAAAATTTGTCAAATAAATAAATGCCGCAGCGAACCGAGCAATTTGCTAATATACAAAAATTTAAGTAAAACAAGCAACTTTGGTATGTAACGGTCAATACAATTCTGAGTTTGATATAAGAAAATCAAAGTGGATTATATACTCTTTTATTGTTGAACTAGTCCATCTCAAAGCATATCCTACTGGGATTCGCTCCTTATAAGTAAATTTTCTTATGACAATCCGGTGATAGAAGAACCATAAGTTAGGCGAACATCAACTAGAAGTGAACATAGTACGGGTACGAGTTTGCAGGTGCTTTTGTATAAATCCATAAGTTACTTGATATAATTTTTGAAAATTTACAGTCATAACATACTAATTAAGATGGAGATTTAATAAAATTCATAGCAAAAAAATGAAAAAAATAATATTTATCATAAATATAAAAAGTTAAAATTTCTTATCGTAAAATATAACAAATTCAACTACCAATGAATATTTAAATTAGCTTGTAAGTGTATTGTCCTATCTCAAATAGATCTCGAGTAAAATATTTGTTAGGAAATATCAGATTTTAAGTCGGACACGCGCAGTATTTCGTCCGTACAGTGAGTTCCCCGCGTGTGTGCTGCCCCCTAATATTATTTCACTCCTGCTTCCCCCAACGGTCATATTCCACCGACATGCTCCAACGGTCACATTGGACCCGTTCGTGCGTTTCTCCACCGTACGATCCTTACGATCGAACGGCCCCCGTGGCCCCTCCTCCTTGAACTCCACCCCATGAAGCCCCTCTCCTCTCCTCTCCTCCCCTCCCCTGTAGTAAACCATTCCTCTGCCCCAGAAAAGAAAAGAACCAATAGGATAAAGACAATAAAGAAAAAAAAAAGGAAAAGGGAAGCAAGTCCAGAAGGGGGAGAGAGAGAGAGAGAGAGAGGTAATGGCCAAATGGGTATATAAAAGGTGAAGCCTTTAATGGGTTAAGGTTTCTTTGGGTGGTAGTACTGAGAGAGAGAGAGAGAGAGAGAGAGAGAGAGAGAGAGAGAGAGAGAGAGAGAGAGGGGTAGGAAGGGTTGGTTTTTGTTCTTCTCATGCATTGTTAGGGGATTCCTGGGATTGTTTGTGTGTGTGTGTTTGATTTGGGTGTTCTAGGTGTTTAAAGGGTGATGAAGATGGTGGCAGGTGCAAATTCTGATGTGGGTCCTGGAGTCTCTTACCAAGTCTGTGCTTGCATTTCCCTTGGTGAAGTTGCCTCCTCCTCCTCTTCCTCTTCATCTGTTGGGTCTAGATTAGAGAGCTTCCCTGTCTTTAAGAGCTTGTCTTGTTAATCATTTCGGAATCCGATGAATTTCTTCTTCTTGTTGTAGTAGCTATTCTTTGGTGTGCTTGACTTGATTAATTAGAGAACATTCTTTCATTCATTCTTTTGGGGGGGATCTTGGGTGGGAGGGATTTGTATACTTCCTGACAAATTCTTTGATTCTTGTTACCCATTTTTTCGTCTTCTCATCGGATTCCTCTGTTTCGGTTTGATTTGGTTTGGTTTCTTCGAAGTACATATATTTGAAGAAGGGTATAACTTGATCATAGAGAGAGATAGAGAGAGGGGCTGGGAGGTTAATGAGAGGGAAATTAGAAGGAGGAGACTTGAAAATAGGCTTTTGTAAGAGCTAGGAAGTTGGATAGAGAGAGAGAGAGAGATGTTGGCCGGGTGTTCGAGTTCTACATTGCTTTCACCAAGGCACAGATTAAGGAGTGAGTCACCTGCACAGTTGATCCAAGCTTGTCATTACCAGTTACCTTCAATGAGCACACAGAGGTTGGACCTGCCCTGCACGTTTTCGCGGAATGAGTCATCCCGGTCCCAGCCCATTAGGCCTGTCAATGTTGGCCTTTCCATCGACACCAAGCCGCTCAGGCAGAACATCCGCCTACCGCCTCTGGCAACGACCGGTCAGACGGGGAGAGGTAGCCTTGTTGGTGGTGGTGGTGGTGGTGGTGGTGGAGGGGTGGGGGGTGCTTTTTGGGAGACGAAAGGCAAGAGCTTGAAGAGGTTCGCGGAGCAAGGGCCTATTGATGAGCCCTGCACCAATAGGGTGAAGAGGATAAGGGGTAGCAATGAATGTGATGGCGGCTTGTGGTTCCAGTCCGGGTTTGAGTTGCCTAGAGGCCTAAACCCTCAACAAGTTCCATTCTCTTTGACATGTCCTGGTGGAGGAGACGAGGAGAGGGTTTGTTTTGTGCCTAGTGATGTGATTGCTCCTCCCTTGCCATTGTCTAACAATCCTTGGTTGGATTCTGTGGTCACCGAGATCAGCGATTTGGGCGAGAAGGATGGTGGAGAGAGTAGTCAGAGGCCTGGGGGGACAGAACGTTCGGGTTCAAGCAGTTCTTCGGAGAGCCATGGCTTGGGGCTCAGGCTGAGTGAGAGTACTGCTGTTGAGCAAGAGGTAGGCAATGGCTCTAGGAATCTGCATCTGCGAGAAGGGACATCGTTGGAGGCTGCAAGGGAGGAGGAGAATCAGCCAGGGGAGTATTCGGGGTTCGAGCTGGTTAGCTTACTCACAGAGTGTGTTGAAGCAATTGGGTCAAGGAATGTGGCTGGCATCAACCACTTCATTTCTAAATTGGGTGATCTTGCTTCGCCTAGGGGGAACACTGCCATTAGCCGGCTTGCTGCTTACTACACCGAGGCCTTGGCCCTAAGAGTGACTAGGCTTTGGCCTCATGTGTTTCATCTCACCCCTCCTCGGGAGATGGATAGGGGGGACGATGACTCGGGTACCGCGTTGAGGCTATTGAATCAGATCAGCCCCATTCCGAAGTTTGTTCAGTACACAGCGAATGAGGTGTTGTTGAGGGCTTTTGAAGGGAAAGACAAGGTTCACATCATTGACTTTGACATCAAGCAAGGCCTACAATGGCCTAGTTTGTTCCAGAGCTTGGCGTCAAGGAGTAGTCCCCCCAGCCATGTTAGGATCACTGGTATTGGAGAATCGAAGCAGGAGCTGAATGAGACGGGGGATAGACTTTTCGGGTTTGCAGAGATATTCAACCTGCCATTTGAGTTTCATCCTGTTGTTGACAGATTGGAAGATGTGAGGCTGTGGATGCTTCATGTGAAGGAGAGGGAGACTGTGGCTGTGAGTTGTGCTTTCCAGATGCACAAGACGCTATATGACCCGAGTGGCGGAGTGCTAAGGGACTTTCTAGGACTAATCCGGAGCACAAACCCGGTGGCAATTGTCATGGCGGAGCAAGAAGCAGAGCACAACGTGTCGTACTTGGAAGCAAGGGTGTGCAATTCTCTGAAGTACTACTCTGCCGTGTTTGACTTAGTTGATTCTGTCCTGCCATCAGATAGTGGAGCCAGGATGAAGATTGAAGAAATGTATGCACGAGAGATCAGGAACGTGATTGCCTGTGAAGGGAGGGACAGGCTCGAGAGGCACGAGAGTTTCGGGACATGGAAGAAGCTGATGGAGCAAGAAGGCTTCAGGTGCTTGGGAATCAGCGACAGGGAAATGCTTCAAAGCCAAATGCTGCTAAGGATGTATTCATCTGCAAAATTCGAGGTTCAGCGACAAGGGGGGCCGGAAGGAGGAGGAGGAGCATCTGCACTGACTCTAACCGCGATGGATCAACCTCTCATCACCGTCTCAGCGTGGTCGCCATCGGATCTGCCCCGGAGCTCGTCCTCATTTTCTCAGCCAATTTGACTTGCTGCTGCAGAATTTCCTGAACTCTTTTCTTTTGATGATGTTTCTTCATACAGAAAAGGTGGTGATACTGAATTAATTAATTCTTTGTAGGTAGAGTCAGTCTGTCTATTCATTGATATTATTATTATTATTATTATTTCATTCTTTTCATGGCACATAAGTAGAGCCCTCATACAGAAGAGAAGGATTTCAGGTCTCATAGGTTTTTCATTCCCTAGCCATTGTTACAGTTTATTCTTTGATTCTTTGTGTATTCATTCATGAGATTCTTTATTTGTCATTTCCATCATTTCATTTGTAATGCAATCTGAGCTTTGATACGATATTCATGTCTGAGATTTCATTTATTACTATTTTTTCATTCAATAAAATTTCGAGTTAGATATAAATTTTTTTTGCATGATCGATCTCCCGACTCATTGAACCGATGGCCTTGGAATTATCAACTAGAGGAACTCAGAGAGATATGCTGATAAAATCCGTTCTAATTCTGAAAAAAAAAACATCTTCATTTGAGCTACGTCTATTGTTTGTTACGCTGAAAATAATTGTTTTGTGATTGTTTTTTAAAGATTATTTCTTCCCCAAAATAAAATATTGTTAAACTGAAATGATTTTCTAATGTTTGAATTAAACTGAAAAAATAGGATGCGAGATTTTCATAAAATTATAAGGAGTAACATTGAGCAACCAAAAGTAGCAAAATAAAAACGGTCCGATAAACCTCCAAAATCCAAATTCGGGGTTAAAAAAATATATTAGAGTAAAATACAGTTTGATCCCGTAGACCATAGTTGCAGGTTGAGTGTGTATCCATATGAAGTTCAGAGAGCTTCAAAATATCACCTCACTGAGCCGACTAATCTAAATTCAAGCCGAGTAGGACCTCAGTAAGGGAATAAATATTAGCTACAGTCTTCCGTAACCGAGTTTTGCACCAACTACCCCTACCATGATGCAAACCAGAGCCGTCACAGCTCCCTGCCTTGAAAGCCAGAACTCGGTCCATGTCAAGGGTCTTGTGACCAAATACAGTACCTTCTTGAACTGTTCTTCCAAGTCCTCCAAGAAGCCCGTGTTGTCAATAACTATATCGGCCTTGGTCCTTTTGAAATCGAGGGACATCTGGGCGTCAATCCTGTTTCGAGCATCGTCTTCGTTGCTTTTGTCTCTTGTCATGAGTCGTCGAAGCTGTGTATTGACATCAACCCACACAACAACTACAGGCTTGGTCCATTTGTCCATCTTTGCCTCAAACAACAAGGGGATATCAAGTACGATCACGTTGCTGCCCTTCAACCATAGCCTTAGAATTTCCCGGAAGATGCCGGATGATATGTAAGGAGCCAATAAACTGAAACAGAATAAACATCCAAATCCAGAAATCGGTTCAACAGCAACTCGACATTAACTTGAAGCAATTGTCAAACAGCAAGTCAATTTGAAACAGCAATTGTTCTCAACAAACACCGATACAGCAACAGCCGAGAACAACAATGGTCCGATTTCAGTGCACAGTGACATACTTTGACGGGTAATCGATGTATCCAGGAGCTAATCAAACAACTTTGACGGGTAATTTTCTGCACATTCTGCATCTTTGCATTGATCTTAAACACAGGACTTCATCTTCAAACAAAGTAATCGATATAAAAGCACTCACAATAACACCTTCAACACTAACAGACGCGAAGGGGACAGACAGAACCCCTTTGGAGTATAGACCCTCAAGTTCAAATTCCCAACATATCGAAGAGGTGATTAAGCTCAAAGAGCAAGCAGAATCATTACCGGTTAAGAACTTGGCGCTTACTAGGATCAGAAAATACAATCTGGCCGAGCTTGGGTCGGTCAACTTCCCCATCCGCCTGCAAGATTCCTTCACCGAATGCCTCTACGACCTTTTTGTACCCACCGCTGCCTTTCTTCAACACATCCTGAGACATTATCAGCAAACACATGTATTAAGGGAGAAAAGATGACAAAATTTGATGGATAAAACAGCAAACATCAAGAAGATAGGGATGATTATATGGATCATATCACAACATTTTACTGTCATCTTATTCAGAAAAAATTACTGCCATACAAAAAAAATCCTTGGAAACATCCATAATCAGTGTATGCGTGATAAAGAAAGAGAAAAAGAGTCTAAAACAGGGGAATACGCGGGAGACGAGGTCGGCATCGACAACAGGAATACTGTGTGCCTTGAAGTGGTTGGAGACTGTACTCTTCCCGGATGCAATCCCGCCCGTCAATCCCACCATCCTCATTCTTCCCTTCTTTTTCTTGGTGAACGTTTCTGAGACCTTTGCTTTCTCTTGGACTTGTTTCGATTTGCTTCCCTTATACAGTGAAAATCAAATCTTCAGGGTTGGGATAAACATCCAAATTATTGTCAGGAAAGCTAGGCATATTGATGGTTAAAGCAAGCACAAATAATGCTATTAAAAAAAAATCAATCTAGCACAATCAAAACAAAGTGTAACCAAGATTATAATCCAAAAGCCAATCAAGAACAGAAAGAGGAAAACATACGAGTCCGCATGTCAGCTTGTCATTTCTTCTGTGGCCGCGATTAAAAAACCAGATCTTGCAAAATGTTGAAAGAGTATAAAGAGCTAGAGCTTCAAAATGGCCAGTACAAAGCTTTCATCAAAAAATGGCCATAAACCACAAGACCCCAATGAGGCTGCTGCGATTCACACGTTGATCCCATCCCAAAGCCCCCGAAAAATGGGACCAAGAAGCTATGGAGCAACACCAGGCAATCTGCCAGCATCATCTTCATTCCTTTTTCCTACTATGCGCAAATCCGAGTAACAAATGCAACCCGAAAAGAGCTCTCGTTCTCCGCGCACCCCTTCCTAAACTAAACAGAGGATCTGCATCACGTTCCTTGCACCGGAACAGCCTCAAAGAAACATCTTCTCCAAAAGGCATTTGGATGACAATTGAGGGAGGGGAATTGACGGAGGTCCGAGGGTTCAATCTCTGTCTGTCGGGTGCAATTTGGCTAAAAAATTTACCAAAACAAAAAAAAAACTATCCTCCAGAAAGCGCAACACCCACTTCCATACTTCATCCTAAAGCTAATTCCCCCATTTGCCCTAAATCTAGGAATCTCAAACCCTAGAAGAAAAGCAAATTGGACATGCAAAAAAAATAGGGAGATGGAGATGAGCAGATACCGTCGCCCGTCGTCGCCGGAGAGGTACCCGGTTCTTCGTCTCCGGCTGGTTGGTCCCGGAAGAACAAGAGACCTCGTAATTGAAAGAGATTTTTTTTTATTAAGTAGGTACGTGAGAATTTTATTATTATTATTCGCATATATAATTTTTATTTTTGTACATTTCCAATTGTATTTTTTTTAGGAACTACATTTCCAATTGTATCACTTTCAATATTTTGGAACCCTACCAAACGTTCTTTTTAACTAATCTAGTGTTTCTAAAATATCTTTCCGATCTCGATTTCGATCCTGATCTGAAACTCTGAAATCTCGATCCCAAAATACAGATTTCTAACAAACTCAAATATACTATCATTTTTTTTGTTTATACAATTGTTCCGTTTTCAATAATCTGACTCAAAATTATTGATTAATCTAAAATGTGATCTATATTGATTCCAATATGAAGCTGCATTTTCAATGATCAGACTCAAAATTTTTTGGTTAAAATGAAAACGCACTAATGGTGAAAGAGTTGTATATTGGAATGAATTTGGATCATCATGTTATCAAGAAACAATTTGATGCCCTGATTTTGCAACAATTTTGCTGCATAATCTGCGGTCCTCAATCGGCTAATGCAAGAAAAGTAAACTAGAATTATATGAACTGATTTAAGAATGTATTTTACTTAGTTTGACCATTATAGGTTAGTGGCATAACTTACTAAGTCTAACTAGATGTCCAATTAAGTGAGTTGTTAAACAAAATGGACAAAGATTATGTCTAGTATTTAACCAAATGATAACTACCAATACCAAATGTTGGATTTTGTCATGGGTTTAAATATCATTAGAAAAATCATCCTTCAATAAAAACTCGACAATATAGAGTCATAGGTTCTAAAAAAATGCCAACTAAGAGTAGAGTGGCTAGTCTAGGATGAATAGATCAATGAATTATGTAGACGAGACAAATATTACAAATGTGTGGAGGAAATAATAAAAAACTTGAAAGTACACTACACTTGAAATGGCCTCGAACAGTTGTAAAGTCTTGTCATTGTACTAACTTGATTAAACATCAGATATCTTGTAAAATGATCTCAAGGAACAACAAGAATACAACTAATCATGGGAGAATCCAAGTGTCGAAGTTGAAGATCAACTTCTCTCTCTTAACCAGAATAGATGCGTGGTGCCAAAAGGTACCACATAATACATTGTAAATATTTAAAAGTCTAAGATTCAAACTCTGTAAATTTTACTTTTAAAAAAAATAGCTGCGTGGTCTAGTTTGATTTGGCAAAACAAAAATATAGCTGGGAAGGTACCTTCAAGTGCCAAATTTGTTAATCATGTGCCTCGAGGAGAAGACCAAAACACGGCAGACATTAGATATCATTCAAGTAAGACATTGTTGTCCGAGCAAGAAATTAATCATGAAGATCAGGGGCAGAAAAAGTATTTGGTTGTATATCCATGCATCCAATTATAAGCAAGTTACTTGCGAAAATCAAAGAAAAACTACTCATCGAATTATTTCAAGTGGTAAGAGACTTCAATTTTTAAGAATATTTTAGGTTCATATGAAAAAAAATACTATTAAGAGAGTCATTCTTAAGTCCAATCATGATCGACACTAAATATTAGAGGTTGATAAAAAAAATCAAAGGACACTAAGGTTAAACTAAGCAAGCAAGAATACAACTAAACCTTTCGCAATCATATGGGTACTATTTGGCAGAAACTTGAGGAAGCCCAGAAGAGATGATCATATCCCAAAATTGTTCCATCATTTTGTTAACGTAATTCGATATCATGTAAGTGTGATTCAATCACAAACCCTGTATTTTGTGAAAAATGTTTTATCATTAGGTTAATGTGGTTTCATCATTCAATTTAATGGTTGTTCCATCATTATCATTATTGTGGTTAATGGTAGTTCGATCGTTCATATTTATGAGAACACATTTAAATTTTCTATTAATTTTTATTGTTAAACCACGTGAATTGACCCAAATATCCTTATAACAAGGGTGCTTCCCAAAATCTCTCAAGGACCGGATCATGACCCAAATTTCACGTACTGTACTAAAATAATTTATTTCACAATTGTCTCTTACTCCAAAATATTTTGGGAAAAGTCCACATTAGTACCTTGTAGTTTGCTTGATTTTCACAGATAGGTTTGTGGTTTAAAACTCATCAAAGAGGTCGCCTGTGATTTCACGGGCTCATCAACTAAAGGTTCGGATAGCTATCCGAACCTAGTCACCAGCCATTGCGACCGCCACGTCGGAACGTGTCATTTTGAATCCTATGTGGCATGCCATGTAGAATTAAACTCTAACCCAAAATTGATGATGTGACAAATCGAAAAATATACAAAATAATCCATCATTTCTTTCTATTTGTTAAAGAAATCCTATCAAATTTCATTTTCCCTTCCTGCTTTCCCTCTCCTCCTCCTCTCTCTCTCTCTCTCCCTCCCATTACCCCCAAGCCCGGATGAACTCTCTGACTTTGTCGTCTTCAAAATAGGGAAGAAAGTCCATCTTTAAAAAATAAAAGGGAACAAATCTGAAATCTCCACTTAGGAACAATCAAACGATGATGAGACAAGTACCCAGCACATCGACGGAGACCTTCACGATAGAGAGCCTCGGCCATCGCGAGGACTGTGGACAACGAGTTCATGTAGAAGACGATGGCCAGGGCTTGACCTGGGCTGCCTGGACGAGCTTTAACCTAGGCTAGAAGGTGGGTCGAGCTCCGGGTGAGTGGCGGTCGTGGCTGGCCTTGAGGCGGTTATGCAGATCAAGGTGAGTCTTCGGCTTCCCAGATCTGGTGGATGTTAGCCATGATTGGACTGGTCTTGGCATCCTAGGTCTCACGGATGTTGGCCAGGACCTGTGGTCTTCCTCCTCCGGCGAGAGCTCCGCCACGGCCTGATCTCCGCCATCGAGCTCCACCAGGTGCTCCTCCTTGAGAGTGGTTGTGATGCTCAGTTGGACTGCGTTGGATTCGAGCGACGGTGGAACTACATACTTTTTCGTGGGTCTTCAAGTTTTCCAAGATTTGGAGGAACATCGGATTAAGAAGATACTCTTCGGATTGTGTTTGTTGGTTTTGAATCGTTAGTTGCCGTTGCACTTTATCAAGCATTCAGAATATTTTGTATCGAATTAATTGTTGTTTCAATTTTGTTTGATCCCATCTCAAATTACATTATGATTCTCTCTTTAATCAATCATCTGGCACCATTTACCCTTGTATCCTCCAAGGAGAGAGAGAATTTTTGAGAAGTGGGCACCCTTCAAGTTTGGGACTTGATTTCGATTTTGGATGGAAAGGTTTAAAGAGAGATGACAATGGTGATGAGAGAGAGATCTAGGAAGGAGGAGGGGAAGATGAAGTTGGATAAGGGTTTTTTAACAAATATAAAAAATGGGGGATTGTTTGAATTTTTTTAACATGGCACGTCAGTATTTCGGGTATAAAATTAATTTTACGTGGCATACCACATAGGATTAAAAAGACGACGTTCCGACGTGGCGGTCGCAATGGCTGCTGACTAGGCTTGGATAGCTATCCGAGCCTTTAGTTGATGAGCTTGTGAAACCACAGAGGACCTATTTGATGAATTTCAAACTACAGACCTATCTGTGAAAATCAAGCAAACCACAAAGTACTAATGTGGACTTTTTCCAAATATTTTATAACTAAACTATTGTCAAAATCGGGAGAATCAAATTATATCGACATAAAATATGGTACAATAATATTTGACTATGAATACCAGAAATTTAATAAAAAAATCATCGAAATAGGGCAAAAAAGCCAACAGGAGTACACTCCAAAAGAACCAGGAAACAGGGAAGCTACATTGTTGCTTCGACAAAAATGAGAGGAGCCAAAAACTTGTCCAAAAATGACCTGGACACTCCAAACACTTAAAAGTTACACAAACAACTAGAGAAGAAAATGACAAAATCACACTTCATAGTTCATCCAACCACTGGATTAAGCTGGCACCACAGTCCCATCTGCCAACCCATAAACCACTAATTTTTTGTTTGACTTGTCTTATTATTAATCTAACCCATCGCAATAATTTGTGCATCGAGATTGTCGTTTTAGAATGATTAATTACTAGGGGAATTATTCTAGGAGTATTATGGGCTAGTATACTACACAGAACCCATTTTTCTTCTTGACCGAAATATTTTAAGGTTTCAGTTTGACATAATATACTATGAAATCTAACGTAGTTTGCATTCGTTTTTGCTTTGATAAATTGTACCGATATGTTATTTTGGATCAAATTCTGATAAGTTGGAGTTTTACTATAATATATTGGGAAAAATACCACTGACATAGAATAACTTTTGAAAAATAAAAACCCAAAAAGTTTCAAATAGAAATATAAAAGCTTAATGAAATTTTTGGCCAATAAGTATACTACAAGTCAGTAGAATTCGGTAATAATTGTCGGAAAATTTGTTCAAAAGGCCAAATCATTATATTTAGGGTAAATTACCCTGAGGTTTGGTCACCCTTCCTCTAGGGTCCCTGACTTTTGGAAAAAGATTGTCCCGTCCCTAAGTTTTGACGATAATAGACTCTCGGGTCCCTGACTGACGTCATCGGCTCTTTTTTTCATTTTTGGTCATGGAAATGACCAAAATATCCTTAAACAAAAAATAAATTTTTTTACCTTCTTCAACCTTTTACCTCCCCCTCCCCCTCCCGCTCCCGCTCCCGCTCCCCCTCTCCCCCTCCCGCTCCCGCTCCCCCCCTCCTTCCCCTCTCCCCCTCCCGCTCCCTCCCTCTCCCCCTCCCGCTCCCGCTCCCCCCCTCTCCCCCTCCCGCTCCCGCTCCCCCCCTCTCCCCCTCCCGCTCCCTCAAAGCCGACTCATTCGCCGGAAACATAGATCTCTGTGGCGCTCCGTTGGCGTCATGTAACCCGTTCTCCCCGTCGCCGGCGCCGTCTCCTGCCGGAACACCACCGCCGGTAATGCACAAGAAGAAGAAAAAGCTCTCCACCGCCGCCATTGTCCTGATCGCGATCGGCTCCGCAGTCCTCCTCATCTTGATCTTCCTATGTCTCATATTCTGTCTCCGGCGCCGGCAGGAACGGCCGGCCAACACGCCGAAGGCGGTGGCAACTTCGCGCGCATTGCCGATGGATGCAGGGACGTCGTCGTCGAAGGACGACATCACCGGGGGCTCGTCCGCGGATGCGGCCGCGACTGTCGGAGAGCGGAACAAGCTATTTTTCTTCGACGGCGGGGCGTACAGCTTCGACCTGGAGGACCTGCTGCGGGCGTCGGTGGAGGTGCTGGGGAAGGGCAGCGTCGGGACGTCGTACAAGGCGGGAGGGGGAGAGGGAGGGAGCGGGAGGGGGAGAGGGGGAGGAGGGGGGGGGGAGCGGGAGCGGGAGCGAGAGGGGGGGAGCGGGAGCGGGAGGGGGAGAGCGGGAGCGGGAGCGGGAGGGGGAGAGGGGAAGGAGGGGGGGAGCGGGAGCGGGAGCGGGAGCGAGAGGGGGGGAGCGGGAGCGGGAGCGGGAGCGGGAGGGGGAGAGCGGGAGCGGGAGCGGGAGGGGGAGAGGGGAAGGAGGGGGGGAGCGGGAGCGGGGAAGGAGGGGGGGAGCGGGAGCGGGAGGGGGAGAGGGAGGGAGGGGGAGCGGGAGCGGGAGGGGGAGGGGGAGGTAAAAGGTTGAAGAAGGTAAAAAAATTTATTTTTTGTTTAAGGGTATTTTGGTCATTTTCATGACCAAAAATGAAAAAAAGAGCCGATGACGTCAGCCAGGGACTCGAGAGTCTATTATCGTCAAAACTTAGGGACGGGACAATCTTTTTCCAAAAGTCAGGGACCCTAGGGGGAGGATTACCAAACCTCAGGGATGTGAGGGTAATTTGCCCTTATATTTATCAAATAAGACAAACCAATCTAAACTAGGTTGTACCTAGAACACTATGTTAAATCACAAAATTCCAGAAATATTTAACTCTTTTTTTTAGAGAAAAAATCATTTTAGTTTATGCAGTTCATCTCGGTGGAAATTACGTGGCATAAGTACATTGTTATTTTTCTTGTTTGCAACTTTAAATTAGTTAATTTCTAGAGTGACACGTCAACATAAACAAGACTTATCAACATACCTATTTCCTAATCTAACTAAGTTATAATAAAGACCGTATTTTGTTAAGGCGATTTGTGCTTATAATTATCTTAAGAGAAACATTATAAACTTTATATATATAAATCATGCATTGGTAAAAAATAACTGAAAAAATTATTTTTTTTGTTCTCCCCAATCAATATTATCTCAAATTGAATTTTCTTTGTTTTTAAAAAATCTTATTTTTATTCTCTTAAAAAGAACACGTGTCATCTCACCAGGCCAGCCATCCCCTTTCCACCCGCTTTCCGAACACATCACCATCACTCTTTGCCTCTCTCCTAAACTTCTGACGCTCCCCTCTCCTCGACTCCAATCGTTTAGATTAACTGATTAAAGTATTATTTAGTTTAATTATTTTTTGAATTCAAAAATTTTAAAATACAATAATGTTAAATAATTGTTATGAAAATTTTCTTATTTTGAAATGTCTCATCTAGTTTGAAGTAGTATTAATTGACATAACCAATTTAAACTTAAATTAATTGGTAAAAAAATATCTGAAATTAAATAGTTTGATAATACATTATACTTGTAAAAAAATTGTTTATGTTTCAAAAATTTTGCCGGACTCAAATATATAGTCAACCAAGTAAATATCCGGAAAGAATTTTCAACGCCCAAACACTAGAACCAAACACGTGCCCTTCCAGGGTTTGTCTCCACCCATCTGAAAAAAAAAAACTCTATTTCTCTCTCTAAGGAAACAAAGTACAAACAACAAACCCACTTCTACTAAAGCACCCCCTCACCTCAGGACGCCAACTCAACTCAAGCTAAAAAACATGGGAACGGTGACGTCATCAATGGCAGCCCGGTTCGCCTTCTTCCCTCCATCTCCACCCTCCTACGACGTCGTCCCCGGGGAGAAGCAGGCCCTCAGGATGACCGGCGTGGAGGAGAGAGAGAGCGTAGACGTGGTGAGGCTGGAGACCAAGCGGGGGACCAGGATCGTCGGCGTTTACGTGAGGAACCCGGCGGCGAAGCTCACCGTTTTGTACTCCCACGGAAACGCCGCCGATCTCGGCCAGATGTACGACCTCTTCGCCGGACTCTCCCTCCACCTCCGTGTCAGCTTGTTCGGGTATTAAGAAATTTACCCTTTTGCCCTCATTCTCTTGTGATTAAGATGGTTGCTTTTTTGGGTTAAAGGAAGGGACTTTTGAAGTGGGTTTTTGAGTTTAGAAGTTGAAAGATTGGAATTTGATTTTGCAGGTATGATTATAGTGGATATGGGCAGTCTACTGGAAAAGTAAGCTCTCTCCATCTCTCTGCGGGGATTTTTTTTTTGGTGTAAGCTCGGAGTCGAGTATTGTCGGGCCCATTTTAGGGATGGCTTCCCAATGGCGTCTGTGAGGTTTGAATCCAGAATTCAAGTCTCTTATTACTTGGACCAACTTCTATTGGTCTTTGTGGGGATACTTTTGTCTTTTGGAACTGTTTGATTGATTTTTTGAAGAGTGAACTGTTTGATTTTTTTTTTTGGGTGGAAAATGAACTGTTTGATTGATTGAGTGAGGAGCAAGTTTAGTTGAAGGAATTTAGGAGAGAAGGGAAATATTGGTTATTTTGATTTTTGAAGTGTGTGGGTCTTGGTCCTATTGCAAGACTTGGTTTTTCAAGCTGGTGCACTTGGAGGTTGTCAGCTTTTGGTGGTGGAATTTGGTCACGGAGTTGGTACTTGGCTTATTAAACCCGCCCCATTTTTTTGTTTGTTTTGTTTGCCTTGGTTTGAATTGCGCGGCTCCTAGACTTAATTTTTCAGCTTGGGATACTTGGAAGTCACCGTCTTGCCTAGCGTGGTAGAATTCAGTCATTGTCTTTTTCGTTTTCATTTGGCTTGATCTGGGAACGCTGTGAATGGCTTATGATTCTTTTTGTTTACGTCCGATTTTGAAATGGGCTGTCATGCTGTTTGGTGTTTTAAGTTAATGGAATGTGGATAAGAGGGCAGCTCAAGTTTGTCTGTTGTTGGATTTGGACAGCCAAGTGAGTTGAATACATATGCCGACATAGAAGCTGCTTACAGATGCCTTGAACAGAAGTATGGGGTGAAGGAAGAAAATGTTATCTTGTACGGGCAGTCGGTAGGGAGTGGGCCCACTATAGATTTGGCGGCTCGGTTACCAAGACTTAGGGCGGTGATCCTCCATAGCCCTATTGCATCTGGACTTCGTGTCATGTATCCAGTAAAGCGAACTTATTGGTTTGATATATACAAGGTAGGCCGGTTTGGATGCTCTCAACTTCGGGGATATGTGAATTCCGTATATTTGGAAGCAGTTGTCTCAATTTGCTTGTTTATGTATGCTGTGCAGAACGTTGACAAGATACCGTTGGTGAAATGTCCGGTCCTGGTAATTCATGTGAGTATCTACTTTGCTTAAGGTCATTGACTTGTAAGATGAAAAGATCTCGCATCCTTTACCTGACATGCAAAGTGCATCCCTCTATCTGTGCTTGCCTGTTGGTTGCAGGGAACTGCTGACGACGTTGTGGATTGGTCCCATGGTAAAATGCTCTGGGAGCTTTGTAAAGAGAAATATGAACCATTATGGGTGAAGGGAGGAAATCATTGTGACTTGGAGGTTTACCCCCAGTACATCAAGCATTTAAAGAAGTTCATATCAGCTGTTGCGAAATCGTCACATCCCAGAATTGAATCTCGGGATAGTACAGATCAAATGCAGAATCCTCGAAGCAGCACAGATTTCAGGGAGACAGCCAGGGAAAGCACTGATCGTAGAGATAGGTCTAGACCAGTTGCTGAGAGAAGAGAGAAGCCAAGGCACAGTACAGATCGCAGGGAGAAATCATCGAATAATGTTGGTAGGAAAGATCAATCAAGAAGCCTTGTGAATCATCCTGAAAAAGAGACCAAATGTGTGGAGCAACCTGAGAAAGCTAGGAACAGCATTGACCGGTATGCATATCATTTCATCTTTCGATAATATAAAGCCAATTCTTCTATTATTTTCTTTGACCGCCTTCATCGATAATATGCCTTTATCGCCGACGCTGAGTTCTTATCTTTAATGCAGGTTCGGAGAGATGATAAGGTCCGTCGGACTATGCAATATTGATTGTTTCAGACCCACAGCAACACCCCTCTGAGATGAACCCACCATGATGCTTAGTTCTGTTAAGTTATTTATTAATACATAGGTTCATTCTGATTGAAGTCAAATTTTCATTTTCCACAAAAAATAGGAAATATCTAGTTAGCAATCTAATTATGACAAATTCAACTCTCGTGTGTGTATTCTGTACGGTTAGTTTACAGTTATGTTATAGTTTGTTGCTGCTGCTGTTGCCATAACTGTGAATTAAAGCATTTCCAGGACAAATAGAAACCGACGGGCTCAAAAATACTCGATTCTGATTCATCAGATGAGGTGAGAAAGCAGTGGCGTCTGGTTTAAGCATCCATTGAGGTCTCTTAGGCATCTGATTTTTCCAACTCGACCATCGGGATCCAGATTCTTATCCTCTTTTTTAACTGATTAAAAGGAATTTGTTTGTAGTTTGGTTCGGATCATTTATAAGCTGTTTATATTCCGGTGGATGCAGCTCAGATCAGATGGCACATGTTACTTGCAATTTTTATATCGCAGGTGCGACATTGGGATTGCTTCCATTAAACTAAAGCAAGAAAGGTAGCCAATGCTGAGGCCGGGAGACTTGCAAGTAACAAATAGTCAAATGCCATATTCAGATTTATTAAATTGATCTTAAAATTCTAGTAAATATCTGACACATGGATAACACGAGTCCGACCGCCAATAGGGAGAGATCCCGTGTCGTTTTATATGCAGAACCAGAAGTGTGTATGAACTGCCCGAATTGTGTTCGAACCGGGCGTGGTTCGTATGCTTGGCTGAATTGATACAAGCCAATTTGAGAAAAAAAACCTAACCACATCAACCAAACCAAATCAAAACCAAGGGGAGGGCGTGGGGACTGCTCAAGGACGAAACCAAGAGGAGGAGGGGAGGAAGGCTTAATTACTACGTAAAGTTGAGTCTCTCGTTCTCCTTTCACAAAATTTTGGAAAAAACGTCTAATCAATTTTGGACTTCAGATTAACTAGAGTACGGTCGAAGAAGAGGTAGATGTGACGACGACTGAAAACTCCTTTCTTACAAAAAACGCTCGAATGGTATTAAAAAATTACTGTTTCTTTTAATGATGTTCTTGAAAGACAAGGCAAAGAAAGAGAGTGAAAAGCGTTTGAGAAATCGGAAAGGAAAAAAGGTGGGAGGGGGTACTAATCTAATCAAATTTACTAAATATTATAAAAAAAGTTTTTTAAATTTTTGGTTCGACCGGTGATCCAATCGGTCGTATCACGATTTGGGACATCTATCCGAGTCATTTTTAAAACATCGGATCCAAGGGGGTTTGCCTGAACTATCGGCAGCAGTCCAAGCGTATATACCATGCCTATCTCCCAAGAAGCTCATGTAACAGAATTATAACTGATTCAGCATGTAAAATCGAATCCCAGCTCCAATCATAAGCTCCACCAGGAAGAGGCATCAAAGCAGGAACATGGTAAATTCACGAAGACAAGCTATTGCTCAAGGTAGACGAAACAACTTGTCATCGGCAAAACTGTCCACAGCCCCGGAAACATATCGGTTTGTCGGCCTTGATCTTCGCAGATGAACACCACCTAAAACTTTTGTCGATCATGATCTATGACGATAAACTCCAACTTCAACTTTTTTCCGGTTTCCACCAATCTGTGCGTTTTTTACATGCTTTGAGCTGAAATCAAATCCAAATGTGCATCAGAATTCTTGGCTTTCCACACCCCATATGCATCCGCAGAAGGTATATCTTTGGGTGTCGGCCCTCGAGTAAGCTACACCCGGATTTGAAACATCAGTAACCATATCGTTCATTCAGAGAAGTTCGTCCATCACCTGATTGTCCTGCATAAGAGATGAACAGATGATGAGATTCTGAATTGTAAATGTAGCAGGCATTAACACTTGATGGGTGGATACGCACGCATGCACGCACAAGAGACGAACACACTCGCATGCACCCAGAAGAGAGAGAGCTCTACCTTCAGGAGGAAGCCATGATTCATCATCTGAGCGACTCTTCAGAAATGACGGTTTTTCAGGCCCAAGCACTCTCTTTGGTTTCTTGTTATTGAAACGGGATTGCTTCTCTCCTGCCCCCTCTTGATTTTGCGATTCTAGATCCTCTTCATCTCCATGGTATCCTCGTTTATGCTTCAGCAGCAACGCAACCACATCTTCTGCAACAAACTCAGCTCCGCCAGATGACTGCCCCAAATGTTCAGCAGCTTCATGATTAATAGTTGGCGGTTCCTCATTCTCTTTTCTTTTCCTCATTATCAGTCCAGGTGCAGCAGCTTCAATCTCCGAACCCACTTTACCACGCACCCCGCCAGAGAGAACTTTTTGCCTATCTTTATAATCTACAAACTGGCCAGACTTGTCCAAGTTTGATGGTTCTTCTGGTTTGTTCTCTTCAACTTTCATGTCATCTACCGCACCGAGCCACTGAGGCTTTACAACAGTATAAACAGTTTTTTGGTTATCTGTTGCATCGGTGACGATCTTTTTAGGTTCCTGTTCTCCACTTGGTTCAGCATCTGACGTTCTCTCTTCCTTTTTGGAAACATGTGCCAATTTCTTTGACTCAGTAGTTTTCTGTGGTTCTAGTTGAGGCTGTCTTTTACTCGTAGCAATCTGTGCATTGACACCATCATGCTTGACCTGCATTTTCCTCTCTCTTTTCTTGGCAGCTTCTCCTGAAGGGTCAGCTATTCTCAACAAGAACGATATCCTATCGAGTTCTGATTGAACAGCAGATAACTCCTCCTCAAGCTTTGTAGTTTTGTCAAGCACTGTAATTAAAAACGGAAATTAGACACAACTTGTTTCTGAAGCAGTAAAATTGCACCTCATTCACATAGATGAGAGAAAAAAAGACAAAGGTGAAATCGCTATACTGCCACAAGCCAGAGAACAACTGAAAGATACCTACTTACCTAGCTGAGATGACACTCCTGACATAAAATCATCCAGTGAATCCTTTGATTCACTTCGTGCTTCAGAATCCGATTCATTTTTACCCTTCTCAAGCAAAAGAGATTCTTTTTTGTTTTCTATTTCTTTTGTGATAGCATCCCTCTTGTCAAGAAGAGTATCAGCAGTCTCGATTGCTTGATTTTCACCTGCCTTTTGTCTTGATGGTTTCTTTGTTCGATCATAAAATTCGTCGTCTTCATCACTAAATTTCGAACCAATAACTTTGAATCAGTATGGAATTTCTAAACAAATAAGTTATAGAAAAGAGCAGCACTTGAAATAAAGAAAGAATTAAATACCTCAAGTATTCATCATCTTCTGTTGCACCTTTTGTTTTTCCATGACGTATCTCTCCACGTGCACCTAAGCTTTCCCGAATACTTTCATTCAGTGTCTCTTCCAGGTTTTCCAGTTCCTCCATCAACTGCCAATAGAGAAACAGAATGTGCAACAGGAAATCAAAAGACAGGCTTCCCAAAATAAGCAGACAGCTGAAGCTATTGGCAAACAGAATGTTACCTGAGTTATTCTTAACTCATTACGGGCTATTTGTGTTTGCTGCCCTTGTGTCAGTCCCCCTTGAGCAATGTCTTTAGCACGAATAGCATCAATTTCCTTTTTCATGTGAGCAATCTAAGACCATAAAGTAGAGTTTGATATTTTTTAGGGGTATTATTAAAAGTAATCCACTGACAATTGCAGTTATCCCTTCTAAAAAAACAATTGCAGTTATCACCAACATTGCAAATGTATCAACGGGACGGATTGCAGTCACAGAAAAAATGAACATATTAAATGGGAACAGGAGGCTTGATGTTGGATCATGGTAGGAATCTAACAGATAATTAACGAGCAAAAATACTGCAGACAATTTCAAGATAAAGTATCCTAAATGGCTCGAGATATCACTGAAGCTCAGGTATACATGACAAACGTTCCAGAATTGGCAATAATGGCCAAAACAATATATTAAGAGACTAAAGAATTTTTTGAAATAGAAGACACATGGCTGCAGGTCATAAAACCAGCAGACAATCCGTTTTACAAGGAAGCACATCTTTCTCCAAAAATATTAGTCTGTCAGCTTAGGTCACCCTATAATTTTGGGGTAAATTGCATATTGGTCATCTGATAACTAGTTATCTAAGTACAGCCATAAAAGTTCAAGCTAAATATGATTAAAAAAAAAAGCTTGGCAAATTATGTAGCAATAAAGGAAAAGACATGCTCGTGAAAGTTCATGCATGGTCTGCTTACCTTTTCAGTTCGCTTTAGTATTTTCTCACGAGTTTTCTCCTGCTTTTCCGTCAGCTGCCCTCTGTATGTTTGCCAAGTTATTTCATCACCATCATCATCCTACACATTGGAGGAACGTAAGAGAAAAGATGATTAACAAACTGAAAACTTTAATCGCATATCAGAAGAATAACAGATAGATCCTATCAGCAATGGAATATCCTCTTTGAACAAGCAGAATCATATGCAGAAGGATTAAATCAATTTTAAACATCAGCATTCGAAACCTAATTTAATATCATAAGTAGGTCGTGAATTGGATACACCAAATCAAAATTTTGAATGTTGATGAGAACAGCTCCAAGATGACTTCATTCTATATTAAAAAGGAAAACCAACCTCAACTTCCTCAATAGCATCTTCTCCCATGCCCCACGAGATACCATCTGCTATCGATGCTTCTGCTTTTGCTCGCCGAAGTGAAGATTCTCGATCGAACATTGCTTGTCGAATCTTAGCCTCTTTAAGAATTTTCAGGTCAGTTTCCTGACAAAACAAAAAGAAAGCACATAAAAATTGACAAACCAGCAACCAATTAGTCTGAGATCCGATTGCAACAGTGTGTATATGGAAACATAAGTTGCAACATTTCATTGAAAAAAAGCATTAACTATTTTTTTCTTCTTCTCTAAAGCAGCTACCTGCAACTTAGATCAACTGAGATAATGATCTATAAATGAATAATCTTGTATTTATCAATGGACGGAAATAATAACAGCAATCAGGTTATGAGGAAGTTAAAAGGTAGTAACGTGGAAGACCTATTCTGCCAGATCTAATGAATTCCCAATGCGCAGCATCTAACCACCAAAAGATGAGTAAACTAGGAAAAGCATTCTCACCGGCGGCATCAAGTCAGGAGGCCCTTGGAGAATATACAACCGAGATGACCTGTATAACAAGAAGCCAAAAAGATAATGAAAAAAAGAACAACAAATAATCAAACTATAAACCGAGGATGAGCATACACTAGTCAGACAAGGTTCAAGTGTGTTTCTGCACAACAGAAGAATCCTAATTCCCTTTGACTAATATCAAAGTAATATTTTTATGCTTTTCTTTAAAGCTGATTTGGATCCTTTGCAATGGGTAAGGAGGTGCTGAGGGCCACGGGAGAGTTTTGGCATGATGAACAATGTTGCAGGAACTCCAGGAGTAGATTCCCAGAGTTAAATTTGTCTTATTTTTTATAAGAGGCGATGGTGATTATTTTTTTAGGGGAAAGAGGACGGTCAGGTGGAAAAAGGATTCAAGTTTCATAGGCTGGACCAAGATCCAGCGAACGGAGGGCAGCCTTCAAGGAATGAAGTCTCGAACCAAGAGAGAAATTTGTTTTCTAAATATTTTTTCCAATTCCAATTAATTGCACACTAGTGAGAAAATACTTGTTAGAGCACGGGGGGGGGGGGGGGGGGGGAATATTTGTTAAAAGCACGAATTTGGAGGTTCCAGAACCACAAATATCCCAGAATATGCTCATGTTGGTGGGCCACAGGTACTCAAGCGCAAGGTGCACAGAGGTTGGATTTTGCCATCAACTAAGAGCCTGCTGTCATATGCTGAACTGTGGTTATCAATTATCATGGAGCAGATGCTCCTCTCGCTACCTAGTCCGTTAAAACTAAGTCGTTGCACATTATTAATGCTTATAGAAGTTTCAGAACGTTCTTTGTTTGTCTAAGGCCTGGTAAATTCATTAGAAGAATGCACAATATGCAATAGTTCAAACTAGTTTCATTTCATCAGTGTGACATATCAACATAAGCAAACTCTCCTGAGCTAGAAGCCCCCAAAGAACTAGTTAGATTCCCAACCTCGATGAAACCATTTCTTGCCAAGTAAATTAACACAACAGGCAAGAAAAATTCCAACCCAATGAACATAAAAAACCACAACAATAACTGGTAGAAAGCTACTTACTGGCCAAAACGAATAACATCACCAACATGCAACTCCACATGAACTCTTTTCTCCACCTGATTGCAGGAAGCAAGATGGAAAAAGGAGCACAGACAAATAGGAAGATAAGAATCCATAGAAAAATCAATGAAATTGGTTTACATAAGCTTCCTTCTGTCCTTCCCTCTCCACCCCCGAATAAAACCGACCATAGTTAGCCACTACGCCACCATCTAGAGCAGAAAACGTCCCCAACCGACTCCAAATTTCATAGGCAAGATAAAATAGACACACAGGCCAACCTCTTTCTAAAAGAAAGATACCTGCTTCTTGTTGACGAAGGTACCATGGGTGCTCCCAGTGTCGTAAATGTAAGCATCTCCGCTTCTCTTGAACTGGAGCACTGGTTCATAACAAACACGAAACAACACATCGTACCTTTAGACACGGAAAGATCACAGAGCAACCTCCCACGGATGTTTTTGGGGGCAATGATCTTTCACAAACCACGAATAGTACCTGCGTGGAAGCGAGAGACGGTTGGGTGCTCGAGCACGAAATCGCAGAGATCCACCCGCCCAAACATGTACGCTCCTTTCTCGCTCCTGCAACAACAATCAATAAACCCTAGTTTGTAATTAGCAATTATTAAAAAAAATTAAAAATAGGGAATTGTCTCATCGGTTAGGGTTTTTGTTTTCACTTACACGCTGAGCTGGTCGACAATGGACCCGTCCTTGAGGACCTCGAGGGTATAGCTGTGGCAGGGGGGCCCACTCCACTCCGGCACCGTGTACGGCACGTGCGGGCGCTTCTGCCCCGCGTCCCGCGGCGGGGGCGGCAGCATGTCTTCAACCGGAGCTGTGTCGGGCCTCGCTGGCGCCGCGGCGCCGTCTTCGGAGCCGGACGGGTCACCCGCGGCGGGGTTGTCGTCGCCGGGGAGGTCAGTTGGGGGTGGGCCCATCTCCGAGGCGGTCGTCGTCATGGACTATTACTTTTTTTCCTCCCTTTTTTGTATTTCTTTAACCGAAGCGAGAGAGAGAGAGAGAGAGAGAGAGAGATGGTTAGGCGGCAAATGGCGGGGGGCCGTCGGGGCTAATATGCGGAATTTATTAAATTCAAACACCTGATTTATTTCCTTTTCATATTTTTGCAATATGTTTAAATTAATTTTAAAAATCAGAATGGAAAAGTCCGAAAAAGGTATTGTAGTTTTGGTCGGGGATAAAAAGCCCTACGTAAGATTTTTTTTTTGCGGGGTAAAAGATGCACTACGTAAGATCTTGTAATTTCAGTTGTAAACCAAAATGGGAAAACTGCACTTTAGTACCCTGTGGTATCGCAAAAAATCCTGTCAGTACCCTGTGGTTTAAAACGTATCAATTGAGTCATACTTATTCCAATTAACATCAATTAGAGGCCCGGACCTGCCCGAACCTACCCGACCGCTGCCCGAACTACGTGGCCAGCCACGTCACCAAATTTTGATGACGTGGCGCCACGTGAACATCCTCCTCCTCCTCCGCCTCCTCCCCTCCTCCTCCTCCCCCCGCGTACTCCTCCTCCTCCTCCCCCCGCGTCCTCCTCCTCCTCCTCCTCCCCGCGTCCTCCTCCTCCTCCTCCCCTCGCGTCCTCCTCCTCCTCCTCCTCCTCCCCCGCGTCCTCCTCCTCCTCCTCCTCCCCGCCTCCTCCTCCCCCTCCTCCCCCCGCGTCCTCCTCCTCCCCGCGTCCTCCTCCTCCTCCTCCTCCTCCCCCCGCCTCCTCCTCCTCCTCCTCCTCCTCCTCCCCCCGCGTCCTCCTCCTCCTCCCCACGTCCTCCTCCTCCTCCTCCCCCGCTTCCTCCTCCTCCTCCTCCTCCCCCCGCGTCCTCCTCCTCCTCCCCACATCCTCCTCCTCCTCCTCCCCCGCTTCCTCCTCCTCCTCCCCCCGCGTCCTCCTCCTCCTCCCCACATCCTCCTCCTCCTCCTCTCCACGTGGCGCCACGTCATCGAAATTTGGTGACGTGGCTGGCCACGTAGTTCGGGCAGCGGTCGGGTAGGTTCGGGCAGGTCCAGGCAGCTGTCCGGGCCTCTAATTGATGTTAATTGGAATAAGTATGACTCAATTGATACGTTTTAAACCACAGGGTACTAACAGAATTTTTCGCGATACCACATGGTACTAAAGTGGACTTTTTCCAACCAAAATTTAAATTCGGTATTCTACATTTTTTACAGAGTTTGATACGAGATCTCTTAATCTAGCTTAACTAAATTTTAAGTTAGAATCTTTGGAATCACATTAATGATAAATATTTGTTGGGAGAGTTCTGTCACTTTTTAAAAATTTTACCTAATTTGAATTTAGATTAATTGGCATAAATAAAATGATATAAAAAATATAATAGATCTCTAATTGAGATATTATAATAATAATAATTAAGTGTCTACCACAAATATTTTTATCCAACATAAAAATCAAATTTCCCAAAAAATAATATATCATTTTTCAATATACGAGTAGTAACCTTATTTTTGGATAGAAGAAACTATATGTGGTGACACTAACTTTGATTTTTTTTTTTTGAAAGGTAAGTATATTAAGAGTCGCCATGATATATACATCTTACTTAGTATGGTATTCTCCCTGCCATGGTGCCGAACGGGGTTGCGACCGTCGGTCTCGTCAAAACCCTACCACACCAAAACCCAGAGGGAAAAAGGTGTGGTAGGGAAAGAGTACCCCGATAGGAAAACCTATCTTGACGTTAAAATCGCGAATTCAATACCACACCGCGATCTAGAAAAAAGAACAGAAAAATAAGAAAAAAATGTCGCAGCAACCACAGATCAACGAAACACTAAAAACTCCAGGAGAGAAACCAACGAGAACTACACGAGCCAAGACATCAAGGAGCGCTTGTAGCCATGAGGGACAAAAGAGCATCCTGCCTATGCAAATCAGCAACTTGACTGCTCCACAAAGACCATTCAGAAAAGCATCTCTCAATAGCAAGGATCAACCGGTTGAAGATAACATTGCCCCCATCGAAGATAACATGATTACGCAGCTTCCAAATATTCCAACAAACTGCCGCAAAAAGGATGTACCAGAGATTCTTCAAGGGGCGGCCGTGTACAAGACCAACCCAAGCATCCAAGCTATCCAACAGCGAACCGCAAGAGCACCAACTAATACCGAGGAGCTTGGCGAAATAGTTCCACACCCGAACAGAGAAGGAGCAATGGAGCAAAATATGACTGGTTGACTCCGAATTCAGATTGCACAGGACACAAGAAGAGCTGCCACGACCAATAAGGCCAATTCTCTCAAGGTTATCTCTAGTCTTGATCTTGCCCTGCAAAGCCATCCACAAAAAACAACTAACTTTCAGAGGAATAAGACGAATCATACCTTTCTAAAGCACCTTCGGGGCCGAGATCGAAAAGCCACTAAACATGGAAGAGTAAAGACTCTTGATAGAGAAACCACTGGAAGGGTCTGGCAGCCACGAATAATCATCCGAACAGGTAGAGCTAAAGGTACGAGGCAGAATGTTAATGATACGATAGAGATCCTCTAAAAGATCTTGTTCACCAGTCCGCAAATCACGCCGCCAAGATAAGGACCATACCCACCGGGACCCGAGCCAATGACCACAGCAGCTAATAACATCATCTTTGTTAAGGCTCGTACGATAAAGTCTCGGGAAGGCTAGGTATAAAGGGGTCACGGTTGCCCAAGGATCCTTCCAGAAAAGCACATTATTTCCGGATCTCAAAGAAACACCAATATTGTAAGAGAACTTTTTAGCAATGGGAACATCCGAGACAGCAAGTTTCCAGATATTAAGCCACACACCATTTCGGCGAGGGTTACCCGAGACTTTGGACAGTGGGAAAACCAGAGCAGAATCAGACGGACCATGAATTGCTGAGATAACTTTCACCCAAAGAGCATCAGGCTCATTGATGAAACGCCAAATCCATTTAAGCAGAAGAGCCTCATTTTTTAAATCAATACTAGGGATGCCTAGACCACCGCACTCCGTAGGGAGACAAGCATGGCACCAGGGGACAAAGGAAAGGCAGCGCTTGGAAGCATCACCTCCCCAAAGAAATCGCCGGAACTTGCCCTCAATAACTTGATGAACGCCAGTAGGGATCTGAAATAAGGACATGAAATAAATAGGCAGGTTAGAGAGAACCGCCTTCACCATAGTAACTCTTCCCCCAATTGAAAGGAGACTCCCCTTCCAAGAGGTGAGACGGTTGTCCAACGTCTCAAGAACAGGTTCCCAAACTGCCTTCCCCTTCAGTGAAGAACCAATCGGAAAACCTAAATACTTTAAAGGTAATGCCTGCATCTTGCAACCCCAACTATTAGTGATATCAGAGAGCCAATTTTCGTCTGTATTGAGACCAGTAATAGAGCACTTTTCAAAATTGAGAGAGAGCTCAGAGACCAAAGAGAAGAGTGCCAGCAAATATTTAAGATTCTTCAGACTCGAGGAGCAGGCATTCGAGAAGAGAAGGGTGTCATCAGCATACTGCAACAAACAGAGGCTACCAAAATTACCCGGGAGATGAATCCCACTGATCAAACCTGAACTCTCGGCCTTCAGAATAATACGGCGAAGACCTTCCGCCACCATGAGAAAAAGGTAGGGCGAGAGAGGGTCTCCCTGACGCAACCCCCTCTCCATGCGGAAGAGCCCCGATGGAGAACCGTTAATGAGAACCGAAGCAGAAGCGCCCCTAATGCAGCTCGAAACCCAACCTCTCCAACGAGATCCAAAACCCATAGCGATGAGTAGTTCCTTAATGTATTCCCAAGAGACACAGTCGAAGGCCTTTTTAAAGTCGAGCTTAACTAGAACACCAGGAGACCTTGATTTCTTCAAGAAGGAAATAACCTCGCTGCAAATGAGAGCACCATCCGTGATTTGACGCCCTTCAAGGAAAGCAGACTGCTCTGAACCAATCACCTGGCCAATGACACCACAAAGTCGCAATGATAAAATCTTCAAAATGATCTTATAAAGGCTCCCAATGAGAGAGATAGGCCTGAAATCAGCAAAATTCTTAGAGCCATGCTTCTTTGGGATCAAGGACACAAAAGATGATTTAACCTCTGCGGGAAGGGTCGGAGAGCTGAAAAAATTAAGCGCAAAATCACAAACATCAGTAGCCACAATATCCCAACACCCCTTGAAGAAAGTGAAACAGTAACCATCTGGACCAGGGGCTTTATCAGAATCACAGGCCCAAACAGCAGCTTTAACCTCCTCAAAGGAAGGGAGGCGATCAAGGGCTAAAGCTGCATCACTACTGATTTTATCAAAGAGATCACGATCAATAGTAGGCCTTTTCCAAGTGACCTCCTTAAACTGGTTTTCAAAATAGATTTCAGCCGCACGCTTGATCCCATCAGGGTCCGAAAAAGTGACACCACCAGACTGAATTTCACCAATAAAGTTAGCCTTAGAACGAATTTTGGAAGCTGCATGGAAAAACTTGGTATTGCGATCCCCATCTTTGCCCCAAGAGAGACGGGACCGCTGACGCCACATAGAATCAACCAGTCGATGCTTGAACCATAAATCATTTTGAGCGGAGGTACGACGTAACGCTTGCGTCTCGGAGAGATCGGCCACTTCTTCAAGCCTGTCAAGATCATCAATCTCCTCGCCAAGTGCCCGAACCTCCTCCTCCAGCTCAATGAGAGGCAAAGGGCGCCAAGTACGAAGCTCGGCCTTCAGGAGCTTTAGCTTCAAAATAACCTTGTTCGACCCTGAAACCTGCAAGTCAAAAGAGTTCCACCAGTTAGCGACCTTATCTTTGAAATCAGGGTTAAGAAGCCAAGCCGAAACAAAATGAAATGGCTTAGGCCCCCAGTTGACGTCCGAAGTCTTTAGGAGAATCGGGTTGTGGTCGGAAGTCCACTTGCAAAGCCCCCAGAGACTGGACTCAGGAAAAAGTTGCAGCCAGTCCGGAGAGACAAGCACGCGGTCAATACGACTAGCTGCAGTAGTACTTCTCCAGGTAAATCTCCTGCCAATAAGAGGCAAATCAATAAGACAAAGATCATCAATAAAACTTCTAAAAAGTCCAGAAGCCCGAAAGTCGTAATTAGATACTCCCCTTCTTTCACTCCTAGAAACCACCGCATTGAAGTCACCAAGAGAAATCCAGAGATCGCAGCCAATGGACTCCTTCAGATTAATAATTTCGTTCCAAACAGAGATCTGATCCGCCAGTAAACATGGAGCATAAACCACAAGGATACAACAACGTCTGTCAAGAGAAACAATAGAACTATCCAGGCACAGCCAGTTATTACCCCTCATAACCGAATTGCACTGAAAGAAATTAACACTCCAAACAGCAACAATCCCACCAGACCTGCCATTGGAGGGGATAGCTTCCCAACCAATGGCCTCATGCTTCCAAAGTTGACGAGCTAACCAAGACGAAGGTGCCGTTACTTTTGGATTCAGCTATAGCGAGAAAACCAACATTATTCTTCCTAATCATATTTCTAACTTTCCTCCTCTTGTCGGATGCGTTGATCCCCCTCGAATTCCAAAACAACCAATTCATTTAGAGGCTAAATCTTCTTGAATATCTGTAGATGTAGCCATATAATCGGCATCCAGCTCATTGACAACTGTGACAGGAATAGGGAGGATAGAGGTCAGGGCATCAACCATGATATTCTCGTGTTCTTCGGAAGAAATTCTGGCTGAGGGGGCGAGCATCCAAGCCTCAGCGGCTGCTGCCAACCACTAACGAGGATAGAGGTCAGGGCATCAACCACTAACTTTGATTTATTATTATTATTATGTCTATATCGTTGATTTAATCTCAATTGATTATTTCGTGTTAGATATTTAACATCGTTAAATGTATAACATTCTATTTGAATAATAATTGGAATCATAACACCCTAACAACTGATTTTCAAAACACAACCGACATTTTTTTAATTATAAATAACAATTAATTTTTAAGTTGTATAAATGACAATTTGTAGCCGTGGTAAAGCAAAATATTACGCCACTACTTGAAATTGACGAGCATCCGGGCGTTGACGATTCTCATCCAACGGTTGATATCTTATCAGCCGCTGCGCTCATCTGTACATGGTTATAGATCACACCCCCCCCAAAGGCTTTAAGGCTTAATCTACGACTGTTCTAGAAATGAAAAGCAGAGCTCTTGGGCATGTACTTTGGTTGACTGGAAAATTCAGTGGGAGGTAGGGGCCCACGGGATTTACTTGGTTGGCTTTGGTTTGTCTGTCGTTTTGTAGAGAGGTTGTCGTTCTCGATGAATTTTATATTATATTTTTTTGACTTAATCTTATCTATTATATGGGGTTTGTCATAAAGTTCCCGCTTGTACACGCTCCGATGTTTGTTTCCCGTTGTTGAATGCTGTATCCACCATTTGAATAATAATAATAATAACTAGTGTGTAATGTGCAATCTGTTATGAACTTTATCGGAAATAATCAATAGTTACAAGTAGAGAGAAAAATAGTAAGAGAAGAGAATATGAACTTCTCATTAATAGATCAAGAATGCGTTATAATGGTAATACAATGAGTTCTATTTATAGGCTAAATGGAGAAGGTGGATGGAGAACATGGAGGAACCCACTAAGCTTTCTTTACGGAGATCGTAGAGGAGAACATGGAAAACATGGAGGAAATCATGGAGGGAGGAAATGACATCCATAATTAATACATATCAGAAATAATCAATAGTCACAAGTAGAGAGAAAAAGAGTAAGAGAAGAGAATATGAACTTCTCATTAATAGATCAAGAATGTGTTATAATGGTAATACAATGAGTTCTATTTATAGGTTAAATGGAGAAGGTGGATGGAGAACATGGAGGAACCCACTAAGCTTGCTTTATGGAGATCGTGGAGGAGAACATGGAAAACATGGAGGAAACCATGGAGGGAGGAAATGACATCCATAATTAATACATAATACTCTCCCTTGGATGTCATTTGAATAATATGCCTCATTAAAATCTTATTAGGAAAAATCCTATGAGAAAAATCCTAATCAAAGAAAAAAGAGTACATCATCATAAAATTACTGCCTCATTAAAACCTTACCCGGTAAACCCATTGGGACAAAACCGTGGTTAAGAAAAAAGAGTACAGTGTAAAATGATATCTCCCCCTCATGTATGCATCACTTGAGATCCCTGAGTCTTCTCAGACCGATATTACAAACATGCTTCTCAAAAACTATAGTGGGCAGAGATTTCGTGAATAGATCTGCCAAATTGTCACTTATACGAATTTATTGAACACTTATCACCCCATTCTTTTGAAGTTCATGTATGAAAAAGAATTTTGGTGATATATGTTTTGTCTGATCTCCTTTAATATACCCGTCTTTCAATTGTGCAATGCATGTAGCATTGTCTTCGTATAAAGTTGTAGGTATTCCTTTTTGAAAAGGTAATCCACATGATTCTCGAATGTATTGGACAATAGATCTCAACCAAACACATTCCCGACTTGCTTCATGAATAGCCAAAATCTCAGAATAATTGGATGAGGTGGCTGCTATAGTTTGTTTCATGGAGCGCCATGAAATGGCAGTACCTCCATATGTAAATAAATATCCGGTTTGTGATCGACCATTGTGAGGATCAGATAAATATCCTGCATCTGAATATCCAATTACTTCTGCCTCTGAGACACTAGGATAATGCAAACCCATATCCATTGTACCTCGAAGATAACACAATATTTATTGTACTCCAGTCCAACGTCTTCTTGTAGGTGAAAAACTGTATCTTGCTAGTAAATTAACAGAAAATGATATATCAGATCGTGTATGACTAGCGAGATACATTAGCGCACCTATTGCACTAAGATATGGTACTTCAGGACTAAAAAAATTTTCACCATTTTTTCGAGGTCTAAAAGGGTCCTTTTTCACATCAAGTGACCTTACAACCATTGGAGTGTTCAACGGATGCGCTTTATCCATATTGAAACGCTTCATCACCTTTGCTATATAGGAAGATTGATGCATAAAAATTCCTTCTCCAAAATGTTCAATTTGCAATCCGAGATATAATTTGATCTTTCCCAAATCTTTCATTTCAAATTCGTTCTTCAAACAATCAACTGCCTTTTGGAGCTCTTCAGGAGTTCCAATGATATTGAGATCATCAACATAAACTACAATTATAACGAACTCAGGTTCAGATCTCCTTATAAAAATACGTGGGCAGATTGTATCATTCTTATAGCCTTCCTTTAATAAGTAGTCACTAAGATGATTATACCACATACACTCTGATTGTTTCAATCCATATAAAGATCGACGCAATTTGATCGAGTATAGTCCCTTTTGACTAGAATCACGTACTTCTGGTACGTTGAATCCTTCTGGGATTCTCATATAAATGTCACTATCCAGTGAACCATATAAATAGGCTGTAACAATATCCATAAGACGCATATTCAACTTTTCATGTACTGCCAGACTTATCAAATATCGAAACGTGATTGCATCCACCACAAGAGAATATGTCTCTTCATAATCAATACCAGGTCTTTGAGAAAAACTTTGTGCGACAAGTCGTGATTTATATCTCACGGCTTCATTTTTCTCATTTCGTTTACGCACAAATACCCATTTGTATCCTACTGGTTTCACCCCTTTGGGTGTGCGGACTACAGGTCCGAAAACTTCACGTTTCGCAAGTGAATCTAATTCAGATTTTATTGCATCTTTCTAATTTGACCAATCTTTTCTATGCATGCATTCCTTGATAGATTTTGGCTCTAGATCCTCTTCATCTTCCATAATATTTAGTGCTACATGGTAGGCAAAAATATCGTCGACGATAACTTCATTTCGGTTCTATTTTTCTCCAGTCATAACATAATTTATTGAGATCTCATGATTATCACAATGTTCAGGTACCTGATCTTCCATTGGAAGCAACTCATCTAGAGTCTGCCCTTCCTTGATATTAATATTGACTGGGGACTCTTCAGGAGTCAAGATATCCTCGTTTTGACCATCTTGATATTTTACTCCTTTTCTTTTACGAGGATTTTTATCTTTGGAACCAATAGGTCTACCACGTTTAATTTATGCCTTATTTTCATTGGCAATAATTGATCGTCCTTCAGGGACATCAATTCTAAAAGGAGCATTAGCAGCCAGAATATGTGACTTAGTCACTCTCTTTGGGTCAACAAAAGCGTCTGGCAACTGATTAGCTAAATTATGCAGATGAATTATCTTTTAAACTTCAAGTTCACTTTGCTTTGTGCGAGGATCTAAGTAACACAATGATAATGCATTTCAGCTAATATCTTTTTCAGGTTGCTTATTTTCTCCCTAATGTTGGATATATTAATTCATCGAAATGACAATCGGTAAAACGTGCCGTAAATATATCTCCAGTACGTGGCTCAATAAATTTTATTATCGATAGAGATTCAAACCCAACATATATTCCCAACCTTCTTTGAGGTCTCATTTTAGTGCGTTGTGGTGGAGCAATTGAAAGATAAACCGCACATCCAAAAATCCTTAGATGGGATATATTTGGTTCCTGACCATAAACCAATTGTAATGGGGAGAATTCATGATAATTTGTTGGCCTGATGCGAATTAACATTGCTGCATGTAAAACAGCATGTCTCCAAGCAGAAATAGGGAGTTTTGCTCTCATTAGTAATGGCCTTGCAATTAATTGAATCCGTTTAATAAATGATTCGACAAAACTATTTTGAGTGTGAACATGAGCCACGGGATGTTCAACATTTATACCAATGGCCATACAATAATAATTGAATGTTTGGGAAGTGAATTCACCAGCATTATCAAGCCGAATGGTCTTAATTGGATTATCTGGAAAATGAGCTCGTAATCGAATTAATTGAGCTAGTAATCTCGCAAATGCTAAGTTGCGAGTCGATAATAAAGATACATGTGACCATCTAGTTGATGCATCAATTAATATCATAAAGTATCTAAATGGTCCACATGGTGGATGAATAGGTCTACATATATCACCATGTATACGTTCCAAAAATTCGAGGGATTGAACCCCAATTTTAGCTGGTGATGGCCTGGTTATTAATTTTCTTTGAGAGCATGCAACGCATGACAATTCATTGGATAGAAAAATCTTCTGGTTCCTTAAAGAATGTCCACATGAATTGTTAATAATTCTTTGCATCATTATTGACCCGGGATGGCCCAACCGGTCATGCCAAATCACAAAATCAGTAAACTTCTGGTTTACTATTGCATGTGCTTCAATTGCACAAATATATGTATAATATAAACCAGATGAATAAGCGGGTAATTTTTCCAACATGCACTTTTTACCCAAAATAATATTTGTGATATACAAATATTCTTTGTTTCCTTCATTTGTTGTCTCAACATGATACCCATTTTGGCGTATATCTTTGAAACTTAATAAGTTTTTTTGAGACTTAGGAGAATATAATGCATTATTTATGGAAAAATTTGTACCTCCAGGTAATAATAAATTAGCTCTTCCGGAGCCTTCAATTAAATTCGTAGTACCTGATATGGTACTAACATTTGCCTCTTGCATTTGTAAATGAAGGAAATATTTATCATACTTAAGTATGGTGTGCGTTGTGGCACTATCTGCTAAACAAGGACAAATTTGTTCTCTTTCTTTTTTTTTGGCACGCATAATATCCGTTTAGTACCTATTAGTTTGACGCGTGTGCAAGCAAGGACAAATTTGATGTTCAATGTATAAACTTACAGTTCAGTCCCTGGCAATTTCTCGCATGTGCGAATAAGTGCATAATCCCATTCCACGTGCATAGGACAATTGCACATAGGTCCCGAGGAGTTTCTAATTATTTTTTGAAAGGACAACATAAGGCTTTTTCATGAAAAATCTTTACCAAATAAATTCAATTTTTGCAAAGAAAATTTTATAAAATTATTTTCTTTGAGAAAATTATTTATAAGCAAGAACTAAACACCATATGTTTCAATAACATTGAGAATCCAACAAGAATGAATAATTATAAATTGTAAGAATACTTTCAAAAATTAAGCTCAATTCTTCTCAAGAAATTATTGATACCTTGGTAGAGACTTCGTGCTGATAACGTATTATGAACTTTATCGGAAATAATCAATAGTCACAAGTAGAGAGAAAAAGCGTAAGAGAGGAGAATATGAACTTCTCATTAATAGATCAAGAATGTGTTATAATGGTAATACAATGAGTTCTATTTATAGGCTAAATGGAGAAGGTGGATGGAGAACATGGAGGAACCCACTAACCCACTAAGCTTGCTTTATGGAGAACATGGAAGGGAACATGGAGGGAGAAAATGGCATCCATAATTAATACATAATATAATCCATATAGTAGAATTTTAAGCAGTAACACATTTTTCTATCAAATTTAATGGTGATCAATTTTAGAGTTCAAACCTTAGAATTCTTATTAAGGTTATATAATCTCTAACAAAAGCTTAGTGAAACTATAAAATTTTGCTAGTACATCCAATTGACTTTATTTTAGTTATAGTCTTATTTAAGAAACCTAAAAATTGATAAATTTGTTTTTTTATATAATATTTTCAGGTGAGATATTTTGTTATAATAAGACGATAATTATAAAAAGATAATTATTATAAATGGTGTAAAAATTTGAACATTCCTCATTTAGATAAATGGTGTAAAAATTATGAAAGAAGCAAGTATAAAACAAATTATTATAAAAAATTTAACATTAAGATAATTGTGTTATTAAATTTGAACATTCCTCATTTAGATAATTTTTTTAGCATTTTAGAAAAGTTATCGAGAGAATTACGCAACGCGTAATATAGAAATTGAACTATTTGTCATTATTAATGCGAACTGTTACTGTATCCCTCAAGAAATGGAAATGACACAGCTAATTACTTATTAGTGGCTACGTACACGTATGTGAACGATGTAGCTCAAAAGTCCAATGTTGCGTCCAAAATCATCTCCCTGATTATTAGTCGTTGAAACTTGCTATGGAATAAAACCTATAAATGGTAACAAAAGTTGCTATAAATGTCGTGTTCTGCAAGGAGTTTTGCTAATAAAAGTTACTTTAAATTTGGGTATTTTATTAGATTGACTAAAATGCTTCTTTACGCTGCTTAAAGGGAAAAAAATCCGGTGAAGCATATATTTTTCTCTGCACGTCTTAATTGAATGCAATTGACTATACAATTCGATAAAATTCTGAGAACATTTTTCGAATTAGATGCAATTCCTCTTAAGATTTCAAGAGATGTTTTATCCACTTGCAAGCACACAAATTATATACGTTAATTGTACAAGTTTTATATGTTTTTGATTGAAATATAAGTCATAAAACATATACTATAATAATATTAAAAAAATATATCACAATATAACATGTCATATCAAACTATGAGTATTTAATGAAATCGGAAAATTCAAAGTATAAAAAACATAAATACAATTAGTCAAATATGAATAAGATCATGCAAGCATCATTCAAAATAGTGCATTTCTAGTCCCTTAATTCCTCAAAAAATTCACGAAACCAAACCATGGATACAAGTACACCAACAAAAGGGTTCAAATTCAGTGGGGACATGAGTAATCCCCACTGAAAGAGATAGGGGCAATATTGAAAATATACTAATTAAAATAATTAAAAAAAATATCAGTAAAATAATACAATTTATGGAAATACAAGTATGAGATATATTGGTTTTCATTTTCTCGGATATTGGTTTCCATCTTCTATGATATTGGTTTCATTCTACTATGATATTTGTTTCTATCTTCTATGTTATTGGTTTCAAACTACTACGACATTGGTTTCATTCTACTATGATATTGGTTTCATTCCACCGTGATATTGGTTTTCATCTTCTCCAATATTGGTATCCCATTATAAGTGAAAATGTATACCATTTGAATGTATTGGTTTCATTCTTCTCGAATATTGGTATCATCGTTCTAGGATATTGGTATCATTCTACTTTAATATTGGTATCATTCATCTATGAATTTTTGCTAGAATTTTAAGCACTAAGTTCGAACAACAACTAAACGCCAACATAAAATTCTAATCTTTAAATACAAAATCATAAGAACCACATGAAATCGATCAATTCAGCAATAATCAAAGTCGAAACAGCATATGGGTCATTTCTTTCGGACCAAATAATCAACGAAAAAAACTGGCAAAAAAAATAAAAAAAGACTTAATAAAAGAGGGGGGGAGCTTCGGGGAGGGGGGGGGGGGGGGGGGGGGGGGGCTTCGGGGAAGGAAGGAAGGGAAGAGGGGGCGGGGGGCCGGATGGGGAGGGGGGGAGCTTCGGGGAAGAAGGGAGGGGGGGTGTGGGTGGGCCGGGGGGCCGGGGGGGGGGGGGGGGGGGGGGGGGAGGGGGGGGTGGTGGGGCGGGGGGAAGGAGGCGGGGGGAGCTTCGGGGAAGAAGGGAGAGGGGGGGGGGGGGGGGGAGCTTCGGGGAAGAAGGGAGGGGGGGGGGGGGGGGAAGGAGGCGGGGGGAGCTTCGGGGAAGGAGGGGGGGGGGTGGCGGGGAAGTTTTTTTTGTGGGATTATACCCTCAACAGATTCTGGCCATCAGATCTGTAAAAAAAGAATTTGATCAAATCTAAAGGCTCATATTTAGCCCATACCATGGGGATGATTTTTATGTAGTCTCCCCTGAATCCAAATCTAACAAAGTGACCCTAATCTTGAAATAGGGAATTTATATCAGATTGAGATGGCATGGAACATGTATTGCCATTGAAATAGATCATCCTTGGGAATCGCCAACCATTCTTGAGGCTGAAATAAATTCCTCTATTCTTCCCAAAAATTAGCTCTGCTTGAACATAGTCATAAGAGCCAGCGTCCAAAATCACCTCATTGTTGTGGGATTTTGTTCCCCAAAACATAGCAGTGTCATCTGTTTACCGAACATGTAGAATTAGAATATCAATTTCAGATATGAGCTGGAAAATATTTTCTGGGTTTAAATAAATGTCGAAATATGTTATGAATTCAGCAACTAGAGAACAAAATGCGCAAAGAACACGGACACAAGAGTTTACGTGGTTCGGCCTAATGCCTACATCCACAGGAAGAAAGGAGAACTTTTATTGATGAGTTTCCGAGCCACAAAGCCATACAAAACCTTAGGGTAACATGTCTTTATATAGAGACAATCCCTTGGTGTACAAGTAACCTATCTAGGTCAGATTAGGAGTCCAAAACCTAGTCAGAATAGGAATAGGAATAGGAAATAAGTCTTTTCTATTTCTCGCCATCCCAACAATGTCCACCTTGGCGAGAAATCATCTCGTGGAAAAACTATGAAGCTCCACCCGAACTTCAACAAACTCCACCATGACAAAATACCGCCCCACGAAGAACCATGAGATCTTGCAAAACCAATCCGACTCTACCGACTCCATCTCAGACCATAGATAACTGCATCAATAAGACCATCTCAACTTTCTCTTCACCTTTTATTCAATCACTTGGAGCCAGCCCCCAAACTCGAGCTTCTGAGCTTCCTTGGCCTATTCTCTCCAACCTCCATCGAACCCCAACTAGCAAGTCCACCTGCTGAAGTAACCTTGCGACCAATAGATACGCCCTCTATTTTTCGGTCAGCCCCATGCTCCGCAACCTCGAACTGCTTTTCCGCTGGACCTTCTTGCCTTAAACCAATGCTACATGCCATAGCATACAAAGGGCAACCTTTTGTTCCACCAAGTAGAACCCTCAATATGCCACGAACTCTACCGTTCGACCTTGAGTGAGATACCTGATTCGCCCGTGGTGTTACCAACGGCTTCGCATTCCCCATGCAAAACCTACCCAACACCTTTGACGTGCACGTCCCTTTAGACAACCATAGCAGGGCCCAGCTAACAATGCTTCTCTGAGACAACCATGGTTTCTTACCAACCATGCCTCCACGAAACAACCATAGCTTGCTATCCATGTCTTTGCGAATCCCAACTACACTCAAACCATCCATGTTAAGCCTTTGCTCCCTCATACGAACCAATCTCATATGACTTAAGCTTTTGCCAACTCCTTCAGACCCATTGATGTGACTCCACCTACAATAATGTACCTCACTAACCTGTAGGTATTCTCTTTCATCCTTCATCCCTACCATCGCATCCTTCTCCACCTTCATTAGCATACCTTTATAACTATCACTGTTATAATCTAAGGTCCCTAATGAAAAGAGATTACTAAGATGCATTGGACTTGATAAGACAGAAAGCCAGTCACCATCCGACCCGTCTGAATATGTGGCCATGGTTGTGGAGGCCGATCCCTTCTCGTTGTCTTGATCCCTAGTTCGTCTTGGATAGTCTCTTTCATGTGCCCTTCTCCGCACTTGAAACCACTTCCATTGAACTTCTTTGACTCCGACCTGGATCCTCTTCCGCAACCCAGCTGGTGGCTCCTCATCATCCGCCAAGCACGAGCGAATATTCGCTACCGCCTTGGCCTCCAACTCCTCCCATTCTTGCTCCTCCATCTTCTCGGACTTCTTCTTCGAGAGTGCGATGACCATCCCTTGTTGCACGAGGAGATCCTTGACACGCCTTTGCCATAACCCAAAATTTGATGAACCATCAAACTTCACAAGAGAAAACTTCGCGCCGTCCGTCATCCTCCAACCCAAGCTCTTGATATCAAATGTTATAAATTCAGCAACTAGAGAACAAAATGCGCAAAGAACACGGACGCAAGAGAGAGGAGAACTTTTATTGATGAGTTTCCGAGCTACAAAACCATACAAAAAACCTAGGGTAACATGTCTTTATATAGAGACAAACCCTTGGTATACAAGTAACCTATCTATGTCAGATTAGGAGTCCAAAACCTAGTCAGAATAGGAATAGGAATAGGAAATAAGTCTTTCCTATTTCTCGCCATCCCAACAATCTCCACCTTGGCGAGAAATTATCTCGTGGAAGAACCATGAAGCTCCACCCGAACTAAATACCGCCCCACGAAACCTTAAGGTAGTGAGTAGTGAGTAGGTGGATCATCCACACTTATAAACAGGCCTAACCCACTTGCAACTTCCGATGTGAGATTCTCTTCAACACGCCCCCTCAAACGAAGCCCATTGGGTTGAAGTTTGCACGGGCGTCACACTGCCTCTCATGCTTTCAAAGGCGGGCCGTGCGAGCACAACGGGCCTTGGGCTCGTTAGAGCAATTGGCTCTGATACCATATAGGAGTTTCCATATCCTACCCAAAACCTTAAGATAGTGAGTAGGTGGATCATCCACACTTATAAATAGGCACAACCCACTTGCAACTTCCGATGTGGGATTCTCTTCAAAATATTTTTTGTGCATTCGAACAAAACTATTCAACTACGATATAAAACAATTCGCCTTGAAGATTGCGAGATGAAAAATATGCACATTGTTTGGATATGAAAATTTAGAGAATAATTTATATTAAGGTGACTTGATATAGCATACTAAATAAAAATTACATGGAGCCATATTGAGTGATAGAAAGTTATAGATAAAAGCATAGTAGTTATCTCAAATTGGGTGTCTTCGAGAAAGCAGCATGAAAATATTACTCTCTACATCACTCCATATAACCAAACAAATTTACATAAATATCATAGAATGATATTTTTTTATCTACACAAGATTATACACTAAAATATAAATACTCAACCATAATTTATTTTACCAAACTTCACCATACTCCCTAGACTTATGTCAGAACCTAGTTTTACAAAAAAATAAAAAACCAAATATTCAGATTCCATTGACGCTAATTCCAAATTACTCTCTCTATCTCATGGAGGAAAAACAAAATTGGATTGAAATGAAATTGTTACTTTATATACTTGCTTGTTCTAGTGGGAATTGACCTATAGTGGAAGCCTATCACTCGGTTGAGATGATTAAAGTTGGGATGCTTGGCGACCAGATTCCACTGTGAGTAATTCATGTGGTTGTTAAAGCTGGTAATTGTAATCTGAACGCTCCAATGGTGCCTGTAGCTATGCTTCACGTCCCAATTCACTGTGATCGGGCACATGTGGTTCGTGCATTGCAATACCGGTGTCGGCTTTCCCGAGCTCAAACTTGAATGAGTCATGTTTTGTCTGCAAATTTAATGTAATCATGAAACTGATAGGATTTGATAGTACTCGATTCAGATAAGGAGATTCACTAGCGGAAAATTAAACTTGCCTTGTGCATAGTTTTCCTGATGGAGCAGAGATGCCCCTGTGACAATTACAGGCACATGTTGGGCATGGCAGCGTTTTTTAACTTCCTAATGGTGATAGTGAGACGCAATAAGTAGAAGGGTATTTCTTCGGAGCCATGGAGGGAGTGTACAAACATGTAGATCTCCAAGTCACTGCAAGGACCAAACAATAGGTTAGTCAACAAAGAGTCAACCAATGAGGGAAAATGAGATCAAACTTCGGTCAAATGAACCTCATCGAACAGAAGTGTCTACACTTACTGAGAGCTTAAGTGACCCTCCTGCCGTCCGAGGTGATAAATCTTGTTCGACTAACAATGGTTGTAGGCCGGCATGTGTAGCCAGGTTTCGGTGCAGTCAGCGTGAAGTTTCTCAGAATCCAGACAGTCTTATTTGTTGTTCCTACTTTTCCTACACTTATTTGGAAGGAGCTAACTGAATTGGCCTTGTCTTGAACCGAACCCCCCCCCCCCCCCCCCCCCCCCCCCCCGGCAAACAATTTGCAACTACTGTGTCGCGACCTGAAAATAGAAGCGACAAAGCCCGAGGTATTAATTATCGTGAAAGAAATCTGACTTTTATTAAAAAATGAAATGATTATCCAAAATGAAAAATCTGTAACATCCAAAGTGATTTAAATATTCAGAAATCTGAATAAATACTAAAAGCTAAAATTTCAATAGTCTTTATTATTTGCGCAGAAAACCATGTTGATGCATGCAGATGAATCACTATACTCCCGATCCTGGATCCCACCTGAACGATCTGAAAAACATACAGCTAGGGTGAGTTGATAAACTCAGTAAGTGGAACGAAACACCAGAAAACGAATCACAAGAAAATAATTTCACCTTGCAAACCGAAAGATCCCTATCCGACTATCTAGCCAACTAATCAAAGACAGAATTTCGGAACATAACATATCCACGAGAGTATCCCCTATCTAACTACCCTATCCGACTATCCTAATCGACTACATATCACATACTTAACAGAACTTATCAGAATTCGGAGACATAAGTACACGCAATCAACTTTTCCACAATCAGAATTCGGACAGAAGCATAGCATACAGTTTCAACATAATCCAGATCAGAATATCAAAACAGATTTTTCTAGCAGTAAAGAGATCGGCTTAAGCCAGATCCCAAACTCAAGCCATACGTGTGCCAGACTGAGACATAGATCGTCTCAAAAAAATTAAACTCCTCGATCTACGAGATGACACAAATTCTACTTACCTGACATTGCTCCTAACTCTTTAAACCTTCACGAGCCTAATCCAATGATCTGTCCTGGACCCCCTCGAATCTGACTCGTCAACATACAGATTCGTCTTCTCCACCTTTTGTTTGAGAGGCAAATACATGACTTATAACAGGAACCATTCAGAAATGGGTTTACTAGGTATTAGTAACTTATCCTCCTCGTACAACGATTCTCAGATGGTCTCGTCCCCTCTTGGCACCTCTTCCCGAGTCAGATTTTGCTCCTCGCCTTCACAATAAGAGGAAATTCGTGGATGTTAATTAGGCTCACAGAATAGACGGCCTAAAAGCCTATTTATACATGCTTTCAACCCTAATCTACCCATAGTTATCCTAATTATAGAAAATTACCGTTTGCTCTCACAAACTTTATAAAGTTCTCACTTTAGTTTTCAGATTCTTACATTCTTCCCCCTTAAAATAAAGTTTATCCTCAAACTTATTTGGATATTCGAAGAGATAAGGGTATTTCTCCTTCGTTTCAGAGCTCAATTCTCAGGTGGCTTCCCTCTCTGTGTGATTACTCCATTGCACCTTGACATATTCGATTGTCCTCTTGCGAAGCTGTTGGAGTTTGACATCAACAATTCGCAGAGGTACCTCCTTATAGCTTACATCTGGACGAATCTCTGATGGGATATCTTGTACCACCTGCCCCTCTCTTGGGATGTATTTTCGTAGTATAGACACATAGAATACATCATGTACTCCTGCCAGAATCGGAGGTAAGGCCAGCCGATAAGCTAACTTCCTTATCCGCTGGATCACGTCAAAAGGTCCAATGTATCGTGGGCTCAGTTTCCCCTTGACTCCAAATCTTCTAATTTCTTTGGTAGGTGATACCTTCAAAAATACATGCTCTCCAACCTCAAATTCTATTTCTTTGCGATATTGATCAGCACACTTCTTCTATCGGTCTTGAGCCACTTGAATTCGGCTTCGTATCATTGGTACCTTTTTAGTTAGTTCCCTCAACATCTCCGGACCCAAAGTTTCTTTCTCTTTTATCTCATTCCAGCTGATAGGCGATCAGCACTTTCTGTCGTACATGACCTCATATGGAGCCATTCCAATACTCGCCTGAAAGCTGTTATTATAAGCGAATTCCACTAATGGGAGATGTCCCTCCCAATTTCTCCCAAAATTTAACACACAAGCTCTCAGCAAATCTTCTAGCGTCTGAATACTCATTTCAGATTATCCATCTGTCTGTGGGTGGAATGCAGTACTGAATTATAATTTTGTCCCCATTGTCTTCTGTATGCTGCCCCAAAACTTAGATAAAAATCTAGTGTCTCGATCTGAAGTGATGCTCATCGGAATTCTATGCAGTCGCACTATCTCTCTTATGTACAGTTCTGCCATTTGCTCAATAGGCATACCTGTCTTGTATGCTAAAAAGTGAGCTAACTTGGTGAGGCGATCAACCACTACCCACACTGCATCCTTACCTTGAAGGTTCTTCGAAAGTCCCGTCACAAAGTCTGTTGTAATCTTATCCCACTTCCACTCCGGAATCTCTACTGGTTGTAAGGGGCCAGCTGGTCGTTGGTGTTTCGCCTTGACTAATTGACATACTATGCAATGGCTACATAATCTACTATCTCTTTCTTCATACCGGATCACCAAAAATTGAGCTTGAGGTCTTGGTACATTTTAGTCCCTCCTGGATGTCCTATATAACGGGCAGTGTGGGCCTCTTCAAGATTTTATTCTTTAATTCTTTGGCTACTGGAACACATATTATGTTCTGGTAGTAAAGATTATTATCGGCTTCAATGCAGAAATGTTCTAGCTCTCCTCGTTCAACTTGTTGTCTAAGAGAAATAAGAGTTGCGTCCTTGCATTGTCCTTCGCCTAATTGAGTTCGCAGTATGGCCTCTACTTCTATACTTGCCGCTAGACCGATCGAACATTCAGTGTCTTCCAGCCCCAGGCTTCTCAGTTGACGTATCAATCCTTCTTGTGTCATAAGCAATTCACCCGTTTGGTTTTTCCTGCTAAGAGCATCTGCTACCACATTAGCCTTCCCTGGGTGATAGTGGACGTAATTTTTGATCAATTCTAGCCACCTTCATTGTCTCATGTTCAATTTCTTCTGTGTGAAAATGTATTTGAGGCTCTTGTGGTCCGTATACATCTCACATTGAACCCTATAGAGGTAATGTCTCCATACCTTAAGTGCATGAACTACTGTCTCTAGTTCCAGATCATGGGTAGGGTAATTTCTCTCGTAGGCTTAGGTTGTCGTGATGCATAAACGATCACCTTATCCTCCTGCATAAGAACACACCCCAACCAATTTCCTGAGGCATCACCGTAGACAACGTAATCCTTCCCCTCGCTAGGTTGTGCCAGTATGGGTGCTGTCACCAATCTCTTCTTCAATTCCTGGAAGCTTTGCTCATATTCTTCACCCCATGCAAACTTCACTCCTTTCTGAGTTAACCTGGTTAATGGCATGACTATCCTGGAGAATCCTTCCATAAAATGTCGATAGTAGCCTACCAATCCCAAGAAACTACGTACTTCTGACACAGTATTTGGTTGTTGCCATCCTACCACCGTCTCGATCTTGCTGGGGTCTACATATACTCCTTCTTTGGATAAAATATATCCAAGGAAGGTAACTTTCTCGAGCCAAAATTCACACTTCTTCAACTTGGCGTATAATTGTTCCTTTCGTAGTATTTGTAGAACCATCTTCAAGTATTCCTCGTGTGCCTTCCTCATGTGCCTCCATGCTTGGCGAATATACCAAAATATCGTCAATGAACACCACCACACATTTTATCTAAGTATGGGTGGAAGGTCTGATTCATCAGATCTATGAACTTCACCAGAGTATTGGTCAATCCAAAGGGCATCACCAGGAACTCATAATGTCCATATCTAGTATGAAAAGCTGTCATATGCACATTTGATGATAACCCAATCGTAGGTCTATTTTGGAGAACACGTGCGCCTTTTAGTTGATCAAACAGATCTTCAATTCTGGGTAGGGAGTATCTATTCTTAATAGTGAGTTTGCTTAGCTCTTGATAATCTACACACATCATCATGAAATCATCTTTCTTCTTGACGAATAACACTGGTGCTCCCCTTGGCGAAACACTTAGTCCGATGAATCCCTTTTCTAGTAGGTCCACCAGCTGTATTTTTAGCTCATTCAGTTCCGCTGGGACCATACGATAAGGTGCCTTGGATACTGGTCTCGCTCCAGGGCTCAGTTCGATTTAAAACTCTACTTCGCGATCTGGTAGTATTTCTTGTATATCCTCTGGGAATACATCTAAAAAGTCTCTCGCAATAGGGATTTGATCCAATGGACTCCCATTTTGCACATCCATTGTAGTAGCTAGGTAGGTTACTGCACCACTTTGCACCAGTCTTCTTGCTTCCACAGCAGAAATTATTGTCAAGGGAGTTTTGACATTGACGTCCGCAAACATAAACTCTTCCTTTTCTGGGGGTTGGAAGATAATAGACTTACACCTGCAATCAATACAGGTTTGCTGTCCTACCAGCCAATCTATTCCTTGAATCACGTCAAAGCCCATCATCCCATAACTCAAAAGTGCCCCTTGAGTCGTTGGCCACATATAAGGATCTTGCAGTCGTAATTCTGGTATACAACAATGGTCTTTCCCAGTAGAGTTGTAACTGCCAACTCCTCCTCACATCTATTTGTCGATAATTTATGTCTTCTCAAAAAGTGATCATCAATGAAAGAATGGGTTACTCCAGAATCGAATAATGTATTCGCAGGAAACTCAGCTACTAAGAATTTACCTGTGACAGAGTCCTATGCTTAACATGGCATTCTCCTCACGATACATGTAGCTTAATTATGTGAAGATTTACCTGTCACCACATCTCCATGTTGTCCAACCTCTGATTCATTGAGGGCATATACTCGTGCCAGAGCTCTCGGTGGTGGCGGTTTCCCTCCTGTAGGAGTGGTACTGCAGCCACTGAGGTTTATTACTATTGGAGTCCGTGTACGCATCTCGGGGAAAGACGCCAGTTGGTGTCCCATCTTTCCATACTTAAAGCATGCTCCAGAAATCCACCTAAAATAAAGGTGTGTTAAATCTCCCAATCATAATCCGAGTCTTCTAGTTGATTAAATTAATACTCTATTCACCTGCATTGCTCTTGGGTGTGGCCCGAGCGATTGCATCTCTCACACCATGGCCCAAAGTTCCTAATAGGTGGCAGGTTGTAGGGTATCTTAGTTGATTCTGAGTAATGATTCCCTTCATCCGGCCCCACCTTCCTCTTTGCATGTTCCTTCTCTGCCTTCTTTTGGCAGGATTTCAAATTATGTTCAATCACCAGTGCCCTGTGGAGTATCTTCGAATAGGTGGGTAGGAGAAAAGGCACCACTAAATTCCTGATATCATCTGCAAGCCCATCCTCGAACTTTTTAGCTCGGGTATCTTCGTCTAGTGCAGTAGCTGACTTGAAGATCGAGAGTCTAGAAAATTCTTAATTATACTCCGTCACTGACAGGTTCCCTTGCACCAACTTGTCGAACCGTGCCTTTTCTTTCCTCTTGGCTGGCGAAATGAAGTGATCCCTGAAGTCTCTCAGTAAGTCTTCCCAGCCATACACTTCGACTACCTCCCCTGTCCTCTTGTCCTGACAAATCCTATCCTGGGTTTTCCACTACCTACGGGCATCGCCCTTCAGTACATAGGCACCGTACTTCACCTTTTCTGTGATCTGGGTGTTAGCAATCTCAAAGATCTTCTCCATCTCGACCACCCAATCCTCTACCTAGATCAGGTCTTCCGAACCATCAAAAGGGGGTGGCTTAACCCTCAAGAATTTTTGATAACCTCTAGCAGTGGGTTATAGTTGAGGTACAAGTTGTGGCGCGACTGGAACTGCCCGCTGGTGTTGCTGAGCTAAAAGGGTCAGAATCTGCAAAAGTGCGTCCTCGACGTTCAACCCGGCTGGGTTTAGAACAGGAATAGCAAGAGCATTGGTAGGGGTAGCAGGAGCACCGTTATCTGATTCATTATCCCTGATGTCGTCATCCATGCCAGCAGCATTATCGACCACATCCTCCACTTGGTCAGGGATCACACCATGACCCCTAACTTGTTCCGACCCTATTTCTGTTCCCGGTTGCTGCCCTTGCCCTTTGGATGCTCCAGCTCTCGTCGTTGGTGCCATTGATTCGTATCCTGATGTGTGAACATTCACTAACATATTCAGACTAAACACTAACTAGATATCTCAATCGTGCATTCTATTCTTAAGCAGAATTATAATCACATAATGATCACAGAACTCAAAATCATAAAAATCAAATTTATAAATCTCAACATTAACTCACAGATTCACAGAATCACAGAATCACGAACTCATAATCCCCCAAATCAGAATTACAGGATCTCCACATTAACTTACAGGGTCACTAAATCACGGTCAAAATCACAGAATCACAACTCATAATCACGAAATCAAAATCACAACATCTCATTCACAGAACCTCAATCACATATTCGTACTAAACCTTCCTTAATTACAAATTGTACACCTTAATTCACTCAGAATGACATGAGAACATTCTCCCCTAGGTCCTTGACTACTTATTACTTCACAGTCGTTTGAATTTTTTTTCGGCTCTGATACCTAATTTGTTGCGATCCGGAAATAGAAGCGACAAAGCCCGAGGTATTAATTACCCCGAAAGGCATCATACTTTTATTAAGAAACGAAACGATTATCCAAAACAAAAAATCTGTAACATCCAAAGTGATTTAAATATTCAAAAATCTGAATAAATACTAAAAGCTAAAATTTCAATAGACTTTATTATTTGGGCAGAAAACTGTGTTGATGCATGCAGATGAATCACTTTACTCCCGATCCTGGATCCCACCTAAATATTCTGAAACGTATACAGCTAGGGTGAGTTGATAAACTTAGTAAGTGGAATGAAACACAGAAAATGAATCATAGGAAAATAATTTCACCTTGCAAATCGAAAGATCCCTATTTGACTATCTAGCCAACTAATCAAAGACAGAATTTTGGAACATAACATATTCACGAGAGTATCCCCTATCCGACTACCCTATCTGACTATCCTAACTAACTACATATCACATACTTAACATAACTTATCAAAATTCGGAGACATAAGTACACGCAATCAACTTTTCCACAATCAGAATTCGAACAGAAGCATAGCATACGGTTTAAACATAATCTAGATCAGAATATCAAAATAGGTTTTTCTAGCATTAAAGAGATCGGCTTAAGCCAGATCTCGAACTCAAGCCATACGTGTTCCAGACTGAGACATAGATCGTCTCAGAAAAACTAAACTCCTCGATCTACGAGATGACACAAATTTTACTTACCTGACGTTGCTCCTAACTCTTTAAACCTTCACGAGCCTAATCCAATGATCTATCCTGGACCCCCTCGAATTCGACTCGTCCACTTACAGATTCGTCTTCTCCATCTTTTGTTTGAGAGGTAAATACATGACTTATAACCGGAACCATTCAGAAATGGGTTTACTAGGTATTAGTAACTTACCCTCCTCGTACAATAATTTTTAGATGGTCTCGTCCTCTCTTGGCACCTCTTCCCGAGTCAAATTTTGCTCCTCACCTTCACAATGAGAGGAAATCTGTGGGTGTTAATTAGGCTCACAGAATGGACGGCCGAGGGGCCTATTTATATAGGCTCTCAACCCTAATCTATCCCTAGTTACCCTAATTATAGAAAATTATTGTTTGCTCTCCCAAACTCTATAAAGTTCTCACCTTAGTTTCTCGATTCTTACATGCTGATTGTAAGGAGTGTTTGACTTCAATCCACGACCACCGGGCTCTTCTTGCAAGAATGCGGAATGTTCCCTTTGAAATGAGAACAATCTCCTTGCTGTGTTGCTCTTGCACCAACCACGGCCCAGATCACCTCCCTGTCGCTCCACGTCCATCCTAGCGACCATCCGGGAGACTGAACATGGCAGTACCATGCACATACTCTTAGCATTGTTTCTCTTGCTGAGCCAATATGGCTGCTGAATTCTGCAGATGAACTTGCAGATGGTTTGGAATTGAAGTTTAATCTTTCGTGTAGCTGCGAATTTGTGCATTTGTTTATAAGTGTTAAAATTCTCCATAAATGAGATTTTAGTTGTGAGCCAACCCAAAAAATTTCCTTTCCTTAAAAGTTGGCTATTACTAGGCATCATTCTAAATATACACGGTCAACACATGAAGTGTGGGACTACACAGAGTGAATGGTGAAAAATTAGCCCATATATATATATACTGGCACCTCGAACCCCTTCTATGCTAGATCTCATCTCATGCATAAGCCTTCGGGTCAGGTCGGTGAGGTCAAAAAGCGTTAGAATGCTGCACGTTCTGTGTATCGATGCAACTTCAGATGTGAATGTGGCGTAGTTGAAGCTGAAAATCTGGGTCAGATTGTTTAAGTTCGGGTGCTGGGCAACCAAATTCCACTGCGAATAGTTCATGTTGTAATTGAAATTTGTTATTGTGATCTTGACCCGCTAGTATAGTTTGTAATTCAGCTTAACATGCCAATGAATTCTGATCGGGCACATATGGTTTGTACACTGGACAAGAGGGTTCAAGCTTCTCTTCCCGGAACTTGAAACAAACCGAGGCTATTCGTGGCATTTTTGGACTGCAAAATCGAGAAGAAAAACTTCAAGATAAGCATAGTTATGCATCTAGAAAACAGAGAGAGAGAAGCACACGGTCACTTACTCGACAAAACTCTGAGACTGGATACCGCGGTAGCCGCAAGAACAGGTTGGACAGGGAACTATTCTCTCGTTGTAGAATGATGATAAGAGAGACGCAGCAGGTTGGCGTCTATTGAGCCAGAAATTGCGAGTATGTGCATGTTACATTCCAAGTCACTGCACGAAAAAGCTCAGAACTTATCCTTCAGGAGCTAAATTAAATTATAAAAGCTAGTGCACTCATGTAATCAACTTACTTAAAGCTTGAGTCACCCTCCTTTTTATCTGCAGACATAAATCTACTTTGTTTAACAATCTTTCCACGTCCGCATGAATAGCGGGTCCCGATGTTGATAATGTGAATTTTTCAGGCACCCTGACCGTCTTATTTGAGGTTCTAGCTCGACCCACGCTAAGCTGAAATGAGCTAACTGCATTTACTGGATCTTGCAGCCATCTCCGAGGCGGTCGTCGTCATGGACGGTTAGGCGGCAAATGGGGCGTTGGGGATAATTTATTAAATTCAAATTTCAAACCCCTGATTTTTTCCCCTTAAAAAACAAACATTTAAATTCGGTACTCTACATTTGACAGTGTTAGACACTGTTTTTAAAACCGACCCAGAAGGCGATCTGAAATGTTCAAAATAATCTGTTTGACCGGTCAGACCGGTCCGACCATCTGTCCGGCTGACACTTCTATTTGTTATTAATATAATTAAATTAGGTTTAATAAATTTAATTTAGCATTAAAAAATAATAAAATATCAAATAAGTTCACATATTTAGCAACTTTGTTATACAATTTATCCAAAAAAAATTTCAAACATGAATTAAACAAGTCTAGAAGCATAAAAAGATGATCATGCAAGTTTTGTTGTTCGACATATTAATCAAATTCGTTTAACTTAGTTGACATATTATCGAGAATTGTTAAAAACATAAGTTTATTGTGATCCAAAAGTGATGTATACGCTCCGAGCGTAGAAATTGAGATTTTGTTTCTAAATTAAAGCCGATAAAATGGAAAAAAATAAACATAAAATTTTCTCATCCGGGCGAACTGGGTCACCCGGCAGTACCTGACCGAGTGGTCTGACCGGATTTTGGCCGGTCAGACCAGTTGCTGTGTTTTATACAAAAATTGACCCAGATTTGGTCCCGAGTAGCGATCCAACCGGTCGGACTGTAGTTTTTAAAACATTGGTGTTAGATACAAGATCTCTCTTTTTTTAAAAGGTAGAATAATATTAATCTTGGTGTTATAAGTACAAAATCTCTATCTATAAATACTTGGATTAATTCATAAAGGTGTATTTTTTTAACTTAATTAAGCTCCAAATTTTACTCATCGCAAATACAACATTGTTAAATACGTTGTGGGAGAGTTTGTCGTCGTTTAAAAGTCTTATTCAATTCAAATCTATATTAGTTAGCATATTAAAAAGTTCCTAAAATTGAGTGACCATGAATTTTTTTTATTCCTAGGGGAAAACTTGTCAAACTCATCGATTTGAAGTGTTAGAGAATTGGATTAAGCATGGAAGATGGAAGTTGGACAACACATTTGAGCCTAAAATATCAACTTAAAAGAAAATTTTTGGTTTGACATAATGTACTCATAAGTCGAGATCATAACTAATTAGTCTTTAAAATTTGACAAATCGAACTCAATAGTACATAAGTCAATTGTTTCAAATAATTTTAAAAAATATGAAATTACAAAAATACCCTTCGGACTAACTTAACAACTAATATTTAAATACCCACTAATTATTTACTATCATAAATGTACCGGGGCTTGAAATGAGATGGATACGGGAGCGGGGCCCATCAAACATCCAACTGTCTTCGTCCAGGGACTTCACCTCCTTGTTAAGCGCAGCCATTACATCGCGCTTCAAAGCTTGAATGGCTTCATCTTCTTTGTCGTTTATGGAGATGAGGTCGGAAGGGATTTGGAAGTCCTTCCATCCTCTCTGGACCCCAGGCGGCGCCTCCCTCGACCTCCCTCCGTCGTCTCCCTCCGGCGTCTTCAGCTCGACCGCAGTAGCGGACGCGTCTCCCTCCGTCGTCGGCGTCTCTCAGTCTCTCAATCTCACTCTCGCTTCTCTCGGCGTCGTCTTCGTTCTCTCAATCTCACTCTCGCTTCTCTCGGCATCTCCGGTTACAATTAAATACTAAAAAATGATATATTTTAAATAAAAATGTCAAGTCCGACCGGTCAGATCAGATGACCCAGAAAACGGACAAAATAGGAATCGTACCAAAAATCCGTATTTTAAAACTATGGTATTTTCTCTCCTAACAAGTGAACGATCATAAAATAAAAATACTAAAATTCCTCCTACAATCTTACAATCTAACCATATCAGTTTTTGAGATGTTCTAATTGCAATCGGCTATATAAATCGTGAAAAGTTATCGGGCTTCTTATAACTAGACCACAAATTTGCATGTTGGGCTTCAAGTCGTGGGCCGAGATTATATTTGCTAAAATTGTTACCCTAAATTTAGAAGATTGTTAAAACGTGTTCAACTCAAATTTTCATAAACAGTGTGAAAAATTAAAGTTCCGTTGAGAGAGTCAGCGACTGATACATGTTTTGAAAATCTTACTGTCATTTTCTCAATTGGAGAAATTGGAAAAGTTTAAGAATAGCACCTTCAAACGTTAGCAATAAAAATGAAGTTCTTGAACTTGGCTCGATGCGTTTGATCTCCTTGGGAAGATGTCTTAAAAGTTAAAACCATGGTAAATCAGTAACTTCCCATTTTCCAAGATACTCTAGTTTATTCTTCGAACGTTATTTCAATTTTTCTCACCTTAGGCTACCCGCAGCAGCCGATCGGCCGATCGATCGGGCCATTTTTTTATTATTAAAAAAAAACACAAATGAGAGGCTGGAGCGAGCGGCCGATCGGTTCGCTTGCCCGATCGCCGCTCGCGAACGGAAAACGGCCACTTGGCTTTTTTTTTCTTATTTATCTATTTAGTTCCACTTGGCATAATATTATTCGTTAAAAATAGATATTTTGGGATAATATTTTCGTGGTTATCTAAACAGACCTTATCTTTAGCAAAACAAAAAAATATAAAAATTATTATTTGTAATTTAAAATTTTGTATTTGTAATTTATTATTTCTGACTTCCATTTGTACCTCGAGTATTTTTATCTAATTTAGTATCCCAAAAAATGATAGTAGATAATATGTGGATGAGAGAGAAATTAATTATTTATTCTGTGAACTGGTTTGCTGCTGTGGGTAGAAAAATATGTAATTGGATTGGATTGGATTAGATTGGGTGTAGATGAGAGAAAAATTAATTGTTTATTCCGTGAACGGGTTTGGATGGTTTGCTGATGTGGGTGGTCTTATGGATACATTTTGGCAACTCTGTAACCTGAGTCCGACCCAAAAAGTTGCAGAGAATGCAATGGAAAGCAAAACAAAGGAACACTTCCAAAACGACATTATGAAGAAGCAAGTCAAACCTATATTGTCCCTACCAAAAGAATATCCGTATAGTATTCATGGTAAAGATACACTTTAAGGAGGTATCGTACAGTCGTTGCTAAGTAGAACTCGACAAAGATTCAGGGAAAAAAAAGATACACTTCACTTTGCTAGTTCTTTAGGTTCTTACTAATTACCATCACCAGCCGAACAACCAGCAAACCAGTCACAGCAGTTACAGCCATTGCTATAATTCCAGCAACACAATATGGTCTAGCCTGCCTGCTTGAAGCATAGAGGACCAACAAGGAGAAGATGGCTCCTATGCAACTACCCAGCTGCGGAAGCAGGTTGAACACCGGCTGCCTCTTGGCGCTACGGGCATTTGCATAGGTCCAAAGTCGCCAGAAAAGTGAGCCCCGGGTGTCGACGAGGGCGTCGTCCCTGCCGTTGTGTTGGATTTGTGAATGAGCCCAAAGAAGGCCCAAAGTCCAAAAGCCCAAAAGGGAGAATGGAAAGTGTCATCCCACATTGGAAAGTGGCACCAACTTTTCCTAGTTTATAAGGAGAAGCTCCTTGTTAGCTAGGAAAGAAGTTGACCACCTGGAAGGACAGCCAACTCGGACCGCGGCGAGGATGGTGCGTAGCACCATCCGCGCGTGTGCGTATGCGCATGGCGCATTGGACGCATGTCGCAATGGGCGCTTTGTGGTGCACTTGGCGAGAGCTGCACCTGGGTCACGTCTGGGCGCGCCTGGAAAGATCCAGAAGCCACCGAAGGGCCACGAGCACAGCCAGCCAGCCTGCTGGCCGAACGAACGCGTTCCTTCGGGGTGGCTGCTTCCCTGCCTCCTCCAGCCTATAAATAGGCCTGCCCCCTTGCCATTTTCCTCATCCCAGCAGCAAGTGCATCCGTAGCCCATACCGCACTGAAATATACGGGGCAATTTCGTCTTACGGAGAAAGTGTCCAATACTTGTCTCGACTGCCGTAGATCCTAATCAAGTACACCAACCCTCCGACAAATAACAATCATAAGACGAGATTTGTGATACCCTAACCCTTCAATCAAGGTTGGTTTTGGAAGAATTTAGGCTTAGTCCGTCATCATTCGGTAAAATAGGCGTAGTTTCCTCATCCGGACTCCAAATTAGGTGATTCTAATTCGTGTGGATTCATAACATCTGGATCTATAACTTTGTTTTTTTAGTTTTGTAATTTATAAAATAATCTAGCAGTAACAGAGTAATTAATCAAGGTACTCGAAAATTGGTCTAATCTCGTCGGTATTGGGAAGTTATGTGAAAATAATTTGTTATGTGACTTTATTTGAATAAGGCTCATTTTAGGGACTTATTAGAACATATTAAGAAGTTTAGAAATGATTTTGAATGGCTGAAAAAGTCTAGGATCAAAAGGGAAATTTTAGGGACTTATTAGAACATATTAAGAAGTTTAGAAATGATTTTGAATGGCTGAAAAAGTCTAGGATCAAAAGGGAAATTCGGTTGCAAGTTGGCTAGATGGCAAATGGAAAGTAGGATGACTAAGCTACTTAGCATGTATATAAAAGGGAAAACCTTTTGGACCAAAAGATAGGCACGAACCAATTGGTCATTTAGGACAGAAAAACAGAGAGGAAGGCCTAGGAGAAAAGGGAAAACCGAAGGTAAAAGAAGAAGGAAAAAAGGTGGACTGATTTCAACAACTTGGAAGAATAGGTAAGTAGTTTTGTAGGATTTTGCTTAATTTGAGTAGAAATCATTTGACACCTTGAAGAAGCTAGTAGGTAAAGATTAGAACAGATTAATATAGACCTAGAAGAAAGAAGTTAAGGTATGTTTTAGCTAGGATTTTTATGTATAGAAGTTGGAAGAGAAATTGATCATCGGGGGTGTAGTTTTGTGAATTTTAGTATAGATTTTGGGGCTGCCTTGTGTAAATCCGAATCTAAGAAATGAACTAAGGCATTTTTATATTACCTAGGATCTAATTACATACTTAAGAGGTTGGTAATGATAGTGGTTTATGTTCTTTTGACTAGTTAACCGACGTTTCGAATCCGAGTGCCACGAGTTGTAAAACGAAGCACGGAGCTTCTCTTTGAATGGTTTGAGCAACCATTGTCTTGTAAGTGAATATTCTTTGTAACATGTGTTTAGTTAACTAGACATGGGTGATATGTATAATTTGGTGTACTTTTGATTAGTTTAAAGTATGGTTATATGATTAGTTTTTGTCAATATGTGATTTGATGATGTTTGTGGATCGTTTGTCTATTTGGGGCTATTTTGCCCAATTCGTGATATGGGACTCTTTTGGTGTGAATTTGAATATGTGGTCAATATATTTTGGTCAATGTGTATTATATGTGTTTGGTATGTCATTTGTGAGATGGCGGATGATGAGGTCTACCCGTGACCAACCGGGGATGTTGGCATATGTGCACATATACTGAGGATACATTGGATATGTATATGATATGATATTTGGCCGGCGGGGTTGGTTTCTGATGGCGCCTTTAAGATATGGTATCTTCGTGTCGGTGTGGGAGTGACACTATCTAGACCTATCTGAAGTTCATCTGATTTGTGCTATGTATTTGTAAAGGTCTATCTAAACATCTGGTTATGTTTGATATTTGATTATTTGATAACCTTATTTGTGAAGTGGTCCTTCTGTCATAATAGCTTTGTGTTAGTATTTGGGTTTGATGGAGATGTTTGGTTGGTTAAATACATGTTACTTATAATATTTGCTTACTAAGTGTTACAAAGCACTTATCCTTTACTTTAATCAACAGGTGAAGAGGTTTAGGCCGTGGTTTGCATCTGGAGAAGCTTTTCTCTCTGAGTTCAGCCCGTTATCTTCCATCTCGGGCTACATTTGAAGGTCTCCAGATGGTCTTTCTCTTTTGAAATCTAGGTCGCTCCATTGTACATATTTGTTGGTCTTTTGACATATGACCTTAGCTTAATATTAATATGTAATATATGTGTAAATTATGTTTATGTTTTAAAATGATGAATTTGATGATATGATGTTGGAGATGTGTACTCCAACTTTTGAATTATGCTTACCAGGTTTTGGACACGATAAATATGTTGTTTAAAGAAATAATGTTGTGGAAAAAAAATATTTTGACTATTTTTATAATGAGACAGGTGAGTTATTTTGAGGCTTGCTAGGTTATGGTTTATTATATTAAATTTGACATGATCTAGCGCCGGTCACCGACCACAAAATTGGGTCGTGACAAGATTCGTGTACTTGAAGATGGCATCGTCAAGCACCGTAGCACTGCCAACGGTACCGGGAACTGTCCACGCCGAAAGGCCGGCCAAGTTCAACGGTACCGAGTTCAAGAGGTGGCAACAGAAGATGACGTTCTATCTGACCACGCTCAACCTAGTTCGGTTCCTGAAAGAGGAAGCACCGAAGATAGCGGAAAATGAGACGGATCAACAGAAGATCAACGCTCTCGACGCGTGGAGTCACAGCGACTTCCTGTGCCGGAACTATGTCCTGAATAGACTAGACAACACGCTCTACAACGTCTACGCGGAAGCCAAGACCGCTAAGGAGCTGTGGAGTTCACTCGAGAAGAAGTACAAAATGAAAGATGCCGGGACGAAGAAATTCATCGTCGGACGATTCCTCAACTTCAAGATGGTGGACTCCAAGAAGGTCATCGACCAAGTGCAGGAGTTGCAGCTGATCCTTCACGAGATCCAAGCCGAAGGGATGCAACTCAGCGAGTCCTTCCAAGTAGCTGCGATGATCGAGAAGCTCCCCCCGCTCTGGAAGGACTTCAAGAGCTACCTCAAGCACAAGAGGAAGGACATGGGCCTAGAAGACCTGATCGTGAGACTTAGGATCGAGGAAGACAACCGAAAGTCCAAAGTCAAGCAAGGCAATGCCAACTCTGAGACCACCGTGCACCTCGCCGAGGGAAAAGGTGGCAATAAGAGGAAGAAGTCCGGGGATAAGCCGGAGAAGCAAGAGCCCAAGAAGAAAAATAAGATCAAGGGTGACTGCTACCCGCCATATCTGCTCAGACAAGAAGATGTTCTCGAACTATATCCCTATCACTGGCCGAAAGCTATTCATGGGAAACTCTGCAACGTCCAAGATCGTCGGTCTGGGTAAGGTGGTCCTGAAGCTGACCTCAGGAAAGGAACAAACCCTCAAGAATGTGCTGCATGTCCCGGACATCCGCAAGAACTTAGTTTCCGGCTCACTGTTAAGCAAAGCCGGTCTTAAGCTTGTATTTGAGGCTGATAAGTTTGTACTGACCAAAGCGGATCAATTCATAGGAAAGGGTTATCTAGAAAATGGGCTATTTAAGATGAATGTAATAACTGTACATCGCACCTTTAATGGTAAAAATAAAGTTAACACTTCTTCTTACTTGGCCGAGTGTTCTAATTTATGGCATGGTAGATTAGGACACGTAAATTTAAACTCGCTAAGAAAGTTAGTAACTTTAAATTTATTACCGAATCTAGAGTTCAACCCATCCGATAAATGTGAAGTATGTGTGGAGGCTAAAATGACCAAAGCACCTTTCCATTCGGTGGAAAGAAGTACTACGCCTTTAGAGTTAATTCATACGGACACTTGCGATATGAAACACGTGCAAACTAAAGGCGGAAAGAAATATTTCATCACGTTTATCGATGATTGCACGAGATACTGTTACGTATATCTCCTAAAGGGCAAAGACGAAGCTCTTGATGCCTTTAAGAGATATAAGAATGAGGTTGAAAATCAACTCAGCGTGAAAATCAAAATGATCCGAAGTGATCGAGGGGGAGAATATGTAGCTCCGTTTGATGAACTCTGTCAAGAACATGACATTATTCATCAGACGACTGCTCCATACTCACCTCAATTGAATGGCGTAGCTGAACGCAAAAATCGAACTCTTAAGGAGATGATGAACGCTATGTTGATTAGCTCGGGCTTACCCCAGAACATGTGGGGGGAAGCTGTGCTCTCAGCTAACCACATTCTAAACAAGTTGCCACACAAGAAAAGGGATAAAATCTCATATGAACTATGGAAAGGAAGGAAGCCTTCCTACAGTTACCTTAAAGTGTGGGGGTGCCTGGCAAAGGTCGAAGTACCTAAGCCTAAGTAGGTGAGAATAGGACCCAAGACCATTGATTGCATCTTTATCGGATATGCGCAAAATAGTAGTGCTTATCAATTTTTGGTGCATAAATCTGAAAACCCTGAGATAAATACGGGAATGGTCATAGAATCAAGGAACGCAATGTTCTTTAAGAATAGCTTTCCTAATAAGGAAAGAAAGGAAGAAAGTCCAAAGAAAAGGGCTCACGAGACTACGCAAGGGTCAAATCAGGAAGATGATGAACTTAGACGCAGTAAACGGACGAAGGTAACCAAATTCTTTAGTCCGGATTATCTAACCTATGCGTTAGAAGATGAACCCAGGACAATCCAAGAGGCATTGTCCAGTCCAGATGCTCCTCTCTGGAAGGAAGCTATCAATAGTGAGATAGAATCTATTATGCAAAATCACACGTGGAAAATCGTGGATCTCCCACCGGGCTGCAAACCTTTGGGATGCAGGTGGATCCTAAAAAGGAAATATGATTTCTTTGACACGTATTCACCGGTCACAAGAATCACATCAATTAGAGTACTCATAGCTGTTGCGACACTCTATAATCTCGAGATCTACCAAATGGACGTAAAAATAGCTTTCCTAAATGGAGAACTGGAAGAGGAGATATACATGGAGCAACCTGAAGGGTTTGTGGCTCCCGGTCAAGAGCATAAAGTGTGTCGGCTAGTCAAGTCACTATACGAGCTAAAACAAGCACCGAAACAGTGGCACGAGAAATTTGACAGGACAATGCTGTCAAATGGATTTAAGATCAATGAGTGCGATAAATGTGTTTACATTAAGTGCACACCTGAAGCTTACGTAATTGTATGTCTCTACGTAGATGACTTACTAATTATGGGAAGCAATAAAGAGGTTATTGTGAAAACTAAGAACATGTTAAAGAACCATTTTGACATGAAAGATATGGGTCTGGCAGACGTCATACTAGGGATAAAAATCTCTAAGAAAGCTGACGAAATTATCTTGACGCAATCCCACTACGTGGAAAGCGTGCTCAAGAAATTTGAAGCTTTTGACGAACCTCCGGTTAAGACTCCAGTAGATTTGAATCTACACTTAGCCAAGAATCGAGGGGACCCAGTATCTCAACTAAGGTATGCGCAGATTATCGGGAGCTTGATGTATTTAACAAACTGCACACGTTCCGATATTGCGTACTCAGTTAGTAAGCTTAATAGATTCACAAGTAATACAGGGAAGGATCACTGGCTTGCTCTGGAAAGGATTTTACGGTATTTAAAACATACCATAAACCATGGCATACATTATGCTAAATATCCAGCTGTATTAGAAGGATACAGTGACGCAAACTGGATATCAGACACTAAGGACTCCAAATCTACGTTCTTTTGTTCCAATTCTTAAAACTAACGAAGTGGGAGGGGAAGGAGAGGGAAAAGGGGAAGACAAATCATCCAATACAAAAAATTTTTTTTGATTGGATGGGAATAAATAAAGAACAAAATCTTACCCGAGGTGATTTTGAATTCGAATTGTAGTTCTTTCAAAAATTATTTATCTTTTTCACCCTATATAATAAAAAGAAAGTTTTCAGTCCAATATTATTTTATTTTTGAAGAATAGACCTATTTCGTATTACTGAGATTTGAACTTTGGTTAAATTCGCATCCCACTGTTTTTCATTTGAACCAGGCTTCAGAATCAAGTAACCAATAGTTACGCACGGTTATTTATAATACGGAAAATTATAACCAAAGATTTTTACTGTGGTTTGGATTTCACTATTTTCTGAATTTATATAAATCTTACAAAATATATTTTTTATATCTTTAAATTCGACGAGCTATGCATTACCAAATTGTATTATTAGAATTATTAATTTATTATTATAGGTGTCAAATTTGATTTCCGTCCGAGAATGCGGAAACTAGAGAATTATCAATCGATTGACTTGTTGGGTTTAGCCCAATATAGATAAAGATGTATTAACCAAAAAATATGCAGATAAGGATGCCACTGCTCTACTAGTTCGGCCCAAGTTCATTGGTGGGTCAAATGGAACTTTTTTGGGCCTGTAAGCCAATCCGTGAGCACAAAAAGTTAACTCTTTCTTGTTCCTCTTAAGTATGACTAATCAATTCCCTCAAAAAAAGAAGTATGGCTAATCAAGTATTATCGAAACTTATATAAGAAGTCATTCTTACACAGAAATATTTACTTATTTATACTATTTATCTTCAATACATTACAAAATAGTAACTTTATTACCTTTTATTTTACAAATCTATTACAACTTTTCTTAATTGCCACTTGAAGTCTTGAATTAACCCTTCAGTTTTTTACCAAAATATAAATATTTTTTTATAAGTAATAATGACTAATACTGTCAATTTTCTCCCGTAAATAATATCGTGGAGTTTCTAGAGGCCCAAAATAAGTAATGCGCGATCCTTAGGCCCCTGGTGAAATATGAAATATGAAAGCTCCCCACCAACTGCCACATCTCACGGGAAGGTCATGATTTTTCTATGGGATAATTAATCTCTGGTATTTGTCATATTCGCCTTTTACTTCCTGTTTTTTCACAATCGCTTAAAAATTTCTTATAGTTTGGTTTTATTATACTCTCAGGCCCCTCGCTAACGTTATCATATATATATTTTTTATTTTTTTGTCATAGAAATGACAAAAATATCCTCGTGTTTCATCTTCAACCTCAATTCATCTTCGAATTTTCAAACCTTCGAACCTTCAAACCTTCGAACTACTAAAATAAAATTAGTCACCGTCAGATCTACAACACCCAGCAGCAAATGAGACAGCTACCTTCAATCGACTATTCCCATCCAAAATTTAAATTCCCAATTCTAATCCTTTTAAAAAGAAAGCCTGAGTGATAATAATCCTTTTAAAATGTCGACGTTCAACATGACAAAAATTAGTGTTCAGGCCTGTCCAATCCAATACAACAAACGCAGCCTTAAAGCATGTGAACGCGCCACATTCAAGACTCACCTAAACAATAGCACGACAAGAGTACTATTCACCTAATTCACCACGCTCCTCCTGACTTTACAAATCAACTTACTCTATCTACCCCACCTATGGTCTACCGCACAATAGCACGGAAATATTACTCTCATATTATCTACCCCGCATTGCTTAAAATAAAGTTACAGCCATCGACCTCGGTAAAAACCTGCTACAGAAAACCTGCCCCAACCGGAAAAAAAACCAGAGACAAGAAAATAGCGCACTATGATAAAAACCCACTCTAATGATAACACCACAATAACGATCGTTGTATGTTGCCCCCTCCACAACCGAAAAAAATTAAACCCACCCCACCCCGGCACCCTACCAACTCACCCTGCCACTGTAGCTAGAATGACAATGAGCAGGATTTGAGTTGGATCTATACGACCCAGATCATTGCCCTCTTTTTCTAGGGTGGACAAATATCCTTGCTCTTATCCTTTAAAAAAAGAGAGAATTCGGGCATGATATGCGTCCTAAAATACAGGGCATGATCAGGATAGACTCGTAGGTTCGTAGTATATAATTAAAAAAAAAAAGTGAATTTCATAATCTAAATATGTAATTATTTTTTCTTTTTTGGTAAGTTAATAGATTATCTTTTGTATCCACGAATAATTGAACTGCAATTGATTTTACTTATAAGTGAACAAATAAATAGACCTCTTTTCCACAAATGCCTCATACAGCCCCTCACATCCACTCCCGCTTTTTTCCACAAAAGAAGCGCAGCTTGACATTCGAAAAATAAATGGGTCGCCGAACTCCACGTTTAGCGAACGTAGGGGACATTGGACATCCACGTCCATCCCTCTTCTCTCGCAATATTGAGCAGGCTTCTGGTGGGTGCTTTCTGAAGATGCTGCATTCCTCTGGCAATCATCAAGAGAAGATAACCAATTGATGAGAGATTCCTTGGACTTGCCTGCCTGGAAAAGGTCGCATTGAACTGTTGTTGTCAATGAGAAGAAGAAAGAAAACAACTGCTGCAACAGGCGGACATGACTTGAATCGTTCAAATACTACTTGGATAAAGTGGTGTCATGAATGTCTCCTTTTAGAACCACGGAACTGGTCCGACCATTTTTTGGTAAGGTGGGCGGTTTTATGGCCGAACCTGGTACGCTCTTCCGACCAAATCATAGTCTGACTGGTCGGACCACATATTTAATAACCATAATCCTAGGCGCGGTTTTCGGAACGGTAGCTAATCGAAAAGATATAAAAATGGGTTTTAAATTTCCAGTGGCGGCATGGGTATAGCATTAGTAGCTATTTGTATTTCTCTGGTTAAGAGACCACTTACTTTTAATGGTGGAGAGTGGTGCCTTATTTGGAGAAGACGTTTGTGAATGGGAGGATTCTTGTGCTTGCTTGTCGGTGTCATCGTCATCCCCGGATCAGTTATCTTGACGGCCCAACTCTGGCGAGGGGTTCACTCACTGTACATAGCCTATATTTCATATTGTTCAATGGTTTAACAACTTCTTCCCCGAGGGTCCTCAACAATAAACTTGCTAAATTGGTGCCTTTTAAGGTCACTTGTTTCTTATGGATAATCTGATGCTTATTGGTATGCTACAAGCCCAGGATGCTAAGTGTGCCCTCTGTAATCGCAAGCTTGAGTTGAGACCTCCAATCATCTTTTTTTTCATTGTGAGTTCATTTCGACCGTATGGTACTCTTTCCTTAAGTCAGTGGATACAAGCCCAGTTGGTGTATGTGTACTCATTGTTGGACGATTGGATGAATCTTGTATAAGGAGTTTTCATCAACAAGTTGTGCTACTCATTAGTTGGTGCTTTTGATTTCACTTGATGTAGTCTCGCAGCTTAGCTTCTATGTAATCCGCTGCCTGCTGTACCTTTCTTTGGTGATCAATGCAATATCTATTTCACCTCTCAAAAAAAAGTCATTGGCTATATTTATGTTTCGATCCAAATTGACAATAAATTTAACAAGACCTCGACTATTTATGTTAAAGGTCATATGGATTTCTTATATTTTTTACTATTTCTTTATGCTGCCATTTTTTTTTATTTTCTGACTTCTCACATCAAAAATAGGGAAAAGTCCACTTTAGTACCTTGTGGTATCGCCCAAAATCACTTTATTACCCTGTGGTAAAAAACCGATCAATCGAGTCATACTTATTCCAATTAACATTAAAAAGGTCCTCGAACAGCTGCCCGGACCTGCCCGAACCTACCCGAACCCTGTCCGAACTACGTGGCCAGCCACGTCACCAAATTTTGATGACGTGGCGCCACGTGGACATCCATCTCCTTCCCTCCTCCTCCTCCTCCTCCTCCTCTGCGTCCTCCTCCTCCTCTCCGCGTCCTCCTCCTCCGCGTCCTCCTCCTCCTCCTCCACCTCTCTGCGTCCTCCTCCTCCTCCGCGTCCTCCTCCTCCTCTCCGCGTCCTGCTCCTCCTCCTCCGCGTCTCCTCCTCCTCCTCCTCCTCTCCGCGTCCTCCTCCTCCTCCGCGTCCTCCTCCTCCTCCTCTCCGCATCCTCCTCCTCCTCTCCGCGTCCTCCTCCTCCTCCTCCTCTCCGCGTCCTCCTCCTCCCCGCATCCTCCTCCTCCTCCTCCTCCTCTCCACGTGGCGCCACGTCATCAAAATTTGGTGACGTGGCTGGCCACGTAGTTCGGGCAGAGTTCGGGTAGATTCGGACAGGTCCGGGCAGCTGTCCGAGGACCTTTTTGATGTTAATTAGAATAAGTATGACTCGATTGATCAGTTTTTTACCACAGAGTACTAAAGTGATTTTGGGTGATACCACAGGGTACTAAAGTGGACTTTTCCCTAAAAAATATGAACTCAATCCTTTGCTTGAATTCATGCAGTCCAGGCCCCTGAAGTCGATCCAGGGTGCAACAAAATAAATAATTCACTAATCAATTAAATCTTAAAATATTATTAACGTTGGCATTAGAGAAAAATTAACATTTTAAATAAATTTAATCCGACTCCACGCATGGATATCATCGCACCCACATAATAATTTTCCATTGAGCGTACACGGCCAATTTATCAGCATATGAGAGGTTTGTCCACGAAGACGGATACACCATGAATCATTGGTGAGCCCCGTGGAGCAAACCTAGAGATAAAAATCTCTAAATACTAGCTAAAAACTCTTAACAATGAGCAGGGTTGCAAAGAAAATAGAATTAGAATCCTAAATAAATTAAAATACCTAATAAACTCCGGGGGACCAAAATCATAGAAACTTGTAAACAATCCAAAAAAAAAAAGCTCCTACTGCGCTCTTCACCAAAATTTCGTTGATCAATTGAAATTCATGAAAAAAATGCCCCTTCCCACCTATATTTATATTTTGCATAAAGAAATTAATTTCTTCTTAATTGGGTCATTATCTATGTACTTACATTGATTTTCCACCATGTAATTCCATTGGTAAGCGATGCCTTCTGATGCCTCCTTGGAATTAACCGAGGTGAACAGAATTAGCCTCTGATTATTTTTGACCATGTCAGTTACTAGGGGCCAATCTTGACCATTTTTAGGCATGTTTGACAATGGGAACCAGTACTTTCTCAAGCCGGCGTCGTTGGAGACCTTGGTCAACCCGTTTGGAGCTTGCACGTAGTCCTTCAAGATTATTGCGACAATCTCTTGTGGATTGGCTGATAGGAAGGCCTCAATTTCCTTGAGCGTGTCAATTGCCGGGCCCTGGAAATTAAAGGACACGAAATCAAAATTGGAACTACTAGTATAAAAAGACTTGATGATATCGACCTAGCTATTAATATTTTAATAAAATCTAGCAGTTCAAAACATGAATTACATAGGACTTACCAGTAAAAGTCTACAATATTTGATTGACTCACACACCTCTACCATTTGTTTTAAGAAGTCCAACTGAAGTAACATATTTTTTTTTTGGTGACACACTACCATCTAAATAATTTATGCGTCGAAATGCCCCAAAGATTAGTTAGGAAATTTTTTTTTTATTTTTCTTAAAAAAATAAACCAGAAAAAATGAAAAATCTTTTCCCTATCTCATAAATTTTTCTTATGGATATTTTTCATAAATTTTTTATTTTTATAAAAATATTAATTGAATGGTACTTAGGGATAGTTTTGTCCAAAAAAAATTATTCAAATAGTTGAGTATCAACTAGAAAAATCTCTCACATTTGGTCACCGACAATATAGCGATGTAGAAATCGACCAAATCACCAAATTGTAAAATGGACTTTTAACTTTTAGAAGAGTAAGAAATCTCAACATTTTACTGTACGAGTAACAGTTGTGAAAGGACTTTTATAAAATTTCCATCAAATTATGGTTAATGGATGGGAAGTAATTAGTACTAACAAATGCGGTGAAGTCGTGGCATTCGCCTTTGAAAGAATGGCACAACCAAACGTCTCCACGGAAGTCATATGTATCAAGCATCAGTGCTCGAGCTCCATTCTGTAATAAACCCCATAATTTTTTTTGATTAATTTGAAGTCTTCTCCATATATACAATAGTTACCGTATTTTTTTCGAAGAAGGAATTGTTGGAAAAGTTATTAGTAACAACGTACATTTAGCTGCTGTGTGATACTGTCTTCTTGATTGGTAATTGTGATTCTGGGAACTCCAGTGTGAGATGGGCACCCGTCAATTGCGAATGCGTTGTGTGTTGTTAAGAAGGCGTATTTGTTGAATGGAAGAGAATTATTCTGTAGGTCAACAACACAAGAAATTGTCAGGAAACCATATCAAAATAAATAATAAATATGAAAAGTTTACGAATAAATATTTTAGCATTTGGTCGAATACGGACAACTCCCAGTCCATCAGTGGACGTACCAACGCCACGAATCCAACCAGGACAAGAACATCGTAGTGAAAACTGATCGAATGTAGATTGTACAACGTTATAAGTTACTGCTACAATCATGCGAGAGTTATGTCGTCACTAGAAACTGCCCCGTTAGTCGAGATTCTTCTCTACATAATCGAACCAATATTAATATTTGTCGAGTTTATCACATCGTTAATTAAAAATATTGTGGATTTATTTACAAGTATAACAATCTAACAATTAATTGTCTTCAAATTTAATGTTGAATATAAAAAATTCAAACATGATAATAAAGCGAGTTAATCTTCTAATCCGTTATTGCTTATCATGGGCTGTTCACACTGCTAAAACTCTATCTGTCAAACTAATTGTCTTAAATTTTTAGACTGAATAAAAAAAATTTAACAACATATCTTGTTCTCCTTTGGATTGACAAGTCCCGTACCGGACCATCTAAATAGTAATTTACCACCTCCTATGCTTCAAATTAACCAAAACATACCTCTCAAAAGGAGAAACCAACTCTTGGTAAAATCAACGATGGGTACGCACCAGAAGCTTGAACTGGTCAGTGATGGATGACCTAACACATCTCGATCCTTGAAATCCTTCAAGGCAAGAGAAGCAGTAGAGCCCACCCTCGCAATCCTGATCTGATGAACACTCATCTAGCAGCTGCAAAATCGTCGAAAACCCAAATAATAAGATTATACAAAACTTATTATAAACCAATTTACCCTATGGTTTGTGGAAATTGAGCAGTAAATGATGGACCAATACGAACCCTACACTGGCCATTAGAGCAAGCAGTGGATTGGACAAGAAGTACGAGCAGGGCGGAAGCGATTTGGAGAAATTTGTGTGAAGTGGCCATGGAGAGGAAATGGACTCAGGGAGTGGGTCGGATTCAGTGTCCCTACTGAAGGAGACTAACGCAAACCAATATTATTACACATACAAATCAATATCACTTTACATACAAATCAATATCACTTCATATGCAAACCAGCCTCATATAGACCAATATCATTTCACATGCAAACCAATATCACTTCACATACAAACCAATATCATATGATAGGTTATTGACCATGCGATTTAAAGACAATCAAATCTAACGGCCCAAATTTAGTCCCCTCCGTATAGACATCTTTTATGTAGTCCCCACTGAATCTAAAATCCTCAATGAGAGGTGTGTTCGGAGTTGGGAGAGTTATTGGGAGGAAATAATCTAGGAGGAAGGACCCAATAAGGCAGGTATATATTGTAGGCCATAAATAAATGGTGGAAACGTGGGCCATTGCCTTGCAAGTTTTCTTGCGTTTTTTGGGGTCTTGTTGCCGAGGTGAAAAAAATTAATTGGCGGTCGAAGTTTCTTTTTAAGTAGATTTTCTTTATTTATACATAAATATTATATAGTATATTTACATACTACATGACCCCTATGGACCCCCTATGTGACTAAATGATAGTTCATCCGGTACAAGAGTATTGGGATTGCAGTCAAGAGTTCACTATAAATTCTATTGTCACAAACTCAGTAGAAAAAATGACAGTAGGAAAAAGAGTTACCTCGATTACTGCGATACACAGTCGGCCACTTAATCTTTACCAATAACGAATATACTCGCTATTATTGGTTTACGATCCAAGTTTATAGTATCATGTAGTCTGACAAAATTATTGTTGTTTGTCGGAGGTGGTGTACTTGATTAGGATCTGGTATAGTCGAGGCAAGAGTTAGACTCTTTCTCCGCAAGACAAGATTGCCCCGTATTCAGTGCTTATACTATTTTCTTATTTTTCCATGGTTGGAAAAATATAAAAATACTTCCGGGTCGAAAAATCAGACGTATTCAGTTGCAGATGCAAATGAGGAGGAGAGGTCTATTTATAGGCTGTTGGATGGGAGGGAGGCAGGCGTCGGTGGGCAACTCGTGGCTTTTCATTTACCAGATTGCTCCAGCCTCTTCGCGACGATGCGCACGTGCTCGGATAGTGCTACGTACCATCCTCGTAACGGTCCGAGTTGGCTTTCCGGGCGGTCAACTTATTTCCTATTTAACAAGGAGATTCTCCTTATATACTAGAAAATTTTTATTGCACTTTCCATATCCACTTTTGGGCCTTCCACTTGGGCTTTCCACTTTGGGCGTTTTGCATTGAATTTTCATTCAATTTTCCACCAACAATTATATATCATTAGCATCTTGTAATTCACCGAGTGACAAATATTAACTTATTTAACAATTAATCATCTTCACTTTAACCAATATTTTAAGATAAAAATACGTTTATAAAATCGAATATTCAAACAAATAAAAAAATCAAACAATCATAAAATAAAAATATTTTTTACTTTATCCGCAAGAAAAATGTTTTTTGTTTTTTCTATATGTTTCTCCTTTGCCCTCTCCTCTTTCGGTTTGGCCCTTGCAACACCAACCAAATTCTTTCGGGATATACCATTCTGTTGTTGTGGCTCCATTCAATTACAAAGCTATTACTAGTTTCAACTACTGCATTTATGTTCCGACCAAAAGACGGAAATGTGTGGATGGAAAGTCAATTGGCTAGGAAGTCTATTAATTGAGTGTGCTGTTTGAGTAAGGAACTTAAGTTAACCGAACGAATTCTTTGCCTTTAATGGTTAATTTGTTCACACAATTCTTCTCTACAATTCCTCTCTCCTAACGTTCATCGGCTACAATCCAAAATGGGGACTATCACGTATGCAGTATGTCAAGGCTTTCCACTCATTTTTTGTTTGACAACCTCTTGTAATTCGAATATCTATTGTATCGAATAATTCATGTTGAACTTGGTAGGACTCTTAACAAAAAAAATTCAAAAAAAATTTAACGAAATTCTGTTTTAATGTATTTTCTTTGTGCGGCTTATGAAATGGACATTTACAGGTTGCTAATAAAGATTAAATAAACTCCTCCACTTACTCCAAAAATTTAATTAACACCTTCTACTAAAAATTGATACATTTAGCACCTCGTAAGTACTTACTAAAAAGGAGATCATATGGTCCATGAATGGTGCACAGGCCACAGAGCGAGGTGACTGCTCCAAGTTCAAGAGCAACATACCACATTGCTGCAGCCTGCAAGCGGAGCCCAGCAGTTGTGGACTTGCTCCAACCTGCAGTATGCGAATTGCTGCAAAGGCGGGGTGGTCTCCGCTTGGAGCGAGCAGGATCCTTCGGCTTCCATCTCTCAGTTCCAGATCACTGTTGGACAAGCCGGGACTTCGAACAAGACTGTCAAACATCCCAAGAACTTCACACTGTTAGGCCCAGGACCCGGGTACACTTGTCCCTGCTAAGGTTGTTCCTGCCACTAGATTCGTAGCACCTGATAAGAGAAGGAAAACTCAGGCCCTTAGTAAGTTTCTGCTCCCCCAAGTACCTGGTCTTGTCACTTGTTAGTACTCTGCAGCGGCTAATCGCCGATGTTCTTCGTGTTGTTATTGCAGTGACATGGAATGCGACCTGCACTTACTCGCAATTCCTTGCCAGGAAGAATCCTAATTGCTGTGTCTCTTTCTCATCCTTCTACAATAACACCAGCACTCCTTGCCCGACTTGCGCTTGCAGTTGCCAGAACAATGACACTTGCGTCAAGTAAGTTGCAGCTTCCATTCCCTTAAATCTGTGATGTATCCGATTAGTGTCAGTTCGGATTTATGGACATGTATTCATCCAGACTTCTGGTATTGAAACAGGAGCGACACGAAGATCCTTGGAGTCGTTGGAAAAAACATTACGCGGAAGGACAACGCGCCTCTGATCCAATGCACCCACCATATGTGTCCGGTTAGGATACACTGGCATGTTAAGACCAACTACAAGGAGTATTGGCGTGTGAAGATCGCCATCACCAACTTCAATTACAGGACGAACTACTCGCTCTGGAGCCTCGTCATACAGCATCCCAATCTCAACAATGTCACTCAAGTTTTGAGCTTCAATTACAAGCCTATCGTTCCCTATGATTCGATAAGTGCGCCAAGTTCCATTTGCCTCACCAACAACGGCACTAACTAACTTCACACGACTTGTTTGTGCTGCAGATGACACCGGTATGTTCTATGGCACGAAGTACTACAATGACCTGATAATGGAAGCCAGTCCATTCGGGAATGTGCAATCCAAGGTGCTACTTCAGAAGGACAATCACACGTTTACGTTACAGCACGGGTGGGCCTTCCCTCGGAAGGTCTACTTCAATGGCGACGAGTGCATGCTTCCGCCCCCGGATGCATATACATTCCTGCCAAGTTCTGCAGAGAAACGCACTTTCTCCTTATCTATGTTGATGATCACGGCGTTGTTTCTCTTTCTGAGCCAATATGGCTGCTGATGTCTGCAGCTTGCATGTAAAATGTGACAGGTACATAGACTTTGTAATTTAATGGAGGATTTCACACAGGCAATATGAGCAAACAGATATCAGATGAACTTGCAGCAGATGGTTTGGAATTGAATATTAATGTTTCGTATAGTTGCAAACGTGGTACACTTGTTTATAAGTATTGAAAATTTTCAGTAAATGGGAGCCGAGTTGTTAGCAAAACCCAATGATTTCCTTTCCTTAAAAGTTGGCTGTTACTAGGCATCATTCTAAATATACAAGGTCAACACATGAAATGTGGGACTACAAAGAGTGAATGGTGAAAACATTAGCCCATATACATATACTGGCACCTCTAACCCTTTCTCTGCTGGATCTCATCTCATGCATAAGCCATTCGAATGTGCACCTTCAGGTCAGGTCGGTCAGGTCAAAAAGTGTCAGAATGCAGCGTGTGATCGATGCAACTTCAGGCGTAACAATGTAAGAACGCCAGTGCAGACAGCAAAGCCATTACTAGGATAACCGGAGACATAAAATGGCGGGAGCTGGCATTTGGCAACCACGGATAGTCATCTGGAGGCGGCATGACGCAGTTATCGCCATTGAAGTATATCTTTCTCGGGAAGCCCCAACCTTTCTCGAAGGTGCAGAGCTTACGGAGTCCTTTTGGAACAGCAGTTTTGACTGAACATTCCCAGACGGACCCGCTTGCATTAGTAAATCGTTGTAGAACTTGACTCCCCACAGCATAGCAGTGTCATCTGGTTATAAGGAAACAAGTGAGGATTAAATACAGAATCGAATATGCAGGTATCATGTCCTAGACAAGAATTTCCGACATGCAAAGCCTAAACATACTTCGCAAGATTCATTCGTTTGATAACAAAAGGTGTGAAAGCTAAAATATAAGTAAGATCGATTCAGGGGAACAACTTACTTATATCAGCAGTGAAGGGAGTCAATGGCGCGTAGTTGAAGCTGAAAATCTGGGTCAGATTGTTAATGTTCGGGTGCTGAGCAACCAAATTCCACTGTGAATAGTTCATGTTGTAATTGAAATTCGTTATTGTGATCTTGACCCGCCAGTATAGTTTGTAGTTCAGCTTAACATGCCAATGGATTCTGATCGGGCACATATGGTTTGTACACTGGACAAGAGGGTTCAAGCTACTCTTCCCGGAACTTGAAACAACCGAAGCTATTTGTGGCATTTTTGAACTGCAAAATCGAGAAAAAAACTTCAAATATTAGCAAGACTGTCAATAATATTGCCAAGATAAGCATAGTTAAGCATCTAGGAAACAGAAGAAGAGCAGAAAACAATCACTTACTCGACACAATTCTCAGTCTGGGTACCATAACTTCGGCAGCCACAAGAGCAGGTCGGACAGGGAATTATCGTCTCATTGTAGAATGATGATAGAGAGACGCAGCAGGTTGGCGTCTTTTGAGCCAGAAATTGCGAGTATGTGCATGTTACATTCCAAGTCACTGCACAAAAAAGGTCAGAACTTATCCTTCAGGAGCTAAATTAAATTACAAAAAGTTAGTGAACTCATGTAATCAACTTACTTAAGGCTTGAGTGACCCTCCTCTTATCTGCAGACATAAATCTACTTTGTTTAACAATCTTTCCACGTCCGCAAGAATAGCCAGGTCCCGGTGTTAATAATGTGAAATTTTCAGGCACCCTGACCGTCTTATTTGAGGTTCCAGCTCGACCCACGCTAAGCTGAAATGAGCTTGCTGCATTGACTGGATCTTGCACCCACGAACTGAGCACACCACCTTTGCAGCAATTGGCAATTTGTTGGTTGTAAGGTGTCCCGGGCATCAAATCCACCACTGTCGGAGATTTTTTACAGCTATGCGGAATGTTCCCTTTGAATTGAGAACAATCTCCTTGCTCTGTGGTTTGACCCCCCAACATGCTCCATATGACCTTCTTCTTTTTCCAATCCCATCGCAAGGACCGGACCATCCAGGCGCCTGAACATGACGATATTTCTGGAAGTTGAAGATTGTGACAACAGCCTGCAAATGGTATAGATGTTTCTCTAAGATCGTATTTCAACTAAAGCAGTAAGCAGAGAACAATTTAAGAAAAGAGATGGTATCAGCACAATGCGGATAGAAAGCAGAACAATTTAATTATAACTTAAGGTGCCACATTAGGAGTAGGGAGACCAATAGAGACCTGATGGAACTATTAGAAATAATTTAGACAATATGATTCTTCCGAGAATTTACGACATGACTGAGCACAAGGAAGTGCTAGGATCTATATCGACGACTTTCACTATCAGGAATGAAGGCTCTGCCTATTGTTCCAACTCAATAATGCTAACTAATCAGAAATTCAGAAGGTTGCAAAGCCAATGGTCATGCAAAGTATCAAATGCACTTGATAAAATTTGGTTTAGTCTTCTTTACACACCAATCTCAAAAGATAAAGCCACTTAAAGCCACTTGAAGAGAGTCTAAACGTCCGGGAAACTCCAATGAATGTATCATCTAGTTAAAATGAACACGAGCAACAAAATAAAAGCATTTCATTCTTTTGAGATACCAAAGAAGTGAAGGCAAGCCTTGCGCAAAAAATGAATAAAAGAAATGCATTGGTAGTTTGTACTTACAACATAGCCATCAGGTGTCCAGCTCATAATATCCCATTTAATTGTGATGTTTCCGTTTGGATCAAGAGGATCATATGCTTCAAAAGAGGAAATATAAGAGTTAGGGAACAAGGGCAGTGGTGAATTGCAAACAAAACAGTGGCATCAAGAACTCGACGAACAGGATATGCAGAAAGGATCAGTATAAGCTACAAAATTTAACAAGGCCGTGCCATATTCTGCGAATCAATCCGAATAGCATACCGGTCTTCCCGTTCGCGGGATGTCTCTGCTATTTAAGACCGAATCATTAAGGGAAACGGAACGATCCGGCCAAGAAGGCATTCCCATTTCACACACAACATCATTAAGTACATACATCTAATCAATCTCAGTGAGCCAGTCAGCAATTTTAGTAACAATCTCCATTAGCACACAAAAACCAAAACTCACTGCATGTACTAAGAATTCATCACCAATAAGTCACACCACTCAACTCCACTTGATTATATGTTACAGAAGCAAAAATATGCAAGTTTCAGGTTCCTTATATTTTTCACAAAAAAATAATAATTACTGTGGGTAATGTAAAAAAAAAAGGAAACTATTTTCTCAGCCATCAGAAGCCAAATGGATCCCTAATGCACAGGAAAAAGAAATTAAAAAAAGGGTAGCATAGCAAGCACAAAGACTCAAACTTTACAAGGACCCAGAAACACAAAGAACCAAACTTTACCAACCTGAAGCCAAAGAGACCATAAGAACAATGAGAATGGTGAATCTGGTGATGACCCCCATAATGGCTAGACGAGGGAACCCTTTCCTGTGAAGAAACAAGGTAAAGTTCTCTTATTTTAAAAAAAAAAGTGAAACCGCGTAGAGGAAGTGAACAATTGTGTTCCTTTGTGTATCAGTTCACGGGCATATGACATCACAATTACCCAAGAAAGTCAGTTTTAGAAAATGGCTTTAGAAAAGGATGGATTCACAAACCCTGAATTCAATTTACCAAAAATATTAATTACCATCACAATAAAGGCTTAGAGTAATAATGATGGTGATTACTACTATTACCAATAACTTGTCGAGTGACCCAATATTATTTTCTATCCGAATATCTAATAACAATTTTTTAAACAAATATTTAACATTTATAATTTTTAGTTACTTCAAGATCTCTAAATAAATTAGAACGCGTTGTTATTAGTGACCCAATACTTATTAGTGAAGCAAAGGGGAAAGAAAAATAGCAAAGCACTCCACCACATGCACCTAGTGATCTGCCTTTCCTCCCATCGCTTTCACTAAATTGGCAATAACGTCATAATCTTTGCGGGGTTATTGTAATGATTGTTGGGTTAGAACGAGTATAAGACTGGGTTTTGGTTTAATGGGGTTTCTGCAATTGGTTAGGATTTGTAAATTGACAGGTGACAGTTGGCTATACCATATAGTGACGCAGGAAAAGCTTCCGGTTTAAAAAAAAAGGTTAAAATATATATTTTAACTAAATTCAATTTACTTTTAGTCCTTTCCCCCCCAAAGCATCTCCCCCCTTCAATTTTAATTAATTAACGATTAACCAGCAAAAATATTAATCCCTGCAAAAAAAAGAAGAAAATAAATGGAGCCGACACGGATTCACCCAATTCTAATTTCCAATATATTACCCCTCGAAATTGAATATATTTCATGGCTTTAATCGCCAAATGGTTGCAGAGGTTCTCCTCCCTATTCCTCCTCTCTGCCTTTTTTTCCTCTCTCGGTCGTTAACGGAGTTCCGATTTTGTTTTTTTTTTGAAAGGCCAGTTTGAATTATTTTAAATTTAATTAAACAACGAGGAGGAAAAAAAAAAGGGGGAAGGAGAATGAAGGCGGGAAGCGCGGCGAAGCTGATCGTGGACGCGCTGCTCCAGCGGTTCCTCCCGCTCGCGCGGCGCCGTATCGAGACCGCTCAAGCTCAGGTCCTTAAACCCTAAATCCCTCCCCCTTCCTTCGCCTATGCGTTGATTTGCTGTTTTTGAGCTCTGATTAGTAGTGCCGCGATGACGACGGGCCCCCGAGATGGTAGATTGTCTTCGTGTTTAGGGCCGACGGTTAATTTCCAGTTGCGAGTAGAGAGCGGCCGAGCTGCGGGTCGGATCTGGTCTCTGTGTGATAATGTTGATTGAGAGTTTCGGATTGGGTTAATGTGATGTAGATTGAGTAAGATGTGGGCGAGTTTTCGTGCATGGGGTAGGCGAATGATGCGGCGATAGCTGATATGGAACCCGAGGGGGTTCCGTTGCGGCAGAGTGAAGGCACCGCACCTGTCACATGAGCTTTGTTCATGAATGTGTTTCATTGCAATCTGGCCTCTCTTCAGCTATTAGGCGCGGTGGAGTTACGAAAGCTAAGGGTGGCGTTGGGCTTTGCTAGCTGTTTGGAGTTTGCTTGTACCATTAAGTAGTTTGCAAAGTTTGTTTGGGTTTGGAAAATAGAAAATGCTCGCGGAGGATTCTCGTGTTTGGGTTGGAACCTGTATTGATCTTTACGGCGTACAGAAATTTTAGAGTTACTCTGCATCTTCCTGCTTAATTTCTACTGATCGGGGGATCCAACTTCGGTGTATATGCCAAAAACTCTGAAGCGCTATCTACCTTATAATCACAAATTATTCTGAAGAGTTCATTATCTGTACTGTTCACATTTTATATTGTCTTTACAGCAATCGGTGTTGCACATTTCGCTTCACATTCTTACTCTTTATATGCAGGATGGACAGTATCTTCGACCATCAGATCCTGCCTATGAGCAGGTTTTGGACTCCTTAGCTATGGTTGCACGGCATACACCTGTTCCCCTTTTAGAAGCTCTTCTTAGATGGAGAGAGACGTAAGTTCCCAAAGATTAGGATTTTTGCTAAAAGTTTTTTATTGTAGTTTCTTGATTTTGGGCAAGTTGACGTAACACATCCAAGTTGTAAAATCTAATATCCGTGGGTAGATAATCTTTCTAGTTGCTCATCATTCTCATGGTATGGAGGTCTGTTATTATCTGCTGCCTGGTGATAGCTGTCAATAGCTTGTTCTTATATTTCTTTTCTGTTCTCTTGTAATTGACGAGTGCAAGAAATATTTGTCAGAACTGCTATCGCATTCAGACTAGCCAGAGCTCTTTAACACAGTTTGGTACTTTTTTCTGGTTTATGTTGCAGTGAATCTCTCAAAGGTGCAAATGATGCATCCACATTTCAGAGAAAGGTAAATCTAAGAATTTGCTAATGAAGTTCTGGTTGTTATGATACTCATTTTTTATACATATCAGACATTGAAGTTTCACTTACTTGTAGGATACTGCATGTCTATTCTAGATGGTTTCGTTCTGCGTATCTGGCATACAGTTAGATGCCTGCCTGTGCTATTTTCTCTTTTTTCTTCAGGAGTTACCTCTCCCTTTTGGATCCAAATTCTTGATCAGTTGATGCAAATGTGCCCGGGTGATTAAAGCTTTGCTCTATATCACACGTATAAGAAGTTTTATGTGGAAGCACAAGCTTCTTTGCAGGGAGGAGTGTCCATCAAGCATCCCCTCAAGCTCAACAAGCTTGTTCTATTTATGTTTCTCGTCGCACCAAAGGTGTAGATAGAAAGCATAAAGAAAATATAACAAAACTTTTGGAAATCATTGTGCTGATTGAGTTTGAGTAGTTGGCAAGTCTCTTAGAGGTAGATTTTATTGTGGTCGCCTTAAAGATTGATAGTATCTCCGCATATGTTCAGCTTGCAGTGGAGTGTATCTTTTGCTCAGCATGCATTCGTTTCGTGGAGTGCTGCCCTCAGGAGGGATTGACAGGTCTGTTCAACTGTACTTGTGTTACCTTTCCCTTTCCTCGTTGTAGTTATCCTAGTCACACCGGTGACATTTGCTTCCATTGCAGAGAAGCTGTGGTCTGGGCTTGAAAACTTTGTGTTTGACTGGCTAATTAACGCGGATAGGTAAGCTCCCTTTGATATTTGAAGCTCTTTACTAATTCAAGCTATTCAACTCATTCCTTCTCTTGCAACATCAACATCCAATTTTTAAATGTCCAGCCCTGTGGCAGTTTTCTGCGAAAACATTGGAAAATTTAATTTATCTTTCTTATTTTTTGTGAATCTTTTATTTTCTTCTTGATTGCCGTAGCATGATCGGCAGTTGGAATATTCTGATAGCTTTTAGAATAAGAATGAAGCTTGTCTCTTATAATTAACTCTGGTGTTAGGCATTTCTCTATTTCTTATCCCTTGTACAATGATGGTCCCGTCTTTAGTATACTGTTGTCGAACACTTTTGGCTAAACGAGCTCACTATCTCATTCTGGATTTGCTGTTTAGCATGATTCCTATAGGTCTCGTGTTTTCACTTTTTCTCAAATTTCAGGGTTGTAAGCCAGGTTGATTATCCTTCTCTGGTAGACTTGCGTGGCCTCCTTCTTGACCTGGTTGCCCAACTTTTGGGTGCTTTATCTCGTATTAGGTAATCACGTACTACAGCTATCAAGAACATCCTCTCTTTTTCTCAAAAAAAATAACATCCTTTTTTTCTTTTCAACAAATTACTTTTTGCAGCATTTTAATTTATATCTTTTAGGCTGTACCAGTGCTTAGGATTAAGCTACTGAAGCCAATTTGGCTGAAGTCTTGAATAATGTGTTGCATAAAAAATCCATGGTCAGTCTGCTTGTTATGCAGAGGGAGGCATCTTTGGCAAAGAAGGGAAAATGCAGCCTCTTGAAATAGATGAAAGGAGGAAGGGACAAATATTGGGTTGCCAGTGATAGGACAATTTTTTTAAAATGTAAATGGAAGCATATGGTGCATGCTTAGGCCGCTTTTTTACTTGCTTCTAGCTGGTGTCAGCTTATCTTACAGCACAGAGGAAGGACATGTAAACTGAATAGACATGAAGTCTAATTTTCCATTTCTATAACCTAAGGTGAATCCAGAACTCTGGGCTTTTGGCTCAGAAGAGAAGGTTTCTTTTGACTTTCCACGACCTATAGATGCATAAACAAGCATCAGTGTCTTTGGTTGAGCTTGATGGAACTTGTGATATAAAACCTTTTTAATTCTTGACACTGGATTCGCTTTCATTTTTCAGGTTTAGTTCGGTAACTGAACGCTTTTTTATGGAACTTAACACTCGTAGAATCGATACTAGTGTTGCTCGAAGTGAGACACTCAGTATAATCAATGGGATGCGTTACCTCAAACTTGGAGTATGTTTATCGCAATTTTATTCTCTTTTACTGAATCAATGAGATAAAGAAAGGTGTACTTGTTGGTTTACTTGCTTAATGAGATTTAATTTCCAGGTCAGGACGGAGGGAGGACTCAATGCATCAGCTTCTTTTGTGGCGAAAGCAAACCCTCTTAACCGTGCTCCACACAAACGTAAAAGTGAGCTTCATCATGCACTATGTAATATGCTCTCAGGCATCCTAGCTCCTCTGGCAGATGGTGGAAAACATCAGTGGCCTCCTTCAGGTGTAGACAATGCACTTACTTTGTGGTATGAAGCTGTGGGGCGTATAAGGATACAGCTTATGCATTGGATGGATAAACAAAGCAAGCATATAGCTGTAAGTGATCTCCTGGACACTTTCTTTTGGTGCACAGAAGGTTGGCTATTTAGAAGTTTTGACTATGCATTCTGTTTTCTGGTTTTGTAAACCTCCTTTTTTTTAAGCCATCACTTGAGGATTGTTTATGTTTCGGGCCCAGTATTTTGACATTTAACATTCTAAGCTGCGATGGTCGTCCATGTTGGCTACATGCACAAGACTTCGTGGATGTTTCAAAAAGGAAGAGAAAAAGACAGAGTAACATTTTAAAATATTAAGGAGATTGTGTGAAACTGTTCAGAAATAAACAAGGTCTTTAAAACCTGTAATTCCAAAGCATTCCGTCTTTGATTTGAAGTCTTTGGATCTAAATATTGGTTTAAAGATCCTGCTCTCCACTCTGGTTGACCATAATAATCCCTGTTAATTCATGTACATTTATTCTCGCTTTCCTGACGCCATTGTCACTTTTGCTACATTCTTGTGCTGTTTTTTTAACCTTAACTTGATTTTCAATGTGCTAGGTCGGCTATCCATTGGTGACTCTTCTCCTCTGTCTTGGGGATCCTCAAACATTTCAGACTAATTTGAGCCATCACATGGACCAGCTATACAAGCTTTTAAGGGTGAGTTTGTTGAATGCCGTTATGGAGGTTGGGCAATTGAGCTTCGTAGTCAACGGGATTTTTCGTTTTCTGGATGTTTATTGTTATGTTTTGATTACTTCTTGTTCCTACGCGTTTTAGTTTGGCCACTCATCTCAGTGTTAAGGACAGCTTGTACTCTTTTGCACAGGACAAGAACCATCGTTTCATGGCGCTGGATTTTCTTCATCGAGTTTTGAGGTTTTACTTGAATGTTATAGCTGAAAACCATCCTCAAAATCGTATATGGGACTACTTAGACAGTGTGACATCCCAGCTCTTGACGGTGTTGAGGAAGGGATTGCTAACTCAAGATGTCCAACATGATAAACTTGTTGAATTTTGTGCTACTATAGCAGAGCATAATCTTGATTTTGCAATGAACCATATGATTTTAGAATTGCTTAAGCAAGATAGTTCAAGTGAGGCAAAGGTTATTGGTCTCCGTGCCTTGCTTGCAATTGTCATGTCACCTTCAGGCCAGCACTCCGGTTTGGAAATATTTAAAAGTAAGTGATCATAATTATACCCAGTTTATTACATAATATTTTGTTTTGGCTCTTGGATTATCTGACCAGGCATTTTGTTGACTTTTTTATATAAACAGAGCACAACATAGGACACTATATACCAAAAGTGAAGGCTGCAATTGAATCAATTCTGAGATATTGTCACAGGACCTACAGTCAGGCTCTTTTGACATCACCAAAGACTACTATTGGTAGCAACTTATCTCTACTGTTTTTCGGTTTGTTTATGCCCTGAAAAATACATGGATTTAAATGTGGCCTATTTTGTTAGAACGGGAACAATAAGTGAGCCTTATTTCCGGTTGTTGGGGTAAGCCATATCGTTATTGCATTGCATCCCATCCTAACTTATCCTAGCACAATCCTGTGTAGTTTCTATGATGAGGATGTCCAGGGTTTACATTGGATGCCTCTTAGTTGCTTGGATTGATTCATCACTTTTTGCTCTTATTCTTGCCCGTGTTCATGCTTTAGACTTGTAGTTTTGTGGAACCTTGTGTATTGAGAGATACTGCTAGGTTATTTGTGCCAGAGTAAATGAGTCTTCTATAGTCCATGGCATGTTGTATTCAAAGTCTTCCGAATCAAAAAATTCTCCTGGCTTTTGTAGACGATGAATTCTGAAGGCATTTATAGTTCGATTTAGTTTCCTTGAACTGCTTTAGTTCTATCCTGATATTTATTCTTGGTTGAGACAACTTTTGACGAAAAGACTTTCTTCAGATATCGTAAACAAGGAAAAGTCACAAGGGTATCTCTTCAGATCGGTACTGAAGTGTATACCGTACTTGATAGATGAAGTTAGTCGAGGTGACAAGATTACCGAAATGATTCCTCAACATGGCATAAGTATAGATCCTGGTGTTCGGGAAGAAGCTGTACAAGTATTGAACAGAATTGTTAGGTTTCTTCCCCTCCGACGATTTGCTGTAATGAAAGGGATGGCCAACTTTATTCTTGGGCTTTCTGATGAATACCCTCTTCTAATTCAGACATCGTTGGGACGTTTGTTAGAACTTATGCGTTTTTGGAGAGCTTGTTTGCTGGATGATGGCTCAACACCTGGTGCCGATGAGATGGTGCAAGGAATGCGTGGAAATGAAGTTTTTAGGAGGCCGTCATTTCATGTATCAGAAGTGATTGATTTTAAAGCCCCAGAGATTGATGCCGTCGGTCTTATCTTCCTTAGCTCCATGGATAGCCAGATAAGACATACAGCTTTAGAATTACTACGTTGTGTGCGTGCTTTGAGGAATGATCTGCGTGATCTATTACTGCGGGAACAAGGAGACCAGAATCTGAAAACTGAACCGGAACAAATATATGTGATTGATGTCCTTGAAGAACATGGGGTGAGATATGCAAGTTAATGATTTATAATCATTCAAATTATTTTACTTGCACACAATCGTGTGAGGTTTGTTATGATGGAAATTTTGCATCTATTTCCCTCAATCTGAAGTAACTTCATATTTCAGGATGACATTGTGCAAAGCTGCTATTGGGATTCTGGGCGTCCATTTGATCTGAGACGAGAATCTGATCCCATTCCTCCTGAGGTGTCTCTTCAGTCCATAATCTTTGAGACTCCAGATAAGAATAGGTGGGCCCGGTGTCTAAGTGAGCTGGTCAAATATGCTGCTGATCTTTGCCCAAGTGCTGTTCAGGAAGCAAAGTAAGTAAACTGCATTCCAGATTTTGTATGCTAACAGATTAGTTTGTTCCTCCATTTTTTGCACTCACCAAATGTGTACAATTAGTCTGTGGCTTGTGTGCGTTTGTGGTTCAGAAGATGAATGCTAGTACTTTTGGAAAAGCTACTTTATTAGAAATTTGATATTGTGTGCTGGTCAATAGATGAGTCTTTTTTCAGCTGTATGGCTGTAGATGTGCCACATGCTTGCTAGCGCCACTAATTCCTAGATTGAACCCTGTTTAGCTGTCTAATCAGGTCTGCCACTTTTTATCAATATCATTATGATAATTGCCAGGATGTCATACTTCAATTTCACTTGGCAGGGCAGAAATTGTGAAACGGCTTGCTCAAATAACGCCTGCAGAATTAGGTGGAAAAGTCCATCAATCTTCAGATGCAGACTACAAGCTGGATCAGTGGCTCCTGTACGCTATGTTTGCATGCTCTTGTCCACCAGATGTTAAACCAGGGGGTTTGACAGCTGCCAAGGAACTTTACCAGCTTATCTTTCCCTCTCTAAGATCTGGATCTGAAGTAAGCATTGTAAGTAGAGAAAAACTAATTTGGACATTAGTTTTGTGCCAGTTTTCCAGTTTGAATTTTGTGGTTGCATAATTTATTTCCATTGTACAGCATGCTGCCACCATGGCCCTAGGTCATTCACATCTTGAAGCGTGCGAGATTATGTTCAGTGAGCTCCTATACTTTATTGATGAGGTTTCTTTGGAAGCAGAGGGAAAACCTAAGTGGAAGGTACTTGTTGACTCGCTTTATGTTCTGTTTGCTTTCATAGCATAAATCTCCCTTTGAAGTTCTTGCATAGCTGGTGACCCTCTTTTGTTCCTTTTGTTTGGTGGCTTTCCGAGGCATGGTTATCTGGTTCTTGTTATGCATGATTATTTATCCTGGAGGAAAATACTTGTAGCACAATTTCTTCAATCTGTATGTTTGGCTCAATTTCCTGATGTCATTTCACTTCTCCACGTCTGGAAAATGTTGCTTAATTTTCTTTTCTCCTGTGGAGCCTAGCATGCTATGCATAAACTGTAATTATCCGTCTCTTATATAGATAGAACAGAAACTTGTGTTAATGCACTTAGTTTCTCTTGCTTCTTTTCCAAAATTTGCACTGCTGGACAGGCTTCTAATCAAATCCTTTCTGCAAGTGCAGAGCCAAAAGCCTCGACGTGAGGAGCTCCGCATCCACATTGCTAATATATTTCGGACTGTTGCCGAAAAAATTTGGCCTGGCATGTTGAACTGCAAGAAAGTTTTTCTCAACCATTATCTCAGGTTTATTGATGAAGCGACAAGACAAATTTTGACAGCACCAGCTGAGAGCTTTCAAGAAATGCAACCTCTACGTTACTCCCTGGCTTCTGTTTTAAGGTCTCTGGCACCTGAATTTGTTGAGTCAAGGTCAGAGAAGTTTGACCTCAGAACTAGAAAGCGATTATTTGATCTTCTTCTCTCATGGAGTGATGAAAGTGGTGGGATATGGGGGCAGGATGGTGCTAGTGATTACCGACGTGAAGTTGAGCGATACAAGACATCACAGCATAACCGATCAAAAGACTCAAGTGACAGAATCTCATTTGATAAGGACCTGAATGAGCAGATAGAGGCGATTCAGTGGGCCTCCATGAATGCTATGGCTTCGCTCCTGTATGGGCCTTGCTTTGATGATAATGCAAGAAAAATGGGTGGTCGGGTGATTTCTTGGATCAACAGTTTGTTCAGTGAACCTGTCCCAAGGGCACCATTCGGTTACTCACCATCAACTCCATCTTATTCCAAGTTTGCTGGAGAAGGTGGCCGTGGAGCTGCTGGACGTGACAGACATAGAAGTGGCCATCATCGGGTTCTCTTGGCAAAACTGGCTTTGAAGAATCTCCTGCTAACAAATTTGGACCTTTTCCCAGCATGCATCGACCAGGTTATTATCTTTAATACGTACAAGCTTGCATTTGAAAACAAAAAACCAATGGTTTTTCAAAGAAGCGACAAAGCAATGTGGTTGCATTATCATGTTGCTGTGATCTTACCTTACCTTCTGTTGTTGATTGTCTTATAATTAACTGATGGACTTTGCAATTATGTACAGTGCTACTACTCTGATGCTGCTATAGCTGATGGTTACTTCAGTGTGCTGGCTGAGGTTTACATGCGTCAAGAGATACTGAAATGTGAGGTGCAGAGACTATTGAGTCTAATTCTCTACAAAGTTGTGGACACAAACAGACAGATTCGTGATGATGCTCTTCAGATGCTGGAGACACTCTCTGTTCGCGAGTGGGCAGAAGATGGCTCTGAAAGCTCGGGAAACTATCGAGCTGCTGTTGTTGGTAATCTGCCTGATTCCTACCAGCAATTCCAGTATAAGCTCTCGTGCAAGCTTGCTAAAGATCACCCTGAATTGAGCCAGCTGTTGTGTGAGGAGATTATGCAACGGCAACTTGATGCTGTAAATATAATCGCCCAGCATCAGGTATTGACTTGCATGGCCCCCTGGATTGAAAACCTCAACCTCTGGAAACTCAAGGATTCTGGTTGGAGCGAGAGATTGTTGAAGAGTCTTTATTATGTGACCTGGCGACATGGGAATCAATTCCCCGATGAAATTGAAAAACTATGGAGCACAATCGCAAGCAAACCGAGGAACATTAGTCCAGTTCTAGATTTCCTGATAACAAAGGGTATCGAAGACTGTGATTCGAATGCATCTGCGGAAATTAGTGGTGCATTTGCCACATATTTCTCTGTTGCTAAGCGTGTAAGCTTGTATTTGGCACGGATATGTCCACAACGCACTATTGATCACCTGGTTTTCCAATTAGCTCAACGCATGCTGGAAGATAGCATTGAACCAGTTTTGCCCGGTGCAAGCAAGGGTGATCTGAACGGAAACTTTGTACTAGAATTCTCTCAGGGTCCTGCGGTAGCCCAAATTGCATCTGCAGTGGACACTCAGCCGCATATGTCACCATTACTTGTAAGGGGTTCTCTTGATGGTCCCTTGAGAAATGCCAGCGGAAGTCTAAGCTGGCGAACTGCGGGTGTGACAGGGCGTAGTGTCTCAGGTCCACTAAGTCCAATGCCTCCAGAACTAAATGTTGTGCCAGTACCAACAGGACGATCCGGTCAGCTCCTTCCAGCACTGGTAAACATGTCAGGGCCTTTGATGGGCGTTAGAACTTCCACAGGAACCTTGCGCAGCCGCCATGTTTCTAGAGATAGTGGAGACTACCTTATTGACACTCCAAATTCTGGTGAAGATGGTTTGCATCCTGGAGGTGGTTTACATGGTATTAGTGCCAAAGAATTGCAGTCTGCTTTGCAAGGGCATCAACAGCATTCGTTGACAGAAGCAGATATAGCATTGATCCTGCTAGCCGAAATTGCATACGAGAATGATGAAGATTTTCGTGAACACTTGCCCCTACTTTTTCATTTTACTTTTGTATCCATGGATAGCTCGGAAGACATTGTACTGGAGCACTGTCAGCATTTGCTTGTCAATCTTTTATACTCTCTTGCGGGTCGGCATTTAGAACTTTATGAGGTAGAAAACAGCGAGGGAGAGAACAAGCAACAAGTTGTCAGTTTGATCAAGTATGTTCAGTCAAAGCGAGGATCTATGATGTGGGAGAATGAGGACCCTACTGTAGTTAGACCTGAACTTCCGAGTTCTGCCCTTCTGTCTGCTCTTGTTCAGAGCATGGTTGATGCTATCTTCTTTCAAGGAGATCTACGGGAGACTTGGGGTGCCGAAGCACTCAAATGGGCCATGGAATGTACATCGAGACATCTTGCATGCCGTTCCCACCAGATCTACCGTGCATTGCACCCTAATGTTACAAGTGATGCATGTGTATCACTTCTTAGATGCCTCCACAGATGCCTGGGAAACCCAATACCTCCTGTTTTGGGATTTATCATGGAGATTCTGTTGACCTTGCAAGTTATGGTGGAGAACATGAATCCTGAAAAGGTTATTTTGTACCCTCAACTGTTTTGGGGTTGTGTAGCTATGATGCACACGGACTTTGTTCATGTCTACTGCCAGGCGCTTGAGCTATTCTCACGTGTGATTGATCGCTTATCATTTCGAGACAGAACTACGGAAAATGTGCTTCTTTCAAGTATGCCACGTGATGAACTCGACCCTTCTGGTGACAACATGGATTTCCAGCGGCTAGAATCCCTAGCATCATCAAGTGGGAATTTGCCAGCATTTGAGGGTGTGCAGCCTCTTGTGCTTAAAGGGTTGATGTCAACAGTTAGCCATGGTGTCTCTGTCGAAGTACTGTCACGGATAACTGTGCACTCATGTGACTCGATATTCGGTGATACAGAGACAAGGCTTCTGATGCACATTACAGGATTACTTCCCTGGCTCTGTTTGCAGCTCAGCAAGGATACGACATTTGGGCCTACTTCTCCTCTTCAACAGCAATGGCAGAAGGCTTCCTCTGTTGCAAACAACATTGCACTATGGTGTCGAGCGAAATCACTGGATGAATTAGCTACCGTGTTTGTTGCATATGCCCGTGGAGAGATCAGAAGTGAAACGAACCTTCTTGCTTGCGTCTCGCCTCTGTTAAGTTCCGAGTGGTTCCCAAAGCACTCAGCTCTGGCTTTTGGGTTCCTGCTACGGCTACTAGAGAAAGGGCCAGTCGAGTATCAACGGGTAATACTACTCATGTTCAAGGCACTGCTTCAGCACACTCCCATGGATGCTTCCCAGAGTCCACATATGTATTCAATTGTTTCACAGTTGGTGGAGAGCACTTTGTGTTGGGAAGCATTGAGTGTATTGGAGGCTCTTCTGCAGAGCTGTAGTTCACTTCCAGCATCCCATCTTCCTGATTCTGGAGCATACGAGAACGGGGCAGACGAAAAGGTTCTTGCTGCTCAGGCTTCATTCAAGGTTCGAAGTGGACCGCTGCAGTATAGTCTGGTAGCATCGGGATTCGGCACGGCGTCTGCACCTGCTGCACAAGGAGGAACTGAATCAGGCATATCCTCTAGGGAGGTCTCTCTGCAAAACACACGTCTGATCCTAGGTCGAGTACTCGATAAGTGTGCGCTCGGGAGGAGACGGGATTACAGAAGGCTGGTGCCATTTGTAACTACGATCACAAACCTGTAAGTTTGACGATCCCTGGTCTGCATCTGTATAGAAACTATTGATAGCTGACGTTGTAAATAGGTAGATAGGGTAGAGCTTGTAGCCAGGCACGCATGAAATTGTACAGCTTTGCTCCTTTTTTTTTTTTAATTCTCCGGTATTCAGAGTTGAGAACTGTCGGGTGTCGGGTCATTTTTCAGCTTAGCTCTCTTACAATTGAGATTCGTCCATGTTATCGGTATCGGTCATAACCATCAAAATTTGTTTAGATGACTTGTACAAGACTGAACAAAAGCACAAAATGAAAACTTGTCCAAACCCTATTTCAAATCATGTCCCGCCGATATTTTTTTCCAGAACACGTTTATCGTCCATATTATCATTTTATTATATTCATTGTATATTCTTTCTATTTTCTATAAACAAGTTTAGTACTGAATGTACCAATGTTACTAAACTATAGATAGAGCGACCAGAAGTAATTGTCCAATTCTTTTCTGTCATGTTTCTCTAAGCACGTTCAGATGTAACAAACTTGCAGTTTAAGTTTAGTTCCGTCTCCTTCCATTCGGTACTTGGCTGATTTTTTAATCAAGAAAGATAATTTTCATGGCTCACCTAAAGGTTTCAACAACAGAAAGGAGCAATCTCATTTCGTTCTGTTCCACAGATATATTACAACATCAATCCCGATCAAAACCCTTATTATTCTGGTCTAGCAATAACGAAGAGTACACCAACTGTTGGTACTCCCCCTACTGTTCTTCGGCCACACAAAATTATACATAGACCTTATGGTTCACGTTGTCGTTCGACAAGTCGTGCGCATTCGGTTTCTTTTCCGCTGGGATCGCAACAACCAACAACATCAGGCCTACTTCACAACATGGACGGGCACCAGACGTCTACTGCGGAGAGGTCTTCTTGAACATGGAATAGGCGTCGGTGTATATGGCGACCAAGTTTGAGAACCCGGCTAGCACAATCATGAAAATGCACAAGACCTTGTCCCTCTGGGTTGCAATATGGTGGCGGTCCCTGAAACAAGGAGAAATAATTAATCGGTCGGCCTTCATTGGGTGGTACCTAAAGAAGATTGCTCGAGAAGAAGATACTCATTGTTGAGCAAAAGGGTATACACCAAAAAGAAAGTGTAACAGAACAGATCATCAAACCATTGACCCTGCAGTGACTAAGCATCATCAAAAGCTGAAATCTAAACAAGTTCATGGAAAGAGGGTTTGATGTCGAAAGGATATGATCCAAGTACAGAGAGCCAAGAAGACAAAACCCAGAGGAACCCAGAAGTTTTGTCAATATAATGGCAAAGAGAAGCTAATCCGAAACTTCTTTGACGAACATCAAAGAAATGGAAGAACGTGGAAAAATTCCAACATCCACAAATAGCGATGTATGACCTACCTCAGGGTAATGGCAGCAGGGAAGATGAAACCAAGGCAAACTGCTGCTGTTGCGCCAGTGAACTGGAAGGCATCCCAGATGCTTGGAATGAAATTTGCTCCCAAGAAGATAACAGAGATGAGCCCAATGGTGATAAATGTAAACCTCATATTTGAATAATAGAGAGGCCTTGCTGAGGGGAATAGGAGACCATCCAAGTTGAGTCGCAACGGGAAAAATACGATTGGAAAGACGAGCATGAGATGAGCAGCGTAGCTGACACGAACAGCATCATTCAACAGGGAGCTATAGGGGATCCCAAGGTCAGTATCGAAATTCGCAAGCACATCATCTTGAGTTGAGTCGCCAAAGAGAAGGAACCCAAAAATGCTCGTCATTATATAGACGCTTGAGCAAAGTGCAAGTGATGTTTGTACAACTGGCCTTATCTGAGTGGAGTCCTCCAGTTCGTTATCTATACTGTGAACTGCAAATAAGAAGCCAAAAGAACAAGTAAGCGCTGAACAACTGAAGAGTTCCTCAATGCAGAGGAAATAAAAGCTAAGATTGGACACGTGAAAGCTTGCATAACGGTTCGAGTCTACTCAGAAGAGACTCAAGAAATGCCGCTAGAGAAAAAAAGTCATTTTCTTTCACTGGTCTCATTGACCTACGTACTTCGGATACATAATAGTTCCACAGCAATGCTTAAAACCTATATCAACCCTGAACATAGGAAATAAGAAGATCCGGAGCTAATGAAGATTGCTTACCATTGTAGTGGCAAATGAATGCAGTGACAAGTACAGGAACTACGGTGAAGAGCTTCCCTAAAGATGCGAGATCTGAGACATCCGGTAGCATTCTTGGCATCAATATGCTTCCATTTATCAATTTCACAATTGTAATTCCCATGGTGATAACCAGAAACACAACTGCCAAGCCGACACACAACGCAGATGTGTACCTTAACGAATCTGCACAAGTGAAACGGCAAGTCAAGGCCACAAGAGTAGAGAGCAAAGGAGATGTACTAAACTACAGTAAGTTAATTCAAGCTAACAAGCATAAGCTGGATGAGGCTATATCATCAACCATAAGCACCAAAACAAAGAATCTTGACAGGTACGTACCTGAAATTAACTAAAACCATGGTACTCAATTGTCGAATTATATGTTTCATGAAAGTACACGACGGGAACATTTAGCCAATTTTTAACAGAGGATACCAACTTACCAATCCGCTTGAAGCATGCCAGAGGAGAAAATACAGCAACTGTAGTGACAAGCAATACGATGGTGCGTCCATTCCACCAGTGTTCCCCAAACCATCCTTCAAGCACGCCTGAGTGATGAATTCCGTCCGTGGATGTACCAGACAATACATCACCTATAACAATTGAAAAAAACGTAAGGGACCAGCACAAGGTACACAGTTCGATGAAGATTATGGATCAGAAGCACAACAAACATAGAATCGAATCCAGCAAAGGCAAACCAAATTCAAGAGGTAACTAAAATAAAAAAAATCAAGGGTACTTCGAGTACACACCAATAATGATCATGTATACTATGAGTACACCAATGTTATTGATTAGCACGGCAGCTTGCAGGAAGATCCTCCCATACTTCCCAAAAGCTTCACCCATGAGTCCACCATATGAAGAGCTCTTCCCTGCCCTACTAAACCTCAGCAAGAGCTCAATCGAGGCCTCTGTCAAGAAAGCCACGAACACAATCAAAGCAACCCCGAGGATAAGGCCTAGCACCTTCATAGTAGCAGGCAAGGCCATGATCCCAGCACCAACAATGGTAGTTGACAAATTGAACACAGCCCCAGTAAATGAAGCTCCATTAAACTCGTCGAAAGCAGCCTCCTCGTGCGTCGTGGGAATCAACGGAGACTTCTCATCAACTACCTTGCCCTTGCTCCTCCTTGACTTCCTCTCCTTCTTAGGAGCTAAATCCCCAATTGTCATCTCTTCTTAACCCCTTCCCAAACAACAAATACCTGACACAAACCAAGCAACAAACTTAAGCCTGGGGCCTAATTAACACAGAAAATATTAACTTGCAGCAACCAAAACAGACTTACCAAGTGAAATTCAATAACCCTTCACTGAATTTGAAGGAGAGCTACCAACAACCTCTCTAAAGCTCTAATCTTTGACCAGTACAATACAAACCCAGATACCAAATCCCCTCAAAATCAAATCTTTGAACCTATATCTGCCAAAGTTACACTTAAAGATGGTACCTTTTGAGGTTGATACAAAGAAGGAAAAAAAAACCCAGGTTCCTTATACCTTTATATTGGATCAATAACCAATTTACAAGGAATCAAGTTGACAGAGGATCAGGTATTGGTAGGAACCCAGGAAGAGGAAAATGGAAAATCTCTACAGATTTTAGAAGGAAATGAGATGGATGATGAACTAGATAAGACTTGGCAATTAAAGCTTGGCCTTTGTTTTATAGACAGGGGGAAAAGGAAGTGGGAAAAAGAAAAACACGCAGTGCAGTCGGGCAAATATCAAAATGGGTACGTATCCGAACGAAAAATTACAATTGATAGTATACTTAGATCAATCGGTAAAAAAATTGTTATAGTAAAACTAACATGTTTTGATTTTGGGTCATTGTAAAGGCATAATTATTAAATACTTATTTTATCACTCCTAAAATTTTACCGATTCGAAATTAGATTAGTCTAACATTTCGGATAAATATGCACGGGTCAAACAAACTGAGATGTTAGTTTTAATTACGATCTCTCCGGTTCGAGTTCAGATAATATAATTATACTAAAAATTAGGGAAAATTTATTGTCTTTAAGGATCTGTATTTACGGTAAATTATGCTATACGAATACATATTAATTATATTACCTCGGAGAATATATACTAATTGTGAAGCTCAATCATTTTAATTCAAAAAGCAAGAAGAAGAGTGACATAAAAATCCGGAAAAGGTAGAAATTGATGAAATTTTATAGCTCAAATACGAAAAAGTTGTCATACATTTGTTTTCAGGGAGAAAGTGAGAGGAGAAATTTATGGAGACGAGGACAATGGAATTGATTTTTTTTTTCTCTCAGGAAGAGGACAATGGAATTGATGAGCCGATGATTTCAGCTACGACTACGAGGTGGTCCAAAGTGAGAAATACCATTTTTGCCCTTTTCCCATTCTTCTTTTGCTGTCAATAAAAGGACACCGGAAGAATTGTCCAACTGTAGATCGAAGGAGGAGAATTTTTTCGATTATACATATGGATCTACGGTATATATTTTTATGCTTTAGTTACCGCAATATTCCAAAGATATTTTTGTAAATTTCGTCAAATTTGTGAACAATTTTTTTAAGAAATAATTCATCTAACAGTTTATTTTTTACTAAATATTCTATATTATTGATTTTTTCTGAATACAAATTTTTAAAAAATTTCTAAAACTTATATTATGTACCGGACTCGAATCGCAATTCTATTTTTGCTTGAGATAAATCTGAAAATATATATAGCTAGTTGCGATGTCTCCTAGTGCACGTTTGTTCAACTACAGTCAGCCGCCCGGGGCCCGACACTCACGCTCTCTGTCCTTGTCCACCCACTTGCGCGAGGCGGTAAAAAGTTTCGGTAAAATCTGTGTTTTATATTATTTATTATCATTTTTTGTTTATATAAAAATCATAATAAATATATAAAAATAATTATTCCGTAATTATAAAAAGGAAAAAAACTAATTCCAAAGTAACAAAATTAAGATTACAAAAGTTAGAATACAAAATTAATTAGAAATAATTCGAGGTACAAAGAGATACCTAAACTGATAAATTACAAATACGAAAGATGCAAATTACATAATTAATTATGATTGTCGAATTTTTGCCAAATATGCTCAATCAAATTGCTTTTGAGACCGTTATGAGCTTCTCTATTGCAAAGTTGTTCCCTAGCTGTCATATAGGTGGATAGGTTTCAGATGCGTTCAGTAGAGAACTGAAAATATTATTCATTGTCTTCTTCTCGGTCTATCATTAAGGAATTTTGTCGGATCATAATAATGGAGATATGTTTCTCGTTCATCCTCCACTATCATATTGTGCAATATGATACAAGCCATCATAATTCTTCCCATTAAATCATTGTCCCAAAGAATAAATGGACGTTGAATGAATACAAAACGAGCTTGTAGAACTCCAAATGCTCGCTCCACATCCTTCTTGGCAGCCTCTTGGTGTAGTGAAAGAAGAGAGAATTTTAGATTATGTGTGAAAATATGTAGTAAAAGAAGAGAGAATTTTAGATTGTATGTGAAAATATGTTAACATTGGACCGTGGTTTTAAAACCCGGCCCGGAGCTACGACCCAGAATTTTTACCATTTTCTGGGTCATCCGGTCGGACCGCCGATCGGACCAAAACTATTTTTATTTTTTAATATTTTAAATTATATATATAGGTTAAAATAGACTTATTTTCTATTTAAAAAAGTATACTTAATTTTTTATCTCTCCACTCTATAAATCTTCTTATTTATTTATTTATTACTTTATATACTTGTCAAATTAACTTTTTTCCTCGAAAATCACTAAAAAAAGTCAATTTTGCCCATTTTTTGTACGAACTGGGTTTGACCGGTCAGGTGGACCTCAAAATTGACCGGTCCGACCTGATTTGGTCTAGTTAGTACAGACTCCAGTCAAAAGCCTAAAAACGACCCGCTCTTGTGCCCGTTTCGCGGTCCAAACAGTCGGACCACATTTTTTAAAATCATGCATTTGACTCTATTTATAGAGATTTGAAAAATACGAATTTACATATTATTTATTTGGAAAAATTACTGTGTAGCTCATCAGATTTGCTTAAATATACTCAAAAGTCCCTCTATTTGTAAAATACACGCCAAAATCCCTCTAGTTTACTTTTATTATACTTTTGAGTCTCTGGCGCACATTAACAGTTTTTTCATTTTTGTCAATGAAATGACCAAAATATCCTTAGAATAAAAATAAAAAATCACTAAAGTCATCTCTTCTTCTTCCTCTAATCAGCGACTATCATCTTGTAATGGGGAAATTTCCAGTTCTGTAGGAACCTAAAATAAGCCGTGGGATTACAACAGAGCTCTCAAGCTCTCCTCTCCAGGTCAAACCCGTGGGGCGGGGAGGGGATCCAGTTGCCGGCCTGAAGATGCCGTAAGGGAGGGAGGGGGCCCATTTCACCACCGTCCACGCCACCCAACACAAAACCGGCGTCGTCATCATCGGCAACCCGCCTCGCCTCCGACAACGTCCCATTCCTCCTACTCGAAGCCTCCGACGATGTCCGAACCGACCTCGTCGACGGATTTCCTCGACCGAGGCTTCCAGATCTTCACCATCGCCTACCCGGAAGCCCAGCGGCTACTGGACTACCGGTCGTTGAACCTCCAGAAGTTCTATTCCGGTGGTAGGGTTTACTACGGCGGCGAGTTCCCTGGCCAACCCTATTGGTTTCCTCGTCGACAAGCTGCTCATAGGGTTGACCAGGGCTAGGTTGTTGACCATGGCGGACGACGAGATTATGACTTTCGATGAGGTCCCCGTTGACCAGCTTTTAAAGGGTATTGGGTTCTCGGAGTCAATAGTCCAACAGTTCTTTAGGCCATTTTTTGGTGGGAGAGTGAGGATTAAGCCGTGGATTCTTCCCCTCTAGAAATTAGATTAACCAAATACTTGCCTAAAAAAAAGCTTTTGATTGGGATAGGCGGATTAAGCTTTTGATTTGTTTAAAAAATGATGACGTTACTAGCAAGAGATAGAAGAAGAGATGATGTCAGCAATTTTTTTTCAAGGGGTATTTTCGTCATTTCAATGACAAAAAAGAAAAAAATTCATTGAGGGACTTGAAAGTATAATAAAATCAAACACGAAGAACGTCGGCGTGTATTTTGCAAACAGGCGGGACTTTTGAGATATTTAAACAAACTCGAGGGACTACATAGTATGTTTTCCTATTTATTTATATATATTTTTAAAAGATAACTCCAATTTTTTTAACCACACAAATAATATCCGAAAAAATCTATTTATACAAATAATATTGTGCCAAATGTAACTAAATAAATAGATAAGAAAAAAAAAGTGACACACATTTTTTAAAACCTGATTGGCTCGTGTATTCCACGCGCCAGGGTGGGGAAGGGCGGGGACGCCAATGTGGGTAGTCTAATAGAACACTATCGACTTTTATAGTAACAATTTTTCAAATAATATATTTTATATTCGTAACTTTTTAGATCCTAAAAAAAGCTAAATAGTTCTTAAAATTCATGATCCACAACTCAAGTTTTTTACTCTAATGAAAGTTATTTTTGCAAATAAAGTAAAGACAAACTTTAACATGATTTTTAAAATAATTATTTTTATTTTCGTATTGTTATGAATTCAACAACCAGAGAACAAAACGCGCAAAGAACATGGATGCAAGAGATAACGTGGTTCGGCCTAATACCTACATCCACGGAGAGAAATGAGAACTTTTATTGATGAGTTTCCGAGCCACAAAGCCATACAAAAAATCTAGGGTAACATGTCTTTATATAGAGACAAATCCTTGGTGTACAAGTAACCTATCTAGGTCAGATTAGGAGTCCAAAACCTAGTCAGAATAGGAATAGGAATAGGAATAGGAAATAAATCTTTCTTATTTCTCGCCATCCCAAAAATCTCCACCTTGGCGAGAAATCATCTCGTGGAAGAACCATGAAGCTTCACCCGAACTTCAACAAACTCCATCTTGACAAAACACCGCCCCATGAAGAACCATGAGATCTTGCAAAACCAATCCGACTCCACCGACTCCATCTCGGACCATAGATAACTGCATCAATAAGACAATCTCAACTTTCTCTTCACCTTTTGTTCAATCACTTGGAGCCAGCCCCCAAACTCGAGCTTCTGAGCTTGCTTGGCCTATTTCCTCCAATCTTCATTGAACCCCAACTAGCAAGTCCACCTGCTGAAGCAACCTTGCGACCAATAGATACGCCCTCTATTTTTCGGTCAGCCCCATGCTCCGCAACCTCGAACTGCTTTTCCGCTGGACCTTCTTGCCTCAAACTAATGCTACTCGCCATAGCATACAAAGTGCAATATTTTGTTCTACCAAGTAGAACCCTCGACATACCACGAACTCCACCGTTTGGCCTTGAGTGAGATACCTGATTCGCCCATGATGCTACCAACGGCTTCGCATTCCCCATGCAAAACCTACCCAACACCTTTGACGTGCACTTCCCTTTAGACAACCATAGCGGGGCCCAGCTAACAATGCTTCTCTGAGACAACTATGGCTCCTTGCCAACTATGCCTCTACGAAACAACCATAGCTCGCTATCCATGTCTCCGCGAATCCCAACTCTACTCAAACCATTCATGTCAAGCCTTTGCTCCCTCATACGAACCAACCTCATATGACCTGAGCTTTTGCCAACTCTTTCAGATCCATTGATGTGACTCCATCTACAATAATGTGCCTCACTAACTTGTAGGTATTTTTCTTCACCCTTCATCCCTACCATCGTATCCTTCTCCACCTTCATTAGCATACCTTTATAACTATCACTGTTATAATCCAAGGTCCCTAATGAAAAGAGATTACCAGGATGTATTGGACTTGATAAGACAGAAAGCCAGTCACCATCCGACCCGTCTGAATATGTGGCCATGGTTGTGGATGCCAATCCCTCCTCGTTGTCTTGATCCCTAGTTCGTCCTGGATAGCCCCCTTCATGTGCCCTTCTCCGCACTTGAAACTACTTCCATTGAACTTCTTTGACTCCGACCTGGATCCTCTTTCACAACCCAGCTGGTGGCTCCTCATCATCCGCCAAGCACAAGCGAATCTTCGCTACTGCCTTAGCCTCCAACTCTTCCCACTCTTGCTCCTCCATCTTCTCGGACTTCTTCTCCGAGAGCGCGATAACCATCCCTTGCTGCACGAGGAGATCTCTGACACGCCTTTGCCATAACCCGAAATTTAATGAACCATCAAACTTCACAAGAGCAAACTTCGCACCGTGATTCGACATCCTCCAACCTTAGCTCTGATACCACTTGTTATAAATTCAGCAACCAGAGAACAAAATGTGCAAAGAACATGGACACAAGAGATAACGTGGTTCGGCCTAATGCCTACATCCACGGAGAGAAAGGAGAACTTTTATTGATGAGTTTCCGAGCCACAAAGCCATACAAAAAACCTATGGTAACATGTCTTTATATAGAGACAAACCCTTGGTGTACAAGTAACCTATCTCGGTCAGATTAGGAGTCCAAAACGTAGCCAGAATAGGAATAGGAATAGGAAATAAATTTTTCCTATTTCTCGCCATCCCAACACGTATAAACCACGGGAATTTTTTGTGAAATTTCTTAAATTCTTTATTTCGGAGATGTACAATTCTTGTGAATGTGCTTTCACGCAGAAGTTGACACGAGGAGAAAGAAGGCCGCGAAAAGAGAGAAAAAAAAGAAGGTATCCATCCTTTCCCTACTTGCCACTCGTCGACTTTTTTAAGTTCTAGCTATTTAGGAAATAATTTTATATTCGTAAGTGTTAAAAAATTTATATCCAATTCAAAATCTTAACGTAAAAGATATGTATATTTATCACAAATCTACTAATCATTTATTGAGATTTTCGGTAAGATTTGAATTTATGAATATAATTTCTTATCATTTGCATCATCTTTCATTATTATAACGGTCATTTCATGTACCAAAAAAAATTAAAAAAATATTAGTAAGTACGTTATTTTAATTTAATGAACACGTAGTTGTGTTGAAATTAAATATAAAAAACTTTGTACTCTTTGTTATGAGTCGGTATAACTTCAACGTCGATTAATGTGAATGTCTATTTTTTTTTTTAGAATAATGTGAATGTCTATATACCATATACCATACATTTTCGACTAAAAGAAATCGACAAATCCATAACATTCAAAAGGTGCCGAATTATTGAGCCTGTGCTGGCTTATTAGACATTGGTATTTAGAATCTTGTTGGGTCCCTTCCTTCTCGTCCCCACATACATCAATGGGTTTCTTGATCTTGTCACATAGCTTTTCTTCCAAATCAACTCGAACACGACTACTTTATTAATATACTAACTAAGGCCTAAAATAATAGGATTATGATCCTTGGCTCATGTTTTTAATATAGTAAATATGTGGTAATGGAAGCAATGACTAGACTGCTGCCTTTTTTTTTGGTACTAGGGAATTTAAGCCAAGCAATTTAGTGGTAGGTAATCATGTGTACTTATCGTTTGTGCTGTTATGGAGAAATTACCAACTTTGAGGTGCAGATGTACAATGAAATTAATTATGATACAAGTAAGAAAATAAAAAAAATAAGAATTTTTTGTAGTTGAACAAATTATCTACGTCTACGAAGAGAGAATTATTATTATGAGTTGTGTTGTGAGACTCCTCTCCTAATTTAGAGTATTTTTGGTTCTCGTAAGTTAATTAAGAGTTTAAGAATATGAATTATGGCGGGCGCTGCTCTCCCAATTTTATGTCATTTTTTAACAACGGTCGACAAATTTAAGTTCGAGTCTCTTTACTTTTTTTTTTTTCAAATCAACTCGAACACGAGTACTTTATTAATATACTAAGGACTAAAATAATAGGATCATGATCCTTGGCTCATGGTTTTAATATAGTAAATATGTGGCAACGACTTGTATGATGACTGTTTTTCTGGGTACGAGGGAATTTAAGCCAAGCAATTTAGTGGTCGATTGTCTTTTGTTACGATAGGTAATCATGTGAGGTTATCGTTTGTGATGTTGTGGTAAGCAATCACTAAGCTAAGGTTATGTCTTTATTACCACGATAATGATGGTAATTATTTAAAATATGTTGCATCTTTAGTGGTAGGTCTTACGGCCTCGAGCTTTAGCGTATAGTAGGCCTCTAATGGTATTGTATCAATTTGTTATGGATCATTGGTGGGAGTTTGTATCTTACGTTTTAGTGTCATACTTATGGTTCTAGTTATTTTATTTAAAACACATAAAATTAGTGATTAATATTTAAAATTTTGACATATTAGTGATACAAATTAGAGAGAAAGTGTGACAGAGTCGAACACTCTCACTCGCAGTGTCTGACTCACGGGAAGGGGAGAGGAATTCATCCATGCGGTGCAACAAGAAAGAGTATGCATTCTAAAGTGTTAAAACTCCAAACTTCAGGTACCGATTATTTGACCAGAATGTATGATAGAAAAAAATGACCCAAACTATAGGGTATATAGGTAATTTTTTTAATTACGACGTCATCAGTCATGTGAACGCAGATGACAATCCACGTGGAAGATCCGAGATTACTTGACACCCTAGATACCTAAACCGCAGAAGAGAAATTGCATGTATCACTGAAAATTGCAATAATCACTAGAGTTCATTAACAACACTATGGTTTTCCATTTTCGGCGACGACCTAATGATATGGGGATTTAGATTGAGCGGGGATTATTAAAAAGATGTCCACATGATAGAGATTATTTTTGAACTGTTAGATTTTATTTAATTAAAATTTTTACAAATTTAACGGTTATCATCTCAGAGGGCATTTTGGGCGTTTCACTCGTTACTTGCCTTGTGAATGAATTGTAGTCTCTCTCCTAGTAAATAATCTCCTATTTTAAATTAGGCAGGTTTGAAAAAAATGTGTGATCAATGGTAAGTTGATGTGGCTGAATTAATGGGCAATTAGTTGGGGGAAATTAACGTTATTGGAAGAAATTAATGTTATTCTTTTTAGGACCTTTTTTTAATCTAATGATCGTACATGTAATTTTTTTAAATAATTGACGGCAGTCTTATTATAGTTTAGAATTAATTTTTTTCTAAGTATCATAACATTTATTAAATCAATTAATTTAAATCTGAGTCAAAAAATATATTCGAACGATTGCACCTGGGGAGTGGCGGATTAGTTGCATCTCTTGATTAATGATTCACGAGGCCTGCAATTTTTTTATCCCACGTCTTTGTACAAGTAACTGATTATTCGGTTTTTTATTTTTAATATAAGTATACCAATATCAGAGTAGATGGAGACTAATATCAGAGAAGAAGTATACCAATACCAGAGTTGATAGATACCAATATCAGAAAATAAGCACACCAATATCAGAGTAGTTGAATACCAATATCATAAAAGCAGTATATCAATATTAGAGAAGAGGTAAAGCAATATTAGAGAATAAGTATACCAATATCAGAGTAGATGGATATCAATATCAGAGAAGAGTAGATGGATACCAATATCACAAAAGAAAGATACCAATATTAGAGAAGAAGTATACCAATATCATAAAAAAAGATGCCAATATCAAAGAAGAAGTAAACCAATATCAGAAAATAAGTATACCAATATCAAAGTAGATGGATACCAATTTCCAATAATAAATATATCAATATTAGAGTAGATGGATACCAATATAAGAGAAAAATGTACCATTATCAGAGGAGAAGGGTACCAATATCAGAGAAGAAGGGTATCAATATCACAGTAGAACGAAACCAACAAGGCGACTTTTAAATTCGAGTATGTATACGATTTGTTGGTATTACTGTAAAATCGATACCAATGAAAAATATAATCAAATATCTTTTTAAATTTGTATCTTGGATTTGAGTGAGAAAAATCGATATCAATATTTTTTAAATATCTTTTACACAAAATGTAGAATTTTTTAAATCGATTTGTTGGTGTATCTTTTTAAATATCTTTTACGCAAAGTGTAGAATATTTTGAAACAAAAATCTGTCTGGTTTGAATTAATTTTTACTTTTGTTATCTTTTCATAACTAACTCATTCTTAATTTGTATCTAGCTAGGTTTAAAATAACTTTTACAATATTACTCTTATTTTTATCAGTGGGGACAACCCTCGTCCCCGCCAAATTCAAACCCATGATAGGGAGCCACACCAAGAAGCTTTTCCTCCATTCAAGTAATTTTTTTCAATATACAAAAGAAGAGGAAAACAAATGGGCTTCATATGGGCCTTAATGGAGAATGCATTGAACAGCTAATTCAGCCATTAGGTCACCCAGATGGGCTTGAATTGGCCCAACAAAATATATATATATATATATATATATATATATATATATATATATATATATATAAACAAATTGTAACCATAATCTCTATTCTGTTAGCTGCAAGAAAGAAACGACTCGGGACGAGGTGGACTCCAATATGGCAACAGATTCTCCAAGTTCTGTCCAGAAAGGTGAGAAAGATTCCACACTACCCACATTCAGTATCCCTTTTTTTTTAATCAGTAAATTTTATTAATAATAATATATCTATTGCGACCGTGGGCCTCGTCAAAACCCTACGAAACGAGAAGTGGTTTACAATTGGAGGTTGTAGTGTTCTGATTTGGGTTTTCTTGGTTTCTCTGTTTGGGATTGAATAATGCAGTGATTGTTCAATTAAAGGCTACAGCTGATGCTCCCATATTGAAGCAAACCAAGTTCAAGGTATCTCAATTTTCTTGATTTTATATATCTTGTTCTGGACTTGGAGATTGAATTGGGAAACTGGGTTGGTGAAGTCTGGTCGAGTCTTAGGTTACCCTACCGAGAATTCGAATTTCGATGTGGGCTTTGCTTTGGATGGAGAATGGTGTCTGGTTGAGATTGGAGTTCTGGGTGGATCTGTTTCATTTGATGATTGAATTGATTTAGTTTGTGTATACTCGAAAACGGATACGGTGGCTTGGAAGAGTGTCTGGTTTAATCCGAAAGTATGTTCGTATGGAGAACAATTTCTCTCGGCCGGTATAGAATATAGATATGCCTAGAGCCTAGAGCCTAGAGGATGGGATGGTAGCTGTGCGAAAATACGAACACAAACGATGAATACTTCTGTCAGAAGGACCTAATGTTCAACAGAAAGCTATATTTATTTTCCCCTATATCCCGATCTGTCTGGCTTAACATGACATAGACCTTTTTCCAAAATTGCATTGGCTGTCGCATGAAAGAAAGCTCTTTTTAGGCTATAAGTTTCTCAAGTTAGTTACCTGCTTTTTACTCGTTTCACAAAAAAATATTGGTGTACATGAATTGGCAGATAAACATCTCTATTTGCTCATTTGGCAGATAGCAGGGAATGATAAGTTTGCTAAAGTAATAGACTTCCTGCGTCGCCAACTTCATAGGGACACAGTGGTACAATATCTCTCACATTATTAAGAGTCTATGTGATTTATGTGGCAGGGTACTTATTATTTACTTTGCTGATTTCAGTTTGTGTACATCAACAGCGCATTCTCACCCAACCCTGATGAGTTGGTGATGGATCTATTCAATGTAGGTTTCGATTACTCATATGCTCTTTCATTGCAGTTCAATGCAATGTTATGTTACCTCAACTCTAATTTGATTGCCAGAAAGCTAAACAAAAATGTGAACCTTGTCATGTTCTCTTGATCTTTTTCTTCATTTTGCTCTTTTGAATATGGTGAATGCTTGGATATGATGATAGAAAAATGCTTCTTTTGTCACCGTGTTAAAATTAATAAAACAAGTCAGTGGACTGTTAAGTTCCATAATTCACATGGACCCTCGTTTCGGCTTTTATGCTATGCGTCAAATCTTAAACCGAATGACTCAGCATATTGTTTTGATGTAAAATATAACGTCTGTCTGCTATTTACTTATAGTTTTGGTTCATTCCCCTTGTATCATTTTGGGTCAATGATATATCAAATCAAGATCGCTAAGCAAGTACTTGAACAATCATCATTTATCAGTTCTTTTGGCACCCTGCTTCTACCTGAAATCCGTGTGCTTCTAGCATTGTCTTCTTCACTTAACCATTCCTGATTTAGCCTTTGTAGAATTTCGGCGTCGATGGTAAATTGCTGGTCAATTATGCATGTTCGGTTGCTTGGGGCTGAAACTCGCCACCCTTTTTTCGTAGCGTAAGAGCATTTCAGTACTCTTGTTTCTTCATTTTTTGAAGTTTCGGCTTTCTTTCCATTAGTCAAAACAAATACCCTTTTCGTCTGTCCGGGTTTTGCAGGCTTCTTCCTTGTCAACAAGGGTTCATATCATATCTGTGGATAGATCGTTGAGGTGGACATTGGTAGCACAAGGCGCCCTAATTCTTCGAAAATTATTTTCCTCTACCCTTCACACTTGCAACATTCATTTTTCAAGTAAATAGTGAAGATCCGATCTCATATTTTAGTCTATTGTTGCAGTTTCTTCTTCCCTTGCATTGAACTTTTCTTTTGGTGTGAGAACATTTTCCTTTGTACCAAATATCGAAGAATGTAGTAAATATTTTTCATCTTACGTTACTATAATAAAGTAAACCGAGAGAGGGGTAGAGGGAGGGGTTATTTTGGTAATTGTGGCTTAGTTTTGGAAGCCGCTGGGCTGACGAAGACGATGGAATGTAGAAAAACGGTGTCGTCTCCGTCGATGAAATGTGGGATGGGTGGGCCTGGGATTTATTGTCTACTGGGCCCCGAGAGAGGAGAGAGGAGAGAGGAGAGAGAAAGGGACAAATAGAATTTTATTAATTTTTTTTGCTTTTCTTATTATATAGCTAATTTTTTAATTTTTTAATTTTCATTAATATTTTATCCAAATATTATCATATATAAGGCTGTTACCGTCACTGATATCATCATCAGCCAAACTTAATCATCCACGATTGCTATAGGAAAAATAAATTAATTGTAATTTAATTAACAGATATAAGTGGGATGTCAAGCATAGGAAGGATTAAGGAAATGACAATAAAGTAAGACCCACCAAACTCCTTAAACCCATCTGCTTGGACGACAGATGAACGATTTCTATTGAAGCTTCCAAAAGAAACGATGTCAACCGTCGCACATTTATAATTAATTAATCCACTTTGCAATGTGTATTAATTAATTAATTAGAAGTCTACTCATCTAAATTGTTCAATTATTTGAACTTGATTAATTAACCATTGATCACTTTGTTTATTTTAATATGATTTGGTGAATATTCGTTGAATTGACTAATTTAGATTTGAATTGGGTATGATTTTTAAAGGATAGCTAAGCTCTTCTAACAAATACGTAAAACTAATTTATTCTTAATGACTCGAACTCGAAACTAATGTAAATCACTCTGTTTATAATTTTTTTTGTAAGTAATATTCAAGAAAAAAATTCATCAAAGTAGCACGTCGATACACTTGCTATATGTTATATATATCACTCGCATCACGCATGCGCCTTTGCTAATTACAATAAAACAAACAGGGCCATTTTTACTGTCGTAGTCCGTTTGAGTGGATTTTGCTTCCAGAGAGGATACGCTTATGCTTTTAAACCTGCAAAATCTCATACTAGCAGAGTCTAACAAATACTTAGATAAATTGGTAAGGGAGTTGTTCTATTTCAACTATGTCTCAAGTTTGAGTTCTCAACGTAACAATATTAAATATTTGTTAAAAAAGTTATCACTTTCTAAAGATCTTACTTGATTTAAATCTGGTTTAGTCAATTCAGTGAACAAACCAAGACTAACCAACTTGTTGAAAAAGACCAGCTAACAACCTAACTCCAAACCATCAAAAACAAAAGTAAAGGGAGATATACAGAAAAATTTGAAAGGAGAGGATTAAAGTGTTTTTAGTTTCCCAAGAAAAGTTTTGTTTTGATCCCAAGTCCATATTGATTTGTCATATTTTATATTTAAACACTAGTTAGTTCTCCGAGATTGCATGCATTTAAAAAAAGAATGATCTCATGTAATAATAAATCAGTATTTTAATAAATATTTCATTCAGAATAAAATTTTATCACACCTATTTTTGAATAGGAGCTAGAAAGTATAGTTTGTATTTTAAAATAAAATAATAAGATGATTTGATGATACAAGGTATAACGAATTGACAGAGGTTTATCCTTGTAAAAACTAATAATATGACATTCTTGCTCTTTTCCTCAATGTTATAATAGGTCCATTTTTTTAGGGTAAGATATCGTTAATTTTTGTAGTTTTGTTTTGATTTGTGTTTTGTTGCATTTATGTGATTCTTAGAAAATAACGAATCAATAATGACATTGTTGCATCTATGTTACCACATAATATTCAATATTAGGGTTTAGTAATGGGTAGTCAAGTATTCCTAACCTCTGATATGGTGTGCATTTGATAGCTGATATGCATGGTCGAATTTAGGGTTACTTATACGTGCTAATCTGTTGTAGCATCCAATGATGGAAATTGAACAACAATTAGAGAATCAAATTGCTGGATTTGCTGATTTGGAGCTTGGCAGCCAACGTGCTCAGACGGCCTCCCGCTCCCTGGAAGAGTTTATGGCAAAATTATTATTGAGCACACTCTTCTTTCTTTATATGACATATTTTGCTGCTGGTGACAATGATGTGGTACATGGTTTCGTTCTTATTGGCGGAGCAACAACAATTGAACACCTGATTTTTCTCTGCTGTCTATATGGTCCTCCGCGTGAGACCCTCAGACACATGATAGCTAATTTTAATTTTCTAAATTGTTTTTCTGATTTAATAATTTCTTCCTATAATAATTTGTATTATGTCTCTTTCAAGTGATGTTGTTGATTTCATAAGACATAATACTGGACTGTTTGAAAAAATGATAGCCCCGTTTGTGACAACGGTCTTCTACCATGAGTTATTCATCTTCTTTGATCACACGGCTCTACGTATTACTGTCTGTGTTGCCGGCATGTCCACTGCCGCCCACCTCTGCTATCTTGTCTATGCACATCATCTTAATTTTTGGAGCCAACGGAGCTACATGCAGATTTGAAGTGATTTGATATCATACTTGGAAATGTCAAAAGTACCCTTTCAGTTATAACTACAATGTTCTGAGCTATCACCTCTATCGATTCCTTTGGTACTAGGCCCATGCTTTTTCTCCGATCCAAGTCAACGCCGGCGCGAAGACGAGAGAAGGGAAGTATGTAAACCGAGAGAGGGGTAGAGGGAGGGGTTATTTTGGTAATTGTGGCTTGGTTTTGGAAGCCGCTGGGCAGACGAAGACGACGGAATGTAGAAAAACGGTGTCGTCCCCGTTGATGAAATGTGGGATGGGTGGGCCTGGAATTTGTTGTCTACTGGGCCCCCGGGAGAGGAGAGAGAAAGGGACAGTTGGAATTTTTTTAACTTTTTTTTCTTTTCTTATTATATAGCTAATTTTTTAAAATTTTAATTATTTAATTTTCATTAACATTTTATCCAAATAGTATCATATATAAGGCCATTACTGTCACTGATATCATCATCAGCCAAGCTTAATCATCCACGATTGCTATAGGAAAAATAAATTAATTGTAATTTAATTAACATATATAAGTGGGATGTCATGCATAAGAAGGATTAAGGAAACGACAATAAAATAAGACCTACCAAACTCCTTAAACCCATCTGCTTGGACGACAGATGGCTGGTTTCTATTGAAGCTTCCAAAAGAAATGATGTCAACTGTCGCACATTGATAATTAATTAATCCACTTCGCAATGTGTATTAATTAATTAATTAGAAGTTTAGTCATCAAAATTGTTCAATTATTTGAACTTGATTAATTAGCTATTGATCACTTTTTTATTTTAATATGATTTGGTGAATATTCGTTGAATTGACTAATTTAGATTTGAACTGAGTATAATTTTTAAAAGATGACTAAGCTCTTCTAACAAATACGTAAAACTAATTTATTCTTAATGACTCGAACTCGAAACTAATGTAAATCACTCTGTTTATAATTTTTTTTTTGTAAGTAAATTTTATTTATCGCAGAATTTTTTTTGTCAAAGTAGCACGTCGATACACTTGCTATATGTTATATATATCACTCGCATTGCGCGTGCATTTTTGCTAGTTACAATAAAACAAATAGAGCCATTTTCACTGTCGTAGTCTGTTTGAGTGGATTTTGCTTCCAGAGAGGATACACTTATGCTTTTAAACCTGCAAAATCTCATACTAGCAGAGTCTAACAAATACTTAGATTAATTGGTAAGTGAGTTATTCTATTTCAACTATGTCTCAAGTTTGAGTTCTCAACATAACAATATGAAATATTTGTTGAAAAAGTTTTGTCACTTTTTAAAAATCTTATTTGATTTAAATCTGGTTTAGTCGATTCAGTGAACAAACCAAGACTAACCAACTTGTTGAAAAAAACCAACTAACAACCTAACTCCAAACCATCAAAAAAAGAGTAAAGGGAGATATACATAAAAATTTGAAAGGAGAGGATTAAAGTATTTTTAGTTTGCAAAGAAAAGTTTTGTTTTGGTCCCAAGTCCATATTGATTTGTCATATTTTATATTTAAACACTAGTTAGTTCCCCGAGGTTGCATACATTTTCAAAAAGAATGATCTTATGTAATAATAAATCAGTATTTTAATAAATATTACATTCATAATAAAATTTTATCACACCTGTTTTTAAATACAGTTTGCATTTTAAAATAAAATAATAAGATGATACAAGGTGTAACGAATTGACGGAGGTTTATCTTTGCAAAAACTAATAACATGACATTCTTGCTCTTTTCCTCAATGTTATAATAGGTCCATCTTTTTAGGGTAAGAGATCGTTAATTTTTGTAGTTTTGTTTCGATTTGTGTTTTGTTGCATCTATGTGATTCTTAGAAAATAATGATCAATAATGTTCGAATCAAAACAATGATCAATAATGACATTGTTGCATTTATGTTACCACATAATGTTCAATGTTAGGATTTAGTAATAGGTAGCCAAGTATTCCTAACCTCTGATATGGTGTGTACTTGATAGCTAATATGCATGGTCAAATTTAGGGTTACTTATACGTGCTAATCTGTTATAGCTTGCAATGATGAAAATTGAACAACAATTAGAGAATCAAATTGCTGGATTTGCTGATTTGGAGCTTTGCAGCCAACGTGCTCAGACGGCCTCCTGTGCCCCGGAAGAGTTTATGGCAAAATTATTATTGAGCACACACTTCTTTCTTTATATGATATATTTTGTTGCTGGTGACAATGATGTGGTACATGGTTTCGTTTTTGTTGGCAGGACAACAACAATTACACACCTGATTTTTCTCTGGTGTTTGTATGACGTGAGACCCTCAGATGCATGATAGGTAATTTTAATTTTTAGAATTATTTTTCTAATTTAATAATTTCTCCCTATAATAATTTGTATTATGTCTCTTTCAGGTGTTGATGTTGATTTCATAAGACATAATGCTTGATTGTTTGCGAAAATGATAACTCTGTTTGTGACAACGGTCTTCTACCATGAGTTATTCATCTTCTTTGATCACACGCCTCTACGTATTACTGTCTGTGTTGTCGGGATGTCTACTGCCGCCCACCTCTTGATTTTTGGAGCCAATGGAGCTACATGCAGATTTTAAGTGATTTGATTGGTATTATTCATATCAATAAAGTTGTACCTTTTTTTTCTGCCACACATCTTGAGAAAATTTTAAATGCGCTTGAACTAGGGCAATTTCAGGATGGTAACCTCCTGTAAAATTTTTGAGATATGTGTGAGTGGAGATAAAATACACAAAAAAGCTATTTTACTTTGTGGAACCAGCCGATCGGATCACGGAGCATTACAACTGCATTCCTAAAATTGCATACACAACAAAAGCCACCGACACAATATTTAAATTCTGATTTTTTTTGTATTTAGTATAACACTGTCAAATGATAATTTGTCTCTTGGTAATCCTTGAACACAGTATATGATTTAAATAAATGGGATAAGTACCATTTGAATCCTGTGATTTACACAAATTTTGCGATATGATCCTGAGGTTTAAAAATGACTTTTTTGGTAGTTGTGGTTTCACTTTTTTTGCGTTAGAGGCTCGGGAAGGCTCCCGAGCCAAAAATTAGCTCCAAACCTAGAAACACATTTCATCAGATTTTGGCTTGGCTCATATACTAAATTAGAAAAGATTTAAGATGCGTAATGCAGAGTAGTGACAATGAGAAATGAACTTTGTCAAGGCAACGTAAAACCCCGCAACACAGAAAAACATACATATAGATCGACTAGATGCAACCTTGAAGCTATGTAGAAGGAACGAGTTCATTGAAACTACCTTGTCAATTTTACCTGCATAGTTGACATTACTCATTGGTATCTCCTCGACAACCCAACCATCATGAAGCTCAGGCACCGGGCAATTCTTAATGACGAACGGAACAATCTGCAGGTACAAATCATTATTGGCCTTGATCAGAAATAGTAACAAGGAACCTAGCTATAACTGATCAATGCCCCACACTTATTTGTCAAACCTTATTCCTTTTAGTAGGACTGGCAAAATTTTGTGTATGTGAGTCATACATCTCTCCATTGAGATATTTTTGAACAGACTATAGTGAACAAAATTGTAAAAGAAAGATATATAGAAAAATTTGAAAGGAGAGGATTGAAGTGTTTTTAGTTTGCCAAGAAAAGTTTTGTTTTGGTCCCAAGTCCATATTGATTGATTTATCATATTTTATATTTAAACACTAGTTAGTTCCCCGAGGTTGCATGCATTTTCAAAAAGAATGATCTTATGTAATAATTAATCAGTATTTTAATAAATAGGAAAAATTATGCTCAGGTGCCTGGGCCGCCCTCCCTCTAGGGTCCCTGCGTTTCTAAAATCTTTCCTGACGTCCCCCAAATTTGGTTTTAGAAACTCTCGGGTCCCTGACGCCAAAATATGCCGATTGCTCCTGCGAACATTCACCTGAAAAGACTAAAATACCTCCCACTAAATAAAAAAACTCTCTTTTCTTCTCCACTTCATCATCTTCATCTCCATCTCCCCCTTCATCATCTCTCTTTCCCTCCACCACCATTAAACCTCAACACAACTATTAAAAAATACAAATTTACCACCACGAACAAGAACACCCATGAACAAGAACACCCAAGTAAGTTGCGATTAACATTTTTTTAAGAAAAAGTTGCGATTAACAATTGGATTCATCCAACTGAAAAGAGAGAACAAGAGGGGAAGAGAGAGAGAGAGATCGTCTCCTTGGGCTCTTACATAAAACTCTACCTTAACTTTGTCGAACCGGTGCCGACTTGTACCCCATCAGTGGACTCCAACAAAAAGTCTTCTTCAAACCCTAAAAAGAAAAGAACCTCTTTTCGGGGTGGTGCAACAGATTTAAGCAAGTCTTCTTTTTTCTTTTGATTAGTTTATATCAGAAAGAGGTTGAAGAGAGGGAGGAGATGCAGAAGGTGGGCAACTTTAAGCTGCCCCAATTCTTCAATTACCCACCTTACTTCCCTCGCATGACAAAGAGAGAATTAGGGGAATTATTTGGGGATTTAGGGTACAAAACACTGGCGATGGTGGTGTAGTGGGGCGGGTCATTGTCGGAGGTGTACGAGAAGGTGAATGAGCTGTTGCTGAAGGTGAGAGATGGGTTGGAGCGTCTGGAGAGGTCGGAGGGTGCCTCCTCCTCCACGCCGTCCGACGCGCACGACACTCTAGAGATGTCGTCCGCCGTCAAGAAGGATATCTCCCAGATCTAGTCCCTCTGCGCTTACATGGACCACCACTGCCGCTCCGTCCCTTTCAAACCCCAAAGCGAACTCTGGAAGGCGTAATGGTGGTGGAGGGAAAGAGAGGAGATGATAGGGGAGATGAAGAAGATGAAGTGGAGAAAAAAAGAGGGGATTTTTTTTAGTAGGAGGGTATTTTCTTTTCAGGTGGATGTTCGCCAGAGAAATTGGCATATTCCGGAGTCAGGGACCCGAGAGTTTCTAAAACTAAACTTGGGAGACGTCAGGAAGGATTTTAGAAACGCATGAACCCTAGAGGTAGGGCGGCCAAACTTAGGGACCTGAGCGTAATTTTTTCTAATAAATATTACATTCATAATAAAATTTTATCACACATGTTTTTAAATAGGAGCTGAAAGTACAATTTACATTTTAAAATAAAATAATACGACAATTTGATGATACAAGGTGAAACGAATTGACAGAGGTTTATCTTTGCAAAAATTAATAATATGACATTCTTGCTCTTTTCCTCAATGTTATAATAGGTCCATCTTTTTAGGGTAAGAGATCGTTAATGTTTGTAGTTTTGTTACAATTTGTGTTTTGTTGCATCTATGTGATTCTTAGAAAATAATGAACAATAATATTTGACTCTAGATACCAAAAGACATTTCGATAACGTTTTAGGAATGTGTTGTTGATGTAGTTTTAATTGATGTGATGAGCTTTACACCAATTTTTTTTTATGTGATTAGCAGTTTGCTTTAGTTACTTTTGAGTTGTAGTTTGGTGAAGAGCGAGTGATTGTTTGGTTCTTTGTTTCTATATTGGTTTATTTTTCGAAGGGTGTAAATGTTTATCACAAATAAATAAATAGACAAAATTTTAAGTAATTTGATTAGTATTATTTATATTAACAAAGTTGTACTTTTTTCTGTCACACATTTTGAGAAAATTTTAAGTTTAAATGCACTTGAAGTGGGGCAATTTTAGGATGGTAACCTCCTGTAAAATTTCCGAGATACGTGTGAGTGGAGATAAAACACACTAAAAAACTGTGTTAATTTGTGGAACCAGCCCATCGATCACAGAGCATTACAACTGCATTCCTAAAATTGCATACACAACAAAAGCCACCGACACAATATTTAAATTCTGATTTTTTTTTTGTATTTAGTATAATATTGTCAAATGATATTTGTCTCTTGGTAATCCTTGAACACAGTATATGATTTAAATAAATGAGATAAGTACCATTTGAATCCTGTGGTTTATACGAATTTTGCGATATGATTCTGAGATTTAGAAATAATTTTTTTGGTAGTTGTGGTTTCACGTTTTTTGTGTTAGAGGCTCGGGAAGGCTCCCGAGCCAAAAATCAGCTCCGAACCTTGAAACACATTTCATCAGGTTTTGGGGGAGGGAGAGAGAGAGAGAGAGAGAGAGAGAGAGAGAGATTTCTACCTGTTGAAGACGGAGGAGAGGGTGTCGAAGTGGTCGGAGTTCTCAAGGAAGAACTTGAGATCAGGAGGACGAGGGTCAGGATCGTGGGTTGAAGCTGCTGCATCGAATGAAGTTCTGCTTTGATTCCGGCGTTGTCGAGGATGGGCAATGAGTCACTAGCTGGAGAGTGGCCAGTGGTTGGGTTGTGGGTTGAAGGAGATGGGTTTGGATTAGGTTGGGTTGGGTTAGATTAGGTTAAGTTGGGTTGGGGTTAAAGGAAGGATTTTTTAAAAAGATAAAATATAAATGATTGGAATGAATATTTTATTTTGTGACACGTCAGCATTCCAACAGGAAAATTTTTTCCACCATGGCGAGACACCTCATCATCAGACGACGTCGTTTCTAGGTTCGGAGCTGATTTTTGGTTCGGGAGCCTTCCCGAGTCTCTAACACAAAAAATATAAAACCACAACTATCAAAAAAATTATTTCTAAATCTCATGATCATATCGCAAAATCTGTATAAACCACAAGATTCAAATGGTATTTATCCCTAAATAAATTTACATCGATCACCATTTATCACCATTTGATCCAATTCTCTGGAATCTTGAAAACACTGCTGTATTAAAATCAAGTAAAAGTCAAATCAACCTAAATCTTACACGTGTCGCGGAGCACTAGGCAGGCAGACATCAAACCGTTTCGTCACCGAGTTCCTTCCTTCCTTCCCCAATAAACTTAAAAAGCTTCCCACTTTTGTTCGAGTCATTCTTTTCTCCCATCTTCCAATTTCATAGAACTTTTAACTTCACACACTGAATCGCGGGGCAAAGTTCAACTCGCTCCTCGAACCTTTTTCCAACTAACTAGCAAGGCCACCTCTCTTGTGGGTTTCCTCCAATCTTGGAAGAACTGAAGTGGGTATATGTTCTTGGGTCCCTCTCTCTCTTGGTTCTTGCACAAAGAAAGATGGGAACTTTATTGGGTTTTTTTCATTTTTTGTTAATACCCTTTTGTTGCATTTCAAATGGGATCATGCTGGTGATTGGGATGGGATGATTAGTTCGTGTTGGAATTGAAAGATGGGATCTTTTAATTGTTTTTTTTGTACATGTGACGTGATTGGATTTCATATTTTGTGATTAATTTGTTGTTTTTGGATTGGTTGGGGACGATTAGGAACTTGAGCTCATGATGTATCTAGGTCAATGAGGTGAATGATATTAGCCTTGCTTTGGATTGGGGGTCTGGCAATGCATCAATCCGCAGCTGCGCGGATTGTTTAACTTGGAGGGAGAGTGTGTTTTATTATACTGTTTGTTATCCATTGGTAGAGGGAAGATTGTTCATGTATTAAGTGTTCTGGATCTCGTTGGCAATCGTGGTTTTTGTCTTCTGCTCGATTTTCCCTGTGAAATTTATTGGCTTCCTGGTTGCAGGAGTAGGAAGATATGAATATGGATGGCGACGGTGGTCATTCCAATGGTTTGAATTGCGGAGATCTAGAAACTGAATCGAGTAAACTGGACTTGGCTGTGGAGATTTCTTCCAGTGGAGAGATGAGTGGAGAGTTAATAAACGCAAGTGAAGTTCTTACTAGAGTGGAATTAGATCTCGCGTATGCTCTGGAGAAGTTGCTCAACTTGAATGTGTTTACGATGCGTCTGGCAACCATGGAAAGTGATCTTGAAAACATTGCTTCAGACAATGGAAAAGTTGCGGTTGATTCAATGGAGATTGCACTACAATTTGATCTGATGTCTGGGATTTTGGATTCTGAGGTCTCGGAACTTCATAACTTGATGACGGAATTGCAGAGAGACATTATCGAAGCTGGGGAACTGATAACTTCATATGAACAGTTGGGTGAAACATTCATGATAATGAAGGCGAAACTACAAGATTCTGAAGAATTGTTGAAGCAATCACGGGACCAAGTAACTGAAATCAGAATGCAGTCTACTAAGTTCCAGAAGACCTTGGCTTGCTTGAAAGGTCAAGAATATCGTAAGGCAACGCATGGCTTGCAATACGCAATTACAATTTACTTAATCAATATGGAATTATTGCCCCACGCACATTCTCTATTTTCTCCTTGGTTCGTACTAGTCGGTGCAATGCAAATCATCTATGCCGCTCCAACATCTTTTGGTCAGAGAAATTAAAAAAAAAGAATAGCCCATTCTTCTGTATCTCATATGGGGTTCATACTTCTAGGAATTTCCTCTATAACCGATCTGGGACTCAAGGAGCTATTTTACAAATAATATCACATGGATTTATTGGCGCTGGACTTTTTTTCTTGGCAGGAACAGTTTAAATCTGTACAGTTTTTTCTGGTCGTTAGATGTTCTTGGTATACATGATAGATGAACTTGAGGCATTTCCTTCACCCTCTTTCCCTATCCATGGTTCTCATTGCTTGAAAGTTGTGAAAATTAAACGGCCCATTCGGAAGTGCTGGTAAAGAATTTGCTGGTTGTTTTTCTTCCAATTGCATGCTCTTCTTCAGTCTGGTAGCTTGTTTTGAAGTACTATAATTTGTTATGTTTTAATGCAATATTTTCTGACAGAGGGTGAGGAGGAGGAGGGCCCAAACTTTTCAGAAAGCCAATTGCCAAACGTGAATCCGAAGCTCGATATGCAAACAGCTGAACAGCGAATGCAACTGTTGAGGATGCTTGAGAAATCCATGGCTAGAGAAATGGATCTTGAAAAGAAGTTGACTGATTCAAGAAAAACTGAAGACGAGCTAAAACAGAAGCTACTCACTTTGGAAGAAGAGTCATTCTTCATGGAGGAAGAAGCCATTGATGTGTGCATTTCGAAATTAGAGGCAGAAAACGCTGCTGTGGTCTTCATGGGAATATCCAAAGAGCTGCTAGGTCGACTTCAGATTCTTCAGTTCAACTTGAATGGGTCAGCACAACGAGAAACTGAGCTAAGAACAAAACTTCAGAAATCTGCAGAGCAGCTGAGAGCCAAAGATAGTGATACGCAAAAAGTTGATGACTTGCTGATATCACAGATTGACGGGTTAAAAAGCAGCTTGAAAGAAGTTGAGGGCAGGTTAGCTCTTGCTAATTCCAAGGTGTTTACTTCGACGGAGCAGATAAGTGAACTTGAGAGGCAATTGAAAGAATCAGAGCTCCAGCTGCTAAATGAAAAAAATTTCAATGATGAAATCAGCAAAATGCGTGATGATTTACTGTCTGAAGTCATGGATCTGAAAAATTCTATAGTCGACTTAAACCAGAAGCTTAACTCGGCTGAAAACAGAGTGGAACTTTCCGAAGCCAAGTCCAAGTCATTGGAAGAGAGCAAAGCGGCAGAGCTCCACGAGAAGGTGGATTCACTAGAGAGAGACTTGGAAGAATCCAATATTACACTCCAGCATGCAGTAGCATCTGCTGAAGCTAGTAAAGAGAAGCAAACTTTGTTGGACGCTACGATAGTAGACATGGAAAATGTAATTGTAAATCTGAAATCGAAAGTTCTAAAAGCTGAAAGTCGGGCAGACAGCACGGAGGACAAGTGTATCATATTATCTGAAGAAAATGCACAGCTGAATGAGGAAATCAGCTTTTTAAGAGGCTCTTTGAAACATGCAGAGGAAACAAGAATTGCAACTGCAAAGGACATTCGGCTTCGGACCACAATGATAACCGAGTTGGTCTTGCAGCTAGCCATGGAAAGAGAACGCCTTCATAAGCAGGCATGATCCTTAAACTAAGAATTTAAAACATTTTGAGATTTAATGTTTTGACATATAGCCAGCCTTCTTCATGTAAAAGATTGGAGGAAAACAATGCGTCGAAGCCGTGTCGTTCAGTCTCACACACCGATTGACCAATAGTTTTTCTCATTGTGATATGTGCAGATATCTTCTTTGGCCCATGAAAATAAAACTCTGGTGGTGAAGTTGCATCAAATAACAAAGAAACCTGAAGACACTAATCTGCCCAACAGGAATGGCGAATCTGTTGTCCATTCTAAGGGTGACGTGACCGAGATTTCGACACCTGGTCCTCAGGTTCGTATTAATGGTTAATGTTCTAAAGCTTGCTTTTCCCGCTCCTCGAGCCTTTGTCTTCTCATGGTTGAACGAGACAAATAAGGTGACAAGGAGAAGCAATGGTTAGTGTCTATATGATTGCTTCTCCTCTTTCTGTGCTCGATGTATTTGTTTGAAACAAAACATTCCATTTCTATTATATCACTAACATGTAGAGAAGCGGTTGTGCTAGTTAATTGTGGGAGGACAACAATCTAGAATACAGGAAAATGTACCACCGTGCGCCACTTTTTTATTTCCGTTATGTGTGTGTGACGTGCATGTAGAATTTGGTTGGCAAGGAAATGCGAGGATAGTCTATAATTCACACTAAATTTATTCGCCTTTTCCTGTCCAACAGGCTGACCAGACTTTGAAGACTGCAACTGTCGATGACGCGGAGTCTGTAGATGCGTATAACCAGTCTGATCTTGAGTGCGCGCGGAGGATAGACGCCAGCCTGCTTAATTTTAAGCACATTTTGATGGCGCTGCTGATTATATTCATTTCAGCTGCAGTTTACATGCTGTACCCTGAGAACCTCGCTTCGTGATGGTGCAGAGCTGCTGTCCGGCGAGCAATGTTGCGGCCGCTGCGCGCGGTTACTGTAGGTTAGAGCGGATTTTATATACATAGTTGCTGTCACCGAGTTGATAGGAATACAAATTTTGGTACCTGTTCTGTTGTCTGTAATATTTGGGCAGTTGATTTTGCAGATGTGATAAAAAGAAAAAAAAATAGTACTTTCCTTTTGAGAGGGAAAAATAGCTGCTACGTTTAGTTGATGGTAAATATTACTTCTTTCCCTTTGTTGGGATCTCCATATTCGAACTTCTCAAAGCCATATTAAAACTTTTCAAACCAATGGGTGTTTCATGGTTGGAGTTTCCATATCTAAACAAGGGGTTTATTTCAACACGCTCTCTCAAAAAAGTTGAAAATTGCAAGGGCTTAGTTCGCTTTTTTGTGCTACAACACAAGAGAGTGTGATAATAACAAATCATGAGACCAACCCGCTCTATACAACGTTACAGTCTTCATTCCCAAATCTGTTGGTGACTGGAGTTTTTTCACCAGTTAGTTTTGGATCCAAACTCTTACCCGTCAGATGTGGGATTTTCTGTAAGGCCAATGAATACCAGGCTGCCTTAAAATAGTAATGTTTTCTTCTCGAACATTTACTCCTTTGGAGCTTAGCTTTTTTTTTTTTGTTGAGGAAAAGAGCTTAGCTTATTGAGTCTCTGGTTTATGTGCGTACAAGAACATTGTAGCCCTTCGTGTTGAAAATTGGCTTGGACGCATCCTAAGATGTTTGAAGACGGAAGCTTCAGTCCCGAAAAGGACCTTCACGACAAGAAGTGGATGGACATCCCGAAATACGTCGGAACGATGAACCGCAAAGATGGCCTGCAATTTTTGACAGGATCTGTGGATAAAGATCAGCTTGATCCTTCTGGTTGAAGACGGAAGCTCCGGTCGCGAAAAGGACCTTTACGAAAGAAATGGAGGACATCCCAAGATACGTCGGAACAATGAACCGCAAAGATGACCTGCAATTTGACAGGATCTGTGGATAAAGATCAGCTTGATCCTTCTGGTTAGACCATGTCTACACTGATGCAAATGCTTCTATCTCTTTCATGTCATATGCCAGTTACCCATAGCTATACCAATTTGCGGTAAACATGCTCCACTGAACCCGAAAATGGCACTTGCCTGTCAGCCTTCACCAATTTCATTCTTCAATGAAGAAATTTTCGGATGGGAATTCACAATCACATAACAATCCAGGTTCTTGACCTATGTGCTCGCCGTGCTATCGGTTACACATGTAAGATTTCGATTCCTCTTGATGCTCGGTTTCTTGAGCTTCCTCATCAAGTAAATAACCAATCCTTGGCACATGGCCAGGCTTCTTCATCTCAAGAATTAACATCTCTAGCATGTCATATATCTCTTCATGCAATGGATGAGCCTGGTCTCCAACAAGAAATGTATGAAACTCGTCCTTCACCTCTATCCAGCTGTAACCAGGCTCCTTCTTTAGCTTATTATACCTCATCTTCTTCCTCGTGTCAGAGACTTCATCCCACATTCCTGCATCAGCATAAATGTTCGATAGAAGAGTATAAGTGGAAGTGTCTTGCGGGCATAATTGCAGAATGGAGCTTGCTGCTTGCTCAGCAATCTCGAGATTCCCGTTCACCCTGCAGCTGCCCAGCAGAGTTCTCCAGATGACATCGTCCGCCTCAACAGGCATCTCCTGAATGAGTTTCAATGCGTCATCAACCCTTCCTGATCTCCCCAATATGTCTACTATACATGAAAAGTGCTCCAATTGGGGAGCCAAACCGTGTTTAGACTGCATGTAATCAAAGTAATGCATTGCTTTGTCAACAAGCCCCATATGTGCACAAGCTCTGAGGACTGAGACGAAGGTTGCGTGATTTGGCTCCATGTTCTGAGATTGCATAGTTTCATAAGTGTCCAGGGCCTCTTCTCCGTGTCCATGGTGCGCATAGCCACAGATCATGGCGTTCCAGGTTATAAAATCCTTTTCAACTGCTCTCTCAAAGACCAGCCTCGCATCTTGCAGGTTTCCACATTTGGAATACATGTCAACCAATGTGCTCGAAATGTGGACTTCTGATTGCAATTTCTGCTTGATGATCTGGCCATGTATCTGCTTCCCGAGACTGACAGTGGCCAAATTAGCACAGGTATCAAGGATTGCTGCATAAGTGAAGTTGTCTGCCCTAAAACCAAGTTCCAGCATCTGAGAGAAACGCTTTTGAGCATCCTCGCTTTGTCTTAGTGAGGTGAATCCTGAGATCATTGCATTCCATGAGACCACAGTCTTCTTTTCTGTTCCGCAATGGACCTTTTCAGCCTCTTCTATCATTCCACACTTGCAGTACATGTCAACAAGAGCGCCTCCAACAAAAGAGTCCAAACCCATTCCAGCTTTGATTATTCGGCCATGGATCGCCATACCGTGATCTGAAGCTTGCTGACCAGCACATGCTTTCAAGACGCTACCATAGGTAAAGTCATCAGGTTCCATTCTTGAGCGCAGCATTAATGCCAAAAGGCACAGTGTTTCCTCTTCAGCTCCATTCTGCTCATGGGCGGAAATAATTGCATTCCAAGAAATTGAATCTCTTCTATTCATCTCATGAAACATGTAAGAAGCTTCAGCAACAGCTCCACACTTACCATACATGTCAATGATGGAGTTCGAGACACAAATGCTGGACCTCTGGGAACTCTTAACTGTCAACCCATGAACCTGAAGTCCTTCTGAAATCCCTTTCATCAATGCACAAGAACTAAATGCTCCAGAGAGACTTATTTCATTGAAACCAAGCCCGGATCTTAGCAAGAGGCGAAACAAGCGCCATGCCTCGGATCCTTGGTTACTTCGCACATAACCTGTGATAATGGCATTGAAAGATTGTAAGTTATGCTTTGGCAGTGAGTTAAATACCTTATGAGCATCAACAATGCTCCCGCATTTTGCATACATATCCAACGTCGCAGTTCCTACAATTACATCATATTGCAAATCACTCTTTATGGCATGGCAGTGCAGCTGGTTCCCAATTCTTAGCGCAGACAACCCTGCACATGCCCTGAAAATAGTAGCATAAACAGATTGACTGACACCAACTCCAATCCTTTGCATCTCCTTGAAAAACTCGATACCCTCATCGTACAGATCATTTTGAACACAACCGGCAATCACAGCACTCCATGAAACCCAATTTTTCTCTGGCATTTCAGAGAAAACCTGGATTGACTCGTCCATTCTCTTGCATTTTGCATACATGACCACCAGAGCACTCCCGGCAACCACATCACGACAGAACCCCGACCGAACCACAACCCCATGAACCTGGACCCCGACACCACTATCTTCCATACCCGCGCACGACTTCAAAACAACTGCAAAAGTGGTCTGGTCAAAACCAACCCCTGCCCTCCCCATCTCCACGAAAAACCCAACAGCCTCCGCGCACTCCCCGTTCTGCAAAAACCCTGATATCATCGAGTTCCACGAGACCACGTCCCTAACCGACATCTCATCAAAAACCCTCCTTGCAACACCCATCTCACCACACCCCGCATACCCGAAGATCAACGCGTTATGAGAAACCACATCCCGGTGGGGCATTCTCTCGAACACCTTGAACGCATACTCCAAACGACGGCACTTCACATACAACTGCAACAGGCAGTTGGAGACAAACACCGTAGGCGAGAACCCGGATACGATCATCCATCCGTGGGCCTGTTTGCCCGGGTTCAGGGACGAATTGGCTGCGGATTCCTGGTAAATGTGAGAGAAAGTTTTCGTCTTGGCTGCGGGTTTCGGGTTCGGTTTGTGGAGCTGCGTCGAGGTTGTGGTGAAGGGAGAGAGGGTTGTGGTGTAGTAGGGTTTTGGGTGGAGAGAGAAGAGAGTTCTTCTCATAAGGGATATAGGAGAAGGTTGAAACCGAATGGCCATTAACCGTCATTTGGCGCCGGCGGGTGATTTTGATTCAAATGTCCAGGTTTTCTGCGGTCAATGTTAGATGACTGTTCGGAGTACAGACGACCGGTCGTCTCTGGTTGCGTTCAGGAGAGACCAAGCCAAAGATACGTACATTGTTTTATTTATAATTCTTTTTCATAGTAATTTAGTGGTCAAGAATTTTTTGTCAGGAAGTTTTAGTGAAATAGGAACTAACTATAAAAATTTGAAAAAAATTAGTTCAAAAGTATCAAATATTATTTTATTTTATCAAATCAGAGAGACTAATCTAAATTAAGCTGAACAAATAATATATATTTCACCCAAAAAAATTATGTATAGTTATCCTATACACGAGGTGGTAGTGATCAAGTGGAACTTTAGGCTTATCAAGATGTTGACCTCGCAACAAATTACCGTTTTTAATACCCACACTGATGATTAATGAATTAGCGGCTCATATTATTGTAAAAGTTTTTCTTTTTTTGTCTTTTATTTTATAATTTTTCAAAATTTCCAATTTTGATATACTTTTATTTATTAATTAATTTCCCGAAAAATGACATTTCGGTTTTTTTATAAGCACGAATGTGAAGTATGATGACGATGTAGGTCTATTGTTAATAGAATAGGGTGGGAGGTGATAATTAAATCATTTTGACAGATGCTAAATGACCCAATGTAGCAAAATTTTATTTGGCTTTGCACGAGATTCCCGATTCGATTTCTCAGAGTGATATAATTATTAATTAGGTGTAAAGATTTACTGTTTTTAATCAAAAGTTTTATTGGCCCCATGTATTATTGTTAACTTTTTATTAGGTCCCTATATATTAGAAACTCACACAAAAAAAAATACTCTCCATTTAAAAAATAGGGTCAACAAAATTTTAACATTTAAATTTTAAGAACTCTATCGCTAATTAAAAGTCCTAGTGCAATAAAAAATCAGAGTCCTACTGCAGCAAGAACACGGACCTATAAAATAAATTATTGCAGAAAAAATATGTTATAAATTTCGAAAAAATTAAACTTCAATTAAAATTTCTGGAAAATATCTTAATGCAACACAAATTTGCCCGAGAAAATAATAATAGTAATAATTTAAGTACCTAAAAAGATAAATTAATATATCTTATTGAAAATTCTAATACTCCTAATCGACTACTATCATACTACTATCGAAACTATTTTAAGACCGACTCTCCCAAAACCAACGAAAACCAGAGTAATTATAAGAAAACAAATGTCTCGATTTTCGGATTCCTTCTTCTCTACGGTACCTCTTCTCATGGACATCGACCATCATCATCCCGGCGCCGGCGACCTATTTCCTGACCAACCTGATGATTTGTACTATATCCCTGACTTTGACTCTACGGCCATACCCTACGGTCTGCCGGTAGTGGAACCTGTTTCCAGCTCAGGCGACGGGGCCCAACCGCCACCGGAAGTACCCGACCCCGGCGTTCTCTATCCGGACATCGACCTGGCGGAAGAGGAGGAGGAGGTGGTGGATCCGATGGACGAGGAGAGGCTCGATTGGATGATAGAGATGTGGAGGCTCTTTGAGTCTAACTCTGGAATAATCTACGAGGACTTTCCGTTGGAGGCGGCGCCGGTGAGGAGGCGCGTGGCGGTGGAAGAAATCCCGGTGGTGGCAGTGGGGGCGGCGGAGATGGCGCGTGGAGTGAACTGCTGTGCCGTGTGCGTGGAGGATTACACGGATGGGGAGGTGGTTTCGCGGTTGCCCTGTGGCCATTGCTTCCATAAAGATTGTATCTCGCCTTGGTTTGAAACTAGGGTTACATGCCCGATTTGTCGGTTCAAATTGGCTTAGGGTTTTGATTAGGTTCGTAGGTTTTGGTAGCTATTTTGTTTGATCATCATGTATATTCGGACTAAGATATATCTCTCAATAATGTATTTTTGACCGTCTATATAATTTTCTTGGTCCTAATTCAGGGCATGGATTTAGTACAGGAATTCTGTTGGCTGTATGTAGGGGTGAGTTTGGTGCAATTTTACGGTGTCGGTATGACAATTGACACTGCATCGCACTTTTTTTTAATCTGAAATCGCAGCGATGTGGTGTGGTGTGGTATACCTGATTTCGTGGCTGTCGGTTTCAAAACCGCAGATATCACAGTACATTCGGCACGAGCTGAGCGAGGCCAAAGTCCAACGGTACAACCAACAAACGGCTTTTATTTCACTAGGCGACATCTTTTCATATTAGATGTCTTTATAGTTGAAACAAACTGATTTTTTTTTCACCAAATTGTTCGAATAATTGAGAACTAAAGATTGTTAACTAAACCTATATTAAAACGACATCGTTTTTATAGATGTGGTGTGGTGCGGTTTTGCGGTGTGAATAAAATACAAACCGACCCCGCACCACTTTAGCTTTGCGGTTTCGATTTTTCGGTGCAGTTTTGTGCGGTTTGTAGTTTGTTTCGGTTTTAAGCTCACCCCTAACTGTACGGTCCAGAAAAGAACAAACCAGGGACAAATATGTAAAAGAGTTAAAATAAAAAAGGCCAAAAGTGGCTCACATGGTGGGCCCATGCGTCAAAACAAAAAATTCAAAAATGGGTGTATATGGTGGGCCTCATGCGTGGGATGAAGCTCAAAATTGACGCACACGTGGCACCCCCTTAATTCCCCTTTAATCAGTTTTTATTTTATTTTTTATCTTGCATTTTACATTTTTATTAGAAATTAGTTCGAAATAACTGGGCATGTTATTAAATTAATTATTTAATTAATTATAAATTTTATTACATATTAACCGGACATGCCATTAGTAATAGCCGTGTATGCCATTTTATTGTAACTAAGTATGTCATTTTATCGCAACCGGCTCTTTCATTTAGTCATAACCCCGCATGCTATTTTATCATAATCGACATATCATTTGGTCATTACTGAGCATGCCTTTTGTTGTAACGGGACATGCCTTTTATCGTAGCTGGGTCTGCCATTTAGTCATAATCGTTTGATTTCCCTTGTCATATTTGGACGGCCATGATCTTTTTCTGTTCGGGTTAAATTGGGCCTATTAGAGTCCGGACCCAATCCGGCCCCCCTAATTCATGAATATTTTTAAAGTGAATCTCCATGATTGCTCTCTAATGTCTTTCATAGAGATTTTATTGGTAAGAAAAAGGAATCCTTTTATTCAGATAATGAAATGAGCGAATGTGTTTTCTTCCCGTATGCCATCGTTGTGCTTGCATCATCAATGAGGATTATGCATCAAAGATGCACGAAGTCATCGCATATTAAACTTAATTGCATAATGGGAGTTCTTCTAGCCTAAGGCTTTTAGACTAGTCGCAACGTTCAGAGTGGAAATTTGGGAAGTTTAGGAACCTACATAGTGTTGAGCAGTAAGGGATCCAGTGGCAATGGCACTCTAACGCAATAAAGCAGCACAGGAAGGTACAACAGGCCAACAATTCAAGTCATATGTGCTCCTTCGTGGGAGGAAATAGTCTTTCGGGGCTCTCTCAAGTTTTTATTCTTTTGAAGTTTAATATGAGAGGCAAGCGTATTTTAGTAATTTTATATTATAATTTGAGACATAAATTGATCATAAGGACTAATGAGTTCAATTTACTAAAATTAGGGACCAATTTACTAAGGTCTGGACCTATCAGTACAATTTATTAAAATATAGGGACCCATGAATTTTTCCCCAACAAATTATTACAGAAAATATATATTAAAAAGCTTAGGCTTCAATTAAAAATTTGTTAAAATATCATAATGCAATACAAATTTCCCCCGGAAAAAACGATGGTAAGTCCCTAAAAAGATAAATTAATAATATTTTTTATAAAAGAATTATGACATCCTGAGTCTACTACTACTATTGGAACTGTTTTAGGACTACCTCCCCCAAAGCCCACAAAAAAACTCACGAAAGAAAGAAAAAGTAAATAATAAGAAAAACAAATGTCTCAAGTTTCGGATGCCTTCGGCGACTACGTCGACCCTTGGACGGAACCTCTTCCCATGGACATCAACCTTCCTCATCCCGGCGCCGGTGACCTGATTTCTCACCTATCTGATGCTTCGTTCTACATCCCCGACTACGGCCCGCCGGTGGTGGAACCTGTTCCCAGCGCTAGCGGCGGTGCCCAATCGCCTTTCCTCGGCAACCTGGACCTGCCGTCACCGGAAGGACCCGACTCCGGTGTGTTCGATCCGGATATCGACCTGGCTAGCGAGGTCATAAGGTATTTACAGGAGGGGGTGGCGATGGAGCCAGTGGACGAGGAGGAGTTCGAGCGGATGATAGATTTGTTGGGGCTCATGTGGGAAGACTCGGAAATAATCTATGAGGACTTTCCGTTGGAGGAGGCGCCAGTGAGGAGGAGCGTGGCGGTTGAGGGAATCCCGGTGGTGGCGGTGGGGGTGGCGGAGATGGCGCGTGGCGTGAATTGCTGTGCCGTATGCGTGGAGGATTACGCGGAGGGAGAGCGGGTTTCGCGGTTGCCCTGTGGCCACTGCTTCCATAAAGATTGTATCTCGCCTTGGTTTGAAACTAGGGTTACCTGCCCGATCTGTCGGTTCCAATTGGTTTAGGAGGCTGTCGGATTTGATTAGGGTTCGCGTCTTCCTTAAAGACAAATATTGGAGCGATTTCAACCCCAACCTCTCTCCCTTCTAACTAAGGTTCGTAGGTTTTGGTAGCTTTTTGTTTCATCATATGTATATTCAGATTCGAATTCTGACTCTTCTAACAATATTTTTTTAGTGTACATAACTTTCTTCGTCCTAATTCATAGATTATTTTGGTGAATCTCTCTAGTATTCATTAAGTTCTATTTACTCTATTCAATAGACTGTTCTTTTATTAGTGTCTTTTAAGTTTGATTTCTGTTAGAGCGTAAAATTAATTCGCGGATTTGCTGAAACCGTTTTGGTAAAAAAATCGTAACTTTCGGCTCAAGTATTGGATTGACTCGATTCCAAAAGCCAAAGAAAGAGAAGACATAGATCTACAACTTTGTAGTTTATGACTTTTCTAAATTCGCACGAAAAGTGGTCAAACTTGGGTTGGAATTTTTGGCAGTTTAAGTTTTTCCTTATGAGGCCAGAACTATGTTAGGTTTTCTTATATTGAACACGGCCTAGCGTTTTTGTATGGGACTTTTTCTATATAATGAGAGTTTGGGCATAAGAGGACCCACAAACCAAACATCAAACATTGAACTTAGCTTCTTAGCTTAGCTTATCTATCTTTTATGTTTTTCCCTTCCCTTTCTCCCCTATAATTCACATAAAGTTCTTTCTCCTCTGTCAATTTTTTCTCTACTACCAAATCTAATCTGTATCTTCTCTCCTCTTCGCCATATTTCTTCTCCCCTTCCCTTTTGTTTGAATTGCTCTCAGAACCACTCCGGACTCGTTCTTAAAATCATTTCTGACGTTCTACTATAATTTTACCCACAATATTATTTTTGGCACGCCTGGTGGGACTAAAGAGAGCATCTTCGAAAAGCGATTGTTGTGTCCAAACACACAAACTTCTATATACAGTTTTGAGTCCTTCCTCAAAAGGGACGAAATCGGTCAAAAGTTATGCTCGAAGAGGATGTCCAGCAGGGTCAGCTGACTTTGGAGGGTATTTCGTTCCTTTTTAGTGTCGAATTGGAAAAATCTTTCTTCACAAAAATTAAAGATCGTTGTTTCCTATTTCTGTGGATACCAAGAACGCCAAAAACGGAGTTTGTACCAGGAAGATACAATAGAAATACTACAGACTGGTCGATCTGTAAGTTGATTACAAATTCAGTCGACTTCGGAGGATGTTTTGGTCTTTTTTGCGGTCGAATTAGGAGACAGCAATTTCTAGAGAAATTGAAGATCTATCTCTCTCTTTTTCTGGAGACATCAAGATTGCTTCAATCGGAGTTTCGACGAAAAAGATACGACCAAAATACTGAAGGTTAGTCATTCTAAAATTTAAAATTTGATTACCATTTTGGGTATTAAGCATGACGTCTTTGATGACCATGAGGGAAAGGTTTTCGCGTATTTATGACCATGAAATTGCTAATCGAGAGAACTTGGAAAGGCAATCTTAGCAGTTTCAAGATGGTTTCGTTATAACTATGGTAGTTTTAAATTGTCTGATTATTTGGTTGATGATATTGAAACTCTTGTTGAGAAAGTTGAATACAGGAGGAGGTATCATGTTGGAATACTTTGGTATAAATATGGTGAAGCAGGTTATAGCATAACTACGTGGCGTAAATTAATAGAATAGATCAAGTACATGATTTCAGTTTCCATTAGTGTGGAGGCAATTCAAGAAATGGAAAGAACGCTTGAGAATGCTGGATTTACTGTAAGACATATAGCCAACTCTGTATCAAATCACCTAATGGAGGTACCATCAAGTGGCGTATATGAAATTGAAGACCAAAGGGGTTTCGACTTACACAATTTTGAGACTAAAATTGACACAGCCGTACATGAATCAATTGGATTAAAGCAACACTTTATCCCAACTATCCAAGAGGTCAAACAAACAACTAGTCCACAGTTGGCTGACACCACGGCCATCGAGCTTACAACGCCCAAATTCGAGAAAAAGGAAAAGCTATGCTCGATATAAGTCCCATCGGCGACTGAGACAAACCTTAGAGCTGTATCAAATATGAAAGACATTCTAGGGCCTCCGCCGGCTAAGGAAATCTTTGGTCCTTCACTAGTAAAAGAAATTTTAGGGCCTCCGCCGAGTCATTTGTTGCAGAGATCCGAGTCACCCTTTGTTCCACGTGCAGTGAACCACCTTCGCTTGCTGAATTCTGTCCCAACTCAATGGAAAGACATAGGAGGGCAAGTCTATAGTCAGAGTATCAGTCAAAATTCAATCTCACCCCGGGGGCATAAAGATCGTTACAATATTGCAGTCGAAACTCCTACATCGGCCCACATTATCCCGGTCGGGGGGCTAGATATACACATAGTGAAGAAGATTGATGATGATGAAGTCAAGTGTTCGACTCCTCCTTAAAAATTAAGCTAGAGTACGATGAAGCAACAACCTAGTGTGCCAGTTCAACCTCGGCCGTTGAAGGTTTCAAATTACAAGGAGTGTACTCAAGTCATACGGTCAAAATTAGTCGGTAAAGACAAGAGGCTGCCTGAGTACGCGTGGGTTAAGAGGGACGTGGTCACTCGATTGGCGACCGAGCAAGGAGTTCTCCAGAGAAAGAAGCCCTTCAAGGTTTGGGTTCCCTATGAAGAACTTTTGCAATCCAAGAAAAAAACTATGTAAGACACGACTCACAAAGAATGATCGGCCTATAAGGTCTCCAAGTTATCATACGAAGCCTGTGCGTAAGGAGATGCCAAGAAAACTGAACCCACACTCGGGAGACAAGTGTCCGGAGTCTCATCGACTGACTCTCACGAAGACTCAACGAAGAAGGTTAGAGCGAAAAATCCAGAAACAAAGGCAAATGCTTAGGGATCTTAAAAATAGTTATATGGTCATTCCAATGAAGCACAAAAGACTCCTACTCAGCTGCAAAAGCATGTTATTGAAGCACAAAAGGTTCCTACTCTGCCACAAAAGTCAATTATTAAATAGTAAATCATCTGTATGCCGACAACGGTTAGGTCTCGACCGGTTTGATGGTACATTTTCTACATATTTACAGCCTTGTCTTAGCCATTTATATGTAGAGTGAAGTTAATTTTCTGCATGTTTAAGGGTGGATACACATCAATGCTTTTCCTAGCGTCAAAACATTGACGTGTGGGGGGCATTGTTGGAGCGAAAAATTAATTCACGGATTTGCTGAATCATTTTTGATAAAAAGGCCGTAACTTTTGGCTCAAGTATTGTATTGATGCGATTTTAAAAGCCGCAGAAAGAGAAGACAGAGATCTACAACTTTATAGTTTATAACTTTTCTAAATTCAACACGAAAAGGGGAAAAATTTAGGCAGTTTAAGTTTTTCCTTATGAGGCCGGAACTATGTTAGGTTTTCTTATATTGAACACGGCCTAACGCTTTTGTATAGAACTGGGGCTAGCTTTTTCTATATAATGAGAGCTTGGGTATAGGAGAAAGGGACCCATAAACCAAACATGAAACATCCAACTTAGTTTCTTAGCTTAACTTATCTATATTTTATATTTTTTCCTTCCCCCTCTCCCCTATAATTTCAATAAAGTTCTTTCTACTCTACCAATTCTTTTCTCTACTACCAAATCTAATATGTATCTTCTCTCCTCTCCGCCATATTTCTTCTCCCCTTCCCTTTAGTTTGAATCGCTCTTGGGACGACCATTCCGGACCCGTTCTTAAGATCGTTTTTGATATTTTACTACAATTTTACCCGCAACAATCTCAAAACATTTTTTAACAATTCTAGAAAACAGAAACCTTTTATTCTATAATGAAATGAGAGGATGCGTTGACTACTTCCCGTACGCCATCTTTGTGTGCTTGCATCATCAATGAGGATTATGCATCAAAGCCATATCATATTAGACTAAATTGCGTAATGGAAGTTCCTATAGCCTAACTCTCTTTAGACTAGTCGCAAAATTCGAATAGCGAAATTTGGAAAGTTTAGGAACCCACTTGGCACTTTATTGTATCCAAATATAGTTATATCTTTTGAGGGTAAATATAACTATATTGGATCCAATTACTACACTATTTAAAGTCGAATAATTGCGCATCATATTTTAAGATGACCATGGAGTTCTTTCGTGTTAGAGAGTCTCCCTCTGAATCCTCTGGGTGTTCCCTAGCTTGTGCTGCCTATGCTCATCCCAATCGACGGCAACAACAAGCCGGTCCGCCACTTAAACGATAACATGTCATAAAAGAGGCAATCGTGTTGGGATATTTCGTTAATAATATATTCTAAAAAGATATAAACAATTAGATTTGCACTATCTATATCAATAACTTTTTTTGGCACACGTCTCGAGAGAATTTCAAGATTAAATGTGATTGGCCTAAGATATTTCAGAATGGGTGACGTAGAACAAGACATCTGCTAGTACGGTGTGGTTCGGGATAAAAAAAAAACTAGAAAATGAGGAATTTTAGTATTGTCTGAATCTGGCACGACGAGGACGTCGCCTATTTAAGAAGAGTTGAATGTGATATTCATTAATGATATGTTCTGAAAAGGATTAAATGACTTGATTTGGATTATCCCTATCAACAAAATGCACTCATTTTTTTGACACATATTTTGAAAGAACTCCTAAATTAAGGCACATCCTTATGTACCTTGACAAGATGGAACCTCTTGAAGGAAAAAGTTAAAAATTTTGGAAAGCAAGGAAAAAGATTTTGATATCATTGGTGCCATATAAAATGGTTTTTAAAATGTGGTCTCGCTGATCGGATCACACTTCGAGACAAGTTCCAGATCATTTTTTTTCCAAATTTGAATAGTGGTTCGGTTAAATTAATCAGACTGAACAGGTCCATCTAGTTGAATTGGTCGGTTAAAACAAAACACATTTTTTTGAAAAATAATTATTATTTATTTTATTATATTATATTAAAATAGAGTAAATTATGATATTAATGCTTGCAAATTATAATTTTATAATAAAATTATGTAATACTTATAACTATTTGACATTTTAATACTAAATATAATTAATAATATATTTTTATTATTTTTAAAATATCTGGTCCAACCAGTGGTTGACCTAGGAAACAGGAGAAATTTTGGGTTGACTTCCAAATTATTTTTTAAAACCTTGCCAAATATCACTATAGTTAATACTATCACTCGTAAATACAGACCTCAACATTGACAAGTATTTTCAAATATAAAAATTCGTGACCCAAAAAACACAAGAATTTAACACTTTAAAAGAATAACCAAAAAAATATGAGAGCCAAAAAAATTTGGTTCTGTCATTTGTTTCATGTCAACTAGTGAGAAATTGTTTAAAACACGTAAGTAAGTTAAGTAGTTTTTTCCCCAAAAAAGATAAATAGATAAACTTTTTATCTAGAAGGTGTTTCTTTATCTTCCTACTTTATGTAGAATTGGTTTGAATAAAGTTTTCGAGTTCGAATCTTAAAAATGAACAGAGAAATTTTTGTCACTATTTAAAAATATTTATGATTCGAATTTGAATTAGTCGATCTAATTTGTATATAGATACTATGAGATTTCCACGAAAAATGATGAACTATGAGAAAAAAGGTCATCATTGAATGAAAAAAGTGGAAGTAGATAGAAAAATTATGGGATAATTACTACCAGGCCCCTGGTGTTTGGCATATTCGCCTCTCATCCCCTGGTGTTCGAAAGTCGATAAAAAACCCCCTAGTTTGGCAAAATTATAGTCTAGGACCCCTCACTGACGTCAGTAATAATTTTTTTCATTAAAATGACTGTTATACCCTTCAAAAAACAAAAAAAAATATCTTCTTCAAACCTAAAAATCAAACCTAGAAAGCTAAGAACACCAACCAAAAGAAAAAATAAGAACAACCCAAATCAAACTAAATAAAAGCCAAGAACAACAACTAAATTAAGAGAAAGGAAAGAGTGAAAAGGAAGGGGGGACCCACGAAAATGTTACCGCCGACGTCAAATTTGACGAGGACTAAGGCGGTTCCGTAGTTATCGATGACAGGGAGGATGAGCTTGCAGACGTCGAGGAAGGGCTTGGTCAGCATCTCCCCTCCAGGCACGGCCCGAACACCGTTGTCCCCTATGTCGCTTGTCCTCCTTCCATCTCTCTCTTATTCGACTTGCAAGTCATTGTTCGTTCCTCGTCCCTGTAGAATCAAATTCCAGTTCTTCCCTGCGAGAATATTGAAGTCGAACCCCAGCGGTTCCTTCCCCCGGCGACCTCTCCGCCCTGTCCGGTAGTCTAGGGTTGATCTCGAGGGCTTCCTCCGGGCCCACCGTGTTGCTCGATTGAAGAGATTTGATTTTCTGTGTTCTTCCTTGTCCCGGCCCCGTCGTGTTGCTCGATTGAAGATGATTGGTTTCCATGGCCGGCGTAGTCCTTGACGACGTTCTGAGTTTGATTTCGTGATTTTGATTTTGATTGTTATTTCAGATTTGGTTTTTTTTATTTCGTAATTAAATTTCTGATTCTGATTTTGGCAAGAGAGAGGAGAAGAAGATGATGAAGATGAAGGGAAACATATTTTTTTTATTTTTTCGAAGAATTTTTTTGCCAAACTAGGGTTATATAAGTCATTTACTTAAAAAATGATCGATGACATCGGATGATATCACCAAGGGGCCTGAGAGTATAATTTTGCCAAACTATGGGGGGTTTTTAATCGAGTGAGAGGCGAATATGCCAAACACCAGGGGCTTGGTAGTAATTTTCCCAAAAATCATTGAAAAGAACGCATTATAATGGAGAGATCAACGGAGAGAAAGAAACAGAGTTTAAAAGAGCACACCGCAGGGAAAGAGAGCAAGACAGGCATGTGACAAGTGGTCGAAAAAATGTCTTCACTAAAGGGTGCATATCAAAGCATACCACATCTTGATTTATAATAGATAATATTGCATTCTTCCACTTGTTATCATAATTATGGTAAACTTTATAGCCAGAAATTATGAGATTTTTTGTGTGCGTTGAAAGGTGGAATAGATCGTGCAAAATGGAAAATCAAAACTCAGGTTAAAGAATAGTTGAAGTGGTTAAATTCTTTATCGAAATTGGGACACCAAAATATCCTTTTATATATGGACTCTCTTACTCTTGCATAAGAGAGCACTATACTTCTCTTTTTACATCTCTCGTGTAATTATAACTCGGGCTAATTTGCGCTTTTGTAATTAGGAGTTTTAATTTCAGGGTATTAATATACGAGATCTACTTATAAATAAAGAGAAAATAAAATTTCCATTGCTATTTTTTGAAGATATAGTTAATATGACTCGCAATTAAGAATTGGGTTAAATCTACTTTCGTCTACGTGGTATTCGAAAATCCCACAAACTCTCCTTAATTATGAAAATTCTGAAAAACACCCCTGCAATTTTCTTCGTGAAACAAACCACAGTACCCTTTATTCAAATTTTAGTAGAAAATAAGATGAGGATGAAAGTAGGTTTAACTCTTAAGAAATTCAATGTCTATACATATATTAATATCTCAAATATGCCCACTTTTAAAACAATATCTCAAATGTGACAGGTTTGACGTAATTGTGCACCCAAACCATGTACCTCTGTGATTTTTGGCATCATAATTTGATGATTGTATCGATTAATTGATACTTTAGCTAATCAATTCTGGCCAAAGGTTGTAAAGCTAAAGTACTTTGCAATATGTGCAAGAAAGTTGAATGGAGAAATCTATAGCTAATAATATAATACCATATCAGTTTTTCTTGGGAAATAAATAAGCTACGTATAAGTAGCTTTACATCTTTGTAAAGTCATTAGCGTGACACCATGACAAATCTCCAACAGTGCTTGTGGATAATGTAACACAGGTCTGCGTTTTAGGTTGATACTATGGTCTGGTATCTAGATATTAATTGGACCAATTAATTTAAGTTTGAATTGGATAAGACTATTAAATAATGGTATAAGATGTAGAACGATTTGACGGAGGTCGAGGATTGAAATTCTGGTATTGGTGTAATAAATTTACCTTTTAAAAAAATGGTAGCAACTCTTACAACAAATATTTAACTCGACTACGTAGCCATGACTCGACCTCCATACCGCTAGATATAAGACAAGTCTACATTACAACAAAAATTATGTTTGCTTCTTTTGGGTAATAACAACAATTGTTTTTGAAATTTTATTTGTGAAAAAGGTAAATATTTTCTTTAGTCCCACTGCTTTTCTTATTTTTTTATTTTTTATTTTTTATAGACACATGATTAATAATGAGGCACCTTTATTATCCACATTGTTAGTGGTTTAGGACCCTCCTACAAGTACGTAAGCTAGCAATAAAACGTCTTTCTAAAAAAATAGGTAATGTACAAAAATTTAGTAATATGCCTATAGCCCTTGAGACTTTCAAGTTTTTCTTATATGCTGGATCACACCGAGTCATTATCTTATATGTTGGATCATACGAGGCCTTTTTACTTCTACGTGGGAAAATACCACATGAAAAATGGCACTCTTAGGATGATCTTTTAGTTCTTATGAAGTGAAGACGATGGAGTATGTCCATGAATTTTTTACTTATACGTCGGAGAACACCACAATGGTGAAAAGGTTAAAAACTTTGTGGCTAATTTTATCAATGACACACACTTGAATCTTCTATAATCTTGGAGCTGGAAATATTGTTAAAAATTATTATGAGGCTTTTATATCTCAGGAGCATCTCGTTACGTTCACCCATTGCAACTTAAGTTTTTAATTAATGAACTAATTTCATCATCAGTTTAGTAATTGATTAGCTAGGTAGGTACAAGTATATGGAAATGGATTAAGTTGCCAGCACCATGCAACTGTTCTGACGCGCGTGCGTGTTTGAGGGTGGAGCGGCACATTATGACAGCACATCAAATTTAACGGCGCATTAATTTTCCAACGACACATAACTGATGTACCGTTAGAAAAATGATGTGATGTTGTGACGTGTCATTGTTGTGACGTGCTGTCGTGTGATGTGTTGCCACACGATGTGCTGCCGTCTCCATGTTGTCCGATTAGTGCTGCTTGAGGTCCAACATCACCGAATCCAACCCTACAAGTATATATAGCAACGGCATGTATTGTATTTACAAAAAAAATTGAGTTAAAATCTTGTAAATATAAAATGTATAATTAAAGTAATCATTCTTAAAAATTGTTGGACAATACGACATGAAAATAATTAATAACCACATGTTTTGTTCAACGGAACAATACGAACGAAAAGAAATTAATACAAAAGGTTGTGGAAACACTGATTTTAAAGTGGCCATCCGTACAAGCGGACACCAGTGTGACAGCCATCGTGCAATTGCGTTTTTCTCGGCTTCCTGCTTTTTTTTAGGCAAATTTTTTACGCAAAATTTGATTATCAAATCGTCTTACTTGTGACGCTAGATTAAATATTTTTTGACTCGATTTCTTGCTACTATTTATCCCATCACACGAATAATAATATTTGTTGGATCTATCCAAAATTGTGTCTTTTACTTCAGTCACATAATTATATACCAATGTTTTTAAAAAAAGTATGATCCGATTGATTAGACCATGATCCGACAGCGAGCCGAGTTCATTTTTATACCATGACTCGAAGTGCGGTTCAAATCAAACTAACCAAAAAATATTTTTTTAACTTCTTATAATTAAAGCGATAAGACTAAAATTTTGCTACTTATATACGAAATTTTTTGCAACATTAGATGATATTTAAAATACTTATATTTTAAAGCTAAAGATGATTAGTAGTAGATTTATATAAAAAAATCTCTAGTCGGCCGATTAATTCAGCCGGTCGAAAATGGAAAACAATATGGTTCGTCTTCCTGCCCATTTATCAAAACATCGTTATATACATTTTTTGCGTCTTGTGTGTATATACTTAATTTTGTTTCTGTGGTCACTTTCAATGTCATGCAAAATAAAGTGTACAATCCGAGGCTGTTAAATCAGTACCCTTCCGTGCATGACCTAAATCTTTACCAAATGGGCAAATGTTCCTGCTTGGAGATATATATCCCATATTACATTAATTCCCTGGCCAATTGGGTTGGATTTTAATTGAATGATTGGATTGGGATGGGGAGCAGGTATTGCTTCGTGATTTGTGTTGGGTATAAAGTCTGAGTACGAGTGAAGAGCGTTGAGGTTGATCGAGGTGGCGATCGGGTGCGAGAAGGCGAAACACCAGTGCACTCGTAATAGATTCAACTGAAACAGGACGCCGAAATGGTACGCGAAGACCTGGCGCCCGCCAGCCAAGGTGAAACGCGGGCTGGCGCCCGCCAGCCAAGGTGAAACGCGGGCTGGCGCCCGCCAGTTTAGCCGAGAAAAGTATTTTTTTGGTGGACAAGTTTGCTCCTCCCGACTCAATAACCTTTTAGGGTTTGTGGGACTATAAATACTTATTTGCCTCATTGTTGAAATGTGTGGTTGCCATTGTCAAAGTGCTCTCCAAGAGAAAAGAGAGAAGGGGAGAGAGAGTGAGCCAAAGTGTGGCATCCATTGTAGTGAGCGAGTGAAGCTCCACGTATGTGTGCGTGATATAGTGGAATCTCTCCTGGCTTTGATGTCCCCGGATGTTGAGGATCGAACCGGGTGAACAAATTTTGTGTTCCTACTTTGTATTTTCCTTACTTTGTATTTTCCTTTGTGCTTGTGGTTCGTACTTACTCATGTTTGTGCTTGTTCGTACTTGTGTTGTCTGTTGCGTTGTGTGGGTCCACAGAAAGTGGATAATTTTCCAACTGATGGGATAAAATACAACCACAGTTAACAAATTGGCTAAATTTTGGAGTTTCAATCATTTCAGGTGCCTCCACACTGTAATTGTGAATTTTATCGTTCAGATATTTGATGAGTAAAGGCACCACAGAAACCAACACTCAAATGAACTAGTTTTTCTCTCTCCCTTTGTGGAGCTGTCTCTCTCCCTTTGTGGAGCTTTTTTCTAGGGCTTTAGTCCCTCCTCTTCTATCTTTTCCTAGTACCGCCGCCTCCTTCCCTAAGCTTTATCCCTTCCATCCTCCTAACGCCCAGCGACCCTCCATCCTTCACCTTCCACCACCTCGTCTTCATCTGTATCTCGCCTTCCTGCTCGCTTCGCCAGACCTCGACTTCCGTCCTTCGTTTGCCATCTCGACGCCGTCACTCACCACTCGCCTCCTCGTCAACTCGCCTCACCGTCGCTCAACAGTCAAGAGACTCGTTGTCATCTCGTCGTTCTTTCCTCCAGCCTCGCCTCTCCGATCTCAACTTCATCGATCCCGCTGCTTCAGTCGCCTCCGACCTCCATCACCGTCATCGGTATCCGTCCCAACAGTCCTCGGTATCCGTCGCTGCTTCTGTTGCTTCCCTGCTCAATCGCCTGGCCTGATCTGCACGGCTGGGCTTCCTTGAGGTCCTTGGTGGTCGCCGGGGAGGATGGTCGAGTCAGATCTCCTCCCCGGTCGGTTCTCTGTTATTTTTGTTTGGCTTTTTATTTATTTCTAGTCTGTATTTGTTACTTTCGGTTATTTCTGTCTTTGTGTGTTTGCTTTTGCTCTCGAGTCACACGTGTTTAGTGGCTACGTCGGGCTTTTGCTCTTTTGTTTTCTTCTTATGCTTTTGCTTGGATTGTCTTTCTTCTGTTCTGAGATCCTTTCGGATTTCGTTGCCTGTTCGATGGTTGCAGGTGGAGAACTTTGTCTTGGTCGATTTACGTCGACCTTGGCTCTCATCTGAGTATTTTGCATTCAGATGCCCTCTTGACGATGTCTTGAGGTTATTGGCCGAAGCTTGGTTCGGCAGATCTTCGCCCCGGTCGTCGGCCTTCGTGCTCTATTCGACCGCCCATCGCTCTCCCCTGTGCCACCTTGCTGTCATCGGACTGGCTTTCATTTTCTGCTTGGTTTTCTTGTCTTGTGTTTGTATTTCTACTTCGATTTCTTGTCTTATGTCTGTAATTCATTTTTAATATAGGCATCGCGCCACTTTATCCCTAAAAAAAAATGTTTGATGAGTACGGTTGAGAATTTGTGTAATATCTATAGACATTTATAAAAAAGTTCAAAATAGAATATATATTTTAATTAGAATAATTCATCAACAATTGATCTACGCATGATTGATGTTTTTCAACAAAGAACTATGATCAAAATCGTAACTTGACATGAAATATATATTTAAAATTATGGTCAAAATTAATCTCACCGGAAAATGGTCAACTAGCTATGTGAGTTTACGAGAAGATAGAAAAATGAAAAGTTGCGAACGTAGTATTCCACGCGGCTGCCGGCTGACAAAAATTTTTAACCATGATTAAAAATTTGTCACTAAAATTTATGAATTTTTTAAATCTCTCACATTAAAAAATCACATTAGTTGATCAAAAATATTATCAAACTACATGATACTAATTTAACCAAAATTTATTAATAAAAGTGAGAATTTGAGAAATCTCTATCAGCAAAAAGACAAAATGAAAACACATAATACTTTAAAAAAAGGGGTCAAAATACAATGAACTAAATAACAAGAATGAGCTGGGTTATTGATGTCTTGCGTTGTATCTTAATGGAGAAGGCTAAAAAAGAAGAAAAAAGATACTCCAAAGTTTTGAATGATATGTCTGTGTAGTGCGTAACATAAGGCGAGTTACCTTTGTTTCTGTTCCTTTGACGGTCCAAGGATCTTTTTGCAATTTTGCTACAAAAGTAACGTCGTCAACTTCCTTTTTTCTTTCAGAGCAAAGAAAGTTTAGACGAGACAAATCTCACCCTCTCTGAGATTCTCTTTATCTTTTTTTCTTTTCTAGCTTTCTAGTCATATGTACTTCAGGCTTTAGCAATTATGCAAGTTCACGTGTGTCTTAAATCAGTTACAAGTGATAAAGAACGTAGATTATCTGAAATAATATCTTACACTTAAACCATGTGAATTGAACATGCTAAGTTGAAAAGTTATCATTTTTATAGAGTCTAATAATACTTAACTCTAAATTTTATTCATTTTCTGTGGATTCGAAAATGAATACCAAAAGGTTATGGACTAAAAATAGTTTTAAATGAAAAAATTTAGTGTTTGGTAAAATCATTTATTCAAAGTGACAATGATATGCCAAATTACGTATAATGATGTGACTTAAAAATATAGGTTATAAGCTGGAAAATTACTATTAAAGTCAATAAAGTCGAGTTTTATGAAAGTGTTGGTTTCTTACAAAAATAATATTTACTATTGTTTGAAAATCAATCTACTCAAGGTATGGATGCGTATCGGAATTATCTCCGTGATTCGGTAAATTGCCTACGTCCATGAGCGAGAGATATATCTTTTATTCATGTCGTCTCAACTCAACTCTTAAAGTTAGTCCCTATCTATTTATAGGCAAATCCTAATACAACCATAGAGTCCATCTAAGTCACCGAAGAATCTAAAATAAAATCTAACTAAAGTCTAACATAGAATTCAATAAGAGTCTAACATAGATTCCAACTAGGATACAAATTCGTTGATTTTGAGTCGTTCTTACAATCTCCACATTGGCGAGAAATCAGCCCTAGGAAGAACCATGAAATTCTACCCGAATTTCAACAATCTTCATCTTGAAGAGAAATTGTCCCTTAGAAGAACCATGAAGTTCCATCCAAAATTAAACTGACTCCACCTTGAATCTTAGATACTCCATCCTCAACAAAAAAACCATCCTAATCTCTCCATCATTGTCCAAATCGTTTGGAGACATCTCCCAAACTCGAACATCCCTCAAACTTGCCCGATGTATTACCTCCAATCTTAATGGACCTTTAACATGCGAGTTCTCCTGCAGAAATAAACATATGATTTTTTGGGTAGGTAAATGATCTTTATTAATATAAATATAAAAGCAGTAGTATTTACAAACTTAGGCTGTGCTCTTTAAACAGCGAACATGTTCGCTACAAGCTACCGCCATTAAAAATATTTTGAGCCCCATCAATAAGACAAAATAAAAATGGAGCGAGATCTAGATCGATCCAAGACCATTTGCAACAAAGAAGAGTAGAATGTCTTGATTGCATAAGCTGGTAGAAACTCTCGACCAATAGGTCCATTCTCAGACCATGTATAGGATTTGATTGATCAAGAGTCCGGCATCGCCTCTGACTTCATTAAAGATAATCTTGTTTCGATGTCTCAATAATCCCCATAGTATAGCACCAAATAAAGCATTCCACACTTGGTCATAAACTTTGCCCTTAACGAAGCCCTTCCATGACAAGAAAGAATCAGCTAAATTTTTCCCACAACACCAGTGAAGTCCCACACGCTTCATGAAGACACACCAAATCCGCCAAGAGAAATCACAGTGGAGGAGGAGATGAGATATATTCTCATCTTGAATTCCACAAAAGGGACATAAACATTCCCAAGGTTGAAGTTGCTGCTTGTGAATCAATATATCCCTTGTGTTCAATCTATTCTGGAAAGCTATCCACATGAAACACTCAACTTTTAGCGGGAGTTTTCCGGTCCATACCTTGCATAAAACACGTTGGAGGGGAGATATGTGCATAGTGGACCCGTGGAAGCATCTGCATAGATTTTTGATTGAGAAGGAGGCTTCATCTTCATATGGCCAAGTAATCAAAATCTTTTTCCCCTGCACAAGAGTCACTGCTGCCAGTAAGTGTGCTAGTGAGTTGGCCAATTCTTCTTCCCAAACCCGTAGAGGACGTCTCCAAGTCATCTTCCACTGCCACACATTCGATTCCAAATTGCACACAGTCCCCAATCTTGGCCAATTTCTGAGTAGATAATAGGAAAAGTCTTTCAAATTTGTTCTTCAGCAAATCAATAGACGGCTCTCCATATCAATGGCATGACATCCCCTACTTGGCGTTGTAGAAGGCAATAATTGCCTCTGTTTTGCCTAAAATGACATCCCCGGTAAATCTAGGTGATAATATTTCAAAAAAAATGGCACTCATTTTATGCATTTAAAATAGAGATTGAAAGTGAAAATTTTCATACCACATAACACTAAAATGCATTTTTTCCTTTACAAAATGTGGTTCAAAATTAGATCACCGTAAAATTACCCGAATAGAGTAATAGTGGGGGAAATTATGGAAGGCAATAGCCTTACCAAAGGTGACGAGTCTCAATGTCCTATAGCTAGAAAATGCTTTTTTTAACAGCAGAAAAATTGCCTTCCAAAGTACATATCCCCACATCTTTTCCATGTCTACCACCATAAAAAATACAAGGTGAGCTCACCCCCACTTAAAATGAGACTATCTATCTAAATAGTGTGGCCAGGATCAGAGCTAATCTGCAACCATGTTCCTTTATAGAGCCTGAAAACTTTGACCCTACAGTTCGTCTTGTTTGTCATTAAGCATGCTTTAAAAACATGATAATTCAAGTTTGTCCAATATTATGGATTGATAGTTGGTGGGTTTGGGTGGCCTTTACTGTTAATGAGATGTGAATGATCCAATCAATATAATAATTATGCGAGTGAGACGTACAAACCGGAGTTGATCTGAGTGACCAAAAGCTCAAATTATTGTAAACATGAGCTTGAGTTTGAATACTATGAGTCAAACAAATTTTAGATTGGGATGCATAATTGCACCTCATAAGATGTCCAACAGTGCTTTACTTTCAGTCAGTCATGAAAAACAAAAAATGCTCGCTGATGGTGCATGCTTAAGGAATTATTTGCTAGGGGGAATTATGCAATTTGGGGATGAATTCGAGTGTTAGATATTTTTAGCAGCAATAATGTTAGGCGCTCTTTTTTTACCGAAAATTTTCACTAGATTTTATTTCGGTAGAATTTTACCAAAACTGCAACCTCGTTATACGAGGAATTTAACACTCAGTTATGAACTATAAATATATACATATTTTATATTGGAATAAAAATCTACTTGTAAAAAATCTTCCATTTCATTCAAATCCTATTGAGGTAGTCGTCACCCTCTTCCCCACTAGTAAAGCTCTCACATCTAGCTTTAGCCTTTAGAGGTCAGCATTTGTCTTACTAAATAAACAACAGTTATTAGTTGAAACTTTGGTGGCAATGGGAAATTATTGGTCTCTGATAATGAGTATCTGCAATATCTTGGACCTCAGCCAGGTATCAATAATTAAGTGCTTGCTAAGTCTTTTTTTAATAATGATCTCCTATCCAATCTAATCCACATGAAATTAGAAAGAAATGTGTCACATGCAGTTGTACTTTAATGTAAATTGGAGTAATGATCGTCTTACTTACTCTGCAATTCTCTGCATCTTGCATCACATAATGGTACCAAGAGAAGGTCTACTACTAAGAGGGCGAGCTAGCTCCCTGCTCCGTTTCCTGATCGTGTCGCACACCCGCGCAGATATTCACAAAATATCTGTTGTATGTCTAGAATGATCTTGTCATAATCTTGTCATAATCCACCTTCATTATTCTGTTGTTTCAGCTTTTTATTACCGGCTAATGTTTTGGTTCAATGCAAGTTTATTTGATGAAATAAAAGCTATGTGGCAAGACTTTCCATTGATAATACATAGTTGATATATATATATATATATACAAGGAGATGATGAATCCAAAAGGGCTCACTCACTTCAGGAATTATATGTTCTCTCTTTGAATTGGTTGATGAGTCATGAGCTCAATGCATCATTTAATCCAAATTATCATCATGTTAGAAAGTAATAGCTTTTGCCTTCTTCCAATGTCTCGTACGCCAAAAGTGGTCCTCATTATCTCACCCACGTGTAGTGTAGTTGATCCAAGTGATAATGAATACAGATTTTTTTAGATAGTTGATTCAAAAGATAACGAACATAAATTTTCTTGAGAAAATCTTAAATTCAAATCTTTCGAGTTTAAAAAATATAATTGGAAAAATTGTCTCCTATAAAAATAAACAGTATTCGCCTGTTTATATGTCATTGACTTTAGATTATGAATTCAAGACCATGTCATCAAGTCACTGAATTCTAGCTAATCATGTATGCCTCTATTTTACTCATTTAATTAAATAGTACTCCCCACATAACCTGAACTCCCTCCTTGATGTAGTCACGAATTTGCTCTCATGCTCATTTTTTAAAACGGTTGAATTTTATTAATATTAGTAGTATGTACATAGTATATATATAGGGGTCCCCTAGTTACACAATTGTATTCACGAGCCTCAATAAAAAAAAATGCGGTAAAATTCTGTGAAAAAAATGTTAAAATTTATTTCCCAATAGGAGCATATATATTTATAGAGAGAGAGAGGGGACAAGAAATATAGGTTGTATTTGTTTCTAGTTCTAGTTGCATGTAACTTATATTTATATATATATATATATATATATATATATATATATATATATATATATATATATATATATATATATATAGACACACACACATGTATGGCAATGAAGTGCACTTGAGTGGCAATGTCATAATCAGAGATGCATTTGAGTGATAAATGAAATTAAGAGCTCAGGAAAGCCACTGTTACTTCCGAGTAGCAATTGTGTGGGGGCATCACAACAATAACCCTGTTTTCCAATCTATAAAATGCCACCTCTCCTCTTGCTGACCCCCTTCAAGCCAAACTGAGCTCAACCATCTCTCCAGTATTCCATTCCTCCACCTTACTTGGCTCCCTCACTATATATATTTTTTGTGAAAACTCTGATATTCAGAGTCGAGTACGGTCGGGTCCAAAACCATGCAGCCTAATGAGGTAGTAGGGCTCCATTGCTTAGCTCAGTTGAACCATCCATACACATCTCACTTCAACAGATTAGGCAACCAAATCCCACTCTACAACTTCCAAGTACCACCACCACCAAGCCTTAGCAATAACTCAACCTCTGATGAGGCAGATGAGCAACAATTCTCCTCCCTGATCAATGAGAGGAAGCAAAGGAGGATGATCTCAAACAGGGAGTCGGCGAGGAGGTCGCGGATGCGCAAGCAGAGGCACCTGGATGAGCTGTGGTCTCAGGTGGTGTGGCTCCGCAACGAGAACCACCAGCTCATGGACAAGCTCAACCATGTCTCCGAGAGCCACGACCGGGCCGTCGAAGAGAATGCTCAGCTCAAGGAGGAAGCATCCGAGCTGAGGCACATGATCAGTGATATGCAAATCAATAGCCCTTTTCCTACCCTCAGAGACCTCGAGGATCTACAATGCAACACTGCTAATAACTATCTCGGAGCTGAGTCCTCTAACCAGTCCATGACAAGTTCCCCTGATATTCTGTCCTAATATGATAAAACGAAGTTCCGACTGCGTTTTTTAAAATATTATTTTTTTTCCTATTTACCACCATATATATACGTATTAGCTAGCTAAGCCTCCCTGTAATCTTGTGAGATTCCCCCACAGGAGGGAAAGTTAATAACATGGTCTTTCCCCCGTATCCCATTAAATTTGTAAAAGTTGGATTAATCACATACTCTTTCATAATGCTCTCGTAATAACAGCGGAGTCCTATTGATAAAAGAAAACTGAATTAGATTGCCACACGAGACGCAAAAATAAAATTACTCTGATTAATTACAATGGCTTAGTGGTTATGTATGTAGATAAATGGTGATTAAAAAATTTTCTACTGATAAAAATATTTTTGGTGGCAATCCAAGTGAAGAATAAATCTGAGCTTTCCGAATACATATGGATCCCAAGACGACATTGTGTTACATCCAAATCACGTGGAAATCCTTGATTAATTTTAAAGAAGTGAAGGAAAAAAGAGCCAAGGACAAAGTTTACAAAATTTTATTGAATAGTTCCTATAATCAAATTGTTGATACTTTTTTATTATTGGTATATTATGTTAGGAGACAACTCTTTATTTTCTCCTAAAATTGTCCTGATCAACATATTTAGCTTAAGTATTATGTTCCCGTTCCAAAAAAATAAGTACTGATATGAACAACTTCAACCATAATCTTTGAAGTGCGAAATCATAAAATATTACATTAATTTTCTTACTAAAAAATCCCACAAGTCTAGGATTAATGCAAAAAAAATTTATATAAGAATGAAATACAAGCCTGTGACATTTGGAAAAGGCTAACAGTTGACTCTTTTTGTTGGGTTTTATTAGTTGATCGTCCAAAATACTCAAGTATTATCTAGGTTCTTCCAATTTTACCCTTCATTACATTTTAAATTTACAATCAACAACCACGCTAATTATTCTCTCCCTCCTCCCCACTTCCCTCCCTTCTCTCTCTCGCTCTCTCTCTCTCGCCGACGTAACCTCAGTAGATAGACGAGAAGCTTCGAGTCCCGGCGGCAGTGTGAAAGCGGGTAGTCGGTGGGGCTACCTTGTCTAGTGCGTGTTGAGCTTGGTAGTGCCCAGCCATGGTGTCCACGGCGCTGTTTTTATTAAATTTATGTATTCAAGTCGAGTATTTTCAAGTTCTATATAAAGTTTGCGTTTCTTATGTCGTTATTACAATTTAGAAAAAGGGATAATGTAGTCATGTTCTGTGGGCTTAATATTAAATAGGGCAAATTATCCTCACGTCCCTGTACTTTGGTCACCCTCTCCCTAGGGTCCCTGACTTTTAGAAAATGATTGTCCCGTCCCTAAGTTTTGATGATAATAGACTCTCGGGTCCCTGGAGCCGGAATATTCCTTTTTCTCTGGTGAACTCCCACTCGAAATGACCAAAATGCCCTCCCACAAAAAAAATAAAAATCTATCTTTCTCCCTTCATCTTCTTCCCCAATTCATCCTCAATCCCCAATTAAACACACTCAAGAACACCCAATTAAAAATCAAGAACACCCAATTAACTAAACATCAACAACACCAAATTAAACAACCAATAACATAGAGAAAAGAACCATAATTCTTCAATTGGGGAAAATTATAATGGGACGAAACCCAAATGAGTTCAATTCGGGAAATAAGAACGAGCATCCCATCCCAGTGGAAGTTTATACACAATTTAAACAAATTCGGTGAAGAAACCTAAACCCCAAATTGGAGGATTCTTCCCATCTCCCTACCCACTGTGTTCGACTATAATCGCTTCGGGTTCCCTCGATTCAATACGACATCTATCAGCGCCTGTACCACCCAATTGGCGTCGGGACGAGATGAGCCGACTAGCAGAGCTCCTGAGCTATCCTGTTCAACAAGGTGGGCTCCGTCAACGGGCACTTCCTGACGAGGATGGATCGTGGTGGCTGCCGTCTTTAAACAAATGCAACAGCGTCGACGCTGCAGTGGCGTTAGGTTTGGGCATAGAGGAGGATGAGGGTTTGGCAGTGGTAGAGGACCGCGTGGGTCCCACTCCTTTGATGAGGGAGAGGGCATGGGTCTGGCGGTGGCACCTGAGGGGTTGATTGGACGTCGTCGGAGATGAGGGAGAGGGCATGGGTCTCGCGGTGATGCCTGAGGGGTCGATTGGACGTCGTCGGAGATGAGGGAGAGGGCATGGGTCTTGCAGCAGCACCTTCTCATTCCTCAAAATCTCTCTGGTCAAGCTGTTCGTGAGGAGGCAGGAGGACGACGACGACGAAGAAGGGAGACTGGCGAGTGCTCGAGGATCTCCACGAAGACGATGGCGACAGAGAACGGCGAAGCCTTTCCCTTCCTTGTCGCCGACAATCTCCCAGCAAACTTTCTGATTTAGTTTTGCCTGCGTGCTAGTTGCGATTATTTTTTGGTCGGCGGAGATTTGTTGGTCGACGTAGGAGTTGACCATTGGGTTCTTTCAACTTCGTTGATTTAGTTGTTTTTTCATTTTTGTTCTTCTGGATTTTTTGGTTGGAGATTTTTTTTGTGGGAGGGCATTTTGGTCATTTCAAGTGGGAGTTCACCGGAGAAAAAGGAATATTCTGGCTCTAGAGACCCGAGAGTCTATTATCATCAAAACTTAGGGACGGGACAATCATTTTCCAAAAGTCAGGGACCCTAGGGGGAGAGTGACCAAAGTACAGGGACGTAAGGGTAATTTGCCCTATTAAATATTCACGGGAAAAATAATGTCAACCCCCGGAAATTCCAGGTACCGAAACTAAAAAAGTTCCCATCTCCCTCCTCTAAGATCCCAACTGTCGGATCTCCACACACTCACGCGCTTTAGAACCTCAATTCCCCACCTTCCTTCCTTCCTTCCTTCCTTCCTCTTCACTTCCATCCTCCCACTCGCTCCTCACTCCCATCAACCAACTCCTCCGCTCCCAAGAATAAACAAACAAGGGGACGAAATTACCTCTTTGACCTCCTCCGGCGGACTCTACCGGCGACAAATGGCGGTTTCCGCGCGAGGCAGCCGCGGCGGCGGAGTCGGCCCCGCCGTCCGGTCACTTTTCTCGTACCGCGTGTTCGTGTCGGCGATGTTCACTCTCCTCTTCCTCGCCACCCTCTTCGTCATCCTCTCCTCCAACCCCGCCACCCCTCCGCTCCACCACTCCGTAAGCACGGCGAATTTACCAATTTACCCCTAAACCCTAATTTATCGTTCTAATTTCTCCTCTTTTTTGTCGTTTAGTCGCTCCCGAGCACGGGGAACGCGTACGTGCAGAGGACGTTCCTGGCTTTACAATCGGATCCGCTCCGGACCCGGCTGGACCTGATCCAGAAGCAGGCCACCGACCACGTGTCCCTCCTCGGCGCGTACGCCTCATACGCGCGCAAGCTCAAGCTCGACATCTCCAAGCAGCTGCACACCTTCGACGATCTGGCCCGGAACCTCACCGATCTGACCCTCCGCGATCCGGCCGGCCTCGAAAATAGCATCGACGAGGAGGCGCTCCGGGTCCTGGAGAAGGACGTCAAGGACAAGATCAAGAACGCGCGGGTGATCATCGCTGAGAGCAAGGAGAACTACGATAACCAGATCAAGATCCAGAAGTTGAAGGATACGATTTTTGCTGTGAATGAGCTGCTGGTTAAGGCCAGGAAGAATGGGGCGGTGGCGAGCGCGATTGCTGCGAGGAGCGTGCCGAAGAGCCTGCATTGCCTTGCGATGAGGCTGGTGGAGGAGAAGATCTCGCATCCTGAAAGGTATAGAGGGGATGATGGCGAGGAGGATGGGGGACGGCCGGAGTTTGAGGATGCAGGGTTGTATCATTATGCGATTTTTTCGGATAATGTGATTGCGGTGTCGGTGGTGGTGAGGTCGGTGGTGAAGAACGCGGAGGAGCCGTGGAAGCACGTGTTCCATTTGGTGGCGAATAGGATGAATGTAGCAGCGATGAGGGTTTGGTTCAGGATGAGGCCCGTGGAGGGCGGGGCAAAGGTGGAGATCAAGGCGTTGGAGGATTTCAATTTTCTGAAGGAGTTGCCGGTGTTGCCTGGGTTGGAGCATTTGAGGTTCTATTTGCCGGAGATTTTTCCCAGGTTGAGGAAGGTGTTGTACTTGGACGATGATGTGGTGGTGCAGAAGGATTTGACAGGGTTATGGAAGGTTGATCTCGACGGGAGGGTGAACGGGGCGGTGGAGACTTGTTTCGGGTCCTTCCACCGCTATATGCATTACATGAATTTCTCGCATCCTTCGATACAGGAGAAGTTTAATCCCAGGGCTTGTGCATGGGCATTTGGCATGAATTTGTTTGATCTCGATGCATGGAGGCGAGAGAAACTAACTGAGAAGTATCTGGAGTGGCAGAACTTGGTAGGTCTTTGGATTCCGTTATTTAAAATCGGGCATATGTTCGAGCGTATGGCTTTTTCCTTTTCTGGAATTTAAATTTGGTTGTTTGATTGATCTCTTTCATTTGTTTGCATGAACAGAATGCAGATGGAACACTCTGGAAATCAGGTACTCTTGCACCTGGTCTGATCACCTTTTACTCGAACACAAAGTCGTTGGACAAATCGTGGCATGTTCTTGGGCTTGGTTACAATCCGAGCATTAGCATGGATGAGATCAGTAACGCTGCAGTCATTCATTACAATGGTAACATGAAACCTTGGCTTGATATTGCCCTGAACCAGTACAAGAGTCTCTGGACTAAGTATGTGGACAATGACATGGAGTTCATCCAGATGTGCAATTTTGGCCTGTAGTTGAGTTCCCACGACTTCTTGGTCAGTTAGCGCCCTCTCATCCATGATTAAGCTGTAAGTGTGCATAATGCTTTATTCATGGCCTTGCAACAATTTGGATGCCACCATTCCGAGAAGCTATCGAAGTGACCGTATCAATCGGAATGGCTCTGTACACCACGATGCAATTCTTTGATGGAGTTGTTTTTGCCTTCAATTTGTAGCTCGGAGATTATGTTGTTTTTGCCTTCAATTTGTAGCTCGGAGATTATGTTGTTTTTGATTCATTACAGAAGTGATAGTACGGTCAGACTGATGATGTCTTCTGCTGCATGCGTCTATTTTGGCAACCATTACTCTGGTTCTCAAAATGTTAACCAACCATGAAAAAGTATTATTATGCTATGAAGATCATCAATCTAATTCATATCAATTTTGAAACTCTTGGTGGTCATTTTCTTTGCAATTTCCAGGCATATCAACCTTTTCAATGACCTGTTTAGTTTGTTTCCACAATGCATCAATGCGAATGCATGGTTGGTTGGGAAAGTGATCTATTTATTTCAGCAACGGAATAATGCCGCTGGATGCTCGGCGATGGCGGTGATCTGTGCTATGGTTGTGCAGCTTCGTACTGGACATTGTCACTACTGTTCCGGGACCTAATCGAACCGTGATGATGACGGATCGGTTTCTGCTTCTGAATCATGGGTAGAACTCAATCTACGGTGGTTTGCCGGTTCTGGTTCTGAAACTGAGTCAGGTCCTGCAATTTTTTCTTCTTTCTCCAGTAGTAGTTGGAGGTGTTCTTTGACCAGGAAGATTACATAAGGTCAATCTCCAGCATTTTCCATTTTCAACAAAGTTGAACGTTCAAACTTCAGCACCATGGTTCGAATTGGACACTCTTCTGTATTCCACTCATCCCAGCGTGAATGGCTGCGACTTTTGAGAGGATGGAGAATGAAAGTGATTAATTTGGATATTTGATTAAAAATTTCGGCTCAAAGTCATCTCACTTTTTTTTTCCACTACCGCTTTCCTTCCGCTCTACCAAACAAAGTCTCCAGTCTTGAGAGTCGAGTTAATTTTTTCTCGGGGTTTTCAAGTTAGTTTAACATGGCAGTGGACGGAAAGGGATGGCAATAAAATAGTCGACCATTCATTTGATCTTTTAATTGATCATACTCTTATTGTATTCTACTCATGTACATTTTCCGGGTGCAACACATTACTCATGTACATTTTCCGGGTGTAACACATAAATTGTGGCTTGATTACTACTTAAAAAATTAATTCATGCTTAAATGAGACATAATTTGGACTAGTAACAAAAACTTTTACTAAACAGTAAACACTAATTTCGGACTGAAACTGTAATTATTATTTCATACTAAACTAATTATGTCAAGCACAACCATCAATTAGATAATGAAATTGTTCCAGTTTAAGTAGGTTACGAGTTTAATTATTGGAAACGCACTATTGTTAAATTTTTTTTTGGGAAAATTATTCTCAAGTCCCTCGAGTTTGTTTAAATATACTCAAAAGTCTCCCCTGTTTGCAAAATACACGCCGACGTCCCTCTAGTTTGCTTTTATTATACTTTTGGGTCCATAAATGAGTTTTTTTGTCATTGAAATGACAAAAATATCCTTAAAACAAAAATAAAAAAATTGCTGACATCATCTCTTCTTCTCCGACGAATAAAAAATGAATCGGACATCGTCATCAACAAGCTTCAAAGATCCACCAAACCCAGACACCAAATCTGAACCACCACCCCATCCACAAAGATCCAAACTTTAGACCAAACCCAAAGAAACTAGGCAATGTTGAGGGAAATCATCAAAAGTCTGAGGGGGAGCTCATGGCCAATCGACCCATCATCTCCAATCGACCCCAACGACAACTCTCCTCTCCTCCAATCGACCACGATGGCGATTTCCCTCTCCTCTAATCAACCTCGACGGCGACATGGAGGAGCTCATGGCCTTGGTGGGCTCGGGATTGGCCTTCAACTCATCCCCACGGTCAGGTCTGAGGGGGGACCCGCCACCAGCTCCTCCGACGGCGCGTACCTCCTTCAACTCCTCCGGTGGTGGACTGGCCTGGTGGGCCTCCTCCTGGCGGCCGCGTTCAAAACCAGAGAGGTCAAATGGCACCGGTCGAGAGAAAGAGAGAGAGAGGAGGAGGAGAAGGAGAGTCGAGAGGAGGAGAAGGAGAGGTCCTCTTTAACCCATTCGATGACCTGAGAGAGGACCGCTGCTACTGGAAGAATTCTTATCCTTCTAAGGATCGGGGGCGGGCTGTTCGAGGGGGAAGAAGGGGGCAAGGGTTTGGAGGAAGGGAATCGATCGTCGTCATTGGGATGAGGAGGAGGGGCTGTGGACCAGAGGGAGCTGCTAAGCCAATCGAGGACCTTCTTCTTCACCATAGCTTTGTAGAGAGATTGAGAGAGAGAGAGAGAGAGAGAGGTGTTGGTGTGGATTTGTAAAGGTGGGGACTTTAAACAGAGGATGAGGACGAGGAGTGGGTTGGGATGGGAGGAGATGAGAGTTTGCATGTTGGTTTCCTCAGAAGGAAGAGGAAGAAGAAGAAGACAGATAGGGAGAGCGGAAGTTTTTGGGTGGAGAGAAGTGGAAGGTTGAAGAAGGGTATTTTTGTTTGATGATGTCAGCATTTTTTATTTTTTGTTGTAAGGATATTTTGGTCATTTCATTGACAAAAAATAAAAAAAAATAGCTGCTAACGTGCGTCAGGGACCCGAATGTATAATAAAAGTAAACTAGAGGGACGTCGGCGTGTATTTTACAAATAGGGGGACTTTTGAGTATATTTAAGCAAACCCGAGGGACTTGAGAGTAATTTTCTCTTTTTTTAGGAAATATTGTTAAATATTTGTTAGTCGAGTTTTTTAACTTCTCAAAAATTCAAACTGGCTCGAAGTTGAATTAATCGACTAATAAACCGAATAACAAATGGTACTAAAAAAACCATGGTTTTAAAGAATGTGGTCCGACCGGTGGTCCGACTGGTTGGACTGCGAAACGGGCACAAGACCGGGTCGTTTTTAGGCTTTTGACCGAGGTCTGTACTAACCGGACCAAATCCGGTCGGACCGGTCAATTTTGAGGTCCACCTTGACCGGTCGAACCCAGTTAGTACAAAAATGGACGAAATTGACTTTTTTTTGTAGCTTTCGAGGAAAAAAATTGATTTGACAAGTTGATAAAGTAATTAAAAAAAAGTAGATTTATAAAGTGAAGAGATAAAAAATTAAGTCTACTTTTTTTTTATGGAAAATAAGTATATTTTAACCTATATATATATATATATATTATTTAAAATATTTTTGGTCTGACTGGTGGTCTGACCGGCAGACCCAGAAAATGGTAAGAATTCCAGGTCGTAGCTCCGGGCCGGGTTTTAAAACCATGAAAAAAACTAATCGCCAAGCAAAAATAGGCGAAAGCACATTCTTATAAGATTTTTTTTTTGGTGGAAATCATATAAGATACCTCTGTCCACCTAAGGACAGACGTCTTTCCCACGTCAGAAAAGGCAAAGAAACTGGCAAATTTCTCTTAGGTGACTGGTCGCCATGTGGGGTTTTTTTTTCTGTTTGGTGTTACTATTTAGCACATTTTGTGAAAAAGAAGTCCAATTTTAAAGTATTGTAAGAGTGGTGTCCACGTGGCACGGATGCCAAAAAAAGTCGGATCTTGGTCCAAGATCCGACTTTTTTCGTCGGATGACCAAGATCCGACTTTTTTTGGCGAATCTATCATCCGGCCAAAAAAGTCGGATCTTGGTACAAGATCCGACTTTTTTGGTCGGATCTTGGTAGATAAGATATCCGCCAAAATCTTCAAAAAAATTCGGATGACCAAGATCCGACATAAAACGTCGGATCTTGGTAAAATAGACATAACATGCGTTTTGTCTTGGCGGTAGAAGGTGCTATTTTTTACTCAATGGTCATAGGTTCGATTCCTACTTCATACAATCTTACTTTTAATTTTTACTATCCAACATAAATATTATATTAAATAAATTATAGTGTAATAATTAGACAAATAATTCTTGATAGCCAAATTGGTTTAAGTTGTGATCTTTAGACCTAAGGTCATAGGTTCAATACTCAACTTTGAAAATTTTTTTATCACTTCGTTTTATTAAATCATTCACTAATATTAAAACAAAATTTTTTATTAAATATGGTGAATATTAAATTATTTACTAATATTAAAATAAAATTGGTGAATACTAAAAATTATGGTGAACATTAAATCACTTCGTGAATGATCGGTGTTGAAATATGGTGAATGATTTAGTAAAACGAAATGATAAAAAATTTGAACTTATGGTGAATGATAGTAAAACAACGTGATAAAAAAATTGTCAAAGATTAATTTAGTAAAACGAAGTGATAAAAAAATTATGGTGAATATTAAATCATTCACTAATATTAAAACAAAATAAATATTAAAAATTATGGTGAATATTAAATCACTTCGTGAATGATCGGTGTTGAAATTATGGTGAATGATTTAGTAAAACGAAGTGATAAAAAAATTTGAACTTATGGTGAATGATTTAGTAAAACGAAGTGATAAAAAAATTGTCAAAATCAAGTATTGAACTTATGACCTTAGGTCCAAAGACCACAACTTAAACCAATTTGGCTATCAAAAATTATTTGTCTAACTTTTACAGTTGAATTTATTTAATATAATATTTTTGTTGGATAGTAAAAATTAAAAGTTGAATTTATTTAATATAATATTTTTGTTGGATAGTAAAAATTAAAAGCAAGATTGCAAGAAGTAGGAATCGAACATATGACCATTGAGTAAAAAATGGCACCTTCTACCACCAAGACGAAACGCATATCATGTCTATTTTGCCAAGATCCGACTTTTTATGTCGGATCTTGGTCATCCAAATTTTTTTGAAGATTTCGGATATCTTATCTACCAAGATCCGACTTTTTTGGCCGGATGATAGATTCGCCAAAAAAAGTCGGATCTTGGTCATCCGACGAAAAAAGTCGGATCTTGGACCAAGATCCGACTTTTTTTGGCGTCCATGCCACGTGGACACCACTCCTGCAATACTTTAAAATTGGACTCCTTTTTGACAAAATATGATGAATAGTAACACCAAACAGAAAAAAAAAAAACCCCATGTGGAGAACTTTTCTCACCTACCCCACACCACCAGCCACCACCCCAATTGGCCAAATTTGACCAGCTTACGTTATAGCAACTTCCCAATCCAATTCCTCCTCCTTCACCAGCTCTTTATCTTCCCACACAGATCTGTCTCCCCTGGATCTTGCTTGTGAAAATTAAGACAAACCCACTTCAGTACCAGGTTTGTGAGTCTAATGTTCTTCATTCTGTCTTTTGGTATCTCTTCTGTTTGAGCTTCTTACTGTATTTGTTGATCTGATGTTATTGCTTTCTGGGTTCTTTGAGTAAAGATTGTCTGATTGTTGGGTTAGTCAAATTTTTAGGGATGGAAGTTCATTCCGTTATTGTGTTTTGGTTTTGGGCTAAGTCAGGATGAGGGCTTTTTGGGATCAAGTTTGGAACTTTAAAGGTTTTTTAGGGTCAAGTTTGGAACTTTAGGAACATGCTTGGGATTTTATCAACTGGGATCTTGTGTTAATCTTGGTGATATGCTTGCTGGAAAAAGAAAAAGGTTATGGATGTGCTGAGCAAGTTGGTAGCTCATGAACTCTTGTCAACCTTGTGCATTTGGTGATTGTAGTGAGAGATCAGGGGCTTTGCTTAAGGCTAGCAACCAAGTGTTTGCGGTTTTCGCGGTTTAGAATACTTGCTTTGGTTGAGGAAAGAACCCATACTTACATGCGACTCTGAGAGTGGTAATAGGCAGGGGGTTTGTGGTGTTGATACCTTGGATATGTCCGTGTTTGAAGGAGACTAATTGTGTCACAGGGAACCATTAGGACATCTGCATGTTCGATTGGGCTGCTATGCTAACGTTTCGGTTTTTGATATAATTATGGGTTGTAATCGCATGCAGAGATCTATGTTGCTGATCTAATGGGATGAAGCTCAATTCTTCAAATATATGTTTGTCAGCAACTTCTGTGGGGTGATTCGTTCGGTTGTGCAATTACTCTTGCCTTTGCTGTATGCCCTGTTAAAAATTCTCTATCTCGTGCTTTTGTTGTTGTTTCTCAGGGAAAAGATGGCTGCACCACCTAATCCGACAAGAATTGGACTTGCTGGTCTGGCTGTTATGGGCCAGAATCTGGCTCTCAACATTGCGGAGAAGGGGTTTCCTATTTCTGTGTACAACAGATCGCCAGCTCCGGTTGATGTGACTGTTGAAAGGGCTAAACAGGAGGGAAACCTCCCTCTGTATGGCTTCAAAGATCCAGAGTCTTTTGTCAAGTCGATTCAAAAGCCTCGTGTAATAATCATTCTTGTTAAGGCCGGGGCGCCAGTTGACCAAACCATAAAGACACTTTCTGCCCACATGGAGGAGGGTGATTGTATTGTTGATGGTGGCAATGAATGGTACGAGAACACTGAAAGGAGGGAAAAGGCCGTGGCTGAATTGGGTTTGCGCTATCTCGGAATGGGTGTTTCCGGTGGTGAAGAGGGTGCCCGCAATGGGCCCTCTATGATGCCAGGAGGTTCCTTCGAGGCTTACAAGTCCATTGAGGACATTCTCCTTAAAGTGTCTGCTCAAGTTCGTGACAGCGGCCCATGTGTGACTTACATCGGCAAAGGTGGATCTGGTAACTTTGTCAAGATGGTTCATAACGGAATTGAGTATGGTGATATGCAGCTAATTGCGGAGGCTTATGATGTGCTCAAGTCGGTAGGAAAGTTGTCCAATGAGGAACTGAGGCATGTTTTCTCTGAATGGAACAAAGGCGAGCTTCTCAGTTTCTTGATTGAAATAACTGCAGATATATTTGGAATCAAGGATGATAAGGGAGATGGCGAATTGGTCGACAAAGTTCTCGACAAGACTGGAATGAAAGGTACAGGCAAATGGACAGTACAGCAAGCTGCTGATCTTTCGGTTGCGGCTCCCACCATCGAAGCCTCTTTAGATGCAAGGTTCCTCAGTGGCTTGAAGGACGAAAGGGTTGAAGCTGCTAAAGTCTTCAAAGCAGGTGGCTTTGGAGATATTTTGACTGACCAAGCAGTGGACAAGCAAAAGTTGATCGACGACGTGAGGCAAGCTCTCTATGCATCCAAGATTTGCAGTTATGCACAGGGGATGAACTTGATTCGCGCAAAGAGTGTCGAGCAAGGATGGGACTTGAAGCTGGGAGAACTGGCTAGGATTTGGAAGGGAGGTTGCATCATTAGAGCCATCTTTCTCGACAGAATCAAGCAGGCGTATGACAGGAATCCCGATCTCGCTAACCTTCTTGTCGACCCAGAATTCGCAAAGGAGATAATTGAGCGCCAGTCTGCCTGGAGGAGAGTCGTATGCCTCGCCATCAACTCGGGTATCAGCACCCCCGGCATGTCTGCCAGTCTCGCTTACTTCGACACGTACAGGAGGGCAAGGCTACCGGCGAACTTGATCCAAGCTCAGCGTGATTACTTTGGGGCTCACACGTACGAGAGGACCGACATGGAAGGGGCATTCCACACCGAATGGTTCAAGCTTGCAAAACAGCTAAAGAATTGAGCAACTCCATTGTAGCATGTTGAACTCAACTGACAACAACAACAATAAGCAGTGAGTTCTTGTGCTCCAGTTTTACTTCTGTTTGGTCAGAAAAGCTCACATCATTTCATATCCCAGACTTTAATCTTCCTTTTGGATGCTGTGCTTTGGTTATTCTTACGTACTTCATTTGCTTTTAGCCTTTTGGGTTAAATCTTAAAATGGTTGAGCTTGTAGCCTATTTCATATTAAGAGAAGGATATCTGAGCTGCCGACGGGAATTTGCATAGCGATATAGGCGTTGCTTAACTTAAAAAGGGTCAAGGGTTCAATCCTTGATATTGAAACTAAGTGTAATATTTACCTTTAAAAAAAAAATCTGAGGCTATCCTTCTCATATTAACATTCTTTTTAGTAGGAAAAATTTGTCATTCTTTATAGTTATATCCACTTCGAACTCAGAATAATCGAATATTGAATATGATGTGATTTTAATCAAGAGAACAAAAGATCATTTTAGATACTTATATTTTACGGTAGCACTTTTTTACACGTAAGTTGTTGTATTAACTCCCAAATAGTTACATCACGGAAAATTAACCAAATGATCACCTTAGTGAATCAAGAAATAAAATTAAATCTTGACCACACAAATCAGATGTCGACTTGAATTAGAATAGTAATTTTCACACGTGAAAGAAAACAGAATATAGGAAAAGCTTCCCGTCGTAGACCGTCGAAAATTGTGCAATTCATGTGAATATACTCGACGGGACATATATACTTACATGTTCTAAAAAGTTTTAAAGTGATTAGCTTTGGATAATTTATAGTAACAAAGTGAACTTTCTTTTCTGGCACAGATATTAGGAGAATTTTAAGATTAAGCGTATTTAGTTCGGAGAAATTTCAGGATAGGTGATCTCTTGTGAAATTTTTTCAGATGTTTGTGAGTGATGACAAAACACGCTTGTTAATTCGTGAAAACAGTCGATCAGATGACGAGGCGTTACAATTCACGTAACCGCGCAATATAAAAGTGTGTATATCTTCACAATCGTACCGTCTCTCATCGAGCTAAGTCCAATTTGAAAATTGTACTATTGCATTAACATCTGAGATGTGCTCCAAACAGTGCAAAATGTCAATGATATCTGAGAAGACATGGAATATCCCAAAGGATATGTCTGTCCCCAATTGACACAATCTAAAGTCTGGTTCGTGAGGACAAAGCTCACCTGACCTAATCCAACAAAAATAAAGTTAGCATTATCTTCTCCATCATTAAAATGCCTACCATCCTTCACTATTGCAACCCCCATTAGCCACAGTTACCAGATTTTTCCTCGAATATAATTCTCAATCCCATCATTGCTCTATTGCGTTTCCATGCCGCCGCGTCCATTGAACGGTATATTTTCTTTCGAGCTGTCTTATTTTCTAACACCACAATCTCACCAATAAAAAGGACAAAAAATACAGCAGGGTTGGATTTTGTAATGGATTGCGTACTGTAAGATTTTATTAAATTAACATTAATAAGTTTACAGAATTAATAATTTTGATAAATTAACCTAATATTTGTTTAATATATATATTAATTTACAGTCTTGTCATCTGCATAAATTGAATAATTCTTTGATTTACAAAGGACAGGACAACATAGCAAAATATAAATTTATAAATAGTTCATTTCATATCTAATTTTCTCATTATATTTAAAGGTTCCGGTATCAAACGGCAACGAGATCTTGTAACGAGTTGTTATGCTATGAGTACTTCTTTTTCGCGTGATCGGTTCTCTCAAAATACAATTTGAGTGAAAGAGAAGTCGACGATTTTTTTCTAAAATAAAAGAAAAGTGAGTAAGAGCTTGACGGTTTTGAAGGTACTTCTTCAATATTGGAAGCTGACAAACTCAAACACAACATGCATAATTACACGAAGCCAAGTGGAAGAAAGCAATTCTCTGACTCCTACTAATTACGATGACACATAAATGCGCACTTAAGCTTCTTGATCCGCACAATTTAGGTTCGAGGTGAAAAAATTGCAACTTAAGAAGAGAGAAGAAGATCAGTATGTAATTACAAAACTGTGATGAAATTATTCTAGCTAACCATAAACTTGGGTCCATGGAGTGCAACTAGTTATAATTTGGTAGGGATATTTTTACATATTTTTATAATTTAGCTTACTCAAATTTAGATTACGTACATAAAGAGAGGTGAAGATTGAGAATTAAAAAGAGTCCGTTCGATTATGGTGTGATATTTTTTTTATTAATTAGGATGATTCAGCACAAATCAAAACATAAAACATCCACCCGTTAGCATACAGGTACCGATCTTGGTTCCTTAATTATGTCAACCAATATTTAATATTTGGAGAATGACTTGCTTTGTTCTCTTGGTCGTCTAATCGGCTGTTTCAACATGAGTTTTTAAAATTAGTTTTATCATTAATTATATTAAATCAAAATATCAAATAATTCTATATATCCTCTAATTATGTTATAAAAATCATAATCTACAAGTACCAAAATCTTAATTTAATCATTTTAATATAACAACCTCTAAAAATATTTTTAGTAAGTTGTGCTAATCCTCGGTCAAAGCGCCTTCCAGATTTTGGGTTAACTCGACCACCCTTGTTGCTCGATTGCGAATTGCGATTCAACCGGACCAATTATAGGTCAGACTATGTTTATTAAAACACTGATTTTTGGTCGGTCTTATTGACCATCAATCTAATCACCATGTAAATCCAAGGATTAACCAAAATTATTTTTGGTGATAGGTTGCAGTTCGATCAATCCAATTACCAGTCGAGCCACATTTTTTAAAACACTTATTTTAACATTAACGAATCAGTTGCATAAGGAAACAAAGGCTATGCAAATTTTTGAATCATGCAATTAATGCACGCCTACCAAATGTCAATCCACATCCACATGTGTAACAATATTTTTGACCCCCAAAATGATGTACCGCTGCTGCTCACATTGGTATTTTTATGAGATGAAAGGTGGAATATCCCAAGGAATATAATGTCAAACACCATCATGAACCCATAGAGAGAAAAAAACACTGTTTTAGACAAATGGCTTACGGTGTTCATATGGCGCACTTTTCCAAAAGTGATTCATTAATTAAAACTTTGGCAAAAAAAACAAAACCAATTAAAACAGTCATGATAAATTAACATTTTACTTTTCGTACGTTTTTATGACGCCGCGTCCACTACTCCAAAGCAGGGTTTCGAGACATCTATATATTTCCTCACCATTAACTAACTCCAGCTACCTCTAATTTTTTTGGGAAGGTAAATTTTATTATTATATATATGGTGATGAAATAAGAAATTGTCATTTTGTAATCATTGGTCTCTTCAAAATTTTGATACGGTAAAATTTATTTAAAAAAACTGCACCGAAGAAAGAGAATAATTTGTCCAAATTACGACACAATTGTGTTGTTATTTGTGGAAATTTGGTTTGACAAGGAGACTTGTATCGTGAAGACGGGAAGGAACCAGCTTGTAATGTGCTGGTACTGAACTGAATAGAATTAGAAGTTGTAAGGACTTTTAGGTAAATAGGCTGGGTATAAATAGAGGACAGAGAGTAAGGGAGGGTACTCTAGTCATTTTTGTGAAAACGTTCTACTCTCTAAAAGAACAATCGTCGTTCTTCTTCTACCTCTCCCTCTCTTCTCTAATCTTTTTCCTCCCTTTTTCTTGATTCTTATTCTTCGACACCTAGCGGGTTGTTACACAGCTATCTCTAAGTATTAACAATATTTTAAAAAATGATTCTTAGAGTAACCTGCTATACTTTTTTTTACACGTAGTAACCTGCTATACTTTTTTTCAGTTCGATCTGATTAGTTTATCTAGTTGGACGACTTGTCAAGCCAGATTTTTGTTATAAATAATATATATTAAATAATTATATGTATTATTTAAATTTCTAAGAATTCTAAATATTTATTAATATTATCGCAAAGCTTATCATGTACAAGTATCAAAATAATAATTTAATCACTTTTAATATAATAAAACTTGAAAAAATTGGACAATTTGGTCTAGACTAGCCAGTCCAACTCGCTAAACCGACCAATCTATCTTGAACCGGTGGCCAACAACATTGACTATTGGTCCAACCACTCTCGTATTTTTTTTAAACGACTCGATATTGGAGCCGATCACGATCTGATCAGTTGGAGCGTCGACCAAACTACACTTTTTGGTCCTGATCTACCGATCTAATATGTTCAATTGGTGTTAGATTGTGATCCGACGGTGAGACAACTTTTTAAAAATTGATTATAAGACAGATTAGTCACCAAAGGTATTTGACCTAGCGATATAAGATGTAAAATGATTTGATGGAGGTCGACGTTCAAATTCGGTAAGATGTAATTTTTTATATAAATTTACATTTAAAAAAACATATTACTCAGCAATTTTGGGTCCATAAGTTATTTTTACTAGTTATGTTAATTTATGCGGTGTATGTTCGTCACATCTAGGTAGCTTTATTGCCTGGAAGTTCCAGGTGTAGTTACTCTCCATAAATAGTATTCGTCTCGATGCACTGGCTCATTAAAGGCAAGTGTTCCGATACTTGCGAGATTTTAGTTTAACAATTAATGAAATTTCAAGATCTCGAAATCTTAGAATCGGTTTCGAGCAGCCTCGGCAAGGAAGGAAGTGGAGAAGACCAAGATTATCCCTCTATTGTGAAATGCTCAATAAGATACTTGAATATTACAAGTCACGTATGTGTTTAGTGGCGTAGCGAATTAGTAATAAATTAAGTGGGGAATTTGTCCAGACTCAAGTCACAGATTCAATACAAAATAGTCCTGAATTTTTGTATATGCCCCCACATATTTTCCTGTAGCAAAATTTTTAATTAAGTTATAAAAATTAGCTTATTGTTATTATACATTTCCCCTTATTTATATGAAAAATAGCTAATAAATATGAAAAGTATAACTAATCCACCAATAGTTCATTTTTGTGCTACACCATCCGAGATATATATTCATTATTATAAAACAGAAAAATCATAAATAATATACATTAACCCTGAAAACTATTTTTTAACGATGCATTCCCTCTCACCTTGTGCTGGTTACAGGTGAGATAAGATCATCACCATGTCGCCATTTGAACACGAGTACGAGAAATCCAAGCACGTCTCCCGCTAAAGCAAGACCACGGGAGCCACGTAGAGCAGACCCCACGAGTAAAACACTTTCCCTATAATTTATTTGAAATATATATATTTGGAGAATCTAAGAATGGCGAAAGTTACTAGACAGAAATTGAAGTAAACAATATCGTAAACCAATGAGTCTTCTTCTTAAATACCTAACGAAATTAGAAGTTCAAATTTGGAAAATATATCTAATTTTAAAGTATGTTAGATTCGAATTTGTATTAGTTAGATATTTTAAATAATAAAAGAAGAACCCGGGAGGAGACTAACAAGACTAATTATATATGAACAGAAATTCCTCATACTTATCATGGTACATAATACAGCCGCTTACTCCATAGATCAATTGAGAAGAAAGATAAAAAAAATTAAAAGGTTTGCCTTGTGTCAATTATACCTCAGACCTGTCCACAAGTACAAGGAGGAACATTAACAAGAGAAATATGGCTAGTGGCCACCATTGGAGTAGCTAAGTAAGTAGGCTTGTCATTTCCTGCCATTATAACCAAAACCCTAGGCTCAGGATCAATAGCTTGGATGACAAGCTTCTCTGGGTCATCTTGGCCTGATGAATTGGAATTGGATGAACTCTTCTTGTAAGAACAAGCTAGAACAACCAAGGCCAAGGAGATTAGAGCAAGCATTGCAGCTAACCCACCAAAGAGATATGGTATTGGGGAATGCCAAAGGGTGGAGGTTGGAGAAGGGTATCCATGGCTCATGATTAAAATTGTATAACTTTGAACTTCGGTTTAGAAAAATAATATGGGTGTGTATTGGAGGTTCTATTAATTTTGTTGTTTGGAGGGAGAAAGGGTTTTTTGGGTTTGAGAAATGGGAATGGAAGGTTGGTGGAGTGAGATGAGGTACTTATATGGTGCTAGTGGGCTTGGGAAATGGGAGAGTTTGTTTGTTGGGACAGGTTTTTGACTGGTTATTAAATTCAACCTTTGGTGTTTTACAAAGGAAGATTCTTTGTGCCTTCTTCAGATGCCAAATGTAAATTAATTAATTAATTTATTTAGAGTTTTATACACCAATCTCAATATTAATTAGAGTTTTGATTAATTCATACCAACTGTAAATTAACTAATTAATTGGAGTTCTATGTGTGTTATAACTTAAAACGGTTAAATTATCAATTTATTAGATACGAGTTATATGGGGCATGTATATAGTATAAAGGAAAATTACAACCACATAGAAATGCATATAAATTTGGAAAATTACAACCACATAGATAGCTTATAAAGATGAATTAAAATATTCTCGGACCAATTATGGATCAAATGGAATAATCTTTCATTTATACGGTACGGTACATAAATATTGTTAGTACAGTACATAAATAATATTAATTATATGACAACACAAAGCTAATCTGATGTCCAAACCAATTGTTATCAATTGTTATCAAGACATTTATCAGCTGACTAATTAAAAAATAAGCTGGGCAAGATCTCTAGTAACTAAATTTTCTTCATTAAATTTTAAACCAAATTATATTAATAAAAAATGGAGAAAACAAATCAAAATTCTCCAAAATTATTCTCGGATTAAAATAGAATAATCTGTTTGTTGTTGATGTATTTATTGTTTGGTGGTACATAAAACTATTCTTGCTAACAAACATTTAAAAGGAGCAACATAGCTTTGCACCTGAAGTCAAAATGGCTTTTTTCCCTATATAAAAATAATGGCCGGATCCAACGCTACATTCATTGAATTAACAAAGCAGCAGATTCAAGATTTCTCACGCTTTATAAAAGACTTGGCTATTAATTAAAGATCCCATTAGACTAGAAAAACACCAAGAACAAGAAAATCTTCCCCTGGATTTTTCTGGGTAATAAAAACTTTCCCCGGATTACAAAGGAAAAAATTATACTTATAACTTTTTCTAATTTTCTACACTTGTAAGGCTATCCACAATAAGCAACATGCCCGAGCAGTCGTGACTACACGATAAGGGGAAAAAAAGGAAAGTGAAGCTGAGCGCTCGCGTGCAGGAGCGGTCGGCCGATCCTGCCACGCGGCCGCTCATGGCCGACGTGGACCTTTTTTTTACCTATTCTATCTACTTACTAACACTTGGCACAATTTAATTGGTTCAAAATAATTTTTATGGATATTAGTTTTGTGGCTTTGATAATTCAAGTTAATTTATGACCAAAATATTTTAAATAATATGAAAATTTATATTTTTCAATTCTCTATAAATAGAGCCCAATGTTGATATATTTTCATCACAATCTCTTAAATTCTCTCTTCTTTTACTACATTTTAGTCTCTTCCTTAATTACCCACTCTCTTAAAAAAATTTCTACTATGGATCCTAATGATTTTAATCCTCCAAATTATCAACTATATGGGTCTTTTTATTATCCTCCATCTTATCCAAATTCGGGAGAGTTTTCTTATAGTCAACCTATTTATAACTTTCAGTTATCGCCTAATCTTTCTCAAATTCCTCCATACCAACACCAAATAAGCCAAAATTTGCCACGACCTCTGTTTCAGAATGAGCTTATAAACAAAGGGACTGTAAAGGCGAAACCAACTAATTGGGGTGTCAAAAAAGACATTGCCCTCATGTCTTCTTGGATATTCGTTAGCCAAGATAGCGTCACTGGGAAAGATTAGACTTCAAATTCTGTCAAGTCGATTACATCTCCAATAATTCAAAAGCACAAGTTGTCCGCTGAGCATCAAGAGGCCGCTAGAAAGGATGTGGAGCGAGCATTTGGAGTTCTACAAGCTCATTTTTCATTCATTAAACACACATATCTTCTGTGGGGCAAGAATTTAATGGGAAAAATAATGATAGCTTGTATCATATTGCACAATATGATAGTAGAGGATGAACGCGACACATACCTCCATTATTATGATTCGACAGAATTCGTCAATGACAGACCTAGAAGAAGAACAAATGAAGAACAAGGAGGGGAAGATGAAAAACCTTTTCAATTCTCTACTGAACGCATCTGAAGCCTATCAAACTATATGTCTGCTAGGGAATAACTTCGCAATAGAGAAGCTCATAACGCTCTTAGAAATGATTTGATTGAGCATATTTGGGAAAAATTCGGCAATCTAATTTAATTTTTTAATAATCCCTTTCGTATTTGTAATTTATCATTTAAATTATGTATTTGTAACCAGATTTATATAGTACTAATTTTGAATTACAACTAATATAATTTTAATTTTGTTAATTTTAATTAAAAATTTTAATCATTTCTTAATTCGTATTACGAATTAATCATTTCCGTGTACTTGTTATAAATTTATATAAACGAAAAATATAGCAGATTAATATGTGGAGGAAAGAGAAATTAATTATTTATTTCGTGACCTAGATTAGGATGGATTGTTGTCGTGAGTAGTAAATATTTAGTTAGATTGGGTTGAAAATAGATAAGAGAAAAATTAATATTTTATTTCGTAATCTAGACTGGATGAATTAGTGTTGTGAGTAGATCAAAGAAGGCATCAAAATAGCGATACTGTAAGCCTACTGGAAACATTTTTAACGCGTCGGGCCCGTTGTACAAGTGGCTATGACTTGTAATTTGTAAAGGTGTTTCAAGGATAAGAAGGATCGCAGTACACGTAGACACAAATGCCCAAGATTAGACTCTATTATGACGTCGACTTCTATACATTTTTTATTTTTCAAGAGTTTCTTCGTAGAAATAGATATAAAATAGAATTACCTGATGCCAGATCCTAAAAGTAATTTGGTAATATATTTTAGGATAATTGTCTTCGGGTCTCTGGTGATTAACGAGATTGGGTGATATAAAATTGACGTGTTGGGACCGTTGTACAAGTGGTCCATTGTTGGGTAACTATTTGTGGGGAGATTGGGTATAATTGGTTACTGTTAAAATTGGGTTGACGGATTAGGTTTTCAGGGAGGTCAAAGGAAGACCGGCGGGACGTTGGCCGGAAGTTTATTGGATTTGAATAAATGGAACACCTTCTAAAAAAGGGAATTAAAAAGACTGCACGAGGGAGAAACACACAGGAGACCTTGCAGAATCGGTCTAGAACTCCGCCGGGAGGAATCGGAGAAAGAAAGAGGGAGAAAGGGGCGGCGACGGGAAAATGTTTGGATTCAGCCCGCTATCGGAAAAGGAAAATTTTGGACTTAGGCCTCTTTTTCGTCAAAGAATTGGCCCATATTCGAAAGCCCACAGTTGGGATTGGTGTCAAGTTCCGACATTTATTAGCTCAAAACGTGTATGTAGTGCGATGATGTATCAATGACAATTTGATAGGAAATTTTTTTTTGAAAGGTAAATTTATTGAATTAAACAAAATCACAAATAGTACATTAAAGACCCCTAGTGCAGAACAGGAAAAGTTGCAGAGGGCGCAACAAACACCAGCATAGTGGTAAAACCCAGAAGAGGCCTAGGCAGAGAATAAGCAACTGACGAACGAAGATTACAGGAAGAGCAAGACGAAGGCCATAGCCCAAGGACAGCAAAAACCAGTGGAGAGGAGATCAATAAACGAGTTGAGAAGTCGCGGTCAATTCCATCACCAGCATAGTGGTAACAACATATCGCGCTAGAATCTTTATATTTAATTTAAAATTTTAAAATAATATGAGTTAATGAAATTTTCATGGTTATAATCTGAGTTCAATTTTATCACTTTCAATGTGATAATCTCAATAAGCATACATAAACGAAGCCGTTACAAGAAGTTCGCACGAGCTTGACTTAGTGCTTCCTGTCATATGACGTGGATCGTGCGTGATATTTTGTTTATGATATGTAAGTGACTTGATTTGGACTGCCCATATTAACAAGGTGCATATTTTTTTATGGTATACATCTTGCGATAATTCCAAGATTAAACGCGCTTGATTTGGGTATTCTGAAATTTGGTGACCTCCTGAGAACTTTTCCAGGATGTGTGTGAGTGAAGACAAAACACGCTGAAAAAGGCTCGTGTTGGTATTTGGAGACAGTCAGTCGGATCATGAGACATTACAGATGGTATCATAGCAAGATCTTGACTAGTAAGGTATGGTTCGGGGACCAATCCCACACCTGAAATCGAGAAATTCTGGGATTGCCTAAATTTTTCTGAATCTGGCACGACGAAGGCACGACGAAGACGTCGTGTATTTTAAGGAGGGGTTATTGCGATATCCCGTTTATGATATGTTTATTTTAGAGTATTCATATCAATAAGGTGCATCTTTTTTTTGCAAGGACGTTACATCGTGGAAGCAACAATAGATCGCAAAATTAATCTATTTTGATATAATGTTAACATCTTCATGTCCAACCAAAATTTATATGATGCAGTATTCTCATACTAATATAATAATCAACACTAATAGAGTATCTTAACCATTCGGATTCCTAAGAGACATATACCATCTCTGCCACCATAATTAGTATGAATAGTAATGCATTTTGATTTTCTTAATGACGTTACGGCTTCAAACTTTACCTATTTGAAGAATCCCTTCTTAAATAAGACTTGATTTTGGACCAGTCATTGACCGGAATACATTTCTCATAAAGGATCAAAACATACCTACTAATATCATGTTAAAAACATCCCTATGAATATGCAATTAAGACATTGGAAAATTAAGAAAGAGTCATGAACAAAAAATCAAAGCTTGGGGAACCAAAGAAAATCAAAATCAAAACTTCTGTGAAAACCTCTGGCAAAATTGGTCGCCGTATAATTAATTAATGCAACCCGAAATTCACTTGTTCCTACATACTCTGATCCCAACCCAGACGACCTGAACTCTTTGCCTGTACTTAAACATCACAAGTACAAATAGAACTAGATGGAGAAGTGACCACCATTGGTGTAGCCAGGTAAGTGGGCTTATCATTTCCAGCCATGATAACCACGACACCAATTGGCACGGGATCAACTGCTCGGAGGGCCGATCTGGCTGGCTTCTCCGGGTCACCACCATCTTGATCACGGCGGCTCGTCGACGATGGGTTGGAGCTGGTGTATCTGTAGGAGCAAGCCAGTAAGATAAGAGCCAAAGCGATTGATAGGAGCGTAAAAGCTAAGCCTCCTGCTATGTAAGGTATTGGAGAGCTCCATATGTTTATTGTGGATGGAGAATTTGAAACCCTAGTGGTGAGCATTTTAGCTGGTTGCTAATTCCTTTGAATTTGTTGGTTTTTTTTTTGTTGTTGAGTGAAAGTGAGGATGCCAAGTTTGATGGTGATCTTGGGTATTTATAGTTATATGGTGGAGAAATGTCAAGAAGTTGCTTGTGACACTTTTATTATTTCCTCAGAAAATGTAATTGAGCATCTTTACTGAGTCAGTTATTACACTTATGAACTCAACTAGAGTTGTTAATAAAATATTTTCAGTTATATACAAAGGGTATAGCTAGGGAAAATTGGTTTCTCTATAACAGCAAAAACTAGTTAAACTAACTGAGTGCATATATTTATCTTTTCGGCCCTTTATATTTATATTAATTTAGGTCAAATCTAGATTAGTTAGTTTAATAAATATTCAAATACGCGATTTTGACCAGAAAAATGAGTTGACTCATTATGTTAATAAATACTTTGAATTTGAATATGGCCAATGAATTAATGGAGGCTTCACTCGAATTAATGAGGTATAACCGACAGTACTTTGGCTAGTCACCAAATTGACTACTTATGTTTTTGGTTTATACACTTATATTATCAACTGCTTCATGTCCGATTCGAATATAATATGACAAAACCCTCCTATAGTGATCACTTATTTCTCATAGAGATTAAAAAAATTTGGCAACTAAATAGAAGGTTCCTTTGGGCGGACGTGAACCTTGTGCTTAAATTTGTGCACATCGACCACCTTTCCAACAGAAAAAAATAGATTGATTAGTGGGTCAAAAAAATCATTGTAAGAAATGTAGCTGTAGAAATACTTTTAATATTGCTGTTTCCTGTAGATTAGTGGAATCAATACTTGATTATAGTATTTAACCGCGTGAGTCTCCGCTAATTGTTAGGATTATGATTCCCCTATGATCTAATACGCGTTTAAGAGGATAGAGTGTACTTGCCCGGATGCACAAGGCATATATGAACCGACCGAAGTCTAGATTTCAATTTTTGACATGTGTAAAATTGGTATAAATTTTTCAAAAAATTAATTGCTTCTGGTTCTATAAAATTTTAGAGTTCATTAACATAATACATATAGAGATACCCACGTAGACACATAAAAAGAGTAGCAACATTATGGTCTCTAAGTCCTAAGCTTCGAATCTAAACAGAGTTCAATAGTTCTCGATTTTGCATACCAAAAAGTTAAAAAAAATTGATGCTTTTTGTGTACTATGATTTCAGCCACATAATGAGAACTTTAATTAATCTTGTTCCTCATCATGCCCATCCGAAGAATAATTTAAAATCCCTTATTATAATATTGATTAACTTTAACATAAAGTAGCTTCAATATACATTAGCTAGCTGTTGGGAGATTATTAGTTGGAATATAAGCGAAAAAGCATGTACTAGTTTGTTGTGTACAATTTATTTGCTAATCCAGTTCCTAACATTCCCGATGGTGCCGTCTTCATCATTCAGATTCTTATTCGCGAATGTCAAGTCTCACGTCTTATTAAACCGGAGAAAGAATAGTTAGTACTATAAAACTCCGACATGAATTCGAAAATCAGATAACGAATTCATCTATAATAATTGATTTAATAAGTTTAACTTATTTTTTTCTCCACAAAAATATTCTATTTTATTTTTTCTTTCTCTTTATTATTTTTATGAAAATGGATTTAAGTATATATCTCCTGCCAACCATCAACCATCAACCACTTAAATTAATTCATAAAAGATTACTATAATTAAATTGAAAAATTCAATTCGAATTTATTGTTATAAAAAGTTTAACCCCATTCAGAATCATGTCCGGATTGAATTTGATTATTCAATCTATTTTATATTACCGTGTATAATAATTTATCGAAATTTACTTAATTAGATTTACCTTCAAACTTAATAGCGTCACCCATGATATAATTTATTAATTTTTGGTAAAAGAAATTGAATCTAATATTATTTTTGCTTTCTGCTTCAATGATCGACATCAAACATTAACTTTCTGCTTCTGCTCCAATGGTAGAGCACATAAATGCAAATTTGATAACTTAGATCATAATATCTCATAAAAGAAAACTCTGGATGTCTTTTTTTGTGAATTTCTAAAAGTCTTAGTTGTAGTTTTATATTGTTGGTGGGATTTAGGTATTTTTGACTATCCGGTTGTAGGTTAACTTGTACTCTCTGGGATCTAGTTTTTTTTTTTTTTGGAAAAGTGAACTTTATTCCAAAAGAGAAAGTTCTGCAGTTTTTTTTTGTTGCGCTTAAGGTTTCACGTTTATCGTCCTCTAATTAGTGGTGACCTTTGGGATACACTCGGAAGTACCTAGCAATAAAGTAGAGTAAGTTTCTCCTTGTTTTAGCTTAGTTAATTTTTGTAAATTATCTAGTATCCGGACACTCTATTAAATCGACGAATCTAGGTCTAAGTCGAATGAGATATTTTAATGATGACAAAATTCTCTCAACAAATATTTTAACAATGTTGCATTCTTATGATCTCGAAGCTCGAGACTTCTTGTCAAAATTAGAATAACTCTTTTGTCAGTTGATCGTGCTGTTTTAGCTTAATAAACTCAAAAGATTACTTGCTTTTACAATGTCCGGTCATCTACCATTCAATTTTATCTAGCTCGTTTTAGTAATGATAAATATGTTTAGTGACAGGATAACTTCAGGAATCAAGTAGAAACCAATATTGTTTTGTGGTCCATTTAGCGAGAACGATACATAAGCTAGCCCAAATGTCAAAAGGTGAAAAACGGTTTGCGGATCATATGACATTAATATATTCAATTTCACGCACGATACCATCACATAGACTTTTTCAACCCTTAGGGGCATTCACATTAAACTTATCGCATCTGGTTCTTATAAATTAACTAAAAATTTCGAATTTAAATCATATAATATAAAATTTTGGTAAGAAAGAATTTGTATTTTGTACAACTCAAATCTAGATTAATTTTATTATAATAAACCACTAAATTAGTAAATTATAGCACTCAGAAGTCAGACTTCAAAGGAAATGAGTAACACAGGGATCACGAATAAATCCGAACAAAAAGAGGTCCTCTGAATTGACGGGCATCAAGCTCGACGTTACTTCCATATAGCTGCAGACAGTGCTCGAGGGGATCTGCTCGGGTCCAATGAGAATTAATCTTTGCGAGTTCATAGTTAATAACAGGTAATATTTCCTCAATCAAACCAATGTTTATAAAAACGACCAGATAGCGATCCATTCTACTCTCCAGGTCTCAGTTCTGCAGGTTCTATTAGGTTGCCGTGTAACGATTCGATCGCACTTTTGAAAACAATGCTCCAAACTAATTGTTACTGAAATTAGTTTCTGTTGGTTCAAACATACCTTGGAATGATTTAGATTTAGTGAAGATGAGCTAAACCAGATAAGAGTTAGTTCCCAGAGGGAAAACAATAGATGGTTGAAAGGCAAACTAGTGATGATTTATATTCCTGCATCATCCAAATGGGAATAAGCTTTTTTCTAACAGAAAGAAGTTCGTTGGGAGTCACCTCAGAGAAAACCAACCAGGCTTCAAATTTAACTTTCCCCTCGATAACAAATAGATAGTCCGCGATACATCCCCAGCTCGTCTGCTCCAATTTGTTTGACGACTACTTCGCAATATCCAGGACATGGTCGAACTTTTGCCATCGCTTTGGCCTTCAAATAAATGCTGCAGCTCCTTGTTAGGCTTGGACCTTACAACAGCGTTTCCCCTGTACCTTTCGCAGAGATCCATCTGCCTGAACTCACTGGGAACGCCTATGCCAACCACAATAGATCTTCAGTATACCTTATTCCTCGAATAACACCAATGCAGCACCCAACCACGGAAATTCTACCCTTCAAAAGCATTATGCAAACTCTTTATTACACTCCTCGAGATTGCATCCCTCGTATAAGCATCCCATCATCCAATTTCCAAACAGTAGCCAGAATCGAGACCAACCAAGACTCTCAATAAGTAACACTTAATGCCTCCATTCTCTCGTTGGAAACACCCAAAGACCGCTTCAGAAAACGATGGATTCTTCTTCCGATCGACCTCATTGAAGAGTACGATGATCCTGGTAAGCAGCCCTGACTTTAGACTCCAACATGGAAACATACTTATCAAGGACCGAAATAACCGCCTCGAACTCCGTCACCTGCTGCTCGATCCCTTCGATCCGCTCCACGTACTCGTCGAAGCCACCATTCTTGTTCTTCAACTGCTCCACGAACACTCTCAGCCCCGCCGCCACGTCACCAAACCCCGCGTACTCTTCCTCTACCCTCCTGTTCATTTTCTCCAGCACCTCTAACTCCTTTCCCGTCCCCTATTTTATCATCCAAAACGAAACAGATTCTTTAGATTGAAAATGGATGGAAAATTTTTGGGGATCCGATTAAATTAGGGTTTCGATAGAAGTTGGAGAACTCGTCAATTACCAGAAGATCGGTCTTGACCATGGAAGAGATGCTAGTGAAGAGGTCGCTTAGGGATTCGGCGAGCTCGTCACGTGCTTGTGTGCTCTCCGTGGCCATTTCGGAGAGCCGGAGATTAGGAAACAATTGGGGATTTAGGGCTTTTGATGGTTAAGAGAAGAGAGTTCACGACGAAGGAAGAGAAAGATGGGCTTTTGAGAGAGCCCAAATCCGAGCTGATACAATCGGCTCAGAACCAGAATTACTTTTACGAGGTTCACATAAAAGGCTCTAATACCGTTAAAAATATATCTTTAATCCACAACCCAAAATGTCATGCAAATGATTAAGATAAATAAAAATTAAAGCATACCTGAATTTATAGCAACGAACGTGATTGTGAAGGACGGGTTGGTCGTCCAGATTATGACAGTGTCTCAAAAAATCACCTCAGTTTTTTCTTACCTAATTTCAATGGGAAAAGTGTTGTACGATGGCACATCTAATCTGGAACTACAACCCTATTTTATAAGAGAAAACCTTATTCTTGTAATTATTGTTATGCTCATAACATAACTAACAATTTATATAATGTATCTCCGCATTAAAGTTCACACCCAATTAAATACATTAAAGTCCAAATATTTATTAGATCATTTTTAAATAGGTTCAACCAAACATGACAACATATTATATGACTATTCTACGTATAACTTCGATGTTGGATTAAGCATCCAACAAGGGTGATATATTTAAACTTTTTTAACTTGTGAATTAAATACGGAAACATGGTAAAATAAATACAGAATTCAACAAGTTGCAAATCACCATTTTTTTTTCTTACAGATTTGAAATAACATATGAATATTAACCTACATTTTCTATCTTTTATGTATTTAGCAGATGATTTATTCTAACTAATTATTTTAAATTTATTCTTAAAGCTTTAACAGTATAGAGCACTTTTCCCAAGTGAATAGTTAACTTTTATTGCATAATAAATAGTCTATAGTATTTACATAGTATTGATATCATATCCATAATCTATCAAAAAATTTAGAGATAACTTTCCGAAAAATTATATTGATTTGGACCCAATAAGAACGTAAGCATTACGTTATTGATTACCATTTAAGTAGGACTTTCCACCAAAGGAAACTTATAATGTAAAATTATCAATTTCCTTTTATTTTATCTCATGCATTAACATCCATGGTATAGAAACCTCGACTTAGATTTGTTCCCCGGGACGTAGGCAACTTGCAAGTACACAATTATTATTTAATGAGATATATGGGACATAATACCGAATACGATTTTTTCATTTTTATTTTATAGAAACAATGTAATTCAATACTCATATAAATTCTGTAATTTAATAGTAAATATCAAAAAAAATATTCTCCAAGACTAAACCGGGATATTTATTTTAAAAAAATTTGAGTGTGCGGTGTTCCTTATATTAAATTATGTAAAATTTGGCAAAAATGAAATATAATAAACTTTTTGCTCACCCGACGGTGTATTATATGAAAAATAAGTCATTGGTCCTTTTTGAGGAAAGCGTTCCCATAATTGATGTCACTTTTTGAGTTTTGACTACTCCAATTCTTTAGAATAATAGAAGCTGAATTCTCCAACATATCCACTAGCCTCGTGTCTCATAAGTCATTTTTTTGACCATTGTACTAGCCAAACTAAATTCAAAACACAAAGAAGTTAGAAAGTGGCAAAATTTTCAAATAAGATTCTTAATATTTTACAATATTTACAAAACTATCTCAACTAATATTTTGATTTTTTTGTATTTTTAATAATCAAAATTTTTCTGAGATCTTGCGGTTAATTTAGAACAAAGTACAACGGTGTCATATGGTTATCTGTACAAGTCACCTCTTACCTCACACATAGACAGCTGAAAGCCGCCGATTTGATTAACATTAAAGCTGACTTGTTCCTTACTTCCTTTTCCCACAAGGAAACGGCAGAAAGGAGACGGCCCTCGATTTCCATTTGCCCATTTGGTCAACATCCACGTAAGCTTTTTTCTACTTCTTAACCAATAAAAGATAAAAGATTTCACCTTTCTACTTCTTCCTCCTTTTGCTATTTTTTTTATAACAGAATTACACCCAAGAAAAAGAGAGAGAGCTTTGGGGTTTGGACGGTCAAACTTCAAAGCAAGTGAACACGGTTTCTTGGTTTGACCAAAACACCAAAAAGGCAAAAAGCCATTGACTTTGTTTTCCCATTTCTTCCTCCTCCTCCCCAGCCCAATGAAGAGCCCTCATCAATTGCAATCTTTTTGTTGTTAAATGTTAAAAACTTTAACTTTCTTCCTCTTTTGGGGCTAAGGGTCAAAGTGAAGTTTCCACCATCAAAGGCAAGGCAAGGCAAGTTCTACTCCCCTTTCTTTGGTAGATGTACTTGGTGCGGAAAAGCTCATTGCTTTAATTGGTTTTGTTCGAGTTTGAGTTGATATCTTTGATGGGTTTCTTTTGAAATGGAGGTTAGCTTGTGGGTTAGTTAGTTAGTTAGTTAGTTCTTGGAATGAGTTGCTAGAAAAGGTCCTGGCTTGATCATTTCCTATGTTCACATTTTTTTTCTTCTTCTTTAAATGTGCTGCTGGTTGTTGGGGTTCATTCCTGTCTTCCCTCGATCTAGCTCTTCCTCTATCTCATCGGGCACTCGGGTCTGGATTAGTGGTTTTCCGTACGTATGACAGTGGATACCAGAGAATCATAGACCGAACCCTTGGTGCTTGTAAGCTTGACCTTTGTTCTTGACACTTGAGGGTTGAAGAGGATACTGTACCCGGTCTTCTCTGAATCTGTTTGGATGACTTCAATCAGTTGCATGATCATCTAATAAGTTCCTCCAATTTTCTTTGCTAATTCTCTCATTGTTGTTTCCAACTCTGTGATTTTAGGTTGTCTGCGCGAGGGTCTCATGTTGATGTCCAAGTGTTCCGTCCTCTTTGTTCTTGTTTTACTCTTCTCTGGTGCCTACAGAGGGACTGCTGAAGGCAATGATCATGAAATAAATCTAGATTCGAACCTCACTGCTCTGGCGGGTATTGATTTTCCAGATCACACAAGCTTCAATGGGGTTTTTGCGTCCGCTACAAGTGCCGATTGTAGCGTCTCGACTTCTACTACAGCCAAGCAGAAAGAACCAGTGGTCGAAGCAGGAGGTGAAGAAGAGACTCATGAAGATGATGACGTGAAAGGAAATCATGGTGAGGAGAAACAGACGGTGAAGCTCCATTTGAAGCGCATGTCTACCGATCAAAAACCCGAGGCCAAAGAACTATTCAAGGAGTCAACGACACGGGACTTGACACGGATTCAGATTTTACAAAGGAGGATCATGGAGCAGAAGAATCGGAAAACAATGTCAAAGCTACAAAAGGACAACAAACAGTTGAACTCATTCAAGCCGGTGGTTGCACCGGCAGCTGCTCCAGAATCATATGCAGCTGAGAATCCTGCGCAGCAGCTGATGGCAACCCTGGCTTCGGGTGTGAGTCTTGGATCGGGCGAGTATTTTATGGACGTGTTTATCGGTACTCCCCCCAAGCACTTCTCCTTGATTCTTGATACTGGAAGCGATCTCAATTGGATCCAATGTGTTCCTTGCTACGACTGCTTCGAGCAAAGCGGACCTCACTATGATCCTGAGCAGTCTAGCTCGTATAGGAACGTTTCCTGCCATGATCCTCGGTGTCAGTTGGTTACTCCTCCTGATCCATCTCAACCTTGCAAGTCCAAAGATCAGGCATGCCCTTACTACTACTGGTATGGTGATAGCTCAAACACGACGGGTGATTTTGCACTTGAAACATTCACAGTTAATCTTACATCGCGTTCCGGGAAGTCTGAGTTCAAGCAGGTCGAGAACGTGATGTTTGGATGTGGCCATTGGAACCGCGGGCTGTTCCATGGAGCTGCTGGTTTGCTAGGTCTTGGAAGAGGGCCCCTTTCCTTCTCCTCGCAGCTCAAGTCTCTCTATGGTCACTCCTTCTCGTATTGCCTTGTCGACAGAGACAGCGACACTAATGTCAGCAGCAAGCTAATATTCGGAGAAGACACGGACCTGCTGAACCACCCCAATCTGAACTTCACATCTTTGGTCTCTGCAAAAGAGGACCAGGCCGAAACCTTCTATTACGTCCAAATAAAATCCATCGTTGTTGGTGGAGAGGCGTTGAAGATACCGGAGGAAACTTGGCGTTTATCAGCGGATGGCGCTGGTGGTACAATTGTTGATTCCGGAACTACACTCAGCTACTTCCCTGATCCAGCTTATGAGATCATAAGAGAAGCATTTACCAAGAAGGTCAAAGGATATACATTGGTAACAGATTTCCCTATCCTGGATCCTTGCTACAACGTATCTGGAATCGAGAAGATGGAGCTACCCGAGTTCGGTATCGTCTTTGCAGATGGAGCTGTCTGGAACTTCCCTGTCGAGAACTACTTCATCCGGCTTGCGCCGGAAGAAGTTGTTTGCTTGGCCGTCTTGGGAACTCGCTCGAACCTCTCCATAATCGGAAACTATCAGCAGCAGAACTTCCACATCTTGTACGACACGAAGAAGTCGAGGCTCGGGTACGCGCCGATGAGATGTGCAGACATATAAGCACCATGGTAAAGGACTCAAACCTTTCCACCTAGCAACTGTATACAAAGGTGGATTGGCAGCAGCTTTCTGGTGTGCCTTAAGGCAACATACAAAGAAAATTTTCATTCCTTATTTCAACCTTGAGATCCATCTGATCACATACCAATAGGAAGCATGGTTTCATGGAAACCACAGGGAATGTATGATTAGAAATGCATAACTTTTGTAAATGGTTCATGTTATTTAATTTAATTCTTTTTTTACTACAGTTTAATTGTAATGGGATGAACCATGCAAACTATGCGGATAAATCAACGGATATCTACGAGTAATGTTTTAAAATTCGCAATTCCACAGGCTGTCTAACTAGTCGAATTATGATCTGGGGTTTAGAGCGGGTTGTTTCTACGACAATACCTCGAAGAAGGTTGGACCGACTAGTTCGGGTCAATCTAATCAAAATGTTTTTTAAAAATATTTTCAGAGAATAGAGTTAGAGATATCTAGAATTATATGGTACTGTAGTACCAAATATGATTAGAAGCGCAAAAATAAACAAGCACATCAAATCACAAATGAGGGACCATGAGGTCCTGAGATTTGAACTTCAACTTCTCCATGGCCATGGGTCAATATGGATCCAGTGCCACTGCACGTACGCATTCTAAAATGGACAACAGCGGATTGGGAAGCACGACGACTCGACTACGAACAGATTAACCAAGCAGCATAAACACCATGGATTTTATTCTACATCTGATACTCTTTCGTATTCCAAGCGTAGAAAACCTGCAGAGTGGTGCAAAAGAATTTTCAAACAAAATTCATCTTACATGAACCGAGTGCGGCCGTACATTCATCCTGCGAGCTGACTGAGTGACCGAGTCTAGGCTGCTGCCAAGGAAGCGTCTTTCTTGCTTTGCATTGAAGAGAAGAGCTTCAGGACGTCAGCATCGTTGCGAACGCCACCTGGACATTTGTACAGAAGATCTTGAGCTTTGTCATGCCTTCCAGCTCTGAAAAAAGCTCGGAATGTGCGGAGAACCACCGATGTCGACGGGAAACTCTTGGATGTCATAGCCTCCAAGAAGGCAATGGCATCATCTTCTGTTCCATACTTGGACACATACTCCAGAACTGGACTCATAAAAGGAGGATACTCTTGCTTTCTCATCAACTCAAGAAGCTTCAAGACTTCATTAAATCCATTTTGAGCCAATAACTTCTTTATTAATACTCTGTAGCTTTTCTGCCAAGGCTTGAACTGATGTTTCTCGACACAATCACATAAGAGTTTGCACACATCTAACGCTCTATTCTTGCAGCAATATGCATTCATCAAGTAATCAAATGCATAATAAGTATCATTAGATGTCAGCGATCTTCCCACCAGTTTTTCAAAACAATCCGAAGCTTTTTCCAGATCTCCTGATATGCAATGCCCTTCAATGAAAGAAACCCAAGCTTTATCATCCACGTTGGCACCCGAAGCTTCAATATGATGCACAAATTCGCTAGTCTCATCCTTCATACCGTTCCGACTAAGAGCAAAAGCGATCTTACTTTGTGTGTTTGAACTAGGAATCATACCACCCTCCTTCATTTCCACTAAAACCTTATTGCACTCTCCGTATCTACCGACACTTGTCAGAGATTTAAGAACAGAATTAAGCATTGAATCTGTGAACACGCATCCACTCCCAATAAAGATCTTCACAACTCGTGAAAAAAGTTCCATATCCAATTCCTTAGCAGCAGCTATCTTCTTCAACAAAAAGGTGCAACAATGGACAGAAGGCTTGTTGGCACCAGCCATGGCAAATTCAGTCAAGTCAACCGCATCCTTCAACATTTTTCGTTTCACAAACCGGTCCAATACCTTGGAATAAGTTTCCACATCCATTTCATGCCCATTACTTCTCATCTCCTCCACAACCTTCCAGAACCTATCAATACAATCTTCCCTCCCGAGGATCTTAGCCATCGCATTATAACTCCTCGCATCATGCTTAACCATCTCCTCCACCCACCTAAAAAAGATCAACCCTTTCATCGGCTCCATCGCCAAATTCTCCAGCACAACCTCCACCAAATCGCTCGAGAACTCAACCTCCATACCCATGATCTCCTTCTCCACGTCGTCCCCCCAAACCCGGTTCCTAACAATTCTACTCACTATAACCCCAACTTTCTGCACCGACTTATCAATCGAACCCGACGAGAACACCCCTCTCAACCTCTCCACATCACTCACCAACCCATCCTTCTCAAACCTCTCCATTGCCCTATCCCGCGTAACCCGCGAAATCCCGTACCCTTTACCCTTCATAACCTCAACCAACCCCCAAAACTCCTCACTGAACCCATTGGCACCCAAGATCCCAAGCATCAAGTTATACCCTTTGCAGCTGACCTTCTCACCATGCTTCTCCAAAACCCAGTCGAAAAACCTTCTGGCCGCCTCGGGTTTTACGTCCGGAAACTTCAGAAAACTCAACACAAGCTCGGGTGTCAGAACGACGCCCTGCCGCTCTAGCTCCCTATCAACATCAGCTAGCTCAATGTTCTTAGAGAAAGCGTAAGAAATTACCAAAAGGGGATCCGTTTCCTTGCTGGGTTCCGCCGAGGGCTCCGAAGAGAAGCTCCGGGAGGCCGGACTCGGCAGGAGGGCGCGTGAGATCGCGTGGGGGAAGGGGAGCGTGGTAGAGGAGGAGTGGGTGTGGATATGAGGGTTTGGTAGCTGAAATTTAGCCGATGGGCGGGGGTAGTTTCGGGAGAGGAGCAATCTCCATGAGAATCTCATCCTCTCTTTTTTTCCTTTTCTTTGTATGGTGGTTTTGGGTTTTGGGGTTTTGGAAGAGAGTTCGAGGAGAGGGAAGAAGAATCTGAATCCGGAGGAGGAGGAAGGTGATTAGGGTTTTAGCTTTGATGGGCCCTAAACCCCATAAATGGGCCGAGTTTTAGTTTTGGCGGCCTCAACCATTCAATTTTGGATTAAATCGTTGATGTCTTAGGTCAAAATTATCTAACTTAACCAGATCTTGAAATCTAGTTGAAACACAACAGTATTAAATATTGGGCAAATTACTCTCACGTCCCTGGACTTTGGTCACCCTCCTCCTAGGGTCCCCGAATTTTGGAAAATGATTGTCCCGTCCCTAAGTTTTGAAGATAATAGACTCCCGGGTCTCTGGAGCCGGAATATTCTCTTTTCTCCGATGAACTCCCACTTGAAAAGACCAAAATACTCCTCTAAATTTAAAAAAATGAAAAAAATCTTTTTTCCCCTTCTCTCTCCATCTTCTACCTCCATCACCAAGAACAAAATTCCATTCTCTAAAAACCTATTTTTCAACACCGATTACTTTCAGATCTGAACCCAGATCTAAACACGAACACATGAATAGAAGAACTAGAAGTTTTTCAACCAAAAGTCAAAGATATAGACACGAACCCAGAAGCTTTTTAATCCAGAAGGTTCATCTAGTTGAGCCTCTCCCTTCATCATCAATAATTCATCCAGAAGGCCACAATTCCCGCTCGCGTCCTCGCCGTCCTCGAGTCTTCGCATCCTCGCCGTCCTCGCATCCTCGTCGTCCTCGCATCCTCGCGTCCTCGTCGTCCTCGCCGTCCTCGCTTCCTCGTCGTCCTCGCTTCCTTGCCGTCCTCGCATCCTTACCGTCCTCGCATCCTCGCGTCCTTGCCAAACACATGATATAGACACGATCTCGGTGACTCCCATCCTCGCCGCCCCAATTTCTGCTCGTCTCAGCACTCAATTCAATCACGCCCTAATCTTCCCCCAATCAGAATTAGGGTTAGGGTTGTCGACGACGGCGTGGTCTGTTGACTTCTGCCTCGACATGCTCGGCCATGGCCACTCCCTCTACCAGAACGGCTTCGTCCTCAACCAAAAAGCTGTCTCCAACTTCCTCGACAAGAACGCCCCTACCAACTCCTCTCTCCTTGAAGCTATGGTCGGAGTTATTAGGTTCTATCCTTTGGGTCACTAGGTATTTTGATTAGATTCTTGTTATTTTTGGATAATTGTTGTTCACGATTTTTGGATAAGAAAAGGTTTGTTAATGTTGCAATTCATCTGATTACTGGGTTGGTGTTCATTTGATTGTTGTTTCATGGTTTTCCAAAGGTTGAAGAAAAAAAATTATTTTGTTTTTTAGTGGGAGGGCATTTTGATCATTTCAAGTGGGGGTTCACCGGAGAAAAGGGAATATTCTGGCTAAAAGGACCCGAGAGTCTATTATCATCAAAATTTATGGACGGGACAATCATTTTCTAAAGTCTAGGGACCTTATGGGGAGGGTGACCAAAGTACAGGGACGTGAGGGTAATTTGCCCTTAAATATATATTTGTTAAGAAAACTTTACCAGTTTTTAAATATTTTATCCGACTCGAACCTAAGTTATTGGGCATAATAAGGACGTGTGTTCCTTTGGAAATGAAGCGGCCTAATATATTTGTTGAAAAAAGTCTTATTTTTTTAAAAAAATTTATCCCACTCAAATTTTAATTAATCGATCTAATAAATATCATATAAGACAATATAAACTCAATAAGTATCTAAGATTACTGAAAAAATCGTATGCCATAAATTTCAACAATCTCAAACAGCCTCCCACCAACGATTATTGGTAAGGTTGGGATTAGAGTATTTATGTAAAATCTCAGATAATAAGATATCAATTTATGTTGTCCGTAGACCGGTGCTACGTGGCAAGCGTCAAAGTAAAAAAAAAGGGTCTAATTGTGCATAAAGATGATAACTCGGTGTACTTATATAAGTCATTTTAATAATTCATGTCTTAACTAAAGTAGATATTTTTTGAAATATGAGATACTTTAATAAGTCTCCTTGACCTCAACATTTACAATTTCTTTATAATAAAACAATTGATTAGTTTAAAATACATTAAGTATTTGTTGAAAATCTCCATATAAGGAGAAAGAAAGAGAAATTGAGAAACTCCATATAAGAAGAAAGATAGAGAAATTGAGAAACTTCATATGTTAAGAAATGAATCTCCATATAAGGAGAAAGAAGGAGAAATTGAGAAACTCCATATAAGGAGAAAGATTGAGAAATTGAGAAACTCCATATAAGGAGAAAGAAGGAGAAATGAAGTTGTAGAGATTTTGATTTATGAATGAACAACTTAAGAAAATAATGATGTACAACATGGATATTTATACTAAAAAATGAATCTACCTAGTTGTATAAACAAACAATAAAGGAGAAAAGTGTTGAAAAAATTAAGGAAGCATGTTCCTTAAATCGTTTCTCCCTGAATTAAGGAAGAATGTTCCTTCAATTTTAATATTCTCCCGCAAGCTGGACTGTGGATGATCAACAGTCCCAGCTTGGAAATATGATGAAGGAACAAAGATGACGGTAGAGGCTTGGTTAATACATCCGCCGTTTGGTGAAGTGCAGGGACATGGAAGAGTCTGATCAGCCCATCTTGAATTTTCTTTCGCACCAAGTGGCAATCAATCTCGATGTATTTTGTCCTCTCATGAAACACCAGATTTTTAGCTATATGTATCGCTGATTGACTATCGCAGAAGACAGCAGCAGGTAGAGTGTGTTGAATCCTTAAATCTCTGAGCAAGTAAGTGATCCATTGAATTTCGCAGCTCACAGATGCTAAGGCTCGATATTCAGCTTCAGAAGCACTTCTTAAAACAGTCTGTTGCTTCTTCGATTTCCATGAGATAAGGGAGCCTCCTATATAGACACAGTAACCAGTAGTAGAACGCCTAGTATTAGGGCATCCTGCCCAATCAGCATCATAGAAGGCTGTGACTTTGAGTTTAGTATTGCTGGGGAAGAACAAGCCCAAATAATGTTTTTCAAGTGGAAGAGTACAAAAGTTTAATGCTCTGATACCATGTTGAAAATCTCCACATAAGGAGAAAGAAGGAGAAATTGAGAAACTCCATATAAGGAGAAAGATGGAAAAATTGAGAAACTCCATATAAGAAGAAAGATGGAGAAATTGAGAAACTCCATATGTTAAGAAATGAATCTCTATATAAGGAGAAAGAAGGAGAAATTGAGAAACTTTATATAAGGAGAAAAATTGAGAAATTGAGAAACTCCATATAAGAAGAAAGATTGAGAAATTGAGAAACTCCATATAAGAAGAAAGATGGAGAAATTGAGAAACTCTATACAAGGAGAAAGAAGGAGAAATGAAGTTGTAGAGATTTTGATTTATGAATGAACAACTTAAGAAAATAATGATGTACAACATGGATATTTATACTAAGAAATGAATCTACCTAGTTGTATATACAAACAATAAAGGAAGAAAGTGATGAGAAAATTAAGGAAGCATGTTCCTTAAATTGGGGAGGAAATTAAGGAACCCTAAATTAAGGAAGAATGTTCCTTCAATTTTCACAGTATTCGAACACTTAAGCCGTTTGAGACATAATTTGAATTAGAGAATTAATCTGCTCTTTTTTTTCCATCTTTTTCCCTCCGGAGACAAATAATCAACGGCGGCATCTATCAAAATCTCCAAAGATGTCTTCTTCTTTTTCAACTAGTTTTTTTTTAACTCATTGGGATGTTGATCGACAAAAGAAATTGAAGCTTGTTAAAAATTTCTTCGTTTGTTCGCTGTAAAACATTAGAAGAAGTAATAAGGGCTTTTCATCTAACAAAGGAGTAATTTTATATTAGAATATTTCAGAAACTAGGGGGAAAGTAATCAAGAAGAAGGGAATATCACTATAAAAATAATTAAAAGGGAATTTCATCAAGTAATATGATTACAATACAAAGATCATGACCGAGAAAAAGATAATATAGATATAGCAAAACACAAAATAATGGTTGTGTACAATTCCGTCGACGAGAGAGAACCGAGCTCTCTTCTTTATACAAATCAAAAATCAACAAAAAAAGGAACATTCCCAAAATGCCTCAAAACTAAAAGAGAACAATTAAACAGAAACAATAGGATTAAGACTATTAAACGCATTAGGGCTTAATACGATGGCATCTCTCACTTCTTGCTCACTGCATTCATCACAGCATCAGCTGCTCCCTGTGCCGTGGCTTGCACTTGAGCACCAGCCTACACAAGAAATTGTAAGAAAATGTTACTTTGACATATAAATCTAAATTTAAATTTAGTACATTTATATTGTCATGAATTGGGGAAAAACTAGTATAGAATTTTGGATACATTTTGGACCGACTTCATCGCAGATTGGGCAGCGCCGGTGGCACTATTAATCATGTTACTGGCCTTCTCCTGTAAGAAATTCATAATCACAATTTTGTTTATTTTCGAATGTCACCATTTAAATTCATGGAAAAAAAATTAAAAATGAACGAACAATACCTGGGCTTGGCCCTTGGCCACACCAGCGTCGTAGCATGCTTTCTGGGATTTATCCATATCTTAAATTTCTTGAAATGTTCAGGAAATTCCAAACAATAATTGTACCTTGGAAGATAAGAAACTCTTAGATTTAGAAGTTAGATGATGAGATTCCTATGGAATTGGCCTCCATTTTATAGTTTCTTGAGGCTACTCAGATTGCCACGTGGCCATATTCCATCCACAAGTTAATAATTTAATATGGATGAAATATTGAGTGTTAACGAGAAGATATTTAAGAGATGAAGATGATGACGTGGCGGACGACGACGACATGGCCAACTGGAGTTTCCCATGAGAAACTGGGAGACGACTTGAAGTGCCCTTGTCGTTTGTGACCGACGTCAACGTATGATGAGAAATTGTACTCTGGTCTCTATTAGGACTGAGCATAACTTTCGTTTTTAAGTTTTCGAATTCGTATCTGATACTTTTTTTCGAATACATATTTAGTGTTTGGATTTGGATAATAAATTTTTTTGGATAGTTGCACTTTTTTCAGATTATTCAAAAAAGCCGAAAATAATAATTTTATGCTGTTTGGACAGTTGGTTGGCATGTGAGTTGAGTCGAGCGAGTCTTCCCCATCGAGTTGCTATTGTCACAACACTATTTAGTGACGAAATTCTTTTAGTTACGACATGCTAAAATTTATTTTGTAAAAGATCAATGGAGTATCTTCTTGCCCAGTAATTTTGTAAAATTTCAGATAACGCCCAAGATATCAATTGATGTTGTCGGTGGATCGGTGCTTTGTGGCAAATGTCAAAACGCGAAAATGATGGGGTGTAATCGTGCATAAGGATGATAACTCGGTGTACTTATAGTAGTCATTTTAATAACTCAGGTCTTAAGTAGATACTTTTCGAAATATGCGATACTTTAATCAAATGTCCTTAAACCCCTAATATTAACATCACTTATGTTTTTTTCCAAAATTTAAAAATATCCGAACCGGTTGTCCGACGAGATTGCAGACATACAAGTTCTCCTACGTGCTTAGAGCCATCTTTGAGATGTGTTTGGAGAATCCGATAATATTTAATTTTGAATAAGTAAAATATCACATGTTTATCGATATATTTTCTCTATGATTTTCTAGTTGTAGTATTTTTCTTCCCAGATAGAGTTTCCATGCTTTTTTCCGGTAGGTAATTGAGTTTCCATTCCAGTATATAGTTCAAATATTTTTATAACTTTGTACAAATTAAATCAGATTTTTTTTGGTTGTTTGTACAAATTTATAACTTGTATTTTTTCTTACGATTGTCCTAGCTCATTAATTTCCTAGATTCTCAAATCTTTTAGGTTTCTTGAAAAATAATCATCGTTTTAGACATTTAACTAAAAGAGAGGATTTATAGTCAATAATGTTAACGGAGATCAAAACCATGATTCATGAAGCTCGAATTAGCGTGGATGTTCAGAGAGATGAAGGAGCTAATCGCGAGCTGGAGAAAGATGAGTTAGAGGAGGATTTAAGTAATAGGGTTATAATACAAAGATTATGGACCGAGAGAAAATAATATAGACATAAACAAAATATATAATAGATGATGTGTAAAGTTATTAGATCGATGGACGTCAACTGCATAGATTGAGCTCTCTTCTTTATACAAATCAAAAGATTGATTAAAAAGAGCATTCCCAAAATGACCACAAAATTAGAGGAGGACAATTATGCAGCAAAAGCAGGATCAAGACTATTCCAATTAGATGTAATTACCTTTTGGTGAATTTAATACAAATTTATTTATAAAAAAAGCAGGATCAAGCCTATTGATCGCATTAGGGCTTAATATGATAACATCTCTCATTTCTTGCTCACTGCATTCTTCACAGCATCAGCTGCTCCCTGTGCCTTGGCCTGCACTTGAACACCAGCCTACACAAAAATTGTGACAAAAATAATAAGTGACACATAAATTAAAAACTAAGATATAGTATATATATTGTTACTAATCGGGAAAATTTGGTGTATAAATTTGGATACATTTTGGACCGACTTCATTGCAGTTTGGGCAGCACCGGTGGCATTATCCATCATGTTGCTGACCTTCTCCTGTAAGAAATTCATGATCACAATTTTGTTTAATTTCGAATGTCACAATTCACATTCATGAAAAAATATTTTAAAAAATTAACGAACAATACCTGGGTTTGGCCCTTGGCCACACCAGCGTCGTAACTTGCTTTCTGGGATTTATCCATATCTTAAATTTCTTGCAATTTTCAAGAAGAATTAGAAGTTTACAAGTACTATTGGATGACGAGATTCATTTGGACATTGGTTACCCTTTTATAGATTCTCGAGGCTACTCAGCTTGCCACGTGTCCATTTTCCATCCAGAAGTTAATTTGGATGGAAATTCTGGGTGTTAACGTGAAGATATTTAGTGATGAAGATGATGATGTGGCGGACGAGAAGTGGTTGGTTGGTTACCGACGTGGTTTGGTTTCACATGAGAAACTGGGAGACGACTTGAAGTGCCCTTGTCGTTTGTGACCGACGTGAGAAATTGTACGTTTTTTTAGGGGAGCGAGCATACTATCTATTTATATTTAGGCACGTTGGCCAGAACCGAAAAGCTTTCAGATCAGCATCGGCGGTATCGGAGGAGAAATCATCTTCCAAGATTTCGGGTTCTAAACGATATTGAGTTTTGATCTTTTCACAAATAATTTTTTTTCTATTTTTATATAGGCTGAGAATTGATCAGCCAATTGAAAAACAATGTAGGATCCATTGAGCATTAGTGTAACACAATTTTTATATGTTGTCCAGATAATTTTTTATAAATTTGGATTCAGATAATTTTTTCTTTAATTTAGATAACCTAAAATTTATAATTCGAAAATATCCAAAATAATAATTTTGGGCGGGCTCAATTTGTTTTGACGGTTGGTATAACACGATTAATGGAGATTTAAGTTTTAAACCCTAACAAAGTATAATTGTTTGGTTTAAAATTTTTAACTTCCAAAAGAATTTTAAAATTGGGTTGGGGCTGTGACTCGTACAACTTGTGCTAAAATTGGTCAAAGTGATAAAAACTTAGATTTACATAAAAATGTGTTGATTCAAAATCTTACAAAATTTAAAGATATTATTGACAAAGTGCCTCCTAAAAACTTACCACTATCTCCCAATTTCCCAACTATCTACTTATAACCAGTCTTGATTCTCGTGGCCGTTGTATAACTTACTAAGCTTCGATTTCTTCATTCATGTTCCTCTTTGGCCCTTGTTGGCATTTGTATTTTTATTGTATGTTTGAACTCCATGTTTAGATCTTTGCTTGCGTTAGAAAGAAATAATTTTATAATAGAATATCTGGAAATATAGAGCAATTAATCAAGAAGAAGGGAATTTCACTATAAAAAACGATATAATGGAGTACAAAATACCCCTGGATTTATTAACTGATGGAGAGAGAACTACACAGATTGAGCTCTCTTCTTTATACAAGTCAAAAGATTAATTGAAAAAAGGAGCATTCCCCAAATGCCCACAAAACTAAAAGATGACAATTAAATAGCAAAAGTAGGATTAAGACTATTAATCTTATTAGGGCTTAAAATGATAATATTTATCATTTGCGGCTCATTGCATCCTTCACAGCATCAGCTGCTCCCTGTGCCTTGGCCTGCACCTGAGCTCCGGCCTACAGAAAAATTGTAACAAAATAATAATTTATACGTAAGTTAAAATTAAGATATAGTATATATTTTGTCACGAATTATTAGTGTAGAAAGATAGATATTCTGATACATTTTGGACCGACTCCTTTGCAGATTGGGCAGCATCCGCGGCCCTATTCATCAAGTTGCTGGTCTTCTCCTGTAAGAATTCATATTCACAATTTAGTACAATTTCGAATGTCACATTCAAGAAGAAAAAAATTTAAAAATAAACAGACAATACCTGGGCTTGGCCCTTGGCCTCACCAGCGTGGAAACTTGCTTTCGTGGAGTTATCCATAATTTAGTTAAATTCTTGAAATTGAAATCGAAGAGAAGAAATTGATCACTAATAAGCTGATTAGTGCTAGAAAATGCTAGTGTTGTGTGATGGGTATTTTTGGTTTGCCTTAATTTATACTGTTTCGAGGCCGCACCGATGCACGACACGTGTATTTAAAAGTGTCTTGGTAATCGACACGTGACATTCCTATTTTTCTGTGTTCTGTTTATAATTAGGAATTGGGAGATTTTTAAGGCTCTTGACTAGGTCAGCTAGTTACAGAAAACAATCCCCTTTTGAATTTTATTATTTACTAATATTATTATGTATTATATGGTTTTAGATAAATGATAGAATACAAAATGAGAGTTAGATTTAGGATAAATTTAAATTACTGATGTTGGAAAATGCAATATGGAGCTTGTCTTTGGGGAAAAAATCCCTTCTTAAATTTATTCGACCACAGCCACGATTAATTTGAGAGAGTTGCTGTCAATGATTTATTTCTTGCTAGGAAAATGTTAAAAATAACTTCAAAATGCAATGTGCGGCTTGATTTTTGTGAAGTTTAGGATTTTTGTTTTATTTATGTAACTTTTCTTAAATCTTGGATACTATAGTAAAACTTGACTTACTTTCTTCGGATATTGCATCATGTTTATATCAGCAACACGACATATATATAAGTGCTTACAAAAAAAATTAATACTTATGAACTAAAATTTAATGACTATGAATTCAATCCATGAACATTTTCTGTTATAAGCTTCTGCTATATCCTGAATCGTTTTGATATTTTAATTGAGGAGAATTTTCTGAGAGGACCCAACTTCTTTTTAGATTTATTTATTTTCATCTTGATTTAACTGGTCCAGTGGTATTTTTCTAATGTTGACCTTTTCATCTTTTTTTTTACCCAGACCAAATTTGCATCCCTTCATTCGGCCCATAAGTGAGGCCCTTCTCTTCCCCCATGGTCCATCTGGTCTCCTGTATGGGCTTCTTTTGTGATTCTGGATCGGAACTGGGCTTCAAATGCGGCCCATCTACGGTGTTGCCTTTGTTTTTCCTGGCATACTAATTAGATGTAGCCCATTTGACACTTTCTTATCCGAGACTCAATAAATTTGAATTCAAATTCAATTCACTTTCCATATTCACGAGTGGTTGTTTTGGGCCAAGGTTCCTAGAAATTTTATTAACCAAGATCTATTACATTTCCTAGAATAAAAAAGGTGAGTTGAGATCGTTATTTATTTGCATTCATCTGGTGCAACTCCCTCCCAATACTCGTACACATTGAAATTTTTAGAATAATGAAGGATTTACTTATTCGAAAAATATGAGTTCTCCAATTCAAATTTTTATAATTTATTAAAGAACTTTTTACATTTCAAAAACTTTAATCAATTAAATTCATAACTACCTCGATAGCATGTGGCATGAAAAAACATTATCCTCTTCGACCAGCTGTCCTAGTCATAAGGTTAGAATAAAATCTCTCATACCTTCAATAATAATAAGACACGTAGTAGTGAAGTGCTGGCACTGGAAATCGACACGTATCATTTTGCCATGCAGCTTGCAGTAGACGTGGCAAGCAATAGAGCAGCCTCATGAAACTATAAAAAGGGAAGCCAAGTCCATAAGAATTCCATCATCTAATACTTGCAAACTTCCGTCTAAAATCTCGAGAGTTTCTTAGCTTCCAAGGTATTAATTGTGTTCGGAATTTACTGAATATTTCAAGAAATTTAGATATGGACAACACCCAGAAGGCAAGCTACCACGCTGGTGAGGCCAAGGGCCAAACCCAGGTATGTTCTATTTTGCTAACTAATGAAAATTGATTTTCATTTTAAATTTCTTATGTGTTTTGTAATTTTGTAATTTGAAACTAAAGAAGTGTGATTATGGTTTCTTACAGGAGAAGGCCGGAAATATGATGGACAGGGCTAAGGATGCTGCCCAGTCTGCAAAGGAATCCATCCAAAATGTATTTAAATTTCATGTTTTTTAATTTATTTTCTTTTTTAATATGTGACACCCACCAATGAGGTACTATGTAAATTTATTTTGCATAGATACTCACTGGACATTTAATTTGTTTTATTGTAGGCTGGTTCTGAGGCCCAGGCCAAGGCACAGGGAGCGGCTGACTCTGTGAAAGATGCAATGGGCCAGAAGAAATGAGATCTTGGGGAATAAAAAATAATCGGGTCATATTTTAATTTCGCACCCAAGAATATGCATTTTCTTGGTGTATCTAGGAATATGCATTTTCTTTTTATTTCTCTTTTGTTAAGTGAGCATTCTGGAAATGCTCATTTATCTCAGTTTACAAAGAAGAGAGCTTCATCGGTTTAGGTCTCTCTCCAGGGCAGTTCATAAAATAGGGAAACTTGTTCCCACTTTGATTACTTGAATGTAATGCGAATTTCCGAATTTTGGGTATTCTGTTCTTTCCCTATTACTCTGCACTTAATCCTCACCCTTAATTAGGGAACAATCCATCGAACTTGACGATTTATGATCACATCTGTTAATTTAAAAAGGATCCTTCTTCCCTAATTTGGATAGTTTAATGGAACCGAATTATGTATTTAATGCTTTAGTTCAATTAATGCATGGCACTATTTTCAAGATCAAGTTTACCAATGATTATTTTTAATTGCCTCTAGACCTATTTTTTAAAAGACCTACTACTGAATAAAATATTGAAAATTTATACAAAATCGACATCTAAAATAAACTATAATCTTAAAATAAAATATTTATTTATTCTTAAAAATATTACTTAGGAATAAGAATTAACAATAGTATAAAATTAGAAATAAAAATTAAAAAATTAGAAATCAGAAAATAACATTGAGTTGAACAGGCGTCGGGACTCGCTATTTTTCACATAATGCAGATTTTTTAGAGATTTTATAAAAAAAATCACTTTAATCTAGAAAGACTTACTATGCTATTTACGTTGAGTAGGATAGATTTACTATAGAAAGACTTGCTATGCCAATTTTTTTTTGGGAATGGGAGGGCGAATCGTCCCTGTATAGACTTGCTATGCCATTTTTTGACTTTTTTTTGGAATGGGAGGGGCAAATCGTCCCTCCCAATATAAACAAAATGGTCAATTGCATTCTATTTACTATTTAGTGCAGGGCCTCCTCTCGGCAAGAGGCAACGATCGTCGGCCTCGTCAAAACCTTCTCACGAGAAAATCCAGTAGAAAAAGCTCGAGAGAGGGAAAGAATACATCGGTAAGGAAAATTTCTCCTTGGCGTTTGGGATGCCGCAAAATTTGGCCCTGTACCGTCGAAAGCTAAAATATCACCGGGAGAAGGATCTCCCTGTCAATCACGTATACCGAAGAAAATTAACACCTCGCAAATCATCCACATAAGCTTCAAAGCAGGAACTTAAAGGGCATCAAAAATAATATAATCAAGGGAAATCTCTAGAGCATACTTAGAGAGCACAACTGCCACCCGGTTGTCCTCCCTCTAAGTGTGCTGAATGTCAATCCTTAACCAATAGCTCGCGTGCCCTCGAGATCAGTCGCCAAAGGGTGGGCCCGGTCAGCCTCCCACATAAGCTTCAAAGCAGGAACTTAAAGGGCATCAAAAATAATATAATCAAGGGAAATCTCTAGAGCATACTTAGAGAGCACAACTGCCACCCGGTTGTCCTCCCTCTAAGTGTGCTGAATGTCAATCCTTAACCAATAGCTCGCGTGCCCTCGAGATCAGTCGCCAAAGGGTGGGCCCGGTCAGCCTCCCGTTCCACGCATAGGATGACTAGCCTCCACTTGGACTCTTTGAAACCTTCTTTCCTAAATGAGCTCAAGGCCAAGGACTAGGCCTATAGCTCCGCAGCCAAGGAGGTACAACTACCAATGTCTTTAGCAAAATCGCATAACAAAATACCACCTGAGTCACGAATAATACCACCAGCACCAGCAGGACCTGGGTTGCCCATCGAAGCTCCATCGGTATTGAGCTTGACGAAGCCATCCGGAGGCCGTTACCAGGAAATTAGGATCTCGCAAAGTGGGAGAAGTGGAATAATCTGGTCCGCAAAGACACGAGCAAACTCTCGTGTTTGTGAAGTAATAAAGGAGGGGAGTGCCCCGAGGTGGAACCAGGTCTAAAAGCAGACTCGTTCTGCCATCGCCACAACCACCAGCAAGTAGTGATAAAGGTCGTCGCCCACAGTGGATCATCCATGGGGATAGTAGTGTCAGAGATATTGACATTTACGTTGGGAGTAGGATACCCAAGTTATACCCAAGATACTTGCTATGCCATTTATGTTGGGAGTAGGATACCCAAGTTAAATGAGCCATTTGTAATAAAAATGGGCTTTTCAGTAAAACTTTGGGGCTAGGCCCATTACTATTTGAAGCCCAAGCTCAATACCACAAAAATAATTCCCACCCCTCATTTGAGACGCACTTTTGACCCGTCCGACTAATGAATCACATTCACAATTCACAAATAATTAAAACATTTTTTCCTAAACCAGTCGTATCATGTTGGCTAAATTTGAACCACTGACAAAATTCTTTGTACTAATTCTTAACACGAAAATTTACGGAGCTTAATCTCGAAATATACTAGTTAAACTAAAATGTTAGTATCAAAACATTTTGAAATTATATTATGAAATCTATCCTATTTAGGAATCTAGTTAAATAACGTTCACATCTCCATCATACATCAGCAAACCTCTCTATTTGGGAAACTAATTAAAACAACCCAAACTGGAAACTTAGTTCCCAAGTTGTAGTTTGCTTCCAGCAACGGTCGGAATTAGGAAACAGAAAGCTCCCTATATAAAAAACTCCCCGCTTCCGTCTTCCGCCATTAATTCTCCACTCTCTGGTCTCCCCAAAACTACGACGAAGATGAACCAATTACCTTCGGATGACACCCAGATCACCTTCATCGTGGCAGAGAAGTTCCAAGCTTGGGATTTCCTCCACCCACGGGACAGGGTGGTGACCAAGTCCATCCTCTCCCTCTCGGACTTCGTTGCTCCGGGGGCTTCCCCCATCTCCACCATTGTTGGGATCCCCGACGACGGGAAGTGCATCGTTGGGGCCGTCATCCGTCGGGCCCTCGCAATGCCGGACTGGAGCGACAAGCTATTCGTGTGCGTGCTCATGTCCGACTCGGATGACAAGGACTTGGCAGGTCAGGGGCGGTTCGACTTGCGGTTCGCAGTGGTGTACGGGGCGAGAGGCGCCCCGGAAGAGGAGGACGCGGTGGGGTGGGACCTGGTGGACGCATGCAATGTGGGGTCGGTGAGGGAGGTCTTGTGGGCTTGTAAGCCGCCGGTTCCTTGCCTGAGAAAGGCAATGGAGGCGGAGGAGGGGAGTTCGTGTCTGATCTGCTTGGTGGAAGTTGGTGGTGGTTGCGGCGGCAATGGGGCGGCGGCTTCCGCCAGTTGCGGCCATGTTTTCCATCCTCGTTGCATTGTGAATTGGCTTGCCAAGAACCCATCCTGCCCTTTGCATCTGGGTCTCTAGTAGGGTTTGATGGTGTAGCTTCCTCCTGTTTCTTTGGATAGGTTATTTAGGTTTAACTTGTACTGCTGGGCTGGATTTTGCCTGTGGTTCTATTGATATTACTATTCATCAAATTGGCAATAAAGTTCGGCATTTTAAATATTTTTTTGGTTTAGCAAATTCCTCGATCTTCTGATGTCAGCTATCATAATCTCGGAAAACAAACTAATAAATGGACCCACTCTCAACTGTGATGGAGAGGAAATTGGATTCTGATTATGGGAGAAGAAATTGGATTCTGTACTCTTTTTTTTCTTGTTTGTATATGGAATTTTTTCAAGGGTAATTTGGTTTTCAATTGCATATGCCATGGTTGGTTTTGTCCAAGTAATGTCCTTGTTGCCATTTTGTTAGTCTTAAAGCTCCTCTTTTTCCGGATCCAACTTGGTTTTGTTAATTCTGGTTTTGATTAGTTGATCAGTTGGAGAAGAAAACCAAAATTGATGCCGGAAGAGATGGTGAGGTTTCAATTGCAGTAGCTTTTCATCTGGTGCTCCTTGGAGATTTTGGTGTTTACTCGGTAGTGAGTCCAATCTTTGATTCATCGGATTAGGCATCATTGCGCTATGTTATTTTATCTGATTGCTTTTAAGCTGGAACACTGCGAGTTTGTCAATCATCCAGATTGTTTTTTGTTCTTTGCTATTTCTGATTTGCGTGCATCTATACGTGTCATGGGGTCGTGTGGTCAACAACTATAGGCACGAGTCTCATAGAAGTAATTTGCTATGATACTATGTTACAATCTCCAGTTTCAACACTTGTAAACAAAATCACCGCATCTGCAACTAGCAATGTGTTAATCTCAACAGTTTTCAAGTGAGAACGAATCAGTTCAACTGTACATGTACATTCTTATGGCGTTTCAATGTTTTGCCATTGGATTTTCTGATGTTGAACTTGTACCGCAGAATGGGTTACCCAATACCATCGACGTGTACCAGGTTTGGAGGTATTGAATCGAAGAACAGATGAGTAATTGCAGAAATTTTGACGCTACAAAGCAAGTTCGAGCAAGACAGGAAGCGGATTCAACAATTGCAAGGAAGTTACCGAGCCACATAGTCAAATGAAGACTGACCGGGCAGCTGAACCATTGATGACTGAGGAATTTCTTGTTGGTCCCAATGAAAAAAAGGTGGAGGATAAGCAGCTTTGCATATTTCATTTCCCAATTGTTGGCTTTTTGACTTGTTAAATTGGATAGCAGAGTAGTAGCTTTAGTTTCTGAAGCTGCTCGTATGTTGTTTACATGGCAATTGAATTCCCAATTTGTGAAGCTAACTCGTCAGAATTTTCCGAATCTAATCACATTGCCAATTACTTGAAGATTCATCACTTTGTCATTGTTGTACATTAGACATCTGCTCAAGTGATAGAAATGACATCTATATTATAGTAAAAGCCGAAATGAGAATAGGGTTTAGGGTTCCATTGCATCAAGTTCCAGCTACGGAGGTTGAATTATCTTGGTCCTCAAAAATGATGATCAATAGCTAAAAGGTAATAAGTTTAGTTCACACCCCATTTGGATTCAGTTTAGGACCAATATCACAGAGAGCTCAGTGAGGAGACTTGCTAATTAACCTGAGCCCCGCATCTTCATATGTTCGGATTCGCAAAGCACCAACTGAGCACAGGATCAAGGTTCAATTTCAATATATGGAATTTGGGAAAATAATTGGCTCTCGTTCCAACCCCTTTTCCTTTTTTCCGAAACAAGACTCCTACTGGAATAACCTCTTAGTGCGAATAGGTAGGAGGGATCATACAATTAGTTTTTAGAATGTGAACACAGAGGGAAGCTAGAATAACGTATCATTGACGTCTCAACTAATGCAACCTTCCACGAATCAGCGACCTATGCACGAACCAAGAGAATTCTATACCAAATTCCCACCAGTGTTCCTAGACTCTGTGGCCACCAATTCACTTTCTGCGATCTTATCGGATATAAGATCCTCTCTTTTAGACCCAAGTCAAATTTTTTCAGCCTACTCCACCATTAACTTGGTAATAACCAGATGATGGGTTTATTGAGATAGCAAGCGCAGGGAAGATAAAGGGTTATAGTATTATAAATGAAAGGTCCATTCATTCACTGGAGCATAATCCCATCAGAATCCATAACAGGCTAATAGCCATACTCGACGAAAACTAGAACAATGCAAGAAAAACCAGACAACAATTTTATAGATGTTTAGGCAATAAGCCAAACTTATTCAGACAGATGCGCAAACAAACTAAACGACGACCCTAAATTTCTCTTCAGCTTCCTCGTCCTTCTCATCCTCACTCCAGCAGCATCTGAGGGTAGACCGGGGAGACGAATCACCTCCCGACTTGACAAACCGGTGGTAGACTAGGGATCCACCATTGCCAAATTCTTGGTGGTTCTGCACCGAGTTGGAATACCCCATAACATCCAGGGGAAATTTGGTCAGACCATTCAGGTCGGAGTGCAACGCAATTGAGAATTCAGCTGGCTCGAAGCACGCCAAGACCCTCTCAAGCAACTCGGGCAAGTCCACGGATTGGAAATCATAACCCACTGCCTCAAAACTTGCATAGCTGAAACCATCTTCCGGAGTGATGTGGATTGTTGATATGGCCTTCCCTTCAATAGCATTCATGGAGTAGCCACACGGGTCAAATTCAAAGTCACAAATATCAGACTTCGGAAGGATCTTCCTGATACCAGACTCTTCCGTCATTGCTGCGGCTGAGCTCAATTTCGTCTTGTAGAAGACCGATGCTTGCTTTCTTTCCAGTCCAGTCATGCACATCTCCAGGGTGTAAACAGGGTTAGAGTGGCTGATAGTTTCAGCAACAGCAGAATAGACATGCCACTTTTGGGTGTCATCAGGACTGCCCATCACATAAGCTTCGCTCTGCAACCCAAGTTTGGCGAAATGACCATCTAGCACAGCAACTTCCTCAGAGAAACAGCGGTGAGGAAAGGACTGGGCCCCTGGAAATATGAAGCTCCCACGAGTGTACCTCACAGACTTAACCTTCAGAGCAAGGGAGGTGGCCAATCTTATGATGGCAGGGATAGCCAGGAGCAGTTTGGTAGTACCACAAGTCTTGATGATAAGCTTGTACGGGTACACAAAGAGACTGGACTCCGAGAGGACATACGAATCAACATGATCATTTGAGAGTGAATCGACAATAGTGCACTCAGCAGGGCTCAGAATCTCATCCAATTGAGACTTGGACAAAGAGCGGAGGCCCTTCCCCTCGGGATCAGCAAACACACCAGGCTCGAAGAAAGATATCTCGAGCCTCTTCTCAAAGCCTTCAAATCCAATAGCAGAGACAGGGGAGTCCATCTTGCCTCACACCACACAATCCACAGCAGCCAAGGAGCGAACGAGAGAACGACGGAAGCAGAAAAGAAAAGGAAACAAAAGACGCAATCACAAAAGTAAATCTAATGGCTAAAGAACACGGAGCAAGTCTCAGGATGGTTTGCGAGCGCACTGCAGCAACAAAAACAAACAGGACAGATCAGAAAAATGCTCAACATCACAATCAACAAAGGAACAACAACAACAACACTAGAAAACAGAACGAGACTCACGTTGGAGTAAGCAGCAGATCTGAATTTCTTAATTCCGCCGGCAGGTCGAAGGTCTTCAATGCTGTAACCTAGGGGAGCTTCATAGAACGAGGAATTACTACTACTACTAGACTTCTTTTTACCACCTTTCGACTCCATTAGCTCATTCACGCTCTTCCTGCAACAACAAAAACCAACAAAAGATAAGCACCAAACAAAGTCCACTCACCAAAAACGAAACAAACATCATCAACAACAAGAACCATGGGCCTACCAATATCCAACAAACCGTCCCACCGACACAAAATCTCAACAACATGAACCAACCACATACATTTATTAACATAAAAATCTAACCTCTCTCATCAATACAGATCTGTTCCTCAAAGAAATTATAACAAAGCAAACAACCAAAATAAAGAATCTTTTCGAAACCCATTCGGCAATTAATCAAATCTACACCAATTCCAAACGAATAAAAAAGAAAGAACCCTAATTCCAATTATTCTATATAATCGCAATCTCGCATAATCACATACCCATTCAAGAAAAAGAATACCTTAATTTCCCTACAATTGATAATAACAGAGCCGAAATGACGAAGATCGAGATCAAGAGGGATAAATTATTACCGATAAATATTTAAAAAACCAATGAAAACTCTTCAAGCAAATCCCCTCTAGCTTCTTCAAAGGACCGAAAGTTGAGAGCTTCGCAGAGAAAAATCGCTCTAACAGCCGAAAATCCAAATCTCAGAAACCCTAATTTGAGGAAAGGGCAGGCGGCAGCGGCTATAATTCCTTTCGAGGGTTGAGAGAGAGAGTTTCTGTAGAAACGCTACGGCCGGGGATCTATATATAGGGGAGGGGAGGCGATAGGGGCACGTGAGGTTACCAAATTACCACCAAGTCAAGGGAATAATTTCGGTTTTGCCCCTGGGGGATTTATTTGAACGTTTTATTCCTAAACACTTGCCTTTTCTCGTGGGGTATTTTTGGCGAACTGACGCTTTTACCCTTCTTGCAAGGAAGCTTTCACACTTTTTTAAGGATCGGTTTACTTTTTTTTAGAAGTCGTTTTAGGTTTTAGTATTTTCCAGGACATTCCTTAAAAAGAATTGAATGGCTTTGACTGATCTAAAACGCCCTAATTAATGAATGATTGACCCTGGTGGGGCAATTGAGTCCTCGTGGTCTCTCTATTTTGTATATCTAATATCTAGTTACGTAACTAATTTAAATTTGTATCATATGATATTTGAATAATGTCAAAATTTTCTCAAAAAATATTTAACACAATGTATAATGAAGAGGTCGAACTCAAGATCTCTAAATTATACTGGAACAATTTTTTGTCTGATAATTACTTTTTACCATATTTAATTTCTTTTCTGACTATGCGTTACGAATATGTCTTAATATTTTTTTACAAGAATCGATTTTACTATCCTAACAAGGAATTGCATTTTAAAAAAATATTGTACGACTAAATTATTTGTGAAATCTTTTTCTGAAAAGTGAAAAGTTAATAACTCACAACAAAATTAGATTTTTTTTAACTTTCATAAACTATTTTTTTATTTTATCTTTTTGGTATACTCATCTTGAAATATTTTCTTGAATAATTTAACAAGAGGATATTATCTGTTGAATTTCATGTCAACTGGTATCATTCAAACCATAAATTTAACGGTTAATATTTATATTGAATTTCTAATTTTTGACTCAAACAGTCAGCGAAGACCACCCCGCAAAGGAAATAAAGAAATGCCAATGATTAGTTTCCCAAAGAAAAAAAAGCATTGCAATAACTCGGGTTGGAATTAGACATATAAAAGGTGACGAAATTTTTTTAATTAATATTTAACACATTAAGTTTCTGTTAAAAAGAATAACCATTATATTTTTCGATCGTATGTTATGTGTCGGAATCATTACTTTTCTACCAAAGACATCATTTATAGAATGATCACGCATTCATGGGTAACTTTATATTCTGATTGTGTTTTTTAGGTGGGGTAGGAGATAATGAGTATATGATATACTCATACACTCATACCTCCTTCATTTTCAGAAAGTAAAAATGACGTTGCAAAATGAACGGCGGTTAAGATAACGGTAAATTTAGTAGTGCACTGGGAGTTTATTATATATTATTTTTTGGTTTTAATGTTGGAAGACAAGTATTGCTACTTGGCACGAGGAATGGTCAGAAAAACTTTGACAGAGCTGCCTTTTTGTCACCATATAATTAATTCAAAATGGAAATAAAAGGTGCCTTCCAGGAAGAAGAAGCTCCTTTCAAAAAGGAAGAAGAAGTAATTTATGAGCAAAATATATAATAATCAAAATTTAATTTTAAAATTAATTTATTATGCAGATCCGAATGTCTAACGAGGTGGTGGCGTGGTAGCAGTGCGATGTTATTGACTCCGAAGAAGGAAAGGAAAAAGAAATAGAAAAGTGGGATATTTTGTATATTTAAAATGATAATTTAATAGACAAAAAAAATAATGACCATGAATATATTTCATATGAAATGGAGTAATAACAAAACTAGGAAGGTATAGTACTTTATCGTTTCCCCCAAATTTCAAAAACCAAAACCACACTTCTAAATAATTCCAATACTGCATTTCATGAGGAGTCAAAATAGAATCCGCAGGGGCCCTCCTTTAAAGCAAAGATAATTATGCGGCTACTTTTGGGTTATAGTGTGGAGCAAAGAATCTGATTCCTTTTCGACCCAAAAATAGCTTAAGTTGATTAACTAAAAAGACGCGCACTGTTTTTAAAAAAAGCATCTGTTAGCGGAATATTTAGCAAATTAATTAATTTAGTCTTAAATCAGATATAAAATTTAAAATTGAATTTGATCCGAAAAATGGATTATTGCCCATATCAATCACCCCTAGGCTCTATCCGAACACGTACGAGATCTGGAAGGAGAGAGAAACTTGCGTGCCACTCTCCTGTGCGTGTGGTGTGGAAAATTAATGCAAGTGCTGCGAAGTTGTGCTACCGGCGACCACGACTCCTCCTCGTGGTCCCTTTCCATTTTTTAAATTTAAATTTAGGGTTATCATAATTGCCGATTTATATATAGTATTAAACTTTGTTTACTTTTCGAACATTATTTTTGTAATGATGAGAATTAATCTAACCAACATCTGAAAAATAAAGTATGATTATTTGTCATTTTACTCAAATAGCGTTGGTCATGGTTGTTTTCCTTGTCACCCACACGTAGAGACAGATGTATATTAGCTGTCGTCGCTTGTCTGTTCCTATCCACAATATATATATGTATAATAAGTATGTTATATGTAGATCAGCTCCTGTGAGTGTTGTTCTGGTGTGATAAATCGATTTTCAGTTTAAGATTTTCGGAATATCTGAGTATCAAATATTTATTAGAAATATTTTGTGATTCTCATTCAATTTGAATCTAAATCAGTCAATTGCCGTAGTATTTTATACAACTCGAACTAAATTTAGTATTCGAATAACATGCGATATATATAAAAAATTAATTTAACTTCTATATTTTTTCAAAAGGAAATTCCTATTTAGCCTCGAAAAAAAAGGAAAGTCCTATTTAATTTGGTCTGGTCTGAGCATCCAATCGGATGCATTCTCTCTCTTCCTCTCTTGGATGCATGGCTGAGGCCTGAGGGGATCCACAGGCTGCCACTGCATCTGACGTGTATGAATATAGTCCCCATGACTCAGCTGATCTGGACCAAGCAGCGGCAAGGACCGTCCTTGGGAACTGGACAAAAGATTCGATATCCGTGGTCCACATTTGATGGATTCAAAATTATCTAAATTGAACCTTGGCACACAAAATTCCAAATTAAAGATGCCAGGGTCCCACACATTTTAGTTTCAGGTACTACAATTTTGGAACACTGAAAAATTGACATTTATAGAAAACAGAAGAGTAGGAATAATATTATTTTGACAAATATAATTTTTATTGTTAGTAAAAATATATTATCGGTAAATCTCTATTTCGAAGACCTAATGTACGTTTCCTGTTGCTGTAGGCTGTTAAACTTTCATGCTCATACAGCTGAGACTAGTCTAATTCGTTGGGCACCAACTCTTCTACACGAGGTGATAGTGAATTGCGATGTCTCGTTGATGAAAAAAGACCACTCCACAGGTATGGCGGCCGGTAGTCGCTACAAATCATGAAGGTCACTTTATTAGTGATCAAAGTACTATCTCATCTGCACATTCTGCATTGATGGCTGAATTTGGAACAATACAGCTCGCTCTTGATTTAGTTAAAGAAAAGTTTGCTATGTTGAAGTTTTGATTCTGTCTGATTGTGAACTAGTAGTTGATCAATGCTAGATGTAGATCGATAGAATGACAGGTACAGAATTTGGTCTCTTAGGCCATGTTTTCCTTTGCTCTTTTGCTAAGGTGCAAAATTAGATTTACACCTAGATGGCCCAATGTTGTTGCTAATTGGAATGTCACCAAGTTTAGATCCGGACTTTGTGCTTTTAATTGGTTACACCATCCCTTACTCGAGCTTAATGCTCTTTTGTACGCAAAATTTTCAACTATCAGTCAATTGTTTTCTTAAAAAAAGGTTGTTAAACTTGCATCGGTAGTGAGACTTACCCAACCTTGGCTCTCACTGGTCTACATCTTATATGTAACATAGTGCTCATTAATGCAAGCTTGCATCTCGTGTCCACTTGTTGTTTGATAGCTAACACTATGGTCAGCAGTTAGTGAAGTTCTATACTTTTGTAATTAATACCGTAATCAAGATATCCAAAGTGACCACACAACAACATTTGTATTATTGTAGCATCGGGTGATATTAGAGTGTATGTATTTATGCTTTCTATTTTCGTGTACGCGTTTATGTACTTTACATTCTGTAACTATAATTCTTAATGAAAAGTCAAATAGGCTTTATCCTTTTTTTTAAGGTTAAAAGTTAGTACTTGTTATATTAGTCATAAGCGTACAAAAAGAACATTTGTAGATCATGGGGAGGACATTGGATCACCTCCCTAAGATTAGAACCTAGTCTAGATTTCTTAGCGAGTCAATCTATGATACAATTAGCACTCCGAAGGATATGTACAAGGTTACAAAGAGGCAATTTCAAAAACTTGACTTGCACTTCCGAGGCCTTTAACTCGCAATCCCAATCGATAGAAGAGGAAGTGTTGTTCAATTACAAATAGGCTTTATCCTTGAAAGAACATATACGTTTTGTATTTCATGTCGTAGAGCCCGACCAAATTGATAAAGGCCGAAATGTGGTCAGATATGGGCCAGACTAGCTAGCTCCGAAGAGTACTTGTATTTCAGTAGAATTATGGACCACAATTAAAGAATTGGAAATGGCACATGGCGCTTAGGTGAAGATTAATCATATTTTAAGAGAGAACTAACCGATGTGTGGGGCAGATTAGTCGACGAACTTAATCTCGGACCTTGGATTCAAAGCTTACGAAAATTAATCCCAACATAATCCATGCAAATGACGAAAAAGGTAGGAAGAAAGTGGATCATTGCCTGGGGGCATAATCCCATCAGAATCTATAATAGGATAATAGCCATACTCGACCAAAACTAAAACATTGCAAAATAAACCGACAATAATCGGATATATGTTTAAGGCAATAAGCCAACTTATTCAAACAGAAGCAAGAAACAGAATTAAATGAAACACACTTTCTCTTCAGCTTCCTCGTCCTTCTCATCCTCACTCCAGCAGCATCTGAGGGTAGACCGGGGAGACGAATCACCTCCCGACTTGACAAACCGGTGGTAGACTAGGGATCCACCATTGCCAAGTTCTTGGTGGTTCTGCACCGAGTTGGAATACCCCATAACGTCCAGGGGAAAGTTTGTCAGGCTGTTGAACGTCGCAAGGTCAGCGTGCAACGCTATTGAGAATTCAGCTGGCTCGAAGCACGCCAAGACCCTCTCAAGCAACTCGGGCAAGTCCACGGATTGGAAATCATAACCCACTGCCTCAAAACTTGCATAGCTGAAACCATCTTCCGGAGTGATGTGGATTGTTGATATGGCCTTCCCTTCAATAGCATTCATGGAGTAGCCACACGGGTCAAATTCAAAGTCACAAATATCAGACTTCGGAAGGATCTTCCTGATACCAGACTCTTCCGTCATTGCTGCGGCTGAGCTCAATTTCGTCTTGTAGAAGACCGATGCTTGCTTTCTTTCCAGTCCAGTCATGCACATCTCCAGGGTGTAAACAGGGTTAGAGTGGCTGATAGTTTCAGCAACAGCAGAATAGACATGCCACTTTTGGGTGTCATCAGGACTGCCCATCACATAAGCTTCGCTCTGCAACCCAAGTTTGGCGAAATGACCATCTAGCACAGCAACTTCCTCAGAGAAACAGCGGTGAGGAAAGGACTGGGCCCCTGGAAATATGAAGCTCCCACGAGTGTACCTCACAGACTTAACCTTCAGAGCAAGGGAGGCGGCCAATCTTATGATGGCAGGGATAGCCAGGAGCAGTTTGGTAGTACCACAAGTCTTGATGATAAGCTTGTACGGGTACACAAAGAGACTGGACTCCGAGAGGACATACGAATCAAGATGATCATTTGAGAGTGAATCGACAATAGTGCATTCAGCAGGATTCAGAATCTCGTCCAATTGAGACTTGGACAAAGAGCGAAGGCCCTTCCCCTCGGGATCAGCAAACACACCAGGCTCGAAGAAAGATATCTCCAGCCTCTTCTCAAAGCCTTCAAATCCAATAGCAGAGACAGGGGAGGCCATCTTGCCTCACACCAAACAATCCACAGCAGCCAAGAAGCGGACGAGAGAACGACGGAAGCAGAAAAGAGAAAGGAAACTAAAGACGCAATCAAAAATGTAAATCTAATACGGGGCTATAGCACGGAGCAAGTATCAGGATGGTTTGCGAGCGCACTGCAGCAACAAAAAAAAACAGATCAGAGAATTGCACGGTGTCATAATCAACAAAGGAACAGAATGACACTCACGTTGGAGTAAGCAGCAGATCTGAATTTCTTGATTCCACCGGCAGGTCGAAGGTCTTCAATGCTGTAACCTAGGGGAGCTTCGTAGAATGAGGAATTACTACTACTACTACTAGACTTCTTTTTACCGCCTTTCGACTCCATTAGCTCATTCACGCTCTTGCTTCCTGCAAAAACCCAACAGCAGAATAAGCACCAAACAAAAAACTACCCACCAAACACGAAAACCACGAACATCATCAACAACAATAATGATAGGCAACCTGACTTCTAGCAAACCATCCCACAGGTAAACAAGATCCAAAATCTCAACAGCATGAACCAAACACATCATATCAACCACATACCTTAACATAAAAATCAGATCTTTCTGATAAATTAAAATCTGTTGCTCCAAGAAATAAATAACGGATCTTTCAAAAACCATTAGGCAATTAATCTAGTCTACACCCACCCACAATTAGCGATGCCATCTCCACGAAACAGATAATGGATTATTACAATTAAAAAAAAACGAAAGAGCCCTAATTCCAATTATTTTATTTAATAGCCAATCTCACGTAATCGCATACCCATTCAAGAAATCTTCCATTTCCCTAACAATTGATCATAACAGGACCGAGATAATGAATTTCGAGATCGAGAGAAATAATTATTACCGATAGATATTAAATAAATGGAACTCCCGATGAAAACTATTCAAGCAAAACCCCCTTAAGCTTGTTCGAGCTTCGAAGAGAAAAATCGCACTAACAGCCGAAAATTCCAATCTCGAAAACCCTAATTTGGGGATAGGAGGAGGAGGAGGCGGCTGCTGTTAAAATCTCTTGAGAGTCTGAGAGGCTCTATATGTTTCGCGAGTTCAATTGAAATGCTAGGGCCGGGGCTTTATATATATAGTGGAGGGGAGGCGGTAACGGCAATCAGGTACTTATCGTCTCTATCCATTTTTTTAATATCATCCGGTATTCAGTTTATAGGGCCGACTAATCTAGATTCGAGCTGGTTATGACTTTTGAAAGGTGGCAAAGCTCCCAACAAGTATTTAACACTGCTTTTCCAACGACTCGAACTCGAAATCTAGTTCAACTAGAACAACTCATTGACCAGTTGATCTAAATATTTGTTGGTACTATCCATCTTTTCTTTATACATCTGATATTGGAATAATTATTAATCTAACTAATCTAAAATTAAAACAGACACAATATTTGAACGATGTCATATATTTTTTTTAAAATAAAAATTCAAACTTGAAACATATAAATTAAATTAGAGTACTCTCTTCCAATTTATGTAAATGATTGTTGACCGGTTTATTTTACCACTCTTGATTTATTTTTCCAACTATACGTTACGAATCTGTTCTAATATTTTCCAAGTCAACTTGTATTATTCATACCATAAATTTAACGGTTAATATTTAAATTGAACTTACATGTTTTGACTAAACCAGTCCGCGGCGACTCCTCGACGGAAATAGGAAAGGTAATTAATCCACTGTTTCCAAAACAAAAGAATAAGTACAGTAGTTGGCTTCATATTTGGACACTCGTCAAATCAATTAATTATTTTTTCCTCCCAGAATCATTACTCCCCCGGCCCCCCTACCAAAGCTTCCTACTGTGGATGCATGAATAAAAGTGTTATTTTATTGATGGGATTAGGAGATAATGAGATACTCATACCTCCATTTCTCGTTTCTATATAATCGAATGTGACGACTGCAGGACAAGACTCTAAAGATTGAGGCGAATATTTATTGAGTTAATTATTCAGAGTAAAGTATTTAAATGATGATAAACTTTTATAACAAATATTCAACAAACTAACTAATTTATGATTTCCAAAACATAGCTAAAATGGACTCAGATCGTCTAATTGCGGGTGCTGTAATTTCGTGACTCAAACCATTCGAAGATTGAACAGAAAAGATGAATTTTCAGAGAGTAAAAATGACTTGGCAAAAATGAACGGCCATTATATAAGTGTAAATTTAGTAGTGCACTCAAGATTGTTAGGATATAGAATTAATTTTTAGGATTTTAGGATTTTACAATTCACCATGGACAAAACGAGTCGGAGCCTGTGCAAGATCGGGAGTCGAGAGAAATCCATGAGATCTGAGTGATAACTCTTGAGATCTACGAGTTAGATCTAGCATGTTTCTCAACGGTTCCAGAAGAGATAGAGAAGGATAAGAAATTATCTTTCGTTTAACATTTTAATAATATTTGTTATCAAAAGAACTATACTTCTTTTACTGTATAGATCAAAACACAAAAATCTACTATACTTTATTTAATATTTTTAATAATATTTATTATTCGGATAACTATTGATCGACTAAAATACTTTAAATGACACGATTGGTAATTGTTGAGCCCAGAAATTAATAATCAAATTTATATTAATTAATATCTCTGAAATTAATAATTTTAGAATTATTTAAATCTATATTTTCATCCTACCAATTTTGTGCTACTTATTTCTTTTACATCAATTTCGATGTTTATTTTATTTTATTTATTGTTCGTCAAACCACATTATGTAACCTATTAGATATGTAGTAGATTATCGTTAAAAATGTATTGAATTAAGATTTTTGTGTGTAAATTTATGAAGAAAAACTGGTCATTAATAGAAAAAAATTATAGAAAGGTTATTAATCTTAGTTATTTCTATAATTTTAAATATTTGGTAGATCTTATGATTCGTGTTACGATCCTATGATCTACGCTTTCTCTATGCCCAAACGATTTTTAGTGGGATTCCAATTTCGATAACCTTGAGTGCACTCAACTTTATATCATTCTTATTTTTCATTTTTAACATTGGAGGACAAGTATTGCCACTTAGTGCGAGGAATGGTCAGGAAAACCTTGACGGAGTTGCTTTTTGAGTTTTCGTCACCGTAAAATAGTGATAGGTTCTTTTCTTAAAAAAAAATGATTTATCCGAATAAATATTCTAGCATTGATTGCTCAATATTATTTTTCAAAATAAAATGTAAAATAATCATAGGTGCAGAATGTAAAATAATCATAGGTGCAGAATTTCCTCTTGCTCAATTGCAAGAGGAAATGAACAAAATCAGTAATATCCGGGGTTGGATTGAGTGGGAACAAGACTTATCCCCACTGAAATGGATCAAGATTTTTGATTTATAGACACGGTTTTTGATGACTGTCAAATCTGTAGACACGATTTTTAATGAAATCTGATGGTCCAAACGAAATCCCCTTCGTATGGACAACTTTTATGTTGTCCCCACTCAATCCAAAACCGTAATATCCTATTACTTATTACATAGATTTTTTTTAATAGGTAAATTTTACACCATGATTACATTATATTTGTCAGGATTTAAATCTTGCGCCTCATGAACTTGTCACCTCATGAACTTGTCAATGTGCCGTTAGTAGAGGAGATGAACAAAACTAGCAATAGCCTACTATATTTTTAAGGTAAATTTTACACTATGATTATATAACACTTACCAGGATTTAAACCCTGGACCTCCATAGCTATCTCATCCAAAGATAATACAAACAACAAAACTATGTTACATGGAAAATTTATAACATCGTCAACTACTCCAAAATAACTACAAGCTCAGAAATGTGTATGAACCACATTTCGAGGTTAGGGGCAGGATCCTACCTTTTCCAACAGATTCACTTTGCAAATCTCACAGTCCACTCGGCTGCTATTTCATCATGTTTTGCTCTATCTGCCAAGTACTGGTGGGCAATACCAGGCACCACATGATTATCTGCAACAAGCGCGGAACTTATGGCACCGTCACAACAAGCATAAAGAAGGGGTTGCCATATACCGGGACACGATGGAATACAATTTGTTATAGCAAGGAAACAAAGTAATAGGATGTTTTGTTTCTGTTGACACACTTCATCCGAAATTGGTTTATCACAGACACATGTCAGGAATAGTGCAATACTCATGATATTGTAAGTTGTCTAGTACCCAACACAGCAAGTTTCCAAAACCATTATCAAAGCATCAACCTAGAAGTATACGATCTTGACTCCAATGAAGAAGTCGCTCGTGCAATGTTTGCACAGTTATTGGACAAGGAACTTACAAGGATCTGGGTGCAGGAAGATTGATCTGATTGCAAATAGCACTTTGGTGATAGTAAGGGCTGGACTCCATCCATCCTTCAGAATCTCCAAACTGAGGTTACCATCAGAACCAACATTGCAATGGTATATTCGGGTTTTAAATACCACCTGCAACACAAAACGGAAAGTTTCGCAAATGAACCAAGTTCAAAGTGTGTAACAAAAGGGCAAGTTATACAACAAGGCCGGCCATCTTGAACTCACCTTAGGAGGTCTGAATGGATAATCACTCGGGAATAAAATATCAAGGAAGTAAATACCACCTTGGTATGGTGTTCCTACAAACACAATAAAAGCATCCGTCATCTATTCAAGTCCAATATCAATAATTGAAAAGCGTTAAGAGTTCAAAAACACAGGCCAACTCGGTTCGAAATCGGAGAAACTAAGTTGTGCAACAACACAGGCCACAGCGTCAATATTGAAAAGAACAGATTCTCTGGAGAACACGTTTGGAGCAAATTATTTGCATACCAGGGGGCCCAATGAAGGTGGAGACCCAGTGGTAAAGGTTGTCGCCTTTAGGGCCAGCGGAGCATTGGAGGGGTGGGTCCATGCTGAGCTCCGACATCTCTTTCTGAATCCTCTTCCCCGAAGTCGTCAACGTCGTAGCCGATGGCACTCCCCACGCCGTTGTTGATTGGCTAGCACCTCCGATCGTGGCCCCTCCTATTCCTGGTATAGAAATCCCGCCATTGTAGTTCATGGCAGCGCTCCCCCGTAGGTGTCGGGCCGTTGGCGAGGTCCTCGATGCGTTCGATTAGGGCAAATCCAATTTGGCCCCTTTTCCTTTTTCGGAAACAAATACCCCCCTTGCTTTGTTACGTTACGTGGAAGAATTGAAGCAGGCCAAGCGGGTGACAAGAAATGACGTGGACGACCGGGCGTAGGAATTTTTGGATGACGAGTTCACGAGCGGGCAACAAGAGAATTATTAGATCATTGTTGTTGTGGCCCATTATTTTATTATTAATTGGACCATCGCTTTGTTTTATGCCAAGTTAACCTTGGATTCTCTTCTTTTGCTTATCTTTCTATAAAAACTTCAAGTCTCTCCTTAGATTTATCGAGCTTTTTTCGAGTGTTCGAATCCAAAAAATTTACCCTCTATCATTCTTCTTCCTTCTTTTTTAATTTTCCGGTTGGGCCGGTCAAACCCGGCTCAACCAAGGTATTCGGACAGGAATCTGAATGGTTCAACCCATTCTCCCGAGTTTAACAGGAAAAATCTGTCCCAGTGGTTGTCAACAAGTCGTCGGTTCAACTGCGAATTTTAAAACATTGGAATAAACCCGTCAAGACTTCGACACCGGTGTTTCAAAGCGAGTTTGGAATTTTTTTAGAGCCTATTTGGAACCAATTCTCAAAGGAGATGGATTCTATTTCCATTTTAGAAATGAAAATGGAATGCATTTCCTGTATTTATGTTTGGAACCGAAACTCGAACATAGGAATTGATAGATTGAACCTACTTGCTCCCATAAACTAGATTAAAACCGTCAGATAACCACACAAAAAAAACATTATGATCAGATTGAAATTTGCAACATAGAGAGAGATCCAGATATGATAGATGAACGAACAGAAGTTACAGATCAATTAGGCTTAGGCAGCACTGTTAGAAGATAGTTTTTCTTTACAATTGCCTCTTAGTCCCACTCGAGTCTGCAGATTGAACTTCCTTCGCGTTCTTCTTGTCGTACTCCCGTTTTGATTCTTCCAATTGCTTGGTAACCTAGCAGTTGTTTACCAGCAAAAGAAGTTAACAGCGAAACGGGAACTAAGCTGGATGCTGATGTCGGGTTATACGACGAAAGAAGTGTGACAGCATGCATGCCTACAATGAACCATACATCGGAGCTCATAGTAGCATCGCCAATGAGCAAGACAATATGGGGGAAGATCAGGTCGATGTTCAATGCGATTCCATGACCCGAGCAATTCGATCAGGTATTCGCCATCTATTTTTATTGTTCTATTCTTTGACAACATGAAAAAACCAAGCAAGCTCTGCCCGCCCTTCCAAACTGTAAACTAGAAGGGAGTGGAGTGCAGAGGAAACCTTGATTGAGTAGGCCATTGGAAGCAGTGTATCCGGGTCCATTGCATCATCCGGAAAGTTGCGCAGAGCATGTATGATCTTTTCAAATGGTAATTTTATCTGGTAACAGAAACATCTGATCAACATAAATAGTACGATAAGAGTTGATCGAATCAGCATACGAGTGGTTCAAGAAGCAACTCACCAAGTCATCATGGCAATACTTCAGAAGAGCCAAACCAACTTTAAATACAATCTTAACACCCTGACACAGGGAACATTATGCATTTGTCACCGCCTCTAAACCAAGGAATTCCAATTCATAAGCAAGAAGAGATCAAGATTCCAGTTACTGACCTCGTGCAAGAAAACATCCCATATTCGAAGTGCCAAATGAAACGGGAAAGAGTACGAGAATACAGTTATAAACCACTGACTTGCGTACATACTAGGATTAATCATCTCTTTGGTGAAATGCTCTCCCAACTCTGGCATATGCTTCTTCAACAATTGGTCGAACTGGAATAGATACTGCTGTACAAGGGGGAGCCCAACCTACAACACAAGTAGTCAAGAACATATAAATCCAGTTAACAATCCCGCTAAACTACGAAATGCTGATGAAAGGAACATATATGCTCTAGCTAAGTAGATTCATTGACACTGCCTCTCCTGCAAGGCCTCAGTTATCACCAGAGTCCAATCTGTCCCGAAGATACAAGACTTGAATCATTTCAATCAAATAATCTTTTCCTTAATTATTTGACTTTTGCATCAACAATTCTGCGTCATAACTGTGCTTGCACCACATCATACATTGTCCCACTACTAATCAAACTACACAAATTCTGAGGTACCATATCATTCTGAACAGGAAATATATTGAAAAAAGCGAACAGACAGACATTGAAACGAGGAGCAACATAAATGAACGACTTACCTGATATAGCCCTTCCATTGGAGCATGGACTGCTCCTTTGAGTAGTGCGACCAGCAGCCAAAAGGCATCTTCTTCGCTCATATAAAGAAGCAATAAGCCAGCCACGAAACCCATCCCCTGCATTCGTAATTAACTCAACCTTTCATTCAGAGACTGAATTGACGTATCTATAAGAGCATCAAAGATCCGTACCTGAACATATCCGACATCTCTATCATAGACAGAGTATGCCTTCAAAACATTGTAGAGAGATCGTTGACCAGGTCCATGCCTTTGCTGGAAGAATACATGCGAAGGGAAGGTACGAGATATATCTCGGATTATATCCAGTTCTGACGCGGATGTCTCATAAATGACCAGTTGCTGCAGCAGTTTAACATTTACATCAATAAAGAAGAAACTGAAATCTAAAACTTGCAGAAGAAAGCACCAAGAGATACGAGGGAATGATGTTTGGTTAGACTTCATTACACCACCAATACATGCATGGCAAACATCCAAGAAAGTTTAATTTCAAGAGGTCCAGCTCAAACTAACAAACTGAACATAAATGAAAGACATGTATATAGCAAATGGCCAAAGACGTGCAAAAATAGAACACAGAAGTTCTTATGACTAACTGCTGTGAAGATGTAAACAAAAACATGCATGGAAAATGCTCAAATGGATTCAACCAGGATCGTTGAAACCAGAAAGGAAAAAATCGCTGAAAAAATAATAATGCCACACAAGCTTCGATATAGAGGAGGAAATTATGAAGGGAGTACCTCATAGACCCCAGGATTCATCAGCAAAAGGTCCCTACTTCCAGAGATCAATTGCCAAACAAGACCCCTTAAACAGTCAGGGATTCCCTTCCTGATTCTCCTCTTAACAACATGTGGTTTTCTTCGAACATAATGCTTCCAATCACTACCCCCTACGCCAATCATTTTCCTCCATTTCCGCACATTCCGTCCCTCCCTGAAATCACACCAAGTGTAAAAAATAAGCGACGTTTCTTGTATGATGCACTTTCAAAACTGTTCATTTTTTGCAAACTAAACATCAGAAACATACCTTTCAAATTCAAAGGCCGATCTACCCTTTGTCAAGCCTTCAGGAGAATTACTCTGCTCTGGTTTTGAAAAGCCAAATCTGTCCAAAGATCTAGTCAAAGGAATGGGCGCAGGTTCATGGTCTTCAGATCTTTTGTTTTCCATAGTACTGCATAAAAGTAACTCCCACGATCAAGGAAGAGTCACAATTATGCTTTCTCAGCATGGTTATCCAATCACTTGGACTAACAATACTGACCAACTCAAATAAATCTTGAAATTAAAATAGATTGCTCTCATGTAACCAACAGTGCCCAGCTGCAAAAGATGAAAAATGGAAATAGATGAGAAAACCCAAAAGCAACGCCTTTTGCAAAGTAGCAGTGAAGCACTGATGCAGAAGTAAACTGGACATTTAGAGGCTGAAAAAAGTCTAGCTATCAGGCCAACAGTTCATGAAGAGATCTCATAAGGCCAATAACGGCCGAGTATGCGTCCAGCCTGACCCTACGAAAATGCTTCAAACTACCTGCGGTACCAAATAGGCCTAGAACATAAACACACATTGTTGAAATTGACTCGACAGCAGCAAAACAGCTTAAGGTTGACAGATAACAGTACTAGCCAATTCTGTCTAACCTGGATCAGAAATCGAATAACAAGTTATTTTATACATTCGACTCTTATATCTCCCACAACTGGCGGGGTGATAACTAAAGCACTTTTTAACTCCTCCGTAGATGATTTCACTTGTTCTGCAAGAACTCTCAAGTCATTTGCTTCAAACCATATTCGTACCGTAGTTTAACACATCAAAGCAACCCAGAACCCACCAAGTTGGTTAAATTTCTAGGTAAACAAAACAACAATTTCCCAAGAAAGAATGTACCATGTGCCTGCAACAGATAGTTAACACAGAGCTAGGGTATTCATTAAACTGTCATCTAATTGGATATAATAACTTCAAGTTTCGTCGATAAAAAATCAAAATCAAAAATCAAAAACAAAAGAAGATCCACATCATAAGTAAAGGAGAGCACCAAGAAGACTCCAGCTTCGTGAACTGATCACGAAAACCAATTTCACAAAATCTCGGCAAAGAGAAGCAAAACAAGCAAGGGCATTGGAACCCAGAAATCATTTGCACATGTGAAAATTGGGTTGACATCAAAATTCAATCTTTTCCCCTACGTTGAGAGGACCCAGAAACCAAAAAGAAGAGGAGAAAGCAAAAGGAAATTAACCTGAAAAAGTTTTTGTCTTCCCACTCCCAATCTATCAAATTACCGCTTCAGTCTGGCAGATGCGTTTCCTTTTCTTCGGTTATCATAATTATTGGGCAAAATAGTCGTATCTAAACAAGTATGTTGGTCAATTTTTGAGAATTCTGGTTATACCCTTTGAATCTGCCGTCTTTTTCTTTTTTCTCTACATGGGTCTGGGACTCTGGGTCACCCACCCAGATTTTTCACGGTGACGCAAAAGACGGTGTAAAATTCAGTAACTAACTAATTTATTTTTAAAATATAAAAGTTTAACTGATAGCACATAATTAATTGGTTCGGGAAAAATTTAGGGGTTAGTTTAGACTCTGGAACCTTGTAAGCATTGAACTTTAATTTTCTCCCAAACAAAAGTTTTTTTTCTGTAAAAGATAGAAATTGATCTTACCCCTGAAAAACCGGATAGGAATCATTGTTATCATAGGCACTTGATAATTTATTGGTACGAGTCACTCCAAGGTGGGAGTGGATTGAGGACGGAGTGAAGGAATTGATTCCGTACGGTTTGGACTGAAGGGGGACCGCAGTGGCAAGCGCAGTTATGTGATAATGGCAAGCGCAGTTATGCGATAATGACATGTGTATTTGTGACAGTGGCAAGTCCCCGTTGATGATAATGGCGCACGTGGTTTTTTTCATTTTGATCTCCCATATTTTAGCATTTTTGCAAAAAGGTCACACTGGCACGCACAGTTATGCGATACTGGCATGCGCAGTTATGTGATAATGGCATTTGTATCAGGCCTGCGTTTGTGCGTGGCTTTTTTCATTTTGGTCTCCGTATTTTAGCGCGTTTGCAAAAAAGTCCCCGCGTGTCTTCATTCCGAACGGTTCGGAATCTGAGCATTCCGTGCCCAATCCATACCCCTCCAAGGTATGGGCGGAGAAAAAGTGAACCGTGACTCAGTGAGGTAGGTTCTCACTTCATTCCCGAAAAAAAGTGAGATAGATTCTCACCAAATTTATTAGAAATAAATTACTTTAGTACGGTAAAAAAATCTATGGTCACTTATTTCTTATAAAATTTAGTATAGGATCACTATTTTTTTTATCCATAGTCACTCATCTATATTAAGTCATAATTGTATGGTCATTGTGACTAATTTTAAAATTGTAAAATTTCCAAATATCTCAAACTTTTTTTTATTTTCTCACTCGCCAACATTCATTCCTATCTTCTCTCCACTTTTCCTGTCTCCCTTCAACAAGGAGCCACCATCCGCATTGACATCCCGCCGTCAAAGTCACCATGTCTCGTGAAGATGCTTTCAAGATGATCAAGTTAGAACACATCGATGGCAGATTTTGATAAATGACTTTTTTTCTAACGAGTTGTGCACAATGTCCTTACATCTTCTAATAAAGTAGCCAAAATGCTTGTAGCCCAACGACACAAGGTGTTATAAATATCTAGGAGGTCTATGTTGTTTTTCGGAGGTGGTGTATTTGATTAGGATCTACGGCAGTCGAGGCAAGTATTGGACACTTTCTTCGTAAGACGAGATTGCCCCGTATATTTCAGTGCGGTACGGGCTACGACAATCGTCCCCAAGATACAACGACTGTTCGGGCGTTTCCAAGAACGTTGCACACGTATCTCGAAACTTTCGGACGAACCCTTATATACCCAGAACTTTTGGACGGACTTTTGTAAGTGAAGAACGGGGGAGAGAAGAAGACAACAATGCTATGGAGAATGCACTTGCTGCTGGGATCAGGAAAATGGCAAGGGGGCAGGCCTATTTATAGGCTGGAGGAGGCAGGGAAGCAGCCACCCCGAAGGGACGCGTCCGTTCGGCCAGCAGGCTGGCTGGCTGGGCTCGTGGCCTTTCGGTGGCTTCTGGATCCTTCCAGGCGCGCCCAGACTGCGCTGGCGCCCTTTTGCGAGGGATCTCACAACCCTTCGGCCTTCTGGAAGTCTCCTAGACATTTCAGCCCTTCGTGCCTCTTCGGTGGCCATCCTGGAAGATGTTCGCAGCTCCTCGTCACTTCGGTAGCTGCGCAGCTCTCTCCGGACCCGGGCAAAATACTTAAGGCTCCTCTAGCTCCTCGCGATGATGCGCACGTGCGAAGTGCCAAGTGCACCACAAAGCACTCATTGTGACCTGCGTCCAATACGCCGTGCGCACACACTCGAGCACGTGCGCGTGCTCGTGCTCGTGCGGTGCTACGCACCATCCTCATCGCGATCCGAGTTGGCTTTCCCTCCAGGTGGTCAACTTATTTCCTAGTCAACAAGGAGTTTCTCCTTATAAACTAGGAAATGTTGGTGCCACTTTCCAATGTGGGATGGCACTTTCCATTTTCCCTTTTGAGCTTTTGGACTTTGGGCCTTCTTTGGGCTCATTCACAAATCCTACAATCCCCCACATGAATGATGACCAATGCATGCAGACTTTAATCGAAAGTTCTGACGTGTTATTATTGCATCGAGACAGGTAGCTTGCGGCTTTGAACCTTCTCTAGTAATATGTTATCAGATTTACTCGCTGCTTGGTGAACGTGATGTCTTGAACCATCAGCTTTTGGCATAAACCAAGACAATAATATTTACACAATAATAACCCTAGTATATTTGGGTTCTCACATTGTGTCCATTTCGACCATGGACCGTATCTTGGATTCATAAGTATTTTTCCCATTTGAAGCGGCCTCACTTCACACTTACATAGGTGATCTCCTATCAGGAGTATCCTGCCACACTCCACCTTTATCAAGGTATAGGAATCATTAAAAGCGTAATGCTTATCCTTACCACACCTCTGCAGGTTAATACCTGGGCAGCTTCTGAGAATGAGATAGGTTCCAGGTGATTAACTGAATCCTCCATAACTTAGTTGTCTCATTGAACCAAGTTTGTGGGATCTCCACTCATCATGGTTGAGTTACCGCTATGGACGTTCTTTACTGTGTGGATTTTAATCCCATTCCCTTTACTGCGTTGTACATTTGATCTCTATTGATTCCTTTCGTAAAAGGATCAGCTAAGTTATCCTTGGACTTTACGTAATTAATGGTGATCACCCCACTAGAGATCAACTGTCTAACGGTATTGTGTCTCCGACGGATATGTCGAGACTTTTCGTTGTACATTGTACTTTGTGCTCTCCCGATTACAGACATACTATCACAGTGTATCAATACGGGAGGCACCGGTTTACTCCAGCACAGAATATCCTCTAGGAAGTTTCTGAGCCATTCAGCTTCTTTCCCAGCTTTGTCTAGTGCTATAAACTCCGATTCCATGGTGGATCGAGCTATGCACGTTTGTTTAGAGGACTTCCAAGACAAAGCTCCTCCTCCTATGGTGAATACGTATCCACTCGTGGATTTGGAGTCTTTAGTGTCTGATATCCAGTTTGCGTCACTGTATCCTTCTAATACAGCTGGATATTTAGCATAGTGTATGCCATGGTTTATGGTATGTTTTAAATACCGTAAAACCCTTTCCAGAGCTAGCCAGTGATCCTTCCCTGGATTACTTGTGAATCTACTAAGCTTACTAACTGAGTACGCAATATCGGGACGTGTGCAGTTTGTTAAATACATCAAGCTCCCGATAATTTGCGCATACTTCAGTTGAGATACTGGGTCCCCTCGATTCTTGGCTAAATGTAGATTCAAATCTACTGGAGTCTTAACCGGAGGTTTGTCAAAAGCTTCAAATTTCTTGAGCACGCTTTCCACGTAGTGGGATTGCGTTAATATAATTTCGTCAGCTTTTCTAGAGATTTTTATTCCTAGTATGACGTCTGCCAGACCCATATCTTTCATGTCAAAGTGGTTCTTTAACATATTCTTAGTTTTCACAATAATCTCTTTATTGCTTCCCATAATTAGTAAGTCATCTACGTAGAGACATACAATTATGTAAGCTTCAGATGTGCCCTTAATGTAAATACATTTATCGCACTCATTGATCTTAAATCCATTCGACAGCATTATTCTGTCAAATTTCTCGTGCCATTGTTTCGGCGCTTGTTTTAGCCCGTATAGTGACTTGACTAGTCGACACACTTTATGCTCTTGACCGGGAGCCACAAACCCTTCAGGTTGCTCCATGTATATCTCCTCTTCCAGTTCTCCATTTAGGAAAGCTGTTTTTACGTCCATTTGGTGGATCTCGAGGTTATAGAGTGCTGCAACAGCTATGAGTACTCTAATTGATGTGATTCTTGTGACCGGTGAATACGTGTCAAAGAAATCATATCCCTCCTTCTGTTTTAACCCCTTAGCTACCAATCGAGCTTTGTATTTGTCGATTGATCCATCAGCTTTGTATTTCCTTTTTAGGATCCACCTGCATCCCAAAGGTTTGCAGCCCAGTGGGAGATCCACGATTTCCCACGTGTGGTTTGATGTACGCAAAATTGATGAGGAATTAAAAGCACAATCAAATAGTATAGTGAGTAAGTAGGGTTTCGAACTGAGGGTTGAACACAAAATCAATGCAAATAATTATGTGAAGCTAGGCAATTAAAAGATTGTAAAGATTGTAAAGTAAATAAAACTAGATCGGAAACGCAAATAAAAGACGAGTTGTAAATCAATGGAGATAAACGAGCACGATACCCTTATGGACTACCCATCTATGTCGAGACTATGGTTTTTATGAAGTTCTAACTAGTACCCGGAGTGTTCTAATGCATCTCCCTAACGCTTCCGCTCATTAGGGTGACAAAACTAAGCTAGAGTAGTTCATGATTACTAATTAACGCTTCCGCTCATTAATTAGACCAAGAATTAAACTAAACTCAATTATGAAGTTAACTTCTATCGGGTTATCCCTTAGTATCAAGATTCCTCATTAATACCTTAAGACATGTCAATTGACTCTTCCGTTGATTCTAATGCCTTCCGGTCCATTATTATCAACTAAAATCATAATCTAAGTGATCAAGTTAGATTAAGCATTAAGATCATCAATTGACAACTACTACAAAAGATAATCAAACCATAGCTAACATAGACGAGTAATCACATAATTAGGGCATCGCACTCACAAGAGAACTACTCGCTAAGCATGTTAACAAAGCACAATAGATTAACGAAGAACATGATATCAATTAACATAAAAGATAGAGGAAGAAAAAGCTTAGTCGTGATGATCAAGCTTTGCCAATCCCTTCCCCGTGCTAACTGGAACCGTCCCTTTATTAAGCTCTAAAGGCTGTTCAAAATATTGTAGTAGTAAACGTCTCCGTAGTCACGTCCCCTAAGGCTTATATATAGCCACGAATCTAATACAAAATTAGGAAAACCTAGAAGAGGTTAATCTAAATTGGAAGTTTAACTAGCCAAATAATAATATAAATAATATACCTTAAGTCCTAAAGCCGAAACAGGAGGCTAAAAGTCAAATATTTCCTTTAGCGGATCCGAAATTATAACTAAATAAGAAGTCGGACTAAAGCTGCGTTGGGCGAACTAGCGATCGCTAGTTGAGTAGCGGCCGCCAGTTCGACCCCTTTGTAAATCTCTGTGCTACCCGACTAGCGATCGCTAATCAACTAGCGACGGGGAGCCCTTCCACTTTCACTGGCGGCCGCTAGTTGACTCCCCGTCGCTAGTTGGCCTGCACAGCTTCATTGAATCCTCGTATTTTTCATTTTTGATCCTCTTCCGCTCCGAATTTGACTTCGACTATAAAAGACAAAATGTAGATCTCTCTGCAAGCTTTCCAACGGTATCTTATGCGTTATAATCCAATGCTCGAGTAGAAAGTTATGACTCTTGCAATATGATCTCTTGAAATCTCCCCTCCAACGACCTTCATTGAGCTCCAATTCCCTACAAAATATGGCGATGGGTAGAAATCCATTCCCGAACATAAATATACTAAATCGATCACAAGGTTTAATATGACATGATGAATATAACTCAAAACATGACTAAACACGCACGAAACATATGACAAAACATGAGCATTTACACACTCATCACACCCCCACACTTATTTCCTTGCTTGTCCTCAAGTAAGGCGCATCAGACACACACCCAAACTTTCAAACTCTTATTAAAACACCACCCAACAACCAAGTAGTTCACTTACCTGAGCACAATGAGTAAGAATGTGTAGACACCGCATCCTTGATGGTTTAACCCAGTTTTCGCACTTAGTAGATTACACTAGAAGGTTGACCACTCAGAGGTTCAGAAATTTAAGCTCACATATATGAGTAGTCAACTACCTATCACTCGCGTACACGTCCGGGATCTCAAAGTTTCATACGTCTCACTCAGTGGTGCCTCGATAAATGTGGGGCTCATGATCAAGGGGACTTTTCATTGGGTTGTAATGGGGTTAAGGTCAGGTGAGGATAATATATGTGGGAGGTAGCTAAACCACCCGGCCGAGGAGCTCACAAAAATATTCTAGCTCTCGTCTACTCTAAATACCTCACACTATATCTAATATGCACTCATCCCAAGATTACACCCAAATCCTATTGACCACTTAGCTCGAGCCGTGCCATTTATTCACTTTCCATCCTCTTTCCAAACTTTCCACTTTCCCTCATTCAACCTTTGTTCCATTTCCAACTTTTCCATTCCCTTTTCATCACTTTTTCACTTTTTTCTTCTTCTTTTCCTTCACTTTTCTTTTTTTCTTTCTTTTTTTTTTCTTTTCTTTTTTTGCTTTTTTCACAACCTTCCTCAATCACATGAAATTTATCACATTGCACATCAAAGGCAACTGGTCTCGGCTTCTTTGTTGGCCTCATTTCTACCCATTACCCCATTGTTTATTCCCGAGCTATTCTATCAAATGAACCCTTACAATAATACCCCAAAGATTAAGACCTAATGCATCCTCGGACCAAAGTGATCAAAGGTGGGTAAGATTGTGGATATAGGGCTTACATATTGGCTTACATATAATATTTCAAGGAAAAAGGCTTAAGCTCAACGTGTTTAAACAAGAGATATACAGGGTTTTCAGCTCTAAGGCTCTAGGCTCAAAATCAAAGATGGCCCCCGTCCTGTCACTTACACCCACACCACCAAAACGGTACCAAGTGATGGCATGAAACCCGATGACCGGAGCAATGTAGGCACCTCATGCTATGCAGAGACGGTTGTCTCCTCCTTCGGCTCTAAAATCTCACAAGGTCACTCATCAATGCTGCTAGTATAATCTACCAAGTGCAACCACTAACCTAAACAACCAAGGGTGTTGTTCCTACACGTCTCTACTCATAGTACTCAAACTTGATTCCTAACAAGGTATGAGGTTTAACTTCTAACAAAAGTTCAAAAATTCAAGGGAGAAATTCATCATTTGCTTTAAATACACCACTTCAATCACAAACACAATCTTAAATTCAAATATAGACCCCATCACATATGCCAAACCAAAACAAAATCGCACGTTGACCCCCCCACACTTATTGAACACATTGTCCTCAATGTAGGGCCAAGACACCAACAACATCACAACACATGAACAAGAAGAACATCACGAAGCATAAAACAGACACATAACATAAAGGAACATAGGAAAGGACTGGTACTGCCCTGTCAATTGATAGGAGACGGTGGGGAAGGTTGGTGGTGTTTCGCTCTAATTGTCTTTGTGCGCAATAAAGTTTGTGTATGGACTGGCGAGCTCCGTTGAAATCTAGTTCGCTCCTATCTAAACCTCCTGCTGGGACCATTAAAACACTAAATCAAAATAACGTTACTGAAGCAAATACAAAAATAAAGAAAACTTAAATACTAAACGTGCTAATTTAGAGTCGTTAGCTTGACTTTGTTACTCCCTGTGGCACTATGGTGGATGGAGGCGCTTATCGGTTACTTGAAACTCTATTTCATCTGGGCCTATGCGGAGAAGTAGCTTGCCCTTATGAACGTCCACCATTGCATGACAAGTGTTGAGGAATGGACGTCCCAGAATCAATGGGCAACTTGCATCTACAACGTAGTCCAACACGACAAAGTCTACGGGTATAAGAGACTTGTCGACTTTGATTAGCACATCTTCCACAATTCCATGTGGTTTCTTCTTAGTGTGATCTGCAAGCTCTATCATCATAGATGTAGGTTTGATATCTCCTAAATTGAGTTTCCTGAAAGTAGCCAAAGGCATAAGATTAATATTGGCACCCAAATCACATAAGCAATGCGGAAATTGAATACCATCAATATTGCAAGGAATAGTAAAACTCCCTGGATCTTTTAGTTTTGGCGGTATATCATTTTCTATCAAAGGGGTCATCTTGCCATCATTCTGCCTCTTCTTCCTCGCGATGATCTCCTTCAAAAACTCAGCATATTGTGGCCTTTGATCTAACATCTCCAAGAAAGAGACATGGCTTTGAATTTCTTCCATTGTCGCTATGAATTCAAGGGCCCTCTCATCGATCACTGCTGCTTTCTTGACTTGTTGAGGTGATGGTGGAGGAACATAAGAATCCTCTTGTTCACTGATATAAACTGGTGGTTCCTTCTTTTCAGTAACTACCTCCTCCTCTATGGCTGGCTTGATTGGTTCAACACATTCTTTTGAAGAGGATTTGTTCTCAAGTGGTTGCTTTCTCCGGAGTCTTTGCGGGAATGGAGGTGGAGGGACATAAGGTGGTGGAGGAATATATGGTTCATCATCCTCGTCCACACTCCTCACTGTGATGGCCATCACCTGTCCTCGCGGGTTCGACTCAGTGTTGCTGGGTAGAGCACCTATTTCCCTTTGAGTGTTTGCTGCAGCCAAATTTCTGAGTTCAATCTCCATCTTCTTGAGTTGCGTGGCTTGCCCTTTTAGGTATGTCTCAAACTCTTGTTGACGTGCTTCACAACGATCCAGCCGCTGCACAGTTATACTTTATTGTTGGATGGATTGCTGGACAACCCCTACCAATTGATCGATCTTGTCACCCATTGCTTTGACTTGATCTCCTAGATATGGCTTCCTGGGTTCTTGCTGGGCACAAGTGTTGTTTGCTTGCTGACCAAATCGAGAGAAATTTGGATGAGCATTAGCTTGTTGTGAGTAACCCATTCCTGGTGGTGTTCTATCAGCAATGGCCTGAATCTCTTCCAACATTGGACAGTCAGTTGTGGGATGTGCCCCTTTGCAAAGCTGACAAGTATCTTGCACCACATCTGCCTGTTCCTTGTCCTTCGTCAACTTGTTAAGTCTTTTGGTAAGTGCTTCTATTTGAGCTTCGAGCTTCATGTTGGTATTTACTTCGAGTACTCCTCGGCCTGCTTCCTTACGTGATTGCCTAGCACGTTCTTTTGGCCACATACCATTGACTTCAGCCATTTCCTCCATTAAGCGAGCAGCTTCATCAGCAGTCTTCCTCAAGAACACTCCTTGAGAGGAGGCATCAATATGGTCACGGGATGGGCCATCTAACCCATTGTAGAAGATTTTCATGAGGTTGTCTTGAGTTATACCATGTTGAGGGAAGGCACTTTGGAGATCCGTGAACCGTTCCCAAGCCTCATAGATGCTTTCCCCATCAGCTTGTATGAAAGTATTTATGTCCCGCAAGAGCTTGGCTGACTTGGCCATTGAAAAGAACTTCCGAAGAAAAGCGTGGGCCAAATCATTCCAACTCTGAATCGTCTCTCCTTTTAACTTATTGTACCAAACACGAGCTCGATCTCTCAAAGAAAAGTGAAAGAGACGCAGCTTCAAGACATCATCATTGATATTTTGGAACTTCATGATGTTGCAGATATCTTCAAATCGAGATAGATGGTCTTGAGGATCTTCGCTTGGCAAGCCGCCAAATTGGATCGAGTTTTGCAGTAGTCCGACAATCGCTGCTGGAATCTGGAAGGAGTGGGGACCTACAGGTGGTTGTTGTAGACCATTAGGGTTCCCATTCCATGTAGGAACAGATGATTCCAACAGCGTCCTTCTTCGTGGAGCGTCCCCTACAGCTTGGAGCGCTCCGTCTTCCTGATTTTGTGCCATTGCTCTCGCTTGGTCCCTCTTTTCACGCCTAATTACCCTTTCGAGTACTCCGATGTCAACCTCAAGCACAGTGTTTGTGTCAAGGTCTAGTCCTTCACTCCGGGTTCTTGGCATGCACTAGAGAATCCTGAAAAGGAAATCACACGAAATCAGCAAGTTTGCCACACAAAACAAATTGCTATTGAGTTTATGTCCTAAAATCTCAGTTCCGTGTCGACGGCGCCAATTTGATGTACGCAAAATTGATGAGGAATTAAACGCACAATCAAATAGTATAGTGAGTAAGTAGGGTTTCGAACTGAGGGTTGAACACAAAATCAATGCAAATAATTATGTGAAGCTAGGCAATTAAAAGATTGTAAAGATTGTAAAGTAAATAAAACTAGATCGGAAACGCAAATAAAAGACGAGTTGTAAATCAATGGAGATAAACGAGCACGATACCCTTATGGACTACCCATCTATGTCGAGACTATGGTTTTTATGAAGTTCTAACTAGTACCCGGAGTGTTCTAATGCATCTCCCTTACGCTTCCGCTCATTAGGGTGACAAAACTAAGCTAGAGTAGTTCATGATTACTAATCAACGCTTCCGCTCATTAATTAGACCAAGAATTAAACTAAACTCAATTATGAAGTTAACTCCTATCGGGTTATCCCTTAGTATCAAGATTCCTCATTAATACCTTAAGACATGTCAATTGACTCTTCCGTTGATTCTAATGCCTTCCGGTCCATTATTATCAACTAAAATCATAATCTAAGTGATCAAGTTAGATTAAGCATTAAGATCATCAATTGACAACTACTACAAAAGATAATCAAACCATAGCTAACATAGACGAGTAATCACATAATTAGGGCATCGCACTCACAAGAGAACTACTCGCTAAGCATGTTAACAAAGCACAATAGATTAACGAAGAACATGATATCAATTAACATAAAAGATAGAGGAAGAAAAAGCTTAGTCGTGATGATCAAGCTTTGCCAATCCCTTCCCCGTGCTAACTGGAACCGTCCCTTTATTAAGCTCTAAAGGCTGTTCAAAATATTGTAGTAGTAAACGTCTCCGTAGTCACGTCCCCTAAGGCTTATATATAGCCACGAATCTAATACAAAATTAGGAAAACCTAGAAGAGGTTAATCTAAATTGGAAGTTTAACTAGCCAAATAATAATATAAATAATATACCTTAAGTCCTAAAGCCGAAACAGGAGGCTAAAAGTCGAATATTTCCTTTAGCGGATCCGAAATTATAACTAAATAAGAAGTCGGACTAAAGCTGCGTTGGGCGAACTAGCGATCGCTAGTTGAGTAGCGGCCGCCAGTTCGACCCCTTTGTAAATCTCTGTGCTACCCGACTAGCGATCGCTAATCAACTAGCGACGGGGAGCCCTTCCACTTTCACTGGCGGCCGCTAGTTGACTCCCCGTCGCTAGTTGGCCTGCACAGCTTCATTGAATCCTCGTATGTTTCATTTTTGATCCTCTTCCGCTCCGAATTTGACTTCGACTATAAAAGACAAAATGTATATCTCTCTTCAAGCTTTCCAACGGTATCTTATGCGTTATAATCCAATGCTCGAGTAGAAAGTTATGACTCTTGCAATATGATCTCTTGAAATTACCCCTCCAACGACCTTCATTGAGCTCCAATTCCCTACAAAATATGACGATGGGTAGAAATCTATTCCCGAACATAAATATACTAAATCGATCACAAGGTTTAACATGACATGATGAATATAACTCAAAACATGACTAAACACGCACGAAACATATGACAAAACATGAGCATTTACACACTCATCATGGTTTTGCATAATGGATTCTATCTCACTATTGATAGCTTCCTTCCAGAGAGGAGCATCTGGACTGGACAATGCCTCTTGGATTGTCCTGGGTTCATCTTCTAACGCATAGGTTAGATAATCCAGACCAAAGGATTTGGTTACCTTCGTCCGTTTACTACGTCTAGGTTCATCATCTTCCTGATTTGACCCTTGCGTAGTCTCGTGAGCCCTTTTCTTTGGACTTCTTTCCTTTCTTTCCTTATTAGAAAAGCTATTCTCAAAGAACGTTGCGTTCCTTGATTCTATGACCATTCTCGCGTTTATCTCAGGGTTTTCAGATTTATGCACCAAAAATCGATAAGCACTACTATTTTGCGCATATCCGATAAAGATGCAGTCAATGTTCTTGGGTCCTATTCTCACCTGCTTAGGCTTAGGTACTTCGACCTTTGCTAGGCACCCCCACACTTTAAGGTAATCGTAGGAAGGCTTCCTTCCTTTCCATAGTTCATATGGGGTTTTATCCCTTTTCTTGTGTGGCAACTTGTTTAGAATCTGGTTAGCTGAGAGCACAGCTTCCCCCCACATGTTCTGGGGTAAGCCCGAGCTAATCAACATAGCGTTCATCATCTCCTTAAGAGTTCAATTTTTGCGTTCAGCTACGCCATTCGATTGAGGTGAGTATGGTGCAGTCGTCTGATGAATAATGCCATGTTCTTGGCAGAGTTCATCAAACGGAGCTACATATTCTCCCCCTCGATCACTTCGGATCATTTTGATTTTCACGCTGAGTTGATTTTTAACCTCATTCTTATATCTCTTAAATGCATCAAGAGCTTCGTCTTTACCCCTTAGGAGATATACGTAACAATATCTCGTGCAGTCATCGATAAACGTGATGAAGTATTTCTTCCCACATTTAGTTTGCACGTGTTTCATATCGCAAGTGTCCGTATGAATTAATTCTAAAGGCGTAGTACTTCTTTCCACCGAATGGAAATGTGTTTTGGTCATTTTAGCCTCCACACATACTTCACATTTATCAGATGGGTTGAATTCTAGATTCGGTAATAAATTTAAACTTACTAACTTTCTTAGCGAGTTTAAATTTACGTGTCCTAATCTACCATGCCATAAATTAGAACACTCGGCCAAGTAAGAAAAAGCGTTAACTTTATTTTTACCATTAAAGGTGCGATGTACAGTTATTACATTCATCTTAAACAGCCCCTTTTCTAGATAACCTTTTCCTATGAATTGACCCGCTTTAGTCAGTACAAACTTATCAGCCTCAAATACAAGCTTAAGACCGGCTTTGCTTAACAGTGAGCCAGAAACTAAGTTCTTGCGGATGTCCGGGACATGCAGTACATCATTGAGGGTCAGCTCCTTTCCCGAGGTTAGCTTCAGGACCACCTTACCCAGACCGACGATCTTGGACGTTGCGGAGTTTCCCATGAACAGCTTTCGGCCGATGATCGGGATATAGTTCGAGAACATCTCCTTGTCCGAGCAGACGTGGCGGGTAGCTCCTGTGTCCACGAACCACTCTCTCAGATTGTCCACCAAGTTAGCTTCAAACACCACGGCTGACAGATCTATTTCGGACAAGTCTTCAGCCAGGTTAGCCTTTCATTGGTCGTCCTTCTTCGGCTGGCGACAGTCCTTAGCCATGTGTCCGGGTTTGCCGTAGTTGTAGCAGTCACCCTTGATCTTCTTGTTCTTTTTATTCTTGGGCTCTTACTTCTCCTGCTTATCCCCGGACTTCTTCCTCTTCTTGCCACCTTTTCCCTCGGCGAGGTGTACGATGTTCTCAGAGTTGGCCTTGCCTTGCTTGACTTCAGACTTTTGGTTGTCTTCCTCGATCCTAAGTCTCACTATTAGGTCTTCTAGGCTCATGTCCTTCCTCTTGTGCTTGAGGTAGCTCTTGAAGTCCTTCCAGAGCGGGGGGAGCTTCTCGATCATCGCAGCTACTTGGAAGGACTCGCTGAGTTGCATCCCTTCGGCTTGGATCTCGTGAAGGATCAGCTGCAACTCTTGCACTTGGTCGATGACCTTCTTGGAGTCCACCATCTTGAAGTTGAGGAATCGTCTGACGATAAATTTCTTCGTCCTGGCATCCTCCGTTTTGTACTTCTTCTCGAGTGAACTCCACAGCTCCTTAGCGGTCTTAGCTTCCGCGTAGACATTGTAGAGCGTGTCGTCTAGTCCATTCAGGACGTAGTTCCAACACAGGAAGTCGCTGTGACTCCATGCGTCGAGAGCGTTGATCTTCTGTTGATCCGCCTCGTTTTCTGCCATCTTCGGTGCTTCCTCTTTCAGGAACCGAACTAAGTTGAGCGTGGTCAGATAGAACGTCATCTTCTGCTACCACCTCTTGAACTCGGTACCGTTGAACTTGGATGGCCTTTCGGCGTGGACAGTTCCCGGGACCGCTGGCACTGGTGCTGAGCTTGTCGATGCCATCTTCAAGTACATAATCTCGTCTTACGATTGTTATTTTTCGGAGGTGGTGTACTTGATTAGGATCTACGGCAGTCGAGGCAAGTGTTGGACACTTTCTCCGTAAGACGAGATTGCCCCGTATATTTCAGTGTGGTACGGACTATGGCAACCGTCCCCAAGATACAACGACTGTTCGGGCATTTCCAAGAACGTTGCACACGTATCTCAAAACTTTCGGGCGAACCCTTATATACCCAGAACTTTCGGACGGACTTTTGTAAGTGAAGAACGGGGGAGAGAAGAAGACAACAATGCTATGGAGAATGCACTTGCTGCTGGGATCAGGAAAATGGCAAGGGGCAGGCCTATTTATAATCTGGAGGAGGCAGGGAAGCAGCCACCCCGAAGGGACGCGTCCGTTCGGCCAGCAGGCTGGCTGGCTGCGCTCGTGGCCCTTCAGTGGCTTCTGGATCCTTCCAGGCGCGCCCAGACTGCGCCGGCGCCCTTTCGCGAGGGATCTCGCAACCCTTCGGCCTTCTGGAAGTCTCCTGGACATTCCAGCCCATTGCGACCACAAAGCGCCCATTGCGACCTGCGTCCAATGCGCCATGCGCACAAGTGCTCGTGCTCGTGCTACGCACTATCCTCGTCGCAGTCCGAGTTGGCTTTCCCTCCAGGTGGTCAACTTATTTCCTAGTCAACAAGGAGTTTCTCCTTATAAACTAGGAAATGTTGGTGCCACTTTCCAATGTGGGATGACACTTTCCATTTTCCCTTTTGGGCTTTTGGACTTTGGGCCTTCTTTGGGCTCATTCACAAATCCTACAGTCTATGGCTCGAACCCTGGCATGTGACATGATGTAAAAATTTACCTTTTAAAAAAATCTTATAGTAAAGTAACTCGGGGCGGGACTCTATAAAAGAATGGAGAGAGGAGGGATCAAGTTGCAGAATGAAAGAGTGGCGACGACAAAAGATTTGAGATCAAGTGGCAACAACGTGACGTCAATAGGGCCTATGACTCCTTGCCGAAAAAAATAAAGAAATGAGGGGAGAGAGAGAGAGAGAGAGAGAAGATAGGAACAAAACAATGCGAGAAAAAAAAGGAAAAAATGGGATTTGTTGTAAATTTTACTATTTCAAAATTATCTAAAATGATCATAAAATGGTAATTTAATATAGATCAGTGACCATACAAATGTAACTTAATATAGATAAATGACTTGACAAGTATAACTTAATATAGATGAGTGATCAAAAAAAAAATAGTAACTATAGACTAAGATTTATAAAAATAAGTAACCATGATTGTCTTTTATCACTTTAGTATCATGTAGTTTAAACTCTTTTGATATTGATACCTTTGATTTGAAACACATCCAACCAATCAAACCAATGCAGTGACTAAAGTTTCACATTTTGAAACTTAAATGTGAAACTTTAATTGACATGTGCTACTTTTCTTTGCGGCTCTGCTACCTAACGTGCTACATCAACTCAGATCTTTACGTAACATGGTTGATGATTTGGTTTGTCAGGCCCACATTAAATTTTAAAAAAGTTCAGTTTGTAATTAGTGGTTTTTGCCTTTTTGATATTGATATCATATAGTTTCAAATACATCAAACTAGTTATTGAAATTTGACATATCGATACTTTAGTTACATTTGATAATCTCTTGTCTGTTGTTTAGCCAACAAGTGTACCACGTCAATCCGGATTGCGATTTGTATATAAAAGAATAGTTGCTTGGTTCCTCTCCCAGCCGATTTCTTCAACTAATCTATCCCTACTTTGTTCGAGAACATAAGTGTGGTATTCATAGATTACCTTATTAATACAATAATATAAAATTCAATATTTTAAACCTAAATTAAGATATTAACATCTGGCTTAAATACCCAAAACAAAATTATCTTTTAATAAGATCCCTTACCCGTCTGGTCCCTTATCCTCCCAAATTCCGCGGACCACACCCAGAAAGGTTTCCCCTTCTACCAATCTCGAGCTCCACCTACACCTCCACTTCCTCGCGTCAACTCCAACTTCTAAATGGGTTGATGCTTCTCCAAGATGGGTCCCAAAATCCCAATTTAGTGGAAAAGTTCGGTACTTCCACGTGTAGGTAATTACTCTGCTGACCTTTTTCTCAAGTGGGTATGGCTTCGATTTCTCTTGTTTGCTACAATGGGTTCTTGAGTTGCAAGGACAACTATGGAGCTGTCGTTAGAACGACCGGTCTTGGGAGGAAAGTTGGTGCCTTTCATAGTTCTGACTTGGGTTCTAGGAAGCCCCAAGGTTTGGTCTTTTGTAGGAAGCCGATTGGTTATTGTAAATGTGGGTCTGCCTCGGTTGGTTTTGGTGTTTGTTTCAATTCGCGACTCGGGGTGTCTTGTAAAAGCAGGATTGGGACGTTGAGAGATGGAGGAGGTGCAAGTAGGGTAGACGAGCCGACCCGTTTGGGGAGGAGGAGGAGGAGGTTCTCGTTGAGGTTGAGGCCGAGATTTCGGCTGTTGATGATGAAATTGAAGAGGGTTTCTGTTAGGTCGATGTTGAATGGTTATGGTGTGTTTTTGAGAAAGAATGGAAAGAGAGGGACAGTTTATGCTTTGGTTTCTGCTGTTTTTTGGCTGTGCTACTTCCTTTTCAGATTGACTGCCTCGCCCTCTTCAAAGGTTGTTCCTTATTCGGAGTTGATTGCGAGCCTTCAAGATGGTAGGGTCTCAAAAGTCTTAGTCGAAGAAGGGTCTCGCCGTATATATTACAATACAAAGGCCGAAGCTAGTGGAAGTACTCAGAATTCAGAAGGAGGTTTGACATTAGTGAATGTTTCTGATGAGCAAGGAGCCAATAGAATTGCTGAAGGTGACGCTGATGTTAAAGGGAAAGTAGCAGGCATATCCATACTTAAGAAATTTTCAAAACCTCGAGCATCAACCCCCGCGTGGCAGTTTTCTACCAGGAAAATAGATCACGACGAAAAATTTCTTCTTAGCTTGATGAGAGAGAAAGGAACTTCATATAGCTCAGCCCCTCAATCAGCTCTTGTGTTAATGAGGAACACATTGATTTCCATAATTTTTTTGTGGATTCCCTTGACCCCTTTGATGTGGCTCCTTCATCGTCAACTTTCTGGTGGTAATAGCCCTGCTAAAAAGCGGAAACCAAAAACTCAAATTGTTACCTTTGATGACGTCGAGGGCGTTGATATTGCAAAGGTGGAGCTCATGGAGGTAGACACATTCTTCCAATTTTAATTCATGGAGTATTGGATATTTCTCTGTTGTATTTTGATAATCATTGAAGTAGTGGGGTCATTGAGCATTTAATCTTTTGTGATGCCAAACTTGTCATTTTGAAGTAACATTAGACCAATATCTTAGTCTGAAGTAGTCCTTGAGAAAAGGAATGCGTTTGCTGTTCTTGATGGTACACTAGTCAGTAGATGCCACTTATCAGGACTGTTCTAGGAAGTATTAAACCTCTTAACATCATCTCGTTTTGATATCTACAAATTAACTGTCATATGTATTGAATTCCAAGCATATCTTCGCGTTGATTCATCCAAGTTATTTCACACCCCATATTAATCAACCTCCTGGTATCTGCTCAGTTTGAGATCAATCAAAGAGAAAGGAGTACTCTACAAGCTTAGTAATTCTGCAGCCCCAACGCTCTTTTTCTTAACTATTCTACACCTGATAGGATTTGGTCACAGGACTGATGGCATTTGTATGGACTCTAAAAAGAAATCATTTTATCAACTTGAAATCTACATAACTTTCATCATGCTGTTGAGAAGAGACATGCAATGCAGAAGTGAATTCGTTTTACCGGAACCTTAAAGACCTACAGTTAAATAAGAGTTGTGTGCAACGTGCATTCAGTGCGATATGCTGCTATTGGGATATAGATTCCCCGTAGTTGATTCGTGAGGAATGATGCAGTAACTGAATAGGCAGTTACCCATTGAAGATTAAACAAAGAGTCTAGTGAGACAGACATTTGATAGTTGGGAAATAACTAGCTGAAAACCTGCTTTGCATCTCATCATCATCATCATCTCTTTTCTCTTCTTCGAAAATTTTAAATCTGTATTTTTAGTGTTACTTTACCTTCTTTGTCTTTCTATTCTATGTCATCAACAACTTTTATTTGCTCTGTTTGAAATCCTGCTTAATCTCCGATCTCTTCGTAGGTAGTTTCATGCCTTCAAGGTGATGTGGGCTACCAAAAACTGGGCGCAAAATTACCAAGAGGTGTCTTGTTGTCAGGTCCTCCAGGGACAGGAAAAACATTGTTAGCCCGTGCTGTTGCTGGAGAAGCCGGAGTACCATTTTTCAGTGTTTCTGCAAGTGAATTTGTTGAGATGTTTGTAGGTAGAGGAGCAGCTCGCATTCGAGATCTCTTTAATGTGGCTAGAAAAAGTGCCCCATCTATCATATTCATTGATGAACTTGACGCAGTTGGGGGAAAGCGTGGTAGAAGCTTCAATGATGAACGTGACCAAACACTAAACCAGGTAACAGCCTAGTTAATCCTCATTTTTCTCTTGCTTGCTTTCTAGGAATTGTTAAAATTGCATTTTAGCTTAACAATGTAACATGGTATTGTTTTGTTTTTAGGATTTCGTTCCCCTAACAAGCTCTATGTTGTTCTCTTAATCTGTTGCAACAGAAACAGAGCTTTTCTTTTGTATCGAAGAACATGTTTGTTTTTGCCCAAGGCCTTGTGGCAAGGCTATTCCTGATTGCCTCAATGCTTGCTTGATGTGTGATTGAAGCCATTATGCTTGTGTCTTTGTAGCTGCTGACAGAGATGGACGGGTTTGAGTCAGACATGAAAGTGGTTGTTATTGCGGCAACAAATAGACCACAAGCACTGGATCCAGCCCTTTGCAGACCTGGCCGATTCTCCAGAAAGATTCTTGTGGCTGAACCAGATGAAGAAGGCAGAAGAAAAATCTTGTCTGTACATTTAAGAGAAGTTCCTCTTGAAGAAGACCCTGATCTCATCTGTTCTCTAGTTGCTTCGTTGACGCCTGGTTTTGTGGGAGCTGATCTTGCAAACATCGTGAATGAGTCTGCGTTACTTGCTGCTAGGAGAGGTGAGTTCATTGGCTCGATCTGCCCCTTCATCTATTGACTAAAGTATCTATAATATCACACACCCTCACATTTTCTCCTTCCTTGGTTACTTGCCGCGTCTTTTTTTCTTAAAAGCGTTTTACCGTTTTTGCAGGTGGAGAAGAAGTAACAAGGGAAGATGTTATGGAAGCTATTGAGAGAGCAAAATTTGGTATCACTGAGAGGCAGTTGAGGCCTAGTGCTATAACCAAGGAGCTGGGGAAGCTGTTTCCATGGATGCCATCGCTAACCGGAAAGAACGTCGGACAGAATAGTTACGAAGGGCCTTTAGGCTATCAGTCTCTGAGCTAATCATGTATGATCACTTAATTGCTGCCCTCTTTTCCCCCAATATTGCACCAAATTTATCAGATCTTCGCGGTTCTTTCGGATTCGGAGTTGGGAACGTATATGAAGCCTTGAGCTATGCTGGCTCCTGTGTAACAGGAATGATGTGGGAGTGTGTTCTCTCGTGTTGGATTATGAAGTTGGAACTCCTCTCGTATCCTCGTCTTGCTTCTGTCACAATGCTCTGCAGAATCTTTATGGTTCTTGACTCCAAGTAGAAAAGTAAAAAAATGGTATGATGCTGTTGTTTGTTGCCTGTCAATTCCCATCCTATCAGATGTCATTAGTGAAGACAAAAGATTAGGACTTCTTAACTAGTCGGAATCCCACTTGGCTTGATTTTGACCTCCACTAAACACTGCCTTGGCTTATTTTTTCGTGGTGTTCCTTTTCATTGGGAACAAATGCTTTTTTCTGCCTTTTCTTTTGTTTTGCTAAATTATTGTTAAGGTGCATTTCTTGATACATGTGCTAAGATTACCACGGCACTGATCGTAAGATAGTTGTCTTGTTTATAAGTGTGGAAGATCTACCAACCAATTGTTTCAAAATTTTGAGTTAAAGAACGAGTTCGATCTACGAGCCACATGACCCTTCGTTTCATGATATGTGGGGCAAAGTGTTCGAGTCCCTATCACCACGTATGCTAAATCACATATGCTAAATCTTGCAAATTTCGGTCTGACGAGTTTTTGTTTGTGGGAGTTTGAGGGAGTATGTTAAGATGGTATTAAGACGTTATTGTACCCGCTAAATTTACGCAAATAACCTCGTGAACTAGCTAAGCTAATAATATGAGCGAGATGGGACGATATTGATTTGTTATGAGACGTGAATTGAACTGGCAATTGTTTCATTTATTTCTAATCTGTTTATACATCAGTAATGTGCTGCAAATGCTAGAAGATCGCAGCTATTGCTCTCCTCTTCAATTCCCTCCTGCACATTACAACCAGATACAAATAACTTCACTTATCATCCATTGTATAGGAAAGAATTTAGGTTATAAGCAATGCGATTCTATTTGGATTTTTTTTCCAGATATGAATATTGATATACTAGTTCCGGGTTCGAGTTTTTATTACCTCATAAGTTCTCTGTCAAGGCTCGAAGATGATAGCAAACCTCTGTTCTCTTCAGCTCTCCTTAACAGGTAAGGAATTACCTTCTCGACGGGCCCGTATGGCATGTACTTGCTCACCTGGAAACCGGCATTCCTCAGACCCAACGAGAGGGTATCCGCCATTCCATATAGCTGTGCAAACTCAAGGTTGTTATTCCCCTTCCCTATCCCCAACTCGTCGGCTTTTTTCGCGGCCAATCGCCCTGTAGCGAGATTCATCAGAAACTTCAGCATATGACTAATATGTCAGAAAGGTGATGAGTAGTAATGCTTATGCATCTTTACCTGATTCAACATTGTGAGTTGCAAGAATAGCTGCCCCTTTGCCAACACTTATATTTTCGAGCAAGAACGAAGCACATTTGTTGTAGCAGGCGTGCGTTTCATGGATGCTATTGTGAATTGGTGACTCGTATCCTAACTCGGATGCCAACTTCCTTTCACTTGACATGTATGCACCCCTTACTACCTTATACCCCATTGGAACTCCCATCTTCTCTGCTGCCTTACTTGCCAACAACAGCCTCTCTTCCGCATCCTTCAGGTACGTCTGAATGGTGTTGTATACAATTGGGCGATCCCCCTTGTATCGGATCGCGGCCGAGTTCGTCAAGTAGTCGATAGCAGGCTGGACCTGAGTGTGCTCGGCATCCACCACCAATGGAACGTTGGCTTCGACGCACTTTTCGCAGAGCGTCCACAGCCGTTGCTCGGCTAACCGGAGGTCCTGCTCGTCCTGCGATGTCAACGGTTCGGGTCTGTCGAGTGTGTGATATAGAGGGCTCGAATCCGCGAATATTGGTAAAGTGGTGTCTTTCCATGAGAGATTTAAGGAAGGATCTTTTTGTTGCCACCTTAGCAAGTCACTGATTCTCTCTAACAGGCTAAGAGGGCAAATTGCTGTGATCTTCACAACCACAGAGCTTACCTGTTGGGCGCAAGTTAAAAAAAGAAAGATCAGTTTCTTGAACCATAATTCAATGGTGCTTTGTAGCTTAAACCTTTTGAAGAACATCTTTCCAATCCCAAAAGATACAATTGTTCATCTCAAAATTGTAAAATTACCATGTCCTTAGTTATAAGTGTGGCAAATTTATTTACCTACCAAAAAAATGACGAATTTATTTATAAACGTGAAATTACTGGATCATAAAATTCGTCTGCGAAATACCAGGACACTGATTCATGACTTTATTTTTTAGATGACACTGATTCATGACTCGAGCACGAAATTTCATGTTTGCGTACGTTCAGACAGACCTGACATTAGCTGTCACAGACAGCCAGCTGTCGTATGGGCACAGAATAGAATTCAGCTTTTGGGACTTTTTTTTAACCAATTAACTTGGGTACATGCAAAGTGCAATTGGTACATGAAGAGTCGTGGACAACTCATGGTCTCCAATGAGACAACTTGACACATTAATATCACGCATATTCTTGACATCGAGTGGATGATCGAATATCGGATATTATTAAAAATCAACGAACAAATGAATATGAGAGAATAATTAATTATCAGGATTATGATTGATTTTTTTTAGGGTTTAATATGAATAATCTTGATAAATTCCAAAAATATAACAATTAATCGACCGATCATATAAGTGGGTTACTCATGTATTTCCTCCTAAAAAACGTGCATCTCATGGTGAAACATCCTAGGATATTAGGTTTTTTTAGGCAGTTTCAGTGCTATACATAAAATGTGCATGAACCCATCCGGTCCTAACACGTCAGAGTATCGTCTTCGTCTTATCTTAATTATAAGAAAATAATAAAAAAAGAAGAAGAGAAGAACCAGCACCAGCTAGTAATTAAAGTGGACGAGGTGGCGTCCCTACCACAATAATATTGTGTACGTGGAAATCCTTAATTATGAATCAATTGAAGTAAGAAAAGAAAAAGAATTAATTTTAACTGATCAAATAATATTAAATTCTGCAAAACAGTTAAAGAAAGAAAGCAACTCCAATATTAATCGGCGTTACGCTTACGCATGGAAGAAATAAAACAAAAGAACGCAAATCACTAAAAAGACAAACAAAATTATAAACCAACAACGAAGAAATACTTAAATCATGAGGGTATTGTTATAAAAAGATGTCTCGAATTTTAAACCGTAAATATAGTGTTAAATATTTGTTAGAAAATTTTTATCACCTTTTAAATGTCTCACCCAATTTGAACATTAAATTAGTTGGTTGTAGTGGCGTCCGAATAACAGATAATTTAAACAAATTATAAACCAACAATCGATTGTTATAGTTTAACTTATTTAAGAGACAATCATATTAAGTACTTGCTTAGAACGGATTAGCCGGACTGATGACCGATCATAAAAAAAAAAAATTGTAAAGAAACAAAAAGAAGCCGGAAATTATATACCAACAAAGAAAGAAACACTTACAGAGGAGGGAGGGAGGGACATGGAGGAGCTGATGGTCTCCAAGAACCGGCCAAAGTTGTAGTCGCAGGCGGCGTTGTCACCGGCGAACTCGGCGGCGAAGTCGACCATCCCCCGGAGCCCCGTCCGGTTGAGCCTCCCTACGCTCTGCATGGCCTCCGCGGCGTCCTCCCCGCCGCAGAAGTGCTCGAACACCGTGTGCCTTATCAACCCCCGCACCGCCCCGCGGACCGGGCTCTTGGCGTTGTGCCCGCCGGCGAGCGTGGCATTGATGACCCACGTGCCCAAATCCACCACCGGCTCGACGGACGCCATGTGGAGGTTCATGATGGCGCGTAGGAGCTTGGAGGTCGGCAGGGACGAGAAGAGCTTCTCGGGGTTCGTTAGGTCTAGGTCAAAGGCCGGAGGCGGCGATGACGGTGGAGGGGATGGAAGGGGAGCCGTCACGGCGGCGGCGGTGGATTTGGCACGGTGCCGGAGGAGGAGTTGGCTTCTTGGGCGGCGGAATATTAGTTTGGTGGTGGCCATATAAGATAGGAGATTCTCGTTTATGTCGTTTTCTCCCCTTTTTTGTGGGTTTTCTGGTAGAATTGTTCTTTGGGTTTTTGGAAGAGAATTGTGTTTTTTTAATCTTTTGGCCTTTGATTCCGGAGGAGGAGGAGAACGGTATTTAGATTTTAATTCTAAGAGAGAGAGAGAAATGGAGAGGAGACCTATGACTTGGCTTTTGTTTCTGCGTAGTTGTGAAGGTAACACTTGATTGGTGGTGTATTTATAGGGAAAAAAATTAAGGTAGTAGCTTTCGGATACTATTGTCTGGACTAATTTATATTTGAGTAATTTGGAAATTTTGAAAGATGACATATTTCCAAAAAATTAAATTTGACACATTTTTGTTAATCTAGTACAATGTTCTAACGAATTGATTCAATTGATCCAATTATTTTATTAATTTTATTTGAAGATCAATACTACAAATATTATCATTTGGTATGAAAAATTACCATCAATTACTCGTATTTATAGGAAAATTTTATAATAAACTCTCCACAAATATGATGAAGTACAACCATTATTTTTTCTCTCTCCTAAATTTTATCGGGATTGATAGTTCAAACATTTTGACATGTACGAATCACGGTAAAATTATGGTCTTTAGAAAGGGAAGGGAAAATCTGAATTTTGTGATTCCATATTTGTCACCCGAGACACGTGTGAAAGATAATCTTTATATTAATATTAGAGTTATGCATAATATGGGTTGGGATTTGACTTTTATTCTATTTTTTGATAAGTATTTGACTTTTATTTTATTTATGGCAAAGTGCAGTTCGAAATTTTTAAGAGCCACCCGTTGTCTCTATCTCTCTTACTAATTGTGCCAGATAAATATTATCAAGTGAAGGAAATAGAGTTCACTATACAAAGGTTGAAGCTTAAATAGGAAATTAGCGATTTTAGCTAGCTAGGATTTCTTATTGTGCTTGCGTGGACCGACTTCCCTTTTAGGCTGATGTAAATCCTGAAATATTACCTACATTCTTAGATCAAAATGTTACTTTATTGTTCTAATTTAATTAAGACATCTCGAATTTGAGTAATTGAAAAAATAATAGTGTGAAATACTTTTGTTATAATTACAAAACTTGTCTCAATAATTCTTAACTAGTTTGGAATGCTTAGCAGTGTGAAATATTTTTTATGAGAATTTTGTCACCTTTCAAAAATCTCACCCGTATTAAACTTGGATTAGTCGACACAATGATACCCAGATACCAAGTGACATAAACAAAAAAGTAAGGAATCTTGGCTCAAAATAGTGCAGAAAATTAGCTGAGTCCTACCCGGATTATAGAGGTAATTAACTTAATTTATAACCAACTTCATTATTGAGGAGAATTTTGTAGTTTTTCAAAGATGACATTTAGCTTAAAAATAGATTAGTCGTATTAAACTTGGATTAGTCGACACAATGATACCCAGATACCAAGTGACATAAACAAAAAAGTAAGGAATCTTGGCTCAAAATAGTGCAGAAAATTAGCTGAGTCCTACCCGGATTATAGAGGTAATCAACTTAATTTATAACCAACTTCATTATTGAGGAGAATTTTGTAGTTTTTCAAAGATGACATTTAGCTTAAAAATAGATTAGTTGATTTAGTGCGGAGCTGAAATGATAGAAAGAAAATAAAGTTAAGGGAAAAGTCTACTTTAGTATCCTGTGGTATCGTCCAAAATCACTTTAGTACCCTGTGGTAAAAAACCGATCAATCGAGTCATACTTATTCTAATTAACATCAAAAAGGGCCTCGGGCAGCTGCCCGGACCCGTCCAAACCCTGCCCGGAGCTACGTGGTCAGCCACGTCACCAAAACTTGATGACGTGGCGCCACGTGGAGGAGGAGGACGAGGCGGAGGAGGAGGAGGAGGACGAAGAGGAGGACGAGGAGGAGGACGAGGACGAGGAGGAGGAGGAGGAGGAGGACGAGGACGAGGACGAGGAGGAGGAGGAGGCAGAGGAGGAGGAGGAGGAGGTGGAGGAGGAGGAGGAGGGCGAAGTGGAGGAGGAGGAGGAGGGCGAGGAGGAGGAAGACGAAGTGGAGGAGGAGGCGGAGGAGGAGGACGAGGACGAGGACGAGGAGGAGGAGGAGGAGGAGGAGAGGGAAGAAGATGGATGTCCACGTGGCGCCACATCATCAAGTTTGGTGACGTGGCTGGCCACGTAGCCCGGGCAGGGTTCGGGCGGGTCCGGGCAGCTGCCCGAGGCCCTTTTTGATGTTAATTGGAATAAGTATGACTCGATTGGTCGATTTTTTACTACAGAGTACTAAAGTGATTTTGGGCGATACTACAGGATATTAAAGTAGACTTTTCCCTAAAGTTAATTTGTAAGCAGCTTGATTTATTCTTCTTGAGTCCGAGTAGAGAAGTCAAAAATTGTATGACGATGTTGTTTATTGCCAGTAAATGCCATCCTGTAGGATGCTCTTCTGGACTTCCCAACTTGTTGGAATCCACTTGGTTTGATTTTGACCCCTACTTGACACTTCCTTCACTACTTTTTGGTACTCATTTTCATTGGAATCTTCCTTCTAATCTTTTGGGTAAAATACTAGTATTTTTTTAGGGGAAAACACAATTGGGTATTAAAGTTGTTTTCCGTATGTATACTCTCAAAAGTAAAAAACTTATTTAAAAATTGAAATCTTAAAAACCAGAAAAAACATTAAAAATGTATCTACTACATATGTGGACTGACTAATCACCTAATAACATCGACACTTACCAACCATCTCATTGATTACAAGAATTAACTCTAGATTATTGATCTAATCTCCAACAGCTGGTTGCTTAACAGTAGTTAACGAAACAGGTTTCTCAATACTCAATTTGGTCAATGGATGTTAAACAGTCCCAACTTGTCAATTTATATGCACAAACTGCGATGGTTTCATTTCGCGAATATGTATGAATTTGTTGCTTCCTGCATACAAATACAGTACACACATTCATACAAATAGAGGATGGTGTTAAAGAGAAGATTCTGGATCCTCTCAGCAAAGTCAAGATGCGGACGTTGGGTCGGACGAAAAGGGGGAAAACGGGCTGGTGCGGGTTGAAAATGGCCTCGTTTGCACTAATGACACAATACATAGCTGAATTGATAGAAATTAATGGTTCAATTTTTATGAATATAATTCTTGGTTTACCTTCAAAAAAAATTGGCCAAGGAATATGATGTGCCGGATCTGACCTTTAAAGGAAATGGGTTGGAGGGAGTTTTGTGGACAAATCTTCAAGGCTCTCCGGACATTGGGCCAGCCCAAAAAATTAGAGGTGCAAAATATAGAGACCCAGCCACTGAGACGTGTCCGGCCTAAAAAAATCAATACACGAAGCGAAAGTAATCATGAAAAAACTTATTAGGAGACATGGTACTCTCGGTAGTGGGAGAGATTCGGAGGGAACAGGGTATTCCTCATTTTTAGGGACTAAAGGAGATATGATGACAATTTATGTATTAATAAAGTAATAAGGAGTAATATTATCAAACCAATAGAAGTTAAAAACTCATTGAAAAAGGTGGAAGAGAGAGAAAATGACGTAAGTGGAGGTATCAGTGGGGACCACTTTGAGAGAATTTTTAATAGATAGAGGATATTTTTAATACGTCAGAATATTAACATTTTTATTTTTTGATATTTGAAATCGAATACTTTGAATAGTTTGTTTTATATCCGTAAAATTTGAATTAAATTTTTTTGAATTTTAACAATTTTAGACAAGTGTCTCAACACGAATTTTGATTTTTACTAAAATCTGAGTTACATATTTATAATCCTCGTTAAATATTAAATCTGATTTTTTCCACTAAAATCCGAGCTACATTTGTAAACCAATATCACTACACATGCAAATCAATACCACTACATTCAAAAATCAATATCACCACATTCAAAAACCAATAACACCACATTCGAAAACCAATATCACAAGATCTGAAACCAATGTCACCACATTCAGAAATCATTATCACTAAACTAAAAACTAATATCTATACAGCTAAAAACCAATATCTATACAGCTAAAAACCAATATCGCCACATTCGAAAATCAATATCACACATTCGAAAATCAATATCACCACATTCGAAAACCAATATCACTACAGCAAAAAATCAATATCACTAAGCTAAAAACCAATATCTATACAGTTAAAAATCAATATCAACACAGCTAAAAACCAATATCACAACACCTCAAAACCAATATCCATACAACATTCGAATGTAGTGATATTGGTTTCCGAATGTTGCTAAAACCAATATCACTACTATAGAAAACTAATATTACTACATTCGAAAACCAATATCACTACTATAGAAAACCAATATTACTACATTCGAAAACCAATATCACGATATTTGAAAAATCAATATCACTACATTCACAAAACCAATATCACTACATCCGAAAACCAATATCACCACATCCGAAAACTAATATCACCACATCCGAAGACCAATATCACTACATCGGAAGACCAATATCACTACAGGTCCTAATTAATTAGGTGGGTAATTAGGTGGGCTCAAGGAGATCCAAACAGGGATGGGTGGACCCTCACTCATACCACCACTGTTGGAGCACATCTATCTCCCCGACCTGGAGCAGGTCCGGCACCCAATGTCCTCGTCCGACCACCGTGAGCAAAAGCACGTGACCTGACCCAACTAAAGAACACCTTCCTCCCCGACCTGGAGCAGACCCATTGCCAAAACTATGAGACCCATTTTCTGGATTCCTCTGCCAGAGGTGGGTGGTTCTTTGGTTGGGGGGGGGGGGGGGGGGGGGAGAGAGAGAGAGAGAGAGATTTTTTAATTAGTGAAAGAGAGGGTGAGAGAGGAAGAGAGATGGTTGGTTTAACCTAGTTTTTTGTTTAAAAAGTCAAAAATGCCCCTGATTGGTTATTGACCATTGGATCTAAAAAAAATTTTAAATCGAATCTGATGGCTCTCAATCTAGTCCCCACTTATAGACAAACTTTTTATTAGTCCCCACTAAATCTGTCCTCCTCTCGGTTGATTATCTTCATGTGACTTAACAAAAAGCTTAGAGGTAGATTAGAATGGAGAAGTCGAGATCAACTTAAGGTGCAACCCGTAGGGCGACAGAGATTACTACAACAAAAATAAATCCTGGCTGATAACAACGAATATCATGGATTAATCTTAGATAATCTCTATCTATTAGCATAACTACTTATATAAATTATTATCTTAGTTTATTCAAGAGAAATGTACTTACAATCACTACAAGGTGTTTCGAGTGCAGAGAAAAGGGGCACATGAAGAATGATTGTCTAAGAAGAACTCGGGACCACGAGGGAAAAAGATCGGCATCCATGAATATGGCCTCATATTCGGACGGGTCGGATGGTGGTTGTCTTTCTATCTTATCAAGTCCTAAGCATCCTGTTGATTTCTAGATTTTGGACATGCGCTTGTTCTTTCAACAAGACGCCCAAGAGAGGGTAGTTCGACACCTACACGTTCGTTGATTCAGGTATGGTGACTATGGGCGATGGTTCTACTTGTAAAATTGCTGGCATTGGTGATATCCGTATCAAAATGTGAGATGATGTTAATAGAAAGTTGTGGTCCAATGTTGGAGATAAATTTGATCTCATTAGGAGCCTTGGATTATAGTAGGTACAACTATAAGATTATAGGCGGGCTAGTTGAGGTGGAGAAGGATGCTATGGTGGTGATGAAGAATGAAGGAGATGCTAGGAACACCTACATATTAGTGTGGGGGGGGGGCACGGTTGTAAGTGGAGTCACATCAATAGGTTCTGATGGAGAGGGAAAAAAATCTTGGCATATGAGGTCAGATCGTATGAAGGAGCGAGGACTTGATATGAATTGTTTGAGTGTAGTAGGGGTTTGCGGTGACAAGGTTAGCAAGGCCTCGCCATGGTTGTCTAAAGGCACGCGTACGTCAAATGTGTTGAGTAGGTTTGACATTGGGAATGCGAAGCCATTGGTAACACCACGGGCGAATCAAGTATCTCACTCAGGGCCAAATGATGGAGTTTATAACACGTCATAGGTTCTACTTGGTGGAACAAAAGACTGCCCATTTTATATTATGGCTTGCAGCATTGGTTCGAGGTAAGAAGGTCCAATGGAGAAGCAGTTCGAGGTTGTAGGGCATGGGGATGACCGAGCAAATAGAGGAGTGTCTATTGGTTATAAGGTTACTTCAGCAGGTGAACTTGCATGTTGGGGTTCAATGGAGGTTGGAGGAAATACATCAAGCAAGCTCGGGAGTTGCTCGAGTTTGGGAGATGTCTCCAAGTGATTGAATAAAAGTGGAGAGAAAGTATAGATGGTTTTATTGATGGCATGTATCTATGGTTCGAGGCAGAGTCGATAAAGTCGATTTGGTTTCACGGGTCTCCATGTTTCTCCAAGGGGACGGTGCTTTGTCAAGGTGGAGTTTGTTAAAGTTCGGATGGAGTTTCATGGTTCTTCCACGGGATGACTTCTCGCCAGGCTAGAGATTGTTGGGATTTATCGAGAAACTTGAAGGTTGGTGCTCGCCACTTCACTGGCTGCCGCCAATGGTGGCAAACAGAAGGTGCCAGATTTTGAAGGCTGGCAGACGCAAGGTCTTACGCAGACATTTTTTATGTTTTACCCGGACTATTGTTTATGCATAGTTTTGTGACTCGGATACTGATCAATAAAAGTTCTCATTTCTTCCTGTGAGCGTAGGCATTATGCCGAACGTTGTAATCTCTCGTGTCCATTATTCACGATCTTATCCTCTTGATATCCTCAATTTTCTAACAAGTATCATATTTTGGAGCCCGAATTGAGTGCTGTTGTGCCCTAGCAGCAAGGTATGGACAACATGAGCCAGCATGTGCACTTTGACAAACTTGTAATGTCAGAGATTATATATAATTTTTTTGTAATTTTGTATGTAAAATGTGTGTTGTTCAAGTTTTAGTCGAGTGTTATACAATTATTACCGTTGTACCATTACCTGACACCAAATAAGAATATATGTTGCGCGTTGCACAATTGTGTTACATATATTGTTAACCATAATATGTACTATTGTTAGTTGCATATATTGTAATATTATTAATCGTCTGTAGCACCCAATCTGACGTCAAGCACCACCGTTTCCAAAATATCAGACAACCGGATTTTCTCCGGCCACGACAATAATTGTGTGATGAAATCTCGTACTTGCGAGCAGTATTTATCATGTCAGAGGCCCAACAAAATGTAGCGTGGGCCTATTATTGTTGTGGACGAGTTTAGTTTCCTCAAGTGTGTGGGTTGTGGGATTTGTTTTTTTCCAGAAAAGGTGGGTTGTGGAATTCAATGCCATCCCCGGAACTCTCACTAACCCAACCCCAGCGAAACGGGCGGGGGGAGATTCCATGGGGCCATGGCTAGTCCCCAAATTTGGCGACTAAAAAAGAGATTGTGGTAATTTAGGTATTAATAAAGTAGTAAAGGGTAAAATTGGAAAACTAATAAAAATAAAAGGGGAGATAGAAATTAGCTGGCACACTTTTTTATGGAAAAACTAAAAAGGTAAAAAAAATTTAAACAAATCTCACGTGAAAAGAGGAAGGGACTCTTTCTCTCTCTTTAAATTATTGTGAACTTCAAAAATCCTACCAACTACCAGATTTTTTTAATAAACTCAAAGAACCAAAGAATGAAAATTCAATAGAAAATCAATATCACTAAATTCGAAAACTAATATTACTACGTTTGGAAACCAATATCACTGCTTTCGAAAACCAATATCACTACATTTGCAAACCAATATCACTACCTTCAGAAACCAATCACTATGTTCGAAACTAATATCACTACGTTCGGAAAACCAATATCACTACGTTCGGAAACCAATATCACGATGTTTGGAAACCAATATTACCACATTCGAAAATCAATATCAACACATTCGAAAACCAATATATCACCACGTTCGAAAATCAATATCACTACGTTCGAAAACCAATATCATTATAGACTAGAACCGATAGCATTACTTACTCAAACCAATAACATTACAGACTCAAACCAATATCAGTACATACTCAAACCAATATCATTACAGACTAAAACTAATATCATTAAACACTAAAACTAATATCAATACATACTCAAACCAATATCAGTACAGACTAAAACTAATATCATTAGAGACTAAAACCAATATCAATACATACTCAAACTAATATCAGTACAGACTAAAATCAACATCAATATAGACTTAAACCAATATCAATACATACTCGAACCAATTTCATTACATACTAAAACCAATATCATTACATACTCAAACCAAACAAAAGAGGTAACGAAAACTAATATCACTACTGTAGAAAACCAATATCACTACTGTAGAAAACTAATATCACTACATCCGAAAACCAATATCACTACATCGGAAGACCAATATCACTGCAAGTCCTAATTAATTAGGTGGGCTCATGGAGACCTGAACAGGGATGGGTCGACCCTCACTCGTACCACCATAGTTGGAGCCGTCTTCCTCCCCGATCCGGAGCAGGTCCGGCACCCGACGTCCTCGTCCGACCACCGTGAGCAAAAGTACGTGACCCGACCCAACTAAAGAACACCTTCCTCCCCGACCTGGAGCAGACCCGTCGCCAACACCATGGGACCCATTTTCTGGATTTCCCTGCCGGAGGTGAGTGGTTCTTTGGTTGGGGAGAGAGAGAGAGGAGAGAGAGAGTGAGGAGAGAGAGAGAGAGTGATAGATTTTTTAATTAGTGAAAGAGAGGGTGGGAGAGGAAGAGAGATGGTTGGTTTAACCTAGTTTTTAGTTTAAAAAGTCAAAAATGCCCCTGATTGGTTATTGACCATTGGATGTAATTTTTTTTTTAAGATCGAATCTGACGGCTCTAAATCTAATCCCCACCTATGGACAACTTTTTATTAGTTCCCACTCAATCCGTCCTGCAGCGAAACAATTTACATTTATTTTTTATAAACACGATAAAAGGGAAAATTATACTCTAGTCTTTTATGTTTGTTTTTATGTGCTCTCGGGTCCTTCTATTTTGAAAAATCGATTATATTATTTTTGTAGTTTGGGAAAATTATAATTTCGGGTCCCTATGCCTGGAATATTCGATATTCTCCGGTGAATGCCCACTTGAAAAGACCATTTTACCCTTGAAATTTGAAAAAAAATCTTCTTCTTCCTTCTTCAATCTACAAACAAAACCCAGCAACCCTTAATCTAGCAAATTAAAAGATCGCTTTTTTCTTCAATCGATGAACATACCCAGCAATGCTATGTTCATCTAGCAAATTCCAGCAAGCAACATCAATAAAAGAAACGACGACGACGAGGTCACACAGCAATTAACCACCGCCCCATAAAAAGAAACAAGGAGGAGGAGGGCCATTTCAATTCCTATAACCAACGCCCCATAATCCTTAATTTCAACTGCAATCGACGGCGACGTCACACAGCAATTAACCAACGACGGTGTCAACTTTCTGTCTCCATGGCTTCGTGACCGTCGTCGTTCATGGCTTAGCGGAGAGGGTTGTGAGTGTTTCGTGTCGAGCTTGTGAGGGTTGTCCATGGCTCAGCGGAGATAGTGCGTCGTTTCGGCTAGCGTGACGGCCCCGACGTCTAGGATGACTTAGTGTCACCAGTAGATCTGAAAAAGGGACCGAGGACGGCCCTGACGTCGTCGGTCTTCAACCCTGTCGGCACTGGATAAAAAGAACAGAGTTGAGATCTGGTCATGGCTAGGCTGGGCGTCGAGGTCGAGCAATCTTCCTTAATGGCACGTCATCTTCTTCGGGTGACATAGGACTGGCCAAGAGGAGGTCAGCTCGGGGTTGGGTCTATTCAAGGCGAGGTCGGGCGGTGACGGGAAGGGATGGAAGGTCGTCGGAAGGTGGACGATTAAGAAGAGGTAGAGATTGGGACCTCGACGGCGTGGATGTGGTGACCGGAGCTGAGGGATGATGGTGGTCGTTCTTAGTCAGCGTCGACGGCGAGGGCGATGAAGATGACGGGAAACGATGAGTTGAACGGCGTCGGAGATGCTATGCGTAATTTCTATGACAAAAATACAAGGGAGTATTTGGGTAGGTGGACATTTATCGGAGAATATAGAATATAGAATATTTTGGGTATAAGGATCCGAAAATATAATTTTTTTAAACTAGAAGAATAACATAATCAAAATTTTAAAATAGAGAGGTCCGAGAACACATAAAAATAAACATGAGAGACTGAAGTATAATTTTCCCTAAAATTTATTGAATCGAGTAAGACAATTTTGCACAACCAAGACATAAAGATTCTTGTTGTCTAGCATCTATGCATGCGCTACTCCATAATTCAGCCCTAAAAATTGATATCCGAACCTAAAAATTGATGTCCCAACCAAGATGAGCAACTAAACAAATCAGCAACTTAGTCTTGTAGTTGTAAAATTTGCGATAATATTTATTGTTGTAGCTGTTGTTTTTCTTTCCCTACTTAATGCAATACTTCTGCTCTTACCTATTTTTCTAAAAAACCATTAAGAGTCGTAAAGAATGAAAATGAAATGACAAGAAGATGCATATGGGTCAATTTGCAACTTTTGACTAGGACTAATATATATACACACATATGTTATCACCAAAAAATATATATATGCCAGTCTTGTGCTACAGCAACATATTGATATTTCTTGAAAGGACATATGGACTAACATCAGCTAGCAGATACCACCAAAAGGGAGAAAAAAATTAGCAAAGAAGCAGAAAGCTATTTGGAGGAATCTCATGGCTGCCAACTCTTATTTCTTGGTCAACCCTGTTGCTGTTTCAGGTTCATCAAGCTGCACTCCTTAGGGTTCACGCTCTTTCTGTTCTCTCTCTCTCTCTCTCTTCTTTCTTGGTCCTTCTTTCTGTCTTTTGTTCTATCTTTATTTGTTTTTTATTTAATCCTTTTCTTGGAGTTTGTTTAACCAAAAGAAGTCAATTTTGGTGAAAGAAAATCTTATGCTAAAAGTAAGTGTATGAATTTGTATGGAGGAACTACTTCTGTTGTTTTTATATAGTCACTTGCCCCAGCAACACAAGGCATAAAAATGAATCGGCAGAAGTACAGTTTCAATTTGCCAATCAGAGTTGGTGCATTGTAGTAGTAGTTGTGAGCTTATTCTAGCTTGCTGTTCATTTGAGGATGTGATCAGCTTTACCTATGTTTAGGCCATGGATGGAATGACTATGTTCAGCTAAGAACAAGGCCGATCCGACTGGGGCTTTCGAGTGGAAGCAGAGTGAGAGCAAGAGCTGGTTTCGGTGCTGATTCGAAAGCCATCAGACTACCTCATCAGTGGTACAATCTTGTTGCAGACCTTTCAGTGAAGCCTCCTCCTCCCCTCAATCCGCGAACTCATCAACCAGTTAAGCCGGAAGATTTATCGCCTCTTTTCCCAGATGAGTTGATCAAGCAAGAAGTCAGCAACGATAAGTTCATCGATATCCCGGACGAAGTTCGTGATGTCTACGAGCTTTGGAGGCCAACCCCTTTGATCAGGTCTGCTCCAATACATATACTCTGAACTTCCAAGTTTGTTTGGTAATAAGATAGAAAATTCTTGCTTGTTTCTGGATGAATTTAGAGCAAAGAGATTGGAGAAGCTCCTTGATACACCTGCAAGAATATACTACAAGTATGAAGGAGTTAGTCCCGCGGGTTCGCACAAACCGAACACGGCAGTGCCTCAAGTGTTCTACAATTCACAGCAAGGAGTCAAGAACATTGTGACCGAGACCGGTGCAGGCCAATGGGGAAGCTCACTGGCATTTGCTTGCAGCTTGTTCGGTCTCGGATGCGAGGTGTGGCAGGTCCGCGCTTCATATGATCAGAAACCATACCGGAGGCTGATGATGGAAACATGGGGAGCAAAGGTGCATCCATCTCCATCCGAACTGACTGAGGCGGGCAGGACGATCCTTCGAATGGACCCTTTGAGTCCAGGAAGCTTAGGGATAGCAATCTCTGAGGCTGTGGAGGTTGCAGCTGCAAATGCTGACACTAAGTACTGCCTAGGGAGTGTGCTAAACCATGTGCTGCTGCACCAGACCATCATAGGCGAGGAATGCCTGCAGCAGATGGAATGCTTTGGAGAAACTCCTGACGTGATCATCGGATGCGCGGGCGGGGGATCGAACCTCGCGGGTCTTAGCTTTCCGTTCATCAGAGAGAAGCTGAAGGGGAAGATCAATCCTGTGATAAGAGCAGTAGAGCCTGCAGCCTGCCCGTCGTTGACGAAAGGAGTGTATGCATATGATTATGGAGATACTGCAGGAATGACTCCACTGATGAAGATGCATACACTAGGACATGACTTCATTCCTGATCCCATTCATGCAGGTACGTTGTGGTTGGATACGAAAATTTTAACATAGCATCACATCAGCTTAACCTTATGTCGTGTTGTCCTCGTATAATCCCATCTTATAGGGGTTGATTCGGTGCTGCCCTCCAGCAGTACCAATCAGAAAACATAGAGAACAGTGGCACATCACACGATGGCGTATCAGTTTTTCAACGGCGCATTACAAAATACAGCAGCACATTGTCTTGTTTATTTGTGTCGTTGTGATGTGCCGTTAAAAAACTGATGTTCCGTTGTGATGTGCCATTGTAATGTGCCGCCGTGTAATGTGGCGCTGTATGATGTACCGCCGTTCTCCGTATTGTCCGATTGTTGCTGCTGGTGTCAGCACCGAATCCAATCTCCATCTGATGACATTGAGACAAAGTCAAGTCTATGCAAACTTCTAGTCGATTCACTCGTTTGGTAAATTGTATACCTTGTTTTGCAGGGGGGCTGCGCTACCATGGTATGGCACCACTCCTTTCACATATCTACGAATTGGGTTTCATTGAAGCATTGGCCCTTCCCCAAACAGAGTGTTTTCAGGGTAACCATATCTTCCAACACATTTCCATTCTTCCTCTGATCTAACCGAGCATCTGCATTCTCATGACTCGAACTCGAACTCTAAACCGCAGGAGCTTTACAGTTTGCTAGAAGTGAAGGGCTAATAGCAGCACCAGAGCCAACCCATGCTATTGCTGCAACCATCAGGGAGGCTCTCCATTGCAAAGAGACGGGGGAGGCAAAGGTCATTCTCATGGCTATGTGTGGTCATGGCCATTTTGACCTCTCGTCTTATGAGAAGTACTTGCAGGGGAAAATGGTTGACCTGTCTTTTGAAGAGGACAAGATCCAGGCTTCCCTTGCCAAAGTTCCTCGGATCCTTGCATGATGTTCTGGAAGACCCGAGTGCAAATTAACATTTTCGAGTCTTATCTAAGAAGCGGCTATCATATGATATATTTTATATTTGTTTCTCTTATCATTTGGAAGTTGGACCAACTCCCATCGTTGCATTAATGCTTCTAGTTTGAGATTAGTCTTTGATTATGCTTGTTAATGTTGATAATAATTTCTCAGGAGTTTATTGCTAAAAAAATTAAGGCAAATTGAATTTGTCGTCCGAAGAACACACGGCTAGATGCTAGAAAAGTAGACATAAAAAAAAAGAATAGGTAGAAAGAAAAATTAATTATGATAAATTAAGAAATATATTAGACTACATGATGAAAAAAAGATACAAGATCAACAACTATATAAGTAATTGTAAAGTGCAATGATAGATTATTCTCATAGATGCTTGTGTAGATGGTTGAAGAATTCAAATTATATAGAGAGATTTTTAACAGTAAATCAAATAAGTAAATAGATATTCATTCACAGTAGATTAAATTAGAAAAAAAATTACCGATGGTAATCAATAAGTGGCAAGAGAATTATTTTTATGTTAAAATATTATTGCGAAAATAATATCCGACAATATTCCAATACCGAATTATGTTAAAAAAAAAGAAAATAGCAAGTTGGGTTGGCCTGGCCCAAAAACTCAGGAAGATGTGATTGGGGATAAATTAGAGAAGAAGAAAAAGAGAGAAGTTCCCCGTTTAGGCGTGCGTAAGACCATCGAAGCGTCGTCGTTTCCTCCTCCTCCTCCTCCTCCGCCTTCCTTTTCTCCCCTGCCGCAAGAAGTTAAACTCAAGGTAAAGCCCCTTCAAACGGCGTCGTTTCAATTGCTTCTCCTTCGTCCCGTGCCAATTCAAGTTCGTTATTGCTCTCGCAATAAGGTCTCGCGTTTTTGGTTTTAGGGTTTTATGTTTAGGTTTTAGTGCCGAACTCACTCCAACCGCTTTCTTAAACAGCTTCCGGCAGTTATTATGTTCCCTAAATCGCCCCTGGAAATTCTGTTTTGGTTGAAGGATTCTGTTTTTTAATTTAATTTAATCTAATTTAATTTTCTGTTTCCGTGTGTTCTTTTTCGAGCACAATAGCGTGTTGCAGGTTGGGTGGGTGGGTTGTGGCGGAATGGGGAGCAATAAAGGCCGGGGTCCGCCTCCCCATCTGCGGCGGTCGGGTCCCGGGCCTGGTATGATGCACGGGGACCCGTACGGTCTGGGATTGCGCCCTCCTCCCCCTGGCCCGTTCCCTCCTTTCGACATGCTGCCTCCTCCCGAGGTTATGGAGCAGAAGCTCGCCGTGCAGCACGGGGAGATGCAGAAGCTGGCCACTGAGAACCAGAGGCTCGCTTCCACGCACGGGGCCTTGCGGCAGGAGCTTGCTGCCGCGCAGCATGAGCTGCAGATGTTGCACGCTCACATCGAAGCGGTCAAGTCCGAGAGAGAGATGCAGGTGAGGGGCCTTATGGATAAGATTGCCAAGATGGAAGCTGAGTTGAAAGCGGCCGAGCCCTTGAGGTCGGAGTTGCAGCAGGCGCGTGGTGAGGCTGAGAGATTGGTCGCTTCTAGGCAAGAGCTTATGGCCAAAATGCTTCAGCTGAGCCAGGATCTTAATAAAGCCCACTTGGATGCTCAGCAGATCCCTGCGCTTATGTCTGAACTTGATAGCCTTAGACAGGAGTATCAGAGATGCAGGTTGGTATTGGTCAAAAAAGTAGCGCTGTTTCCTCGGTTGCTTCCTGCTTTATTATTTCAGTTCAGTGAGTGAACATTCATTTTTCGGGTGTAGCATGGAGTTGGTTCTTAGTTAAGTTGTAAAGCTTATAACAGTATGAATCAGGTGCATACAATCTGGTCAGTTCGATGGACAAGTTGATCACATATTAGTTATTATGAAGAAGGCTATAGATCTGTCAAGTTTTTCTTATCATTGGAAATGGCAACCACCCTTGAATTGATACCCTTGGACGTTGGAGTTATTTCTAGCACGGCTTTGTTGTCCATTTTTCACTTACTTAAATCTGGTCTTTGAATGGACTCTGCAGGGTTTCATACGAGTATGAGAAGAAATTATTCAATGACCATCTCCAATCACTTCAAGTGATGGAGAAGAACTATGTCAACATGACTATGGAAGTTGAAAAGCTCCGATTGGAACTGGCTAATACAGCTAATGTGGACGCGAGAGCAGGTACTATCTTCTGTTTCCTATCTGCCATTTGAATGATTTCACTTGCTGGTGTATTTTGTGTTTGATTTTCTACTTGTCACTTTTGGTGACAGGAATTCCTTATGGTAATGCTGTTGGGAGGAATGAGCAACAGGCTTCTGCACGCCCCTTACAAAATATGCATGGAGAAAGCTATGGTGGTCCCCAAGGGCAGGTTTGTCTTCTTCCACCAATGTAGTTTCTACTAACCTGGTCTGCTTAAAAGGTTTATTAATGAAGGCTAGTCGGTTTGATGTAAAGAAAACAGTGGCCTGCATACTTTTTGAGATGGTGATCTAAACATAATTGCTCCATATCCAATCGAGCAAAAAAGAGAAACATAAAAAAGCATCCATCTACATATGTTTTTCATATGTCCTCCATATCTTGTTAATCTTAACTGATCGACAGAGTCTGGAAGGTATTTCAACTGTTTAATGGAAGAAAAAAAGCAAAATCTTATAGCGTAAATGGCCCATGTGTGTCGCAGCAATTAAAATCCACTCAAATTATCCACCAAGAACACTAGTGTCACACATAGCATTTGAAGGTAAGATCATTTGATGAGTAACAATTTGTAAGCAGACCACTTCTTTTGCCAAATTTCGGAAATTAGAATGGCATGTTTGTTCCATCATTTTGGCAATTGGAACTCTTTTTAATTCACAAAAAAATTCAATAGTTACATCATCATGTGTCTTGAAGTATGACTGATCTTTTTATGATAGAAATGTTGGTCCAAGTCCCTTTGTTGCTTGTTGGGTGGAAGTGAGAACTGATCAAGAAATTTCCTCATTCGGTGTGACAGATGCATTCTGCTACTCCTGGTAATCCAGTTTCTGGTGGTGCCAATCCCAGTGCAACGGCTAACATGCTGCCCGGCGCAGGTCCTCCTCCTCTTTATGCTGGTTCTGCGCCTCGGCCTGGCTTTGACCCTTCTAGAGTCCCAGCATATGATCCTTCTAGAATCCCTGCTTACGATCCATCAAGAGGCCAGGGGTATGATGCATCTAGGGGACCTAGCTACGATCCTCAAACGGTGCATAATTACAATGCTCAGGGAGGATCCGGCTATGATCCGCAGAGAGTAACTGGTTATGACCCGCAGAGAGGGCCCTCAGCTGTTGCTAGCTATAATGCAGTTTCAAGAGGATCTGTAATGCCTCAAGGCCAATTTCTGCCCACAGCTAATAACCCCTACGGGTCTGCAACGCCACCAGGTCTCGTCGGAACCGGGTACGAAGCACGCCCTCGTGGCGGAAATCCAACAAGGAAATAAGGCTTGTGGCGGCATTACCTACGAGATACGGCCGGAACACCATCTCTGCCGCCTACTATCGTTCGTACATTTTTATGACCAAGCTGGCACGTCCGTGCGGTTTTGCTCAGTGGCATACCGAACTTTTATGGAGCTTCTCCGTTGGGCGGTGCCTGCTTGTATCGGATTCGAGATGCTGCCATGGTTACCTTAAGCGTGAAGGTAACCTGAGAAGGAACTAGTACTTTGTACTTCTTCTCCATCGGAGAATAGGAGATTGTATTGTAGGTAATTTCATTACATCCCATTTATAAAAAATAAGAATTTAACTTTAATATAACTTCTTGGATTATTCTAAAACACAAGGTTTAAAAAAATGTGACTTGACCAGCGGTTGGACTGCTAATCGGATAGATTAACTAACAAATCGTCCAAAATCTGGGCAGATTGGATGGTTCAAATGGAATTTCAGCCCACAAAATTTTGGTTAGTAAGGTCTGACCCAACTGAGAGTAAAACTGAAAAACTAGGTCGATTTCTTCCCCAATTTCGTCCAAAAATTCTCAAGTCCCCGTTTCTCGTCAACCCTAACACAAAAAAAAAACGTGAGCGATTCTTCGGTGATTTTTTCTGACCTCCGACTCGAGGGACAAGAAGAATCCCAGGTCAATCTTTGGATCGTTTTTTTAAAACCTTGCTAAAACATAAGACTATTTCAATCCCAGTTTTGTTAATAAATTGAAGGAAAGATTTTACTTTAGTATCCTAGGGTATCGCCTCTTCGTAAATCCCGAAAGTGACTGGGCTGGGCCGTTCGCGGGCCACATTCCCGAGCCCAAAAGGATCCCCGAAATCATTCGAAAGACTCGCTTCTCCCACCAAGCCGCCGTCTTCTTTTTTACAGTTCAAAAAAAAAAGACAGACCCTTTCTCTCTCTACATTCAGATTGCTGGGATGAATAGAAACCGTAAAAGTGGAGCAATGGCGGGTTCCCCGATCAGAGGGATGGAGAAGGTGGTAGCGACGGTGAGCGGGTACAAGGGGACCCACCGCTTCGACCTCATCAAGCTCATCTCTCGTTCCGGAGCCAGCTACGTCGGCGTTTTGTCCCCTTCCACCACCCACTTGGTTAGCCCTAACATCTCTCTCTCCCTCCTCCCCTCTCTGCACCTAACCCCGATCCGCGGTGAAAACCGGACGCGCTTTTGTTGACCATTGATGTTTATTACTGAAGGTGTGCTGGGAATTCCAAGGAAAGAAGTACAAGCTCGCCAGGAGGCTCGGGATTACGGTAGTCAACCATCGGTGGGTCGAGGATTGCGTTGCGCGAGGGGAGCGCCTCCCGGAGTACCCTTATACCTTGCAAAGGTTATTTACTTTGCTTTGGTTGTGATATATTTATTGTCTGATTCATCTGATGGAAAGAGAGTAGAGAATAATGGCGAGGATTCAGGTTAGACATGGAAAGCACGAGCAGAGAGGGGTTCAAATTCTGTTCCGGATGGTTCCAAAGACAAACTTCAACTTGCTTTGCCAGAATTCCGAGTCCTAGTCTAGCTCATATTGTCATCGTTGCATCTCGTTGGTTCTAATGCTTTTGCCTGGTCCTTGCAGCGGAAATGAAGTCGGGCAGTTGACAGTAGAGATCCCAGTTGTTGATTACTCGGAATCTTCGGGTAGAAAACGCATGGTGTTGTCTGAGAAATCCGATATTTCCCGTAATTATGGTACTCGAACAGACCAGGTAGTCATTTCATTTACTCCCCCACTCTACTAATTATTTCACATAAGGATGTTGCAAAAAAAGCACCTGAGTTGAGAGTCACAAGTGTTCATATTTAGCTTGGATGTTCAGTGTTTGAAGTAGTTAAAGAAGTTGGTTGGTACCTGTATGCATAAGTACCCACTATGTTGAATCTTTGGTACCAAGACTTCAAAAGGTTTCTCTACTTGGAAAATTTCGCCTTGTTTAGCAATTTGTCCTCCTGTTTTGTTTTTTAGGGCCTTGGTGAAATAGGTGAGTTTCTGGATTTAGCATTAGCAAACCAGAAGATGGAAAAGTTAATTGATTTTGTTTGTCCCGTCCTCTGTAGTCTGAGGTCTGATTGAGATTCTTTGTAATTAAATTAACCAGAGGCCAGAACGTAGATGACACTATTTCTGCTATGTGAAATTAATTAAGAACATCATGCCTCAACTTGTTCTTGGATTTTTATTCACCAGATAATATGATTAATTGAGACCTTGTTTTTCAGAAGACGAGGTAGATCTTAATGTATGACTTGGTAATCAAACTGCAGGACTTATTTTCCGATGTCACTAAAAAGAAAGATGCTAGTACAACGAATCCAAGCCAGAGGAGAACCTCTAAGCTAAAAGATCCTGCAAGCAGCTCATTCCTTGCTGAGAACATTCCTGTGTCTAAGCTTCTTCAATTGGAGGTGATCACTTCATGGCTGACAAATCACTGTTTTTGTTCGTTAATTGCATTTGATTAGCGTGAACTAGTTCTTGATAGATTCCTAGTCCAGTGTGCTCTAAAGAATTAGTAGTTGGTTAAACTGGACTTGTTCTTGTTCTTACTAACCATGAGAAGCAACATTGAACCAATTACTAGTAATCCTACTGCAACAAAACTAACTGGATGTACAGAAGGATCTCCATCCCATACACTGCCAACTTTAGGTGAGATATGAAAATTCCCGATGGACTGAAAGTCGAAAATTGGTTCTGAGTAATTAAAACAGCATTTTGCTCTTGTCAAAGTATGAAATGTACATCTCATGTTAGCAGTCACTAAACATCTCCTTGGTCATGTTCTAATCATGAATAAGATCTTGAGGGCATCTTCCTCTCTTTGTTGTTAGATCAGATTTATTGGTATTATTAGTCTTGGCTTGCATGTTACTACCATTTTGATGGGATGTCAGCCTACTAAACTTTTACTTATTTGACGAAAGACTCTAAAGTGGAGGAACATTTGCAAAATGGCTTCTCGTTAATTCAATTTTCACAAAGCTTTACCCAGAGCTGATGTTGATTCTATCTTTTTTTGGTTCTTACTTGAAGATGATCTTTATTCTTTTGTTCTTGAAAAGCACGAAAACACAGAACCTAGTTCTTCTGTGCATTCTGCCAGAGGGAAAAGGAAGATGTCAAGATCTGACAAGTTGAACCTACACTCTCATGTGCGTCGTTCAAGTGGAAAAACCAAGCTGTCTGAAAACATTGAAAGCATATCCATGCCTGAGTCCTCTTGTAGACCATGGAGGCTCTCAAGGAAAACTATTTCAACAGACCATTTGGAGACGGTGGTTTTAGATTCTGATGATGAGTGGGAACCAATCAGACTCAACGTCAATGACACTGCAGCATCCTGTCAACTGGGAGATTGTGACACACTCAATGATTTAGGTGAAATTGGAGAGCCGGTGGAGGCTTCATTGGATAATGATTTGGGTTCTAGAAATGGGGTTCTTGATGATAATGAAGAGATCACAGAATGTTATGATGCACCTGCTAATTTAAATAGACAACCTGATGATTCGACGCCTGCCATTGAAACACTAGATAGCCGTGCTGCTATTGAAAGCTCCAAAGAGAAAATCACTGAAGCTGTTGAGCCTGAACCCGGTACTAGATCACTTCCTTCAACAGGCTTATCATGCGTTATATGTTGGACAGAGTTCAGCCCAACAAGAGGAATTTTGCCTTGTGGACATCGATTCTGTTATTCATGTATCAAAAACTGGGCTAATCAGATGGTATGTTTACATTCTTGAGTCAAACAAAGTCTTGAATCACTTTCAAGACTTTTGATACAAAGACACACAATCTGAGTTTGTTTGTTTGTTTGTTCTTATTATTTACCATTTTTGCAGGCTTCAAAGAGAAAGACCGCAACCTGCCCTTTGTGTAAGGCTAGCTTTCTGAGCATTAAAAAGGTGGAAGGTGCAGATACAATTGATCAGAAGATATACTCTCAAACGATTCCCTCTTATGCAGCAATGACTGATACATTGCTTCCTATGGCTCATGGAAGGAACTACGTTGGTTCTGAGGTAAGTTTCACCCACAAGTTAATGCAACTGAATCTTCCTGCTTTAAATCTACATAATCCACTCCAGAGACGAGCATAGGTGCTTGTTGTTTTGCGCTTCCTTGCTGCTATTGGCTTCAGTTTCATTGCAGCAGCCTGAGGAATTGCCATTTGGTGCACTGATAGGTTATATCTGTTATCATGCTTCCGGAATTTCGACTGATGCACTAACACTCTCGCTTTTCCATGGCTGAGCAGAACCGATATCGACAGGTTTGTTCCGGATGCCATCATCGAGAACCCGAGGATCTTCTGATTAGCTGTGAGCTTTGTGGCACTAGATGCATCCATGTGTACTGCCTGGAACCGTTTATGTTGCCTTGGGTGTGTGTTCACTGCAAGGAGCTTGGAATGCTTTACCAGCATAACCGTTAAAGACATCCAATACCAAGATAAGAAGATATCTGCAGGCTGCAACACTTCAGATATCATCATAGTTAAGCTCTAACTTTATAGCTGGTTGATTTTTTTTTTTAAATCCTAGGTACCTAGCTAAGTACAAATTTTTTCATTACAAGGGGGATTAGGGTGAGGGGAATTGAATCTCAGTCGTCTCTCGTTCTCCAAGATTTTGGTCAACTCAACTAGTCCAAATTGATTAGATATTGACTATTCAAATTTAATATCAAATTAAAGGATACATATTCCCATGTAAAACCATTGTAATGATGCTTTGCGAAGGTTTATGTGCCAGGACATTATCATAATTTTTTAAAATTTCCATATACTAGCTTAGTGCGGTAAATGTCAATAGTCAGTTTAACAAATAAGGTATGGGATAGCGATGAATTTGAAAATTATGCTTTATGAGTTAAATCTATTTTTTTTAAGGTGCCATAGATGTACCAGTTGAAAAAAAAAGATAAAAGTTAACTTTTATGCTTATCGTTTGCGAGATTTTGAGATGTGATTCTGTATTTTAAAATCGATTTGTTGAATCCCGTGATTGGAACAATTTGGCACATAGTCAATCAGAACCTCAAAATGACACAATTTCGAGACTCACGTGGCACGCCACATTGTATCTTTAGTTCCGTTACAATGTGAGATGGTCTAAATTAGAATATCTTTTTCAATCCCTTTATTTAATATTAAATTTCAAATACTTCTCTCTTCTTTCTTTCTCCCTCTATCTCCTCTCTTCTTCCTCCTCCCCTCGCTGAAATTTCCCCAATAATCATCCTAATAATAAAGTAAATTTGAAAAGAATATCTATGAAAAAAATTAAATTAAAAGGTATTTGGTAAACAAGATAAAAGTTTTTCCTGTATAATAATACGTAGGAATAAAGACCAAATATGCTCTTCTATATGTATTGAAAGTTTAATTTACACCCTCTACTAGAAATTGATCCATTTTGTACCCCGTAAAGTGGACCAATTAAAACCCCGACACTAATTCTCCGGTCACGGTGAGACATTACCGTGTTACGTAGAAATGTGATGAGCTCCATTTTTTCAACCTCTCTCTTCTCTGAGAGCCCCCATCTTGACCTTCTCCACTCAAAATCATCTAAGGAGGTTGTTGGTGGTGGAAGACTACCAGTATACTGGCTCTCGCGCACGAGCTCCTGGGCCCCAATTACAAGAAGGCTGTTATCGAGTTGAACGCATCCGATGACAGGCGAGTCAGGAAATCACGCTCTTTTCGCTGTTGCAAATTCAATGGCTTATGTTGATCTTTTTGCAGAGGGGTTGGCGTTGTGAGGAACAAGATCAAGATGTTCGAGCAGAAGATGGTGACCCTCCCTCCCGGTAGGCACAAGGTTGTGATCCTCGATGAAGCCGACAGGTGCGTGATGTACTTCATCGTGTGTCGTTTGGGCCTCGTCCTCGGTTTTCTTGTTTAAGTTACGTATATCTGGCCTTTTCGTTGGTTCAGCATGACTTCTCGAGCACAATGGATGAATAACTAATGCTTATGTGGCATATATTGCTTACCTAAATGCCAGCCACGTAACACGATGATGTGTCGTTGGTGACCGGAAAATTGGTCTCGAGATGTTAATTGGTCCACTTTAATAAGTATGGGATGCAAAATAGACATTTTTTAGTAGAGGATGTTAATTGAATTTTTGATCTTTATTTCTAATACGTACACATTATACTATATAAGACCTAAACAGTGGTCGGGACCATCATGATCTGTCCTAATTTCCACGTGTTGGTCATGCAAGCATCTCTCCCTCCTCGTCTAAATATGAAATGGTTTTGCTTGATTTGGCGAGTATTTGGTACCGCCGTGAAGAAATTGATGATCTTCTTTAGTTCCTCCCCTCCTAGTACTTTTGATTTCCCTACTGCGCATTTTTGCTCAGAGTAAGGAGAGGTGGTCGCTTAAGACGCACAATAAAAATGGTAAGTGTCTGCTTCCTGATAAGTACCTTTCGAGATAGGTCGGATTAGATATAGAGATTCTAATAATCATGGTTATATATGAATGTCCTTCGAGGTTGTGCTCTTTTAATTGCTAGAACTAGTCTGATTGTCGACTCTCGCTGGAGTGAGCCACTCGCCTCGCGCGCTATACAAGAGGGGTATTCTATTCAAAGTCGAGCATTTTCGGTATATATTTAAGAAAAACTTTATGATGATTCTTACATACCAAGTCATTTTTGATGACTTGATATATCTTTATCAATTAATTAGTGACACATGGTGAGACCACGTCGTATAATCTATTGTAATGAATATTTAATCTATAGAATCTTATCATTAATGAAAAAATATGATCACGAAAATTTAGATTTAATAATTCTACTTGATTTTAGGATAATTTAAGTTAATTTCCTTTTTTGAGTGGAGAGAATTCTTTAAAATATCTATTAATGCTCATAGTAATATGATACCAGGGATAATAAATAAATTAGATTTTGTATTCAGGGATTGACAATGATGCAACGTTTGAATAAAAATCATTGAGAGTTTTGGTGTTTAATAAACATTGATATCTATGGTGCAAAAAAATTGAATAATGGTGCTATCTTGGTTTATACAACAAAAGAAGATTAAAGAAGATTGATTAGTAAGTCAGAATATTATACGCTATTAGGTAACTATAGATTCAAAGCTATCGTACTCATTTTTTATAATTAAGAAACTTTTGAAATGCAAAAGTGAAAGGGGCTCTTTCTATACCTAGAAAACAAACTTTGTTTTGAAAATCATCTGTCGAGTATTTTATGAATCCTGTACATTTTCTAATATATTTTTTCTTACGATGAATTTTTCAATATATTAAACATAAAACCAAATAAGTTGGTAAAATAAGAAACGTTTACAAAATGTAATGCCTTAAATTGATTATGGAATGAAGTAACATTGTTTAAACTAAATTTTTTGATAGCCTTTTCCATTATTTGTAAGATTATATATCTTAAATACTCATTATACTAGATTATATGTAGTGGCTTTACTTTTTTACATGTCAATTGATCAATTGGTAAGGACATACCGGTCAATAAATAATTTAGTATGGAAGGAGCATTATAAAATTTTTCATATATTAATGATATATATAATTTAAATCAAATTACTTAAGTATTTCAAACAGAATATATTATTATGAGAGTGGGTTTATTCTAGCTCGATTATTACTCAAACCAATCAATGAAGAATAATAGAGTGGGTTTATTCTAGCTCGATTATTACTCAAATCAATCAATGAAGAATAATTGAGTGGGGACCACACCGCACTCTATTTCTTCTCTTTTGTGAAAGCAGAAGTAAAAGCCAAAAAAAAGTGACACACCACTCACAAAGAAGAAGACTTGATCACTTGATTGTGTCAGTAATCTCTTTATTGGTATTATTAGGCTTTGGCTTACATGGTACTACCATTTTGATGAGATTTCAGCCTACTAAATTTTTACTTATTTGACACAAAGACTCTAAAGTGGAGGAACCTTGTCGTTAATTCAATTTTCACAAAGCTTTACCCAGAAGCTGATGTTGGTCCTATCTTTTTTTTTCTTTCTTTCTAAATGAAGCTAAATTTGGTTCTTACTTGAAGATGATCTTTATTCTTTTGTTCTTGAAAAGCATGACAACACAGAACCTAGTTCTTCTGTGCATTCTGTCAGAGGGAAAAGGAAGATATCAAGATAAGTTGAACCTACACTCTCCTGTGCGAAGGTCGTGTGGAAAAACTAAGCTTTCTGAAAATCATATCTCTGCCGGAGTCCTCTCGTAGACCACGAAGGCTCACAAGGAAAACTGTTTCAACAGACCATTTGGAAACTGTGGTTTTAGATTCTGATGATGAGTGGGAACCAGTCAGACTCAACGGCAAGAACAATGTCACTGCAGCATCCTGTCCAATTTAAAACCCTAGGCATCTAGTTAAGCTCTAACTTTATTGCTGGTTTTTTTTAATAAAAACCCTAGGTATCTAGTTAAGTACAATTTTTTTTTCCATTACAAGGGGAATTGAACCTCTGTCCTCTCTCATTTCGATTCAGATTTTGGTCAACGCAAGTTGTTCAAATTGATTAGATAGTGGAAGTCTGGGAGCACATAACTTCGATTCAGATTTAATAGCATATTAGAGGACACATATTCCCATGTAAAAATCATTGTAATGATGCTTTGAGAAGGTTTATGTATCAGGACATTATCATAATTTTTTATAATTTCTATATACTAGTTTAGTGCGGTTAATGTTGGGAATTTGACTCGTGTAGCGGAAGCGGTAAATAAAATTTACTCCAGTAATTAATAATTACCACGGTAAAAAATAGATGGGGAAGAAAAACACCACCAAGAGGGAACACCAAGATTTACGTGGAAAACCCTCTAAATACCAGAGGAAAAAACCACGGGACCATCTCCGAAAAATATCCACTAGTAAATAGAGAAATTACAGTGGTAAAAATATCCTCACTGCCCGATACCCCGAGTTATCCCACTCTCGTGTTTCACTCGTATTTTACAGTAGAGAATTTTCACTCACTCTATTTTTACCTCAAGCTCTCTCTCTAGAACTTGGAAACTATCTATTTCTCTCTAAACTCTCTACTTGGAGTTTTTCTTCATTTTGTGGATGTTTCACAATGGAAGATCATCTCCCCTTTTATAGAGAGGAATGTCATGATTTCTTAATCCACTCATCACTAATGGAGACTAATGGAGACTCCACCCATCACTAATGGATACTCCACTCATCACTAATGGAGACTAATGGAGACTCCACCCATCACTAATGGAGACTCCACTCATCACTAATGGATGCTTTTATCTTCCACTTATTAGTGGGCATGATCCCATCAATTCTCCCCCTCATGCCCACTTGAGGGAGAAACTTTCTGGTTGAGCTTAATGATGAATCCCCGTGCCAGATGACAAAGCACAGAATTGGAGTTTCTCACGAGGCACTGCCTTTGTTAACATATCAGTAGGGTTCTTGTCTGTATGAATCTTCTGGAACGTCATCTCCCGCTCTTCAATGGCCATTCGGAGCCAATGGTACCGAATATCGATGTGCTTCGTGCGACTATGATAGGTGGCATTCTTGCTCAGGTCTAGAGCACTTTGACTATCACTGTAAATCACATACTCATCTTGCTCCAAATCCAGCTCTTGAAGGAACCTCTTTAACCAAAGCAACTATTTTCCTGCCTCGATCATTGTAATATACTCTGCCTCAGTTGTAGATAGGGCAACACATTTCTGTAGTTTGGACTGCCATGACACAGCTCCCCCTGCAAAAGTAAACAGATATCCAGAAGTTGATTTTCTGGAGTCAATATCTCCTGCCATATCTGCATCTGAAAAACCTTCCAAGATTGGTTCCGAGCCTCCAAAGCACAAAGACATTTTTGAACTGCCTCGTAAATATTTTAGGATCCATTTCACAGCCTCCCAATATTTTCTTCCCGGGTTAGAGAGAAACCTGCTCACCGCACCAACTGCGTGAGCAATATCTGGACGTGTGCACACCATGGCATACATCAAACTCCCAACTGCTGAGGAGTATGGAACTTTTGCCATGTCTTCCTTCTCCTCCTTTGTTGTAGGACATGCTTTCTTGCTGAGTTTAAACTGGCCAGCAAGAGGTGTACTGACTGGATTCACATTCTTTGAATTGAATCTCTCTAGTACCTTCTCAATGTATCTTTCCTGGGATAACCACAGCTTCCTAGCTTGTCGATCACGAATAATCTGCATGCCCAGAATTTGCCTTGCTGCACCAAGATCCTTCATGTCAAAGGACTTTGATAAATCTTCTTTCAACTTCTTTATCATCTCAGCATCATGTCCAACGATCAGCATATCATCCACATACAACAAAAGAATTATGAATTTACCATCATGAAATCTACGGATGTAAATGCAATGGTCTGCGTTTGTCCTGGTATAGCCATGACTCATCATGAATGAGTCGAACTTCTTGTACCACTGTCTAGGAGCTTGCTTCAGGCCGTACAAGCTCTTTCTTAACTTGCACACCAGATCTTCCTTCCCTTTCTCCTGAAAACCTTCAGGTTACTGCATGTAGATTTCCTCCTCCAAATCACCATGGAAGAAAGTAGTATTGACATCCATTTGCTCTAACTCCAGATTCAAACTAGCAGTTAGTCCGAGTACTACTCGAACCGAGGTCATCTTTACGACTGGTGAAAATATTTCATCAAAGTCAATGCCTTTCTTCTGGCTGAAACCTTTCACCACTAGCCGAGCCTTATATTTTACGAGATTATCACCATCTCGTTTCAGCTTTGTATACCCATTTGTTCATCAAGGCCTTCCTTCATTGGGGTAATTTCACAAGCTCATAAGTACCGTTCTTTCTCAAAGAACTAAATTCCTCAAGCATAGCCTCCATCCATCGAGCTTTGTCCTCATGCTCCAGGACGTTTTCAAAGCTCTCTGGCTCCCCCTCGCTAGTGATAATGACATACTCAGAACTGGAGTATCTGGTTGACAACATCCTCTATCTTGTTGACCTTCTGAGTTGCTCGTCCTCCTGAGATTCCGAAGTTACTTCGCCGACCTCAGGGGTTTGCTCCCCCTAATTAGAATTCTCTTCTGATTCAGCACCCACCCAAAAGGATTGATCTGCATCTTCTCCACCAGTTGTCATTGGAGAAGATTCCGGTGCCAAATCAATTCCACCACCAGCCTCTATCCTTGCCTCTGTTATTACTGGGGTTAAACATGTCTCATTTTCATGAAACACTACATTTCTACTTCTGATGACTTTCTTTTTCTCTAGATCCCATAGTCTGTAGCCAAAGTTTTCTTCTCCATAGCCAAGAATATGCAGGGAACTGCTTTGTCATCTAGCTTTTGTCTCTGTTCCTTTGGTATGTGTACAAAAGCTTTGCATCCAAACACCTTCAAATGTGAGTAAGAAACACTTTTACCGGTCCACACTCTCTCTGGGTGTCATAGTTTAGCAGAACTGATGGAGACCGATTGATTAGGTAGCAGGCAGCACGAACTGCTTCCCCTCAGAACGGCTTAGGCAAGTTAGCCATTTTGAGCATGCATCTCACTTTCTCTACAATGGTTCTGTTGATTCTCTCTGCAACACCGTTGTGCTGTGGGGTGCCTGGAACTGTCTTCTCATGTTTGATGCCATGGTTTGCGCAATACTGCTCAAACTCTTTTGACGTGTACTCCCCGCCATTGTCTGGCCGGATACACTTCAAGGACGCACCTTTCTCTCTTTCCACCATAGCATGAAACTTCTTGAAGTGATCAAACACCTGGTCTTTGTTTTTACAAAAATACACCCACAACTTCCGTGATGCATCATCAATGAAAGTGAGAAAATATTTGCTACCACCTAATGACTCCACTTCAATGGGACCACACACATCAGAATGCACAAGTTCTAAAAAACTTTTCTTCTTTTTAGCAGTCTTGCCAAAAGAAACTCTATGATGCTTGCCAAAGATACAATAATCACAAGGTTGTAGTTTTGTACCTATGGCGATTGGAACAACAGACCGTAATGCTTTCATTCCCTTCTCGCTCAAGTGTCCAAGCCGCTTGTGCCACAGATTTGGTGAGGTAGAGTCCTCTACTGCGTTTACCTCATCTCCAAGCAAATTCACTTGAGTTTTGTAAAGTGTACCAGATATCTTTCCTCTAGCTATAACTAGATCTCCTGCAGTCAGCTTCCACAATCCATTGCCAAAATGGCTATGGAAACCAGTCACAACGAGGGCATGTATAGATATCAGGTTCAGACGCAGATTAGGAACATGTCTGACGTCTTTCAATGTTAACTTATGGCCAACATTTATCTTGACCAAAACATCACCAACTCCCACAATATTAGCAAAGCTGCTATTCCCCATTCTAACCTTGCCAAAGTCTCCTGCTCTGTACAAGGTGAACATCTCCTTGTGGGGAGTTGCATGGTATGATGCAGCAGAATCAATGACCCATTCAGTGTACGGATCACTGACCGCACAAATATCTTCTTCACAAGAAAATAATGCCACCTCCTCTAGTGTAGATGTGGTAGCTCTTTGGTCATTCTCATTCTTCTGCTCGCCTCCCTGCTTCTTCTTGAACAATCTACAATTTCTTTTAAAGTGCCCCTCTTTGCCACAATAGTAACACTTCAGTCCTTCTCTCGACTGAAATCTTCCTTCAAACTTGCCTTTCCCACGGTTCTCTGTGACCATGGCCTCATTGCTAGAGCTCATCATGCCATTCTCTATTCTCCGAGTTTCTTCATTCAGGATACTATCCTTGACCATAGACAATGTCAAACTTGGAGTTGAGTTTGTCAAAGAAACTTTTAGTGTTTCCCAACTATCCGGCAAGGAATTCAGCAACATCAAAGCCAGCAACTCATCGTCTAGCGGAACCTTTGCTGCTACTAGACGATTTGCAAACTCCTGGAACGTACTCAAATGCTCAGACACATTTTGTCCATCACGGTATATGGCTGTGATAAGCCGTTTGAGCAGAAAAGCCTTGTCAATAGCATTTTTTCGCTCAAACAGATTTTTCAGCTTCTCCCAGAGTTTGAATGCATCCATCTCGTCAGCCACGTGGTGAATAAGGCTGGGGTCAATAGACTGTCGGATTAACCCAGAGGCTTTGCGATTTATCTTGTTCCAGAGAGCATCTGCTATTGCCTCGTCTTTTATACCTTTTAACTCAATAGGATCAAAAAGATCCTTGCAGTATAAAACATCTGTCATCAGAGTCTTCCAGACGGCATAATTTGACGAAGTCAACTTGATGGCTTTTTCGACAGGCTTGTCCTCCATCTTCAACACACAAAGATCTCAGTTACAAAGCCAAGGCTCTGAAACCACTTGTTGGGAATTTGACTCGTGCAGCGGAAGCGGTAAATAAAATTTACCCTGGTAATTAATAATTACCACGGTCAAAAATAGATGGGGAAGAAAAACACCACCAAGAGGGAACACCAAGATTTACGTGGAAAACTATCTAAATACCAGAGGGAAAAACCACGGGACCAGCTCCGAAAAATATCTACTAGTAAATAGAGAAATTACAGTGGTAAAAATATCCTCACTGCCCGATACCCCATGTTATCCCACTCTCGTGTTTCACTCGTATTTTACAGTAGAGAATTTTCACTCACTCTATTTTTACCTCAAGCTCTCTCTCTCTAGAACTTGAAAACTATATATTTCTCTCTAAACTCTCTACTTGAAGTTTTTCTTCATTGTTTCACAATGGAAGATCATCTCCCCTTTTATAGAGAGTAATGCCATGATTTCTTAATCCACTCATCACTAATGGAGACTCCACTCATCACTAATGGAGACTAATGGAGACTCCACCCATCACTAATGGATATTCCACTCATCACTAATGGAGACTAATGGAGACTCCACCCATCACTAATGGATATTCCACTCATCACTAATGGAGACTAATGGAGACTCCACCCATCACTAATGGAGACTCCACTCATCACTAATGAATACTTTTATCTTCCACTTATTAGTGGGCATGATCCCATCAGTTAATTTCAATAGTCAGTTTAATAAATACGGTATGTGATTATGTGATTGCGATGAAATTGAAAATTCTGGTGTAGGAGTTAAATCTATTTTTCAAAACATAAAACTACGTGTCATAGATATGACACATACACATGTTACCAGTCGTAAAATAATAATCCTGATAATAAAGTAAATTTATATAAAAAAATATCTCTGGAAAAAAAATGAAATTAGAAGGTACTTTTTTTTTTGGGGTAGAAAAATTAGAAGGTACTTGGTAAACAAGTTAAAGTTTTTCCTAAACGGTGGTCGTGACCACGATGATATGTTTCCTACTTTCCACGCGTTGGTCATGCAAGCATCTCTAGCTCCTCTTAGGCATGAAGATCAAATAAATTTTTCTACTTGCTCAAAAAGTACTTAAAATTGGTGCACATAAATTCTTATAATTTTCTAAATTGGTCAAATAACACCTCGATAGTATTTTTTCGGTCACCGATAATACATCATCAGTTGATATAGCCGTCCTTGTCATATTAAAAATGGCACATCATCTTTAAATTATTTAATACTATATGGAAATTCAAAAATTTGTTTAATGAAATGTATTAGAAAATTTAAATTAAATACGAAGATTTTAATCATTATTATCTGGGCTATTTATTTTCCTGAACACTGACAGCTCAAAACGCAAACACACTGGCCCCACTTACCTTTCTTCCTTTTCTAGTTTTCCCTCCACGTCTCGAGGATGTACAACTACTTCAAGGAGCAAGCGAGAGAGTATGTGAAGGAAGCTGTGGAGGAAGACAACGCTGGGAATTTCTCGAGAGCGTTCCCTTTGTACATGAACGCCTTGGATTATTTCAAGACCCACCTCAAGTACGAGAAGAACCCTTAGGCCCGGGAGGCCATCTCCCTGAAATTCACCGAGTACCACCGCCCCGCCGAGGAGATCCGTGCCGTGCTCGACGGTTGCGGGCCCGGGCTCCAGGCCATCTCCCTGAGAATTTTGTATATTTTTTTAATTTTTAAATAACTTAAAGATGATGTCGTATTTTTAATATGACAAAGACGCTACGTCAACTGATGACGTGTCGTTGGTAACCACAAAAATAATTTTGGGATATTATTTGATCCATTTAGAGAATAATATGGACTGATGTGAGCCAATTTCAAGTATATAAATTTATGTGAACCTTTTGAAAAAATAGAAGGATTTATTTGATCTTTATTCAAATATGAAAATGTGAAGAAATGTTTTTGCTTGATTTGGTCAGTGTTTGCCACTGCCATGAACAAATTGATCATCTTCTTTAGATCCTCCCTCCTAGTACTTTTGATTTCCCAACTGAGCCTTTTGCTCCGAGTAAAGAGAGATGATCGCTTAAGACGCAACATAAATGGCAAGTATCGCTTAAGACGCAACATAAATGGTAAGTATCGCTTAAGACGCAACATAAATGGTAAGTATCTGCTTTCTATAAGTATCCTTCAACATGCGTCAGGTTCGGTTGGATATCAACATGCGTCAGGTTCGGTTGGATACGGAGATTTTAATAATCGTTGTTATATATCCTTGACGTGTGAATGTCCTTCGAGGTTGTGCTCTTTTAATTGCTAGAACTAGTCTGATTGTCAACTCTAGCTGGAGTGAGCATCTCATCAAAGTCGAGCACTCTTCGGAGTTATTCTATTCTTGCTCAATTATTACTCGAATCAATCAATGAAGAATATTAATGGGGACGCCGACACCACACTCAATTATTACTAGATAGTTCTACGATGCTCGATTCCGAAGAAATGAAGTATGGCAGAGTGGGGACGACACCGCACTCTGTTTCTTTATCTTTCGTGAAAGCAAAAGTAAAAGCCAAAAGTGATACTCCCCTCACAAAGAAGAAGAATTGAGGTCACTTGCTTGTGTCGGCAATCTCTTTGCTTATAATTTTAACATTATTATTCTTCTTCCCTTCTCCAACGAACATACAGTTGCTTTGCTGCTTTCATTTCTCTCGAATTATGGAGTTTTTGACTGCTATTATACCCGTTATCCTGGAGCCTCTTGTCTCTCCAATCAAAAGGCACTTCAGCTATGCTTTACGCTATAGGGGCAAGGTCAATGCCCTCAGCGACGAGGTCAAGGCGCTGCAGGTAGAGATAGATATCGTCAGGAGTCGTATCGGGCGAGGGGAAGAGGCGGAGACCTATGTTCTGGATTGGCAAACTCGGACCGAAAGGGCCATTGCACTAGCTGAGACTGTCGTTCGCAGCGGAGAAGGCGAAGCGCAGAGGGGCTGCTGCTCTCTTAGATTGAAGACCAGGTACCGGATCGGGAAGCTGGCGGCTGATGGAAAAGCAGGTAGTCCAATAAGATGCTATTTGCTTTTTTTTTTTACTTCCTGTCTTGGTTGTTGGTTCTTAAGTTCCTGTTTGAATGTCAGGAATCGTTCAACTGCGGGAGGAAAGAGGCAGATTCGGTCCTATTATTTCCCGCCTCCCTGATCTGCAACAGATTGTACCGCCACCTGTAGAAGACTACTCGGCAGAGTCGAGGATTGAGCTTCTAGATAAGGTGATGGCCGAACTTTTGGATCCCCATGTTGCCATGGTCGGAGTGCATGGAATGGGTGGAATCGGGAAAACCACCTTGGCAAAGGAGGTCCACCGCCAAGCTACGCAAAAAAAGTTATTTGATAAGGTGGTCCTAGCAACGGTGACTGCGACGCCAGAGCTAAGGAAGATTCAAGATGAGATTGCAGAATTCATCATCGGGTCGAAGCTGCAGGAGAGCAGCGACAGTGCCAGAGCAAGTAGGTTGAATCAGATGTTGAAGGACAGCTCGAAGGACACAAGGATTCTAATAATACTAGATGACTTGTGGCATCTATTTGAGTTGGGTAAAGTGGGGATCCCTACCGGATATGACGGGCGGGGTTGCAAAATATTGTTGTCTTCTCGGAGGGTGGATCTGCTATCGGATATGGGCTCAAAGAAGAATTTTCCTGTTGGCCTTCTGTCCAAGAATGAGTCCATGAGGTTGTTTGAGAAGGAAGTGGTCGAAGTTAGGGACAGCAAAATTGCTGAGAAGATATTGGACAAGTGTGGTGGGTTTCCACTGTTGATTGTCACAGTTGCCGGGCTTGTGAGAAACAAGGGGTTGCACTCCTGGAAAGATGTCTTGGTACAATTATCCAAGTTTGATAACCAAGAAATACACGGCAAAGTGTACTCTACATTGAACCTAAGCTATGATCGGTTGGCCTGTGAAGAAACCAAGTCAATTTTCTTGCTCTGTGGTATCTGTAGTCGGGCAGATACTACTTTGCTGGATTTGTTAAGGTATAGCCTGGGTCTAAATCTGCTCAAGCATTATTCCGTGAGCGATGCAAGAAACCGCTTGGAAACTTTGATTGACAACCTCAAGGCTTGTAGTCTTTTGGATGTTGATCAGATGGGTATAGTAAAGATGCATGACGTTGTTCGGGATATGTGCGTAGCACATAAGGATCAACGTGCTTTTAGGCACAAAGAAAGCAATGCGTTGAAAGAGTGGCCAGATGAAGGTGATATCAACAATTGTACCAGAGTTTCTTTGCCTTACAGTGATATCCGGCGTCTTCCTGAAGATTTGGGCTGCCCAGATGTTGAATTTTTGTTAGTCTTCTCCAATTGGCGTTCAATAAATATTCCAGATTCAACTTTTCAACGAACAGGGCAACTCAAAGTGGTTCACTTTTCTAGGATGGAATTTGCAACTCTGCCTAAATCGTTGCAATCTCTCACAAATCTCCATACACTGTGTCTGGAACAGTGCCATTTACTGGACGTGGCCTCCATCGGACAGCTGAAGAATCTAGAAATCCTTAGCTTGCGTGAATCGGATCTGGATGCAATGCCAATTGAAATGGGGCATCTGACTCGTTTAAAGTTGTTGGATTTGAGCGGCTGCTTTAAGCTCGACTTCATCCCAGCAAATGTGATATCGAAGATGACCTCACTTGAGGAATTGCTTATGATCAATAGCTTTGATAATTGGGAGATTGAAGAGTGCACCGATGGAAGAAAGGCCAGGCTCTCGGAGCTGAAATACTTGTCACGGCTTGCATCTTTGGAGATAAGTATTCCAAAAGTCCAGGCACTGCCGAAAGAGATATTCTTCAATGGCTTGGAAAGATATGAAATAAGAATCGGACATGGACGGCATTATCTTGATCGACCTAAAACGACAAAGACGCTGAAGCTGAAACTCTACACAGACAGCACTGATTTGCTCCAACAGTTTAGGGGGTTGCTGAAGGATTCGGAAACACTGATTCTATATGGAATCAATGGATCGACAAACATTTTGTATGACTTGGACAACCAAGGCTTCCCCAAATTGAAGGAGCTCTTCGTTGGGGATTCTTCTGAGCTTCAACAAATTGTTGACTGCAGAAAGCGGGGGGCGGCAACTGTATGTTTTCCTCTCCTTGAGCATTTGAAATTAGATGGATTAACAAGTATAGTGACTATATGTGATGGTCGACCCGCACCAGAGTCTTTCGGAAAAATTAAAAGACTTGAAATCTCCGGTTGCAGCAGATTGAAAAATCTCATGTCGCTTTCTTTGGTTCGAAGCCTTTCTCAACTAGAGAATATAGTTGTGACGCAGTGCAACCAAATGGAAGCGCTATTTGTTGAGGAAAGTGATTCTGGTTTCGAGGGGGATGAAGTTGTGGATCTACCATTTCGTCGCCTCATTCTCGAATATCTACCACAGCTTAAATGCTTCCTCCATACAGGAGAATCACCTTTCGGATCGGACAATATGATGTCATTTTTCCATGAAAAGGTAGGTTACTGAAAACACATTTTATGTTCGGAGAATTATGTTTTTTTTATCTGCAAAAAAAATTCTGGCTTTCTGTAAGCTACGGTTATAACGACAATTGTAAAATGAGGAAGGTTCAAAAATATTATATGTGCATTTTCTTTACTTTAAATTCAGGGACAAAAGCATGTTAGATTAGAAAATTAAAGCTTATTTATACCGGTAGTCAAAGATCAATCATTTTTAATTACCATGCATGATGCTAGCCGGTCAGTCTAACTATAGATTATATTGCGATCATTGCAGGTTGCACTGCCTAACTTGGAAGGATTGAAACTCAAATCAATTGGCAACATTAAAATGATTTGGTGCAACAAACTACCTTTGAGTTCATTCGGAAAACTAAATTCATTGGATATTGATGGGTGCCATGAGTTGCAGACAGTTTTCCCATACTATGCAGTGAAACAATTTCAGAATCTGAAATCGTTGACAGTGAGAAATTGCAGTTTACTCGAAAAGACATACCAATTCGGTGATGCGGTTGTCGGAAATTCCTACAACAACGACCCAATGATATTCGGGTTGAGTACGTTGAATCTGTATTATTTACCAAGATTGAAGAGCATATGCAGTGACGAGCAACATTTGAGTTTTCGGAAGCTGAAGTCGGTGGAGATTTCAAGGTGCGAGAGTTTGAAGAATCTATTTCCACTCGTCGTAGCCGAAAGCCTTTCAGAACTCAAGAGTCTAGATGTAACATGCTGCGACAGATTGGAGGAGATCGTTGCAGGAGGAGAAATCTCAAGAAATTTCTCGTCCCCTTTATTCCCACAACTTGCATCCTTAACTCTTAAACAATTGCCTTTCTTCTCCCTGGAAAAGGTACTGCATTGAACAACATATACTGTTTATTTCTGTTGAGATTTCTATATTGCTAGTTGCGAGAGGCGTGGACTTATTTATAAGCGTGAAAATCAGACTGGTTTCGTTCGTTGTCAATGAAAACTTGTAAAAATATGTTTGTTGTTATTTGTAGGTGTTCCCCAATTTGGAGATGATGAGCACAGACGGCAGAATTTGGAAATCTGTATTGGAATCCTCCGAGTCATGGTTGACGTATCTCACCAGATTGAAATCTCTTGAGCTGTCTTCCTGGAAAGGGAAAGGAACATTAAAAGAAGCTTTTCAGTTTGGAAGTATACCGACTGTGAGAGACCTCGACTTAAAGATAATGAATTCACGTATTACACAACTATGGAGCTCCAACAGGAGTGGGTTTGGTGTCTGTCCACCCTCCATTACAATACTATTGCTCTTTCAAGTAAAGGGGTTGAAGCATGTGTGGAGACCAGACTCACAAATGGACCATCTCGAGTCTTTAAGTTTGACTAACTGTCAGGATCTGATCAGTTTGGCACCCTCACCATCTGCATCTTTTCGGAGCCTATCCACTTTGAGATTAATTTTCTGCTTTAAACTGACGGAGTTGATAAAGCCTTCAGTAGCCAAAACCATGACCAACCTCGTGACATTGCAAATTAATTCTTGCCGTGCCTTGAAGGAAATAGTTACAGCCGATGATGACGACAACGATCAGACAAAACGGGAATGCATCGTCTTCAATAGATTGAAGACCTTGGAACTTGAAAATCTGGACATCCTGGAGGGCTTCTGCGTGAGTAGTTGCTACTCCTTCAACTTTCCGTGTTTGGAAGAGGTCTCCAAACGGTGGTGCTACAGTATGAGAATCTTCTGTAATGGAGACGTCATCACGCCCAAGCTACATAATGTTAGGTCACAAGGATCAGCACGATGGGAGGGTGATCTTAACACCACTATCAAACAAGACTACCAGGTCTATCTCTCGCTCTCTCTCTCCATGTTTCTTTCTTCCGATTGTCTCGCCTCAGCGAATGATCTGGGGAATTCCTTTTTCAGGTTGAGCTGCAGAGCATTGAGATTCTAAGGCTGTCTAGATTCCCAGAATTGGTAGAAAGATGGGGCAGAGAATTGCCATTCAGGCGCTTCAGCCAATTATACGAGTTAGTCGTAGACAAGTATCCGCTTATTCCAGTTGCTCTACCATCAAGTATCATGTTGGCTGTAAGCAGATGTGTAACGCTAGTTGTAGAGAAGTGCGATTCTGTAGAGGAAATATTGGATTGCGGTGGAGTGGATCAAAACGAAAGCCACGATGGCTTGATGCCTCGAGTATCTCGTCTGAAGCTAATGGAACTACCCAAGCTAAGGCACATTTGGAATGTTGAGCATCTCCCGAAAATATCATGCTTTAAGAACATTTCGATGCTAAATGTCCATAAATGCAATAATTTGACGCACATTTTCACTCTACCTGTGGCTCTGGGTCTTGTTCGTCTGTTCAAGTTAGAGGATAAAGAGTGTGCTCTGGTGGAAGTGATCATCAAGCAACGAGAAGATGAGAAACCACCGGCAGATTGGGTTCGTAGCTCTATATTCCCGCAGTTAAAGTCTGTAGAGCTAGAAAATCTACCTAGCTTGATGGGATTTTATTCGGGTGGTGATGTTATGAGATGCCCTGCCTTAGACGGAGTTAGTGTGGTCGACTGCCCGAGAATGTGTCTCCTGAGATCCACTGCTTCTTCTTCAATAGAACACGATGAGCCAACTTTGCGCGTTTTCAATGAGCAGGTCCGTTATGACTACTTTTCAAGAGTTTGCTTCCGTGTCTCAACTCCTGTTTCCTTTTTAACAACTAATTCCTTTCTTCGTTTTCTCAGGTTGAAATCTTAAGGCTAGAAAAACTAGTGGTTCAATGGAATAGTAGCATGGATAAGGCTTGGCATGAAATTGTTCCGCGGTCATTCCTCCGTAGTCTTGAATTTGTTCAACTGATTGGATTTCCTACTGTCCATCAACTCTTGCCCTCAGATTTTGCACAAGTCATGCCAAATCTATGGAAGTTTACCGCTGGTGATTCTTTCCATAAACGAAGACTTAAAGTATATGGTCGCGAAATACCTGCAGGCTCCTTTGCTCAGTTGGAGTACCTTGAGTTCTTCGATGTACCAGATCTGAAGCATCTAGTTGAGGAAGATTCTCAATTGGGTTTAATGTTCCAACATCTCAAACAACTACGAGTATCGAAATGCAATGGACTAACAGGGCTCGTGACTTCCTCCGCAGCAAAGCGCTTAGTGAATCTCGAGCGATTGGTTGTGAAAGAATGTGAAAGAATGACGGAGATCGTGTCAAGCGACGGAGATGAAACAGGATACGAGATAGCCTTCAAGAAACTGAAGTTCTTAGAACTTGATGGTTTACCGTGCCTCACAAGCTTCTCGTCGGGAGATTACACATTTAGTTTCCCTCTCTTGGGAGAAGTGATTTCCAGATCATGTCCGAACATGAGAACTTTCTCTAAAAATGTTCCAAGCACGCCTATGCTGGAGGAAGTTCAAATCGGAGAAGATGATGATATCGATGCATGGCGTTGGGAAGGCGGGCTTAACAGCACCATAGAGACGTTGTTCACTGAAAAGGTATATATGAATAACCCTCACTTGACCAGTTTCTTTGTGATTAGACCAACAAATTTCCTTTCATGAGTTCGTGTATATATGTGGTCATTGATTGATACCCTTTTCCCACAGAATCCAAGTTCAAATTGTTAGCAGAAGACAGACGTCGGTGCAATGTTAATGCGAGAGACCAGAGGTGTTTCTCTGTTTTAAGGTCGAATGGTAAGAGATCAATCTTCAAAATCTATTATCTGTGGTTTGGAGAAACTAACAGTACCTGTGCGTGGGATAAACTAGGAATGACAATTCTCTTTAACAACTAAAAGAGATTGTTCTGTTCGTAATTTGTATTTGAATTCATGTTTGGATGAATCAAATACAATTTATAATTTTGATAATTCGAATTTGAATTGTGGTGATGCTACGAGGGAAGTACAGGTCGTCCGCTGCCCACGCTAGTAGTCCCGCCATCTAGCCATGTGATATGAACGAACAATGAACTTTGTTGGGCGCCAAATGGTCGTTGGATTGTTGTTTAAGGGAAAAAATGGATGTTCGATCCTTGGGTTATTGGTTCCTCAAAAAAAGATCCTTGGGTTTTTGAAATTTACTCCTTACAAAATCTCTCTCTGTTGTGGATTAATTATTCAATTGCTGTGATATCCCGTGTTCTGTCTGAAAGATCTTAAGTGATTTAATTGGTACTATCCATACCAATAAAATATACCTTCTTTTTTGGCACACATCTTAAATGCTTTTGGACGGGAGTAAGATCAAGATGGGTGACTTCCTGAAAAGTTTCCGGGAAGCATGTGAGAGGACAAATCACGTTGAAAAAGACTCGTGTTGGTCTGTGAAGATAGTAGGTTAAATCTCGGGACATTACAATTGCTTAAGTAGATTTTTACTGGCGACTCTCAGATTCGATATTCCAGTTAATTAGTCAAAATTACAATTTGTTTATCGTGTAAATAGAGCCCTAGTACACATAAAATGAACCCGATATTTTAGTTTAAAAAAAACCCACCGGTTTCTTTTCAAGCTTTTATAAATCCAAGTTCTAGATTCACTCGCATCGTACTCATCTATTAAGGTCTGTACTAACATTCTAATGATCAAATCGTCATCTATTGATGCAATCTCTACTATTTTACAGATTATTTTGTCATACTCGTTTTGCATTAAATCCATGTTACCAAAATAAGTCATTTTTTTGGACCAAAAAAAGTCATTTTTTCTAGTGAATTGCCGCTCGAAAGATTTAATTGCCCATAATTATAAATTAGTTCCTCTTAGTTGAAAAAATACGGGTAAGACTAAAAATTTACATTTCCTACACCCCTACCCGTTGGTCAAGCCCTTTCCCATTTTTCGTCGTTCGTCTACCTTTGTCCCTCATCGAGTTCTTTCCCTTCCTCCATCGACCCGATTATTCCAAGCCCCTTCGTCTTTCCTCTTCGATTACCCTAACTGCCCGAAGAGAATCATTTGTTACTCGGACTTTTTTATTTAATATTTATAACATAAATAAATATTTAAGTTTTTTTAAAAAGTTGAAGAGACTTATCTGCTCTGAATTCAGGTGGTTCTTTGATTGTCTCCACAAAGATTTTTTTTAACACAAAATTCATTACATTAATCATTGGGATCATACAAAAGAAGTTCTTCGAGTTGATGAGGAGGATTAAATATTACATTTTCCAAAAATAGTACCTAATCTAGTAGATTTAGCCTACCAATTAGCGACTTGGTTAGCATCTCTAGAGATATGTACTAGTTTACAATGATAAACTCAGAAGTGTGATCGTATCCAAGAATAGTTAAGGTGGTCGAATTCGGTATGTGATTTGGCCAGCCAAGATATCATTTTGTACATTGATTCACTTTATGATAGAGTGAACTAAGATAGGTAGTTTAGTTTGCCTTGTTTTGGGGTTCCCTGAACCTTGTAAATCCTGCTTTCATTATTAATACAATACTTCAAGTGTGATTTGGATTGCCAAGCAATTCGATGTTCCAATCAATCAAAAGTACTTTAGAACCATAAATTAGCAAACTGATTCCACGATCGTATTGCTAAGTGGTGAATTGAGCTGGATGTACATCGCAACCTCTCCAATAGCCTTTAACTCAACTTCAATGTCCGAAGTAGTTGTGATTGCAGACGTTCTCACTTCCCCGAGACGTCCCTGATTGTTTCTTGCTGCCGTAGAGTTACCAGAAAGCTCAGATGGCGATGTCCATGAAGCATGACATTGAATTTCAGGGTTTGTCTCTTCCAGAGGTCGCCAACAGTCGGCTGCTACTTGGATTGTTGAAGGGGTGAGTGGCTTGAAGATTTATCTTCAAGTTGATGAACTCCAAGTTTTTCAGCTTAAAAAAGTGGTTATTCCTTGCTAACCATATCTGCCAATAAACAACGATAGGCATTAGCAATCACCGATCAAAAATTAAGCCAGACCTTCCTCAGCCTCAGAACACAATCTTTCGAAAGAAATCTAGCCCAAAGAAACTCATGATTGATGGAACAACTAATATTTTAGGTCAAGATTATTTGAGGAAATGAGAATCATGTTTCCACCAACAACAGAAGACTTCAATTATGCCAAGATTAACCGGGGCCTAGTTTACACCAAAATAACATGAAAGGAGAACAAAAATCTAAAAGTTCGGAATAATTGTTGAAAATACAATTTCAATTGGATCAAGTAGGAAAATCAAATTGTTTAAACAAAGAAAATTTTGTTGATGAACCATGAATATTTTTTTCTATAATTGTTGTTACCCTAACTCGGTCTGTAGAACCATATGCCATTGTGGATCAACAAACAACGAAAGAGTCTCACCTTTTGTCTCCTAGATGCCTTTTGATAGAATGCATTTACAAGACCACTCATTTACATTGTCCCAATCAAGCAACAAACATCATTTATTGAAAACATGTCATTGGAGACCTCTAAGTTAATAGGGTGAGATTTAATAAATTGTGGCCAGAAAACATAGCAATAGAAGTGTTAAATCATCATTGTCAAAAGAATATTTGTTGGTGCTCTACTCCCCATAGATTTGAGGGACAAAAACGCTGTGTATAATTGCATACTCTATTATGGAAACTCTGTGAATAACAAAAAGGGGTAGAAGGGAGGTATTATAGTCACATAGTATGAGATTTCTATTCCTTTAGTTATTTTTGGTTGATTTTATGTAAAGAGACAAGATGCATTTTGGTTCATTCTAATTATTAATTGCTGATTAGGATTCTATTTTCTAAACTTGGTGGGTCCATTGCCAAGTCAACTTGTCATGTCAGCTGACTTAACAGACATTGGATTCTGTCAAATTCATGTTGGTAAATGACCTAACAACTCATTTTCTCCATATAAAGGCCATACTTCAAGTGGCTACTGACAGAATCCAACGGATAGGAGAATCCAACGGATAGGAGACATCAAAAATCTTGAATCCAACAATTAGAACCGTATGCCATTGTGGATCAACAAACAACAAAAGAGACTCACTTATGTATATATCCTACAACAAGGAAAAAATAAAGTTAATTTAATACACGTAACAAAATATTTAATTATACATGTAAAATAAAAATAATATATAATTGTCATTTTCTTACACTCATCAAACTCGAGAGTAGAAATAAGAATGTCAACCACATGATTCATTATAAGAAAAATGAAAAAGAAGTTCTTCATTCAATGTCTCTTTCTCTAGTGGTATTTTGCCACATCATTGAATCGCCAAAGTTGTGTTGGGTATGGAGACTTCGTACTATACGGAGTTACTGTTCACATGTTGACTATACGGGGTTACTGTTCATATGTTGACTTTGCCCCTGCCGACACCAAATAGTCCTAGGCTGTGGGCACTATAAATACACACCTCTCAGTCACTATTTCTGTATCTTCTTCCTTGTGTAGAGAGAGAGAGACAGAGAGAGAAGAGGAGAGAGAGAAACACCATTGTTGAGCGAGTGAAGCTCTAAAGTGTAGATCGAGCTTGATATAGTGAAATCTCCTGGCTTGGTACGCCCCCGGACGTAGATCGGTTAAGATCGAACCGGGTGACCAAATTTTTTGTGTCGTATTCTTGTGTGCGTGAGTTTCCTTTGTGCTTGTCATCGATCTCTAGCTCCGGTGTTGTTCGTGTGGTGTTTGGGGCCCTCGTGTTTCCCAACAATTGGTATCAGAGCCCGGGTTTAGGGCGCGGTGGGAGCAATCACGATGGGTGATGTGAGATCGCCCGTGGAGAAGTTCGATGGCGTCGACTATGGCTTCTGGAAGATGCAAGTAGAGGACTACTTGTATGGCAAAGATTTGCACTTGCCGCTTGATGGGAAGAAGCCTGGGGACATGAAGGAAGAGGAGTGGAAGCTCCTAGATCGGAAAGCGATGAGCGTGGTGCGCTTGTCTTTGTCTAGGAACGTGGCCTTGCACACAATAAAGTCAAAGACCACGAAGGAGATGTTGGAGACGTTGTCCGAGATGTACGAGAAGCCATCGGCGGCTAACAAGGTTCACTTGATGAGGAATTTGTTCAACCTTCGGATGGCGGAGGGTACGATGGTGACCAAGCATCTTCACGAGTTCAATGCAACGATAGCCCAATTGAGCTCAGTTAAGATTGACTTCGATGATGAGGTACAAGCCCTAATTTTACTAAGTTCTTTACCCGATAGTTGGAATGGCACGGTCACGGCAGTGAGTGCCTCGGCGGGGAAAGTAACGCTCAAGCTAGATGAGGTGAGGGATTTGATTATGAGTGAGGAGATTCGTAGAAAGGAATCCGGAGTAGCCTCGAGTTCAGCTTTGAGCTTGGGTAACAGGGGAAGGTCTGAGAATAAGTGGAAGGGGAAGAAGGACCGGGGTAGGTCAAGATCTAAATCGAAGGGTGGTCCGAAGAAGAATAAGAGCTCGGTGCAATGTTGGAATTGTGAACAATATGGTCATTTCAGAGACCAATGTACGGCACCAAAGAAGAAAAAAATCTGCAAATGCAACAACGGAAGATCACGGGGATGCGTTGATCTTGAGTGTGAGCAGTCCATTGGAGGTGTGGGTATTGGATTCGGGAGCATCATTTCATTCTTGTAGTGATGCAGGGATGATGGAGAAGTATGTCCTAGGTGATTATGGCAAAGTCTATCTAGCGAATGATGACCCTTTGAAAATTGTGGGCATGGGAGATGTTCGGATCAATACTCCTAATGGATCTTTGTTGTTGTTGAAAGGGGTGAGGCATATTCCTGGGTTGAAGAGGAATTTGCTATCCGTGGGGCAACTAGATGATGAAGGTTACACAGTGACCTTTGGTTGCAAGACATGGAAAATTACCAAAGGAGCTAGGGTGGTAGCTCGAGGTTTGAAGGAGGGTACTTTGTATATGACGAAGAACACCAATGAGAGTATTAATGTTGCAGGTGCAACGGATGATGCAGATTTGTGGCATAGTCGCCTTGGCCACATGAGTGAGAAGGGAATGAGGGTGCTATGCTTGAAGGGGAAGCTACCAGGCCTCAAGACAGTGGAAGTGGAACTCTGTGAGGATTGTATTTTCGGGAAGCAGAAGAGAGTGAGTTTTTCGAGAGCTGGCAGATCTCCAAAGGAGCAGAAGCTTGAGTTGGTCCACAGTGATTTGTGGGGACCAGCACCAGTGGCATCCTTGGGTGGTTCGTTGTATTACATGACCTTTATTGATGATTCTACAAGGAAGCTGTGGGTGTACTTCTTGAAACATAAGTCTGAAGCTTTCGATGCCTTCAAGAAGTGGAGAGCCCTTGTGGAAAATGAGACAGGTCTCAATGTGAAGTGTTTGAGATCTGACAATGGCGGAGAGTATGAGCTCCAAGAGTTCAAAGATTACTGTGCAGCAAATGGGATTCGCATGGAGAAGACAGTAGCTGGAACCCCCCAGCAAAATGGCATCGCGGAGAGGATGAACAGAACAATCAATGAGAGAGCTAGGGCCATGAGACTAAAGTGTGGCTTACCAAAGATGTTTTGGGCGGATGCAGTGAACACCGCGGCTTTCTTGATCAATAGAGGACCATTAACTCCTTTGGATAATGAGATACCGGAGGAGGCTTGGAGTGGGAAGGAGGTTGATCTTTCTTACCTTCGAGTATTTGGTTGTGTGTCATATGTTCATATTGATGCAGGTGATAGGAGCAAACTGGATGCTAAGTCCAAAAGGTGCACATTCATTGGATATGGTGGAGATAATTTTGGTTTCAGGTTTTGGGATGAGAAGAACCGCAAGGTTATTAGAAGCCGAGATGTCATATTCAATGAGAAGGTTTTGTACAAGGACAGGGGGAGCGTATCCGACGAGGCGGGTTCTAGCAGTGAGGTGATCGAGTTAGACATCTCGAACTCAGGTGGGAGCAAAAGGGCACAAGATGGCCAGGTGGCCGAGGAGGAAGTGAAACCAAGTTCTCCACCACCATTGGTTCCGGTAAGGAGGTCCACAAGACAACGTGGGTCTCCAGATAGGTATTCGCCAGCTAATTTCTATCTCCTGTTAACTGATGGAGGAGAACCAGAAGATTTTGCAGAGGTTCAGAAGAGTGGACAAGTGGACAAGTGGAAGCTTGCAATGGATGACGAGATGAAGTCATTGAGGAGTAACACGACTTGGGAACTAGTCCAACTCCCTAAAGGCAAGAAGGCACTGCAAAATAAGTGGGTATATAGAGTTAAGCAAGAGGCGGATGGCACCGAGCGTTACAAGGCAAGACTGGTTGTGAAGGGATTTCAGCAGAAATATGGTATAGATTTTACTGATGTTTTCACTCCTGTTGTGAAGCTGACCACTATTCGTATGGTGTTGAGTATGGTAGCTTCAGAGAATCTGATGTTGGAGCAGATGGATGTGAAGACAGCATTTCTCCATGGTGATCTAGAGGAAGAGATCTACATGGTACAACCAGAGGGATACTTGTCAGATGGTAAAAGTGAGCTTGTGTGCAGGTTGAGGAAGAGCTTGTATGGCTTGAAGCAAGCTCCAAGGCAGTGGTACAAGAAGTTTGATGGGTTCATGCATGAGATTGAGTTCGTGCGCTGTGAGGCTGATTATTGCTACTATTTCAAGAGATTTGACAATAGCTATATCATCCTTCTGCTTTATGTTGATGACATGTTGATAGCAGGCGCCAGTGCTCGGGAGGTGAGCAAGGTGAAGAAGCAATTGTCTGAGAGGTTTGCCATGAAGGACTTGGGGGAGGCTAAGCAAATCCTTGGGATGAGGATTGAGAGGAATAAGGCTGATGGGAAGCTGTTTCTCTCACAGGCTGAGTACATTGAGAAGGTGTTGAAGAGGTTCAACATGCAAAAGACCAACCCCAAGTTGACTCCTTTAGGTGGGCACTTTAAGTTGTCCAAGAAGGATTCGCCTAAGAGTAAGGCGGAGAAGGCTCAAATGGAGAAGACTCCTTATGCATCGGCAGTCGGAAGCTTGATGTATGCTATGATTTGCACAAGGCCAGACATAGCACATGCGGTGGGAGTAGTGAGCAGATTCATGAGCAATCCAGGTGAGCAGCATTGGATCGCAGTGAAGTGGATCCTTGGTTACTTGAGAGGTACTACTAAGAAGGCCCTGTGCTTTGAGGGCAAAGATGTGAAGCTGACAGGCTATTGTGATGCAGACTTGGGGTCCAATGATCATGATGGCAAGAGGAGCACAAGTGGTTATGTGTTCACACTGGGAGGGACATCGATATCTTGGGCTTCCAGGTTGCAAAAGGTTGTGGCTTTGTCAACCGCAGAAAGTGAGTATGTGGCTGTGACAGAAGCAAGCAAAGAGATGGTATGGTTGCAAAACTTCTTGGGAGAATTGGGCAAGGAGCAAAGTGAAAGTGTGCTCCACAGTGACAGCCAAAGTGCGATACACTTGGCTAAGAATCCCGCATTCCACTCAAGGACAAAGCACATTGAGTTGAAGTATCACTACATACGAAGTCTATTGGAGAGGAAGATCTTGCAACTTGAAAAGATTGACGGGAAAGTGAATCCTGCTGATATGTTGACCAAGGTGGTTACCTTAGAGAAGCTGAAGCTCAACATGGCTTCAGCGGGTCTAGTAAACTAGAGAAGAGATCCGGCGTACCAAGAAGTGAAGAGGAGAAGGAGGTCATCAAGTGAATGGTGACAAGCGTTGAAGTCAGTCTCCAGGTGGGAGATTGTTGGGTATGGAGACTTCGTACTATACGGAGTCACTGTTCACATGTTGACTCGGCACTATTCATCCGGGGCCAGAAATGTGATTTCTGGTGGACGATTTTGCCCCAGCCGACACCAAATAGTCCTAGGCTGTGGGCACTATAAATACCCACCTCTCATTCACTATTTCTGTATCTTCTTCCTTGTGCAGAGAGAGAGAGAAGAGGAGAGAGAGAAACACCATTGTTGAGCGAGTGAAGCTCTAAAGTGTAGATCGAGCTTGATATAGTGAAATCTCCTGGCTTGGTACGCCCCCGGACGTAGATCGGTTAAGATCGAACCGGGTGACCAAATATTTTGTGTCGTATTCTTGTGTGCGTGAGTTTCCTTTGTGCTTGTCATCGATCTCTAGCTCCGGTGTTGTTCGTGTGGTGTTTGGGGCCCTCGTGTTTCCCAACAAGTTGGATTAAGTTGATTCATTATTTAAAATATTAAGAATACAAATATCATCAAGACAACAGAATAAAAATATTTACTTTTAGGGCAAATTATTCTCAAGTCCCTAACCTTTGGTCCACCCCACTTCATCTTCTTCCTCTTACTTCCAACTAAAACCAAAACTCAAACTCAAACTTTAATAAAAATTATATCTAATTAAAGAGAATCAAAACAAACAAAACTTGAAAACCCATAATTTTAAATATTCTAATTCGAATTAAAAATCTAAATTGGAACAACCTAATTAAAATTAAGGTTCTATTTCAATGAAGACTCCCTTTGTCGTCGTTTAACGCCGTTCTTTCAATCCGTATCACTAGGACTTCCTTGTGTAACTAGGGTTTAAGCATTTTTTTTTGGTAATTGGCTTTTCTGTAGCTGTTGTAGAATTGAAGATTCGGTAATTGATTCTTTGAATCTTGCAAAATTAGAATCTCCATGTCATTTGTGCAGATGGAAGACACAGTAATGGATGCTTTGGAGTCGAGATTGGCCAGGCGTGATGAGAATACCTCGTCGTCCTCTGGTTTGTATGTGGTCTTTCTTGGTATACTTTTCAAAAGAAGTTAGGTAATTGTTAATTCTCTCAAAATTTTTGATTTCCTAATTGAATAATAACTTGTTTTGTTTTTGTTTTAGGTGATGTTTTCTGTTTCATAGGAAACAATATTGCGTTCTTGCTCAAGATGCATGCTCTATTTATAAACCTCGTCTTCTACTACCAGTTATTCGTCACGTTTGATGACGTGTTGCTACGTTGTGTCCTCTTTATCGGCAGATTAGTAATCGACATTATATATCTATGCCATCGATATCATCTTTGTTGCCATTGGAGAAAGATAATAGGTACTCGTTAATTATATGATTAATCATTTTTTGTAACTAATAATCCACATTCCTCAAAGATGAGCTGGTCCACAAGTATTTGTGATAAATCAACTCTGGTTAGTATAAGTTAATTACACATTATAAAAGATCGGACAAAGTTTCAATTTTACATTACTCCGTTGATTTCTCAAATATTTTTTTTCTTTGCATTTTGTTTTATGAGAATGAACTAGAACTTTGAACATTTGTTATACCTATAAATATTTCATTACTTTTAACTTCTTGATATATTAGTTTCAATTTCAATCCTCCAATCTTTCTACTTATTTTTTCTGATATTTTTCATTAACCAAATATCATGTAACCAATTTTTGTTTAATTTTACCATATGATGAGATTATTTCTCCCCTTGTTGACTTCACATACTCTATCAATAGCATGTATCAAACAAGTATCTGAAACATATATCACACACAAATATATAAACTAATTGAAATACGTCTATGAAGTAACTTGTTGGTAATCCATCTGTAGTCCTATGAAATATTTCCTTTCCCAAATTTATGAAAAATATTTTTTCCCTTGCCTTTCGTTTTGTGAAAAGGAACTCGACTTTGAACATTTCATTATCTAAGTTCTATTGCTTTTAACCTGAAGATATATTTCTTCAATTTCAAACCTCTAACTCTTTTCCTTTCTTTTTTTCTTCTTAATTCTTTTCCATTAATCAAATACCACTGAATGATGTCATTTATGTACAATTTTAGAATCTCGTTTGAATACTTGTTGTAAATGACATCATATAGTTAAGCAATAATATGTTTCAAACAAGTACTTAAAACATATCTTACACATAAATATATAAACTAATTGAAAAAAGCCTATGTAACAACTTACCACTAGTCATCGTTAGTTTGTGCTTTTCTAGCGTCGCAAAAACGGGAAGTGCCTAATATTTGAAGGATGTAGATTGGAATGCATAGTTATCCAGCATTGTTATGGCTTAGAATCTATGTCCAATGATACGTCATTTCAAAGGCTTATTATTTTGGAACTATCCTCGTTGATAAACTTCCATTCTCTGTTTAATATCGAGAGTGAAGTTATCTCTTTGCCTCTTTATCCTGGTGTTCTCTGTCAACTACGAAAGCTAATCGGCGCCAACTACCCCAAAATTGTTGTTTTCTCCTAATATGCTATAAAACTTTCAAACTCTTAATCACTCTTCCGAAGCTTAAGATTTTGAAGTTGAGGGATTTGACATAATTGGAAAAAACCAGTTACTGAACAATACAGTGCATCTCTCTGAAAGATATATGTGGCTAGTTGTGAGAATTTGTTCAAGTGTATCTAACTAGGTGGTGGGAATTGGTCCACTGCCAGCATGTCGATGAAAAGGCTAAAGTTCAGGCGCTCAGAACCTCTAAGTACTATAAATTTAAAAATTGGATCTGTCTTATATGCTTTAAAACTACAAAATATCCAAGTGAAAAAAATGTGATACCACTGGGAACTAAAGTGCGCTTTTCTTTCTCTTACATTATTTTAGGTAAATTTTATAGTATTACATTTCATTTAACCTTGTATATATTTGTTTCAATTTCAATCCTCTGTATAATTTGTGGGTCAGAATGAAGATGTTTTACAATAGTTTATATATATATATATATATATATATATATATATATATATAAACAAAGGCAAACTAATTAATCTCCCTGTCCAGATTCAATTGTGCCGGTGTTGATGTCATTTGTCTTCTGCTGCAGATGGATGTAGGACAAGAACTCTTGAATCAAATTAATATTGCAATTGATGATTTGGAGCCCGGACAAGGCAATGCTGCTCAAACGACCTCCTACCACGTGCAAATATTCACAGTAAAGTCTTTAATTTACATACTCTACCCATTATACAACATATATTTTCATGTTGACGACTTGGATGTGGTGCGTGGTTATGCCCTTTTTGGCGGGGTGACAATACTTGTGCACCTCGCCGTCCTCTGCTTTGTATGTGGTCCTTTTTGGAAACCTACCAACAAAACTTAGGTAATTGTTAATTATCTCAGATTTTTTTGATTTTCTAATTCCATAATAACTTATTTTATTTCTATTTCAGGTGATATTTTTCATTTCGTACGAAACAATATTGTCCTCTTGCTCAAGATGTACACTCTATTTGTGACCCTCATCTTCTACTACCAGTTGTTCGCTACCTTTGAACGTGTTGCTACGTTTTTTCCTCTTTATCGACAGAATGGTAATTTTTGTCCACATTGGATATTTATGCTATCAATATTGTCTTTTGGCAATGGCACAAATACTAGGTACTCGTTAATTATATGATTAATTTTTTTTAATAATCCACATTTCTCAAACACGAGCTAGTCCACAAGTATTTGAGATGAACCAACTCTAGTGAGTATAAGTTAATTACACATTGTAAAAGATCGGATAAAGTTCCAATTTTACAACTTTTGGAGATATTTTTTTTGTTTCCATCTAAGAGGAATATTATCCCAAAAAATAGAAAATAATTGGAATTGAACCCTAATAAATTTGTAGCTTGTTTTCTAGAAAATCCCTAGAAAGCACCTGCGTATATTGGTATCTTGAAGCTGAACCGAGCGAGGACAGAGACACTCACCATGCCTTTGTCGCGCTACCCATGAGGCATACTAACAAGTAAATGGGAGCGGATTTGGTCCTGGAAGGCCAAATCCAACCAGGACGATCCTGGACGATTCAATGGTTCACGTAATTATGATTTAATGGTCTACCTAGTTATGATTCAATGGTTCGTTTTTTCCCGTCTCGGATAAATCAGGGTCCGTCCCAGTTACCCAGTTACGATTCAATGGTTTACTCAGTTACGATTCAATGGTTTACTCAGTTACGATTCAATAGTTTACCCAATTATGATTCAATAGTTGTGGACTTTTTTTATTTTGCACCTCTATATTTCTGTATTTTTACAAAATAGTCCCCGTGTGTCCTTCAATAAAAATCCTCCAGCACCGTGCTGGATTTGGCCTCCAGGACCAAATCCGGTCCCCAAGTAAATTACTCAGGAAGACAAAATAAAGAAAATATTTTGTCGGTGGACACGGGAAATACTTGTATATGAAGTTTCCTTTACATTATTTATTCACAGAGAATGGCATATTATAGACCCTTGTTTGTTGAAATATATTGTAGGGGTAGAAGGTAGATTTGAGGGGTAGATTGGAATCTACATATTTGGTGACTAAATAGGTTTAGCGGTTACAAATCTACTAGTAGATTGTTATCTCTTACTAGTTTTTTATATTATCTTTTATTCAATTTCTTCAAAAAAAATCTCTGTATTTTTTCTCCAGGTTTCTATTATCTCTTTTTGTAGTGTTAAATATTATTTATTTGTATCTATCTTCTCTATTTTTATGGTAATTTCTCAACTCTATCTTATTCTCGATTTCTAGTCTTCTAACTAATATATTTATTTATGTTGACAAAAATACAGCTATCACATTTTATATGTATATATATTTAATCACTCATATACGATAAGTTCTATTCACTTTTCTTTATTAGGTTATTATTTTTTTTCAAAAAATCATAAACATATTAAATTAGAGGTTATGAACAATTAGGAGTATTGATATTTATATATGTGTGTATATATCAAGTATTCATTAATTTACAAAATAATAACTTTTTAAAAGTTGAAATGATTATGTAATTAAATGGAGTTTATCTGAAATAAATAACTTGCTTTTTATAAATTTCAATTCTCATAAGTATAATAATTTATGTTTATATTAATTTTAGAATTAGATCAGAATTTTCAAATTTTAAAAAATTACGAACTTTTCAAGATAAGGCTCAATATAGATCATTCATATTACCTATTGACTATTATATTTTGTTGGTTAATCTCTGACTGTTTGAAATAAATTATTATATTGAATTAGTTAAGTTTTTTTATTATCAAAATATTTATTTAGAAATATAAAATAATGTTTATCTTAAATCATCATCATTTTTATTTATATAATTAAATTAGATTTATTTTTGTTAAGTTTATATAAATTATTAATTATCTTAACCAAAGGTATATAATCTATTAAATTAAATCTACAATCTATTTATTGGTTTTACTAAATAGATTTCTCAATTTACTATCTGTTTTCTACTAAAATGATTCTGCTATAAAACATGCTTAACTTAGGTAAAAATTTATTTTAGGGGTCTGGATTGAGCACGGAGTGAAGGAATCGATTCCGTACGGTTTGGAGTGAAAGGGGACCGCAGTGGCAAGCGCAGTTATGTGATAATGGCAAGTGCAGTTATGTGATAATGGCAAGCGCAGTTATGTGATAATGGCATGTGTATTTTTGATAGTGGCAAGTCCCCGTTGATGATAATGGCGCGCGTAGTTTTTTTCATTTTGGTCCCCCATATTTTAGCATTTTTGCAAAAAGGTCACACTGGCATGCGCAGTTATGTGATAGTGGCATGCACAGTTATGTGATATTGGCATGCACAGTTGTGTGATAATGGCATTTGTATCCGGCCTGCGTTTGTGCGTGGTTTTTTTCATTTTGGTCCCCGTATTTTAGCGCGTTTGCAAAAAAGTCCCCGCGTGTCTTCATTCCGAACGGTTCGGAATCTGAGCATTCCGTGCCCAATCCAGACCCTTATTTTAGTACCATGGCCGACTTGCATTACCATCATGTATCCAAAAATGTTTGAACAGTTAGCAAAGGTTTCTCTAAATGACGTACACTATTTGAACATTATTTAGACGTAAGCACCTGAAGTATTATTAAATTAAAAATTTTAAAATAAACCAAAAAGTATGAAAATATTACAAGAGAGGGAAAAAAATTCTTCTGAATTGTTTCTAAAAATATTTAAAACTGTTTTTAAAAGATATGAAGGAGAATTTTATTTGAATAAATTATTCAAATAATGTGGTGCCAACTAAACAAACATTTGTTACCGGTTTTATATTTTTTCTTTCAAAATAGCAACGTACAAATTGACCAAAATACATAATACTAAATGAATTTTTAGCAAAATTTAAAAGAAGAATTTAACGCGAATTTAGATTAATTTAAGTGAATATTTTAATACAATATAAATTTGGAAAAAAACTAACCATATCAAAAAAAAATGCGTATCATATGATGCTGCTCTGGAACGGAGGTTTTTTTGCTGGTAAATTACCCCTAGTCCCAGGTGTTTGGTCATCTTCTTCCTAGGATCCCTGCATTTCTAAAATTCATAGTGACATTCTCGTCTTTGGTTTTAGAAATTCTCGGGTCCCTGATTAATATCATTAGTTTTTTTTCATTTTTTGTCATGAAAATGACCAAAATACTCTTAACCAAAAAATAAAAAATTTACTTTTTTCGGCCTTTGACCAAGAACACCAACAACAACAAAAACAAAAATCAACACAAAAATAAGATCAAACTAACTAAAATTAATAACACAACTAAGAACATCAAGAACAACAACAACAAAAACAAAAAAACAAAAAAACTCAACAAAAAAACTCAATTATATGACCAAACAAACCTTCACCGAAATCAGAAGCAAAAAGTCAGCTTAAGACCCTAATTCAGTACAGATCCAAGCACGCGGACACGTTCGATCATGATGATAATCCTAACAGAATCAAAAAATCTAACAGAATTAGATAAAAAGGAACCCAATTCTGTCACTATTTTCGGCATCAAGAAGCAACCCACGTTATCCCCCCTCCCCCGACCTCCCCCGCTCTCCTTCCTCCCCCGACCTCCCCCGCTCTCCCCCCCTCCCCAGATCTCCCCCTCCCGCTCTCCCCCCTCCCCCGACCTCCCCCCGCTCTCCCCCCCTCCCGCTCTCCCCCTCCCCCGACCTCCCCCGCCCCCCCTCCCCCCATCCCGCACCTTTCCCGAGCCCCCAACCTCCCCCCCCGTGGCTGCCAGAGGGGTTGGTCTCTACGACCACCCCTCCGGTTTCGTTATGTATTAATTAGTGTTTCCCTCGGCTAGGGCTTCGAGTTCCACCACCGTCGCTGCTGTTCCGATGTTTTCAACGGCCTCGTTGAGATCCTCAGATGGAGGTTTTCAGCCGCCGTCGCTTAATCCCTGCCCTTCGCTAGGGATGGATTCGCTTCAATCCAGCATCCTTCCTCTCCTTCACCAGTTCTACACCTCCCTTGCCCCATTAGTCGGTAACCCTTCACAGGCGCTGGCTCGTGGGTTGACAGAGGGTGTGGGGCAGGCTGCGGAGGGTGCGAGGCCTACACCTTCGGGAGATATACAAGCGAGCAAAGATGGGGTTGCGGAGACTACTGTGACACCGACTCCTAAGGCTCCAGCGGAGAACGCCATGAAGAAGATGTCCTACGCAGCCGCACTCCACCCGCGATCTGACCGGGTCCAAGAAGGTACGTATATTAAGCCAGTCTTCGATGGCGAGCATATGGTCGTTGAATTGGATGCAGATAGATCATCAGTTTGTGCAAATTTTGGGAAGCGCGCTTTGATTGGAAGGTTAGTGATGCCGAGAGGCACCAAACCTTGCTCAACATTTGACTTGAAAGCTGCTATCTCCAAAGTTTGGTCTGTGCAAGCGTGGAAGTTGCTTCCTCTTGGCCTAGGGTACTTTGGTTTTCAGTTTGAGAAGGAGCAAGATAAGGACGTGGTCTGGAGCTCTTCTGATTGGAGACTTCCTCAGGGATGTCTTTACTTGCAGCCATGGGTACCCTATTTTAAGCCCACGAAGATTTCCTCGACTCTTACAAAGGTATGGATTACATTAGGGGGGTTGAGCATGGAGCATGTCGCTAATGATATCATACTTGGACTAGCTGCGGCCATTGGTAACCCCATTCGATCAGACTTGACTGCATTAAATAGGTTTAATGGCGCTTTGGTACGGGTTTTGGTGGAACTAGACATGTCCAAGCCTCGTCGGAAAGAAGTTGTATTGAAGCTTGAGGAGGGCACGGTCTTAGTTGATGTGGTGTACGAGAATTTGCCTCTTTTCTGCGAGCATTGCAAAATCATTGGTCATGATTTAGACTCTTGCCGAAAACTGCACCCACGGGTTGAGGGTCCCAAGAGGTCCGTGGGGAAGCAGGTGTGGCAACAAAAGAATGAGTGCTCCCCTAGTTCACCAACCAGCATTGAAGTTGAGGAGTGCTCATCTCTTGCCCTCATTACTGTATTGGAAAATTTTGTGCAACAGGTAGTACGCGAAGAGGAGGATCAAGAGGATGGTGATTCGGTGGTACTTCAGGTCCCTGATGATGCGAGGGAAGAGGGTGAAACTCTACCTGGTGACAAAGAGGGTGAAACTCTACCGGGTGATAAATGTTCTCCATTAAGTACAGGTCAGTTGATGGTGCTTGATGAAGTTCCTAAGCAGTCTCCAATGCCAAGTACAAATAACTTAGAGGGGGATTGTGGTGTAATGATTGAGGAGGTTTCGCCCTCCCAAGATACAGGTCAGGTATCTTTAGGCCCGATTATAATAGAGCCGTTGACGCCAGCTTCACATGTGACTGACTCATCGGGTTCTAAGCCTAGGTCATCATCGGGCAAGAAAAAGGGGCGCAAGAATGGCCCTTCCTCGGCTGAGTTATTGGCATCACTGTCTCCTGAGGATTTGGCAATAGTTGAAGCTAGGAAGGCAGCATATGTTGCAGCGGGCGGGATTTTACCTACTAGCTCATTCGGTTCAAAGGGCTCCAAGCATAAAGGTTTGAAACCGGGTTTCCTTGGCAAGGGAACCCCAATAATACCGGGACTGTCCACATCTATTTTGGGCAGCGCCTCTGCTTTACCTACTACAGATCCCATGCCTATCCCAGGTCAAGAGGGCAATGGGGTTGTTGTTTTTTCTAACAACGATGATCTTCCGGACTCGTTGAAGTTCATGGGTTCGATTACGAAGAAGATGAAGAACAATTGGGCGGACGAGGCGGATTCTCAGCCGGACATGGAAGAATCAACTTTACCACCTGCCAAGAACACTCGCTTTCAAGCGCGGAAGCAGGCTGGGACTACCTATGCCAGTAAGGATCTACGTTGGCTGGAGTATGAGGTGGACTTTTGATGCGCCACGTTTGATCCCTTTAGATCATTGTTTCCTTCATCGGCCTCTCTATCCCTCAAGTTTGTAGGGTCGAGTTCTTCTTTATGGCGATAGGCTTGCTGTTTTGCGGGTTTCTATTCGGCCTTTGTGTTTGGCTTCTCTCCTGTTTTCTTTTTCCCTTCCTGTAACTTTTTCGTTTCTTTGAGTAATAAAGTTTCTTTTCGCCTAAAAAAAAAACCCTAAGCCTAATTACAAATTTCCCTTAATTCCTTAGTTTAATAATGAATCGGCTTCTACAATTCGAATCAGGAACACGACAAATAGAGGAAAAGGGAATGTGGGCGGCGGTTATGACCAGCAAGCCTACGCCTACAGCTGCACTTCCCTTTATCGAACTCCGGGAGCGGATGGAACGTTAAAAAATTTCAAGTAACTAATTAAATGTTGGAATTAATTGAGGTCGGTGGGGCGGGAGAAAGGGGGTATAGAGTACCGGCTGCACTGCTGGCAGAAGCGCTGGAGGAGGCAGGAGCACTTGCTGTGGAGCCCACCGGTGGGGATCACCAACATTCTTCCTCGGTTTAGGGCCTGATTAGATCTGTGGCTTAGTGCGAACGCCGGCGAGGGATACTGAAAAGAATTAAATTTGGATATATTTGTCTCAGAAATTTAGAAGTTTAAAGAAAAAGATAAAAAAGTAATGAGAGAGATATGAAGGAATGAAATCTTCTTCCAATGTAAATTATTTATTCTTCTTGTTTACAATTGCCTACAAAGGTCTATTTATATACATGTATCAACTTATGAAAAGAGAAATAAAGTGTGGAGGAAAACATGGAGAAAAGTGTGGAGAAAAACATGGAGGAAAGTGTGAAGGAAAAGGAGGAGTGTGTAGACCCTAAGAATTATAAGGCATAGACCCCATATGTTTTAATACGCCCCCGCAAGTTGGAATGTGTAGGCTGCACATTCCCAACTTGGACACCAAGTAGTAATGCCGTTGTTTGAGCAAATGCTTAGTAAATAAATCTGCAGGTTGGTGCTCCGTAGGAATATGAAAGAGACGGACAATGCCTCGTTGAACCCGTTCATGGATGACATGGCAATCTATTTCGATATATTTGGTGCGTTCATGGAACACCGGATTCTCTGCGATATAGATTGCTGGCTTGCTATCACAAAAGATGAGACTTGGTCCCAAGGTTGAGACACAAAAATCTGCCAAGAGATATTACAACCACTGTAATTCACAACTGACAGAAGATAGGGCCCGATATTCTACTTCGGAAGATGATCTAGAAACTGTCGGTTGCTTCTTAGATCGCCAAGAGACCAAGGAATTACCAAGAAAAATAGCATAGCCTGTAATAGATCGTCTGCTATCCTCGCATCTTCCGTAATCACTATCACAGTAAGCCTTAAGCTTAAGATCAGGAACAGTAGAGAACATTAAACCATAGCCCGGATTACCTTTAAGGTAACGAAGAACTCTGAATGCAGCTTTCAGATGACAATCAGTTGGACAAGACATGAATTGACTCAACTGCTGTACGGGATAGCAGATATCTGGTCTTGTTGTGGTGAGATAAAGAAGCTTGCCAACTAGTTATCGATAAGCAGTGGATGTCGCTGGTTGATCGGGAGAGATTTGGAAGTCATCATCTTCTTTGATCTCTGGATTATCATCAAGTAGAGTGCCAAATGCATTAGTGAGTTTGCAATTTGAATCCATAGGTGTATCAGATGGCTTACACTCTAAATAGCCAGCATCTTTCAAGAGTTCCAATGTGTACTTCTACAGACTAAGATGTATTCCATCCGCCCGACGAGCGATTTCCAAGCCCAGAAAGTATTTTAAATTGCCAAGATCGTTGAGCTTGAATTGCTTATATAAATAAGCTTTAACATCAGCAATTGCATGTGAGTCATTGCCTGTTAAGACAATATCATCAACATAAACAAGGATTACTGTAAAAGATTGTCCTGTAACTTTAGTGAAGAGAGAATGATCAATTAACAGATTGCAGGAAACTAGCTTGAAGGAGAATGCTCATGTGTCAGCTTGGAGAACCACTGTCGACTGGCTTGTTTCAACCCATAAAGAGATTTCTTCAATTTACAGACTTTACCAACATCAGGAGAGGAAACTGGTAGACCTGGAGGTAGGACCATATAAACATCTTCCTCTAAATCACCATTTAGAAATGCATTGTTCACATCAAGCTGAAATAACCACCAATTATGTTGTACTGCAAGTGCAAGCAAAACTCTCACAGTGGTGAGCTTTGCCACTAGTGAGAATGTATCAATGAAGTCAATTCCGTAAGACTGGGTGTACCCTTTAGCTACCAAACGAGCTTTATATCTGTCAATGGAACCATCAGCGTGGTATTTAATCTTAAATACCCACTTGCATCCAACTGTAGTCTTGTCCCTTGGCAAAGGAACTAAGTTCCATATGTTGTTGTCTTGTAGAGCTTGCAACTCTGAGTTCATAGCTTGGACCCAAATTTCATGTTTGGAGGCTTCGTGGTAACTAGTAGGTTCATGTCCTTTAAGAAGTGCAGTACTAAAAGCCTTATGTGAAACAGAAACATTATCAAGAGTCAAAAATAAAAATAAGGCATAAGGACTAGACCTGTTAACATGTGGAGAATGATTGGTATGCGCGGGTATTAGATTACAGATGTAATCTGCAAGGTACGTAAGGGCCCTTCTAACCCGTGGAGTTTGAGGAGGAGCATCAGAAACAGTAAGTGGTCTCTGAGTACTTGGACCAGAGGGGGAGCTAGAGGAAGAACTAGGAGAAGATACTATGATATCAGATGAGGGACTATCAACAGGTTGTACTACAGGAGGAGAAGGTGAGGGAAAATGACTTGAAAGATTAGATGGAAAGGACTCGGTTGGATCATCTGTAAGAGGGATTGTAAGAGGTAGTGAAGTGATAGAAGGATCATAAGAAATATAATAAGTTGGATCATACATGTGGCTATTCTGAAAAGGAAAAATATCATCATGAAACATAACATCTCTAGATAAAATGACTATATAAAGTTGAAGATCATAAAGTTTGTAACCTTTTACCCCAAAAGGTATGCCTAGAAAGATATATTTCTTTGCTCTTGGATCAAATTTGGTCTTGTTGTGCATAACTGTGGATGCATAACACAAGCAACCAAAGACCCGTAAGTGATCCAATCTAGGTGCTCTTTTGAATAAAACTTCATGTGGTATTTTATTTTTCAAAACAGATGATGGAAAATAATTTATCAAATAGGTAGCATGGAGAATACAATCACTCCAGAAGCAAATGGGTAAATGTGCATGTATGAGTAGTGCTCTAGCCACACTAAGCAAATGTTGATGCTTTCTTTCGACCCTACCATTTTGTTGAGGCGTGTATATGCAACTAGTCTCATGTATGATTCCCTTCTGATGGAAAAACTCTTTCATGAAAAATTCAGTGCCCTGATCAGTACGAATGGTTTTAATCCTTTTGTTAAATTGTGTCAAGATGAACTCAGAAAAGTATGTGAGGATAGATGCAACCTCAAACTTTGACTTCATCAAGAATACCCATGTAGTTCTAGAATAATCATCAAGCAAAGTAAGAAAATATTGGAAACCATCATAAGAAGGAAGGTGAAATTTACCCCAAACATCAGCATGCATTAAATCAAAAGGTTCATCAGCCATAGAAGAACTGAGAGGAAAAGATAATCGTTTATGTCTAGATAGGTGACAAATCTCACAGTGTTTGTCCACAGTAGAAGAAATGGAAAGAAGGATGGACTGCAGAATCTGTAGTTTAGGGGATGGAAGATGCCCTAACCTAGTATGCCACAAGTCGAATTGGTTATGGATGAGATTAAGTGTATTAACAAAGGGATGTGGTCCAAGCACGGATGCATTCTGATGCCCTTCCTCAATTATATACAGCCCATTTTCTTCCTTGGCATTACCAATCATTCTCGATGTCAGAGGGTCCTGTATATAACAAGAAGAGGATTCAAAAGTAAGTGACAAATGAGATTGTTTTAGAAGTTTACTTACAGAAATCAAATTAAAACTAAAAGTTAGAACATAGAGCACATCAATCAGTAGTAAGTGAGGTGTGAGCTGAACTCTTCCTATATGGGTTGCCTTAGCATAATGACCATTAGGTAATCCTATGACAACATCTGACAGAGGGAAATGTGAGATAAAAGACTTCAAAGAGCATGATATATGATCAGTGGCTCCAGAATCCAGGATCTATTTACCATGGAACACTGAGAAAGAAGAAAAAGTAATAGGCAAAATATTTTTACCTGACATATTAAAAGAGTGGTTAGGAAAAGATGAAGGATTGAAATTGTTATGGGCCACTGTAGAAGCAAGGTTAGCAGCAGGAGAAACATGAACTTTGTTGGGTCCAGCATGCTGAACTATAGCCAGAAGACCATTGTATTGGTCAGAAGACAAACATAGTTTATTCAATTCCTCTTCCAAGTTCTTAGACTCAATAGAATAAGCTTTATGAGTAGGCGGTGCAGAAGGATGTCTGACAATATTCTGTCCAAAAGAAAATAATCCTCCATTTTCAGAATAGGAATTGCCAGAATGAAACTGTCCCTGATTCCCAGACTGATTCCTGAACTTCCAATTAGGTGGATATCCATGCTTCTTGAAGCATTTTTCCACAGTGTGGCCCAGAACATTGCAATAGGTACACTGGGGCTTCTTGCTGTTATCCCAAGGCTTCTTGTAACCTGAAACTTGAGCTGCAAGTATGCCCTGTTCTGGAAGCTGGCTTGTAGACTCAACATTGTTAGCAACACGAGGCATAGAAGCAATATGATTAGTCCCTATAGAGTCAATAGAGATCTGTCTCTCTTGTTGCTGAACCAAAAATAACACCTTGGAGATAGATGGCATCGGATCCATCAAGAGAATTTGTTGTCTAGTAGCAGCGTAACTCTCGTTCAAACCTTGTAGAAATATTATGATTTGATCATTCTCTCTATACTGGGTGACCACCCGATAGAGTTCACAATTATTGCAGTCAATCACCGAATTGCACTTACAACGTGGTAGAGGACGAAACTGGATCAGTTGATCCCACAAATTTCTGAAGTTAGTAAAATAACTATTGACAGTACGAGCACCTTGGTTCAAAGAATGAACCTCTCGCTGAATACTAGTGACTCTAACAGCATCTCCACGACCAACATCAGATACATTCTCAAAATATAGAAGACTTTGGTGAATTTCTGGATCTACAGATCTCAAGATCCAGCTAACAATCACGGTGTTGCAACGCTCCCAATTAGCATACTGAGGATTATCAAGAGCAGGGACAAGAGTAGTACCATCAATGAAGCCCAACTTATTTTTGGATCGAAGAGCAAACCTCATATCTCGGCTCCATGCATGGAAATTACTGCTTCCTTCGAGCAGGGGAGTAACCAACGCCACGGCTGGGTTCTCACTTGGGTGGAGATAGAGAGGAGGTACCTGAACTTCTCCTCCCATGTTCTGAAAATGTTGGCTAAGTTGCAGAGTTATAGATTCCGGAGTTACAGATTCTGGGTTCTCCACGGCATTTGGTGAAGTTGCCATTCTTAATGAGTACCAAGAGAGATTTTGGAGAAGGAGTACAAGGTAATTTTAGCTGAAGCAAGAAGTGAGCTACCGCTCTGATACCATGAAAAGAATTAAATTTGGATATATTTGTCTCAGAAATTTAGAAGTTTAAGGAGAAAGATGAAGAAGCAATGAGAGAGAGATGAATGAATGAAATCTTCTTCCAATGTAAATTATCTCTTCTTCTTGTTTACAATTGCCTACAAAGGTCTATTTATATACATGTATCAACTTATGAAAAGAGAAATAAAGTGTGGAGGAAAACATGGAGGAAAGTGTGGAGGAAAATATGGAGGAAAGTGTGGAGGAAAAGGAGGAGTGTGTAGACCCTAAGAATTATAAGGCCTAGACCCCATATGTTTTAATAGATACCGATGACTTCGTGATAAACCCTAACCGGAGGCGACGGGCTAGGAAGATGAGGCACTCGACACTGACGCTACCTTCTCCCGATGACTTCCAGCTCGCGGTCCATGAGGTTCTTGAACCCAGAAATTGGTTTAGTGTTTGAATTAATATAAACCATGAAAATCTAAACCATGGAAATTGAAAACCCAGATGAAACCAGAAACGTTTAATTAATTTTTTTTATTGTTCTTTGATGTTCTTGGTTGTATTCTTGATTTTGGTTTAGTTTGATCTTATTTTTGGGTTAATTTTTGGTCGTAGGTGTTCTTGGTCAAAGGGTGAAAAAATGTGAATTTTTTGTTTTTGTTTAAGAGTATTTTGGTCATTTTTATGACAAAAAATGAAAAAAAGTCGAGAGTTTCTAAAACTAAAGACGGGGAACATCAGCATAGATTTTAGAAATGCAGAGACCCTAAGAAAAGGATGACCAAACACCAGGGATTAGGAAGTAATTTACCTTTTTTTTGTCAAGAAAAAATTAGATGGATTGTCCTAAACCCCGGTGCTCTAGACGGCATTGGTTTTTGTTCCCTCCCAAACAAAGTTTTGCCATTTCCGAAGCGGTAAAAATTGACCACCGATCTCTAAAAAATGAGGTAGGACTCGTTACCATCCTACCTACTTGGTGCTTCGGAACGGAGCTTAATATTGCTGAAGTTATAGATTTCAGTTGGCCGTCGCTCGGCAGGCTCAGAATTTTTAGGTAAAATTAAGATTTCTAGTTGTTTTTTACGAGTATCAGTATGAGATAGTTATTCGCAAAAAATAAATTTGAGATTAGTTATTCGCAAAAAGTAAATTTGAGATTAGTGAATCAAATAATTATACCCACTTGAAACACAGCGAGGAAAGAAACGCAACCCAGGTAGAGTCGGACTTGAACAAGAAGATCAATGGGCGAAGAAGATCCCCAGAAGATGAAGAGAATCGCTGCGGCGTCGTACGACTACGAGAACGACCCGAGATGGGCGGACTACTGGTCCAACGTCCTCATCCCTCCCAACATGGCCTCCCGCCCCGACGTCGTTGACCGCTTCAAGCGCAAGTTCTACCAGCGATTCATCGTTAGAGAGCTTTCCATCCATTTTCTCTTCTTTTTCTTATCTGGGTCTCTCTTGTTTCCCTCGTTTTTTGTCAAAGTTTGTGCCTTTAACGTGTTCTTGTTTCTTGTCTCGTTGATGTGTTGCCCAAGATTGGTGTTTTTTTTGTTGCTGTTAAGACAATTGCTTATTTGATTTGATGGTATTTCCCATGTGGGTTTTGGGGAGTCTACTTGTTTTGGGTCAAAGAACGTAACTTTAGCTTGAGAAGCCCACTTTGAGTCATGCAATTGGTTAAATGAAGAGATTGGTTCTGTTCGAATTGATAAAGGCTATTGCTTTGGCACTTTTAAGTGGGTTCTTGATTTGGAATGGGGGCTAGCTGTGGATTGACTTGTTATTGTATTTATAGCAGTGTATTTGGTCAATGGTATGCTTCATTCCGTTGTATTGTGGTTACAAAAGGCGGTTGTTTGCTGCTGAATTGGTTTTCCGAGGGCTTTGAATATTAGCTTCTTAGGAAATAATATAGGGGTTTGGGTTCAGGTTTGCTGAATGAGATGCTTAAGCTGTGGATTGGTAACTTCTGGACTGATTTACATTCAAAAGGATCTGAACTTCGGTTTGTGTAATTTTTTTGGTGCTTAGGATCCTGAACTTGTGTTGGAACCGATGCCTACAACTGGCTCCGGCTCTGGCTCTTCACAGCCAACAAGGACAACTACTTCATCCTCTGCATCCGCGTCGTCCACAAACGAGCGAGTTCGATCACGTACCACAGGTTTGACATGCTCTCTTTCAGTAATGACTATCTTATTAAATATGTGTTTGCAGTATGAGCATTGAAGAACATTATTTAAATGGTTTTTATTCATAGGCTCGACAACTAGAACAACTGGGACTCCAACAACACAGGGAGCAAATCCAAATCCTGTACGCTGGGATAAACAAACCATACAGTTCTCTGTGAATGCCTGGGTATGGCTTTCCACACTTTATTAGATGGTCGTTAGCCGAAACTTTATTCATTATTTTTTGTCATATTTTGGTTCCATGGTGGAGTCTTGTATAATTTGATTCTTTACGAGTTAATTTTGGCTTGATGTGGAAAAATCTAGAATGTTTTGAGTTGATGCATCTCTAATGTTATTTAGGACCAGATTTTTTTTCCTTCCTGGGTGATGAAGCCGTGTTGTAAAAAAACCTGGAGTACATGAATTATTTCTGTTGCTTCGGTTGCTTTTTCCATTACTTTTGGTGTATGTGGCCCATTCATTTTAACAACCGACTCGTCTTGGAAACTGCATTCCCTTCTTAAAGGACCAAGTTCATATTGAGTACCGATCTGGTTGCAGGGGTCCTGGGCAATTGAGGGCTAGATTTTAGCTTGCCAGTACCTTTTGCAAGGCAGTTGCATTTGCATGTGCCCGGGAGGTTCTAAACTACTTGATCGGTCTGTTTCTTATGAAATGATCTACATAGAACTTGTTTATCTTGCTTCTTATTTTGGTTTCTTGGAGTTTGGCAGAGGCTGAATGTTTGCTAGCTCAGACTCCATGTTTCTGTATCAAACACTGTTTGTTGATCCTTCCTTTAATCCTTTTATGTTGCAGGTTTTTGTCGTGGCTGTGCTTGCAATCATTCCGATCGTGCCTAGACATCTTACAAATAGAGCATATCGTCTGTCTTTCATGGGCACCACATGTTCTTCTCTGTATTCATTGTACACGCTATATGGGGTATCCTCATTTCTCAAGGTTTTAGTATTTCTTTCTTCTGTATGATCCGCTCTCTGTTTTGCTCAACTGCTTTGTCTTTCTTCAGGCCCCTAGAGCATGGAATTTGCAAGCCTTGCAAGTTTACTTTCAGACAATCATTGCAACCAAAGACTTCATTTACTTCATCTACTGTGTGACATTTTTCACTTCACATCTTAGTCTGAAATGTGAGGATCACGTGGCTCCTAAATCTTGCAGTTTAATTAATTATGTGATACTTTTACATGTTAGGCTCTTCTATTGTCTACTCATGCTGATTTATTGCTACGGTGCTTCTCTGCAGTTGCTTTGATTCCAATTCTGTGTCGATCTCTGGAGCATGTTGCTAAGTTCTTAAGACGCAATTTTAATCGTTCCAACTTGTACAGGTAGGAGTTTGAACCCTGGTCCTAGACACTCAAAGGCCGATTCCCCACCTCACCCTTTACCGCTTGAGCTCTGCCTAATGGCAAGTGTCTCTATTTTTGTTTCTGCCAATTGGAGATCCTACTAATTGGAAGGAGTTGGCACTATCAAGCTACCTGCTTCTTTGCATCTTTGAATTGTTTATAACATCTAGTTTCTATTTCTGCTTTCAGTTACTTATTTCTTGTTTTGGGTTCTGATAGGAAGTACCTGGAAGATCCATGCATTTGGGTGGAATCAAATACAACTACTCTCAATATCCTGTCTTCGCATGCTGAGATTGGACTTGGCTTCCTCTTGATAATTTCTTTGTTGTCGTCAGTTTATCTGGACCTTTGTTAATTTAAATTTTACTTTCTCGATGCTTGGACGGTCTTTAATTTAATGGTGTTTACTTGCAGATGGCAGCGCAACATAATACAAACTTTCATGTACTGGCAGGTAATTCAATCATCTACCAACAGCTTGTTGCACTTTTCTCTTTCCCTCATCTTGTATTTGGGCTTAAGAATACGGTACTCTGATAGAGAGAAGTTTGAATTTTTTTTGCTGATTGTTGAAAGAGATTGGAAAGATGTTTTAAATCCAGCGCTAATTCAGCCCACTCGTCCGGTAAAGACACGGATGTATTGTTGTTGCCATGTCTAAGTCTCTCTTCTGTTCTCATGGAAGCAACGAATGGATCATGTTGTTATACCACTTTACTTGTCAGATTGTACCTTGTGCATCTTATTTCAAAACACAAAATGGAGTTGGCTAAAGGGTTCGCATGATAAGATTTGCTTTACTAACACAATTGCGGAAATTTGTTCAATTTATGCTCAGTAGCCGATAGTTCTATTACCTGTTTCCAGTCCATATTTTTCGATTGAAGTTCGTTCTCTTTCTAATTTGAGCACACTACATTCATTGTTAACATGTTCTTCTGCAATTCATTCCTTTGTGGCAGCTGTTGAAGCTCATGTATCATGCTCCCGTTACCGCTGGATACCATCAAAGTGTCTGGGCGAAGATCGGGAGGACCGTCACTCCTCTAGTTCATCGTTACTGTCCGTTCCTGAGCAGTCCGATTTCTGCAGCTCAAAGATGGTGGCTCAGGTAGAGGTCGCCAATGAGCATCAGTTGCATAAAGCTACGCGGGACTGACGTCGGCACAATCCCCTGAACTTCACTTCTAGCTCTTAACATGTTCGAACCGGATGGCCAAGCGATCATCACGGTGCCTACCAACTTGACCACCATTCACGTTTCGCAACTTCCGCATTTGTATTGCCAACTCTGTGTTCGTCCATCCCTTGGTGGGCGGAGACGTTTCGATTTCAGTCTTGTTTCTCTTGGCCTCTTAGCTGTGGATTTGCCTTGGACTTCAAGGAACTGAGCTATAGATCCTAATAGAGCTTCTCCCCTCAACTCTATATTCTACTATTATTTCTCAGGGTAACTTTATTTCTGGTGTAATTTTTTTTGGGATAAGTTTATTTTAGTACCATGTGGTTTCACCCATTTCGCATGGAGTACCATGTGGTTTCAAATTGGTAGTTTAGTACCCAGTGGTTGTGTAAACTCTAGTGAGAAAGAGAATTTAATGAACTTTTCCAACTTATGTTATTACTTTCATCTGCTGCCATTTATACAGGAGAGAGTGCTGCTAAGCCACTCAGAATTTTATCAATGAAAGAGTCGTTGCCAGACAAAGGAGGCATGGGTAAAAGGCTGACAAAGGCATCTACTTTTGCTAGTATGGATATAAACTTATTTAACAGACATTTAGTACAGTTGTACTGCCCTAGATGTTGATTTAATTACAGAATGACTAGGATAGAGAGAGCAGCATGTGATTGAACTTTACGTTGCAGAATCTGTAGGTCATTCAGCCAAGATTAGAACAATACTTACTGAGGTAATTCAACACTCCCCCTCAAGTTGAGTTTATATAAATTGTATAAACCCAGCTTGGAAGAGAGATACTGAAATTGACTAGGATTCAGAGCTTTAGTGAAAATGTCAGCAGTTTGTTCATTGCTACACAAGTAGGGTGTGACAACTTCTCTACTTTGAACCTTTTCCCTAACATAATGACAATCAACCTCTATATGCTTAGTTCTTTCATGGAAAATGGGGTTAGCAGCAATGTATATAGCAGATTGATTGTCACAAAATAGTCTCATAGGTTCATTTTGATGGAAACCAAGTTCACTGACAAGTTGTTTTAGCCAGACCAATTCACATGTAGCAAGAGCCATAGCTCTGTATTCAGATTCAGCAGATGATTTGGAAACCACATCTTGTTTTTTACTTTTCCATGTAACCAAGTTACCACCTACAAAAGTGCAAAATTCACTAGTGGATCTGCTATCAGGGGCAGTTGCATAACTTACATCAGTAAAGGCAGAAATTTTCATATGACCAGCTCTTCTCATCATCAAACCTTGACCAAGACTAGACTTAAGATAATAAAGTATCCTTTCATCAATTTGAAAATGACTGGTCCTAGGTTTGTGCATAGCTTGACTTATTAAGCTCACAGCAAAAGAGATTTCAGGCCTGGTAATAGTTAGATAAATGAGTTTACCAACAAGTCTTTGGAAATTGCTTACCTTGGACAGAAGATGACCTTCAGTGAGAGAGAATTTCTTACCAGATTCAAGGTGAGTCTCTGCTGGGGCAGATTCTGTCTTCTTAGTTTCTTTTAGAAGGTCAATAACATACTTCCTTTGACACATGTAAATGCCCTGCTCAGTATAAGCAAACTCTATTCCTAAAAAATATCTAAGCTTGCCTAGATCTTTTATGTCAAATTTGCCTTTTAGAGCAGTTTTTAGGCGATCAATACCAGCAAGATTACTTCCAGTTATGATTAGGTCATCCACATACATGCAAACAACAATTTTACCACGAGGATTATCAAAAGTGAACAAGGTATTATCAGCGTGGCATTTCTTAAAACCTAGAGACAACAAGACCTTACTCAGTTTGTGATACCAAGCTCTAGGGGACTGCTTTAGTCCGTAGATAGCCTTTTTAAGCTTACAAACTTTTCTTAACTTGATCATAGAGTGTCCTTCAGGTGGTTCCATGAAGATCTCTTCCTCCAAGTCTCCTTGGAGAAAGGCATTCTTCACATCCATCTGAAATAAAGGCCAATCACAGTTAGCAGCAGCAGATATAATAACTCTAATAGTGTTCATCTTAGCTACTGGGGCAAAAGTTTCATTGTAGTCTATGCCTGGAGTTTGAGAAAATCCCCTAGCCACAAGCCTGGCCTTATGTCTCTCTATTGTCCCATCATTATGGCGTTTAATTTTAAACAGCCATTTGCAACTGACAACTTTTTTTCCAGGGGGCAAATCAACAGTAACCCAGGTTTTGTTTCTCTCAATGGCTTCCAACTCATCATTCATAGCAATCTGCCAAACTTTAAGTTTTCTAGCTTCTTCATAGTTAGAAGGTTCCTTCTCAGAATCAATTTTCATCAGAAAACATGAATGTTTATTCGAGACCGAGTGATAGGAAATGTACCTATCCATTGGATATAATTTGACATTATGTATCTTGTAGTTTACATGTTTTCTGATTCTTTGAGACCTTCTTACCTGAATTCCTTCTTCTCTTTATTTAGACTCAGGAGTTACCTCATGTGAAGTGATTTGTTGTTCCTTATTTGTCCCAAATCTGTTCCTAGGGACTTTGTTGTTCTTGTGATATACTTTAATACTTTGGTCAGGATTTTCATACCTGTTTTCTTCTCCATTCACCGAATTCTGTTGATCATCATCATTCTGAGTTGTTCCTTCTCCATCTTCTTCTTCCTCAGTAGGGAAATGATCAGCAGTTGCCTCCATTTCAATTTCAGGGTAGACATCTTGATAGGAAACCCGAATTCTGTTGACGTCTTGAGTTTCATGAACACTCTTCTCCCCCTGAAACTCATCAGCAATCTCTGCAGGTAATTTGTTCAAATAATATGCTTAATCTTCAACAAAAGTGATATCCCTTGTTAAGTATTTTTGCTTAGTTATGGGATTATAGCATTTGTACCCTTTAGTAACAGAAGAATAACCAAGGAATATGCATTTCTCAGTTTTTGGGTCATGCTTATCTCTCTTTATGCTAGGGATTAGAGCATAACACACACCCAAAAATTTTAAGGTGATCAAGGTTCATAGATCTTTGAAAAAGGAGTTCAAGAGGTGAATTAAACTTTAAAATCTTACTTGGAGTCCTATTTATTAGATAGCAAGAAGTGAGAATGTCATCAGACCAGTAGGACTTATGCACATTCATTTGAAATCTAATAGCTCTAGCAACTTCAAGTAAGTGACGATTTTTTCTCTCAGCTACACCATTCTGTTGAGGGGTGTAGGTGCAAGATTTTTGATGAATAATGCTAAGATCTTTAAGTAATTTTGACAGATTTAGGTATTCAGTTCCATTGTCAGATCTCAAGATCTTAATGGACTTATGAAACTGATTTAAAACCATTTTTCTAAACTCATTAAATCTGTCCAAAATCTCAGTTTTATTTTTAAGTAGGTAAAGCCAAGTGGTTTTGGAGAAATGATCTATAAAAGTAATGAAATACTTGAACCCATCATATGATAGATTAGAAGAAGTCTAGAGATCAGTATGCACAAGTGCAAAAGGCTCTTTATATTCAGTAGTGGAAATCTGAAACACATTCCTAGTGGACTTAGCCAATTTGCAACTAGAACGGCCATTAGCAATAGGCTGATTACATCACAAAAGTTTACTTAAAATAGAATCAGAAGGGTGGCCTAGCCTAAGGTGCCAGATTTCTGGGTTCCCTTGTGTGGATCCACTCAAAACAACTTGATTACTTTTAGTGGATGCAATCATGGAATCTGACCCATCATCAACCACATATAGACCACTGCTCAATCTCCATTTACCAATCAAATTTCTTGTTTTCATGTCCTGAAATAGAACATGAACAGGATAAAAAATCACTCTACAACCTAGGTCCTTAGTGATTTCACTAACTGACATAAGTTTAGCAGACAGTTTGTCAATTAATAACACTTTTGACATGTAATTTTGATGCAAAAAATTCTTTTTTCCTAATCTGGAGATGGCAAGTTTGTCGCCATTGGCAACAAAAATATTGAAAGAGTTCATTTGTTGGTTTATATGTGAAAGATCATGCTTATCAAAAGTCATATGGTGACTAGCACCAGAGTCAACAACCCAGCTACATGTTGTATCTCTAAAAACAGAGTAGTTAAAAACATGGTCCTTACCATTATTCTTACCCAGATCTTGGTGGGCAAAATAGGACGGGTTTTCAGTATGGGTTTGACTGTTGTTGGAGTTGGATTGCATCATGCTTGATCCCCTCAGCTGCTGCAGAACCTGTTGAACAATTAAATCAACAGCAGAAATTTGATTCTCAGCTGACCTAGACTGGTCTTTGTGCTGAGATGCATTAGTATGAGGTTCAGTGGGTGCTCCAGTGGTGAGATTTGCAGAGGGCTGCTTTTGAGGCCTCAAATGTGGGTATAGAAACCAACATTTATCTTGAGTATGGCCACTCTTCTTGCAATTCTCACAATAGAGGTTTGCATTTCTGGAATTGGATTTGCAACCTCTTCCTTTGAAGTTGCCCCTACTGCTGGGAGCACCTCTGTTTTGCTGGGAGTAGAAAACACTGGTCTCAGTGTTTTCTTCCTTCCCTTTGTTGTTGATCATGATCTTCTTCCTGGTCTCTTCTTGCTGAATTCTAGCACTCACATCTTCAAAGGAAGGGAGATCAGTTGAGGTAAGAATCTGATCAATCAAGCCTTCAAACTCAGGCTTGAGTGAAGCAAGATGATCAAGGATCTTGTCTTGCTCAACTCTTTGTTGAATAGTAGCAAAATCAGAAGTGGGAGGCCTGTAGATGGCTAGCTCATTCCACAACTGTTGGGATTTCCCAAGATGCTCAATATATGAGGCTTCTTGCTTGCATTCAGCAAGTTTTTTCTTGAGCTCATAGACCTTAAATAGGTTCTTTTGATTGCCATACATCCTCTGGAGAGAATCCCATAGCACTTAAGATGTATTTGCGTGAGAAAATATATCATAAACTTTGGGCTCCAGGGCACTATGGATCAACCTTATAACCAAGTGGTCATTGGCTTGCCATACCTCAAACTCATCACCCACTTCTTCAATGGGCGAAGAAATTTTGCCATTGACATAACCTAGCATACCTTTGGTATTCATGGTCATTTTGGCAGCCTGTGCCCAAGACAGATAATTCTGTCCATTTAGGAGAGTTGGTGTAAATTTGAGGTGGGTGCTACTCTCACACTCAAAGGCTATAATTTTCTTTGAGGGAATGGTGTTTGTGAATTCTGTTGTGGCAGCAGACTCAGTTGAAGGAGGAATTTCAGACATTTTTAGATCTTAATGGAAGGCTCTGATACCATGTAAACTCTAGTGAGAAAGAGAATTTAATGAACTTTTCTAACTTATGTTATTACTTTCATCTGCTGCCATTTATACAGGAGAGAGTGATGCTAAGCCACTCAGAATTTTATCAATGAAAGAGTCGTTGCCAGACAAAGGAGGCATGGGTAAAAGGCTGACAAAGGCATCTACTTTTGCTGGTATGAACATAAACTTATTTAACAGACATTTAGTACAGTTGTACTGCCCTAGATGTTAATTTAATTACAGAATGACTAGGATAGAGAGAGCAGCATGTGATTGAACTTTATGTTGCAGAATCTGTAGGTCATTCAGCCAAGATTAGAACAATACTTACTGAGGTAATTCAACAGGTTGACCACCAATTATTAGGGCAGGTCCAAGCCGCTCGTCGAAACCCGCCCGAAATGACACCATTTTGAGACCACGTGGAAGACACGTGGCACCCGGCTCTTTTAAGTTAACGCTGACGTGGACCATGGTAAATTACCTATTTAGTCCCTAAAATGAACTTATCCCTAAAAATTAATTAACTCACTCTCTCTCCCCCTCTCTCCTCCTCCTCCCCTCTCTCTCCCCCTCCCCCCCTCATACTCTCTCGCTCCCCTTTCTTCAACCTCCTATTTCTCCTCACTTTCTTCAAAGCTTCATCTCCCCAACGAGAGAGATGGACGAGGATGATGTCACCCACGACGCCTTCTCCAATGACTCTAACGATGGCGGTTCTCCATGTAGTAAAATTCCTCGTGGTTGTACCTCCGGAGCACATGAAGGAGGTTCTCCATGACGAAGACTGTGTCGTCGTCCCCCATCACCAGCCACCTTGCCCCGGTGGGCCCCATCTGAACCATCTCTGACATGATCTGGGAGATCCGGATGGCGGAGCGGTGCCCCTTCATGTTCGAGTAAGGGAACCAGAAGGTGTCCTCGGAGATCCTCGCCGGAGGGAGGAGGCCCCGCTCGGAGGCCGGTATCTCTATGGCGTCGTCCAGGCACATCGTCCCACGCATCTCCCCCGCCCTGTACCATAGCTTTGCCGACGTCGCGACGCTGAACACCACGTCCTGGATTTTCGTCGTTCGGGACGGCGGAGAGACGGAGAGAGCTGAGACCATAAAACAGAGGATGACCTTTGGGATCCTCATTACCTGATGATGATGATCCCAAGCTATCTTCTCCGGGGTTGCTTTTCGGTGAGCAATTTCTCGAGAGGACGCACATACGAGAATATGAATAAATAAATAGCCCCTCTCATCGTTTGAAGGTGATGGAAGATGGAGGAGAGGAGGAAACAGAGGATGGAGGAGAGGACGGTGGAGAGAGAGAGAGGTTGAAGATAAAGTTTGGGCTTTTTTAAAATAATATAAATAAATTAGGGACTGAATAGGTAATTTACCACTATCCACGTCAGCTTTAACTTAAAAAAGTCAGGCGCCACATGTCTTCCACGTGGTCTCAAAACGACGACGTTTCGGGCGAATTTCGACAGGCATCTGCTTTGGACCTGCCTGGATAATTGGTGGTCAACCACATGGTACTAAACTGCCAATTTGAAACCACATGGTACTCCATGCGAAATGGGTAAAACTACAAGGTACTAAAATGAACTTATCCCATTTTTTTTAGTATTCATGTTTGAAAATTATCGTCGGGCTCTATTTAGAAGGCGATTTATCCAATGATATTTTCTACATTCATAAGTTTAAATCTAAAACCTCATTAAATGAATCTAAATTTTTTATCACTTGCACCAACGGTGTTACACCTAAAATATTGTGTTAAGGTCATGATCCGTATTTTTGTGTGAATGTTATAATAACCAAAATACGTTATTTACTTTTATCCGTCATGCCACACAAGGAATCAGTTTTTTAATATATATTTTTTTTCTCGTCAACCCGTGGCCAGCTGGCCAACCTTTTCTATAAACAAATTGATATTATTTTCATCAATTATCATATATCTTATACCGTTAATCTAAATATGCTTTCCCAACGCATGAGATTCTCACAATTTGTTTGGTTTGGATTAGGTTGGCGAAGATAAACACAGCTTAAGATGCCCCGTGGCCCTAAGTGTTGGTAAGAAGAGATGCAGATCAAGAATCTGCAGAACTTGAATCAGCTGCAGAATTTGACAGCTGACTGCTGACAAAGTCTGCAGCCTGATTCCTTCCAGACGATGAAGCATTTTATGGCAAGAGATGATTCGATCATGTTCCTGGTCATGTGGTGCGTCAAGAGGAAGCTTCCTAGTAGCCGTTGGCAGCTGGAATCATGGGATTTGATTTGCCTAAATATGGTTACTCGGACAAATCTGACAGCAGTATACCAAATCTGCAGAATTGTGTACATTCCTTATTTAGCTCTTAATTCCCACTTCTGGCTCATATAGCCATTGTATAAACTATGTATAAATGTAGGATCATTGCAACACTGTGAACACAAGTCAATAACATTCAATCTCATTCATTTACATGGTATCAGAGCCCTTCCAAATGGAAGGACAAAACCGATCCTCACAAAGTAATGCTGCTGCAGACTCTGCAGCAAACACTTTCCAATCCTCTCAGGGCACAAGAAGGTTCAGTACAGCGGAGTTCGACTCTAATATCAGTCTCAAGCTGTCCCCTGTTCCTCTGAGCTCACACAATTACCTCTCATGGGCCAAGGCAGTATCCAGAAATCTCAACAGCAAAGGCATGTTGGGATTCATCAATGGAAAAATACAAGCTCCTGCCCCTGAAGATGAAGCATTTGAAGAATGGGAGGCCAATGATCAACTGGTAACAACCTGGATCTTAAACTCCCTAGATTCTAAAATCTATGATATTTTCTCAATGGCAAATAATGCTAGAGAACTATGGAATTCTATTAAAGGGATGTTTGGCCAACAAAACAACCTTTATAGAATTTTTGAACTAAAAAAGAGCATCTCTGAAATGAAGCAAAGAGAGTTGCATTTCACTGAGTATCTAGGCAAATTGAAAGTTATGTGGGATGAACTAGCTTTGTATAGACCTCCCACTACTGATTTAATCACACTGCAGAAAAGAATAGAGCAAGATAGAGTGTTTGAATTGCTGTCAGGCGTCAAACCTGAATTTGAGTCTATACAGTCCCAACTTTTAATTGGCTCAGAGTTGCCTTCCCTGGAAAACATATGTTCCAAGATCCAACAAGAAGAAACTAGGAGAAAAATTATGATTCCTTCCAAGGAAGACATCTCAGAGACCAGTGCCTGCTTTGTTAGGAATGAAGGGAATGATCAATCCTCCTTCAAATCTAACACTAAAGGCAGGGGAGGTACAGAAGAGAGGAAAGTTGCTCAGGCTCACAATGCCAACACTGTAGCTGAATCAACCTTGACACCAATTGAGCAGCTTGCGAATCAACTGCTGCATCACCTCAATAAGGGACTTGGAGGACTAACTGGTGGAACCAAGACAGAGATTACTCCTCCACCTATCTCAGGTAAACCTCAATTTGTCTCCTTTTCAACTATTGGTCAGAATAAAACTAATTGGATCATAGACTCAGGAGCTAATCATCACATGACATTCGATCCTAACGACATAAGTAGTCCTAGAAATCCAGAGAATGGATCAGTGGTAAGAGTAGCAGATGGATCTAGTGTAAGTATTACTAGGATAGGTACTAAAGAATTCCTCAATGGTAAATCAGCCTCTGAAGTTCTCTTAATTCCCAAGTTTGCTGCTAAATTAATGTCCATTAGTAAGATAACGAACCAACTGCAATGTAGAGCCATCTTTGAACCTAATCAGGTTGTTTTTCAGGACATGAAAACCCTGAAGCAGATTGGTAGAGGAACACAAAGAAATGGACTATATATACTTGAAGAGAACTCAGTTGCCTTGACTAGTAATAAAGATTCTACAGACACGAGCCAGCTGTGGCATTTTAGACTAGGCCATCCCTCTAATAATGTATTGAAATTGGTAGATCCTATGCTTGACATTGATGATGCAGACTGTGAAAGTTGCAAACTAGCTAAGCATAGCAGATTTCCGTTTCAATTATCTACTACTATCTATGATGAACCTTTTGATCTAGTTCACTCTGATTTATGGACTGCTCCACAAACATCTCATGATGGTTTTAAGTATTTTATTAGCTTCATTGATCATCACTCTAGAACCACATGGTTATACCTGTTAAGAACTAAAACTGAGGTCCCTAGAGTCTTTCACGAATTCAAGAACATGGTTCAAAATCAGTTTAACAAGAGCATAAAAACTTTTAGAACAGACAATGGCTCAGAATATTCTAAAGAATTCATAACTGATATAAAGAGCTCAGGCATAATCCATCAGACCTCTTGTACTTACACACCTCAGCAGAATGGAGTAGCTGAGAGAAAGAATAGACACTTACTTGAAGTAGCTCGTGCTATCAGCTTTCAAATGACTGTCCCAAAGGGTTACTGGTCAGATGCTGTCCTAACAGCATGCTACCTAATCAATAGAACCCCAAGTAAAGTCATTGGTCTTAAATCACCTCTGAAAATTCTTCTAAAGAAATCGATCATCATCTCTCACTTAAGAGTATTTGGTTGTGTATGCTATGTCCACATTCCTTCCCAAAGAAGGGACAAATTAGATCCTAGATCAGAAAGGTGCATCTTCTTAGGGTATTCAACTTTGTCAAAAGGATACAAGTGCTTCAATCCTCGAACTAAACAAAGGTTTGTATCTAGAGATGTCCATTTCTTGGAACATGTTTCATATTACACTAATGATTCTACTGTGAGAAAGGAGAATGAATTTCAGGGGGAGCCAACTACAAGGAAGGACTCAGAATTTGCTGAAAGACAGCCAAGAGGAAGGGACAACATCAGACAAAATCAGCAGATCACTGCCATACCAAGACCAGCAGGTAATGAAATTGACGTCAGAGATACTCATACTAACGATCAAGTACTTACTCTTGACCAGGACAGTAGCCAAGCCTCAACATCACCAACTCACTCAGAGGGCACAGAAACTCAGCAAGAAATCACCTCTGAAGAACAACCTGAGGGTGAGCAGGTCTGCAGAAATTCTCCAAGTGAAACATCAGAGCACAACATTGTTCTCAGAAAGTCAGTAAGAACTCTTAAACCTTCTATAAAACTGAAGGACTTCCAGGTATACACTTCTATCCTATATCCTATTGATAAGTATATCTCCTATCACGCTATCTCCAACAAACACTTGAAATATCTAAGGAAAATAGATCAAAGTGATGAACCAACTAAGTTTGAAGATGCTATAAAGCTAGACGTGTGGCGACAAGCCATGAAAGAAGAACTTGATGCATTAGATAGGAACCAAACATGGAGCTTAGCTAGATTACCAACTAATAAGAAGGCTGTTGGATGCAAGTGGATTTTTAAAACTAAGTACAATAGTGATGGCTCTATAGAAAGATATAAAGCTAGGTTAGTGGCTAAAGGATTTACTCAGATTCCAGGGATAGACTACCATGAGACGTTTGCACCTGTAGCTAAGATGAACACAATCCGCATTCTAATAAGTGTTGCTGTAAACAAAAACTGGCCCCTGCACCAAATGGATGTTAAGAATGCATTCCTACAAGGTGAGTTAGATGAAGAAATATATATGAAGATCCCTGCAGGACATGCTTTAGAAAAATCAGGTCTGGTTTGTAAACTGAGGAAACCAATCTATGGTCTCAAGCAATCACCTAGAGCTTGGTACCATCGATTGTGTAAAGAATTATTAAACTTTGGTTTCTTGAAAAGCTTTGCCGATTAGTTCATCAGAGACAACCATCAAGGTAAGGTGGTAGTTTGCATATATGTAGATGATTTGATCATTACTGGAAGCAATGTTGATGCCATTAATTCTCTCAAACATTCCTTGAAAGCCAAGTTTGACATTAAAGATTTAGGAAAATTAAAATATTTTCTTGGCATTGAGATTGCTTATTCTGACAAAGGAGTTTTCTTATCTCAACGAAAATATGTCTTAGACTTGCTTAAGGAGACCAAGAAACTTGATGCTAAACCTGCTAATTGCCCAGTTGATTATGGTTCTAAATTCTCTATTCATGATGGTGATAACTTGGTCGATGTAGAACAATTTCAGAGATTGGCTGGTAGACTGATTTACTTGACCATAACTAGGCCTGATGTTACATATGCAGTTAGTCTAGTAAGCCAAGCTATGCATAATCCTAAAACCAGCCATGTTGCTCTCACTGATAGAATCTTACAATACTTGAAAGCTACACCTGGAAAGGGCCTGCTCATCAGTCCAAATGGACACCTAAATATACAGGGATATACGGATGCTGATTGGGCAGGTTCTATTGATGATAGGAAATCAACAAGTGGTTTTTGTGTATTTGTAGGAGGCAATCTGGTTCTTTGGAGGAGCAAGAAGCAGAATGTGGTAGCTCGATCTAGTGCCGAAGCAGAATACAGAGCCATGGCACTAACAACCAGTGAGCTAATCTGGGTCAAGTACCTCCTACATGATCTTGGTTTTCTCACTTCTGAAAGCATGGACCTGTTCTGTGACAACCAAGCTGCCATCCACATAGCTGCCAATCCAGTTTTCCATGAAAGGACCAAACATATTGAGGTGGACTGCCACTTTATCAGGGAAAAGATACAGCAGAAGCTCATTCGTACTCCTCATGTCAATACCAAACTTCAGCTTGCTGATCTCTTCACCAAAGCATTGCAACCAGCTCGATTCAATTTCATTCTGGACAAGTTAGGCATGACTAACATTTACTCACCCCTAACTTGAGGGGGAGTGTTGGTAAGAAGAGATGCAGATCAAGAATCTGCAGAACTTGAATCAGCTGCAGAATTTGACAGCTGACTGCTGACAAAGTCTGCAGCCTGATTCCTTCCAGACGATGAAGCATTTTATGGCAAGAGATGATTCGATCATGTTCCTGGTCATGTGGTGCGTCAAGAGGAAGCTTCCTAGTAGCCGTTGGCAGCTGGAATCATGGGATTTGATTTGCCTAAATATGGTTACTCGGACAAATCTGACAGCAGTATACCAAATCTGCAGAATTGTGTACATTCCTTATTTAGCTCTTAATTCCCACTTCTGGCTCATATAGCCGTTGTATAAACTGTGTATAAATGTAGGATCATTGCAACACTGTGAACACAAGTCAATAACATTCAATCTCATTCATTTACACTAAGTTGCGTTTGCTTGCACGATTGTATACACCAACCGGATGTTTTCCAATTGGCTAAGTTTTGTGGACCACTAATTAAATTAGCGATCCGGCTCTGCATAATACGGATACTTCCAGACACAAGCTTTTCTTAAGATAAATTATTTACAAATTCTACTATGTCTTTGTGCACCGGACCAAATATTCTTTGGCCAAACACAAATTTTTATTGCATGCCAAATCGAAAATAAAAGATTTGACAGTTTTCGATGAAAAATTATATTGATTTTTTTTGTGGAATGAAAAATTATCTTGATTATAATTAAATTAGACCAAAAGGGATTCAATAAAATTCGAGGGAGACAATGTCAATGTGTATGATCACTACAAATAAAAAATAATAAAAATTTAACTTTTAAAGTGTAGTCCAAATTATATCGTAGGGTAATAGAACTTTTATGCGTAAACCCACGTGTAAAGAGATGACGGATAGTGTGATAAAAAGTAAATTAGTTGCACTTGTGAGATCGAACAAGTGTGGAGCCAATATATTTTTTAAGGTAAATTTTACATTATGAATGTCAAAATTTAAACTCTGAATTTTTTAGATATTAACAATACTTTATATATATTTTGATAAATATTTACAATACTTTATATCGTTTACTTGAGAACGATTGTTCGAACAAGAGTGTGGAGTTAATACAATTGCGGCAACAGTTTGAAGCAAAAATTAGGTCAACCATGTGAGAAGGTACGAATGGAGAGTTTCTAATAATATAATTAAAATAACAGTCCTTAAAAACAGAATAATCTTAATGTGATACCCCGATCTGTTATGTCTGAAACGCTTAAGTGATTTGATTGGTACTATCCATACCAACAAAGTGCACCTTCTTTTCTGGCACACATCTTGAGAGAACTCAAAGGTTAAACGCGTTTGGCCGAGAGTAGGATCAGGATGGGTGACCTCCTGGAAAGTTTCCCAGAGTGCGTGCGAGTGAGGACAAAGCACGCTGGAAAAGACCCGTGTTGGTCTGTGGAGCCAGTCAATCGAATCACGGGGCGTTACATATAGTATCAAAGCAATTACGCTTCTGGGACTGTTCTATGTTCTGTCTGGCGCGACGAGGATGTCGCGTATTTAAGGAGGGGTGTATGTGATACCCCGATCTGTTCTGTCTGAAATGCTTAAGTGATTTGATTGGTACTATCCATACCAACAAGGTGCACTTTCTTTTCTGGTACACATCTTGAGAGAACGTTAAACGCGTTTGGCCGAGAGTAGGATCAGGATGGGTGACCTCCTGAGAAGTTTCCCAGGGTGCGTGCGAGTGAGGACAAAGCACGCTGAAAAAGACCAGTGTTGGTCTACTGTTAAAAAATTTTATTATTTTATATAGGATTTATCTAACTGAAATTTGAATTAAACTAATGAACTAGTGTTTGGATAACACATGAAATAAGGAAAACTGATGATGTATATCATATAACCTAAGCCTGCTCTCAAAAATTTCCTCACACTCCAAATTAAACATTGAACCAGTACATCTATATCCATTATATAGTAACCAAAAACGGGGATAATGTTACTTGCTGGTTGGGATATTGTTATTATTGCACATGCATCGTAATAAATAATACATCTCACCTTGACTGCCGCTGAATATGATACAATGAACAGAATATTATAAAAATTTAAAAAATAGTTATGAAAGTATATTCCTTATTACTAATTTGAGGGGAATTGCATTCCCTTGAACTCGGTGATTTCTGATTGAATAAAAGTGTTGAGAACCTTGGGAGAAGAAACAATGGATCGATTAATTCATACCTCTCATATTAATATTCTCTTAAATTTTATTTAAGAGTGACTCTCCTAATCATATATTTTTAATTCGTAAAATTTAAAATTACTTATAAAAACTCCAAGTCACTTATCTAATTCTTACATTTCCTCGGATGAATATCAAATGCGTAGTTTTTTTGGTAGAAACATCAATGCCTAGTTTGGCGCAGCTTATGACCTCAAGTCAACGCCTATAGTAGTCAAGATTTCTGGTTAGAGGTATCCGTATTTGCGTTACATCTTTAATTTTTTTAAATGTCAAATGTCCAACTCGTTACCACGTGGTCTAACAAGTTATTACACCAGACTGAGAGTAACACTTACAAAAAAAAACTATAAGTATAAAGAGAAATTTTTGTTATTCGGTTATCGATTTTGAACCATAAAATATTTGGGTTATCTACATCTGACTAGTAGACATGAATTTACAAGAATGCCTAAGCGTTAACATCAACACAAAATATTGAACCTTCCTGCTGAATTTTCCTGAAATAGATTATCAAAAAATAATCATCTAAAGTGTTGACTAAGCTAATAGTCATTTCACTTATTAAAAAAATAGTCATTTCAAATTGGTAAAAGTTAGGAGAACAGGACAGAGAGATGGGTGGAAAAAAGAAGCAATTTAGAATGATACAAACATATATGACATTTATTCACACATATTTTTAAATTTTTCCAAAATTTGATTAAATCAAATATTCTAACTTTATAACCTTATTTGTCGAGAACAGCAAACTAAGAAATTCAAACAATGAGAACCGTTGAACATTTTATAAAAAGTCGTTAAAAGAAATAAAAGATAGAAATTCAAATAACTAAATAAGAGACTAACTTTCTCAGTCAGCTATTTATCAAAAAAAAAAACCTTCTCAGTCAGCTTCACCATTACACAGACCCATTCCTTCTTCGTCTTCCTAGTTCCTTCTCTTTATTTTCCTTTCGGTGCAAAATTCCTATTCTTATCTATAAAATAATTAATATATAAATTATACATATTATATTCTTATATGTACATATATAAAACGCAACACCCACACCAAAATTATAAGAATCACAAAGTCAAATCCCACAACACTAACGCGTAAAGGTGCAGCCTTTAGCCCAATAAATTGGTAAAGGAAGAATCTTTCGCCGGATTTCGGGGGAGAAATGGCGGAGGAAGCGACGGAGATACTCCCGCCGGACGACGGACGGCCGGTGGCTGCGGCGGAGAACCGGCGGAGGCGGAAGGCCGGGAAGCCGGTGAGGCAGCAGTCTTTCACCCGGGACATCGGCCACGCCGCCGCCGAGACATACTTGATCACCGCCCTCGCTATCACTCTCCTCCGTTACCTCGGGTACTCCCCCACCCTTTTTTTTGCAGAATTCTTTTTTTTTTTTGGTGTGGGTATTTTCATCTTTTCTATACTGGGTCCTTTTTGGGTTGGCTAACTGTTTCGTGATGAGAGCTATCGAGCTTCCAAGTTTGTTTGTTTTTTTTTAACTTTTGTGTCTGTAGCTAGGCCAGTGAGCTCCCTTGTCTTTTTTTTGTGAATTTTTATAATTTTTTGGGGATAAATTGTGAATTTTTAATTGGTGAAATGAAAAGGGTGCTCTCTTCTTTCTTCTATGATTGAGACACTTGATGAATTTCACAACGGAAACAGAGAATTCGTTTTATTTTTCCGAAGTGAGACGAGAAGGAAGAGATTGTTCTAGTTTAGTCGAGTCGATATTCGTTTGGAGCGGCTTTTGGATGCTTTTATTTCATGTTTGTACTTGTTGCGTGCCTTAAAACAAATGCACTTGTTCATTAGTTATCGTGGATAAACTTTCTGAACTCTGGTGTGAGTTGTAATTTATGGCAGCGTGGAGGATTAGTTAAAGCTGTGGTCCTGGTTATTGTCGTCTAGTTTGAGAAGTAAGTGCTTGGGATGCGTGGTCCGGATGAGGAGAAATTACTCCTAGTCTTCTGATGTAGAGTCCCTTAAGATATGTTCTAAAAGAAAACTTTCTTTTAATGGAGGAGGTCTGTTTTCTTGCTCCTCCTGTTTCTCTTATATAGTCTAGCGAGACTAGTTTTTCGTGTGTTCCTAGTATTATGCATGTTGTGATTGCTTTCCAAAATGTCAAGCACTTCCTTGATGATTTTTTTGTTCATTGAGGTTGCATCTGAAACATGCCACATTTTAATCATTTATGTTCATTCAGGGTAGGTTACCGGTGGCTCACACGATTTGCAGCCCTTGCTTTTTATGCTGCCCTTCTTATGCCTGGCTTCCTACAAGGTGCGTGGGCCAAATTGATATGTTGTTTATTTGCATGTGACTATTTTCTTTCCCCAACTGGGATGGGTGATGTTCGCAAAATTGATAAGCAATTAAACGCACAAGCAAATAGTATAGTGGTAAGTAAGGTTCTTAGAACTGAGGGTTGAACACTAAATCAAGGCAAGTAATTGTGTGAAGCGGGAAAATTAAAGTTTTATAATGATTGTGAAAGGTCGCAAGTAAATAAACGAGATCGAAAATGCAAATAAAAGACGAGTTGTAAATCAATGGAGATAAACGAGCACGATACCCTTATGGACTACCCATCTATGTCGAGACTATGGTTTTTATGAAGTTCTAACTAGTACCCGGAGTGTTCTAATGCATCTCCCTAACGCTTCCGCTCATTAGGATGACAAAACTAAGCTAGAGTAGTTCATGATTACTAATCAACGCTTCCGCTCATTAATTAGACCAAGAACTAAACTAAACTCAATTATGAAGTTAACTCCTATCGGGTTATCCCTTAGTATCAAGATTCCTCATTAATACTTTAAGACATGTCAATTGACTCTTCCGTTGATTCTAATGCCTTCCGGTCCATTATTATCAACTAAATATCATAATCTAAGTGATCAATTTAGATTAAGCATTAAGATCATCAATTGACAACTACTACGAAAGATAATCAAACCATAGCTAACATAGACGAGTAATCACATAATTAGGGCATCGCACTCACAAGAGAACTACTCGCTAAGCATGTTAACAATGCACAAAAGATTAACGAAGAACATGATATCAATTAACATAAAGATAGAGATAGAGAAAGCTTAGTCGTGATGATCAAGCTTTGCCAATCCTCTCCCCGTGCTAACTGGAATCGCCCCTTTATTAAGCTCTAAAGGCTGTTCTCAATATTGCAGTAGTAACCTCATAGTCACGTCTCCTAAGGCTTATATATAGCCACGAATCTAATACAAAATTAGGAAAACCTAGAAGAGGTTAATCTAAATTGGAAGTTTAACTAGCCAAATAATAATATAAATAATATACCTTAAGTCCTAAAGCCGAAACAGGAGGCTAAAAGTCGAATATTTCCTTTAGCGGATCCGAAATTATAACTAAATAAGAAGTCGGACTAAAGCTGCGTTGGGCGAACTAGCGATCGCTAGTTGAGTAGCGGCCGCCAGTTCGACCCCTTTGTAAATCTCTGTGCTACCCGACTAGCGATCGCTAGTCGACTAGCGACGGGGAGCCCTTCCACTTTCACTGGCGGCCGCTAGTTGACTCCCCGTCGCTAGTTGGCCTGCGCAGCTTCATTGAATCTTCGTATTTTTCATTTTTGATCCTCTTCCGCTCCGAATTTGACTTCGACTATAAAAGACAAAATGTAGATCTCTCTTCAAGCTTTCCAACGGTATCTTATGCGTTATAATCCAATGCTCGAGTAGAAAGTTATGACTCTTGCAATATGATCTCTTGAAATCACCCCTCCAACGACCTTCATTGAGCCCCAATTTCCTACAAAATAGGACAATGGGTAGAAATCCATTCCCGAACATAAATATACTAAAATGATCATAAGACTTGACATGACATGATGAATATAACTCAAAACTTGACTAAACACACTCGAAACATACGACAGAACATGAGCGTTTACACACTCATCACACCCCCACACTTATTTCCTTGCTTGTCCTCAAGTAAGGAGCATCAGACACACACCCAAACTTTCAAACTCTTATTAAAAGACCACCCCACAACTAAGTAATGTACCTACCTGAGCACAAGGAGTAAGAACGTGTAGACACCGCATCCTTGATGGTTTAACCCAATTTTCGCACTTAGTAGATTACACTAGAGGGTTGACCACTCAGAGGTTCGAAATTTTAAGCTCACATATATGAGTAGTCAACTACCTATCACTCGCGTACACGTCCGGGATCTCAAAGTTTCATACGTCTCACTTAGTGGTGCCTCGATAAATGTGGGGCTCATGATCAAGGGGACTTTTCATTGGGTTGTAATGGGGTTAAGGTCAGGTGAGGATAATATATGTGGGAGGTAGCTAAACCACCCGGCCGAGGAGCTCACAAAAATGTTCTAGCTCTCGTCTACTCTAAATACCTCATACTATATCTGATACGCACTCATCCCAAGATTACACCCAAATCCTATTGACCACTTAGCTCGAGCCGTGCCATTTATTCACTTTCCAACCTCTTTCCAAACTTTCCACTTTCCCTCATTCAACGTTTGTTCCATTTCCAACTTTTCCATTCCTTTTTCATCACTTTTTCACCTTTTTTTTTCTTCTTTTCCTTCACTTCTCTTTTTTTTTCTTTTTTCCTTTTCAATTTTCACAACATTCCTCAATCACATTCATCACATTACACATCAAAAGCAACTGGTCTCGGCTTCTTTGTTGGCCTCATTTCTACCCATTACCCCATTGTTTATTCCCAAGCTATTCTACCAAATGAACCCTTACAACAATACCCCAAAGATTAAGACCTAATGCATCCTCGGACCAAAGTAATCAAAGGTGGGTAAGATTGTGGATATATGGCTTGCATAATGGCTTACATATAATATTTCAAAGGAAAAGGCTTAAGCTCAACGTGTTTAAACAAGGGATATACAGGGTTTTCAGCTCTAAGGCTCTAGGCTCAAAATCAAAGATGGCCCCCGTCCTCTCATTTACACCCACACCACCAAAACGGTACCAAGTAATGGCATGAAACCCGATGACCGGAGCAATATAGGCACCTCATGCTATGCGAAGACGGTTGTCTCCTCCTTCGGCTCTAAAATCTCACAAGGTCACTCATCAATGCCGCTAGTATAATCTACCAAGTGCAACCACTAACCTAAACAACCAAGGGTGTTGTTCCTACACGTCTCTACTCATCGTACTCAAACTTGATTCCGAATAAGGTATGGGATTTAACTTCTAACAAAAGTTCAAAAATTCAGGGGGAAATTCATCATTTGCTTTAAATACACCACTTCAATCACAAACACAATCCTAAATCCAGATCTAGACTCGATCACATATGCCAAACCAAAACAAAACCGCACGTTGACCCCCCCCCCCCCCCCCCCCCCCCCACACACACTTATTGAACACATTGTCCTCAATGTAGGGCCAAGATACCAACAATATCACAAAAATGAACAGGAACATCACAAGGTACAAAACAGACACATAACATAGAGGAATAGAGGAAAGGACTGGTACCGCCCTGTCAATCGGTAGGAGGCGGTGGGGAAGGTTGGTGGTGTTTCGCTCTAATTGTCTTTGTGCGCAACAAAGTTTGTGTATGGACTGGCGAGCTTCGTTGAAATCTAGTTTGCTCTTATATAAACCTCCTGCTGGGACCATTAACACACTAAATTAAAATAACGTTACTGAAGTAAATACAAAAATAAAGAAAACTTAAATACTAAACGTGCTAATTTAGAGTCGTTAGCTTGATTTTGTTACTCCCTGTGGCACTATGGTGGATGGAGTCGCTTATCGGTTACTTGGAACTCGATTTCATCTGGGCCTATGCGGAGAAGTAGCTTGCCCTTGTGAACATCCACCATTGCATGACAAGTGTTGAGGAATGGACGTCCCAGAATCAATGGGCAACTTGCATCTACAACGTAGTCCAGCACGACAAAGTCTACGGGTATAAGAGACTTGTCGACTTTGATTAGCACATCTTCCACAATTCCATGCGGTTTCTTCTTAGTGTGATCTGCAAGCTCTATCACCATAGATGTAGGTTTGATATCTCCTAAATTGAGTTTCCTGAAAGTAGCCAAAGGCATAAGATTAATATTGGCACCCAAATCACATAAGCAATGCGGAAATTGAATACCATCAATATTGCAAGGAATAGTAAAACTCCCTGGATCTTTTAGTTTTGGCGGTATGTCATTTTCTACCAAAGGGGTCGTCTTGCCATCATTCTGCCTCTTCTTCCTGGCGATGATTTCCTTCAGAAACTTTGCATATTGTGGCCTTTTATCTAACATCTCCAAGAAAGAGACATGGCTTTGAATTTCTTCCATTGCCTCTATGAATTCACGGGCCTTCTCATCGATCACTGCTGTTTTCTTGACTTGTTGAGGTGATGGTGAAGGAATATAAGAATCCTTTTTTGCACTGATATAGGCTGGTTGCTCCTTCTTCTCAGTAACTACCTCATCCTCTATGGCTGGCTTGATCAGTTCGGCACATTCTTTTGAAGAGGATTTGTTTTCAAGTGGTGGATTTCTCCGGAGTCTTTGCGGGAATGGAGGTGGAGGGACATAAGGTGGTGGAGGAATATATGGTTCATCATCCTCGTCCACACTCCTCACTGTAATGGCCATCACCTGTCCTCGCGGGTTCGACTCGGTGTTGCTGGGTAAAGCACCCATTTCCCTTTGAGTGTTTGCTGCAGCCAAATTTCCAAGTTCGATCTCCATCTTCTTGAGTTGCGTGGCTTGCCCCTTTAGGTATGTCTCAAACTCTTGTTGACGTGCTTCACAACGATCCAGCCGCTGCACAGTTATACTTTGTTGTTGAATGGACTGCTGAACTACCCCCACTAACTTATCAATCTTGTCACCCATTTCCTTGACTTGCTCGCCCAAATATGGTTTCCTGGAGTCTTGCTGGGCACTAGTGTTGTGTGCTTGCTGACCAAATCGAGAGAAATTTGGCTGAGCATTAGCTTGTTGTGAGTAGCCCATTCCTGATGGTGTTCTATCAGCAATGGCCTGGATCTCTTCCAACATTGGACAGTCAGTTGTGGGATGTGCCCCTTTGCAAAGCTGACAAGTATCTTGCACCACAGCTGCCTGTTCCTTGTCCTTGGTCAACTTGTCAAGTCTTTTGGTAAGTGCTTCTATTTGAGCTTCGAGCTTCATGTTGGCATTTACTTCGAGTACTCCTCGGGCTGCTTCCTTACGTGGTTGCCTAGCACGTTCTTTTGGCCACATACCATTGACTTCAGCCATTTTCTCCATTAAGCGAGCAGCTTCATCAGCAGTCTTCCTCAAGAACACACCTTGAGAGGAGGCATCAATATGATCACGGGATGGGCCATCTAACCCATTGTAGAAGATTTTCATTAGGTTGTCTTGAGTTATACCATGTTGAGGGAAGGCACTTTGGAGATCCGTGAACCGTTCCCAGGCTTCATAGATGCTCTCCCCATCTCCTTGGATGAACGTGTTAATTTCTTGCAAGAGTTTGGCTGACTTAGCCATAGAAACGAACTTCCGGAGGAAAGCATGGGCCAGATCATTCCAACTCTGAATCGTCTCTCCTTTCAACTTGTTGTACCAAACACGAGCTCGATCTCTCAAAGAAAAGTGAAAGAGGCGCAGCTTCAAGACATCATCATCGACATTTTGGAATTTCATGATGTTGCAGATATCTTCAAATCGAGATAGATGGTCTTGAGGATCTTCGCTTGGCAAGCCGCCAAATTGGACCGAGTTTTGCAGTAGTCCGACAATCGCTGCTGGAATCTGGAAAGAGTGGGGGCCTACAGGTGGTTGTTGTAGACCATTAGGGTTCCCATTCCATGTAGGAACAGATGATTCCAACAGCGTCCTTCTTCGTGGAGCGTCCCCTACAGCTTGGAGCGCTCCGTCTTCCTGGTTTTGTGCCATTGCTCTCGCTTGGTCCCTCTTTTCACGCCTAATTACCCTTTCGAGTACTCCGATGTCAACCTCAAGCACAGTGTTTGTGTCAAGGTCTAGTCCTTCACTCCGGGTTCTTGGCATGCACTAGAGAATCCTGAAAAAGAAATCACACGAAATCAGCAAGTTTGCCACACAAAACTAATTGCTATTGAGTTTATGTCCTAAAATCTCAGTTCCCCGGCAACGGCGCCAATTTGATGTTCGCAAAATTGATAAGCAATTAAACGCACAAGCAAATAGTATAGTGGTAAGTAAGGTTCTTAGAACTGAGGGTTGAACACTAAATCAAGGCAAGTAATTGTGTGAAGCGGGAAAATTAAAGTTTTATAATGATTGTGAAAGGTCGCAAGTAAATAAACGAGATCGAAAATGCAAATAAAAGACGAGTTGTAAATCAATGGAGATAAACGAGCACGATACCCTTATGGACTACCCATCTATGTCGAGACTATGGTTTTTATGAAGTTCTAACTAGTACCCGGAGTGTTCTAATGCATCTCCCTAACGCTTCCGCTCATTAGGATGACAAAACTAAGCTAGAGTAGTTCATGATTACTAATCAACGCTTCCGCTCATTAATTAGACCAAGAACTAAACTAAACTCAATTATGAAGTTAACTCCTATCGGGTTATCCCTTAGTATCAAGATTCCTCATTAATACTTTAAGACATGTCAATTGACTCTTCCGTTGATTCTAATGCCTTCCGGTCCATTATTATCAACTAAATATCATAATCTAAGTGATCAATTTAGATTAAGCATTAAGATCATCAATTGACAACTACTACGAAAGATAATCAAACTATAGCTAACATAGACGAGTAATCACATAATTAGGGCATCGTACTCACAAGAGAACTACTCGCTAAGCATGTTAACAATGCACAAAAGATTAACGAAGAACATGATATCAATTAACATAAAGATAGAGATAGAGAAAGCTTAGTCGTGATGATCAAGCTTTGCCAATCCTCTCCCCGTGCTAACTGGAATCGCCCCTTTATTAAGCTCTAAAGGCTGTTCTCAATATTGCAGTAGTAACCTCATAGTCACGTCTCCTAAGGCTTATATATAGCCACGAATCTAATACAAAATTAGGAAAACCTAGAAGAGGTTAATCTAAATTGGAAGTTTAACTAGCCAAATAATAATATAAATAATATACCTTAAGTCCTAAAGCCGAAACAGGAGGCTAAAAGTCGAATATTTCCTTTAGCGGATCCGAAATTATAACTAAATAAGAAGTCGGACTAAAGCTGCGTTGGGCGAACTAGCGATCGCTAGTTGAGTAGCGGCCGCCAGTTCGACCCCTTTGTAAATCTCTGTGCTACCCGACTAGCGATCGCTAGTCGACTAGCGACGGGGAGCCCTTCCACTTTCACTGGCGGCCGCTAGTTGACTCCCCGTCGCTAGTTGGCCTGCACAGCTTCATTGAATCTTCGTATTTTTCATTTTTGATCCTCTTCCGCTCCGAATTTGACTTCGACTATAAAAGACAAAATGTAGATCTCTCTTCAAGCTTTCCAACGGTATCTTATGCGTTATAATCCAATGCTCGAGTAGAAAGTTATGACTCTTGCAATATGATCTCTTGAAATCACCCCTCCAACGACCTTCATTGAGCCCCAATTTCCTACAAAATAGGACAATGGGTAGAAATCCATTCCCGAACATAAATATACTAAAATGATCATAAGACTTGACATGACATGATGAATATAACTCAAAACTTGACTAAACACACTCGAAACATACGACAGAACATGAGCGTTTACACACTCATCAATGGGGCAAGTTGTAGCTGTCTTCTTTCTTCATTGGGATACATTGAGTGTGGCTGCGGGAGAAGACTTTATTATGGCCATCAACCATGTTTTTCAAAATTATTCTTGGGAGGAAGTCTTCTGATTTACACATCATTTTATTTTTTACATTAACCATTTGTCTATCTGAAATGTGTTCTAATGGACCAAGTTCTTTTGCTTCTCTATCAGTGTCTCAGACTCTCAGTTCCTTGTGTTGAGTATTTATCTGGTTGCATTTGTGCTAATTAATGTCATGTGATCCGGAATCTGCATCCTGGCCATTGCGTCAAAATACAAGATTTTTTTTGTATTTGTGCCATTTAGAAGGAATTTACCTGCCATCTCCTCTGGCATAGTTTTTTTCTTCCAGTCTGGATTTACTTGTATGGAGTTCGTTAATGCTGCTACAAGTCTGCAATTGATATCGATGCTTGTATTGTAGTATTCCTAGTACAATGCTGTGTAATGCGGCAGAAAAGTTATCGGGCTTGAATGAGTATTCTTAACTTGTGATTCGTAACTTTCTTGTCAATCTCTGCAGTTGCGTATTACTACTACTTTTCAAGCCAGGTGCGGAGGAGTGTAGTATATGGAGATCAACCTAGAAATAGGCAAGTGAATATTGTGGCTGAATTTTAACTCCCTGTTTTAAGAGAGAATACGAGCTTCCCACAATCAGCTATTAATAAACTGCTTTGGGTTGAACGGCTTGATTCACAGGCTGGATTTGTACATACCAACAAATTTGGATAAACCCAAGCCAGTGGTGGTGTTTGTAACTGGCGGTGCCTGGATTATCGGGTAGGTTATCTAAGCTATAACTTTAGCTTACCTTGCTACTGCCTATATTTGTCTGCAGCATGTAGAACATTTGCCTTTTCTTTTAGGTCATGCCTTATTTCTTCTAAACTTCTTCAGTAAGCATTAAATATATTGGCTGTAGTTATTAATGATACTCGCTGAGCCTTTCCCTAGTAAAACTGTTTGATTGCTATGGACTCCTTAAAATGGCACCCAACTAGGTTTCAGCTTTTGAATTCCATGATCTGGGCTATCAAACTAATGTCTGGATAAAGCTCACGCCATTGTTCTCCAGACCGCTGCTAAAGGCATAGATATCAGTGTTGACTTCTGAGGAACAATATGTCTGTTAGTGAATGAAGACGCCATAAAAAGATTATTCAGAAGCTTGTTGGGGTTTTGATTCCTAGTTTCCGATAAACTTGCTTCTTGATTATGTGTTACTGGAGAAAACCGTAATGAATGAGGCGTCGTATAAATATTTTTTAAGGCCAGGAATTATTCATTTCAACTGGGATTAATTGGCGGGTCGTTGATTTAGGTACAAAGCTTGGGGTGCGCTTCTTGGACAACAATTGGCCGAAAGAGGCATCCTAGTGGCATGCATAGATTACAGGTATGCAAGCGCGACGCATTTGTGGTTCCCGGTTCCTTTGTGTGCCCTTTTATTGTTTGAGATACCATCTACGTTTTTTTGCTTTCATCTTATTACCATATAATATTACATCTGCAAGAGCAATTGTTTCTCAATCTTAGCTCTTCGTTGACGTTCCTCTCTTCCCTTGATTAGTGCCATTTATAAATGAAAATACAGGAGTAAGCTGTATTCTATTGGTGTAACCCTTTTCTAAGAGGCTCTCATACTTTATATGACTAGGTTCTTTTGCATACAACTTAAGATCCCGTTCCTGTGCACTACAAGATGACTTTAGTCAGAGATGGTTTTTCTATAATGACATTGAAATTCACCTTGCAATTGTATAGCGTCAAATATTTCAAGTTGACCTTATTTGCATTTGGATGACAAGCACTTGAGCCTTGGTCAGAAGAAGATATTTGCCTAGTGGAGAAGGCAAAGTTCCTACCCTCAGATTGTGTGTGCTTGAGATTCATGGTTTGATACTCTTACGCAGGAATTTTCCTCAAGGAACCATTAGTGATATGGTCACAGATACTTCTCAAGGGATCTCATTTATATGCAACAACATTGCTGACTATGGAGGGGACCCCGACAGGTTATTGAATAGTCCGTAAGGATGTTTATCTTCCATTCGAATTTGTAAATTGATTTTTAATGAATTTGTGAACTTCTGATATTTGTCGACTAGGATTTATCTGATAGGGCAATCAGCTGGTGCACACATTGCCGCATGTGCTCTCGTGGATCAAGCAATCAAAGAAGCTAGAGGGACAAAAAATATCACCTGGAGTGTATCCCAGATTAGATGTTACTCTGGTTTATCTGGAGGGTAGACTTCTCACTGAACCTAATATCTCAAGATTCTTTGTTTCAACTCTCCTTACTTCCCCGGGGGTGAACTTTTTGAACAGGTACAATCTGTGCAAACTAGTTGATCACTTCGATAATAGAGGCCTCTATCGCTCGCTATTTCTGAGGTACTGATTCGAACTATATGATATTTTCGTGTACAAATTCTAATATGATTCATCAATCCATTGAGTTTTGTGTTGTCTGTGCCAGCATTATGGAAGGGGAGGAATCCTTGGAACGATTTTCTCCAGAATTGAGATTAAAGGAGACAAGCAACAGACAAGTAGCTTCCATACTGCCTCCTATTTTGCTTTTTCATGGAACTGGAGACTCTTCAATACCCTCGGACTCCAGGTTGACATAACTTCTGTTCTCATCCAAGATGTTGGAAATGTCTAAATGATGATGATGAACTATAATGCCAGTCAATGTTTTACTAAAACAAACATGTTTGGTGGGCAGAACCTCATTCTAATTTCATTTCGTGGGTAAAATGAATACTTCTAGTCCCTTGGCTCCAACTATTTATTTACTTTGGGATGTCATCATGTTGTCTACTGCAGCAAAACGTTTGTCGATACTCTTCAGAAGCTTGGAGCTCCAGCCGAGCTGATCTTATTCGAGGGGAAAACTCATACAGATCTGTTTCTGCAGGTATGTGCAGACTGTTTTTTTAATTTCAACAACTGGCACATCTGCTTGTCTCTTGCTCCAGCGGGGACAGCTCGCCTCTCCATCTGGTGTTTGCCATACTGATAATTGCGCTTCTGGATGCAGGACCCGCTGAGAGGTGGGAAGGACGACTTGTTCGAGCATCTGGTTAGGGTGATACACGCCGATGACCCAGAAGCACTGGCCGAGGATGCAACAGCTCCACCGCGAAGACGTCTCGTGCCAGAGGTTTTGCTGAGGATGGCTGGCCGGGTCAGCGCATTTTAGGCAGCAAAAACTGGGGGGTGAAATCACGAATATGCTATCAGTTTCTAACATATTCCATTTATTATATGCCTCAAGTCAAGTCCCCCTTCTAGTTGCTCTTTGATTTCAGGTGTACGTGCATTCTTACACAGGATGCTTCCATTTATTCAATTTTACGGGGTCATTTGCAATAAAATTAATTGTATTTGTTGTGATCCAATCACTTTTTTTTTTCTCAATCATCAAGCTTGTGGATGGGTGACCGACCATCTATTCCAATTAGGATGGTCAAAATTGTTATTTGTTTTGATATATTATAACTTTGAATTGAACCGTAGAACGGACCCGAACATTATAAAATAAAATGTAAAAGTGAAATAAGTAGTTTGTTTGTGTGATGGATAGATACATGGATTGGATCTGGAATTTTCTCGGATCTTGCAGATTTGGATCCTGGTAAATTACAATGTATCAAAAAAAGAGTAAATTACATGAAAAATTGAATTAATTTTTTATAGAACATATCCAGAGATTAATCGGTCAGAAAAGAATCCATCACTTAAATATGGAATTATTTACGATCCCAAAGTACAATAAGTCAAATTACATAAGACTTCAGATATTTTTATGATGAAGTACTGGGCATTTTTTTATTGTTTTATTGGGGTTTAAAGGAAATTTAGTTGATTTGATTGCTTGTTTGAGGAGTAATTAGGGTAGGGATTGTGGATGTTTCAGGGTTATTTAGGGCTTGGAGATGGGGACCCTGGATATGGTTAGGGCCAACTCCCCTTGGCGAAGGGATAAATTTGTTTCTTGTATGAGCATCAGCAGCATGCCTGAAATTAGACAGGATTGAATGGCTGAATGTACAGGACATTTCTGGAGACTGTGTCTGTAGCAAGTGTGTTATTTTCCTTCTATCCTGTCAACATTAGTCATTCTAATTCCATTTCATAAAATCCAAGTACAATATATTGTCATATTCAATGTAACAATAAGTGACGATTTTGGTCGAAAAATTTATCCGAATAAGTCCGACTTTTCAAATCAGGTAAGACTGTCTTCTGTGGCTCTTACAGTAAAAAAAGGGTATTTCTCAAATTACCATGACAATTTTGGTTTGGACTAAACAGTGATTTATGGTCCGATGAGTTAAAATATTTGAATATTGATCTTATAATAAAATATATGAGAAAAAATAATTTTAGTATGATCTTCTATAAATTAAGAAACAAAGAAATTCATTTTTTATTATAAGATCAATATTCAATGTCGCATGGAAGTAGAAGACCTACGAATCATGAACTTCATTTTTTTAAAAAAAATAATGACGATATCTGAAAATAAGTATTGGCTAACTCGGTACTAGCCGCCACGGTACCATTGACTATACGAGGTTATACTTGCTAGGAGACGTAGTAAAAAAAAAATTTTAAACAACGTGGTACTATTGTGTCCGTCGTCTGTTCTTGCTACCGCCAAAAGTAGGGCGGTTTGGTTAACCGTTGCATTTAAAAGAGAAACCAAAAACTACCCCCAAAAAAAAAACTTCACATTCCAATCAAAAACCATCTCTCTCTCTCTCTCTATTCCATTGAGCATTGAAACTACTCTTCTCCTTTGTGGGCACTTGATCAAATGCCAATTCCAACTTCCTTGTTGTTGCTGCTGTTAATCTTTTCCTCTGCTCTTGCAGAATTCCATTACTACCAAGGTAGGTAGGTACACATGGAGACACTCTTCTCTTATTACAAGGGATATATGATAGAGGTTTCTGTCTTCTTTCTTCTTCTTCAGGTCAGGGCTACTCGGAACAAGTCGGGCTCCGGCTCTCAAAGACTCTTGTTGAAGATGATGGGAAGGTCTACGCTTGTTCGGGGAGATACTTCTACGCATTCGAGGGCAACGGGTCGGTTTCTTGGAGCTTACAGTTGCCTTTCGCCTGCAACATGGACTCTGCTCCGGTTCGTGGCGATATGGGAAAGGTGTGTGTCACCCATGATTCTTTTCATCTTTTTTGTTATTTACTTACAATGTGGTACTCGTTGTCCCTCCATTGAGCCCCAAATTTTGATGTTTTATTAGTCTAAGTATCTATTTAGATAGTGGATCAAGACAAGTTTCCCGATGCGAAATCTTGCAGCTTGAACGAACATGGATCTGAAATAGTCCAGAGTGTTTAATGATCATGATAATTGTGTTTTTTTTTTACATTGGTGTTGGCAGATTTATCTGATAGCAGAGAACAGAATCCTGATCATCAATTATCTCGGTAGCGCAGCGTCCCCGCCTACATCAGAAGTTTTCTTCGGTCCAGAGAAAGGCCAGCCAGGGGCAGGTGATATCGTTGGCATTGCTGTCTGCACATTGAGTTCAAGAGTGTTCATTAGCATTAGGAGCCGGGGGCTGTTCGCTTACTCGATGAGCGGGAAGCTGAAATGGAGTGTTGGACCTGTGCTTTCTCAGCATGGCTACCGCCTAGGTTGCAGAAAAGGCGTTACAGATTGCTATTTTGCTTCGGCCCCCGTGATTGATAAATGCGAGGCTTGTATATATGTAAGGTTTTCATCACTTCAATTCCTATCCGGTTTTTAGTTGTGGAATGAACAAAATATTGCCTTCTGGCTGCAGATATCCAATAATGCAGGAGAAGTTTACTCCTTGTCTGTTCGTACTCCTCATTTCAATTGGGTCAGAGATCTAAGCTCGTACGAAAGCGTGTTCGCCGTCACTCCAGGAAACAATGGCCATTTATATGTTACTATGCCTAGCAAATCTCTCATTTTGGCACTTGATGTTTCCACAGGCAACATTCTGTGGGAGACAGGTACTGGTCCATTAGGTGCTGCAGAATATACACCGGTCGTGGACTCGAATGGTACATATGCAAACCTCGGGTCGATGAGCTGCTTGAACTTCCATATTGTCACAAAATTTTGAGTCCTCGAGAAATCTTCGTGGCAGGTTGGGTGTCGGTTGGATCAGTGGACGGGTTCCTATACTCCATCTCACCAGCCGGGGTCCTGAGGAAATTTACGAAAGTATCCGAGCTGGATCATGCCATCCAAGTCAGTCCATCTCTTGACTGCTCTGGATATGGAGTGTACATTTCTCAGACTGTAATGGAGGGTAAGGTTGATCATGTGATTGGTGATAGTGTGTACGTCTCAGCAATGAGGCCCAGTGGAGCTGTCTTCACCTTGTTGGCTCCGGCAACCGGAACCATCCACTGGTCTGAGAGATATCCTGGTGGTAATTGTTTTCTAGCAATCCTCTCTACAATCTTGATGCTTCATAGCTTAAAATCTCAAAATGTTTACTTTACTTTCCTTTTTCAGGTCAGCTTACTTCCTCCTTGTCTCAAAGTGACCTGAAGCATTTCGTCGTCGACGAGGCAATCCTTCTTGCTTTTCTCACTGCTGCAAGTGAGATTCTGTTAGCTTAACAAGTGCATTACATGAATTAATACTACACCTGCAACATGAATCTCATACTTCGGCTTCGTGTTCAACGATGCAGGGGCAGGAAACCCTCTTCGATGCAGGAGTAAGCGTAAGTGCGCCGCCCATTCTTGAACATCTTGATCACAAGCATGTACTCACTTGTGAGGCTGTTCATTTGTCAACAGATGAGAAGCTTTTTTCCTCCTGCTCAAGGACCAGGCCCAAGAAAGCCGGTATCTACACTGGTGAGCTAATCATTATCTCAAAAGCAAGGGATAAACAATCCTGTATCGAGTGTTATTGACAGATCAATTTCGCTCTTCCAGAAAATAGCCGATCGATAATGTTGTTCCTGCTATTCGAGTCCATAACCTTGGTGATTTTCGCGGGACTAGTGCAGTTCTGCTGCATATTTTGGAAGAAAAAGAAACTTCAAGGTCAGGACTTGGGAAATTTTCTTCACAAGAGGGTAAGCCTCATTTTTTTCAATACTTGGAATTGGAATCTCTTTGAGCAGAGAGTAAATTTCGAAGTCCGAAGTAAGAGGAAGTACCAACAGATTGTCACCTACAAATGCCACAGTAGTTGAGCTTCATGTTGGTCTTACTGCATTTTCTAACTTGCATACCTTGTTTCTCAGCGGTCGCTGCTACTCAAGAAGAAAGCATTCGATAGGACGATCACAGAACTCAAACAAAAGGCGAAAGACGAGGCCACAGCTAGCAATGTCATCGACGAAATAGGCGAACTCATACGTGAAAAGCAAGGCATTGAGAGGAAGCTCTCCACAACATACAGCTTGGGCAGGGACAAGACAGGCTCGAACCCGAGATCTCTGCTTCCTGTCTACAACAGAAGGTCAAGGAGCTACTCCTTCCAGGGTGCAAAGAGAGAAAGCGTCACTTTCTTCCACAGCCTGACCGACACGTCTTCCGGGGAGAACAGTGACGACAGGGAGTCTAGCAGCTGGGGAGACGACGAGGAAGCCGGGCCAGAAGCAGATAGCAAGGGGAAGGCATTGGCAGTAGAGGAAGAAGAGAGCTCAAGTGAAGGTGGAACTCTGGGAAGAGATTACTGGAGAAGTCCATCCGAGCCAGTACCAATCTCAAAAGGGTACGCAGATTTGTTGCTTGTGGACCAAGAAAAGATGGCAAAGAAGAGATTGGTTGGTGGGTCCACCACACCAAGGCTTGGCGTTTCTTCATCATTACAACGAAGGGCTCTATCTTCTACTAATTAGTATAGTTATATTTTGTGAATTTACTTAAATCATTAACCAGAATTGTGCATAGTGCCAGACCCTATTAAAGAAACGACTCGTACTGTTTTATGATCAATGTGAGAATTATGAGATAACTCGCCATTACAATTAAAGGACTACCAGGAGGGAAGATAAAAACGTTCTCTCCAATTAAGGATCCATTTTTTAGCGAAGAACATTTTTCAGGTTCAAAACATCAAAAAATGCAAAACATTTTCTCTACTGGGTAAAATAAAAGTCAAAATGGGGTTTGTGAACTAGGCAAACTTCTGTCTCTTGAACCACATACATCAAATCATACAAAATTAAAGTGAACATTAGCCAAATTGTTTTAACTCTGAACGATTTTTTTTTAAGAATTGATGCTGCAATTATTGATTACTTATTGACTAGTTTTCCATCTGACATGGGATTGAAGTTGACGTGGCAGTACCCCCGGGCCCACTGCCTGCTGATGAGTGTGTAAACGCTCATTATTTGTCATATGTTTCGTGCGTGTTTAATCATGATTTAATTTATATTCATCATGTCATGTCAAGTCTTATGATTGTTTTAGTACATTTGTGTTCGGGAGTGGATTTCTACCCATTTGTCATATTTTGTAGGAACATGGAGCTCATTGAAGGCCGTTGAAGGGATAATTTCGAGAGACCATATTTCAAGAGCCATAACTTTTTGCTCGAGTATCCGATTATATCAAATGAGATATAGTTGGAAAGCTTGAAAAGAGATCTACATTTTGTATTTTATAATCGAGGCCAAATTCGGAGCATAAGAGGGTCCAAAATAGAAAATACGAAGATATGATGAAGCTGTGTAGCCCAATTGGCGACGGGAAGTTAATTAGCGGCCGCCAATCAAGCTGGACAGACCTCTCGGACCAAAATTAATGGCGGACGCCAATGAACTGGCGACTGCCAGTCCCCACGATGCCGCTTATTTTGACTTCCTATTTTGTCAGGTATTCGACCCGTTTCGGATTTATACGACTTTTGGCCTCTTATTTCAACCTGAGAACCCTAGATACAATTATTTTCCTTATGTTAAGCCTCTTATTTTGGCTATTAGGACTTTTTGTTTAGGTTAATCTCTTCTAGGTTTTCCTATTCTCTAGCTAGGTTGCTTGCTTATATATATGCCATTAGCTCTGGGTTTTAGACTGATTCCAGAAATTGAGACTACTATTGATCATTAATAAAGTCACGATTTCGGGTAGCTACGTGGAGGAGATTGGCGAGGCTTGCTCGAATGACTAAGCTTTCTCTATCTCTATCTTTCATGCTATTCATTATTATGTCTTCCATTAATATCATATGCTTTATGATTATGCTTAGCGAGTAGTTTTCTTGTGAGTGCAATGCCCTAATATGTGATTGATTATCTATGTTAGGTTGTGGTTCGATTATCTTTTGTAATAGTTGTTAATTGGTATGCTTAATGCTTAATCTAAATTGGACACTTAGATTATGATTCGAGTTAATGATAGTGGACCGAAAGGCACTAGAATTGATGGAAAGAACCAATTAACATGTTCTTAGGTATTAATGAGACGTCTTAATATCTTAAGGGTAACCCGTTAGGAGGAATCTTCATAATTTGATTAGTATAGTTCTAAGTCTAATTGATGAGCGAAAGCGTTAATTAGTAGCTTAGGTCTTTACTATCTTGGTTTTATCTTTCTAATGAGCGAAAGCATTAGGAAGGTGCATTAAAACACTCCGGGTACTAGTTGGAGCTTCGTAAGAACCATAACCTCGACATAAATAGTTAATACATAAGGTATCGTGCTCGTTTGTCTCCACTGAATCAGAACCCTTTTATTTAAATTTTCAATTTTGTTTATTTTCTTACAGTTCAGTTACCAATCTTATAAACCTTTTAATTTCCCCGCTTCACATAATTAATTGTTTCAATTTCATGTTCCAACCCTCAGTTACGAACCTTACCTAATCACTATACTATTTGGTTGTGCGTTTAATTGTTCTCAATTTTGCGTATATCACCTGCAACTTCGATGAATGAAGTGAACGGAAAAAAACCCTATTAGGTGTTACTTTTCGAGTTTTTCACTAAAATAGAGTTTGTTTTAAAAGTTTTTCGGTCCAGGTTTCCAAACAAACACAATATGAAATTTTCTTTCGGAACTTTTTGTATGAAATTTTTTTCTTACTGTACCAACGACGAAAATAATCGTAGTGAAAACGAGTACCTACATGAGACGAGTTGAAAACGGATCGTAGTGAAACTTGAGAAAATGGACAACTGATAGGGGTTTTTAATTTTTTTCTCCGAAGTGAACATTGGATTGAAACTCCATGATTCCCTTCTTCCCCTGTGGATCCAAAATATTCTGCAGCTAAACCATCTCATTCCAAAGATTCTACTTTTCTTCCATCTCTCCCAAACACATTTCCTGGGTTGGAAGCAAAGGAAAGTAGGAGAGATTTGAATCCCAGGAAGCCAAGTCAAAAACTACAATCTGATCCCAAAGAATATGACCCATTAAATAAATAAATAAATAAAAACCCACCTTAAAGATCAGACCTTTATTTAAAAACCCTAAACCCTCCCTCTCGAAACATATCGATTTCCATCCGGTTTCCCACCCAAAACCCAGATTGAGAATGGCGGTACCGGTGATAAAGTTCCCGATTTTCGCGGTGGTGAGGGTCCTGGGGGTGGCGGTGACGACCATGGTGCTGACGTGGACGGTGCACTACAGGGGAGGGCTGGCGCTTGTTTCCGACAATAAAGATCTCATCTTTAACGTAAAAGTCCTTGCTTTTCCCTTTCTTTTGGAGGGTTCTTATGTTTGTGGTCTGAAGTTTATTAATGGGGTTTTGGCGTTGACCCATTTTCAGGTTCACCCTGTTCTAATGGTGGTTGGTCTCCTCCTTATGAACGGTGAAGGTAGATCCCATTTTCGCACTCGTGTTTGTTTCTCTTGTCCTGCTCCTTTTGATTGGATGGAGAATTTTTTTTTTTTTTGTGAATATCTAGTATTCAGAGTCGATCGGACTTTGAAACAGGGTGTAGCTGAATATAGATAGGATGGGAAGTATTGAGGTTTGATAGGAAAGGAGGTAGTTGATCAATTTCTTGGGTTACTTCAACCAGAAAGTGGCACCTGAAGTGAATTGAATTTTTTTGGTGGGTGTTTCCCTGGTCACTCGTTTAGGTGCAGTCAAATTATGGTCTACGAGTGGAATCATAATTTGAGGTGAGTAGTTATGGACATTTATAGAAGACATGTTTTAATTGGGATTGTTAGAGAACTTATCTATGTGTTGTCTTGGGCTATAGTGATGTGGAATTTTGGTTTAGATAAGGGAACAATTCATACTTTGATGTGTTTTAGTTGATATTGGCAATGGAGTATCTGAAAGTTCTTATCACACAAAAGTAGTAATCCTTTTGACAGGTGACTGATAAGTGCTATTTGGAGTCCAATTTGTTTGGATGGTTTCTTTTTTTTTGGTAGATGGACTGAAATCTGCTTTAACTTGGCTTAAGAGTCCCTATGTATGAATACAAGTTTGTTTTCTCAAGTTAGTAATCGCCATGATCTTGGTAATCTAGTTCAGATGCGCATTTGGATTAGGAGAACCTAGAATAGTGTAGTTGATGGTTTTTCACTTTTCTCCTCATCGAAGGATGCATTTGAGAGCGATGAGGTGCATCGAGTCGAATGTTTGCTGTTATCTACTAAATTGCCTTCAAACCAGTCATTTCTGATATCACAGAGTAAGAGATATTTTGTATCATTTTGTGATGCAGCTATGTTGGCCTACAAGACGATGTCCGGAACTAAAGACTTCAAGAAATTAGTTCATCTTGCTCTGCAGTTTGCTGCTTTTTGTTTAAGCTTGATCGGTGTATGGGCTGCCCTGAAGTTCCACAATGACAAGGGCATTGACAACTTTTACAGCCTGCATTCTTGGCTCGGTCTCGCTTGCCTTTTCCTCTTTGGGATTCAGGTGAGCACCTGTTTTGCCCATCTCATACATTCTGTAGGTTCTCATTGTTATCATTTTGGTTCCGGAGCTGACAAGTATGTCTACCTTTTCTTTGGCAGTGGGCTGCAGGATTTGTAACTTACTGGTACCCTGGTGGCTCCAAAAACAGCAGAGCATCCTTGATGCCATGGCATGTGTTCCTTGGCCTCTACATTTACGCTCTCGCCGTCGTTACTATCACTACTGGTCTGTTGGAGAAAGTCACATTCCTCCAAACTAACAAGGTCATACAGCGCTATTCTAGCGAAGCATTACTCGTGAACTCGATCGGTATCTTGGTTGTGGTTCTTGGTGGCTTTGTGATTCTCGCAACAATTGCTCCAATAACCAGCAAGCGTGATGCTGTTAGAAATGCCACAGAATAGGCAGAATTGTTTCTACATTTCATCCTCACTCATTAACCATAGGTGTATTTATTTTCGACATTCAATTGCTAAGTTTTCTTGCCTCACAGGAGGTACTTTGGCTGATTATATTGTATGAAAAACAAGTACCTCAATCTGACAGGCTTGTTTGTGACAAATGAAACGAAGTTTGTTCAGTCGATTCAATACCTTCTCTGTCTGTCGTCTTTTCTTTCTGCTTTATCTTATTGTAAAAATTGTGGCCAAGCTATTTTATGTCTTTCCATAATATTGCATTACTAGTTATTGCGATAAAATTTTGGGTTGGTTATTGAAAATTTTAATATGGTATTAGAACTAATTACTCCTATGAGATCCGTAGTCTGTTGCTATTGCCCAGCTCTGTAACATGACATGTAACATGACACACTGTCGAAGTCAAAATCCATACAAATTTTAACCCGATAAACCTCGTTTGAGAAGGTGTATTGAAATTAGCAAGTTGTTCAGTCGGACTGTTTTTCATCTGAACAACTGTTTACCATCGCAGGTATAAACATAAATTCCACCAAAAAAGGTATAAACATAAATGCAGAGAAACCATTTTTCCAGTAGCTCTCCAAGGTCATGGCAAAGAAGGTATCTGTAGCTAGAACTATAACCGGCAAAGTTTAGAATGGATGTACCATACAGCAAACTACTCTGTTACAACAGCAAGACAAAAATGCCATTAAGTCACTCGCAGTTACTGTCTACTCTTCCAAGAGAAAAATTAAAATCTCGTTACATGCATGCATGTCATTACCAAAAATCTGCCAGGAGAGGCAAAAGTGCTCTCTGCACTGAGTCAGGGCATATGTCAGTAGCATAATTCTACGGGGGATACAGATTAGGTAAAGGTCAATGATCCGATAATCGAACTTCTGCGCTTCGAACGGCCTGGGAGATGGCATTAGCATCAGAAAGATCTGGTACAAGGGCTCCATGATCAATCTCGGAGCAATCTACATGAGCAGATGTTCTCTGCTATATTCTCTCACGATTACAGGAACACTTGTAGGAGGAACCTAAGGAAGGCAATAGAAATGTCAGTTGTTTCTTGATAGGAAATAGAGAATTGATGTCATTCCACAATGCATGAGATGCATCACCTACCATGCCGAAATCCGTAATTATCATGGATACATAATCTGAGGGCGTGGCGTCGTAGCTGCAAATGGCAATCCAACACGGGATAAGACAAAATGATCGTTAGCTTTTCATGAGAAGAATTGCTTCGAGACTAGAAGACAACACACCCTGAGCACTCACGTTAAATTTAGCAGCTGGAGGTTTTCACTGTTAGCGCAACCATCCAAATAATTGATGTCCTCCCTACCATGAACTGTTGAAATTGTATCCGGATTTCCTGCAGAATGACCATATACTTTGAGGCTAGCAAGGAGAAAGAACAAAACACCTGATTAAAAGAGGCACATGAAAGTAAAAGTGCATACCTAGCTCATTAAAGCATATTGAATCAAGCTGTACCCTTTCATGAAATTTATATGCTTCGCAGCATACTAAGACAGGAACGCTGAATGCATGGGCAACCATAGCAACACATGCAGTCCCCACTCTGGAGTATACAGTTCCATTTGACAAAACTGACGATGCACCCAAAAACACTCGGGTAACTTCATGCATGATGTAGGAGACTGCGTTTATATGAGTGTATGAGCAGCTGAGACCCTTCTCAACCAACCTTCGGAGTAACAGTTGCCCTTCCAACTTAGGACGAGAATCAACTACCACAACTCTAAACTGCTTGCCCAGCTCATGGGCGTGCAAGAGGATCATCTCAACCACACAGGAGGATCCATATGTAAGAAGCACATCACCATCCCTGATCTTGGTGACCGCATGCTTCACAATGACCCTATCGGCAAGTACAATTTTCTCGTTTATGAATTGATCAATTTCTGATTGCAAAGTCGCTTTTGCTTCTGATTCAGACAAAGTCACAGGCAACTTGCCAATCCGGCTCTTCAAAAACCGAATTGCATTACCCATGCTGATAGAGAGGGGCCGGCACTCTATAAGAAATGACACATAACTACCAATCCTGGCAGGCAAGTCTATTTTAAGCATTTTTTTAGCAGGTGTTGTGTAATCTTTAATGGCCTCCTGGAATGCTTGAAGCATGGCAATGCAACGAGCATTTCCACCAGCTATATCTCCCGATAAGTACTGCAATCCAACCTAGAAATAACCGAAGAAAGGAGGCCATTTATCATCTTTGGGTTTTAAGAAAGACACTATTTAGCGGACAATAGCATCAAAAGACTTAATGCTTCTCAAGATTGTCCTTATAAAGAGGCTACATGCTCTACATATGTTTTTGTGTGTGTGAGAGAGAGAGAGAGACTCGGGATCAACTGCATCAGGAAAACAATTTTTACAAATAAAAGTAGAGTTCATAGCAAGTGGATCAATCATCCTGGCCAATTTTACATGGAGGATGTTCTCGTAAAATCCTTTCACAGGGTGGACGAAATGAAAATAGAGGGAACTGGGATCAGCACAATTTGTCACACTTATTCATCAACAAAAACAATATGGTTTAATGGCCATTCTAAATGTGTAGTGATAACACCTGATCTAAGATGCTCTAGCAGGGCTCATCCACATTTTACAAATCTCTCGACGCTCAAAAGTATTTTTTATCAAAAGAACATCAATAAGAGAAAGCAATTGAATCTTTTCAGAATATCAGCTCCCTGACTAAGCTTTTGTTTCATTGGGTGTAGAATCCTACCTTGTACACAGCTGGATGCACAGGATCAAGTTGGAAAAACTTTGACTGGAGATCAGGAAGCTGAGTTCCACGATCATACTGAGGTAGATGCCTGAACAACTCGACTCTATTCCTCGCTTCCTTTTGTTTCACCACCGCGCGCTTTTTCGCCTTCTCCACCCGAGTCTCGTCATCATACTGCATTCGCGGTTGAGGAACATCTTTCTTCCTCTCCTTTTCTGAAGGCCGGTCGCCTCCCTTCTTCTCAGAGCCCGCAACCTGAGCAGCATCAGGTTTCTGGGACGGAGCCTTGGTCGCTTTGGCTGATTTAGCATTACCCGAAGCCACAGCCCCAGACCCTTCAGCTGGGAAAACAAAACCATAAATCAGCATCCTCCCCGTGAAACTAAACCCTAAACCCTAGCCCCGAAAGGGGTATTACCTTTGGCTGCAGCTTTGGCAGCACGCTGAGCTTCCTGAAGGGCACGCCTTTCCGCCTTCGTGGTCTTCTCTTTCGAACCCTTGGAGCTCGCATCCGTACCGTCTTGCACCCCACCTGTCGCCCTCCCTGAAACCACACAAACCCCATAAAAAAAATTATTCCCAATTTCCCCAACTTCACACAAATAACACTAAAGCACCCGAGTTTAGGTACAATACCGGACAAGGAAGGGGGCACGAGACGGTTCGCGGCTGCGGCGGCTAAGCCGGAGGAGACGGGGAGGCTGGTGGAGGCTGCGGGGTGCTTGGGGCCTCGGACGACGGAAGAGGAGGGGGAGAAAGACGAGGACGGCGAGGGGATGGCGGGGCCGGAAGAGTGGCGTGGCGGGGGGATCATCACCGGGGAGAGGGAGTTGCCGGCGGACGGGTCGGGCGGACCGGAGAGGGACCGGTCGGGCGGCGGGGTGAAGAAGCCGACGTGGCGGACCTTGGGGTCGATCACGCTTCGCGGGGTTCGGCGCGGTGGGTCCATGACTGGAGAGAGGAGCAACTCTTTTCTTCTCTCTCTTATTTTCGATTTGGTGTTTGGGAAATTTTCTGTTCTTATGATGCTGAGGATAAAAAGGGCATCTGGAAAGTCAAGATTCCTTTCTTTGGGTTCGCTCTGGTTCCATGCGAGTTATTCCCATTTTTTACCGACTCGAATTTGAATTATTCTGATTATCACCTGACCATGGTTCGGTTTAGTTTCGACTCAGGTACCCTGGAAGAAATTTAAAGTTCCACTCGTATCTTGACCCCAAAAAAAAAAGTTCCACTCGCATGTCGCATACCAAATTGTCTGATACTAAAAATGAGAAGCTCAAGTTGCGCATACATGGTGATATCCTCGATTTTTTAGAAAGTACAAGTTCATTGACATTCAACATGAAGTGACAATTGCTTCACATAATGAAGAAGCATTCGCTACGATGCTCGAATTACATGAAACTAGGGCAGGCGGGGCCTTTCGACAGACCGAGGCGAACTTCCATCCCGTGGTGCATATCCAGTGGCGTCACACTTTCAGAATCATGCGGGACTGCAACAAGTGAGATCAGTATTATCAGTTCGCGCATACCATACTTGTGAACAACAGTGTTTAGCTGTTCAAATGCAGTAATTGATAAACATCAATATATGGAGCGTAAAAGGACATCTGGGTTCTGCTGAAAAGTTTGCGGCGAACAAACAAAGCCGACAGTACAGCAGAACAATGCCATAAACCCATCCTTCTACTCGCTTGGGGAACTTATTAGTTATAGAAAAATTCCGTAATATAAATGCCCCACCATAACAGATTATGCTTTGGACAAAGGTGAAGTATTTAGCTCTATGATTGTGTCAAAGAGACTTCCAAAGGGTATCTAGCAAATAATTGACTACCAACTCAAGAAACAAATGTTGAATAACAAACGTAAATAACCTAGTTAGGTGTTCGGAATAACTTTTATTACCATTCAGATAATCCTCAAAAGCAAAACTATCCAAGTCTCCTGTTGCCGCTTCCAGCCCAAGCATTGACGAAGGAATCGGTCCAGGCGGCCTCTGAAATCTGCAAAGTTTTACATAAAAGGGTTAACAGAAAACCAACTGCTTGAACCAACAAATACTACCACATATAACAAGTCAAAATTCTAAACCATCACTCAGAATTTACGCACAAGATGTAGCGAAAGGTGCACAAGGAAGAGAGTTCTTTGCTAAACGAGGAAAAGAGCAATAGCTTAAACATTTATATCACCGTTTATAACTTTTAGATGAACACAAGAAGACTGTTCACAACTTCCGGCGGCACACCTTTCAATGCAAAGCTGGTACTTAACAAGTACACTTCCCAAATTCTGATCACAAAGTGCAAATCTAAATCATATCTAACACTACTCAACTCTTCTTTTTAATTTAGACAGTAAAAGTATCATTCCCAAGATTTGCATAAAGGAAAAATGCGACATGCAAGTACATGTGATATCTTCCGAAACAAAATAATGTCTAGAGGAATTAGTGATAGTTGGCATCCCATTAATTGGGAAACGCTCAATTCTCACAACACAAACCCTTCACAAAGGATGGAAGCTCTACAGAGGACCAGTAAAGTTGCATGTAAGTCTCCCTAGCTTCTAGCAATTCAAGTCTAAAAATTCCAAAAACATGCATTCTAGGCTAATCTTCCACACCGCAAAGAGAAGATCAAAACTAAGCCGCAAAGTTAGATACAGATCACTTTACTGGATGACGGAACCAATAGACTGGCATTACTTATTTTATTTTTTGAGAGGAATAGAGTCACATGTTGTGATGCCATATTTGAACTTGATTACTTTCAGCAACATTTTTCAAAATATTCATGGAGTAATTGCAAACACACAGATTTTCAAACAAATCATTTGAAATTGACAGACCACAGCTGATCTGACCAGTGTCCAACAAATTAACCCCAACGACCAACCCTCTTTCACCATCCACACCACCACTCCTCCATCCCACTTTCCATTCAACCACCACCACGGCCGCCACAGCAGAATGTGGCGGAGCTTGCAGACACTGGACGGAAGTCGTTAACCAACTGGTACTTATCTAAACAACACACCTACTACATACGAACAAGCTCTTCCGATTCTACAACATTCCCCGAGACAGAGTCTAGCTTCAAACTAGCCAACTAAAATGGATATCAACAAGCACATACCGGGAAAGGATTTGTCGATCGAGATTCATCTTCATAGGGAGAGCCGACCCGTACGTGTTCGCTATCACTTTCCTCTTCATCTCCTCCTGAATGTTCACCGCCTGAAAATCCCCAATCCAAAATCAGTTCAAATTCCCAAACAGAAGCAGTTAACACAATCCGAAACCCTAAACCCAAAGCCAACCCCTCCCAATCACTTAACCAGCAAAAAGAGAGGGAGGGGATAGGGTTTCGGAGCTGACCGATCGGTAGGCGGACTCGAGAGGGTGGGTCCCGACGAGGTCGCTCCTGACGCTATTGAGACCGAAACGGAGCGCATCGTTTTGGATCCCTCCGATCTCGTGGGCGATTGTCTTCTCTCCTTCCATTGCTCTTCGCTTTTCTCTTCTTTTTCTCTTTTACTTATTATTTTATTTTCTGAAAGTATATATAGGGCGAGAGAGCTGGGAGGAGAAGAAACGAGAGGAGGATTTCAGGAGTAACTTTTTGGGCAAGCAAAGCACGAGACCGGTTCGAAGCTGGTGCGACGCCGTTTTCGCTCGGGTTCTATTTATTTGGGCTGCCCTTTTAGCCTTTCCGTTTTGCTTGGGCCCATTTTTCAATTCATCAAAACTTATTGGTGAAATTCGAGACAATCGTATCTTACCCCTAATAAGTAATATCTTGTGGTTTGATAGATTTCACATAAAAATGCTCGACCAAATAATAGAAATCTTTTTAATTGATATTTCATTATCAGAATTTTTTTTCCAGAAAACAAAACACCCCAAGTATAATTTGAAACAAAGTTGTTTAAACTTTTTGATAAACAAATCTGCAAAAAATTTGTCTTCCTCTTTGGTGATATTTTTCACATTAATATTTTTAATTTTTTAATTTAACGATAATTAGGAGTGTTTTTTCCAAATAATTGTTCGAATAATATAGTGTCAACAAAAAAAAATATTTTTTTACTCGATTCCACATTTCTAAATCACAAAATAATGGTGTGGAAGTCGATCAAATAACAAAATACTAAAATGAACTTTCACCATCGAAGCTCGTTGTCCACATTTTTTGCCGAGATCAGTTTACAAGATGCATCGACGCAAAGCTTGCATGATGGTGTGGCGGAAACGGGGCGACGGTAGCTTAGTGACAGTCACAAATGGTTCAACATACGTTTTCAGTGATCGTCTAACTAATTTTAGGTTACTTGTCAAAACATGACTTGAAAGAAATAGAATGGTTGATATGTGATATTAGTGTGTGGAAATAAGCGTAATATATCTTACAGAGGAGCTGGTTTGATACATTCCGCCAGCACTTGTCCGGGCCATTTCGTTTGAAATAAGGAATACAAATGCAAGCAAGCAGCTTAGCAACGTGATGGCATGGACCCCAGCAGAGAAGAGAAGGAGAAGTGTCGCACGGAAATGTGTAAACCTGCCACTTTGACCGTGCTAGACCTTTATCTTGTGCCACTGTATGTATTCGTCGGAGCAGAAGTACGATGATTTATTTTACGGTTGAAATTTTTGGTTTTGTTCGAAGATAGCCTAGCTGCCTAAAAAAAAATTGTATGATTCTTTCATGGGTGTGTCTCCTTTGATCTATATTAGACCTTCTCCCAAAGCTTTGAAAAGTTTATATCATTCAGGAAAAAAATATCATTTTGCTAATCAATTTAATAAAATTGTTGAGTTCGAGATTTTGACAATACAGTGACAATAAAATATTCGATAGAAGTGAATGAATGAATTAATCTGGACAGTAAGATCGATGGAATCACGGTTGGATGTCCATAGCACGATCTTTCTTTTTCTTTTTTTGTAAAGAACACTGTTAGATACTGACCGAATTTCTATGATCGCTGCACGTGCAAGTATGAAACTCCGGAGTAATACCGAGTTTATCTGGCTGAGGAGGACGGGGACCATAAATTTTTACCTTTCCATCGCATGCCACCAAACCAATTAATTTCTTTCACATCTCCAAACCTTTATTTTATTTTATTTACTCGTGATGTGTCGGTAGAACTAACCGATGTTTTTGACATAAAAGATATCAGTTTGTCTCGATTTACCCGATTAACTATTTAGTTTATATCAATGAATAAAAGTTGGGATTTTTTGCTCCTCGTTTCTTAACAAAAAAACACGAACTGATAGTTTTGAATTCGAGTCACGAAGCTAAAACTTGGTAAAAAAATTGAATATCTGAATACCGTTGTATCAAGTGTGAACAGAGATAAGATGCATGCATCTATCCTCTGAAGTTTGAAGGAGTGACTCACTTCAAAATTGTCCTCCAGCATCGATTGAAAACAGTCCAGAAATGACAATTTAATTGGTTCGGAGTAGTAAAATTGTAATCGATATTGGTTGATGAACTTTTAATTTTTTAATTATGTGATTCGAACTTACATTAGTCGATTAATAGATATTTGTATATTAGCTAGGTTTAACCAAGAGAAAACAAAGAAAATTACACACCTGATACAACTAGGCGTGTAGATTACCCGGGAATTTCACCTTAATTAAGTAATCTTGAACTTAAGTCATAAAAAAATAGCCGTGAAAAATTATGATATTGCACTTTTGTGGATTTGTCTTTGTTCAAATTTATAATGGTTGATTCTAAGATTCTAGATAACAACTAATTTCAACCGATAAAGGCAATTGCGTGCTTAAGATATGCAGGACCTACTCTTTTTCAAACACAATTTTTTCTCACATAATTTTATCGCGGTAGAATTTTGACAATACCGACAATCACAACCTCGTAAGAAAATGAGAAAATTTTGCACTTTAGGCTGTCAATATTATAATTAATAAACTTTACTTAAGACCCTTCTTATATCTTAATAAAATAGACCATTTGGCTACATTCAAGAGATGCAACATGTTTATTTCGTTGTTCTTTCCTATGCTTAACAGGTTTTTTGGGTTTCGGACGAGGATTGGCCGATGGCCGAAAATGGTCTTGAGGTAGTTGATGACTACATAAATGTTGGCGGAGAGGACATGACTCTGCAAGGCCAAAGGTATCTTATTCATTGGTATTGTGGGGGCCTAGCTGCATGTTCTTTAGTGTTTATCCTTTGAAAATTTGGACCACTACATTATTTCTTCTCCCTTCTCTTTATAAGAAGCCACTTCTTCTTCAAATACTACTTCACACCAATACCACTTTCTTGAAACCAGATAGCTACTCAAACACCTATTCCTCCAACCCTCTTTGTAAGGCTAGCTAATTAGAGAGATCACTTGAGAGCTAGAATCAATAGGTTTCTATTAATAGCTTAACCAACCAATTTTTTTTCTCTTTTATGAATGCCTACTTGGCAGACTAATCCAAATTCGAGTTAGGTAAGACCAAAACTCTCTCAACAAGTATTTAATAATATTATATTTCTACGTGCTCGAATTCATAATAGTTATCTCATCAGTTGATACAAGTACTTTTTTTTATCCAAGCGCTTGTTGGTCTTAACCAACCAATATATGGGAGAGTCGAAGAGGAAGTTGCCATGTACAAAGCTGGGAGGTTACCTTAAGCATCAGAAGGGAAGGCTCTACATCATGAGGAGATGTGTAGTTATGCTTATCTGCTGGCATGACTAGGTCAAGATAGATCCACTAGCTACAACTAGAATCACAATGTTCTACTTAATTACTAGCTAGCTCCAGATGGAAATTTTTTTATGTTAAGAAGTTTTTAGTGTTCCATAATTTACGTTCTAGACTTCAAATCTCTTTCTCCGTCTCACAAGGTCTTGAGTTCGAAATCTTGTGAGTATGTGACAAATAAAGTGGTGTACCTTGCTTGCTCTCTGTGATCATCTATCTTCCTCAAAATGTAAGTAACAAAGAGGGAAGAATCTGTGTTGATTTGAGAGAGGCCGAGAGGGAATGACATTTGCATCAACCTTTGATTAATTATTATAAATGTCGTGTGAATTTTATGAATGCAAATATTTCGTTCTTAAGAAAATGGAAATCTGCATGTTTAAAACCAAAAGAAATTAAACTGCCCATAATTAATTAGATTGAACTAGCGATAAAAACTGGGCCCGGGGGTTCTATTCTGCAGATTATAGGCACGCATCAAGGGGTAGCTGATCATCTAGGCCTAGAGCCCAAAAAGATAGTATTGGGATTAAATTTGCACAATTTGAATCACGTATCATAAAATACGGTCAAGCGACTTGTAGATCATATAAGAAAAAGACTCGTAGATCGAACTGTTCTAATAGCATTATCTCATTATAAAAAGGGACGTGTATGTTCTAACATAATCAAAACTCGTAATACTTTAACCATACACTAGCAAACCACAGTTCGTTTAGACTATATATCAAGGACCCGAAGGACTAAAAGCAATTTGTCCAATAATTTACGTATAGGTGGACCCGAAGGAACCTTATAGGAATTCTTCCCATCAAGCCGACGGTGAGGTGGAAAGGAGGAGGAGATTGCACGTGGTGGTGGTAATAGCAAAAGCTGACACTTTGACCGACTTCGTACCTAAAACTTTGTCTTCCACGTCTCACTAATTCACCGGGTGATAATTTTTCACCTCGCTCTTCACGGTTCCTCATCTTCCTTTCTTTTCTTTTCATCCTCTGTGATGGGTTTCAATGTAGCTGGAGGTAAAATAAAAATGCTCTCTAAAAAGTTCCCTCTCCTCTAAAGCAACTACATATAGACCAATGTTGTAAAAAATGACCGAGAGGCGACCCCGGCTTTATTTAATTTCTTGGTTTAATTGATCTTGATCGGTTAGGTCGTTAGTCGGTCGGGTTATAAATTTTCAATTAAAAAATATTAGTAAGTCTTCTTTAATAAAATGTGGTTTGATTGACTTGCACATCACTACATTGTGGTCGAAAATGTTCGATGTAGTGATAAAAATTTCTCTTATTAATATCTATTTTTGGACAAAACTCTTCTAACAAATAGTTTTCCCAACACTCGAATTCAAAATTATTTAATTAAGCTAATTAATCTAAGTTTTGTTGATATCGTCTCCTTATCTTCCCTAACGAAACTCTAAATACTCTCATTTCTATCCAACAAAGCATTAAACGCAAATAACTCACCGAAGTCTTGGACTGCATTAATTGAAGGCCACGGTATAAAAAAAATCACCCGACAGAATTAAATGATGATTGGTATCTTTTAATTTCCGTAGATATTTCAGAAAAGTAAACTGAAATGGAAAACTGAGTACAAAGTCATTGGATTCAAACATGAACCTTGGCTCCCTCTTTTGCGTATATCACCTTATTTTTGGGACCAATGCAAAGGTACCATCTCCACTGTTAGATTCTGACCATTCTACTGACCAATTGCATACACTCTCTTTTTCACGTGTGGAGATAACTTTGGAATTGAAGGACCATATGCCCGGACGAATCATAAATTCTTGCACCATGTCCAATTAAATATTTACCAACATTTATCAAGACTCAAAGATACTTATCTAGTTCTGAGTCGATTATTTTTGGGCTCTGTTTAAGGTCGGCATTCCTAATAATGTGTTTCTATTGGTAAAGTTTGAGTCCAAAACTTGCTTTTAAGATTCGAACCAACCAATATACATAAAATTTTAATCCAATACATGTTTAATTAATTATACTTGGATTTTTTCAGAAATTATATATGATTGGCTTAATGACACTAGAACAAGATTCAGTACTTGATTATGTTAAAACATGGTCAAGATCTTGAAATAAAACGTTTTTATGAGTTTCTTTTTACAAATTCAGAGTTTAAAGTTTAAACCTAATTTACCATCTCACGTTTTACTCAAACAATACGACATTATTGAACATTACTCGACATGTTTAGTTCTTTTGATTACTTTAAATTTAACAATCCATCAACCCTTGTATGTATGTTAACCATATTTTTTTAGGGGAATGTGTTAACCATATGGGTGTTCTCTTTGGTTTTATTAGTCGGAGGCTTTGGTTACCGTCGCTCCTTGGAGGGCAGTTTTTGCCCCTTTTGTACATAATATAGCTTTGTACAGTTTTGATTGGTAAATACAAATTTTACTTATAAAAAAATCATATGAGCATTGTATTTTTTTGGGTAAGTAAACATAATTTTATTAAGAATATTTACACCTTACATATATACCAATGTAGAATTTTATGAATACGTAGTTGCAGCCAAGTGTCTCACTTAAACTGCTATCTCGCTAAAACCCAATAGGAGTGGAGAGCTTTATTAAAATTACTATCTCGATAAAATTCAATAGGAAAAAATCGAAACTGGAAATAAAATATTTGCACCGTACTATACCTGCAAGCTTTTCCACTACGCCAGTATTATTAAGGTACATGTAACTGGCTCATGCTAAGAGAAGAGAAGATTGGTTTTTGTTGCATGAGGATAGTGAGCGATGGTAAGTACATTTTTTTTATAACTACATTTTGTTTAACATGATTATATACAAGATCACAATATTTTTTGTATATCGGATTCGAAACCTTCTTAACAGAATATAGATTTATTTACTGCTGGAATCAAGTACCATTAGTAGTGAAGATGAGTACTTTGAACACATGAAACCCTACTTAATTACTCTCTCCAAGTACGTATTAGTAGTTGATAGATAAAGAAAAACCCGAGTAATATACAAATTACCATTGCTTTCTTCAATAACTCGACCATATGAATCAGATTGAATCAAAAGGAACTTCATCATCAATCTACAAAATTTGACCAAAGATACAACAATAACCCAACCAACTAGCTACCCTAGCCATTGCAAGAACTCCCACATGTTTTCCTATCTACACAAGGAAGGAACAAGAGGGGAAAAACTGTTTCTTGTTCCCTTCTCTCGAATTAGATCTGGTGAGAGAGTATTGAGCCTTTGAAAACACAACAGTGTTAAATATTTGTTGGAAATTTTTTTGTCACTTTTTCTGATCTATCTTAAACTTGGATTAATCTTCATAGACCAAAGAAATAAATATGTAGCCTAGTCATGCCAGCAAAGAAGCATAACTACACATCTCCTAATAATGTAAAGCCTCCCTTTCTGTTGCTTAATGTAGCCTCCAAGCCTTCTGCATGACTCCTTCTTTTTGGACTCTCCCATGCTTGAACCATTGCTCATCATCTTCATATTGGACAATTATACTATAAAGTGCTATACTTCTCTTAATTTCTTGGGGTATTGATTTTCCCAGTAATTTCCAAGTGAATTGGAGAAGTGGGTAAGGACCAAGTTTTGAAGAGGGTGTGGAGTGTAAGGAATTGGTGCTATTGGAGATCAAGAAGTGGGCTTCTTATAAGGGGGAAGAGGGATGGATGGAAAATGGTCCAAACCTCCCAAAGAACATGCAACTATAAAATATTTTCTCAATCTCTCTCTTTCTCCAGTTTTTTTTTTTAGAAGGTCTCTTTCTCCAGCTAAAGACGTCTTCTGCACCAGCATTTATGTAGTCATAAGCCCACCCGAGACAATTTTGTCGGCCATTGGTTTTCTAGGAAAGTTAAAATGGGAAATCTGGAGGAGTGAATTACTTGGAATTTACTAGTCAAAGTTTGCTGTTTCGTGATTGTTTATCCCTGAAAAATTGTATTGTTTTTCATCCCTCTTGGGTTTGTCAAAAGGTATTAAATTATTTAGGAAAAAAAATTTCGACAAAATTTGACTATTAATATTATAGATTCGGCAAGAAAAAAGAAAAAACGAAGAGCCCGGCACACTTGTGAGTTCAGAAATCAAATATATTCTTCTTAATTTCAATGGAACGCATTGATTAGGTAATAATGAATTATCACTGTAGCAATATCATTGGATAAAATACTTTATCGATTTATTTCTCAAAAATCTGTACAAAAATATTAGAACTTTTTTTTAGAAATAAAATTAGAACCTTTTAAAGATCTGCAAAGAGCTGAAAAAGAAAAAGAAATATGTTTCCCAAGAAAAGGTATAAAATAAGTTTCGTTATTTTAGTTTAATCAGGTTTTGAATTAGAATTTTTAGAAATACAAGAGTGTTAAATAATTATTGGGAGAGCTTTATCATCTTTTAAATGTCCTACTCGGCTTAATAAACCTAATACGATGTTTTGTGTGAGGACTTTCACCCTTTGCATAATTATACATATCACCAAGATTAATATAATTCTACTTCTTAAAAAAAACTTAATACGATGTGGTATAAACAAATAAAGAACGTAATAATAAAATTGAAAAAATGATAAAATTCCAAATGTCGAATATGCCATAATATAAAAAAATGCCATAATTAAGCCCGTGCGTCCTTGTGTTTACCATTAAGCTCCTGTTTTCTTTTTGAAAGTACTAGGAAGATTCGGAGTTTCGCTAATTACAAGCGAGCGTGCTTCAGTAATTTATGGGATGGTTGCCACTTGCCAGGACCAAAGAATCAATTCGGACACAATTAGGGAACAATATCCTGTTGGGAGCTCTAAACTCGATGAAAATGGCCCTTCACAGTAGAGTACTCTCCTCGTCAAACCAAGTTAACTTTATCTTATGCTATATCGTATCCGAATATTCAGTTTGATTGATTTAAGTATAATTTGGTTCAAACGCAAGTTAACTTGACTTTTAATAATTAATTTTATCCTATTGAACAGTGAGACAGTAAGCTCAGGACTTGGTCCCCCTCATTCCACACAAGGGAAATCGATCTTAGTACTTACTTATTAGTAGGTGGATGATGTATCTATATATGAAAACCTTAAGTATCTGTTAGAAATCAAATATTTCGCGTTCATAGAAGTGAGGCTTGACACGAGGTCCATATTTTTGGAGACGAGCCTTGGTTCGAGGTTTATGTTCATGAAGACGATGCCTAGTACGAAGTCACGGAAAGGAGCTTTGGCGTTTCCATAAGCACATGGTGGTTACTAAGGCATCCACGTCCATTCTCGATAAATTAACCGTAACGTTCTACTCGGACTTCGGAATGGAGTGATTCTTATTGCCATGGAAAGCTAAGAGGTGAATCTCCAACTTATATTTCAAAAGCCTTGCCTAATTATGCATGGAGGAGGGTCAAAATGAGGCTTCAGGTTTAAGTGCTCGTAGCCTCATCAAGGACCATCACATTTTTGTAGAAAAATCACAATTTTGTAGTTTAATGTTTCTTCAAATTCGAAGTGGAGGGAGGTCAAAACTTCATTTGAAGACAAGCTCGCTCACCTAGTCTCGCTTCGTGCTCGCCTGTGCTCACCTCGCTCGCTCTCACTTTGCTCGCTTGCCCTCACCTCACTCGCTCGCTCTCACCTCGCTCGCTCGCCCTCACCCCGCTCCCGTCACGCTCGCCCTCACCCCGCTCCCGTCACGCTCGCCCGCTCCCATCTTGCTCGCTCGCCTACTTGCTCTTCATGTTGGCCCGCTCACTCGCTCGCTTAATCTCGCTTCGTGCTCGCATTGCTCTCGTGACAATCTCAGTCTCCAAGAGGACGACCGGTCTCCAATAGGACGATCAGTCTCTATGAGTACGATCGCTCTCTAAGAGGATGGTTGGTCTCTAAGAGGACGATTAGTCTCTAAGAGGACGATCGCTCTCCAAGAGGACCGGCCTCCAAGAGGACGATTGGTGTCCAAGAGGGCGGTTGGTCTCCAAGAGGATAACCGATCTTTAAGAGGATGACCGGTCTCAAATAGGATGGTCAGTTTCTAAGAGAACGACCGATCTCTAAGAGGACGATTGGTCTCCAAGAGGACGACCGGTCTCCAAGAGAACAATTAGTCTCAAAGAAGACAACCGGTCTCCAAGAGAATGATCGATCTTTAAGGGGAAGCCTGGTCTCAAATAGGATGGTCAGTCTTTAAGAGGACATCCAGTCTCAAAGAAGATGGTTGGTCTTCAAGAGGACGAAGACTAAGAGGATGGTCTGATTGTTGGGACTTGAAAATAATATCGGCTTTAGGTTAAGCCAAATTTTAGGTTCGCTCGCTTGCCCTCACTCGCTCGATCAGCCCGCTCGCTCACTCGCTCAGTCTTGCTCGCCCTCACTCGCTTGGTCAGCCTGCTCGATCTCACTCGCTTGCTTGCATTTGGATGGAGCTCGCTCGCTCCCAGCTCGTCCTCGTTGGGCTTTGAGGAGTTCGCCTGTGAAGTGCTTGCCTGGGCTTTAGCTCGCCCATGAAGTGCTCGCTTGCTCTTGGAGGAGCTCGCCCGTGAAATGCTCGCCCGGGTTTGGAGTTTGCTTAGGCTTGACAAATCCACCTAGAGTCTAATTTGGGGTGGGACGTTATTTTGGGGAATGTTCGAGAAGGACGAAGACGATCAAGATTTTCCTATATTGAGCCGAGATCTCCAAGATTCGGTTGGCATTTGGAATGTCCATGTTTGGCCGAGATTACTTGCTGGACACGATCCTAACATCCCAATTTGGGGGTGGCGGATCCCTTCATTTTGGAAGTTGGCTTGTATTTTCATATACTAAGCTGGGAGGATCCCTTAACATTGGGAACAAATAACTTGAGACGGACTTCTCAAGATTGGATCTTGGAGATTTTCCCTATTTTGAGCTGAGATCTTCCTACGTTGAAGGTGGCTTAGGTTTTCCTATTTTCAGACGAAACTAGGTCAAAACACTCTATATAAGGAGGACTCGGGCAAGGAAGATATCACCAACACATCAAACAACTACTACCTTTATCTTTGTTATTTTTTCTTAGCCTGTAGCCTAGCATAACTTTAGCCTAGCCTATTATAGCTCTTAGTTAGACCGACCTTGGGACGACCACTCCAGATCCGTCTCGGGTCATTGTTCTCTTTTTTTTCCGCAACAATATCAAAGTAAAATATTATGGCTTAGTGAGAAATTTAAAAAAAATGTGAAAACTTGTAGGCTTTGCGTGAATGGGTACTTTACAAATGTTTGTGTCTGGTGCTTCATAGAGTCATATTTTAGTATTATGACCGTATTTTTAACTTTGTATTTTTAATTAAAAATGTAAAATAAATTTTGTATAAATAGTCAAACATAATATGTGAAACTCCATTTCAAGTGATTTGGTACTTTAATACAACACTGTTTTATGATTTTAAATTTTCTTATTGAGTGAATGAAATTTTACTTGACACTTCCTAACATCAATAACTTGTATTGTCTCATGTCACATAATTAATTTTGTGAGCGTGTAATCTCAAGTTACTAATTTTACATAACAAACAATTGTTGATTTTCTCTCTCTTTATTCCTGGCAGAGTTCAAACAACTGTTCTAGATAATTTTTTATATTATCCCACCCAATCAAAAGTTTCAATAATAATATCATCAATTCGGAATACTACCAACTAACCAAGTCCAATAATTTTGACAAGGAGTTGGTCGAACGTTCGAAATAAAATATCTCAGCCAGTTTCTCGTGGCCCATAAAAAGAATTTGTCATGTTCTTTAGAACTATTCAAGAAAACATATCATTGAACGTTTGGTATATTATATATATCTCATTAGTGGAGGAAAGACTAGACCCATCATGAAATCACCCACAGAGAAAAACCACGCATATTCGATTTTCTCTAAACTAACTAATTTATATTCAAAACTTCCAAAATTGGCAAGATTTTCGTGATCCCGATACTCAATTTCAAAATATCTAATTAAACTCGAACAATTTATGTCGAATGATTCGAGTTCTTGGCAGTTAAAACCACCAAGAATTTTTAAGGAGACAAGCATACACTAAACTAAAATTAAATCCATGCCAGTAGCAATACGGGACAGGCTTTTTTTCCCAAATGCTTAGCTAGCTGCTTTGTCCTGGTTAGAAAATTACAAGCTTGTAGTGTGGATGGAGGACATCCCTGCACGTGATATTCTCGTGATGCGTATGGCCACTGCCCTCCTTGAAGTAGACAAACCCAATTTTAATTCACTCTTTAGTGTTGGGAATTAGGAAGTTTCATGGGAGCTTCTTTCCCTTCATCCACGGTCGTTGTCTTGGTGGTATATATAAAAATGGGTCAAACTAATCCGCAATTAGATTAAGTAATTGATTTATTTTTAGTTTAATCGAGAAGTCTCGAGTTCGATTATTTAGAAGCGCAACAATGTTGATATTCTAATAACAATATAAACCAAAAACCAAAAAAATAAAATGTCAACTTGACATTTGGGTTTTGATTACTTAGGAGCCTAATAAATGTTGGTATCTTTGTCTTGGATTATACGAAGATTGCCTATGTCCGGAGATTTCCTAAGCTGTACGGTTCATTAGATAATCCAAGGTTATGGGCATGATAATACTTGTATTTAGGATCGTACTTGATTTTTTTCCGGTAAGATTTTTGAATGGTGGTGTCTTCCAACAAGTTTAATATTTTTATATTTCTAATTATTCGAACTCGATACCTTATGATTAAATTATAAAAACTTTTTTTACTGATGATCTAATTATTTGTTTAGTATTTTTGATGTCGGGAGATCTTTTTGGAGATTATATCCTGATTATTTAGATTTATCAGAATATTCATCCTTCGTTTAGTCCAAGATTATGTGGTCATTAATTGCTATTATATTTACATCATGGATCTGGTCTGTTGTCTCCAACTTAACTTGCAATCTTCCACATAAAAGAAACTTAATTAACTTTGCAATCATTGCTAAATAAATTAAAGCATTCTTAGAATCTAGACCACCTTTTGGATTACGGTGGCCAGGTTCGCTTGTTAATTCATTTTCGAAGTACAAGTTGCCACAAATAAAATCGGAACCTAATGACAATTGAGCGTGACTTAGTAATCATTAGGTCAAAATTTGATTCCATTCATGTACGGTTACGGAAAATTGAGAGACATGAATGGTATTTCTGTATAACTATGGATCTTAGATGAAGGAAACTATTTTTGTAATAAGTAGATTTTTATTATAAATATTTGCATCTTCAACGGTTAAGTATGAATAATAAGATTTTAACGATTTTTATATTTACATGGACCTTATAATATTTTTAGATTCAAGTACTTTCAGACCAAACAAGTAACAATATTTCTCTCGAGAAATATTTTGGAATCCGAACAAAGAAATGACTCGGATCAACTGTTTTTAATATCTGAGAAAACTTATCTTCTTTCAAAAAATTAAGATCAATTGCATTTTCAAATATATTTAACTATAATAAAACGTTCTACAATAAATAATATGTACCAAATTTTAACTTAACAGATTCATACCAACGAATTTAGAGTATCCAGTATCCAACAAAATTCAAAAGTTAAAAACAATTTTAACATGAATAAAATAGTACTTGGTATTTTTTAAAAGGTACGATACTTGGACTTTGATCCACTAAATCCAACATGCATAAAAGACTACAAGGAAATAAAGTTTATTGCTTTGTGTAATATATTTTTTCCAATTTTTAATAATATTTTCGGTTTTTAATATTTTATGGAATTTTATCTACTTGTTCTAAATGTTTCACGTATTTAAGAACAATTCAAGAGAGTCTCAATCTTTTCACTTTGTTTGAAAATATAATTTTACATAATTATTTGCAAACAAACAATAATTATATTCTAAAAATTGTTGAACTTGAACAACCCGGCAAACTCAATGGGCAAACCAACTATTCAAACTCGGGTCAAGTGGGTCAAAGCCACTCTAGTTTTTTTGACTGTTGAACAAGTTCGTTTAGTTTTTTGGCTCTTATTTTCACCGGTCAGACTATTAACCCGACTTTAGATTTTAAAACAATGGCAAGCAACTTTTAAATTAATCTCAAAGTTCAAATTCAGAGACATTAAGAAAATCATATACTAAAATAAAACCCACCATAATTTGCATTGTAAACACGAGACAATTATAAATTCAGGCCTTCAAACATGTACATACATTATTGGATCATGCGATTAATTATTTCTCATTCTAGCCCAAAATGACCAAGTAGAATTTGGGCCGGACTACTCTTAAAAAAACTGGGCCGGACTATATTCCAATCTTTGGCGCTTCTACTTTTATAAAAGAAAAATAGAAGCCCACAATCAGCCTTTTTGTGTACACGAGGACTTTCCAATAAGTCATTTTACTTACGTCTAAGCGTGTTTAATTTTGGATATTGATAGGATCCATTGCATTAGCATTAGTATCAGCCGTCTCTAATCCTCTTTCTTTCGAAATTACTAAGAAGGTCATTTTCCTCCCATTAATTCATTTCTGATATATCGAATAAAAGTAATTTAGTTGATGAGTATGTTATTCTTCATGTATGGATGTATTTGTGTGTGTATATTTATGTATAGGGAAAATTTTACTTTAGTAAATTGTGGTTTCACGGTTTGACACATATAACTTTGTGATTTTAAACTCATCAAAATGATCTATGTCGTTTCAATGAGACTTGACAGGCAGCTCTCCGACTGCCTGAAATCAAAACAACGTCGTTTGTGCATGTGTTGCACGCCAATCGGACAAAAATTATAACCCAATATTGTTGAGTTGTCGTGGAAGCTGATGCATTCCTTAATTACACGCATTCTACGAGTCTAACTTGCAAGCTCTTTTGGGATTATGAGTATCTTTTGCATTTTAAATGGTGTTTTGCCAAAAAAATTGTCAGAATTTAATTTCAGGATTGATTATGTGGTTTTAAGAAATATTAAAGACTAAATAATACTAAATTATCATGATTAATTACTTCTTTAATCATCACCCTAATTATAATGCATTTCATGAGCCTTACTTTCAAAATTTTTAGGGATTACTTCCCAATAGTTGGACCAAGAAGTATCTCTCTTACTAATTGGACAAATATCTTTGGTGAAAAAATGTTATTTTGTGTACCGGAAAAACTAAAGTTAATCACTGATGGGATTCATACTCGAGAACGTAAATTTTGGTAGCTGGTTGATTTCTTAAGAAAATACATTGTTGGAAATCCCTCATCGCTTAGTGCAAGAGTGGGGGACAAGTTTATAAGTGTGAAAAATTCACCAACCTAGAATTTTAAGGTTTTGGGTTAGATATGAAGATTCTAACATGGTATCAGAGCGGGTTGATCCCGTGCCCATTGTTGAGTTCACACGACCCCCATTTTTTGCACTTTGGTGAAGTCAAAGCCAATGCAATCTTCAACCCGATGGGTCTCGTCTGAAGGGGCGTGTTGAGAATTTCACATCGCTTAGTTCAAGAGTGAATTTCACATCGCTTAGCTGAGAGGACACGTTAATAAGTGTGAAAAATCGACTAACCCATTGACTTGAAATTTTAGATTAAATATGAACATTCTAACATAAATTAATCAGCTTAGCTGCAGTGGGGCAAGTCAATGTTAGCCCATGGAGATCATGGAGACGGGGGGCCAAAAGCACGGCACCGATGAGAGTTTAACGGTGTGATAACATTTTCAAATTTTTTAAAATGAGATGTCGAATTATACAGTGTTTAAATAGCAAACAAACTAATAAAATAGATCACCTAATTTCTATCAAGGGGAAATTATTGTCAGACTCTTGGTGTTTGATATATTCGCCTCTCACTCTTCTATATTTTAAAAATCCCCCCCAGTTTGGAGAAATTATACTCTGAGGCCCCTCGCTGATGTCATCCGACGTCATCGATCAATTTTTTAAGTAAATTACCTGGACCCTCCACTGCCGGAGATTCCCAAGTTCATTCTGACGAGTATGTCAGGGTCAGGGAAGTGGAGATTTGAGCGGCGGAATCTTCGTACGGACGACGATGGTGGTGGTCTACGGTGGAATCTCTGTACCGACGAAGATGGTGGTGGTCTACGGTGGTCTGGTGGAATCTCCATCACAGTGGTCTACTCCCTCGCCACCGACCCCCCAGCATCGTTCCCACACTCTCTCTTCCTCCCCCGTTCCTCGCCGAGATCTGGTGGAATCTCCGTACCGACGACAATGGCAGCAAAAATAGAGTGCGAGATCATCTCCGAGACCGAATTGAACTACCAGGATCGTCGACGACCGACCCTCCGAGGTTTTGCTTGTCGCCGAGAGGAAACCACAGCTTCTTCACCTAGACTTCAACCTCACAACTTTCTCGCCGTTTCCCTTGCTTCGTCTTCGAGGTTGGGGATGATTAGGGGTTCTGGGTTCTTTGTTTCTAATTGAATCAGTTCTTCGTTGAGGTTGGGGACGATTATAATGTAGGAGTAAAAGGGTCGTTGTTTGTCGCCGGAAAGATGGCCGGAGAAGATGATCAGAGCTTTTGGTTAACCGAAGCAAGTGCATAACAGTCATTTCAATGACAAAAATGAAAAAAATATATAATTGCTGACGTCAGTGAGGGGTCCTAGAGTATAATTTCTCCAAACTATGGGGTTTTTAATCGAATTTCGAAATACAAGGGGGTGAGAGGCGAATATGCCAAATACCAAGGACCTAACAGTAATTTTCCCCTCTTTTTTGGTAAATAATTTACCCTTCTAAAAGTGGGTTTTATAAGCACGATTATATGAATCGGTGTGACACTGTGAAGAGTGAATGATTGGTAAGATCATCCGCATTCGTGCCCTGCCCCAATCTAGGTCACAGAATAAATAATTAATTTCTTTCTCATCTATATCAGCACAACCCAATTATCCCTTATTCTACTCACATCCGCAACCTGCCCCAACCTAGGTCACAGAATAAATAATTAATTTCTCTCTCATCCACATATTATCTACTTTCATTTTTGTTTATATAAAAATATATTAAATATACCTACATATTTATTCCGTAAGTAAGATAACAAGAAATTTTTTTTTTGCCAAAGTAAAAAAAATTTATTTTCCTCGACGTGGGAATACAAAATTAGAGAAAATTAGAGAAAAGATGTTAATGTTGGACTCTATTTATAGAGATTTGAAAAATACAAATTTTCATATAAATTATAATTATTTTTTATCACAGATAATTTTAAATTTTTTTAACCACATAAATAATATCCAAAAATTTTATTTATACGAATAACATTGTACCAAATGTAACTAAATAGATAGAAAAGAAAAAAAAAGGAGGGCGAGGGGGAGGGGGCAAGTTTTGCCCCCGTTTTACTAGGAGACGTCCTCCCTTTTTCATTTTATCTTTTTTTTTCCACCTGGGTGGGTCGAGGTCACGCGGGGGCGTGAGTGTGGGTGGCCTAAATATGACCGAAATGATGCGTACGACATATTTGGTATGTTCAGATCAGTATGACTTTATTGTGATATGAGTTGTTATGTGATAAGTGAGAATGTTAGCAAAAGTGCACATGTTTTGAATTTGAATATGACATGTATGCCCGACGAAAGTTGTTTTATAATGAGGTGTTTGATATATGCACAAATATAAAATATCTTGTAGGGGAGAGAGGCAAGGCAATTAGTTCAAGAAGATGTTACCCGAAACGAGCGTGACAAAAATAAGGCATTTCAGCATATACCAATTCGTTCAAGTTTCTGAATTAGAAAACTAATAAGCAAAGCAGCCACGCTAAAAAAATTCGAGTGTGTAACTTGACGGTTAAAACTTAGAACAAGCCTTCAGTGGATCCCTCCACGACGAAAATGGCTAAAATAGAAGAGCTCGATGAGGCTCTCGAAGTAAAACTCGCGAACGAGACATCGAGCTTGGCTGTTAGTATGTGTATGACTTGGGAGTTGGACACACCAAAGGCCATCCAATCCATTAGCGCTGCGAGAAGAGGAAACAACCAAACAACAACTCATGATCCTCTGTTAGTTTGATTGTGTGCTTTGAGAATTTTACTTTTGGTGTAATTAGAGGAGGTAGTTTTGTAAAATATGTACTTAGATAGCATTTATTATAATTTGTTATAATATGTGTTTATACTTTAATTGCCATGCTCGAAATACGACAAGTGTAATTATGAATTATCTTGGTGATTTTTCAAAGAATAATAAAATTTTACTTATAAAAAAACATGGAAGAAGGCAATAAGAATTCTCGTTTCTTTCATAATGTTCTCTTAAGAAATTTATCACCGACCAGTTTCGTAGCGCCAACCTTAGAAAAGAGATCCCAATCGAACTCCATGATCTACCATCAAAATATAACGAATCTCGTGCACAATATGAAACCTTCATAAAGAACAAATTAATTAACTCCTTCCACACGGAAATGCAAGCACAGATTTGACCACAGTCCAGCGACCGTACCAATCACACACACTGTACAAATAAATGACACGTTGAACTCGTGCATCCACCTCACATGGTACCCACTACCCACTACCCACTTTTTTATATATAACTTATATTCCGAGAGCCAGTAGATCGATTAATTCAAGTTCGACTAGTTTAAGACATATTCACCTCACATAGTACCCGCTATCCCTTTTTTTTTTGCAGATAACACATATTATTCAGACACCTACAAAAAAAAATACCTATTATTCGGACACTTACTATATTAATTAATTCAAGTTCGACTAATGTAAGACCTATCCACCTCAAATGGTACCCACTATCCATTTTTTTAGTACCACTATGCGCACACCTTCTAGACCGATTAATTCGACATCGAGTCTTATAACACCTATTAAAAATCTCAAACCTCTCCCAACATCCACTTCTATATAACTACAAACATACTCTCCCTTTTTCCCCACAATTCCACCAACAACTCCTCCAAAAGGTCCAAGTCAAACACCACCATCCCTCCTCATATTCCTTTCCAACTCTCCAACCTTTCTCCTTCCACTTGCTAAAGTTTCCTCTCAACTAAAACAACCCAGAAGAGAAATGGCACTTTCAAGGTCTGCCTTGAGAACCATCACTCCATCTATGAAGATGGCCAATAACCCAGCAGTGGTAGTAGCTATATCATCACAATCCAAGCCCATGGCCAGCCCATCTCTGGCTTTTAAGACCTCAAAGCTCACTATTGGTTCCTCCTCCAGTATAAGGAGATCTGGTTTCTCTTGCAAGAGCCAAGCTGCTCCTGCTGATGAAGCAAGACCCAGTAAGTCATCATGCTGATCTGATCTATTTTCTTTTTTTTTTCCGACATCATATCACCTGATATCCGAACACTCAGTAAACTATTAGCTTCTACGTACCAAGTTCTGGATGAGCTGATCTCTTTTAATTAAGGGTTTTGTGTGGTTAATTACTTGATTAGCTAAAAGCCCTTTTAATTGATTAATTAATGTGTAGGTAAAGTGCAAGAGCTGTGTGTTTATGAGATCAACGAGCGGGACCGCGGGAGCCCTGCTTATCTCCGGTTGAGCCAGAAATCTGTCAATTCTCTTGGCGATCTTGTCCCTTTTAGCAATAAGGTACACCTTCTCTATCTAATTCGAGTACCCGAATCAGTCCAACTGGTAAAAGATTTGAATTCCGTAAACTTAGAAAACATATATTTGTTACATGTTATCTGCTATGTTTTAACTCACAGCTAACTATAGGTAAAGATCAATTCAACTATTTTCGGCTTTCGACTATCTACTGTCTGCTATCTGTCCGCTATGTGGGTTCATTGCAATGGTTAAAACAAATTGCAGGTATATTCCGGGGACCTGCAAAAGAGGCTAGGCATCACGGCGGGTCTCTGCGTGCTAATCCAGAACAAGCCGGAGAAGAAAGGGGACCGCTACGAGGCCACATTCAGCTTCTACTTCGGCGACTACGGTCACATCTCGGTGCAGGGTCCCTACCTCACCTACGAAGACACGTGGCTCGCTGTGACCGGTGGGTCGGGGATCTTCGAGGGCGCGTACGGTCAGGTTAAGCTCCAGCAGCTGATCTTCCCCTTCAAGCTGTTCTACACTTTCCATCTGAAGGGGATCAAGGACTTGCCGGAGGAGCTGCTTGGGAAGGCCGTTGAGCCCAGCCCGTCTGTTGAGCCCAGTCCGGCCGCCAAGGCCTGCGAGGCCCACGCCACTATTGCTAATTTCACTGATTAGATCTCGGTTCTAGACCGAACCCGGACAAAGTTTTGATCCGAGATCGGTCGAGAAACGAGAGGAGGATTTGGCAAGTAGTTGTTCGATAATTTTGTCATTTCGGTTCGGTTCGGTCCGTTTGATCACCCCTAGAACTGCGTATGACTATGAGGGAGGAGGAGTCTATTATGGTGTTTTGTTGGTGTGTTGTGTTTCTGTAAGGATTCGGAAGAGGTGCCCTTTTGTGGGTGCGGTTAAACTGTGATCCAATGGTATATTGCTGTTGATTGTATCATTGGGAAAATAATTAGGAAAATTTTCAGTTTTTTGGTATTAGGAAAATTTTCGATTTAGTATCATCTTAATTCGGCTTTGGTATTTTAATGATCGTGGTTAAAACTTTTTTAAACTAGTACGTTGGTGTTTGTTCTTCAAAATGAATTGAAGGATGAAGAAAGGCAATCACATACTTTTTTTATCAACATGGATCTCAACTATTGGCATTGACATGATTGGTTAATCAGCCTAGATGTCATGGTACAATTTTTTTATACACCATGATACACGATTTTCTAAAATTTATTCATCAAACGATAGAGAATATATGATGGGAACAAAAATAAAAGAAAACAATTTGAGGCTAGCATTGTCAAAAACCAAGGATAGCCTATGTAAAAAGATAATTTTTTGAAGTTAATGTTATCAAGAAGCCAACGATGGCTTTTTTATGATAAAAGGAAGAAAAAAAATTAAGAGAAAAAGTTCCTAGGGTTTTTAGTTTATTGGGTCAATGGCCACGATCCAAGGTCAAAATTAGCTTCACAGTCTGACGCTACATCTATTTTTTTATAAATAAGAAAAAGGTAGTTACATGGTAATTATAACAAATTGTATGTTGCGTACAATATTCGGGTATCTTAGGTACTCCATCAAAAAAATAAAAATCCTTAATTACTTTTAAAAAAGAATCCGAATTAATGAAGATCAAAAGATAAGAATCGACCCGACTCTTGCCGTGACGTTTTTCATCGCTACATCTAATGTTACCATCAATAGTATGATAACAAAAATGAAAAAAAAAAAGACAAAGCAGGCTAGAGAAAGATAAGGGACCAAACCAAACAACATAGAAGTCTCAAACAATCCTTCTAAAAAAAAGTCTCAAACAACACAACAGCAACCAAACTGGTTTGTTCTAACTTAACGAGACCCCAAGTCGAGTCCTGTGAATGCAATAATGTTAAAAATTTGTTGAGAAAATTTTCATGTTTACCAAAAAATTTATCCAATTTGTAATTAAATTAGTCAGCCTAATAATTCGAATATCAAATATTATAAACCGAAAACAACACAACAAAAAAAAGCTAATAAAATTGGTCCAAATATCAAAATACTTGAATCCATTAAGAAAAATTTAGTATATCGGTCAATTGTAAATATCGAAACTTTTAAAAATAACACGAGAAAAGAGAGAGGGAGGGACAAGATCAAACCCTTGCATAAAGGGGAAGGGAGATTTTAGATTTTACCATATTCCCAAATCCCATAGAGATCGGTTCTCCCCCAATGTCCTAACAAGAAATCCCACCAATGGTACTTCTTGTCCAATGCTCCTCCAAAAATGCCACCCCTCCCTCTCTCCCCCAACCAACCTCCTTCCTCTTTGAATCCAACTCCCTCTCTCTTGCCCTAACCCACTCTGATTCCTCCCTTTCCCTTTTCCCTTCCTTCTCCTCCCTCCCCTCCAATCCCCAAACCCTAATCCCTCCCCCTTGCTCCTCCTCCTCATTCCTCCTCCTCAAGCAAGACCCAGAAGACCCCACCACAGAGAGAGTCCTCTTCCTTGCTGCTGGGCCCCACAGAGGCAGCTCCCGGGTGCTCCTGAGGATTTACATCCTCCAAAGGAGCAATCTTTTCGCTAAAGCTCGAGTCTTTAGCAACCAGAAGGGTATTGGGTTTGACCCCAAATTGGGTGTTTTGTTGGATATTGAACATGGGGTTTCTTTGAAGGTTGTTGGGTCTATTAATTTCTTCGCTATTTACTGTGTTTCTAGCAAAAAAGTTTGGGTCTTTAGTGCTAAGCTTGTTGCTGGTGGTGATGGGGGTGATATGGTGAAGCTGATGAGATGTGCTGTTGTGGATTGTTGCGCACCGGTTTGGTCCGTTAGCGTCTCGTCTGGTTGTTTGGTCTTAGGGGAGGATGGTGGGGTCAGAGTCTTCAATTTGAGGCAGCTGGTGAAAGGGAAAGTTAGGAGAGTTAAGGGTTCGAGCTCGGAGTTGAGTGCCAAGGTAGATGGTAAAGTACTCAAGTTGCTTAATGGGATCACTAGGGATGATAATGAATATAATGGCTCGAAGGAGATGCTTGGTTGCAATGGCGGTTTGGAGGGAAAGATTGATAAGCACGTTGCTCCCTGTAAGTTCCTGACGTTTGATCCATTCTGGTTTTATGAACACTTTCATGCTTTATAGTCTTTTAGAGGTATGTCCTATGCTATGATATGCTATGCTTATACGGACAGTTGTGTGTTGCTAAGATCTTACTCTTTATGTGGCAGCTATTTGTCCTGTATTTATGATGGAGATTGTAAATCGCTTGATTGTGTGAAGTTAGCCACGTGTGCCAAGTTCTTTATCTATTACTCGGTAACTTTCAGTCTCCTGTGGTGCTGTATTCCATCTTGGAATGTTTTGCCTTCCTTTTTTAACATACTGGTTAATTTGCATATTGAACTCACCTAAAATGTATGCCCAACAAATAGTCGTTCTCTCGGCTTTCTGTTGAGTTGCTTTATGTTGTCATTTTAATGTTTTTTAAAAGTTAAATTTTCTCAGTCTCTTTCAAAAATAAGTGTTTCCATGTACCTTCCAGAAACATTTAGTAGTTTGACTCAGAAATCTGCCTATCGTTATAACAACGAAAAATTCACTTGTAGGTTACAGACCTGAAGATACGAATTCGAAAATCAACTTTCCAAAGCAAACAGTTTATCAAATATTGCTCTTTACATCTTGAGTCTGAATTTTCTTATTTTGTACACAAGAAAAATTCTGCTCGTGAAAATCTCAACTGCACCCTAGAACTTGCTCCGTTGACCAATATCTTATGATTTTTGGCATCTTCACTTGTTGTTATGCTGTCTGAAATTTTTGTTGATGTTTTCCAGTGTTTGACTTGCGGGAAATTCAATGTGATTTTAGCTTATCAACTGAATCTTTCCATGGTGTTTTGTCTTCCTGCATCGAGATACCTACGTATGTTATTTTATCTGTTTTTGATGCTAATCTGCATTTCAACATGCAGCTAAACACAAGTTTGTGAAATGCAGACAAGATTCTGATGATGGTGGTGCATGCTTTTTTGCATTTAAGACCAAGGAAGTCAGAGGTGTGAGATCTATGACTGTGAAGGCACTTTCCATCCAGCCGCTGACCACAAAAAAGTTCTTGATCCTGGACTCACTCGGCGATATTTATACCTTAGATCTGCCTAGCCCTGTTGGTGGATCAAGTGTGAAACACATGAAACACTTGACTTACAACATGAGAGTAAAGAAGCTGGTTGTTGTGCCTGATGTTACATCAAGTATGCTGTTCTTAGTCCTAGCTTTGTGGTTGCTCAAAGTATTTCAAAGTGTTAATTTGGCCTAGTTTAGATTCCCAGGAACGTCACAAATGGTACTTGTTTAGCACTTAATTTTAAAATTATGAACTGAAAATGTTAGGAGTGAGGCTGCATGCATGATGAGCTGCACAGAGAAGATGGGTGGGAAGGGGATATGCTTCAATAAACATGCGGAACTGTATTAATATGGGGTGATTTTATTTTGCAGAATCACATACAGTTTGGGTATCGGATGGATCTCATACTGTGCATAAGCTGGCTTTATCAGCCAGTGATGATGCGATTAGCAAATTGGATGGAGATGATAATCAAGAAGAATTAACGCAAATCTCGGGTTTGTCAATCATGCAAGTGCTATTTGAATCTTGGAACTGTGGCTGTAGTCATCGAGTCACTTTATGAACTGATACAGGCTTTCCTCTTTAACTCTGTTAAAATCTGTGTTGATTAAGCGATCTGTCATGAATTAAGCCCGTGTTTACAATGCTTTGGCCATTCTCCCTATTCTTTTCTTCAGTCAGTAAATGTAATTTGTTAATATGCTCCAAGAAGTTACTTATCAAAAAAAAAAAAAAGCTCCAAGAAGTGTCACCTAAAACAAAATCCATATCAAAGAGACAAACTTGATTAGCTCCCAATATTAAGGGAATAGGATTTGTAAGGCCCCTACCTATGCTCTTTCTAGTGTTTAACAACGCCAAATGGGTCTTTCATTTGCCATAATCCTGCAGCTTGGATTTTTTCATTGCGGAAATGCATTTTCATTGGTGCATTTTATTTTCGGACTCTGTGTCTCAATTTATCTGATACTGTTCTCAATTTTCATGCTAGCTGTGAAAGCAATTTTTACAAGTGAGCAAGTGCAAGATCTTGTACCTGTGACTGCTGACATCCTTTTGGTGCTTGGACAAGGTATCGTTTTTCTTTCTTTCTTATTTGACACTCTTGCACTGGTTTATATCAAATGAAGAATCTGGAAATTGCTGAGTTGAATATGATAAGCTATTACTCTTTCCTTTGGGTTTTATTGTTTGGCGTATTAGGGATCTTTGAGCTCGTAGGAGATTGCATCTTCGGTGCAGTCATGATTTCACCCAAATTCCCTTGATATCTTTGCTAGAGAGATTGTGGTTTCACTTGTACTTCCTCCGAGAAACAAAAGCATCGGGTATCTTTCTCAAGGGTCATTTATTGATACTAGTAGTAAATCCTAATGCATGCGGCAAGTATCCTCTTGCTATTCAGTTGGTTTATATAGCTATTATTTCTTATATACCTAGTTTGGTTTATTCCAACTTTTCACGGAGTCTTCTGCTTGTTCGGGATTTTCTCATGAGAGATCAAACTGCATGCTTTCTTCCTAATGTACTGTATTTATTGCTTTTGGTTTTTTAAGATCCGGCAGAAGCCTGGTTGTTTTTTTGCACTGTAGTCACCTATTACCGATCCAATTTCATTCCTTACAATTTATGTTTTCAATTTTTGCAGGCCACATATATGTGTATGCGATACCTTGAAATCTTGTGCCCACATTTCATATAGACCTACCGTGGTCAGATGATAATCTTATTTCTTCAGATTTATAGTTTTTGGCATTGGCTTTCATCTCCTTACTCTGGTTTGTTATTTTGTAGGAAACTAATTTCTGTGGCTATATCGTGATCGTTTCAAAGTTTAAGCCAGGGCCAAAATCAGTGTTCCCTTGGAGTAAGTTCAGTCGAAATTTCTGGGAAATATCATTGAAGTTCTTGTTCTGGTCTGGTATTTCACACTGGATCACAGTGATGCATATCCCAATTTCAGCCGCTGCTCAGTGAGTCCCTCTGACGCCCATGAAGCATTTTGTTCCTACGAATACAATTGTTGCTGTTCTTTTATGCATGGTGGTACGAATCAATGTCGGTAACACTGAGCTCTTGAGGTTTGTATTTTCACTTCCTTTTGACATGATGATTAGCCTTCCACGTTGTTTCTAATCAGACCTACTGTGTTCTATATATTTGTAGTGGAAACCAGTACTTCTGCCAGATGCGTCTCCCTAGTTTTGGGATCTTGAACATGTCTATCTGAAGTAGCTGGACCGTTTCAGCACAGGGCGAGTTACTCTGATCGTCGCTTGCTGCAGAAAAGGTGGTTTGGTACAGCACTTTCTCGAGGTCGCCGCTCGTGAAAGTAGTCTTAAGGCTGCACCTATAATTATTCGGAGTCGAATATTGTGGCACCTTTTCCATTTCGCTCGTGAAATTCTGAGGCTGCTTGTATTATTCATATTGTTGGAATATGGCACTCTCAGTTGTCAGACCTGATCTTAAACACCCTCTTCAGCATTAGTTGAAGTTTGTAGCTGGATTTCTGTGAGCTTAAGATTCTGGTCTGTCTTTTGTTCCCCACCTATAATTCTTCAGTGTCAAAACATTGTGGCATCTTTTCCGTTCTCCAGATCTCTTCAAGGGTATTCAATCTTCTCACTACGCGGACCAGTTTCTATTGGTACCATTTGGTATCCGGACACTGCGTTGACTAATTTAGATTTGAACCGGGTGAGATTTTTTAAAGGTGTCCAAGCTCTGTCAACTATTATTGAACGCTTCTCCATTTTCAAAGGCTCGAGAATCTTTTGCTTAAACTAGACCATCAAACTCAACTCAACTCGATACTTTTTAAGTTCTTGCATTTTTTCTATTCTCAAGATCTTTCAAGGATATTCAATTTTCGCATTACTTGTTCTAACTTCTACCGGTGGTACATTGCTATTTAAACAAACTACTGGATGCATGGAATTAGGAACTTGTTTGCCATACAAAATGCACCAATTATCCACGACATCCTACAATATATAAATCTTAGGAAACATAATATTCCTGGAGCTGGGCTCGCAAAATCACCATAAAACCGTAACTTGTTTAGCAGTAACAGATCCACAAAATTGAAGCTTAGAGCTGGCCAACTTAATTTCTTATAGTAATTTTTTATTACACATAGTTGATATTAGAAATTGAATCCCGAATTTCATTCAATTCATTACCGGCCGGTTATCTCGACAAGTACCTTTTGGCGGGCCGTGGAAAACAACAAAAACTTGCCCACCATAAATACCAAAAGCGCCTCCTTCCCTATGTCCTCTATCCATATAAATATATCTCCACTACTCTTGTCTATTTCACCAAGTCTTAGAATTAAACCCTCCACTTCAGTTATATCTATCTCTACTCTAATTTGGCTTCCAACAAAAAAAATATTTATACGATGGAACAACCTTCCCGCCGGCGAGACGAGCCGGAGTGGGCTCTTCGAAGCCAAATAAGCAGAGAGAACACAAGGTCGAGACGCTTCTCTGGGTCTCATATTAGAAGCTTCAGCGAACTAGAGGCCATCTCCAACTTCACCATTTCTAGCACCGCCTCTTCTCCTGGCTACTCTTTAAACGGTATGTTAACTGATTGTTCGGAGAGTTTTACAACTTTTGAAATTTCTCACCGAACTCGAAAAAGTGTGCGTGTTTGATTCATATTATGTCTTAATCACTTCCGTCTTCTTTCGGACAGCAGAGATTGACCCATCAACATATTCATTCACCACGGCTCTAAAAGGTACGAATTAATGGTGATATAGTGTCACGGGAAATAAAAGTCCATCTACCCGAAATTTGCACGAGTGCAACCAACGTTGTTGGTTAAACTGTTTATCGTAAACTTCGAATTTCAGCGTTACAGGCGAGGTCAGGGTACGTAAATACTAGTTGGGAGTGCTTATCGTCGGAAGGGTTCGCCCTAAATTCGAAGTGGAACGACGCGGAGAGGTACATATGCAATCCATTATCAGGAGAGGTGCCAGTGGAGTGCCTATCGGCCAAAACGCTGAGTGGGAGGTCGTTTCGATACAACTTGACGAACAGGGTTACAGTGTCGGCTCCCCTCGTTTACTCCAATCCCATCATCCCGAGGCATGTCTACGCTAAGCCTGCTCATGTCGTTGCCACTAGAGAAGAAGAAAGAGAAGAAGAAGAAGATGATGATAATATAGACGATGTCCACCTCTCCAATATTAAAGGTAATTACAATTTTATACGTCTTTATGTTGATCATAATTTTGTTCGGAACATCTTTACAATATGAAATGATTTGTTTCCAAGAAAAACCAAGTACAAACTATAGTACTAATCAAAGATGGTATTTTTTTTGGGGTTGAAAATCAACTAATACATTGTTATGAAACTTATTATAATATGGTACTCATCGGTTCGTTTCTGATTAACATTTTTGGTTGGATAAATAAATTTTATGGTGGCAATATAAAAAAGGGTGGATTTTAGAAATATTTGAAATCAAATACATTTTTTAAAGAAATTACGAAAAATTAATTTTTTTGAAACTTTTCACATAATCTTACTAATTCTGGGCACTAAAAGGCTACTCTCTGGTGGAATTGTTAGTTGATTTAGAAATTGTGGGCATCGTAGTGTTTAAATGAAAAAATATTTTTTTTAATTTCGATTTTGTAGGGAACAAGATGGAGGGTAGTACTAAAGAAGTTGGGACTCAAAGCACACCTACGCATGAGCTTAGCTCAGGTAGTCCTTGTCCTACAACTTCTACACCTTCCATTACTGAGAGATCTTTCAAGAGATGTGAATTATTATCTGTACAAGGAGAAGAAGATTCTCCAATTGAGGTCATAAATTTCAAAGAAATCAAGGTATTTATGTTCTTTTTCTCTTTATATATGCATGCTAATTATGAGAATTGATGGTCTTCTTTTTAAATTAGTTTTTTTTGTTATAAGTAGATGTATGTTAAGTGCAAGAAAAAATAGTACAACTTGCAACTAGGTAGATTGGAGAAGAAGAGCAATCACTCATTTTTCAAAATTTAAAAAAAGAGCATTCTTAAGACCAAATATTAGGGCAAAACAGAGAAAAATCTTCTTTTGTTATTTTTTGTCGGATCTTCCGGAACCACAAAAATTCTTAGCTCAACACCTTTCGAGATTTTGAGAAGCAATGCTTTTTGAGAAAATAAAGCAACTAAAAAAAATTAAATTACATCATGAAAGTTACAAATTATCGTTTTGAACAAATAAAATTACATCTTAAAGAGCATGCTTAAATTTTATTAATCTTCTTCCCCGGATTGGGACATGTGGAAAAGAAAAAAAAAGCCTAATGGATGTAATATTATCTGTAGGCAGGTAATTGTCATCTTATGGATTTTCAAACCTCTGATACTTTTGAAGTCTGAAAATTTGCTGACTAATATTGTCATCTTGCTTAAATTTTTCGTTTGATTTTTATTTGCTGACAGAAAATTATTAATTATTTTTGTCTCTATCTGGCGATTTGAATTGGGTGAGTGGCCTATTCTTTCTTTCTTTCTTTATTGAATGCGTACGGCATTTAATGAGTATTTTCTTTAATGTTCTTGTCTGGTATTGTTCGATTTGAATTCTAACAGAGCTAGGTAAAAAACTCAGTGAATTTGTTGCGTAAAATAATTAACACCTACAGTTTAATACTACTCTTTTCCAATGTAAAATTCTCTAACATCAACAATGTCATCGTAACTAAGTCATTATGTCAAACTTTGCACATCTTTGTATATAATCCAACGTAAGATAATCGACAGTAAAAATTTTCATAAATAAATTGAACTCAACGACTCTTCACGATCAACGTAGAATTCTCCGACAATAGGACAAACTAATCAATGGTTGTAGTAGGCTCATCGTTGTTGTAGGCTCAAATTAGGATGAAAAATAGAGAGTGCGTCACAAACTAATCAATGGTTCCTAGTCCTTTGAGTTAATGACATGTCTCAAATACAAATCTAAAGGATTCACAAGATGAGATGTTATTTCTCACAAGCTGTTATCTTTAGCAGAACAAAAATGGACGTTTTATTTGGGTATCTTCTCCTGTGGGGGACTCTGGAGCAATCGGTCCCCATTGCTCCAACCCCGCCCACAATGTTTTTTTTAATCCATGGATAGCTGAAATTGTCCGATCCTATTTAAAAATAATTTTTTCAATGATAATTTTTACTAAATTATCATTAGTAAAAATTGAACCAAAAATATACTTTAAATAAAATATAATTATTTGAATTATACTTAAGTAATAACAATCACATCGCCATTGCTCTGCCCTATTATTTGCGGGGGCGAGCATTGGGGTAGATCCGATTATTCATTTATTTATCAGAATCCCAATTTTGAAAAACTTGAAATAATTATATTTTTTCTATATTAGAAATTGGGTAACTCAAATAATCTGTAATTGTTATTTTTTTTATAAAAAGGGTAAAAATGAGAGTTTGTTTGGTCGAATGACGTTATTTTATTTACTAATGTATTTATTTTTTAAAATTTTATAAATTTGAATTTCGGGATTCAAAATTTAAAATTCGTAACTCAATTATCCGGATTTTGTAATTTTCTACTTCATCTTTAATTATCTTTTTTTTTCTTTCTGAAAGGTACTTCGTCTTTTTTAATTCGCATATATTCATTATTATTATTTTGAAATGTATATATTCATTGATTTTTCCAACTCCCTTTGTCTTTTTCCTCTTTTTGTAGCTTCTGGCTAGGTTCCTTTTTGGCTTTTCTTAATGAAAATGTCACATTACCGCCTCTTTTCTCATTTTTTTTATCCTATGACATGTCCATGTGTTTCAGTGTTCGAAGGCTGGATAGAAAGAAAAATAGTGACCATTCATGGCAAAAATTAATCATCATTCCACTTAGGAGGACAATAATGTTTTATTTTGCACTAAAATAGACACATTTTCCCAATGAGTGGTTGCAATAATAGTATGGGATGATGTGATATGTCAATTGTCCTTGAAATATTATGTACTTCAAGGCATTATTGCAAGAATTTGCGTAAATAAGTTCATATTTCTGCATCTGAGACCATAAAGTAGAGTCTTGGAAAAGATCGTTCACTAGATTTTTTTTTTTGAAATCTGGTATTAATAGTAGAATATTGTCAGGTTTGGACTTTGTTTAAAGTTGTGAGTTTGCTAGATTTTTTTGGGTGTAGCTCTTATATTCGAAGTCGAGTAATGTCGACCTCTATTTTAGAAAGTAACTCTTCAAATGATATTTTTTTTTACATTCGTGAGATTTAATTCAAAAACTCTTTAAATAAAACTAAATTCTTTCGCACTTTCCTATCCGTGAACATGATAGATTGATATGAGGATGTTGTTTCATGTTCAGGTAAAACGGAAAGAACCAGGGAAAGAGGTGGAAGCAAGAAAGCAAAGTTGTGACAAGGAAGACAATATTATGACAAAGCACAATGAGCAAGTGAAGAAGTGGTCCGCCAAGAGAAAGCAAGGAAATGGGTGCCTGTTTTGGATTAGGAAGAGAGGCAAAGACAAGCACTTGCCTACAAACAAGAACAAATTTCTCCTTAGCCTTGAAAGCTGCTAGCTGAAAAGGACATGGTGCATGGCAACATGAGATAAAGAACAAAAATAAAATGAAACCAATTTGTATTTTTTTTTCTTCTTAGAATTTCTACATCCAATTACCGTCGGGGTAATTGGTTGATAGATTTTTTATGCTTCTATATTGAGCCAAATTACCTACCACTTTTGATGTGGTAATCTTATTCTCGAACAAAACTCCTTCTAAGCCGAAGTTTGCACAAGCTTGAATTTGTCTTCCGTGCCTTTAAATAGGGGTTGTGCAAGCACAAGTGACCACGAGATTGATTCACGCTATGTTATATGTTAGAATCTCTATATTCAGTCTAAAATATTGAGCTGAACTATTTATGGTAATCTCAAATGAAACTCTTTCTGAACCGAAGTTTGCATGAGCTTGACTTTATCTTCAAATGGGGCCGTGAAAACAAAGCGGACAACAAGATCTTTTTGCTCGAATACAATGTTGAAATTTGTATATCCAACTCAAAATCTTAAAATAATTGGCAATAAGTTTTCTCTCACCTGCAAACTAAATCCAACTACCGATCAAATGAGATAGTCAAAAAAAATTCTAGCCTGAAATCTGCATAATTTGGTTGTCTTTCAAGTCCTCCAAGTGCAAGAAATTTTGGTCCTAACCGTATTGTGTTTGGTACATCCAAAAAAGTAAAAAAGAAGTAAGATGCTTGTATATACGAGTAGAAAACCAATCACACCATTAAATGAATGTACTTCAATTATACAAAAGTAATATGCCTTTCTTCCCAAATTTTAACGTTGTGTAGATGAAGTCTCCGAGAAGCTATATATATACGTCACAGGACAACTTTCTTTACGGAGAGAGGAGGGCAGGTCGGGGTAGAACAACTGGAGCACATCCTGATGCTGCTAGTTTATGCAGTTACGTTGGATATAAGGCGAACTTCGTACAGATCGTTCTCTTCCTTCCCTGCGAGTGGAGTCATATGTTAGTACTGTTGGAGAATCTTGTTGTTCTTGGCGTTCGGAACATTGTGATTTAGACCTGGGATCAAAGGATTCGGATAGACTTACCAACTTCAGCTGTTATGTCCGGTCCAAAGAACGACGTAAATTTCGCCTGGAGAAAGTTCAAGATCGAGACATCAGAGTACTGCAGTCTGCAGTTATTGCTACCTGTCTTGTAACTGATGGTGCAAACTTCCGGGCATATAAAGGAGCTACTAATATGTGCTATGCTAATTGTTACGGAGTTGGTTGTATGAACACGATTCACTACACAAGGAAGTAGCTTATGGAAAGATGAAAACCGGTGCAACGATTTACCTGTCTTTTCTCAAAATCGGACAACTGCAATGCTTTAGCTTCAAAGACTAGGACTAGACAGTACTTCCCATCCCCTGTAACCTGCAACGTGAAGAATCTATTTAGCTTAATGATGTAGATTCCCACTATAAAAAGCCCGTAAGATTTCAGCGATCTCAAGCTATTCAAGTAGCCAGTGGACTGCACAACCAAGCACTGATAAACGGAGAGCTATTAGTGCTCAAGCATAAAAATATAGCTAGCAGAGGTAGAATCTCGGGATCTTATGCAGTTCATCACTCAAATTTCTGGACCGGAGTGAGATGTCGCTATTATCATCCAAAACTAGCTATAACATTATTCTTAAACGTGTTGGACAAAATGGCGCTTTGAATTTCAGTGAGCTGAAATGCAGATTTTGGCAGTTTCCCATGAACAATGATAAGTAATGCAGGAAAAGTAGTCATTTTATCAGAATATAGGTTGGTGGGCTGTACTTCTTCACGTATCATTTTCAAGATAGGTGCACTCCGCCGTGGAATTCCACCACCCTGCATCGCATGTGCAAAAGAATGAGACATTGAAGTTGAGAAACACAACAGTTGGCGAATGGCGTAGAAGATGAGTTAAAAAAAAGAAGAAAATATCCATCTAAACAACATTAAAAATATCAAAAGTTAAGATACAGATAAAGCAGCACAAATCCTAAATTTAGAAAATCAGTTTGCAGTTTTGCTAACTATAGTTTGGAGAAGTTCCAAGGGACTCTGTTGCATCAAATGCAGGATAGGAGCTAGAGATTTTCCTGCTCGTGCTTATCATGATGCAGTGAAGACGGTTTAAATTCGTTACTCCTGCACTAAAGACAAGTGGAAGGACAAATCTGCAGGGGACTCATTTTGTTTGGAGAACTTTATGGAATTTGAGAGTTGGTCCTGTCACCGGTTCAAATTCGTGGCCAGCACAACAAGAACTTGCATGATAGTGGCTAGGTGAAAATTGGAAGATGACAATCAACTTCACAAAAATCTAATGTTACAATGATGATGCAAGGCAGTAACCCGATTCAGGACCACCTATTGATCACTAGAGCTCTGTACTTCTGCAAAATAGTTGCGGGTATTTTCGTTGTGCTCAACCTAAAAGTGTTAGCTATTATTACTGAAGGAGCACGTCCAATTGCGTAGCCTTTATGAATTTTTTGAGGTATCCAGATAGCACATTTTGAATGCTCAGTTAAGTATTGTGGAAAAATGAATAATAGCTAATACTGAATATTAGTCAAGCATACCAGTCCATACTGGAAAATACGCTTCAATGCCTCATCCAAATGCTGCTCATCCCCGTAACGGAATCTTGTAACATCGCCTCTCACCTGATCAAAGCTACAGAGAGTCATTTTGGCACAACAAAAAGAAAATGAGGAGATTCAGATGCTATGTGTTCCATTGTGGATAAAATTGGAAATTGTTTCACAATATGTTTAGCTACAAAATGTAATTCTATGCATCGAATGCCCACGGCGATGAAGAGCCAAGATATGATATTGCACCTGCCTGTTTAAGAATTTGAGTGGCACATTTTTCCCTCAACATCAGAGCATCAGAGTAAGTCACACATGGGACTGGCTTGAGTTCAGCATACTGCACATCAGAAATGAACAGGCGGACAAATAAGGAGGATATGGGAAACAAGATTGGTTTGCTAATATATCAACAATTGTGAAGACAAACATCCATTAAACCAAATGGATGAGGTCCAGCAACTCAACAGCAATAACGACTCAAGAAAACGGCTAAAAGCAGGCATCATGTGGGAAAAGAGCAGCATCCATGTTCTTGCCTATCATCACACGTTGAATCCACACAAGCAAACAAACCAAAGCAATATGTAGAAACAACAGAAAATCAATATATATATCAATACAAGTGAAGTTTGGTTCCTAGGACTTGCAAATGAAAGACAGTCTTTATGAACATGACCAGCCAGATCTGGAGTTCTTCAAAAGCATCAATTGTCTAGGAAACGAAAAGGAATCATAGGAAGAATCATCTATACATTGGATGTTTGAGCCAAGTATCAGGCAATCCAGAATTAGCGAGAACGAGAAGTCTCACCTTGAGAGCCATTCCGATTATAGCTAAAGGGAAGCCATAAGTTAGCATGATAGCTGACCATTCGGATCCTGGTAAGATATTGAAGTATGCCCCAAAACCATACCTATGCACATTTGCACAAACATGTGATGAGCACATCCCAATTGCCAAAACCCAAGGCCGATAAGGTTAGAAGAGCTTACGAGAGGAGCGAAACTCCAACACCGAGACCGACCACTCCAAAGGAAATCTGCAAACAACAACATACACCACCATTACCGCTCAATTAGTAGCCGAAATCCGACTAGAAATCTCGGAACTTCAGATTACACAACTAATTGAGTCTACAACTGCATGTTATCCGAAAACCATTGAGCCGACTATTTCAGGTTCGAGCCATGTGAGACCTTTGACAATGTTTTAACACTGATGTTTTCTCAAATGTCTCGAACTCGAGACTAACAGCTCAATTAGTACTAACCATAGTACAAGGTTCAGCTAGAACTAAATCAGAAAACCACCTTAAACACAGAGAAGTCATCATCGGGAACGACATCGGACTTGGAAGCGGCGGGAGGAGCCTCAGCAGCCTTAGCCACGACAACGACCCTCGACTCCCGCCGTCGGGGCGGCGGCGGGAGCGACAGCCGAGGAGTAGGGCCGTGATAGGACAGTAGCTGGCCTCCACCTGCGTGGGCGCCGGTGTACAGGATCGTGGCCCTCGCCGCCGTTGTTGCTCCTCCGGGTAGCGCCGCCACCATGCCTCCTCTCATTTCCACCTTAATTCTTTTTGAGGAGAGAGAAGGGTTTCTTTGCCAATGGAGTTGGTTTGGTTGGTTATCTTTTTTGGAGGGAAATGAGCGGTTACAGTTCGGTCTTGGGTCTCAACCGTTAGCAAACCTCCACGTGACGTGGCGCCCCTGTGCTCACTCGCCGACTTCTGTCGTCCGATTCTGGGTGACAGCGCCCTCGCGTTGCCGGACGACAGCTGGTTGCAACTCGAATCGAATTTGATAAGAGACTTGAATTCAGTTTTCGACTTGATATGTTTATATATATATAACACATAATAATATTGTTTAGAATTTTTTATCAAACATAAATTCTTAATGAGTTGATAATTTTTTAAAAATTTGTCACTCTTGCAACTAGTAATAAATGTACTTATTCCGTTGGACTGGGGAAAAGTACAACTATATAGCTTCTCCTCCAGAAAAAAAATGTTGGTTGCAACTTGAGAATCGGAATAGGTATGATAAAACGAGAAAAGTTCAAGTATATTTATAGATGAAATATTTTATTTTTTTTGAAGTTGATGAAATATTTTCTTCGGCACTAGGGAACGTTTGGTTTCTTAACCGCGTCAGCGGGTGAAACCGAAATGGAATCAACACATTTTGTCATTGTCATTTCACCTCGTGCACTAAGTAAATGGTGGTTTAAGTTATAATTATATACATTTATAAAATTCACTAATCTTGTACCCTAAAAAAATTTAACTAATCTTGTATATTCTAGTAAAATTTTTAATCATATTTTTTATTCAAAAATTAAAGTTACCCATCTTCTTTCTTTTGAGCAATAAGTTACCATCTTCTTTGAAAGGTAAAAATTTGCGTGTTTGATAACATATCCAAACTTAAAAGTCAAACTTAGACTGAACCAAATCTTTCCAAGATCCCATGGAAAATCCTTCGTTCTTAATCCTTCGTGTACAGTTTTCTCACCTGGTCTCTTCTATCAGTCATATATTGGACGTATGCAGGTTTCGCCTTCTCGCCCTCTGGATTTTTGTCAAATATAGCTGAAACTTAGACTTCCCTGTATCTGTTAAAAAAAGAATCGTAGAATTCATGACCATATTTTTATTTCGGTCAAAATTAGATGTATCCGGACATTTTCTAGATCGATTAATCCATGTTTGATTTTAGATAAGATCACAAAGGACAACAAAAATTTTTTTACCGAATTTTAATATAAATATTTTTTAAGAATTTTAACTCAAAATCTCTGATTAAGCCCAAAAAAAATTAACTAGTTAATCTATATGCTCATTATTTATATTAATGTATACCCACTCCATCCTTTTTCCCTGCTTCATGTATAATTTTATTAACCGCCAAACTTACATATTATGTTGAAATGCTGTACGCACATGTCCAAGTTGGCGTGATACATTAGGAAACTGAATATGTGTTTGCAGTTGATTAGAAATGTGTATCTGTAGACATATAATCAGAATAGGAAATGTATGGTAGGATACGGGTGAGTATTCGGATAATCCGAATCCGTATCCGAATTTCGTATTATCCGAAATTATATTTTTTCTATCTGAATTTGAATAGTGAATTATCCGAAATTCAAAATCCAAAATTATTCGGATACGGATTTAGATAATTCGAATTAAAAAAAAAGGTGACTAATCGTCTGAATTAGCTGATGATTCCAAGCAACATATCACTTTATTTAATAATTATTAGTAATAATTAATTAATTAAATGGTCATGGACATGGAATCTGTACCACTTTACAAAGATGAAGACCTTAATTAACAAAGATGAGGGGAAATATGAATACCTTAATCTGTACCACTTTAAATTCTAAGTAAATGGGTTAAAAATTCGGATATTCGGATAATCCGAATTTTTGATTTTCTTATCTGAATCCGAATCTGAAATAATATATACGGATAATCCGAATCCGAAAAAAATTTTGGATATCGGATTCGGGTATTTTTGCTCACCCCTAGTGGGGAACGTCCAAACCTAAACCTAGACTGCCATTGTAAGTTATATATAAGTCGTATTGATCTAATGAGAAGGCAAGCGGCACACAATTTGACATGGTATCAGAGCAAAAGATACTGGTACATAAGCCTACCACACACACACATAAGCCTAAACAATGTCAAGGACGACCCAAAATTATGGAGGAGGAGATCTCGAAGAGGTGATTTCTCCCATATCATCTGAAAACATGGATACTCAGTCCTCGTACTATATACATGCCTCGGACAATCTGGGACATGTGTATGTGAGTGATTTGCTTCATGACAGCAACTACGGAGAGTGGGTTGCGGACATGATAAACACACTTTATGCGAAGAACAAATATGGTTTCGTTGACGGAACCATACAGTGACCGGAAGCGACCTCTCCGGACTTCTCCTTGTGGATGCGTTGTGATGCCATGGTAAAAGGATGGTTGAAGAGCTCAATGGAGAAGGATGTACGCGCCAGTGTGCGCTATACAAGAACAGCTGTTGAGATATGGTCGGATCTACAGGAGCGCTTTGGAAAAGGCAGTGCGCCCCGAGCTTATGAGTTGAGACGCTCGATATTGCAGCTACAACAAGGCAATCTCACAGTCTCGGCTTATTATACTAAGTTGAGGGGATTGTGGGACGAGATCCAAGCCATCAACCCACTGCCGAGGTGCACTTGTACGGAGTGCAAGTGTGATGTCCAGAAGTAGATGTCGGCTATGCGAGAGAAGGAGAGCTTGTACAACTTCCTTATGGGTCTGAACGAGGTCTTTAGCGTGATTAAAACTCAAATTCTGAGCACCACACTACCACTTGGACTCGAAACCGCGTACCACCTGGTAGCAGAGGATGAACATCAACAAAATTTGTCTGCACCGCGACACTCGGACGTGGAAGGAGCTGCCTTCCATATTCAATCCGAGAAGACAGGCACTCAGCGGAAGGGCACAAAGGGAGAGCGACCCCGATGCGAGCATTGCGAAAAAGTCAGACACTCAAAGGAGCTATGTTATGAGATAATTGGCTATCCGGTAGGATGGGTGAAACGCGGATAGCGTGATGGACTACAAGGCGGGCTGCATGAGATGAATGCTCCGAGGCCGAGGGCTGCCCAAGTTTCTCAAGACAACAGTCATGTCCCAGGTTTGACTAAAGGTCAATATGCCAGCTTGATGAAGTATCTCAGCATGGATAGAGAGACAAGTAAGCAGCAGACCTCTGAACCTACGGTCAATATGGCGGGTAAGGTATTTCAAAAACATGCTTGGATTGTTGATTCTGGTGCATCAGAACATATTGTTTCCGACATAAGCTTGTTCCAGGGAACAATTCGAAGTGTGCCCCACCTTCCTGTCAAAATACCGAATGGTGATAGCATATCGGTTCATGGAATAGGCAAAGTTAAATTGGCAAATGATCTCATTTTAGAACATGTTTTGTATATCTCTGACTTCCAATGCAATTTAATTTCGGTGAGCCGCATGACAAGGGATCTGAATTGCTCATTCATTTTTCTCCATGATTGTTGTTTCGTACAGGACCGAACCACGAGGAAGCTGATTGGACTGGGTAGGCGACGCGACAGACTGTACTACTTTGATCTAGTACAAGATGGTGGGATGGTAATGGCTGTACGAAGACAAGAGAGCTTTCAAGTCTGGCATCGACGATTAGGACACCCGTCACAAGAAAAGATGTTACACATGGCTTTTATTCAGAATAAAGTAGGGGGTAAGGAATTATTTCATTGTGATTCTTGCTTACAAGCAAAGCAGACAAGACTTCTATTTTTAGGATTTGGATTCAGGGGAGACTACATAAAAATCATCCCCATGGTATGGACTAAATATGGGCCTTTAGATTTGATCAAATTCTTTTTTTACAGATCTGATGGTCAGAATCTATTAAGGATATTTTCGAGTTTTTATCCAAACATACTCATTAGGGTTCCACCATTTTTCTATATAATCCCAGGAAAAAAAATCATCTACCCTGCTCCCTGCCCGTTCCCGGCCCCTCACCCCCCCCCCCCCCCACTCCTTCCCCGCCGCCCACCCCCCTCCCGTCCTTCCCCGAAGCTCCCCCACCCCACTTCCCCCCCCCCCCCCAGTTCCCGAAGCTCCCCCCTCCTTAATCCAATACCGCAAGAATCCCAGCTCCAACCCATTCAAGTTTGGTCGTTCCCGTTGGATAAACGAACGAGATTGATTAGAATTAGGGTTACCGATTCTCTCTTGGTTCGTTGAGACTTGTGGTGGTTCAATTTATGGGTTTCTGAGTTGGGTGAATCGTGTTAATTTCTGGGTTTGGCGCGGTGTCATTTTATGGATTAGGGTTCATCAATTTTTTATGATTCTTATGGAATTAGAAATTAGAAATGACTCATATGTTGTTTCGACTTCGATTATTATTAGATTGATCGATTTCATGTAGTTCTGATAATTTTGTATTTAAAGATTGGAACTTTATGTTGGTGTTTGGTTATTGTTTGAACTTAGTGCTTAAAATTCTAGCAAAAATTCATAGATGAATGATACCAATATTAAAGTAGAATGATACCAATATCTTAGAACGATGATACCAATATTCGAGAAGAATAAAACCAATACATTCAAATGGTATACATTTTCACTTATAATGGGATACCAATATTTGAGAAGATGAAAACCAATATCACAGTGGAATGAAACCAATATCATAGTAGAATGAAACCAAAGTCATAGTAGAATGAAACCAATAACATAAAAGATGTAAACTAATATCATAATAGAATGAAACCAATATCATAGCAGAATGAAACCAATAGCATAGAAGATGGAAACCAATATCTGAGAAAATGGAAACCAATATTCCCATACTTGTATTTCCATAAATTGTATTATTTTGCTGATATTTTTTTAATTATTTTAATTATTATATTTCCAATATTACCCCTATCCCTTTCAGTGGGGATTACCCATGTCCCCACTGAATTTGAACCCCTGTTTTTAAGTAGTTCAATAAAGACAGTTCATTGTTTTGACATGATTCACTGTGACATATGGGGACCATATCGTGCCACTTCATTGACGGGAGCACGGGTTTTCCTCACAATAGTTGACGATTTTAGTCGCGAAGTTTGGGTTTATCTGATGAAACATAAGTCTGAAGCAGGTGAATATTTGTGCATGTTTTGTGCCATGGTCGATCGACAATTTGGGATGAAAGTGAAGCGAATACAAAGTGATAATGGGGCTGAATTCAAGTCAAATCAAATGCAGCAATGTTATGTGACACATGGCATAGTATTGGAGACAACTTGTGTTGATACACCCCAACAAAATGGTGTAGTAGAACGCAAGCACAGGCACATACTTGAGACTACTCGAGCACTTCGATTTCAAGCTGGTCTGCCGATAGAGTTCTGGGGGGAGTGCATTCTCATGGCGGTTCACTTGATAAATCGATTACCATCCACTGCAACTAGCAACAAGACACCATATGAAGTTTTGCTTGGCAAGCAGGCAACCTATGATCACCTGAGAAGTTTTGGATGCCTAGCATATGCACATCAACGAACTTTTGATAAGTTTGGCGAAAGGGGGAGAAGGTGCATTTTTCTAGTGTATCCGGCTCATCAAAAAGGATATCGTATCTACGGCTTGAAAAATGGACAGATGATAACTAGCCGCGATGTGGTCTTCGTAGAAGACAACTTTCTGTTCACACAAGCTGTGAACGAGGGGGAGAATCAAGGTGGTCGGACTTGGCCATCTCAAGTCGTAGAACGTGAAGAAGTTGATTCAGATGATGAACTCGATGCGACTACATTAATCCCATGTCATGCAGGAAATTTGATTTCTGACAAACAGGTGGAGGAGACGGGTGTGCTCGGGGATGGAAATCAGTTGGGAACAAACACGATTGGCCAAGTAAATCAAGAAGTGATTGCAGTAGATGAGGGCAGAACTCGCCCTACACGAAGCCGCAAGCGGTCTGCTCACTTGGATAATTTTGAAGTAACATTACCACCCTCCATCGCATCACAAGAGCCGACCCAGCCATCAGGCACCTCCACAGTACATCATATGTCCATCTTTATAAGCTATAACCATTTTTCAGGTTCACATAAGGCTCTGCTGGCAGCCATCAATTCTCACGATGAGCAGAAAGATTTTTATCAAGCGGTGAAATATGAGCATTGGAGGCAAGCCATGCGAAGAGAAATAGAAGCTTTGGAAGCAAATGGGACATGGACACTACAGGAATTTTCAAAGGAAAAACGACCAGTTGATTGAAATGGATTTATAAGGTAAAGTTCAAACCGAATGGGGAGGTTGAATGATACAAGGCGCGACTGGTTGCTAGAGGGTTTACACAAGTGGAGGGGATAGATTTTCACGAGACCTTTACGCCAGTGGCAAAGGTAGTGACGTTGCGGTGCTTATTGGCGGTCGCAGTCAAGAACGATTGGTTGGTGCATCAGCTAGACGTGAATAATGCGTTTCTTCACGGAGACTTGGAGGAGGAAGTATACCTAAAAGTTCTACAGGGGTTTGGGAAGGCTGGTGACACTAAGGTCTGTAGACTGAAGAAGTCGTTGTATGGCTTGCGACAAGCATCGAGAAGTTGGTACAACAAGTTTACCAAGGCACTGCTAGAGAAGGGGTTCGACCAGTCAAGGGCGGATCATTCACTGTTCTTGTATCAAAATATTGAGATTGTCCTGATTGCATTGATATATGTTGACGATGTCATCTTGGCAGGTACGAGTCAATCAAAAATTGATGAGATCAAGAGTTTCTTGGACAAGAGGTTCAGGATCAAGGACCGGGGATGTCTAAAATACTTCCTGGGAATTGAGGCGGCAAGGACTTCGCGTGGACTAGTCCTCAGTCAACAGAAGTACACGTTAGACATTTTGAAGGACTGTGGGAAGCAAGCCAGCAGCGTTCCCTATGGAACAAAATCATCATTTAGCTGCAAATGAAGGCAGTGAGATGAGTGATCAGACGAGGTACAAAAGATTGATTGGGCGCTTAATGTATTTAGTTATTACTCGCCCCGATCTTGCCTATGCTGTAGGAATCCTGAGTCAGTTTGTCAGCGATCCTCGCGAAGAGCACATGGCTGCGGCAGAGAGGGTTGTGGAATATTTGAAGGAAACGGCGGGACAATGCATTCTCCTGAGAGTCGATGGTGGAAATGACTTAGTAGCATACTGTGATGCTGACTGAGGAGGTTGTCCCATAACTAGACGATCGTGCACTGGGTACTACATATCTCTATGAGGATCACCAGTGTCCTGGCGAAGCAAGAAGCAGTCGATTGTTGCGCGATCATCGGCTAAAGCTGAATATCGTGCATTAGCCAGCACAGTGAGTGAGATCGTTTGGCTACGGTGGCTACTACGTGAATTGACCATGCCACAACGAAATGTGACATTGCTATTCTGTGATAATCAAGCAGCATTGCACATTGCAATGAATCCGGTATTTCACGAACGGACAAAGCATGTAGAGATGGATTGTTACTTTGTTTGCGAGCATGTGCATTCGAGGGAGATTGTACCGGCAAAGATTTCCACAGTCAACCAGTTGGCAGACATTTTCACAAAGGCACTTGGAAAGGATCGGTTCGCCGAGTTGTTGAACAAGTTAGGCGTGATAAACTTGCACACGCCAACTTGAGGGAGAGTGTTGAAACGCTGTACGCACATGTTCAAGTTGGCGTGATGCATTAGGAAACTGAATATGTGTTTGCAGTTGATTAGGAATGTGTATCTATAGACATACAATCAGAATAGGAAATGTATGGTAGGGAACGTCCAAACCTAAACCTAGACCGACATTGTAAGTTATATATAAGTCGTATTGATCTAATGAGAAGGCAAGCGGCACACAATTTTACATATTACATGTAAATCGAGTGTAGACATTTCCAGGAGCAAAGTTGAAGTCGATAATCTCGTTAAAATTTTACTGTGGTAAAATCTAATGAAAAAAATTCATGATAGAAAAAGAGTACAGGCTCATTATACTGCTTTGTTTAGAAATAGTGCCTAAAATTTGTTGTTTGGTACCTTTCAAAAAATATATGTTGTTTGGTTAAGTGAGCCGACGTGGTAGGGTCGACCTCCTGAATGCTTTTTTTGTATTACTTATTGGATGGAACTTTCCACTTTATGCATGACAAATGACAATAACTTAATTGTCGTTTTCTTTAAATTGATTGGGGTTCAAAATGTACTGATGACCTTCTTGTTCTACTCCAAAAATCAGGAATTGAACATCAAAATTCCCCTTTCCAGTAGCAACCAAAAATGCTCTCTTCCACCAATGGAAGCATCAGCTCTTTCTTACATAACTACTATTCTTCTTCTTCCTTCAACCATTGCCCTCCAATCACTAGTATCCAAGGAAGCAATGATATTTCTCTCAACCACATGATATGCCCTAATTCTCCAACTTTAGATCCCAATAGTGGAATGCCCTCTAACCAGGAAAAAGCTGACCATGTTCTAACTAGAGGCAAAGGTCTCCACTATGACCCTCCCAAGAGGAGATCTGTGAGGAAGGAATATAGGTCGAGTAAGATCTATACAGCTCAGGGGTTAAGGGACAGGAGGGTTAGACTTTCCAAGGAGGCAGCACACAAGTTCTTCAAGCTACAAGACACTCTAGGGTTCGACAAGGCGAGCAAAACCCTAGAGTGGCTAATGAATGAGTCCGGGAAGGCGATCAAGGAACTGGCCAGCTCGAAGACTGTGAGTAGTACTAGTGAGGAGGAGAAGCAATCGCCATTGTTGGTTGGCGATGAGAAGGGAAAACCAGGCTTGGAGAGTACTGTAGTTAACAAGGAGTCAAGGGAAAAGGCACGAGCAAGGGCAAGAGAAAGGACTAGGGCCAAGATCATGAGCAATGATAACAGGTTGGTGATTTTCACGGTTTTTCTTTACTTGGTTTTTCCGTGCTATGGTTTTAGTAACGAGGCCAGCAGCTGTAAATTCGTTCTCAATGGTTAATAAATTTTACCTTTAAAAAAAAACAGGTTGCTAGTTTTCCCTGAAGAAAACTGTGGCATTCTTCTTCAGTGTGACCCCTTGGAACATTTACCAGGTTGGAGTTTGAGCCAGGACTTGGAGGAGGATGATGATGATGATGGGGGACTCTTAGGGTTACATGGTCAAAACCCTTTTGTAGTTGTTGAAGAACCTAGATCTAAACCACCTATGGCTAAAGTGGCAGGAGGAAAGACCATTGTTCATGAGTCAATTTCTTTGACCAATTGGTACACAGATCGTTGACGAAGATTCTTCAAGAGGAATTGATCTGTATAAGGTATGTTCACAAATAAATAAGATCAGCTGGGCCTCTGGAGCTTTACACATTTATTGAAAACAATCTGGTCATATATGAATTTTATGTAATGATTTTATTTTATTGATGTAACATTATTCACTTGTTATTAAATTTCATATGCGTTTTGATGCTAGTTTTAAGTGAATTGAGGTTGTTGATTAGGGAGCGGATTAGGTACGGACCCTAATAAGAGGGTCCCATATCGAACGAGATGGCATCATGGTCGTTCATTAAAAATTTTACAAGGGAGATCCAATGGTTTAAATCATCCAGGGGTATTTTTGTCTAATAATACATTTTTCTCTTTCCTCCTCCGTCGTTCTTGTCTCATTTTCTCTGCTTCTCTCATTTCTCCCTCATTCTCTCTCTCTTCCAAGTTTCAACCCTAATTAAAAATCCATGGTTCTATATCTGACATCGACGACGTTGTCACGAGCTGACGTCGACCACCACTCCAATACCGACAAGGAGCAGGCCAGAGTCCGATTGTGAAGAAGGAGCGACAGTGAGAAACAGCAGACAGATTTTGGTTGGGAAGCCACAACTTCTTACTCCAGAGTCTGATTGAGGTGATTTAAGTTACTGTATGAAGTTGAGATGTACATCTACAATATTATAGTTTATCACTTCTCTAAATTTAGAGAGTAAGAATATCAAAAATATGTTTGAAGTCAAGAGTTGACCGAGTTAGGAGTAGTTATACAGGTTTCGGTTGGGAAGCCACAACTTCTTATTGTAGTGTCTGATTGAGGTGATTCAAGTTGTTGTGCAAAATTGAAATATATATCTACAACTTTAAAGTTTATGACTTCTCCAAATTTGGAGTATAAGGATATTGAAAATATATTTGAAGTTAAGAGTTGACCTAGTTACAAGCGACTGGAAGGTGTTTGGCTCTGGTTTTTTTCTTCTGTAGTGATGGTTAGTTTTTCTTTTCTCCAAATGGCATGCCCGATTATAAGAAATGGCAGGCCCGATAATGACAAAATGGCATACTCGATTATGACAAAATGACATGCCCGGTTACGATATAATGGCATGTTCGGTTACAATAAAATGGCATGCTCGATAATGACCAAATGGCAGGCCAAGTACGATAAAATAGCATGTCAGGTTATGACCAAATGGCATGCCCGGTTACGATAAAATGGCATGCCCGGTTACGATAAAATGGCAGACCCGAGTATGATAAAATGGCATGTTCGATTACAATGAAAAGGCATGCTCCGTAATGACCAAATGGCAGGCTGGCTACGATAAAAAACCATGCGAGGTTATGACCAAATGGTAAGCCCGGTTACGATAAAATGACATGCGGGGTTACGATAAAATGACATGCGCGGTCACGATAATTATATACCAATTTGGTAATATTTAAACATTTATATAAAAAGTTAAAAATTAATTAATTAATTAACAAATTAAAAATAATTAAAGTGTTTTCCGTTCCTTAAAAAAATAAAGTGGCTTCCCTTACAAAATATCCTACGCGCGTGGACTCCACAACAACATCTCAGGCCTTCCTTTCACCCGTCTCGTGTGTGCATTAATCTTTAATTGACATTTTTGTCCCTAACTCCCCCTTTTCCGTCCCGAACAAGAATCCTCTTTCCGTTTCAAATCTAGGCCCTCTTGATTAGTCTTGAAATCCAATAACACACATTGTAACTAGGTTTGGTCTAGCGGCATAGGCGTTGCTTTACTTTAAGAAGATTATGGGTTCATTGTAACTAAGAATAATATTTATCTTTCAAAAAAAATCTAATAACAGACTTGGTAATCTATATATATGATGGAACCGGATATTAGAGCAGGAAAATTCTATTTTGGCATACAATTAATAAGCCCCGTTTAATTTGTTCAAGGAAACAATTAATTATGAAGTGCTCCACAATTCATTCACTGTAGGTCATAGTATTCATACTCATTAAACTCATGTTCGAGTTTGGTCGAACGTGAACAACAAATCTCTATTGTACTTCATCCGTACCTTCGTTCGGCTGCTTGCCTTGTGAGAAGACGTTGGTTGGGATATAGAGAAGACCTTCGAAAGACCAATTTACATATGGAGTAGGCTAACTAATTAACTCGTCAAATTCTCTTACTGCTTTAATTGATACGGCTAATGTTTCTTAGGTCCGGATCACATTTCATTTGAAAATAAACAATGTGATGCATGTTCTTCAGAAACTAGAACAAAATGACATAAATTATACCAACTTGGTTAGCTGAGTTGGCCAGGATCGTCCATTAAAAAGGAGGGGACGAAGTTTAAATCATCTCCACCTCCATTCCTCTTTACCTATAAAAAGGACAGGAATTTCATTAGGATATTAATTTCCTGTTTCGTTCTCAAGTAATTGAATATGCAAAAATTAAGCATGGGAACCTTGCAATAATCATAATTTTGGGCCTTTTTGGATCCAACCAATCTGAGACAGAGTCAGATGGGGCTCAGTTGGGAGCTGTAAATGTTTAACCAATTTCAAAGCAATCAAGTTCTCACAACTGCAACTATCAATGATCAAGCTGCGAAATGCTTTACCAACTCGGCAACTCGCTTCAAAAATTTGCTCGCGGTGACTCACATCTTCATGTTTGGAGGAACATAACGTACGTTGGACCATGTATACATCTTCTTCTTGCTCGTCTTCGCAAACATCATCAGCTTCGTAAGACTGCTCTTCTTTCCCTGTGTCTTTCTGTTCATCCTCTGGTGCGGTATCAACCATCTGTACTGGTCTGCGGCTTGATCGCACATATAATATGTACTAGATCGCGGACGCTGGTAAGGGTTCTGGCTTTCTTGTCGGATGGCTGGTCGGGGATCTGACTTAGCATGCTGCACCGTGTTGGATGGAACATGTGGTTGAGAGGATATAGGCTCAGGTGCACGCTACTGGATGACTCCAGGCGTGCGTGGTTGATTCTATTTCCAAACTTCCATTGAAAGTTAGAATTTCAGCCTTGATTCGGTAACCATCATAATCATCTCGGCGATGGGCTCGTCCAAGGTATGATTGGATAGCGGCTCCAGGATCTGCTGGAGAGAAGCACGTGTCTCATGTACAGCCTCTTCTAGATCGGAGAAGCGTTGTTCAAGGCTGCGGGATATTGATTCACTTGGGATTCTTCGGCCCTGGTTCCGGCAGCGAGATGGGTTGAAGGCAACGAAAGCGAATCGAATTGCAAATGGTAGAAAAGTTGCACGAACCTTTGCTCTGATACCGACTGATGTAGAACAAAACTGGTGAGTAGGAGAAGTTTATTGACGTATGAATGGACGATGGATTGATTTCGTTCAATCGGACGAATAAACAACACAGCATAACACAATAACCTAAGATTACTAAATAAGAAATTTATTTGTTAATTTCTGTAATGAATGTCACAATATATGTAGGGATGGTAGAAATACCCATACCCTGAGGATCGGACCCTATCCTTACCCCGTGGATCGAGGGTATGTTGACTTTGACTGGGTCTATGATAGGGTATGGGTATGAGTTCACTTTTCGAGGTGGGGTCTAGGGTAGGGTATAAATCCTATGAATTCCTACCATACCTTTACCCTTTTACCCTAATTTGGACTCTATCCTAACTAGACCCTACTTAAACCCTAAGTAGACCCTTCTATTTTTAAATTTTACTTACAAATTGTAATAGAGTTCTCAAATATTATGGAATATGTTCCATGATATCGACTCCGAAATTTGAAGTATATATAATTTTAATTTTCTTTATTGATATACTAGATATTTCATGATTAATCTTCACATATTCATTATGATTTATTTAAAATTTATATAAAGAATTAAAATTTTATATTTAAAATTATCAAAAATGTCTTGCATTTAATTCAAGGGTCAGACCCTGCAGGACCCCGTAGACCCTGCGGACCCTGAAAGTAAGGGTTTGGGTCTAATAATGAAATTTGTCGAGGGTCTAGGGTAAAGTAGGGGTCTAACTTTCCAAACTAGGATATGGGTAGGATGCTACCAATATCCTACCTTACCCTACCCTACCCTACCCATTACTATGCCTAAATGTACGAAGGACTCCCTTTATATAGGGTGAGAATATGAAGGGGTATTTTTAGCATGGGAAGAGGCTTTATCTAGATGCAGTAGTAGTAATAAATAAGGCGGAGTAAAAGGGAAGAAAGTAGTAGATATATTATCAACGTGCATTGCATTAGGTATGGTGCTAGATGCATCGCATCAAGTACCCAATCCATTCTCAAACAAAAGCTATCATCTTGAATTCTTGAAAATAGAACAGAATTAAATATTAAAGATTAGTTGTCTTAGTGAATGTCCAGGTACCAAATTTTATAGACAAAGAGAATAAAGGTGAGGAAATTTAACCATGTTCTCTTTTCCTAGGGAGGGTCTTGAACAATCTAGCCGGTAACATTAGCTAAACGGCGAACCTGGAGAGCTTTCAGGGCAAGTGAAAATAACTCGGAAGCTGTTCTTGAAATGACCATTCGAAACAAGGTAGAATTAGGGATGGCAAAAAGACCCAGACCCAGTAGATCAGACCCTTACCCTACCTCATGGATCTAGGGTCTATGGGTCTTGGGTAGGGTTTGGATTTGGGTCTATCTATTTAGATAGGGTACAGGTCTGGATAGGGTCCATATAAACCCAGACCCAGATCCTACCCATAGACCAATTAATTAAACTCTACCCTAATTAGATCCTAGTTAAACTCTAGTTAGATCATACTTAGATCCATATTTATTATATTGCTAAGATAATTATAATACAGCCGTAAAAAGAATAAGCGCACAAAAAAACTAATATAATACTATTTTTTAAATCTAAATGTCAAATATTATACGACTAATTAAGTAATTAAATTTTTTGGTTAGACACAGAAACTACCGAGAAAGTTAGATTACAAGAACAAGAAGATGATCGAGAAGATTTGTTCAGAAGTCGCTTGAAAATTTAGAAAGAAATTATTTTGAAGTTGAAATTTTATATTATGCAATAACACTTATAAGTTTTAGTTTTTGATTGACGAGATAGCCGTATGTATTTTATTTTATGTTCAACCAGTTGGTTTATAGTTTATTCTCAACTTTAATTTGAGATTAGCATTTTATTACATAGACTTTGATTTTTTCTTTATTTGTTATTTGGATTATATTGAAATAATAAAAGTTTCTTGTAAAGTAATTATAAAAAAGATATAATGTTAAAGGGTCGGACTCTACAGACCCTGTAGACCCTGGGTCTCCTGGAGGGTAGGGTATAGGTCTAACAATAAAAAATTTGCAGGGTTGAGGATAGGGTGTGAGTCGAACTCCAAAAACTAGAGTATAGATTGAGTCGTACCAATACCCTACTCGGCCATACCTATTGCCATAGGTAGAATGCAATTCCTCCGAAGTCTAATTTCATATTTCCGCTCAAACAACCTCAAAACAAAAAAAGGTACATGGTGTTTTGGTTACTATGTCCAAGCTTATAAGTTAGACCTAGATTTGACCACTTACCTACCTAACAGCACAATACGTAATAATAAATTGACGAAAATACATGGTTTAATCTATAGTATGTGTATTTCTCAAAAAAAAATTCATAGTATGTGTAATTATGTTGTAAAAGTTTACTTTAAAAAAACTTAAATTTAACCGAATCTGTCCATGATACCATGGAAAACCTTTCGTTCTCAATCTTTCATGTAAACCGGAATATCATTAATTCTCGTGTACACTTTTTCTCAATTTGTTGTCTTCAATCAGTCATACATGATACATCTACGTATGCAGGTTTCGCCTTTTCGCCTTCTGGATGTTTTTCAAATGTAGCTGAAACTTGGACTTCCTTATATCTGAACAAAAATAATCTTATATAAAATTGAATCATATCCAAATATATATTTATTTTGGTCCAAATTACATGGTATCTAAATATCTTCTAAACCGACTAATCTGATTTCAGTCGAATAAGATAGCAAAAGACGGCAAAAATATTCTCGACAAATTTTAACAAACGTGTTCTGAAACATCTTTTTTTATATTAATGTATACCAACTCTATCTTTTTTCTTGATTCTTTTGTCTAGACATAGTGCCTAGTCTGTTAGATTAATTATGTTGTTTGGTTAAGTGATCGTACATGGTAGGGTCGACCTCCTGACCGCCTTTTATATCATTTATTGGATGAACTTCCCCTTTATGCATGACAGTAACTTAAATTGTCGTTTTCATCTAAATTCAAGTGGCAACGAATTAGATTTATTTATAAAAATTTTGAGTTTAATCTTTACAAATATAAAAGACTTTATTAGGAGCGTCACCTCGAAATAGCCCGTCAAAACTCGACTTTGAATTGAGTACCAAAGTTTAACTACAAAGAACTTAATTGTCGTTTTCTTTAAATTGTTTAGGGTTAAAAGTTTGTTGATGAATACTCCAATAATCCATCCCCACTTTTCCTTCTCAATTTCGCAATCAGTAATTAAACATCAAGATTCCCCTATCCAATAACAACCAAAAATGCTCTCTTCCACCAATGGAAGCATCAACTCTTTCTTACATAACTACCATTCCCCTTCTTCCTTCAATCATTGCCCTAATTAAAAACCTCTAAATCCCAACGCTGAAATGCCCTCTAGCCAGGAAGAAGCTGACCATGTTCTAACTAGAGGCCAAGGTCTCCACCATGACCCTCACAAGAGGAGATCTGTGAGGAAGGAATATAGGTCCAGTAAGATCTACACAGCTCAGGGGTTAAGGGACAGGAGGGTGAGACTCTCCAAGGAGGCAGCACACAAGTTCTTCAAACTACAAGACACTCTAGGGTTCGACAAGGCGAGCAAAACCCTAGAATGGCTAATGAATGAGTCCGGGAAGGCGATCGAGGAACTGGGCAGCTCGAAGACCGTGAGTAGTTGTACTAGTGAGGAGGAGAAGCAATCGCCATTGTTGGTTGGTGATGAGAAGGGGAAACCAGGCTTGGAGAGTACTGTAGTTAACAAGGAGTCAAGGGCAAAGGCAAGAGCAAGGGCAAGAGAAAGGACTAGGGCCAAGACCATGAGCAATGATAACAGGTTGGTAATTTTCACGATTTTTTCCCACTGGATTTTGCTGTGTTAGGCTTTTAACGGGGCCAGCGGCTGCAACCACGTTCTCGGTGATTAATAAATTTTACCTTTCAAAAAAACAGGTTGGTAATTTGCCCTGAAGAAGACTGTGGCATTCTCCTTCAATGTGACCCCTTGGAGCATTTACCAGGTTGGAGTTTGAGCCAGGACTTGGAGGAGGAGGAGGAGGATGATGATGATGATGGGGGACTCTTAGGGTTGGATGGTCAAAACCATTTTGTAGTTGTTGAAGAACCTAGATCTAAACCACCTAGGGCTAAAGTGGCAGGAGGAAAGACCATTGTTCATAAGTCAATTTTTTTGACCAATTGGTTCGCAGATAGTTGATGAAGAAGATTCTTCCAGAGGAATTGATCTGTATAAGGTATGCCCACAAGTAAATAAGATGAGCTGGGCCTCTCTATTTCTTGAGCTTTACATCTTTACTGAAAATAATCTGGCCATATATGAATTTTATGTAATGATTTTATTTTATTGATGTAACATTTTTCACTTGTCAAAATGAAATTTCATGTGTTTTGATGCTAGAGTTTTAAGTGATTTGAGGTTGTTGATTAGTCTTGAAATCCAATTGCAGCCTTGGTAATTATGCCTACTGCCTGATACATTTGGTTTCGTCTCTATTTGACTAGAGACAATTTCTTTGTTTTCATTCACAGTGAGACCTATTAAACTAGTATGCAGATACTCATTGAACAGATTAATACATGTTCGATTTCGGTCAGACGTGAACAACAAATCTCTAGTGTACTTCGTTCATACGTTCATTCGGAGTGCACTAATCAATTAACTCGTCAAATTCTCTACTGTTTTAATTGTTGTGGCTAATATTCCTTAGGTACGATACCCACTTTCATTTGAAAATATACAATGTGATGCATGTTCTTCAGAAACTAGAACAAAAGGACAGAAATTTAACCAAACTTGGTTAGCTGAGTTGGCCAAGACCGTCTCTTAAAAGGAAATGAAGTTCAAATCATATCCACCTCCATTCCTCTTTACCTATAAAAAAGGACAGGAATTTCGATAGGATATTAATATCATGTTTCGTTCTCAAGTACTGAACCATGCGAAAATTAAGCATGGGAACCTTGTAGTGATCATAAAGGAAGGAGGAGTTGCCATTTTCTTTTTTCTTACCTTGATTCAGCAGTTTTTTTGGTTAAAAATAATATATAGGAATTTTTTTTACTGAGAGAGCTATTGAAAATGCAGTATAGTTAAACACTAGTTTTTCTTTCGAGGATTGTTAAATTGGAAAAACTTTGTTATATTTCAAGCTCAAATCTGGATTAGTCGATTCAGTAAGTGTACGAATACCGAACGGTACAAACCAATTCAATCATTGGAGGAGTTGGTATTGAAAGAGGAGAGAGATTTGCCTTTTCTTAAAAAAAGATTGACCTTTTCTTAAAAAAAGATTGGCCTCTGACCCTTTTATAACATCTGTTATTTATTTAATTATATATGAACTTAAGTTCCGATTGAAAATGCACATAAATTCAAAATTATTTCATGGCTATTTACTGTAAATAATATAAATGTTCTATATGTTTTCCCAAGGGGATAATATAGAGGAGTCAAAGTATTTAATAATATAAAGAAGAATTGATAAATTTCCAGTTTTTGTAGTTATAAAAAATATAGAGGAGCTAATAATTTATATAGCTATACAAAGATTTAGAATGTCGGGGGTCAGTTGAAAAAAATCCAAAAAAAAAAATCTCATGGATATTGGGCCAAATCAATGTCAGTCGAGCCGAATTTTTCCCCTCTATTTTCTTATTTTTTAATACACTTTGTTTTAGTGAATATGTTAACACTTTACCTTAAATTTATCTCTTTTCGTACGATTTTAAAATCCATTTTCATAAAGTTTTAATGGTACATTAATTTACAATTTCTCAAATTTCAGACCTCGTCGACAATTTGTAGACTCGATATGATTAGGATGATAAATCGGGGGATATGTAGCTCTGCTGATAAAAAGGTTAGAAAACTACAGGTGATTTGATTTCTATGAATCTAGATAATACAAGTGATTTGATTTCTATGAATCTAGAGATATATATATATATATATATATATATATATATATATCTTAAAATGATAATCCGGTAGATTGTTTACAAAATTTTGTACTGACTAAATGTTTGAAAAAAAATCTATAGGCAAATAAGAAAGAAAAAAGTTCACTTTAGTATTTTGTAGTATCACGGATTCTCACTTAAGTACCTTGTGGTATAAAACGCATAGAACAGCTCCAACTTGTTTCAATTTTTATCAAAAATACGTCCCGGGTAGCTTGCCCGCAATTTTTTTTCAAAACGACGCAGTTCGTTGTCCTACGTGGGTTGCCACGTCATAAATTCATGTAATGAATTTTTTATGACATGGATTGTAGTAAATTACCATTATAATACCACATTTAATTGTACTTTTTCAAAAAACTCCCAATCTCTCCTAAAAAGAACATCTTCTTCTTCCTCTCCCCTATCTGCCCTCTCCATATTCAAAACTAAAAAAAAGCCAAATAAAAAAGAAACCAAGACCCATTCTGGAAATCACATTAACCTAGACCTGGCCATGAATTGAATCCGATTCGTGATTTGATTCGATTCGATTCGATTCGACAATAATTCGATTCGTCAAAAAGTTCGATTCGAATTCGTCATGATAAGGATTGAATACGGTTTAAGTTTTTTGTAATTTGTCAAACCGGCGAATTCAATTCGAATTTGTATCGAAAATTCGATTCGAGTTAAATTCGTATCGAATTCGTATCAAATTCGATTCGAATTCGTAAAAAATTCAAAAAAGTGGGGGAGGGGCTCGGGCGGGAAGTTTTTAAAAAGGAGGGTTTGAATTTTGCTGACATCAGCGCTTGCGTCAACGCCATGGGCAAATTACCATTTTTTCTTACCTTTTTTTTGTTACCTTTTTAATCCACAGGTTACCGTTTTTTTACTGTTTGTACTTTTATTTTTTTTATAATAAATTCAAAATTTCTTCCATACTCTATAAATACCACCTTTTATTCTTCAAATTTTACACATTCCAATCTCAATTCTCTACTTCTCTTATTGAAATATCAAAAAAATTTAAACTTTTTCAAAAATATTGCAAAAATATTCAAAATATCCAAAAAAAATTAGAAATTTTAGAAAATTTTAATTAAGTATTAAAATTATAGAATTAATTCGAATTCGATTATAATTCGATTCGAATTCAAAAATTCATAATTCGTATCCGATTCGTATTTTGAAGAATTAAATATGGTTTAATGTTTTGATAAATTCGAATTCGTCCAAATTCGAACCGTGGTGAGGTCTACATTAACCCCATTATCTACACACTAAGCAACTACTAGCATCAATGGCCTCATCCCAAACTCAACGCATGGACTTCTTTCCGGTGGCCCTTCACGGCCGCCCACACCATCTGACTACATCACCAGCTTTCGGGGGATTCGCCTCCTCGACGACTCCCACGTCTCCCCCTACGATGAACGGGTGGGTCGTATCCAACCCTAACCCTAGGCGGTAGATGAGGGCGAGGAGCATCTGGTGGAGTGGGTGACGGCGCTGGTGGAGTACGCGATGAGGGTGGACCCGTGTGGCCCACCAAAACCTGCTATTGCCTTCTCCTCTGCCCCACTCGCCTCCCCTTCAACTGCCGCCCATCCACTGGCGCGCATCCCAAATCGGCCGCCACTGTCCTCTCCTCCTCTCAATTCTCCCTCCCCAGACCCAGCCCCCCAAAGACGACAACGTCGAGCCAGGAGGTGGGAGGTGGGGTTCTCCATGCGGTGGTTGAGGCAGTATATCCCACCGGAGTACACCTTAAGAGAGGGAGGGACGAGGAGGAGTACACCTTGGCGAGGGAGGGAGGGTCGAGGAGGAGTACACCTTGTAGCCGGAAATTAAACCCATCTTGTTCATTGGGCTAGGGTTGATGCAACGACAAAATAGGGGTTTGGATTGGGGATTAGCTATCTGATTTTAATAGATGGAAGAGAGAGAGAGAGAGAGACGGGGGGAGGAAGGAGAGGAGTTTGGGATTGAGGTTATGTTTAATTTAAAATTATAAACAAATGTGGTACTATTTGATTATTTACCACTAGTCACGTCATTAAAAATTCATCACATAGACAGACAACGTGGCAATCTACATAGGACAACGAACTGCGTCGTTTAAAAAAATCGTAGGGAGCTACCCGGAACCTATTTTTGATAAAACTTGAAACAAGTTGGACCTGTTCTATGCGTTTTATACCACAGGGTATCTAAGTGAGAATCCGTGATACTACAGGGTACTAAAATAAACTTTTCTCAATAGGAAATTAAGAGATGAAGAATAAATATATTTTATATTCTCTTCTTTAAAAGAAATCTCTTCCTTGGCAAGCAAGAACCTGGTGACTTAAGAAGACTTGATTCAACTGTAAAAGGACAAGCCGAATACAAAAGAAATTGCAAGATGAATGTCTTCATTAAGTTCAAAATGAGTTGCAGAATATTTTCAAGTAATTCAAAGGCGTTATGGTTTGCAAAATCTTCAAATTGCAATCATAACGCCTGCATCTTTACCCAAAATATTACAGTTTGAAGATTTCGTAAACCATAACGGCTATGAATTACTTGAAAAGTATTATGCAACTCATCTTGTATTTAATGATAACATTCAGATAAGGAAGGAACGCCTTGCATTTTGACTTCGGGCCAATCGACGGCTGGTATCGCTTTCTGTCATTCGGAGAACTTACCTAACCTGCATTAGACATTGGCTTTGTTTAATTTCTACACATGAATAGACGTGCCCGATTCTGCAATTTGATGATGCGACGTCAAGAAGCGGCCAGGACGAAGGCGTTCGGTGATCAGGCGTAATGCCGATCCCTGGAAGTCGCTGGCGGTGTTTGCCATGTTCATTCGTCTCTTAGGGGCCTTGGTTTTCCTGGTTTAACTTCCTTTGGACAAACAAGTCCTCGATGACTACTTCATAGAGTTGCAAAACGCAGGGCAAGTTGTTTTGGAGTAGTGCAGGATTCTTTACCGGGAAACTGGAATAGGATTTAAGTACTATAATACAATGTATACGTGTGTTACTTGATGGTTTCACAATGAGAAATGGCAGATATATGTTTGTCGGTCAACCATTTCTCATCGTGAAACCATCAAGTAATACGCTAGCCCGAACTATGTATCTTTTCTTCATCCAACTATGCATCTCATGTATTCTAGGAGATGCAACTGCAGGAAAACTTGAGCAAAATAAATTTGAAACTTGTGACCAGCAAAGGCCAAAATATTCGGAGAGCAAGTAAACCGAGGAAGAAATGTTAATTGCAAGTGCAAATGGATGACAGAACGAAGTCCTTATGAATCCTGTTACCTCCCTGTCATCAGTTAACGCCGTAGACTGCCATCCACCAACAGCAATATCAACCTATAATTAGGCACAAAACATAAATCTACTGCATAAGGATTCAAAACGATGAAGTAGATTCAATTGATAGGCTTCGAGAAAATGTAAACAAATCATGTGCCTCACAGATTCGAAGTTATGAATCACATTATATCTCTCTGACCAAAGACAGGGCAAGTCACCGGTGAACTGAAGAATTTCAGAAACTAAGTAGAAACTTGAACTGCTCGACCAGTTTCTTTAAAGATGTACACTTCTGATTCTAACCTATTGAGAAATCTCTGAACATAAAAAGATGCTTGGGGATGGTGTTTCTCAAATTGATCCGAGTGAACTATAAAAGCACGATTCTGAAAAACAAACCTTGGACACATATGCACGATACTAACAACAAATGCTCAGTATAGCATGTTAACAAAAGGTAGGTAATAACTGATTTGCGTACCAATGTGAGACCAGAAAGGCCTTGAACAGGGATAGGCTGTGATCTTGGTTGGGTATCACCCGTCCCAAGCTGCCCATATTCATTATTTCCCCAGGCCCACAATGTTCCATCTTCTTGAAGTGCTAAATTGTGGAATGCCCCAACCGCAATGAGGCTCACCTTATCAAGGCCCTGTACCCGAACTGGAACCGATATTTGTTTTCTAGAGAAAGGACAAAACAAGCTTTCTGCATTTTCACTATGTATGTCCTTTTACCTACAAAATAAATTTTAAAACACGAATAGAAGGGAAGGACAGCATACCCCAGGCATAAGCACGGCCCTGATCATCAACAGCCAAGCAATGCCACCCGCGAATCGCTGCCTAAAGAGAGAGGCCACGGACTTATTACTTGTACAGAACAGACAGTTACGCCTCCGAGGAAATCAGCAATCTCAATTGAGAAAAACAAGAGTATAAATGATACTTTTCCATTTACCTGAACAATGTTGGCATTAGCAAGAGCCTTGACCTGGCTCGGAACATTCTCAGTCTTGGCCTCCGGTGGGTGTCCCAAAGTCCCTCTCTGGTTCCAACCCCATGTATTCAACTGACAACTAAAGGTTTCGGCTCGATAACTCAGAAAGCAGAAAACACAAAAATGAGGTCAACATTGCATACTCCATCCATCGAACTCGAGTGTCAGAGCTAACACCCGTCATCTTACACCATGAAGTTCTTCGAACATCAATCATTGAATGCTCACACCACGACTCCGCTTGTTTCGATCTTTCAAAAATGTAATGTCTTTCACTCCACATTTTCCTAGCAATAGAAGCGAGCCATACTTCAAGTTAGGTTCGGTAATTTGAAGAAACTTTTCTGTTAGTTTCCGCCCAAACGTTTTTCCCATCCGGTAAATGAATTCCCACGTCTTTTTACGGAATCGTTTTCCACCAGTGTCTCTCGCTATGGAATTCTCCTTTTCGTCCCACCTAATTAGCCACCCCTTATGTAAGGCCCGTGATTTGACCGACTGTCTCCACAGACCAACACATGTCTTTTTCAGCGTATTTTGTCCTCACTCACACGCATCCCGAAAAATTTCTCAAGAAGTCACCCATCCTGATCCTACTCCCGGCCAAACGCGTTTAACCTTAGAATTCTCTCAAGATGTATGCCAAAAAAGAAGGTGCACCTTGTTGATATGGATAACCAAATCAAATCACTTAAGGCTTTCAGACAAACATATCATTTTCGGGTATCATACCTTACCAGAAAAAAATATATTTCGATACTCAAGTTCACAGTGCCCTCAAATCAATGCGGATTTATCAGATTTGCTAATAGTTTATGTTCGCAGGTCGCAGTTTCCAAGTTTCCAGTACTCTTTTGAAATGCGTAAAAAGTGAATTTATTGAATTGTCACTTGACACTTCTTAATATTTGGAACTTATAAACTAATCACCCGTTTAATTTGTGAATTTGTCACTTTTTTTTTACATTTAGAATATTATGATTAGAGTAAGTGAATTACTTTGGACTATTTTGAATTGCTAATAATTTCTTAGGCATAGTTGCGTATCCAAGTAGGAGTATAAAAGTCAAAATATTTTTGTTCGGGTTATGGATCTGGACCAGACCCAAACCGTATTTTTGGTTCAGATTGGGTTCGGATTGGGTTCGAATTCGAAGAATAAATAGTTTGGTTCGAATCTTTATTTTCTTACTTTTTTGGATCTCGGTTTTAGTGGTTCGGATCGGGTTAGATCGGGTCGAACCAAACATTCACTCCTACTGATAACTAGTCACTCAAAATTTTGTAATTACTTAGCCGTGATATACCTAATTGTTGGTTATTGGCTTTTGTAATTTTTCGACCACTTTTTCTTCCTCCTGTAAGGACGGACATGCGTAGGTTAATATGGATGATCGGACTATCGAGCAAGGATATGCAGGATGTAGAGATATTTTTTGAAAAATACTACTCTAAATCTCTAAATATCCAAAATTCCATTTCTGTTATGAATTAGTTAGACGAGAAAAAGTAAAGACAAAACCCTAAAAAAATAAAGTCGATCAAGAGAACCGCAAAGGGAAAAAACAAAAATTCAGAAAAAATTGACTTTAGTATCCTAGTTTGTGTCTAAATGTACTCAAATGTAAAACCGTCAAATCACGTCCAACCGAGATGAGGTAAGAATGAAATTCCTTCCGAGTCCAATGCCAAATTTCGGCTCAAACAACCTCATATCAAACAAGATACATGTTCATATTTTTCACAATGTTCAATAGCAGACTACATCTCTCTCCCTTTGTGGAGCTGTCTCTCTCCCTTTGTGGAGCTGTTTTCTAGGGCTTTAGTCCCTCCTCTTCTACCTTTTCCCAGTACTGCCGTCTCCTTCCCTAAGCTTCATCCCTTCCATCCTCCTAACGCCCAGCGACCCTCCATCCTTCACCTCCCACCACCTCATCTTCGTCTGTATCTCGCCTTCCTGCTCGCTTCGCCAGACCTCGACTTCCGTCCTTCGTTTGCCGTCTCGACGCCATCGCTCACCACTCGCCTCCTCGTCAACTCGCCTCACCGTCGCTCAACCGTCAAGAGGCTCGTTGTCATCTCGTCGTTCTTTCCTCCAGCCTCACCTCTCCGATCTCAACTTCACCGATCTCGCTGCTTCAGTTGCCTCCGACCTCCATCACCGTCGTCGGTATCCGTCCCAACAGTCCTCGGTATCCGTTGCTGCTTCTGTTGCTTCCCTGCTCAATCGCCTGGCCTGATCTGCACGGCTGGACTTCCTTGAGGTCCTCGGTGGTCGCCGGGGAGGATGGTCGAGTCAGATCTCCTCCCCGGTTGGTTCTCTGTTATTTTTGTTTGGCTTTTTATTTATTTCTAGTATGTATTTGTTACTTTCGGTTAGTTCTGTCTTTGTGTGTTTGCTTTTGCTCTCAAGTCACATGTGTTTAGTGGCTGCGTCGGGCTTTTGCTCTTTTGTTTTCTGCTTATGCTTTTGCTTGGATTGTCTTTCTTCTGTTCAGAGATCCTTTCAGATTTCGTTGCATGTTCGATGGTTGCAGGTGGAGAACTTTGTCTTGGTCGATTTACGTCGACCTTGGCTCTCATCTGAGTGTTTTGCATTCAGATGCCTTCTTGACGATGTCTTGAGGTTATTGGCCGAAGCTTACTTGGGCAGATCTCCGCCCCGGTCGTCGGCCTTAGTGCTCTATTCGACCACCCATCGCTCTCCCCTGTGTCACCTTGCTGTCATCGGACTGGCTTTCGTTTTCTGCTTGGTTTTCTTGTCTTGTTTTTGTATTTCTACTTCGATTTCGTGTCTTGTGTTTGTAATTCATTTTTAATATAGGCCTCGCGCCACTTTTTCCGAAAAAAAAAAAACAAGATACATGTTCATAAATTATATGGTAAGAATAACACACAATACACAAAATTTAAATGAAAATCTTCAATGAAGAAAAATATCACGTCCAACTGACAATTTACTACCTAATTCAAATCGGTACAAAGTACAATGTTTAAAAAAATTCTCAAACATCACATTTCAATATATATATATATATATATATCCGAGTTCAAATCACAACAACATGCGACAAATACCATAACTTTCGGAGAAAAAAATAAAACCAAAACAAGGAGTCCTCAACGGGTGTTTTGATTACCGTATCCAAACTTATAAGTTAAATCTAGACTTAACCAAATATTGTCCAAGATCCCATAGAAAATCTTTCGTTCGCAATCCTTCATGTTAAGCGGAATATACTTAATTCTCGTGTACACTTTTTCTCAACTGGTGTCTTCAATCAGTCGTACGTTGTATGTACGTATGCAGGTTTCGCCTTCTCGCCCTCTGGATGTTAGTCATATATAGCTGAAACTTAGACCTCCCTGTATTCGGGAAAAAAATCTCAGAATTCCCTTTTGTTTATGTTAGAAAATTTAAACATTTTTTAGATTGATTAATCAAATTAGATATGATCACAAGGTATTTTGCCTAGTGGTATAAGTTGTAAGACGATTTGACGGATGTCTCCTTTTCAAATCCTGCAAAAGTGTAATTTTTGGTGTAAAATTTTTTTTAAAAAATATGATCACAAAGGACAGCAACGTTTTCCTTACCGGGTTTTAATACAAGTTTGATCTAAAAATTTAAATTCAAAATATCTTGTTAAATAGAAAAAATTTGCTCCTTATTTTATATGAATGTATACCAACTCAATCTTTTTCCCTGCTTCCTTTGTCTAGACATAGTGCCTAGTCTGCTAGATTAAATTTGTTGTTAGGTTAGTGAGAAACAATGGTGGGGTCGACCTCCTGACCGCTTTTTGTATCATTTATTGGATGGAACTTTTTGCCCTTTATGCATGACAATAACTTAATTGTCGTTTTCTTTTAAATTGATTAGGATTTTTTTTTATTCAATAGAGCCTCGTCCGTCAAAATCTCTTACTAATTGTGTTACAAGGCCAAATATCTTTTGTTGGTGATCTCCTTTTTCTACTCCAAAAATCATCCCCTTTTTTCCTTCTCAAATCCCAATCAGGAATTATACATCAAAATTCCTCTATCCAATAGCAACCAAAAATGCTCTCTTCCACCAATGGAAGCATCAACTCGTTCTTACATAACTACTATTCTTCTTCTTCTTCTTCTTCTTCTTCCTTCAACCATTGCCCTCCAACCACTTGTAGCCAAGGAAACAATGACATTTCTCTCAACCACATGATATGCCCTAATTCATCAACTCTAGATCCCAATATTGGAATGCTCTCTTACCAGGACAAAACTGACCATGTTCTAACTAGAGGCCAAGTTCTCCACCATGACCCTCCCAAGAGGAGATCTGTGAGGAAGGAATATAAGTCCAAGAAGATCTACACAGCTCAGGGGTTAAGGGACAGGAGGGTTAGACTTTCCAAGGAGGCAGCACACAAGTTCTTCAAGCTACAAGACACTCTAGGGTTCGACAAGGCGAGCAAAACCCTAGAGTGGCTAATGAATGAGTCTGGGAAGGCGATCGAGGAACTTGGCAGCTCGAAGACCGTGAGTAGTTGTACTAGTGAGGAGGAGAAGCAATTGTCATTGTTGGTTGGTGATGAGAAGGGTAAACCAGGCTCGGAGAGTACTGTAGTTAACAAGGAGTCAAGGGCAAAGGCAAGAGCAAGGGCAAGAGAAAGGACTAGGGCCAAGACCATGAGCAATGATAACAGGTTGGTAATTTCCACTATTTTTTCTCACTAGGTTTTGCCGTGTCAGAGTTTTAACCGGGCCAGTGACTGCAACATCATTCTCGGTGATTAATATATTTTAACTATAAAAAAAAACAGGTTGGTAATTTGCCCTGAAGAAGACTGTAGCGTTCTCCTTCAATGTGATCCCTTGGAGCATTTACCAGGTTGGAGTTTGAGCCAGGACTTGGAGGAGGAGGATGATTATGACGGGGGACTCTTACAGGTAGATGGTCAAAACCCTTTTGTAGTTGTTGAAGAACCTAGATCTAAACCACCTATGGCTAAAGTGGCAGGAGGAAAGACCATTGTTCATGAGTCAGGTTTTTTGACCAATTGGTTCGCAGATAGTTGATGAAGATTCTTCCAGAGGCATTGAACTGTATAAGGTATGTCCACAAAATTTTTTTTTTTGGAGGTGTATGTCCACAAGTAAATAAGATGAGCTGGGCCTCTCTATTTTTTGAGCTTTACATCTTTATTGAAAATAATCTGGCCATATATGAATTTTATGTAATGATTTTAATTTATTGATGCAAGATTTTTCAGTTGTGATTTCATGTGTTTTGATGCTAGAGTTTTAACTGATTTGGGGTTGTTTATTAGTCTTGAAATCCACTTGCAGACTGTTCTTCAGAAACTATAACAAAATGACATAAATTTAACCAGCTTGGTTAGCTGAGTTGACCAAGACCGTCCTTTAAAAAGTAGGAGATGAACAAATAGATTTGTTCCAGATAGCGTCTATCAATGTGGTGCATATTTTTTATAGACGTTATCTGATACTTGGATTATATTTTGGTGAACAAATTTGGTGAATACACACTTTACTTATAAAAATATAAAAAGTAGGAGATGATGTTCAAATCATCTCCACCTCCATTCCTCTTTACCTATAAAAAAGGACCGGAATTTCGATAGGATATTAATATCATGTTTCGTTCTCAAGTACTGAACTATGCCAAAATTAAGCACGGGAACCTTGTAGTGGTCATAAAGGAAGAAGCGGTTGCCATTTTCTTTTTTCTTGCCTTGATTCAGCAGTTTTGTTTTGGTACAAAAATATATAGGAGAAATTTGACCGAAAGAGCTATTGAAAACAGAGCATTGTTAAACACTTTTTTTTGCATGGATTGTTAAACACTTATTGAATTTTTTTTGTCACATTTTATGTTCAAGTCTGGATTAATTGACTTAGTACGGGCATTACAAACCAATTCAATTATTGGAGGAGTTGGTTTTGAAAGAGAAGAGAGATTACCTTTTCTTAAAAAAATGATTGGCATCTGACCCTTTTATAACATCTGTTATTTATTTAATTATATATGAACTTAAGTTCCGATTGAAAATGCACATAAATTCAAAATTATTTCATGGCTATTTACTATAAAATAATATAAATGTTCTATATGTTTTGCCAAGGGGATAATATAGAGGAGTCAAAGTATTTAATAACATAAAGAAGAATTGATAAATTTCCAGTTTTTGTAGTTATAAAAAATATAGAGGAGCTAATAATTTATATAGCTATAAAAAGATTTCGAATGTCAGGGGTCAGTTGAAAAAAAAAATCTCATGGATACTGGGCCAAATCAATGTCAGTCAAGAGCAGAATTTTTTCCCTCTATTTTCTTATGTTTTAATACTCTTTTTTTTAGTGAATATGTTAACACTTTACCTTAAATTGATCTCTTTTCGTACGATTTTGAAATCCATTTTCATAAGGTTTTAATGGTACATTAATTTACAATTTCTCAAATTTCAGACCTAGGAAACAATTTGTAGACTCGATATGATTAGGATGATAAATCGGGGGATATGTAGCTCTACTGATAAAAAGGTTAGAAAACTACAAGTGATTTGATTTCTGTGAAGTTAGATAATGCAAGTATTAAATTGAAGACCATTTCTTCGTTTCTTTTCATATATATATTTGTTAAAATGATCGGTAGATTGTTTACAAAATTTTGTACTGACTAAATGTTTGAAAAATAAATCTATAATATCGGTAAGAGGCGAATAAGAAATTAAGAGATGAAGAATAAATACATATTGTATTCTCTTCTTTAACTAAGATTTCGTCTCAGAATATTTCTCTGTTAAACTTTTCAATGAGACAATAGATTCTAAAAAATGAAGAACTAATTTTTCTTGATTATATTTTTTTTAAACGAATTTTTTCCTAACAAAATTTTAACGACCTAAATTAAAAATTCCAACATCCCGGAGAAAGCTTTTAAGCATAAGTTGTGAATTGTGGATGTTCTTTAACTCCATAATCTTCTCTTTTTCTCTAATAATCTCATATATCTTAACATATTAGGAATTAATTGTACCCATATGTATCCTATAAATAAAGGCATCTTTCTTTTTCTAATGAAAAATTAATATGTTCTCTATCTCTAACTTCTTGACTATTTGATTATTTCTAAAGATGTCACATATATTTTAGAATGGAAGTTTAATCAAACTTAAAAATTCGTAGGGCAAGTTGTTTTGGAGTAGTGCAGGATGCTTTACCAGCAAACTGGAATAGGATATAAATACCATTCTACAATTTACATGTGTGTTACTTGTTACTTGATGGGTTCACGATGAAAATGGCTGACATATGTTTGTTGGTCAGCCATTTTTCATTGTGAAACCATCAAGTAACACACTAGACCGACTAGTTTAGGTTAAAGCCGAATAATACCTTGAAAAAAAAAACTCGCATTTGTTAGAATCCAGGTTGATATATGTTTTTCAATGGCGGAACGATTTACCCGCGGCTATGGCAGGTGAAACCGAGTGTCCGTTACCCTTAAACAAATCTGCAAAATACTAACTCGTGTCTCTGTAAATGCCTGGCGTTTCAACAATGTTCTGGTTAATAGTACATAACTGTTTGAGAATGTTATTAGTACATATTTAGTGTCCTTGGCTAGGGTGTTGAAGCCTACTTGGGTTCATCGGTTTGCCACTCCGCGATAGCCAGAGTATGACGTCCGCCGCAGGCAACAAGCTTAGCGATCCAATGGCCCTCTGCTTCACCATCACCGAGATTTTTAGGAGGTGGTATGTCTATTGGCACTTCCATCGGCTGGCCTGTCGTCACTTTCCTTCCATATCCAAGTCGTCCATGGTCACCTCGACCAAACTAATAGCAACATACATCAGTGACATACAAGAAAAGGGCTCAAACTTAAACTGCCTAGGGGTTGATTCACGCAAAATACGTGAACTTACCGAAAAAATTCGCCCATCACGCGTCAATGCAACTGAATGTGTGCCCCCACAAGAAACCTGGACAGTAGAAAATTATGACACAGTTGCTCGTAAAAATCAAATGGTAGATGCCATGGAGATACACGTGGACACTAAAACCACTAGGCAACTCGAGGGATGATGATGGTGAAACGAAAACTGATTTTAGCAAGTCATTGTAAATATTGAAGACTGATTGAGAAATAAAGTACTAAGAACCATGATTCTTCACCCAAGCAAGGAATAGCAACAGCCCAAAGAGAGAAAAGACTTGAACTGCCAAAGACAATCAAGTAAAGATATAGTAAGAAGTAACCTGAACAACATCTTCCCCTGCCAAAAGCTGGACCTTTTGTGGCACCATTTTGCTGCTCTTGTCATTATCACCAAACCCAAGCCGCCCATGTTCTCCTCTTCCCCAGCCATAAACCTGAAACACGAAAAAATAACACTGACATTTTTGCTATTCACATAGAAGTCATATTAGCACAGACACAGGAAGCCAACTATGTATCTCTTTCTTTTCATCCAACTACGCATCTCATGTATACTGGACGATGCAACTGCAGAAAACTTGAGCAAAATAAATTTGTAACTTGTGACGAGCAAAGGCCAAAATATAAGGAGACCAGGTAAACCTAAGAAGAAAGGTTAATTGCAAGCAAAATTGGATGAAATGTGGGAACAATTTTTGTTCTAGACAACAGAAGAATAAACTCTGTGCTGTGCTTGATGATTCAGATACATTTAGTTGGGATTGGGGACAAGTAAGGAAAACAACACAAATCCAACGCCAATTATTTTGCTAAAGAGCTCGGTCATTCTAAATAAACCAACCTAAAAATCAATAAAATGCAAAGACAACAGGCATGGAGCTATATAAGAGAACCATTAGCGGAGTATTTTAAGAACATGATCTGATCCAACCATATTTGGGCCTTGAGATGAAATTCCAATCCATGTTCAAGATATACAAGCTAGAAAAAATAACTACTTAAATATCATAAGCATAGAATTATGTTGCACATAAAATGAATCTGTTACAGCACAAAGTTGCACGTCACGAAGTTTTTATGAATCATGTTACCTCCCCTTCATCAGTTAATGCCGTAGAATGCCATCCACCAGCAGCAATATCAACCTATAATTAGATACAAAACATAAATCTACTTCATAATGCAAAAAGATGAAGTAGACGCAATTGAAAGGCTTCGAGAATGTAAACAGATCATGTGTCTGACAGAGATGCAGAGTAAGGACACGTGCACAAAACTAACAATAAATGCCTAGTGAAAGCAATGTGACGAGAAAGTAGGTAACAACTGAATTGCATACCAATGTGAGACCAGAAAGGCCTTGAACAGGGATAGGTTGTGATCTTGGTTGGGTATCGCCCGTCCCAAGCTGCCCATATTCATTATTTCCCCAGGCCCACAATGTTCCATCTTCTTGAAGTGCTAAATTGTGGAATGCCCCAACCGCAATGAGGCTCACCTTATCAAGGCCCTGTACCCGCACTGGAACCGATATTTGTTTTCTGCAATCAGCGGATGAATAATGAGATGGATAGGAAAGCTTTACAGCTATGTACAAAAGCTTTTAAAAGATTTATGAATTCCGTACAGATAATAAATATAGGAAAAGAAACTCTAGAATATAAAGATAGTTCAAGAAAGAAAACAATACATGTCTCCAGGTGGCCATGGTTGACCCCAAGTCCAAACATCGCCTTCTCGTGTCAGAACCACAGAATGAGTGCCACCAGCAGCAACCTAGAGTATTGACAATCACAAAATAAATGAACATCTGCCATCTCATTCAGCTTAGGCAGAGTAAATGGAAACTAAAAAGGACAAAGCAATCAAATCTGTAGTTTTTTGCAGACTCATAAAACACAAAAGAGAGCATAGCACCTGTTTAACTACTAGCTTTGGAGCACAACGCTGCGGGATAACTATATCCCTTCTCAACGGCCTCCCAGTGTCATCCTTCCGCTCAGGTTCTTCACCACACTGGCCATACTCGTTTCCACCTACACAGAAACATGCAATCGCACAATAGTTAAAATTTCTGCACCAGCAGCCAATACAACCAACATTTTTAAGCACTGGTTGTGCATGAAATACAGACCACCTTGTCCAAGAAAGCCTAATTTTCTTAGAAACAAGCTTTATGCATTTAGATGAGCCAGCAAGATTACACTTCAAACACGAATAGAAGGGAAGCACAGCATACCCCAAGCATAAGCACGGCCCTGATCATCAACAGCCAGGCAATGCCACCCGCCAATCGCTGCCTAAAGAGAGACCCCACGAACTTGTTATTACTTGTACAGAACAAACAGTTTACACCTCCGAGGAAATCAGCAATCTCAATTGAGGAATAACAAGATCGTAATATTTTGCCATTTACCTGAACAATGTTGGCATTAGCAAGAGCCTTGACCTGGCTTGGAACATTCTCAGTCTTGGTCTCCGGTGGGTGTCCCAGGGTCCCTCTCTGGTTCCAACCCCAAGTGAACAACTGACAACCAAAGGTTTCCACTAAATAAATCGGAAAGCGGAGAACACAAAAATGAGATCAGCACCGCATACTCCTCCATCCAACACTTCAACACAACCAGCCAAAGACAGACAGACCGGAGAAAGCCCTTGGGCACGCCCCCCCTCAGAGCTAACACCCGTCATCTTACACCATGAAGACTTCGAGCATCAATCATCGAATGCTCACACCACGACACCGTTTGTTTCACAGCAATATTCCGCTTTCGACATTTTCTTGGGGAAGTGAAAAGCCCTAATCCTAATCAAGCAGCTGTATTCGTTCGTTCCACATTATTCTAGCAATAGAAACGAGCAATGGAATTCTTCTATGAGCCTAAATACCCGAGGAGGATTCATTCATCGTGGCGAACGCATCGAGGAAGAAAGAAGGGGAAGGGACCGACCTTGCCGTGGTGGCAGATGGCGAGGGAGTTGCGGCTGCCGGCGACGACGGAGCGCACGTGATAGGGCTCGAGGGCGTTGACGGCGCAGACGTGCTCTCTCTCCTCGTTGGTGCCTATCCCCAGCTGCCCGTCCTCCCCCGCTCCCCTGCCACCACCACAACAACAACAACTTAATTACGCCAAACGAAACCATTTCCGGCGTCGTTTTCGAGAGAGAGAGAGGGGGAAGTTGGTAAGTACGTAAGTACCAGGTGATAACTGAAGTGCGCTTCACCATATTCGCTTCGACGGTGGATGTCGCTGGATAAGTAAAGGGAGTGGCGGCGAGGGAATCGTTCGGTGGTGTTTGTTGCAGTGGAGAGTGAGTGGTATTTGATTCCCACTTCTGCTTCTTCTCTTTTTTTTAAAAAATTTGTTCTTATCGAAACTATTAACCCGACTAACCTAAATTTGAGTCTAGCGTCACCGCGTCGAAGTTTAGGCTTGTTCTCCTTGCACTGATTCACTTTCAAACGCTTGCAGTGGTAAGTTACGAGGAAGTGCTCGCCTTTTTTTTTTTGGAGGACGGGTTGATTGATTATTCCATTAAAAGCTACGAAGAAGGGCCTGCCACACTGATTGATTATCTTTTGGACGGTAGGATGGATACGCGTGAGTTTAATATGGATGATCGGACGGTTGAGCAGATGCACGCAGGATTTATGGGTATTATTTTAGAAATACTATTTTAATCTCTCAATTTTCGTTTTCATGTACTCCAATTTTTTTTCTTTCTTTTTCTTCATTTTAAAATTGAAATACGATCAAGAATGTAAAGACAATTTAGAGAAATGCGCAGAAGAAAATAAAAAAGTCGTTCCTCTTCTTTATCCGTTTTGAAGTCTAATTCCGTAACCGAGATTTTCCTTCCTCGCTCAACCTATGGTACTCAAGATAGGTTTCATTTTTACTACTTCAGATTAGTGTTTAGTTTCAACATCTTTGAGAACCGACTTTTTTTTTGGCTTTTAGGGTTTGGTTTTTAATGTTCGAGCATTTTTTGTTGTAGATGTTGTTACGATGATATGTATGTTTGATTTTGATAAGTGTGTTAAAGTTTAAACATATCTTAGTATTAAGTGGTGGTATCCACATAGGGTCTGGGGGGATATGCTATGAGTGGTGGTATACTTTTTTTTGGTCTTTTTTTTGGTAAGTTAATTTTAATGATTTGTATACGCAATCATATTCATAGTCCGAAGGGAACCGGATTTGATACTGGACGTGTACGTTCCAGGACCATCCTGGAACACGCACTGGGTTGGTCAGTTATGATGTAATGGGTTGTTCAGTTATGATAGAATGGTCGCCCTGGAACACGTCCTGGAACACACGCTGGGTTGGTCAGTTATGATACAATAGTTCGACACGCGTTGAGTTGGTCAGTTATGATATAATAGTTCGTCTAGTTATGATAAAATGATTCGAATAATTATGATGAAATGGTTCGCTTCTCAGGACGGTTCTGGAAAAGGTGATCCAGGACCAAATCCAGTTCCTAGTCGAAGACCACGCCGAAAGAGTGGTGGTTCACTTGTGTTATGTGGTGATACACATGCGAGCTATGATATATTTATGTGTATAAGTGATGATACATATGCTAAGTAGTAGTATACAGGACACAAGTGATTTACTATCATATCTCATTATATATATATATATATATGATATACTCTGGCACATCTTATTTAATAGTGATTTATACTTTTTATTAAGTTTTATACTATTTTTAATGACATGTTTGTAGTTCCTGATCTTTTTATCATTAATCATGCGCATAATATTTATCATCACAAATCATTGGCCACAAAAAAAAATACATATCGCATTATTCGTCACCAATAAAATAGTCATAAGATTTTATTTGTCTTTAAAAAAAAAATTATGGTGCCTGATGTCAATTATACCAATTTCAATTACATAATGTAAAAAAATAGTGTACGTACATGGTATTATTGTAACCTTTTAAGTAAATACCATTATTTTCGAGACGGTGGTCCGACCGGCGGTCCGACTGGTCGGACCGCGAAACGGAGCCAATCCTGGGTCAAAAAACCAAGTTCGACCGGTTACCTAACGAACCGGAAGATTTCTGGTCAGACCGGGCGGTTGGCTCGGATTTTTGACCCAGAAAAATCCGGTTCGTTAGGTTTGACCAAAAAACCAACCCAAAAACCAGATTTCACCCAACCCAACCCAAAAAAATCAGATTTTCTACTCGATTTTTCTAAATCAACACAAAATAAACTAAATCTACAAAGATAATTATACTAAATATGAAATAAATTTACCAACATTTCAAAAATATTAATTTTCAAACCTATTATTTACTAAATATATATTAAAAATATATATAATAAACGACCGGTCCGACCGCCGGTTTGACCGATCGGACCGGTTGACCCGGAGAACGGACCAAAATCCGGGTCACTCTCCGGGTCGTTTTTTAAAACAATGGTAAATACACGGTGCAATCTTCTCTTTGAGCAAGTATGTGGTTCAAACTTCAATGTTTGTTTCAAAATATAAATTCTCTTGCAAATTTTGAAGTCATATTTCTTGTTCAACTGATTTTCCTTTGAAATCATACTCGAATTTGATGAAAGTTAATTTTTTTTATAGTAATCCTATCCAAGTCAAAGGTGGTTGTTTTGTGCAAGTAATCAGACCATTATCTATCCACCTCTATGAATTCCATTGTTATCTTTGACACGATCCCACGTCGGAGTCGTGATCCGTTGGGCCATTTTTTTTGGCAACTTGTACAATTTTCCTGATTCGGCCAGATAGCAGAACTTTCAGATGTGACGGCAAACGTCTTCCGGCATAAGTATTATTTGAATCATGTGATTTACACGAATTTTGTGATATAATCCTAAAGTCTAGAAACGATTTTTTTGGTACTTGTGGTTTTACCTTTTTGCGTCAGAGGTTCGGAAGCTTTCCCGAGCGAAAAATGACTCTGAACCTAGAAACAACATCGTTTCTTTGCTGAGTTGTCTCGCCACGTTCGAACATTTTCCCTGGTTGGTTTGCTGAGTTGGCATGAAATAAAATATTCATTTCAATCACTTTTTTTTATATTTTTTCAAAAACACCCCTCTTCTTCTTATTCTTCCTCCTCTCCTCTCTCTCCTCTCTTCTTGGATGCATACATTACATCCATAGCTCCAATCAGCAAGAACAAAAAAAGAAACATCTCCAACCCTAAAATCAGACCAAAAACAAAAAAAAATAACTACAAGCTACTAAAGACGCCCTTGAATGCCTATACCCTCTGATCATGGTTTTCCATATGAAGATATATGATTCAGAAATTTTGTCGAACACCTGGTGGGCGTAGTAGATGGCGTCCAAAATAACCATAAATTCGGATCGATGGCGTCCAAAATCTCATTTCAAGCTCATTCCTTTAGGCCCCAAGAGAACGAAACACGAAGATGGTGAATACAACTCAAAAACCATACATCAAATTAAGGAATGGCAACAACTGTATAATTATCAGCAATTTAATAAGCAATGACCATCAGTTTCCTAGAATCAAAATACAGTGTTGTTCTTCTGCCATGATCAAAAGTGGAGAGAGAGAGAGAGAGAGGACTCCCTACCGCCTTCTGTTCTGCCTGTCGCTGTCCAATGTTGTACCGTCCAATGCTCTACCAACGATGGAGATTGAGGGCAAGGAGTCGACGACGATTTGGGTGGCCCAAGTTGTTCTTCTGAATCATCGACGCCCAGCTTGTCCAGCCTTGAAACGGTGAGAATCGCAGCAGAGATCTGATGCCGTCCCTCGTCCGATTTAACCGACGCCAGAGCTCGGCCTTGGACGGAGCTCGGGGCTGGACGACCTTGGACGGAGCTTTGGGTTGGGACGGCCTTGGACGGAGCTCGAGGTTTGGGTGGAGCTCTCCATGAGTTGGGTTCCTGGGTTTAGGGTTGTGAAGGTTTTATGGAGGAAGGAGATATGTGAGAAGAAGAATAAGAAGAAGAAGAAGAAAGAGGGGAGATGGGTGTTTTTGAAAAGTCATAAAACTAATGAATTAAAATAGATATTTTATTTCGTGCCAACTCAGTAAATTAACCGGGCAAAATGTACCAACTTGGCAAGACAACACAGCAAAGAAACGACGTCATTTCTAAGTTCGGAGTCATTTTTGACTTGGGAAAGCTTCCGAGCCTCTGACGCAAAAAAAGTAAAACCATAAGTATCAAAAAAGTCGTTTTTAGATCTCAGAATCATATCGCAAAATCTGTGTAAACTACAAGATTCAAATGGTACTTATCCCTTCTATCTTATCCTCCGGCACAAGGATCATTGCGTCTAATTGGACTGCAGTAAGTTGTTGACTTGCATCCCACAGAAATCTCGACAAATTGCTATCCCAACAATGTCCAATTCTGAATATCACAGGTTTACCAAAAATAGAGCAAATTTTAACCGCAAGAAAGTAATAATAATACCAACCAGATCCCAGACACAACCTGTAGCTAAAAGTTGATAGTCTGCAAGAACACTTCAGATGCAAGTGTTAGTTGGCGCTTCCAAATTATCAAATACATTCAGAAACCAAGCTACTACAAACCCCACGTCATCTATGCCCGAAATGTCACCAACATTAAATTTAAAGGTACACAGTACACATATCCTATCAACTGAATAAATTACTGCTGGCGCTCTCCTGATTCAGGTTTTGGGGCTTCCTTGATCTCATCCCCACCTTCATCCTGAAAATTGAAACAGCATAACATGCAAGTTACAACGAGTTTGGTTCGAAAATCCAGCAGCTTTGTCTACGAACAAACTTGGGTTAGCTTTCCATTGGCAAACTTACCCAGAGTGATCCTAGGATACCTAGGTATAATACTAAACCCACAACCGATTAAGATGCTAATAGAACGTTCTTTGTCTCAACCCAGATCCAAAACAAAGTTTCGAGTATACTGAACAATATAAAAAAGAGAGATGTTGTCGAACTTGATTTCATCTATGGTCTAAAAGCTTGCAAACTGGAAAACAACCTTCGCACAGAACATAGAAGCAAGTACATGGTAAAAGAGGGATAGAGACGGACCGTGATGTCGGAAGTCCACAGTGTGAGGTTGTCTCGGAGAAGTTGCATGATCAATGTACTGTCCTTATAAGACTCCTCACCCAATGTGTCCAGCTCAGAGATAGCCTCATCAAAGGCCTGGCATGGTGAAAGTTTAATATTAGAATAGTTATGGGCAAGGAACTAAGTGTAAAAAGTCTTTTAGACGCTTTCTGTGATCAAACTGCAATTAATGGGTACTCTTCATCGTTTTGCAATCACTGCTACGGGTACACATCTCAATAAACAGAATAGACCAAAAGACCAAGTTATAGAGAAGCTCAAATACGCAACAAAGCATATGGCAAAGAGAGCTACCAGCACAGTTATGATACAGGTTGTTAACATTTAAGAAAAGATAGGTAAGAGAAGTACCTGCTTAGCAAGACTACAGGCCCTGTCGGGTGAGTTAAGGATCTCGTAGTAGAACACTGAGAAGTTTAGTGCGAGCCCCAACCTTATGGGATGAGTAGGAGCCAACTCAGCCAGAGCAATGTCCTATTCACAGCAAAGATATACAAAGATCCTGAACTTAGCAAACAAGCAGCAGATGCAGGCACCGCACCAGAGTAAAACAACGCCATAAGCAGAACGACGTTGACCCTTCACCTGAGCAGACTTGTAAGACATCAGAGTGCTCTCAGCAGCTTCCTTCCTCTCAGCACCAGTCTTGAACTCGGCGAGGTACCTATGATAGTCACCCTTCATCTTAAGGTAAAACACCTTAGACTCAGCAGCCGAAGCAGATGGAACGAGATGGGACTCGAGGAGGTTCAAGATCCCGTCGCAGATCTTGCTAAGCTCGGACTCGATCTTGCCCCTGTAGTCCTTGATAATACTCACATGGTCCTCATTCCCCCGGCTCTCCTCCTTCTGCTCGATGGAGGAAATGATCCTCCAGGACGCCCTCCTGGCACCAATCACGTTCTTATACGCAACAGAGAGGAGGTTCCTCTCCTCTACCGTGAGCTCATCGACGTCAACCGTCTTGGCAACCTTCTCCATGAACTCAACCATCTCTTCGTATCGCTCTGCCTGCTCGGCCAGCTTAGCCATGTACACGTTCTCCTCGCGTGACGATTCTGATGTCGACATTGTTCCCTACACCCGAAACCGGAATCAAATCGCCACATCGCCACACACACAATTAAATAACCGTCGCAATGATCGGAACTCAATCGCACCAAAACAAAACCCTAATCCTAGGGTATACCTAACAGATCGGAATCCAAGAACCGCAAAATAGTAGACAACAAACGAGATCCACGAAACTAGTTACACGCATCTTAAACAAAAATTAAGGACGCAAACATAACGAACACATATCCAGGAATCTAAGCAGGTTGTAATTTCTTTATTAAAAAAGGAAGGGGAGAGACAGTGATATAAATACGAAGTCAAAGGAAGCGAAACGGCGACGTAGAGAAGTACCTTCTTCTTTCTTCGCGGATGGTCTCTAAGAAGGGAGCGGTTACCAGACGAGTGTGTTTTGTGGTTTGGGTGTGTGCGTGGGAGGTGGAAGGGAAGGGGAGGGGAGGGGAGGGGAGGGGTTATTTTGGAAGGGGAGGGGAAGGGTTAAAAATAAAGGGCAGGGGAACGAGAAGAGGTTCAATAGGAGGATGACACGTGTTAAAAGACGGGGATTTCACACGGAATCCTCCTCCTTTTTGGTTTTTGTCCTTTCGGAATTATATATTTTTCAGTTTCGATTTTTTTTTTTGGCGTGGTGGCCCGAAGTAGGGGTGAGGAAACATCGGGTTGATGGTTTTAAGCCCAATTATTAGCCCGACACCGAAGGTAGTAAAAAGCCCAAAAAAATTCTGCCGGTGTGGCGGTGTTGACCCATACCGACGGTTTGTCGGTGAGTCGGTGTGACCAATAGAATGGTCGGTTTGGCTTACACCGACTGGAATAAATCCATGCCTTGCTTCCTTTAGTTATATAACTAACTGATGGGCTTACAACTTAAACAATAGAAAGTGGACCTATTCACAGATACCAACAGAAAAAATTAATTTAAAGGATAGATCATCTGGTGGGCTTAAAGCTGCTCGGCCCAACACCAGGAATTAGTAAAAGTCCAAAAGATTAAAAAGCTTCTTCTTTATTCGTTCTCCTGCTCTCTAGCCTTTGACTCTGCAATCCCCAATTCGTAGCTTGCCAAACCTAGATTAGGAACCTTCAATTGCAACCCAAAATCAATCATGCAACAGGTTCGAATTTCTGCAAAGTAACCAATAAAAGACTACTCAATTTTTATCAAGCCAACATTACCTTCTGGCTACTGGAGAAGAGGATAGGGGGAACCAGAGAAGCAACTTTACCTACTGGCTACTGGAGAGGAAGAAGACGAGCAATCGCCGACGAAGGGAGGAGGAGCTGAGTGGGGCGAAGATCCAGAGAAAGGGAGAACTGGGAAGGGTTTGGTTTCTGTGGGCGTGAGCGGGACTAGGTTAAATAAAGGAAAGAGAACAAGGGAGATGGGGGACGACTGGACGAGAGGGAGACAGAAGAATGAGAGGGAGATGGAGCGGTGACGGGAAAGAGAACAAGGGAGATAGAGGAAGAGAGGGAGATGGAGCGGTGACGTGCTGGTGGTCGGCAGGAGATAGGAAGACGAGAGGGAGATGGAGGACGAGAGGGAGAGTGGGAGACGGAGTGGACGAGAGAGAAGTAAGGACGCGGTTAGGTTTTAACTGGGGCAACATACTGGGTATTTATACCCTTTCAAAACGACGCCGTTTGATCGGCCTCGCGGTGTAGCGGGTTATGCAAAAACCCACACCGATTTTTAACCGATCGGTCGGTTTAAACCGATCATCACTCCAATTTTTAACCGAACCAGTTGGATTGGCAGTTGAATCTCCTTCGGTTTGATCGGTTGGTCGGTGTATCGGGTTTTTTTCGGTTTCAATCTCACCCCTACGGAGGAGGGGGGAAAAGTTTTCGTTAGAATTTCAACATATTTATCTAATTAAATATTACCGAATTTTATTGAAAATATATTTTGCTAGTCTCCTGTGTATTTACAAAAATGGAACTCGAAATATTATGTAATTATAATTTACTATTTAAATTAACTATCGCTTATATCTTTTTATATTCAATAGATTTACTAGAATAAAAGAGTTGGTAGTTGTAAGGAAATTTTTTTAAAGATAATTTTTACACCAAAAATTATAGTATTTGAATTTTGTACCTCCGTCAAATCATTTACATCTTGTATTGTTAGATCAAATAACCTTTCTTTAGTTGCAAGAGACTTAATTCATCAGTCATGGTTCCTTATAAATATTAAGTCAGATAATATTCAACATTAAATATCAATGTCGAGAGTGTATGGGGAGAGGCCAGTGATGGGGTTTAGGGCTCGTGCGGTGCGATTACCGTTGTTCGGATAGCAGATACACATTTCGATGGATCACAGACTTGCCAAAGACAAGGCTAACACCGGATTACCGACTTCCGGAGGCTTCAGTCCACATCACAGACTTATCCAAAACAAGCCCATCGTAGCTACCTCTAGTAGGCTGACTTCTTGAACCCGGGCATACTAGCGACCCTTCACTCAACACTAAGACATATTTCAAGCTTCAACAGGTTTACAGAAGAATATAAAGAAAGATCGTACATACATCAAGGAAGTTTCACATATTTTCCAATGAAGCAAATAGAAAATGCAAACAGAAGAAGAGAAGCAAAACCCAATTTCCATCTATATCAAACTCAGATGGCCATCTGATTCAATTTTCATGGCGGTAACAAGATGTTGATTCTAATGCATTCATGCAGAAGGGAATTTAGTCCAACATCCAATGAAATCATATGGTAAGCTATCTGCTAACTATAATGAACCAAATGACCTGAACAAAATCTTAGACATGCACATCCATTCTCATATCAACTGTTGTATCTTACTTGTTTAAGATCGGATCACTAATTGTTGGTGAAAAGGAATCCAAATCAGGAGGTCCCAGATGCAGCAATTCAAGATCTGCAGATGTTCAAGTTGCTGCAGAATTTTGCAGTTGATTGTTGCATGTTGGGAGGGGTTTTTACGCCCCTCTTGCAATAAAGAGTAAGTACGGGATTGTCGTCCCACGAGAACTAAGTGTTAGGCCACAAATATGACTCGACAACTAGTTTAAGACTTCAAGTAATAGATTTATCAATTCCAAACACGAGTTGGTTACTACAACGACTAAACTAGAAGATGATTTAAACAATAAAAGAAAGAGTGGGCTTGGTGCCAATGACACCTAGATAACCAAATGACATATGGGATTTATTAAGTTCGTGTTATGGTCCGGGTGTTTCTAAAGTAACTAATTAATGCTTCCGCGACTAATTAGTCTAAATCGACTATTAATTAGGCTTAGTTGAACTAATTATACTCCCGCGACTAATTAACCAACTAATCTAACTAATTACCAATTATAACAATCACCCTATGAACAACTAACTACCTAATGAGATCCCTCATCAATAGGCAACTAGTTAACTAGTTAAATGGTCCATTAATCCTAACTCCTCCCGACGATTAGAATTAATTTAGTTCATAATCAAGGTGATCAAGCAATATTAAATATTAAACCCATTAACTAGTTCACAAGCCTTAACATTTTAACCCCACTAAACTATAGGCTAAGTAGATGCCATCAAGGCACCTAACCCACAAATCAACTACTCACACATATTCATCAAATCACACAAATTATCTATTGAATAATGTAAATAAAATATGAACATAAAGATAGAGTTTAAGAAAGCTCAATGAGTCTTCAAGAGCTCCCTCCTAGCTCCTTCTTCAAGTTCCTTCCAAGCTTCTCTACAAGCCTCGTCTCTAAGCTCTCTCAATTTCTCTCTACATTTACTCTCCAAACTCTCTAGAATGGTTGGCCAAGTCTTTCTCTACAAGCCTCTAAAAATGATGAGCCATGTTTTTTCTAAAAGAGAGAGGGAGTTAATGGAGTAAAAGGGGGAAGTAGTGGAGTTAAAAGAGGGAGGTAATGGAGTAAAAGGGGGAAGTAGTGGAGAGAAAAGGGGGGTAGTGGAGTGGAGTTGGTGAGTTAGGTGATGGAATGTCAGCCATGAAGTGGTAGAGTGCCAGCCATGACAAGTCATGGACAAACCCGGAATGAGCCCGAAATGGGCCATGAATTTCGGCCAATTTTGGTTAGGCAAGTTTTCAGATTTAAAGCTTAACTTTTTATGCATTTTTTACTCTCTTAGACTTCGAATTTGAAGAAGACCATTAGAGACAAAGTTGTAGCCACAGATGTCTTATTTCCAGAACTTCCTCACCCGTCTCCATCGGACTTTGTATGCGAAAGTTATCTTTATTTGAGTCGCTCAAGGTTAGTCTACCCAGTGTCGTTGCGGTCCCGATCGTGCACCATTCTTCACGGCTGATCCAATCGCCTTTGACACGCTCCAAAGTGCACCAATATCCTCCTCGCAACACCACAAAGTCTCCTAGTAATAAACACGAACAAAACGCAATGAAAATCACAAGAACTACACTAAAATATTCAAAGCACGAAATATAACAATACAACAATACATAACACATAAAAATACTAGAAACAATAGAAAATTGACACTAAAACGTACATAGATGATAGAGTGTTTCCACACTCATCACACCCCCACACTTGAATCATTGCTTGTCCTCAAGCAATACTCAACCATGGTATACAAATACAAACATGATCACATAAGAAAGAAAAATACGACAAGGACAAGACTAGGCATGATTAATTCACAAATTAACTCCCCTCAAAATCTCAAACTTGCATCAAAAGACCACCCTACAACCTAGCTAGTTCATCAACCCAAACACAGAGAGTAAGAACCGGTAAATACCTCACCACTCGGTGGTTTAACCAAGTGTTATCACTATGTAAAAGACACTAGAAGGTTAACCACTCAGAAGTTTGGAAATTTTAGCTCACGATTTGTAAGTAGCCAACTTCCTATCTCTCGCTTACATGACCGATGTCTTTCAAAGTATCCTACGTCCTACTCAACCGTGTCTCAAAGTCGTGTGGTTGCTCTTGGACTGGGGACTTTCAATCGGGTGGTAATGGAGCTAAGGTATTGGTGAGATAATATATATGGATAGTAGTGAAACCACCCAATCCGAGGACTTGTTGCCAAAGCATTTTAGTCTCTCGTCTATTCTAAACATCCTCACCATAAATAATTAAAGCACACACTCAAAATTCACCCATTTTCTAAGATCGCGTAGCACGAGTTATCCCAATAATTAATGCCTTGTTCAACACTTCCCTTTCTTTCTTTCTTTCTTTTTTCTTTTTTCTTTTTTCTTTTTCATCCTTTTTTTTATTTTCTTTCTTTCTTTCTACAACACAAACTTGGCATTTTCTAGGCAAGAACCCGGCTTCTTTGTATGGCCTGTCAATTAACCCATAGGAATACTAAGCTACCAACTAAACCCAGTACAAAATATTTCCCAAAAAGTGTAAACTTATGCGTCCTCGGATAGGATGACCAAAGGTCGGGAGGATGGTGGATATAAGGCTTAAAGTTGGTATACATATAATATGATCAAAGAATGGCTAGGCTCAATGGGTCAAAGCAATGGATATAAAGGTTCTTGGCTCTAAAGCTCTAGGCTCAATTTCAAAGGATTAGCCCTCCGTCATTCACTAACGCCACACAACCAAGACCATGTCAAGTACTAGTAGGATACCTCGATCAACCGAACTCATGTAGGCACCTCATGAATAAATGAAAACGGTTGTCTCTTCCTTCGGCTCAAAGTTCCTCACAAGGTCACTCGTCAACCCTCTAGTCAAATCTACATAGTGTGACCACTAGTCTAAACAACCGAGGGTAATGGGTTATGTCCAGGAGGCACGTGAGAATCACGTAAAGAAGAAGGTTGAGGAAGGTACCGCTTCTCTTCTTCTTCTCCTCTCTCTTTTACTTAAACCCAACTAACCCTGATCATTTTTTCTTTAATTATTTTATGAGATTTCCCTTATTCTCTGCGTTGATTGATTGTTTTCCTTTCTGGTTTTGTGACGAGACTTTTGTTTTCCTGGTGCATGACGGGATATCTGAACTGGGTTGGGTTCAAAATTTGATCTTTTGAACTCCCTTCCCTTGTTGGTTGTGTGAAAGAGCATCTTTGAGAAGTAAAATGAAGCAGAAAGCGTTGAAAGAATGTGACCGCTACACTTCCGTGTATGCGCAATGTGCACGCGGTAGGACCCTTTCCGTCGTCTGGCAGTGCCGGAAGGAAGCCAAAGAATTGAATGATTGCCTTCACCAATTGTAAGTCTTCCCTTCTGAATCCCGTCCTTGAATTGTTGTTGTAGCGCGCAGTTTGAAAGACAGACTAGATAGGGATGCGTTTTATACAATGAATCGAATTCGAAGGATAAGGTTTGAGTTGCTCGTTCAAGTTGAGCGGATGGGATGATCCTGATTCGATGACCATTATAGGGTTGAAAATTGAGTTTATTCCTTCATTAGGACTGTTTTATAACATATGGTTTTGCAGCCATGATGATGAGCTATATTGGAATTCGTTCGTTATTGATGGGTTTGAACTTTGTTCAAGTGCTTAATGTGTCTTAGGCGTTTTGAATTAGATGTTTGTTTATTCACAATGTTCTCTTCCGCTTTCTCTTGGTTTTTTTGTTGTTGTTATTTTCCTCTTTAATTTTGGACCTATTTGGTGCTTGATATTGGTGAAGTTGGACCTATTTGGTGCTTGATATTGGTGAAGTCACCGGGTGAAGTTCATTTCATCTAAATTCCTGTCCATATGTCCTCTTTTGTATGTGTCATCGCAACCTTCTTATATGAATTCCGGAGTACATGTTCATCCACTGTATGGATGCTTGTAGGATTTAAGATGAATTCTGTAGAATTTATATGTTTGACTATCGTTCTGTATATTGTTGACATGCTTGGCAAGCAACAGTATACTTCTTTTATTTTCTTGCATTTTCTTGCATTTTCTTCCCTTTTCTTAACTTTTCTTGCCTTTTCGTTACCTTTTCATGCCTGTTTCATGCCTTTTCCATATATTTTCATGCCTTTTCCAGTCCTTATCTTGCCTTTTCTTCCCTTTTCTTGCCTTATATTGCCTAATCTTGCCTTTTCTTTCATTTTCTTGCATTTTCTTGCACTTTTTTCCATTTCTTGCCTTTTCATGCCTTTTCTTGCCTTTTCCTTGCCTTTTCTTACATCATCTTGCCTTTTCTTTGCCCTTACTTGCCTTATTCCGCCTTTTCTCCTTATGTCACATTTTCTTGGCTTATCTTGCCTTTTCTTTCCTTTTCCTTCCTTTTCTCGCCTTTTCTTACCTTTTATTGCCTTTTCTTCCATTTTCATGCCTTTTCTTTCCTTATCTTTCCTTTTTTCCCTTTTCTTGCCTTTTCCTTGCCTTTTCTTGCCTTTTCCATGTTTTTTCTAGCTTTTTCTTTCCTTTTCTTCCAATTTCTTGCCTTTTTCTTGTCTTTTCTTGCCTTTTGCTTGCATATTCTTGCCTTTTCTTGCCTTTTCTTTCCTTTTCGTTCCTTGTCTTGCCTTTCCTTCCATTTTCTTGCCTTATCTTGCCTTTTTTTGCCTTTTCTTGCCTTATCTTGCCTTTTCCTTGCCTTTTCTTTACTTTTCTTGCCTTATCTTACCTTATCTTGCCTTTTCTTGCCTTTTCCTTTCCTTTTCTTGCCTTTTCTTGCCTTGTCTTTACTTTTCTTGCCTCTTCATTCCTTTTCCTTTCCTTTTCTTGCCTTTTCTTTCCTTATCTTTCCTTTTCTTGCCTTTTCATTCATTTTCCTTGCCTTTTCTTGTTTTTTCCTTGCCTTTGCCTTTTCTTTACTTTTCTTGCCATTTCCTTGCCTTCTCTTGCCTTTTCCTGCTTTATCTTGCCTTTTCTTTTATTTTCTTGCCTTTTCTTGCATTTTCTTGTCATTTCTTATCTTTTCTTGCCTTTTCCTTGCCTTTTCATGTCTGTTTCATGCCTTTTCTTGTATTTTCTTGCCTTTTCTTACCTTATCTTGCCTTTTCTTGCCTTTTCCTTATCTTTTCTTTCCTTTTCTTGACTTTTCATGCCTTTTCTTCCCTTATCTTTCCTTTTCTTGCCTTTTCATGCCTTTTCCATGCCTTTTCGTTCCTTTCGTTGACTTTTCTTGCCTTATCTTGGCTTACCTTGCCTTATCTTGCCTGTTCTTGCATTTTCTTACCTTTTCTTGCCTTTTCACTCCTTTCTTTCCTTTTCCTTGCCTTTTCTTACCTTATCTTTCCTTTTTTTGCCTTTTCTTGCCCTTTTCTTGCCTTTTCCATACCTTTTCGTTCCTTTCGTTGCCTTTTCTTGCCTTATCTTGGTTACCTTGCCTTATCTTGCCTTTTCTTGCATTTTCTTGCCTTTTCATTCCTTTCTTTCCTTTTCCTTGCCTTTTCTTGCCTTATCTTTCCTTTTTGTTCCTTTTCTTGCATTTTCTTGCCTTTTCATGCCTTTTCCCTGCATTTTCTAGCCATTTCCTTCCTTTTCTTGTATTTTTTTTGCCTTTTTCTTGCCTTTTCTTTGCCTTTTCTTGCCTTTTCAAGTCTTTTGTTGCCTTTTTTTCCTTTTGTTGCTTTTTCATGCCTTTTCCTTGCCTTTTCTTGCCTTTTCTTTCCTTATCTTGCCTTTTATTGCATTTTCCTTGCCTTTTCTTACATTTTCTTGCCTTAACTTTCCTTTTCTTGCCTCATCTTTCATTTTCTTTCCTTTTCTTGCCTTTCCTTCCCTTTTCTTGCCTTATATTGCCTAATATTGCTTTTTCTTTAATTATCTTGCATTTTCTTTCCTTTTCCTTGCCTTTTCTTTCCTTTTCTTGCCTTATCTTGCCTTTTTATGCCATTTCTTGCCTTATCTTTCCTTTTTTTGCCTTTCCATGCCTTTTCTTGCCTTTTCCTTGTCTTTTCTTGCCTTATTTTGCCTTTTCCTTGCACTTTCTTGCCTTATCTTATCTTTTCTTGCCTTTTCTTTCTTTTTCCTTCCTTTTCTTGGCCTATTTTTCCTTTTCTTACATTTTCATGGCTTTTCTTACCTTTTCATGCCTTTTCTTACATCATGGCTTTTCTTGCCTTTTCCTTAGATTTTGTTTCACGTTCTGCTCCTTGTTGCTGTGCTGCGATTTTAAATGTGGAGTTCTCCACTTTCTGTTTTTGCCATCATGTACAAAATTTACACGTAAAGAAACTAGGAAAGTATCAGTCTCAACTTCGCTATCATCTTTTCTACATGGTTTTGTGGTATCCAGATTTTTTTTGGTTAAAACCATCTGATTTTTGGGCACTCACCAGATCAATCCAAATGTCGAACCACACAAAAAAACCAAAACTCGTGTCCGGTGTATTGCAGCTTCCAGGGTACCTTGTTCTGCAGATTATACACCCTGCCATGTTTAACTTTTAAGCCTTGATGCATCGTTCGCCAAGTTAGATTAGGAAATCCCCAAGTACACAGTCCAAATTTATCTTCTGAAGGGCCGTTTAATATTGCTTCCAAATCCAAGGATGATACAAATGTGAATAATCTTGCTGGTCCATAACCAGGACAGTGGTTAAAAAGATGCTACGTAGTCGCAAACTATGCAAGAACTCGGGCTGTGGTAAGCACGAGCCATTTCCTATTTTCTGAAGGTATCATCGGGTTGGATATGCTCAAGCTTTCAAAGGTTCCTTATTGATTTTTCTTGCATTATCTTGCCTTTTCCATGCCTTTTCATGCCTTTTCAAGCCTTCTCCATGCCTTTTCTTGCCTTTTCTTACCTTTACCTCCCTTATCTTGCCTTTTCTTGCCTTATCTTTCCTTTTCTTTTCTTTTCTTTCCCTTTCTTTCCTTTTATTGCCTTGTCTTGCCATTTCTTCCCTTTTCTTACCATTTCTAATCTTTTCTTTCCTTTTCTTGCCTTTTCGTGCCTTTTCGTGCCATTTCCTTGCATTTTCTTGTCTTTTCTTGTCTTATCTTACCTTTTCTTGCCTTATCTTGCCTTTTCTTGCCTGATCTTCCCTTTTCTAGCCTTATCTTCCCTTTTCTTGCCTTTTCTTCACTTATCTTGACTTTTCTTGCCATTTCTTGCCTTTTCATGCCTTTTCTTGCCTTATCTTGCCTTTTCTTGCCTTATCTTTCCTTTTCATTCCTTATCATTCCTTTTCTTACCTTATCTTGCCTTTTCATGCCTTCTCATGCCTTTTCATGCCTTCTCATGCCATTTCTTGCCTTATCTTTCCTTTTTTTCCTTTTCTTGCCTTTTCCTTGCCTTTTCTTGCCTTATCTTGCCTTTTTCTTGCCTTTTCCATGCCTTTTCTTGCCTTATCTTCCTTTTTCTTGCCTTATCTTGCCTTATCTTTCCTTTTCTGTCCTTTTCTTGCCTTATCTTGCCTTTTCTTACCTTTTCTTGCCTTTTCTTGCGATTTCATTCCTTTTCCTTGCTTTTTCTTGCCTTTTCTTGCCTTATCTTTCTTTTCCTTTCCTTTTCTTTCATTTCCTTGCCTTTTTTTTGCTTTTCTTGCCTTTTCTTACTTTATCTTGCCTTTTCATTCCTTATCTTGCCGTTTCTTGCCTTATCTTGCCTTTTATTGCCTTTTTATGCCATTTTTACCTTTTCTTTCCTTTTCTTGCCTTTTCATGCCTTTTCTTGCCTTTTCCTTGCCTTTTCTTGCCTTATCTTGCATTTTTCTTGCCTTTTCATGCCTTTTCAAGCCTTCTCCATGCCTTTTCATGCCTTTTCCTTGCCTTTTCTTGCCTTTTCCTCCCTTATCTTGCCTTTTCTTGCCTTATCTTTCCTTTTCTTTTCTTTTCTTTCCCTTTCTTGCCTTTTATTCCCTTTTCTTGCCTTGTCTTGCCATTTCTTCCCTTTTCTTACCATTTCTCACCTTTCTTTCCTTTTCTTGCCTTTTCTTTCCTTTTCTTGCCTTTTCATGCCATTTCCTTGCCTTTTCTAGCCTTCTCTTACCTATTTTTTGCCTTTTCTTGCCTTTTCTTGCCTTTTTCTTGCCTTTTCATACCTTTTCAAGCCTTCTCAATGCCTTTTCTTGCCTTTTCCTTGCCTTTTCTTATCTTTTCCTCCCTTATCTTGCCTTTTCTTCCCTTATCTTTCCTTTTCTTTTCTTTTCTTTCCTTTTACTGCCTTTTCTTGCCTTGTCTTGCAATTTCTTCCCTTTTCTTACCATTTCTTGCCTTTTCTTTCCTTTTCTTGCCTTTTCGTGCCTTTTCCTTGCCTTTCCCTTGCCTTTTCTTGACGTTTCCTTGCCTTTTCTTGCCTTATTTTACCTTTTCTTGCCTCATCTTTCATTTTCATTTCTTTTCTTGCCTTTCCTTCCCTTTTCTTGCCATATCTTGCCTTTCTTGCCTTATCTTGCTTATCTTGCCTTTTCTTTTCTTTTCTTGCCTTATCTTGAATTTTCTTCCCTTTTCCTTTCCTTTTCTATCCTTTTCTTACCTTTTCTTCCCTTTTCTTGCCTTTTCCTTGCCTTTTCCTGCCTTATCTATCCTTTTCCAAACTTTTCTTGCCTTGTCTTGCCTTTTCTTACCTTTTCTTACCTTTTCTTGCCTTTTCCTTGCCTTTTCATGCCATTTCCATGCCTTTTCTTTCCTTATCTTGCCTTTTCCTTGCCTTTTCTTTCCTTTTCTTGCCTTATCTTGGTTCTTGCCTTTTCCTTGCCTTTTCTTTCCTTTTCTTGCCTTTTCATAGCTTTTCTTGCCTTTTCTTTCCCTTTCTTGCCTTTTTATGCCTTTTCCAAGACTTTTCTTACCTTTTCTTTTCTTTTTGAGCCTTTTCTTTCCTTTTCCTTGCCTTTTCTTGCCTTATCTTGCCTTTTCTTGCCTTTTCTAGCCTTATCTTGCCTATTCTTGACTTATATTGACTTTTCTTGCCTTTTCATGCCTTATCTTGCCTTTTCTTGACTTATCTTTCATTTTCATTCCTTATCTTTCCTTTTCTTACCTTATCTTGCCTTTTCATGCCTTCTCATGCCTTTTCATGCCTTCTCATGCCTTTTCTTTCTTTTTTTTACCTTTTCTTGCCTTTTCCTTGCCTTTTCCTTGCCTTATCTTGCCTTTTTCTTGCCTTTTTCATGCCATTTCTTGCCATTTCTTTCCTTTTCTTACCTTATCTTCCTTTTTCTTACCTTATCTTGCCTCATGTTTCCTTTTCTTGCCTTTTCTTGCCTTATCTTGCCATTTCATTCCTTTTCCTTGCTTTTTCTTACCTTTTGTTGCCTTATCTTTCATTTTCTTTCCTTTTCATTCATTTTCTTGCCTTTTATTTGCTTTTCTTGCCTTTATCTAGCCTTTTCTTGCCTTTTCTTGCCTTATCTTGCCTTTTCATTCCTTATCTTGCAGTTTCTTACCTTATCTTGCCTTTTATTGCCTTTTTATGCCTTTTTTGCCTTTTCTTTCCTTTTCTTGCCTTTTCATGCCTTTTCTTGCATTTTCATGCCTTTTCTTGCCTTTTTTCCCTTATCTTGCCTTTTCTTGCCTTTTCCTTGCCTTTTCTTTTCTTTTCTTGCCTTATTTTGCCTTTTCTTGCCTCATCTTTCATTTTATTTTCTTTTCTTGCCTTTCCTTCCCTTTTCCAGCCTTATCTTGCCTTTTCTTGCCTTATCTTGCTTTTTGTTTCCTTTTCTTGCCTTATCTTGCCTTTTCCTTGCCCTTTCTTTCCTTTGCTTGCCTTTTCATTCCTTTTCTTGCCCTATCTTTCCTTTTCTTGCCTTTTTCTGCCTTTTCCATGCTTGTTCTTGCCTTTTCTTTTCCTTTCTTGCCTTATCTTGCCTTTTCCTTTCCGTTTCTTGCCTTATGTTGCCTTTTCCTTACCTTTTCATGCCTTTTCTTTCCTTTTTATGCCTTTTTCTTGCCTTTTCTTGCCTTCTCTTTCCTTTTTTTGCCTTTTCTTACCTTTTCCTTACCTTTTCTTGCCTTATCTTGCCTTTTTCTTGCCTTTTCATGCCTTTTCAAGTCTTCTCCATGCCTTTTCTTGCCTTTTCCTTGCCTTTTCCTCCCTTATCTTGCCTTTTCTTGCCTTATCTTTCCTTTTCTTTTCTTTTCTTTCCCTTTCTTACCTCTTATTGCCTTTTCTTGCCTTGTCTTGCCATTTCTTCCCTTTTCTTATCATTTCTCGCCTTTTCTTTCCTTTTCTTGCCTTTTCTTTCCTTTTCTTTCCTTTTCATGCCATTTCCTTGCCTTTTCTTGCCTTTTCTTGCCTTTTCTTGACTGATCTTGACTTTTCTTGCCATTTCTTGCCTTTTCATGCCTTTTCTTGCCTTATCTTTCCTTTTCATTCCTTATCTTTCCTTTTCTTACCTTATCTTGCCTTTTCATGCCTTCTCATGCCTTTTCATGCCTTCTCATGCCTTTTCTTGCCTTATCTTTCTTTTTTTTACCTTTTCTTGCCTTTTCCTTGCCTTTTCTTGCCTTATCTTGCCTTTTTCTTGCCTTTTTCATGCCATTTCTTTTCTTGCCTTATCTTCCTTTTTCTTACCTTATCTTGCCTCATGTTTCCTTTTCTTGCCTTTTCTTGCCTTATCTTGCCTTTTCTAACCTTTTCTTGCCATTTCAATCCTTTTCCTTGCTTTTTCTTACCTTTTGTTGCCTTATCTTTCATTTTCTTTCCTTTTCATTCATTTTCTTGCCTTTTATTTGCTTTTTTTGCCTTTATCTAGCCTTTTCTTGCCTTTTCTTGCCTTATCTTGCCTTTTCATTCCTTATCTTGCAGTTTCTTACCTTATCTTGCCTTTTATTGCCTTTTTATACCTTTTTTGCCTTTTCTTTCCTTTTCTTGCCTTTTCATGCGTTTTCATGCCTTTTCTTGCCTTTTTTTTCCTTATCTTGCCTTTTCTTGCCTTTTCCTTGCCTTTTCTTTTCTTTTCTTGCCTTATTTTGCCTTTTCTTGCCTCATCTTTCATTTTATTTTCTTTTCTTGCCTTTCCTTCCCTTTTCCAGCCTTATCTTGCCTTTTCTTGCCTTATCTTGCTTTTTGTTTCCTTTTCTTGCCTTATCTTGCCTTTTCCTTGCCCTTTCTTTCCTTGCCCTTTCTTTCCTTTTCTTGCCTTTTCATTCCTTTTCTTGCCCTATCTTTCCTTTTCTTGCCTTTTTCTGCCTTTTCCATGCTTGTTCTTGCCTTTTCTTTTCCTTTCTTGCCTTATCTTGCCTTTTCCTTGCCGTTTCTTGCCTTATGTTGCCTTTTCCTTACCTTTTCATGCCTTTTCTTTCCTTTTTATGCCTTTTCCTTGCCTTTTCTTGCCTTCTCTTTCCTTTTTTTGCCTTTTCTTACCTTTTCCTTGCCTTATCTTACCTTTTTCTTGCCTTTTCATGCCTTTTCAAGTCTTCTCCATGCCTTTTCTTGCCTTTTCCTCCCTTATCTTGCCTTTTCTTGCCTTATCTTTCCTTTTCTTTTCTTTTCTTTCCCTTTCTTACCTCTTATTGCCTTTTCTTGCCTTGTCTTGCCATTTCTTCCCTTTTCTTATCATTTCTCACCTTTTCTTTCCTTTTCTTGCCTTTTCTTTCCTTTTCTTGCCTTTTCATGCCATTTCCTTGCCTTTTCTTGCCTTTTCTTACCTTTTCTTGCCTTTTCTTGCCTTTTCTTGACTGATCTTGACTTTTCTTGCCATTTCTTGCCTTTTCATGCCTTTTCTTGCCTTATCTTGCCTTATCTTTCCTTTTCATTCCTTATCTTTCCTTTTCTTGCCTTTTCATGCCTTCTCATGCCTTTTCATGCCTTCTCATGCTTTTTCTTGCCTTTTCAAGCCTTATCTTTCCTTTTTTTGCCTTTTCCTTGCCTTTTCTTGCCTTATCTTGCCTTTTCCTTGCCTTTTCTATGCCTTTTCTTGCCTTTTCTTTCCTTTTCTTGCCTTTTCCTTGCCTTTTCCATGCCTTTTCTTGCCTTTTCTTTCCTTTTCTTGCCTCATCTTCCTTTTTATTGCCTTATCTTGCCTTATCTTGCCTTTTCTTGCCTTATCTTGCCTTTTCTTACCTTTTCTTGCCTTTTCTTCCCATTTCATTCCTTTTCCTTGCTTTTTCTTGCCTTTTCTTGCCTTATCTTTCTTTTTCTTTCCTTTTCTTTCATTTTCTTGCCTTTTCTTTGCTTTTCTTGCCTTTATCTAGCCTTTTCTTGCCTTTTCTTGCCTTATCTTGCCTTTTCATTCCTTATCTTGCCTTTTCTTACCTTATCTTTCCTTTTATTGCCTTTTAAGGCCTTTTTTGCCTTTTCTTTCCTTTTCTTGCCTTTTTATGCCTTTTCTTGCCTTTTCATGCCTTTTCTTGCCTTTTCTATCCTTATCTTGCCTTATCTTGCCTTTTCCTTGCCCTTTCTTTCCTATTCTTGCCTTTTCATGTCTTTTCTTGCCTTATCTTTACTTTTCTTGCCTTTTTATGCCCTTTCCATGCCTTTTCTTGCCTTTTCTTGTCTTTTCTTACATTTTCCTTGTTGTTTCTTGACTTATCTTGCTTTTTCTTGCCTTATCTTGCCTTTTCTTGCGTTATCTTGCCTTATCTTGCCTTTTCTTGCGTTATCTTGCCTTTTCTTGCCTTTTCTTACCTTTTCATGCCATTTCTTACATTTTTTTGCCTTTTTATGCCTTTTCTTACCTTTTCCTTGCATTTACTTGCCTGGCCTTTCCTTTTTTTTGCCGTTTCTTGCGTTATCTTGCCTTTTTCTTGCCTTTTCATGCCTTTTCCATGCCTTTTCTTGCCTTTTCTTACCTTTTCTTGCCTTGTCTTGCCATTTCTTGCAATTTCATTCCTTTTCTTACCTTTTCTTGCCTTTTCTTTCCTATTCTTGCCTTTTCTTTCCTTTTCTTGCATTTTCATGCCTTTTCCTTGCCTTTTCTTGCCTTTTGCTTGCCTTTTCTTTCCTTTTCTTGCCTTATTTTGCCTTTTCCTGCCTCATCTTTCATTTTCTTTTCTTTTGATTTCTTTTCTTGCCTTTCCTTCCCTTTTCTTACCTTATCTTGCCTTATCTTGCATTTTCTTGCTCTATCTTGCATTTTCTTTCCTTTTGTTTCCTTATCTTGCCTTTTCTTGCCCTTTCCTTCCCCTTTCTTTCCTTTTCTTGCCTTTTCATTCCTTTTCTTGCCTTATCTTGCCTTTTCTTGCCTTTTCCTTCCCCTTTCTTTCCTTTTATTACCCTTTCATTCCTTTTCTTGCCTTATCTTTCCTTTTCTTGCCTTTTCATTCCTTTTCATTCCTTTTCTTTCCTTTTCTTGTCTTTTCTTGCCTTTTCTTTGCCGTTTCTTACCTTATATAGCCTTTTCTTACCTTTTCTTGCCTTTTTCTTGCCTTTTCTTGCCTTATCTTGCCTTTTCTTGCCTTATCTTGCCACATCTTGCCTTTTCTTACCTTTTCATGCCATTTCTTGCCTTTTCCTGGCCTTTTCTTGCCTTGTCTTTCCTTTTTTTTGCCTTTTCTTGCCTTTTACATGCCTTTTCTTGCCTTATCTTGCCTTTTCCTTGACTTTTCTTGCAGTTGCATGCCTTTTCTTACCTTTTCTTGCCTTTTCCTTCCCTTTTCTTGACATTTCTTGCCTCTTCCTGCCTTATCTTGTCTTATCTTTCCTTTTCTTTCCTTTTCTTGTCTTTTCTTGCCTTATCTTGCCTTTTCTTACCTTTTCTTGCCTTGTCTTGCCATTTCTTGCCTTTTCTTACCTTTTCATGCATTTTCTTTCCTTTTCTTGCTTTATCATCTCTTTTCTTTTCTTTACTAGCCTTTTCGTGCCTTTTCCTTACCTTTTCTTGCCTTATCTTGCCTTTTTCTTGACTTGACTTTTCTTTCCTTTTCTTGTCTTATCTAGCTTTATCTTGCTTTTTCTTGCCTCATCTTTCATTTTCTTTTCTTTTCTTGCCTTTTCTTACCTGATCTTGCCTTTTCCTTGCCTAATCTTTCCTTTTTTTGCCTTATCTTACCTTATCTTGCCTTTTCTTACCTTTTCATTCCTTTTCCTTGCCTTTTCTTGCCTTATCTTGACTTTCCTTGCCTTTTCTTTAATTTTCTTTGCCTTTTCTTTCCTTTTCTTGCCTTTTCCTTGCGTTTTCTCACCTTTTCTTGCCTTTTCCTTGCCTTTTCATACTTTTTCATGCCTTATTTTTCCTTTTCTTGCCTTTTCTTTATTTTTAATGCCTTTTCCTTGCCTTTTCTTTCCTTTTCTTGCCTTATCTTGCCTCATCTTTCCTATTCTTGCCTTTTCATGCCTTATCTTGCCTTTTCTTACCTTTTCTTGCCTTTTCTTGCCATTTCATTCCTTTCCCTTGCTTTTTCTTGCCTTTTCTTGCCTTATCTTTCTTTTTCTTTCCTTTTCTTTCATTTTCTTGCCTTTTATTTGCTTTTCTTGCCTTTATCTAGCCTTTTCTTGCCTTTTCATACCTTATCTTGCCTTTTCATTCCTTATCTTACAGTTTCTTACCTTATCTTGCCTTTTATTGCCTTTTTATGCCTTTTTTGCCTTTTCTTGCCTATTCATGCCTTTTCTTGCCTTTTTTTCCTTATCTTGCTTTTTCTTGCCTTTTCCTTGCCTTTTCTTTTCTTTTCTTGCCTTATTTTGCCTTTTCTTGCCTCATCTTTCATTTTATTTTCTTTTCTTGCCTTTCCTTCAATTTTCCAGCCTTATCTTGCCTTTTCTTCCCTTATCTTGCTTTTTGTTTCCTTTTCTTGCCTTATCTTGCCTTTTCCTTGCCCTTTCTTTCCTTTTCTTTCCTTTTCATGCCTTTTCTTGCCCTATCTTTCCTTTTCTTGCATTATCTTGCCTTTTCCTTGCCTTTTCTTGCCTTATCTTGCCTTTTCCTTACATTTTCATGCCATAAAAAGGCAAGAAAAAGAAAGATAAGGCAAGAAAAGGTATGAAAAGGTAGGAAAAGGAAAGAAAAGGCAAGGAAAAGGCAAGAACCAAGATAAGGCAAGAAAAGGAAAGAAAAGGCAAGGAAAATACAAGAAAAGGCAAGATAAGGAAAGAAAAGGCATGGAAATGGCATGAAAAGGCAAGAAAAGGCAAGAAAAGGCAAGATAAGGGATGAAAAGGAAAGAAAAGGAAAGAAAAGGCAAGAAAATGCAAGGAAAAGGAATGAAACAGTATGAAAAGGCAAGATAAGGAAAGAAAAGGAAAGATAAGGCAAGACAAGGCAAGACAAGGCAAGAAAAGGCAAGAAAAGGAAAGGAAAAGGCAAGAAAAGGAAAGAAAAGGCAAGAAAATTAAAGAAAATGCATGCCTTTTCTTGCCTATTCCTTGCATTATCTTGCCTTTTCTTGCCCGATATTACCTTTTCTTGCCTTTTTTCCATAACTTACCTTTTCCTTACCTTTTCTTTCCTTTTCTTGCCTTTTCTTGCCTTATCTTGCCTTGTCTTGCCTTTTGCCTGCCTTTTCTTTCCGTTTCTTACCTTATTTTTCCTTTTCTAAGCTTTTCTTGCCTTATCCTGCCTTTTCTTGCCTTGTCTTGCCATTTCCTTGCCTTTTCTTGCCTTATTATGCCTTTTCTTTCCTTATCTCGCCTTTTCCTTGCCTTTGCTTGTCTTTTATTTCCTTATCTGGCCTTTTCTTGGAAAGAAAGGGTAAGAAAAAGGTAAGACAAGGTGATATGAATATGGGAAGCACTCATATGATGATTTCAAGTGCCAATCTGACCAAGTGAGAGAGCACACACAAAGCACTTCAAGTCACAACTTTGTGGGCTGATTTCCAAGCATACTTTAGAGAGTTGGGCTCAAGCAAATTTATTAAAGTCCATGGACCAAGAGCCACGAAATTCAGCTGAGTTTATGACCTTAAATACAAGTTCTAGAAGGTCCTTTCAGCAGCAAAGATCTTGAAGATTCATTCTCTCTGATTTGGGCATTCTATTTAGGAAGTTTATTTCAGCCATTAGTTTTGATTAGGAAGTTATATTCCAACAACTCTTGGCTTATTTAGCTTGTTTGTCACGTTTTTAGCCTTCCTAAAAGGCTGAGATTTGTTTCCTTTTTAGTTTTCCTTTCCAGCCAGATTTTTAGGAGTTGTTTGATTTGGAATCTCTTTGTAATATTGAGCCTATTTATAGAGGCTTATGCAATGAGAAAAGGAGACCATTATTGATTGAAAAACGTGGGCTTTGCTCTCTTGGTTCTTCGGAACTGTTCGAACACAATGGAGGGATTCCGTCGAGTTCACTATCGACTTATCAAGAAGATCTTCATCACCGTTTGTGGCATCTTCGACATATCAAGGTTCTTTGTTTCAACTCAAGCAGCGGGTCGCAGTCTTAATACCAAGGTTCTTATTTGGTTGTGAGCATCGGGTCGAGATCTCCATCACGAACTGATCTAGAACGATCTGGGATTTCAACGCTTCTTGGACGGGTCTCGCGCATCGTTGGCGGGGTTCGTATCATTTGGTATCAGAGCTTAGACTTCTATTTCAGTTCTATCTATCCTTTAAATTTTGTTTTTGTTTTCATTAGTTTTCAATTATTGTTCTTATTTTAGTCTGAGTTGGAGAAAGAAAAAAAAAGAGGAAAAAAAATTCTGAAAAAAATAAAGATAGAGAAGAAGGTAGCCAAGAAAAGAAGAAGAAAGAAGGCAGAAAAAAAAATCAAAAAAAGAAAAGTTGAAAGTAGAAAAAAGGAGAATCTGCAAAAATGTCTTGCAACTACACAAGGAGAGATTTTGAAGCTAATTTGTCAATGCTTGATCCAAAGATTTTAGAGGCCATGATGAGTGGGATAAGGCATATAATGAGAACGGAGGTCAGGAAGCTCTCCAAAAAGGTGGACCGGATATTGTACAAACAAGAGCAACTACACGATGTTCCTAATGTCTGTAGGGGAAAACAAATTCAACAAAGGAAGATGAGGGTCAAAGATGAGAAAAATTCAGGAGCTGATTTTGTTGGAGAAGTCGATGTAAAGAGGGAGAACACCATTGACACTAAGCACGACATTGAGGAGAAGGTATGTAGTTCTGACGATTTGGAGGTTACATCTGAAGAGATTATTGAAGAAGAGGTTTTGACATGGGAGGAATTTGGTGAATATTCTATTGACTTGTTTGATGGAGAATGTTTTGATGAGCATACCATGTCACTTCTTTATTTGAGGATTATGTTCAATGAATCAGAAGTTGTGAACGTTGTTCACATGAACAAGTGCATAATTCCTATTGATGGTGAACACGAAGAACTTGTTGTTGCTGTTCAAAAGAAAGAGGTTCAGCCCATATCTTACATGTCTCCAGATTTCCATGTTGAATATATTGAGCATATTGATTTCTTGGGAGTGAACAAGTTTGATTATATTGGAGGTTCACCGTTGATCAACATCTGGAATAGTTTGAAGTTCAAAGAAAGGCTTAAACGGATTAGTAGGGCTTTGGCTTTTGAGTTGGAGATGACTTCAGATTCTTTAAGATCGAAGTACTTGTTCTGTTGGAACGGAAGGTATCAAGTACAACCATGACGTTCGAAGACTCAACCTTGTTCGAGCATGGTTGTTAATTTGTGGCACTATGACATATGCGAGGATTTGAGGACAAATCCCTTTCAAGAGGAGGGGAATGATATGGATATGGGAAGCACTCATATGATGATTTCAAGTGCCAATCTGACCAAGTGAGAGAGCACACACAAAGCACTTCAAGTCACAACTTTGTGGGCTGATTTCCAAGCATACTTTGGAGAGTTGGGCTCAAGCAAATTTATTAAAGCCCATGGACCAAGAGCCACGAAATTCAGCTGAGTTTATGACCTTAAATACAAGTTCTAGAAGGTCCTTTCAGCAGCAAAGATCTTGAAGATTCATTCTCTCTGATTTGGGCATTCTATTTAGGAAGTTTATTTCAGCCATTAGTTTTGATTAGGAAGTTATATTCCAACAACTCTTGGCTTATTTAGCTTGTTTGTCACGTTTTTAGCCTTCCTAAAAGGCTGAGATTTGTTTCCTTTTTAGTTTCCCTTTCCAGCCAGATTTTTAGGAGTTGTTTGATTTGGAATATCTTTGTAATATTGAGCCTATTTATAGAAGCTTATGCAATGAGAAAAGGAGACCATTATTGATTGAAAAACGTGGGCTTTGCTCTCTTGGTTCTTCGGAACTGTTCGAACACAACGGAGGGATTCCGTCGAGTTCACTATCGACTTATCAAGCAGATCTTCATCACCGTTTGTGGCGTCTTCGACATATCAAGGTTCTTTGTTTTAACTCAAGCAGCGGGTCGCGGTCTTAATACCAAGGTTCTTGTTTGGTTGTGAGCATCGGGTCGAGATCTCCATCACGAACTGATCTAGAACGATCTGGGATTTCAACGCTTCTTGGACGGGTCTCGCGCATCGTTGGCGGGGTTCGTATCACAAGGAAAGAAAAGGCAAGATAAGGCCAAAAAAGGTAAGAAAAGGAAAGAATATGAAAGAAAAAGCAAGCAAAGACAAGGAGAAGGCAAGATAAGGAAAGAAAAGGCTTGAAAGGTAAGATAATGCAAGAAAAGGCAAAATAAGGCAAGAAAAAGCAAGATAAGGTATGGAAAAGGCAAGATAAGGAAAGAAAAGGCAAGATAGGCAAAGAAAAGGCAAGAACAAGCAAGATAAGGCATGAAAAGGCAAGAAAAGGCAAGATAAGGCAAGAAAACCCAAAGGAAAATCAAGATAAGGAAAGAAAAGGCATAATGAGGTAAGAAAAGGCAAGGAAAAGGAAAAATAAGGCAGGAAAAGGCCAAATAATGCAAGAAAATGTAAGATGAGGCAAGTAAAGGCAAGGAAAAGGCAAGGTAAGTCAAAATAAGGCAAGAAAAGGAAAGAAAAGGTAAGAAAAGGCAAGGAAAAAGCAATATAAAGAAAGAAAAGGCAAGATAAGGAAAGAAAAGGCAAGATAAGGAAAGAAAATTCAAGAAAAAGTAAGATAAGGCAAGAAAAGGCAAGATAATGAAATAAAAGGCATGATAAGCGAGGAAAAGGCAAGACAAGGAAAGAAAAGGTAAAATAAGGCATGAAAAGGCAAGAAAAAGCAAGATAAGTCAAGAAAACGCAATGGAAAGGGAAGAAAAGGTAAGAAAAGGCGAGATAAGGCAAGGAAAGGCAAGAAAAATAAGATAAGGCAAGAAAAGGCAAGATAAGGTAGAAAAGGCATGATAAGTGAAGAAAAGGCAAGACAAGGCAAGAAAAGGCAAGAAAAGGCAAGGAAAGGTAAGATAAGCCAAGATAAGGCAAAAAGGTAAGAAAAGGCAAGATAAGCGAAGAAAAAGCAAGAAAGGGAAAGAAAAGGCAAGAAAAGGTAAGATAAGATAAGGCAAGAAAAGGGAAGAAAAAGAAAGATGAGGCAAGAAAAGCCAAGGAAAAGGCAAGATAGGGAAAGAAAAGGCATGGAAATGAGAAGATAAGGAAAGAAAAGGTAAGATAAGGAAAGAAAAGTCAAGGTAAAGCAAGAAAAGGCAAGAAAAGAAAAGGAAAAGGCAAGATAAGGCATGAAAAGGCAAGGAAAAGGCAAGACACGACAAGAAAAGGCAAGATAAATCATGAAAAGTTAGGAAAAAGCAAGATAAGGCAAGAAAAGACAAGGAAAAGGCAAGATAAGGCAAGAAAAGGCAAGATAAAGCAAGATTAGGCAAAAAAAATGCAAGGAAAAGGCTAGATATGGAAAGAAAATGCATCATAAGGCAAGAAAAGGCAAAGATAAGGCATGATAAGGCAAGGAAAAGGCAAAAAAAAGGCAAGATAAGGCAAGGAAAAGGCAAGATAAGGGAAGACAAGGCAAGATAAGAAAGAAAATGCAAGGAAAAGGCAAGATAAGGAAAGCAAAGGCAAGAAAAGGCAAGATAAGGCAAGGAAAGGAAAGATAAGCAAAGGAAAGTAAAAGGCGAGATAAGGAAAGAAAAGGCATAATAAGGCAAGGAAATGGCAAGACAAGGAAAGAAAAGGCAAGAAATGGAAAAATAAGGTAATAAAGGAAAGAAAAGGCAAGGAAAAGGCAAGAAAAGACAAGATAAGGCAAGACAAGGCAAGACAAAGCAAGATAAGGAAAGAAAAGGAAAGAAAATGTAAGAAAAGGCAAGAAAAGGAAAGAAAAGGAAAGAAAATGCAAGAAAAGGTAAGATCAGGTAAGAAAAGGCGAGATAAGATATGGAATAGTTAAGAAAAGGCAAGGAAAAGGTAAGATGAGGAAAGAAAAGGCAAGATAAGGCAAGAAAAGGCAAGAAAAAGCAAGATAAGGCAAGATAAAGCAAGAAAAAGCAAGAATAGGAAAGAATAGGCTAGAAAAGGCAAGATAAGGAAAGATAAGGCAAGAAAAGGCACGAAAAAGAAAGATAAGGCTAGAAAAGGCAAGATAGGGAAAGAAAAGGCATAGAAATGGCAAGATAACAAAAGAAAAGGCAACATAAGGCAAGAAAAGGCAAGATAAGGCATGAAAAGGTAAGGAAAGGCAAGATAAGGCAAGAGAAGGCAAGATAAGGTAAGAAAAGGCAAGAAAAGGAAAGAAAAGGCAAGATAAGGAAAGAAAAGACATGCGAAGGCAAGGAAAAGGCGAGATAAGGAAAGAAAAGGCATAATAAGGCAAGAAAAGATAAGGAAATGGCAAGACAAGGCAAGAAAAGGTTAGAATAGAAAAAATAAGGTAAGAAAAGGAAAGATAATGTAAGGAAAAGGCAAGATAAGGAAGACAAGGCAAGAAAAGGCAAGATAAGGCAAGAAAAGAAAGAAAATGTAAGAAAAGGCAAGGAAAAGGCAAGGTAAGGGAAAAAAAGGCAAGAAAAGGTAAGATCAGGCAAGAAAAGGCAAGATAATGCAAGGAATTGGCAAGAAAAGGTAAGGAAAAGGTAAGTTAAGGAAAGAAAAGGCAAGATAAGAAAAGAAAAGGCAAGATAAGGCAACAAAAGGCAAGAATAGGCAAGATAAGGCAAGAAAAAACATGATAAGACAAGAAAAAGTAAGAAAAAGAAAGAATAGGAAAGAATAGGCAAGATAAGGAAAGATTAGTCAAGATAACGTAAGATAAGGCAAGAAAAGGCAAGAAAAAGAAAGATATGGCAAGAAAAGGCAAGGAAATGGGAAGATAAGGAAAGAAAAGGCATGGAAATGGCAAGATAAGGCAAGAAAAGTCAAGGTAAAGGAAGAAAATGCAAGAAAAAGCAAGAAAAGGAAAGACGAAGGCAAGATAAGGCATGAAAAGGAAATGAAAAGGCAAGACACTGCAAGATAAGGCAAGATAAAGCATGAAAAGTCAGAAAAATGCAAGAGAAGGCAAGAAAAGACAAGGAAAAGGCAAGATAAGGCAAAATAAGGCAAGGAAAAGGCAAGATAAGGAAAGAAAAGGCAAGAAAAGGCAAGATAAGGCAAGAAAATGCAAGATAAGGCAAGAAAAGGCAAGGGAAAGGCAAGATAAGGAAAGAAAAGGCAAGGAAATGGCAAGATAAGGAAAGAAAAGGCATTATAAGGTAGGATAAGGCAAGAAAATGCAAGAAAAAGTAAGAAAAGGCAAGAAAAGCAAGGAAAAGGCATGATAAGTAAAGAAAAGGCAAAGAAATGGCAAGATAAGGAAAGAAAAGGAAAGATAAGGCAAGAAAAGTCAAGATAAGGCAAGATAAGGCAAGAAAAGGCAAGAAAAGGAAAGTAAAAGGCAACATAATAAATGAAAATAAAAGAAAAGGTAAGGAAAAGCCAAGATGAGGCAAGAAAAGGCAAAAAAAGGTAAGGAAAGGAAAGAAAAGGCAAGAAAAGGCAAGGAAAATGCAAGATAAGGAAAGCAAAGGCAGGAATAGGCAAGATAAGGAAAGAAAAGACATAATAAGGCAAAAAAAGGGCAAGGAAATGGCAATACAAGGCAAGAAAAGGGAGAATAAGGCAAGAAATGGCAAGAAAAGGTAGAATAAGGTAAGAAAAAGGAAAGATAATGCAAGATAATGCAAGGAAAAGGTAAGATAAGGAAAGAAAAGGCAAGAAAAGGCAAGATAAGGTAAGAAAATGCAAGATAAGGCAAGAAAAGGCAAGGGAAAGGCAAGATAAGGAAAGAAAAGGAAGGAAATGTCAAGATAAGGAAAGAAAAGGCAATATAAAGTAGGATAAGGCAAGAAAAGGCAAGAAAATGTAGGAAAATGCAAGAAAAGCAAGGACAAGGCATTATAAAGAAAGAAAAGGCAAGGAAATGGCAAGATAAGGAAAGAAAAGGCAAGAAAAAGTAAGATAAGGCAAGAAAAGGCAAGATAAGGCATGAAAAGGCAAGGAAAAGGCAAGGAAAGGCAAGATAAGGCAAGAAAAGGAAAGAAAAGGCAAGAAAAGGAAAGAAAAGGCCAGATAAGGAAATAAAAGACAAGTAAAGGCAAGGAAAAGGCGAGATAAGGAAAGAAAAGGCATAATAAGGCAAGAAAAGGCAAGGAAATGGCAAGACAAGGCAAGAAAAGACAAGATAAGGCAAGAAAAGGTTAGAAAAGGAAAAATCAAGTAAGTAAAGGCAAGGAAAAGGCAAGACAAGGCAAGAAAAGGCAAGAAAAGGAAAGAAAAGGCAAGAAAAGGCAAGGAAAAGGTAAGTTAAGGAAAAAAAGGCAAGAAAAGGTAAGATCGGGCATTAAAAGGCAAGATAAGGCGAGGAATAGGCAAGAAAAGCCAAGAAAAAGGTAAGTTAAGGAAAGAAAAGGCAATAAAAGGCAAGATAAGGAAAGAAAAAATAAGATAAGGTAAGAAAATGCAAGAATAGGAAAGAATAGGCAAGATTAGGCAAGATAAGGTAAGATAAGGCAAGAAAAGGGAAGAAAAGGCAAGAAAAACAAAAATAAGGCAAGGAAAAGGCAAGATAGGTAAAGAAAAGGCATGGAAATTGCAATGTAAGGAAAGAAAAGGCAAGATAAGGCAAGAAAAGTCAAGGTAAAGCAAGAAAAGGCAAGAAAAAGAAAGAAAAGGCACGAAAAGGGAAAATATGGTAAGAAAAGGAAAGAAAAGGCAAGACAAGGCAAAGCAAGACAAGAAATGGCAAGAAAAAGCAAGATATGGCATGATAAAGCAAGAAAAAGCAAGAATAGGAAAGAATAGGCTAGAAAAGGCAAGATAAGGAAAGAAAAGGCAAGATAACGTAAGATAAGGCAAAAAAAGGCAAGAAAAGGTAAGATCGGGCACGAAAAGGCAAAGATAAGGCAAGGAATATGCAAGAAAAGGCAAGGAAAAGGTAAGTTAAGGAAAAAAAAGGCAAGATAAGGCAAGAAAAGGCAAGAAAAGGTAAGATAAGGCAATAAAAGGTAAGAAAAGGCATGATAAGGTAAGAAAATGTAAGAATAGGCAAGATTATGCAAGATGAGGTAAGAAAAGGTTAAAAAAGGAAAAATAAGGTAAGAAAAAGAAAGAAAAGGTAAGGAAAAGGCAAGATAAGGCAAGATAAGATAAGATAAGATAAGGCAAGATAAGGTAAGACAAGGCAAGATAAGGCAAGAAAATGTAAGAAAAGGTAAGATCAGGCAAGAAAAGGCAAGATAAGGCAAGGAATAGGCAAGAAAAGGTAAGGAAAAGGTAAGATCAGGCAAGAAAATGCAAGAAAAGGAAAGATAAGGCAAGAAAAGGCAAGAAAAAGCAAGAAAAGACAAGAAAAAGCAAGAAAAAGCAAGAATAGGAAAGAATAGGCAAGATAAGGAAAGATTAGGCAAGATAAGGTAAGGTAAGGCAAGAAAAGGGAAGAAAAGGCAAGAAAAAGAAAGATAAGGCAAGAAAAGGGAAGGAAAAGGCAAGATAGGGAAAGAAAAGGCAAGGAAATGGCAACATAAGGTAAGAAAAGGAAAGAAAAGGCAAGGAAAAGGAAAAAAAAGGCAAGATAAGGAAAGAAAAGGCAAGATAAGGCAAGATAAGGAAAGAAAAGGCAAAATAAGGCAAGATAACGAAAGAAAAGGCAAGATAAGGAAAGATAAGGCAAGGGAAAGGCAAGATAAGGAAAGAAAAGGCAAGGAAATGGAAAGATATGGCAAGAAAAGGCAAGAAAAAGTAAGAAAAGGCAAGAAAAGCAAGGAAGAGGCAATTTAAGCAAAGAAAAGGCAAGGAAATGGCAAGATAAGGCAAGAAAAAGTAAGATAAGGCAAGATTAAGCAAGAAAAAGAAAGAATAGGAAAGAATAGGCTAGAAAAGACAAGATAAGGAAAGAAAAGGCAAGATAAGGTAAGATAAGGAAAGAAAATGGAAGAAAAGGCAAGAAAAAGAAAGATAAGGCAAGTAAAGGCAAGATAGGGAAAGAAAATGTATGGAAATGGCAAGATAAGGAAAGAGAAGGCAAGAAAAGTTAAGGTAAAGCAAGAAAAGGCAAGAAAAAGTAAGAAAAGGAAAGGAAAATGTAAGATAAGGCAAGATAAGGCATGAAAAGGCAAGCAAAAGGCATGACACGGCAAGATAGGGTATGAAAAGGCAAGGAAAAGGCAAGACACGATAAGAAAAGGCAAGATAAAATATGAAAAGTCAGGAAAAAGAAATATAAGGCAAGAAAAGACAAGAAAAAGGCAAGATAAAGCAAGATAAAGCAAAAAAATGCAAGGAAAAGGCAAGATAAGGAAAGAAAAGGCATCATAAGGCAAGAAAAGGCAAGAAAAGGCAAGAAAAAGGTATGGAAAGGCAAGATAAGGCAAGAGAAGGCAAAATAAGGTAAGAAAAGGTAAGAAAAGGAAAGAAAAGGCCAGATAAGATAATAAAAGACAAGCAAAGGCAAGGAAAATGTGAAATAAGGAAAGTAAAGGTATAATAAGGCAAGAAAAGGCAAGGAAATAGCAAGACAGGGCAAGAAAAGGCAAGATAAGGTAAGAAAAGGTTAGAAAAGGTTAGAAAAGGAAAAATTAGGTAAGAAGGAAAGAAAAGGCAAGGAAAAGACAAGACAAGGCAAGAAAATGCAAGATAATGCAAGATATAGGCAAGAAAAGTTAAGGAAAAGGTAAGTTAAGGAAAGAAAAGGTAAGATAAGGCAAGGAATAGGCAAGAAAAGGAAAGGCAAGGAAAAGGTAAGTTAAGGAAAGAAAAGGCAAGATAAGGTAAAAAAAAAGGTAGGAAAAGGCAAGATAAGGAAAGAAAAAACAAGAAAAAGCAAGAATAGGAAAGAATAGGCAAGATAAGGAAAGATTAGGCAAGATAAGGCAAGAAAAAAAAAATAAGGCAAGGAAAATGCAAGATAGGGAAAGAAAAGGCATGGAAATGGCAAGATAAGGCAAGAAAAGTCAAGGTAAAGCAAGAAAAGCAAGAAAAAGGCAAGAAAATGAAAAATAAGGTAAGAAAAGGCAAGATAAGGAAAGAAAAGGCAAGAAAAAGCAAGATAAGGCAAGATAAAGTAAGAAAAAGCAAGAATAGGAAAGAATAGGCTAGAAAAGGCAAGATAAGGTAAGATAAGGCAAGAAAAGGGAAGAAAATGCAAGAAAAAGCAAGAAAAGGCAAGATAAGGAAAGAAAAGGCACGAAAATGGCAAGATAAAGAAAGAAAAGGCATCATAAGGCAAGATAAGGCATGAAAAGGCAAGAAAATGCAAGATAAGGCAAGAAAAGGAAAGATAAGGCAAGAAAAGGCAAGAAAAAGCAAGATAAGACAAAAAAATACAAGGAAAAGGCAAGATAAGGAAAGAAAAGGCATCATAAAGCAAGAAAAGGTAAGATAAGGCATGAAAAGGTTAAACGAGGATCCTCGACCAACATGGGGATTGCCGAGGTCTTGGTGGCTCCGACCACATCGTCATGCTTAAATAGAAAGGATTAATACATCAACATCATCCAAAAAAAAATTTCACCAAAAATAAAAGCTAAGACATTTTTTTTTAGCCCATCTTAAAATAAATCTAGGAACATCTTCTAAAATAACGTCTAGCTAGTTCGTACGAAGAGAATTTTCCCGATCTTCCATCAACTTCATCTAAGATAACATCCGGAACACTACTAAGGAGTAATATAGAATCAATCAACTTATCAAAAAAGAACTCCACTCGTCTTGGGTCCAAAACTTAACCAAAACAATCATATCAAGTAACCACAAGTTTGAGGGCTCTCACGTGAACAAACAAAGTTTTACTGGTCTGAAAAATACAGCAGCAAAATTTTGAAGTAATATTACAATAAAATGAGAAGTTAACGAACACATTTGAGGTTCTTGTGAAGTCTACTATCCTTAAACATATCATTCAACCCCCCATTGCATATGAAAAACTACTACCCTACAACACAAGACAGCAGAGGAAAATCCCCCACCCAAGCAAAAAGTGGCTCTGCAATTAAGTTGGTTTCCTCATGTTCCGGCCGGCCCGGATCACTTCATCCACCAGCAATAATTGCGATGCAATCACTGGCCTGTACAATACAACGGCAGAAACAGTCATATATACACGAATGTGGGAGATTGACTGACCCCGTGATCCATTCACGCAAGTGTACATGTATTCGTCAAGAGGGATTGTCTAATACATACCCTGAATTAATAAGTTGGCGCTTCACCGAGTAGTTGTCAAAGATGCCCTCCATCTGGGGATCCAAGGGTCCACCTGTTTGAAGGTTTATCCCCACAATGTTGTCCCTTTCATGCTCATCCTGATGACACACAAGGCAATACAATTAGTTTCTTTGTTTCTTTACCAATAACAGATATCTAACAATGTAATGACGGGTGTAGCGGTGATTACTGTTAGAGCAACAATCTCGTCTTGAGTGTCTAGCCCAGAGTTCTCAGCAAGAATCTTGGGTATCACAAGAAGAGCAGCAGCAAAGGCTTCAACACCAAGTTGAGCACGCTGTTTCAAAGCAGAAAAAGACGTCTGTTTTCAGACACGAATAACTCCCAAGACAACAATGGGAGCGTGGATTTAAGCAGGACATATACCCCTTTCACTGTCTTTTTCACTTCATTGATTAGGTACTTTCTGGCTGCCAGTTCAAAGGCACCCGCTCCCTGCACCACAAGAAAATGAATTCACATTGTCAGTCGAACAGGGAAAGTGTTTAGAATAGCATGCAGGATATATGTAACGTACTTACTGGTAAACCAAGTATTCTCTTTTCAATGTTTTTACCTAGTTTCTTTTATTGACAAGTAAACCTGGTCCAGGAGACTAATGGGACAAGAACCCGTTATTAATAGAAACTATACAGTGAATCATGATTAAATTCAAATCAATACGGAGCCACTTGTTTGTTTGCCGTGGAAGGCCCAGCCCTGTCCAAAATTACAATCATGGCACAAGGCATTTCCGGTTGCACAGTAAGTTAATCAAACACAAGATACCAAGTTATGGGTCAAATCACCATTCTGTATGCAAATTCAATCCCAATTGAAGATATTATTTACTCTTATCACGCATAATGGCCAGTTGCAGCCTTCCTGCATTACTATTATACTTCACTGGTTGACTTGTCGCTAACAGCTTCACGGCATGAAAACAGCCTCTTACACAAATTGCAAGGTTAAGGCTGCTTATAAATGTGCACACCTCAACCCACACCAGGACAAGATGGGGACTGTGTGCACTAGGGTTGCGCCTTTTCTAATCATTGCACAATGGCCAACAGTGAGGGGAGTAAAGAAATTCTATTATAATCATTTCGATACCTCTGATTGCCATCAAAGAGTTCAACCTACATCAACAAGAAAGTTCATCTAGCTCAAACTGAACAAGTACACCTATATTTTCTGTCCCCGTTAGTATTGCAAACCAGAACCCTTCAACAAAAAGTGTGCAGTGTCTATTAACTTGATGATGCATTGGCAAAGGAATCACGAAGTATAGAATGAAAAGCAATGACACATTGAGCAGCACTTACAAGAACAACCGCTTCATCTTCAATGGTATTTTTTACTCCTCTGAGGCCATCTCTAACAGCGTCCTTTATTTGAGCAATTGTATGGTCGTTAGGTCCTGCAAGATCAAATTTACAAATGAAAAGACAGGCTAAATGAGCGTGTCCAGAATGCAAAGCACAAGAACCTCATGGTGCAAAGTACAAACACAAAGACAAAATATATTGTGCATGCAAGACAGAAATTACTAAGGAATGTACCTTTAATCAAAATCGTACATGAGCGAGGATTCTTCACTTGCTCAACAAATGTATACTTCTCCTCACCAAGGATGTGCTCATAAACTAATCCAGCCCAACCAAGGCAATCAGGTGTCAAGTCATCAACCGAATTCACAGGATCTCCTCCACATGCCAAAATTAGGCGTTCCATATTTCTTCTCTTTGCTCTCCGAAGGGCAATTATCTATAAAATGCTATAGTTAGCACTTAGCACCCAAAAGGTGAGAACACTAGCTTCCTAATTGTAGCTGCTTGCAAGTCAAAAGGCTGGTACTTACTCCTGCTCGTGCAAGAAGGTCCAGCGATGGCGGATCAATGCCTTTCTGATTGATAATGACAAAGTTGTTCTCGTTACCAGAACAAACCTGCATGGAAACCAAAATGGTAAGGGCAATGTCCAGAAGTCACATGGAACCAATAAGTCTTTGATCCAACAACCAAGGTTCATTTGGGTTATAAGAGACACCATACCTTATTTTTCAGCTCTATGATCTTTTGAACTCTTTCATCAACTTGACGTCTTTCAGCAGCAACCATGGCCTCCCTCTGCTCTGCATTTGAGTAGAAGAATCCTGCATTTATTTCACTTTTTATGGGGAGGGGAATTGGGGTTAGGATTGGTTCTATGACACTCAGTACTCTTCCGATGTCAACAGAAGATGGCAAATGCCAAACAATTGTAACGGTATCAAATTTGAAAGAAATTGAGCATACCTCTTGTCATACTCCAAAGATACATTGCACGTCAATATATAGCAGTTCTCTGCATGTCTCTTCATATCTGGATGCCGTGAACCATGATCAAGGACCAGACCTTCAACCTGAAAACAATGAGTTTGGGGTAACAAGGACCAAAATTAAAAGATAATGGATTTTTATTATCACCAAAATTTCAGAATCACATCTCTTCATCTTTTACTGATAATTAGGTGCAAATCAATTGTCTTAGCCAAAAAGAAACAAAGCGTTAAATATGTATCAGCATAAATATTTCCGAATTGGAAAAGGGCGTTGACATAGAACATCATTGTTGAAAAGTTACCATAAGATTACATGGTTGAGAACATGCCTATTATGGAATCTAGTGACACATTTGATACTGCCAAGTCAAATGCCTTGCAGTGTAGAATAATATTCAATTGCATGAACTGATATCTCAGCAGTTATTACATGATTGTCGCTGAATATTTTGTCAGATCTCCTCAAAATTACCTAATAAATTATAGCAGACAAACTTACCAGTCTTGTGTCAACATCAAACTTATGACGCATGTGCATAATCTCCACCATAAACAAATCAATTGGTTCCTCTGGCTTCCGGATGCAGAGCACCTGCCAGAATTAGACATGGGATTCCGTGGTCAGTGTGCGCTAATCTTTTGAGGTTCAGATAGAATCTTGGCACGCAGATTCATGAAAGAACAAAACATTCTCAACTTCCACATAACTCACCGCATTAACAACTATATCTGTTAATTGATCTGCAAGCGCCTCATATAACTGAAAAAGCGAAGGACGTGTCAGCTACTATGCACACAGATGACATGACAGAAATAAGTAAAGAATATGTAACAGCCAATAGAAGATAGGATAGCAACCACCTTTGTTCTAAGAGTTGTTCTAGCCACCATTTTTAGGATCTCTTTGTCAGGTTCCTCACCCATCACAACAGGTGTCTTAAATTTTTCCAGAAACTGCAGTGTTGCTCTTTTGGCAATTTCAAAACCATCCACCAAGACACGAGGATGCATTCCTGAGAGCAACAGGAAGGGTATGATTGCAGGTAGAAGGTCCAAGCGACCAAAATAAAATAGGAACATCGCATGAATCCACATAATTTGCTCAAGATAATATCTGAAATGAGAGGGGGCAACTAGTTCCAATATTGATATCAATAGCTAGCTAATAACTAGGAAAATGCCCGGTACTTGATGGCTGCAGTTCACGTGGTTCACCGAAGAGCAATCCCTTGAAACAAGTTACAGGGTAAAGCTCACGGACAAAAAGTTGCAGAAACCAAAACGGAAACATAGGAGGTATAAGCAGAGAACACAACAGTTTCTCGAACCTTCGTCAATGTACCGCTCGGACTGTTTCATAAGCTCTCCGATAAAGATCACCGTGGAAGTCGTCCCATCCCCACTAATATCATCTTGGGCAACTGCCGTCCTCGCAATCATTATCGCAGTAGGGTTTTGGATTTGCTGCAAGCCACCGAGAGAATCAACAAGGACGCACCAACATCCCAACATTCTAAAGACAACCCCTGAACCAAACAAACACACACACTACGCACTAAAACGTTCCCGACCCCAACAACAGCCCCTTAACAAGATCTAATCTCAGAAAGACTTCAACTTTCCAATCCATAAACCCCAAAACGACCACGTTCTACATCCGAACTATACCCGCATTACCACCCCACAGATCAGAGCAAGTAAAAGAACCAACTTTAAGAAACAACACAAAATCCAAAATGGGGAAAAGTAAAGTGCAAAACCATCTCCTTCAAGAGGGTGTTGCCATCCTTGGTGATCTTAATATCTCCGGCGCCACCAACGAGCCTGAAATCGCAACAAAGGACACAACTTTAAGCCTAAAATATACTAAAAATGAGAACTTTTTACTAAAAAAGGAATAAAAAGAAAGAAAGGATACATCTTGATGGTTCCCTTGGGGCCGAGGTTGGTCTTGAGGACGTCCTGCAAGCCCTTAGCGGCGTTAATGGTCATGTGCAGCGCCGCCGACTTGTTGAGCACCTCCGCGTTCGGGTTCAGCACTCGAAGCGACATCGTTTCCTCTCTCTCTCTCTCTCTCTCTCTTCTCTTTGTTATTGGAATGGGAGGAGCTTAGCGCGTGAGCTTGGGGGAGACGGGGGAAGCGAGAGCGGGTAGGGAGGAGTAGTGCAGGGTTTTTAGGGCTTTCTGGAGAGAGACTGGCTGGGTTTGTTTGTGAGTTTGTAACTTTTTCTGAACTGTGAATGAAAAAAGCCCACACATTCTAGAGATGCTACGAAACGTGTCGTTTTAGGCTTTACCAAGGCTCGTCTTATGCTTTAGTATTAGATGTACATTTATTGAATTTAAGAATTCCTAAAAATTTCTTGTTATTTGGATTTGGTATTGTCGCTCAAATTCAATTGGTATCCGGAACATTGATTAGATCTTTTTATATAGTTGAAATTATCGAATATCAATATTTCAACTGATTATTCTAAACTTGAGATAAGTACAATCTTTAATAGAAAAAACAGCCTAGGAGAGTTGGATGGGTTAATGTTATTTAGTGTAATTTTAATGGAAAGACATGGTTAGAAGATAAATTCTTAGTCTTACTGCCCAAATAAAAATTTGAGGGACCAAATGGCTTTTACTTATTTTGCTATCATACTGGGACTAAATAATGGCACATATGTGTTCAAACTACCGAAACTGAATTGTACATTATGACAAATTAGAGGGAGAAAAGTATAATTTGCTGAAAAAACTACACGTGCCCTTGAATTCTATCCTCAATCTCCATCGTAAACGCTTTTATTTAATCGATCATCGTTTTCAATGGCACCATGTTGGAAAATCACTTCCAAGTTCCAACAATTAACGTTTAATTATATTGGTGGTTTGCCGGCCTTTCGAGATCAACAGGGAGACCAATCTTGTCTGGTACCTTAAAGTCCAAGCATATAAACCATTAATGTTGGAGCAATCTCATTGTTCTAATGGTGGTCTAATCCATGTCAAAGCCAACCCACATCAATCTTCTGCATTAAATTGTCATGGAAGCCACCTAGTAGGGCACCTGTTTAGAGTAATTATATCAGCAAATGGGGCGTCCTGGGGCAAGTTCAGGTTTTTCAGCTAGGAGCCCTCCTGATGTGCAACAGCAACCACAGGTTGGATCCAACCAACAGCTTCCAAATGAGCCGTTGCAGTATCCAAATTCCGCGCCACATGTTGATAGTATGATGGTGCATCCTGGGACAGGAGGACTAAACCAAAGTTCGAGCGGGAATATCGCGCCTCAGCCTATGCTCTATGCGGCCCACGGATACCATCAGCCCCCGCCAGGCTTCGCGTCTGCACCTCCTGTTTCTCAGCAGTATGTTCCGGGTGGCTATGTCATGGCAGGAGCGACTCCGCTGCGAAATCCGCCCGCTGTGCCGAATTCTTTATGGCAAACCGGACTGTTTGATTGCCTGGAAGATCCTCTGAACGGTCAGGGCCCGAATTGCGCTTAGAATCTTGTTGGTAATTCTTGTGAATTGTGAGGAGAATGTTGTTACTCTAACGTCGTAATGTGGGTTTTTGCAGCCCTCATAACATGTTGCTTGCCATGCTTCACATTTGGCCAGATTGCAGAAATTCTTGATCAGGGCAATACATGTTAGTTTGTGTTTATATTCATCCTATATATCGAAACACGACACATCTTTTCTGCGGATCGTGATATTGACTCATGGTTTCTGTTGAACGATCTGTAGCTTTAAGGCTTCGGATTCATACGTAGCACCCCGGAGTTATAAGTGAGTCATTCCAATTCAATCTGCAACGATTCATTAATTGCTGTCAACTTGTTGACTGCAGCATGTGCAACAAGCGGGGTGATCTATGGCCTGGTCCTGTGCCTACTCGGCTGCCCGTGCTTCCTGTCTTGCTCATACCGAACCAAGCTTAGGAGCAAGTATAACCTGATCGAGACCCCGGCGCCGGATTGGCTCACTCACTGCCTCTGCGAGCATTGTGCTCTCTGTCAGGAGTACAGGGAGCTGAACAAAAGAGGCCTTGACCCTGCTATAGGTAACAAACCAGAAACTGCCAAGTCATTCAGTTCAAGACTTTCATACTTCAAACATCACTTGGTGAAGTACAATCGGAGAACTAACATTAAATTCTCAAAGGGGACTAAATTGAGTAATTTTATAGTCGTCAAGCTGTGATTGACGAGAATTGAAAATCTTAACCGTCGAATATATCAACAAATCAATAATGTGTTTATGAGCTAAAATTTTCCGACCAAACTTTCAGTTGGGTCACTTTTGTTTCACAGGATGGCACGCCAACTTAGCAAGAAATCAACAGACCATGACATACCAAGTGGCAATGATGCCACCTCTGCATCAAAACATGAGAGGGTGATGAGGTACAACCAATACCTAAAACAATGTATTAATTCCGCTCGACTTATTTTCGATCGGTCTACTAGTTAAGGAACTATGTGGATCGCCTTCATGGATGGATTGCCGTTTTTCAGAAGTACATTTTTTACATCAATATTACACCCGACATAAATTGAATTCCGAACTTCGATCAATTCATTGTTAACGGCACAAGTGTACTTTGTGTATCAGAGAAACTGAGAGTTGATATTTTGAATGCTTGAAGTACTAATACGTAAAGTGGTCGGCTTTCTACATAGTCACTGTCGTCCTAAAAGTGTATGAACATATCGTGGACAGAGGATGCAAACCTACTACCCTGAACATGGTTTGCTGTCTGTTAAGAACAGAAAGGGCCGGGGCCGCCGAGATCTGGCAGTCTGAGCGACATCTTATCTTATCTTATCTTATCTGACTATCTTACTATAATCTTAGTAAATCTTCCCTTTTTCGTTTGGTTCGACACTCCGGAAATGACTAAACTACCCCTAATTAAAAAGCTGTGATTCATCGAGGAGTGGAAACGACAGATCGACGATTTATTGGCGACAATCGACAAGCAGCGAACAACACGAAAACAACGGTAGACAAGCAGTCGATTTGTGACCAGCGGTAGGGATCGGGGACTTTGACGCCGTGATAATCGTCGAAAATGGCGTCGTCACGGCGCGCGGGTGGATAGGAGAGGCGTCCTTCGAGAGAAGCGGAGAGCGATCCCATGGCTCCGGTCGTCTTTGACTTCAAATGTCGGTGAGAAGGGAGAGGAGAGATTTGGGGGTATTAATAGCAGGCGGCGCGTGAAACTAGGGGCGAGAGAATTGAAGGACGTAATCGAGGTGTGGTGCGAGAATGTTAACATCTTTAATTGAAACGGTGCCATTTTGTTCGCCCATGTTATAAGTGAGTGGGCGAGATTTAAGGCCCAATGGTAGGTCGAGGTGTGTGTTGTTTCTGATGTCACCATTTTTTTTTGGGGGTGGGATCAGATGTCGCCATTTTGCTCCCATCCATGTTGTCATGTAATTAGTTTCGTTTCGTTTCAGTTAATAAAAAGTAGCATTGCCAAGATATGCCCAAGGGAAATAGTCGAAAGACACAACGAGCATTAGCTTTTTTTTTTGGGTGAGAATGATGGAGTAATTATCACTCTTGCATTAAAATTATATCAGAAATTACAACGAGCATTAGTCATTGCATGAGCCAAACAATTAATACATTGTTTGGAAAGACCAATGAACTATGAACTTATCAATAGTCAACGAAAGGAGGTTCTTTTTATTATAGTAAGATAGGTGAACAAATCCTTATAATTTGAGATCGTACGATCAAAATAGAATAATTGATGTATTGTTGTAAATAACTCGCTAATTAGGGTTTGTTATGCTTATTGAATGACGATCTATGATGTGATCTACACGTTCTAGGTTTTACAAAATGATATCGATCTGTTGAACACGCCCAGTTGCATTATGACGTCAACACCGGAGGCTGCTCATAGCGGGCCTACAAATTGTTCGCTAGACAATCCAGTTAAATTGTTAGGTGGTTTGGTGTCGCACCGTGAAAGTGTCAAAACTATCATTTCAGTTAAATTATGATGATGTTGGCCTGGTCGAGGAGGGAGGGGCGGATCATGGCGGACATGACGGGGGCGAAGGGGGAGGAATCAGGGAGTAATATTCTGGCGTGCCAGAGGGGACAGTTGGCGTGGGATCGGAGCCAGATGTCGATGCAGTCCACGCGGAAAGGGTGGGAGCAAGCCAAGAGAGTCTCACGTAGTCGTTCTCTTCAAACTCCAGCAAGCACACGGTGCAGTCTCGTAGAACAGTGTCGTTCAACGGTGAATTGCAGAAGGGGAGAGGGATCGTCCTAATGACAGAGTCATCGAGCCCGTCGGGGAAGGAATAGTCAAACGGGAGGGGAGACGAGTCTAGGTTGGAGAACTTGGTGGAGTAGGACGACAGCTGGAACCTGCGGCACCGACGGATGAGGTGGCAGGAGAGGAGGCGGGAGTAGGTGACTAGTCGAAAGGCCGCCGCCAGACTGACAACCATGGTGATGAGCGGTGGGCTGAAGTCCATGCCTGAGACGTCAGGTTGTTTGATCGTGAAGCAGACTAACCGGCAGATGTTGAGGATGTTGTCGGCGTTGTCGTGGACGTGGGTCCGGTGGATGGAAACAATGATGGGGTCCACAAAGGAGACGGAGAAGGAGAAGGAGAAGGAGAAGGGAAGTGAGCTCCGGCCATCACATATATATATTTCTTTTTTCGTCTATTTAAATTGATGCAGTGATCTTCAGTGAAAATTCCGCGGGTAAGAGAGTATTCATTCATAAGATGTCATTGAACCCACTACAGAATCTTGAGATGTCGTATAAAATATACGCAAACAGTTTTTGATACGTATATATTTTGCATTCACAATCAACAAAGAAAAAGGACAAATAATAAAAAATACTAATATTTATCTACCTAAGCATGTCTTCAGTCGTGGACACTGTATATTGCTATTTTAAGAGGTGATTCAAGCAAGAACACTAAGGTTTTAGTCAAAAGAAATGATGTTGCTGATAAAGTTGGAACGTTTAAAAAAAAGTCGTGTACAAAAAAATTTCTTATGACGTCTTAGGTAAATAAATAAAAAATAGTGTAATTAAATATGTAAAGAGTATCTTTCATTTTTGGTTTGGTCCGACAACATGGAAAGTTCAATTCTACCCCTCCTATTCTTCTTTGATGTGGGGCCGTCCCTAAGCTTGCTCTCTTCTCTTTGCCCTTCCCGAGAGACATGGCGAAGACAAAAGCTCGGTCAACAAACTGAGGCATCGCACTTGAGAAATCGCTGGCCGAATCGCCGGTCGGCCAGGGGTAAAAAGAAGCGGAGCGGAGGGTAACGTTTTGGGCCCTGGGTTTTTCGTAATTAAAACAAGAAAATTTACGAAAATCCCTCTTTGTTCTCAATCGGGTGATGGATTCGGGTCCGGGTCAGGGTTCTGGGTAAGACGAGGCTATTTGGGAATATAGAGAGGATGAAAAATAAAAGAAAATTGGGAGTTCATTTTTCTTTTCTCCCATTTTTTTATTTTATTTTAGAGAGGGGGAGGGAGGCGAGGGAAATAAAAGGAGTTTTCGAGAGATGGGTATTTGTGATATTATTATCCCGCGACTGACTGTGGTTAAAAATGAGGGTTAAAAAAGGGTCGTTTTGGTGTTTTGGAGAGATTTTTTTTTGTTTTTTAAGGATATGGTTTGAAGTCTTTCATGAATGAAACATAATACATCTTATTATAATAAAGGAAATACCATTTTAAAGTAGTTTAGTGTCACACTTGGAAATGTCAAAACTACCCATAAATATTAAAACTTTAAACACAATTCCAAACCACAAAACCCAAATCCTAAGCCCCCAACTTCGAACTCCTGTGCCGCCGGACTCGGACAGCCGGACCTATGCCCCCAGACACCCTGACCGCGGACCGTCGAAACCCCGGACCACAAACCCCCGGATCGCCGACCTCGAATCCCCGGACCCCCGGACCACCTAGACCCCCGGACAATGGACCTCGGACTCCTGAACCGTCGGACCCACAGAACCATCGGACCCCGACCCTGGGCCACTGACCCCGGACCCCAGACCCCTGATGCCGGACCACGAACCCTCAGATCACCGGCCACAGACCCTGGACCAAGGACCCTCAGACCCCCGAACCATCGGACTGCCGGATCGTCGGACCCATGGACCGCCGCACCCTCGGACCACAGACCCCCGAACCCTGGACCCCTGACCGCCGGATCCCAAACCCCCGACCCTTGACCCCGAACGGCCGGACCCACCAAACCACTGGACCCCTGGGCCACGAACCCTGGACCAAGGACCCCCGAACCACAGACCCCCAGACTGCCGAACCACCGGACCCAGACCCTGGACCTCAGACCGTCGGGCTGCTGGAACCCAGGACCGCCGGACTGCCTACCCTTGACCTCAGACCCCCCGACATCTGACCTTCTGACTCCGCACCCCCCACACACCGCGAAGCCTAACTCCCGGAACCCCGGACCCCGTTCTTTTTTATTTTTGTACAGCTTAAAAAAGAAAATCATTGACCGATATATTTTTTCAAATTTTGAAACAGAACAGCGCTCGCATCGCGCGTGCATATTTACTAGTCTTACTATAATAATGCAAACCTTGTTATGAATTATCTATAATCTATAACATATGAATATAGAGAATAATAAGGAAGAGAGTAGAGAATGAAGTTCACATTAATAGATCAAGAATTGTGTGTCAAATGGTAATGGCACAAGTCCTATTTATAGGCCAATATTCCACCTACTACTTACCTACTATTCCACTAAACTTGCTAATGGAGAATTAGGTGAAGTGGAGAAGTAGGTGATGGCATCCATTAATACATAATACTCCCCCTTGGATGCCATTTGAATAATGTGCCTAATTAAAACCTTATTAGGAAAAATCCTGTGGGAAAAATTCTAATCAAAAGAAAAAGAGTACATCATCATAAAATTACTGCCTCATTAAAACCTTACCCGGAAAACCCATTGGGACAAAACCGTGGTTAAGGAAAAAGAGTACAGTGTAAAATGATATCTCCCCCTCATGTTTACATCATTTAAGATCTATGAGTCGTTTCAGACCAATATTACGAACATGCTTCTCAAAAACTGTAGTGGGCAGGGATTTCGTGAACAAATCTGCCAAATTGTCACTTGAACGAATTTGTTGAACACTTATCTTCCCATCCTTTTGAAGATCATGTGTGAAAAAGAACTTTGGTGATATATGTTTTGTCCGATCACCTTTAATATATCCTTCTTTTAATTGTGCGATGCATGCAGCATTATCCTCATATAAGGTCGTAGGTATTCCCTTTTGAAAAGGTAATCCACAAGATTCTCGAATGTGTTTGACAATAGATCTCAACCAAACACATTCTCGACTTGCTTCATGAATAGCCAAAATCTCAGAATGATTAGATGAGGTGGCTGCTATAGTTTGTTTCATGGAGCGCCATGAAATGGCAGTACCTCCATATGTAAATAAGTATCCGGTTTGCGATCGACCATTGTGAGGATCAGATAAATATCCTGCATCTGCATATCCAATTACTTCTGCCTCTGAGATACTAGGGTAATACAAACCCATATCCATTGTACCTCGAAGGTAACGCAATATTTGTTTTACTCCAGTCCAATGTCTTCTTGTAGGTGAAGAACTATATCTTGCTAGTAAATTAACAGAAAATGATATATCAGGTCGTGTATGACTAGCGAGATACATTAGCGCACCTATTGCGCTAAGATATGGTACTTCAGGACCAAGTAATTCTTCACCATTTTCTCGAGGTCTAAAAGGGTCCTTTTTCACATCAAGTGACCTTACAACCATTGGAATGTTCAACGGATGTGCTTTATCCATATTGAAACGCTTTAGCACCTTTGCTATATAGGAAGATTTATGCATAAAAATTCCTTCTCCAAAATGTTCAATTTGCAATCCGAGACATAATTTGGTCTTTCCCAAATCTTTCATTTCAAATTCGTTCTTTAAACAATCAACTGCCTTTTGGAGCTCTTCAGGAGTTCCAATGATATTGAGATCATCAACATAAACAGCAATAATAACGAACTCAGGTTCAGATCTCCTTATAAAAACACATGGGCAGATTGGATCATTCTTATAACCTTCCTTTAATAAGTAGTCACTAAGACGGTTATACCACATACGCCCCGATTGTTTCAATCCATATAAAGATCGACATAATTTGATCGAGTATAGTCCCTTTTGACTAGAATCACGTACTTCTGGTACGTTGAATCCTTCTGGGATTCTCATATAAATGTCACTATCCAGTGAACCATATAAATAGGCTGTAACAATATCCATAAGGCGCATATTCAACTTTTCATGTACTGCCAGACTTATCAAATATCGAAACGTGGTTGTATCCACCACAGGAGAATATGTCTCCTCATAATCAATACCAGGTCTTTGAGAAAAACCTTGTGCGACAAGTCGTGCTTTATATCTCACGACTTCATTTTTCTCATTTCGTTTATGGACAAATACCCATTTGTATCCTACGGGTTTCACCCCTCTGGGTATGCGGACTACAGGTCCGAAAACTTCACGTTTCGCAAGTGAATCTAATTCAGATTTCATTGCGTCTTTCCAATTTGGCCAATCTTTTCTATGCATGCATTCCTTGATAGATTTTGGCTCTAGATCCTCTTCATCTTCCATAATATTTAGCGCTACATGGTAGGCAAAAATATCGTCGACGATAACTTCATTTCGGTTCCATTTTTCTCCAGTCATAACATAATTTATTGAGATCTCATGATTATCACAATGTTCAGGTACCTGATCTTCCATTGGAAGCGACTCATCTAGAGTCTGCCCTTCCTTGATATTAATATTGACTGGGGACTCTTCAGGAGTCAAGATATCCTCAGTTTGACCATCTTGATATTTTGCTCTTTTTCTTTTACGAGAATTTTTATCTTTGGAACCAATAGGTCTACCACGTTTAATTTGTGCCTTATTTTCATTGGCAATAATTGATCGTCCTTCAGGGACATCAATTCTAAAAGGAGCATTAGCAGCCGGAATATGTGACTTAGTCACTCTCTTTGGGTCAGCAAAAGCGTCTGGCAACTGATTAGCTAAATTCTGCAGATGAATTATCTTTTGAACTTCAAGTTCACTTTGCTTTGTGCGAGGATCTAAATAACACAATGATAATTCATTCCAGCTAATATCTTTTTCAGGCTGCTTAGTTTCTCCCCCTAATGTTGGAAATATTGATTCATCGAAATGACAATCGGTAAAACGTGCCGTAAATATATCTTCAGTACGTGGCTCAATGTACTTTATTATCGATGGAGATTCAAACCCAACATATATTCCCAACCTTCTTTGGGGTCCCATTTTAGTGCGTTGTGGTGGAGCAATTGGAATATAAACCGCACATCCAAAAATTCTTAGATGGAAAATATTTGGTTCCTGACCATGAACCAATTGTAATGGGGAGAATTCATGATAACTTGTTGGCCTGATGCGAATCAACATTGCTGCATGTAAAACAGCATGTCCCCAAGCAGAAATAGGGAGTTTCGCTCTCATTAGTAATGGCCTTGCAATTAATTGAATCCGTTTAATAAATGATTCGGCAAGACCATTTTGAGTGTGAACATGAGCTACAGGATGTTCAACGTTTATACCAATGGCCATACAATAATCATTGAATGTTTGGGAAGTGAATTCACCAGCATTATCAAGACGAATGGTCTTAATAGGATTATCTGGAAAATGAGCTCGTAATCGAATTAACTGAGCTAGTAATCTCGCAAACGCCAGGTTGCGAGTTGATAATAAAGATACATGTGACCATCTAGTTGATGCATCAATTAATACCATAAAGTATCTAAATGGTCCACATGGTGGATGAATAGGTCCACATATATCACCATGTATGCGTTCCAAAAATCCGAGGGATTCAGCCCCAATTTTAGCTGGTGATGGCCTAGTTATTAATTTGCCTTGAGAGCATGCAAAGCATGACAATTCATTGGATTGGAAAATCTTCTGGTTCCTTAAAGAATGTCCACATGAATTGTTACTAACTCTTCGCATCATTATTGACCCGGGATGGCCCAACCGGTCATGCCAAATTGTAAAATCAGTAAACTTCTGGTTTACTGTTGCATGTGCCTCAATTGCACTAATATACATATAATATAAGCCACATGAATAAGCGGGTAGCTTTTCCAACACACACTTTTTACCCGAAATAATATTTATAATATACAAATATTCTTTGTTTCCTTCATTTGTTGTCTCAACATGATACCCATTTTGGCGTATATCTTTGAAACTTAATAAGTTTCTTTGAGACTTAGGAGAATATAATGCATTATTTATGCAAAAATTTGTACCTCCAGGTAATAATAAATTAGCTCTTCCGGAGCCTTCAATTAAATTCGTAGTACCTGATATAGTACTAACATTTGCCTCTTGCATTTGTAAATGAAGGAAATATTTATCATCCTTAAGTATGGTGTGCGTTGTGGCACTATCTGCTAAACACAGATCTCTTTCTCGAGTAGATAAGCCAACTCGTGCCAATTCCATACTCTTCATAATGAAAGAAATATTTATATTAAATGCGAGCAATGAAAACATGATTAACAAAATTACAGAAAATATTTCATTAAAAACAGGTATCAAAAACATGATAAGTGAAAAATACCGAACACACGAAAACAAGAACATGAATATTAAACTACTTATTCAGTAAGAAAATCAGCCAAATCCAAATGAGTGAAGTCATTTTTGCCAAAATCAATGGTAGCATCCACATTCGCAATGCTGGTGCTACCAACATCATTAACAAAGTTTGTTTCGGCCTTCCGTTTGCCTTTCAATGATTCTTGATAAAGCTCAACTAGATGCTTGGGTGCACGACAGGTGCGAGCCCAGTGGCCTTTGCATCCACAACGATGGCATGCATTTTCTATTTTCATTCCACCATCACCATCTCTTCCTGATTTCTTCTCTTTATTCTCCCACTTCAGATGGCGAGACGTGTTCTTAAAATTACCATCACGGTAACCATATCCTCCACGACCATTACCACGTCCACGACCGCGACCCCGACCCCGGATTCTATAATTAAATTTTGTCACATTCACTTCAGGGAATGGAGCATAACCAGTTGGGCGGGCCTCGTGGTTTTTCATCAAAAGCTCATTGTTTTGTTCAGCCACAAGAAGACAAGCAATCAACTCAGAGTATTTCTTGAAACACTTTTCACGATATTGCTGCTGAAGGAGCACATTTGATGCGTGAAAGGTGGAGAATGTTTTCTCTAACATATCAGAATCAGTAATCTTTTCTCCACATAATTTTAGCTGAGAATTTATACGAAATAGAGCTGAATTATATTCACTCACAGCTTTGAAATCTTGGAATCGCAAATGCATCCAATCATAACGAGCTTTTGGGAGGATCACAGTTTTCTGATGCTCATATCTTTCTTTCAAGCTAATCCAAAGGATTAGCGGATCCTTTACCGTGAGGTATTCAGTTTTTAATCCCTCATCAAGATGGCGACGAAGAAAAATCATCGCCTTAGCCTTATCTTGGGCACAAGCTGCATTTTTCTCTTTAATTGTCTCTCCCAGACCATTAGCATCAAGATGAATTTCAGCATCCAAAATCCATGATAAGTAATTCTTGCCCGTGATGTGGAGAGCCACAAAATCAAGTTTGGCGAGGTTTGACATTATAATACTATCATGAACAAGTGGATTATATTAGATTTGATTTATCATAGATAAATATAATTGAGATAAAATTATTATATAGACATATCACAAAAATAAGGAAATAAATGATTAAAATGATATTCTGTCCTTATTTGATAATACGAGAAAATATAAAGTACTAATCTGTAATTCTGTTCCCTTTCGCTCTCTTTTTTAGCGCGCATAATATCCGTTTAGTACCTATTAGTTTGACGCGTGTGCAAGCAAGGACAAAATCGATGTTCAATGTGTAAACTTACAGTTCAGCCCCTAAAACTCTCTCGCGTGTGCGAATAAGGACATAATCCTTATCCGCGTTCCAAAATAAAATTTCACATAGGTCCCTAGAGGCTTCTAATCATTTTATGAAAGGACAACAGAAGAATTTTTCATGAAAAAACTTTACCAAATAAATCCGATTTTTGCAAAGAAAAAATTTACAAAATTATTTCCTTTGAGAAAATCATTTATGAGCAAGAACAAAGCTTCATATGATTTAATAACATTAAGAATTCAACAAAAATGAATAATTATAAATGAGAATCTAATAAGAATGAGTAAGAATACTTACAAAAGTTAAGGTCAATTCTTCTCAGAAAATTATTTAGAACTTGGTAGAGACTCGTGCTAATAACGTGTTATGAATTATCTATAATCTATAACATATGAATATAGAGAATAATAAGGAAGAGAGTAGAGAATGAAGTTCTCATTAATAGATCAAGAATTGTGTGTCAAATGGTAATGGCACAAGTCCTATTTATAGGCCAATATTCCACCTACTACTTACCTACTATTCCACTAAACTTGCTAATGGAGAATTAGGTGAAGTGGAGAAGTAGGTGATGGCATCCATTAATACATAATAAACCTCCCTTTTTGGTTTGGTCCGACACCCCAAAAATTTCAAAACTACCCTTTTAGTTTTACTCTCCACTGTCATCAGCATCGGAGATAGAACAATCAAGTTCTCTTCGAATTTTAGTTTTACACATGGGCGAGCAGAGTAGATCGATGTGCGGCGTAAAAGGCCTTCCGGAAACTGTCATTGTTATTCATCTGCGAGGAAATTTGGGATAGGTTGGAAAGGAAATCCCGATTAGGTCTCTTCCCGAATTTGGGAAATTTTTATGGTCAATTACAAATTGATACATAATGGTGTCTAGCGTGCTCACTTAAGTCCAGAGTACATTACGAATCACAGTATGCAAGAATTACGAATCATAGTATGCAAGAATTACAGTTCAATCCCTAAGCTTCTATTCGGTTCAAGAAAGGATGGCAGTAGCCCGTCACATGGAAAAAAAAAGTTCTCCGAAAACTGATTTCCAAAAGAAAAACACAAACATATTTCTTTTCAAGGTTGATCTTAAACTAGAACAGAACTTCAATTGGCTCTGATCCCCAAGCCCCCAACCTCTAACCTCCGACACCGGATCCCTGGACCTCGAACCCTAGACCATCAAGGCCCTCGGACCACCGAGACCCCAGGACCCCCGAACTCGGACCCTGAACTACTGGACCACCGGATCTCGGACTCCAAATCCCTGAACCCTGGATCTCCAGACTCCCGACCCCCGGATCACCAGACTCTGGACCCCGACACCCCGGACCTTCGACCTTGGACCCCCTAACCCCGACCACAGACCCCGACCCGAGACCCCTGAAACCCAAACCCCGAACCACTGAGACCCACAGACCCTGGACCCCCGACCCTCGACTCTTGACCACAGCCCCTGTACCTCGAACCCCTGGACCCCGGACCTCTGGATCCTGGACCCCGGTCCCCCGACTTCAGACCCCTGACCCCCAACCCCGGACCCCGGACCACCAGACTACGGCCCTTGGAACCCGAACCCCCGGACACCCGGATCCCAAACCTTGGACACCCAGACCCCCCGACAACCGTACCCCCAGACCACCGGAGCCCGGACCACGAACCCCCTGACCTCGGACCCCGACCCCGTTCTGTTTTTATTTTTGTACAGTTAAAAAAAGAGAATCAATGAACGATATGTTTTGTAGATTTTTAAACAGAACGACACTCGCATCCCACGTGCGTATTTACTAGTCGGTAATAATAATAAGAATAAATTAACCGACGAGCTAAAAGGCTTGTAATCCAACGACACAAGATGTTGTAAATATTTAGGAGGTTCAGGGTTCAAACCCTGGCATAGGCGTCGTAAAAATCTACCTTAAAAAAAAATTAACCGACGATGTGAATGACAATAGACTTTAACCAAACGATGAGGTTGACAAAATAATTTTTGAAACAACAGTATCACATCAACAATCTGTGAATATAGCTGTGAGCCGAGGGTAATTTGCCCATTTTTAAACCACCCAATATCCGCATTCGAGACCCTTAGTTTATCCCACTTATATTAATTTAGGCTTGTCTATCTTTAAAATGTGACAAAAGTATTATCAAAAAATATATATATATATATATTTGAATTAACATACCTACTTTGATTAATTAATTTATGACGAATAATTCCGATACAAAATTAATAATAACTCTGTTGGTGGATGTCGTGAATGATCGAACAACTATGCAAAATTTCCGACTTCCATAATTAAGAAAAGTAATTTTCTCAAAAAAAATAATTAAGAAAAGTAAAGGTATTAGAGTTAGACCGACAAAAAATATTAGTTGAAGTGCCACCGTGTTAGTTTTCCTCAAAAGAACAGACAAGCCCGAACTCACTTCCCTCCCTCAGCTACAAAACGCTACCGTTTTTCCTCCTCCTCCTACTCCTACGGGAAGCCGATGAGATGAAGCCGGCGAGAACCTACGTAAGGGACAACGTCCCGCTCTCCCGATTCGGCGTTCTGGTCGCGCAACTCGAGTCCATCGTCGCCTCCGCCACCCAGCAACTGCCGGATCCCCTCCTCTGCTTCGATCTCCTCTCCGATCTCATCTCCGCCATCGACGACGAGCCCAAGGCACTTACCCCAACCCTAGCTCATCGGATTCCTACGTCCGCTCTCTCGATCCGCTTTCTAATTTTTCTTTCTTTTTTCGCGAAATATTGGTTGCAGGAGTCTATTCTTCTGTGGCAGAGGAAATGCGAGGACGCGCTCTTCTCGCTGCTCGTCCTCGGGGCGCGGCGGCCCGTTCGCCACCTGGCGTCGGTCGCGATGGCGAAGATCATATCCAAGGGTGACACCATCTCCATTTACTCGCGGGCGAGTAGCTTGCAAGGGTTCCTCTCCGACGGGAAGAAGAGGGAGCCTCAGCGGGTTGCAGGTTCGAAGCTTTCGGTCTTTCAAGTTCGAATTTAAGTTGAATGAATGATACATTGGTTTTGTAAATTGCACTTCGTGTTTGAGGAATATTACGGAAGCTTTGTTCTTCTAATGAATTAAAAAATTTTGGCTCGATTTGTCCTTCCCTGTGCAACAAAACATGCCATTTGTGGAAGCTTAATTGACGTAGTACCTTCTTTTTTTGAATGGATTCATACATATACATTTGGTGTGTTTGTTCAATGGGGAATTGTTTGAAATTGGAGGGGGCTTCTGAATGGGTGGTCCTCGTGCTTCTCTGGATCACACTTTGAGGAATACCGAGGATTAGTAATACAGGATGAATCATACGGCTGAGGTTGCTTTAAACTATCATGAAAATGCATTTGCCTTTTTATGTTTTATGTTAAGAAGTTCAGAATCCTGTTTTGTAATTGGTATTCTGTACATTTCCTTTCTCTTTTGCTCTGCATTCGTATTGTTTTGTGTCGAAGCCTACCCTCTTCCTCTGTTTTATAAATTGCAGCAATGTTGCTTGTTAGGATGTCTTTGATGCCCCTGACCCGTTGTCTGGAGATCTCCATTGTCACTTTGCTCTGATGAATTTTCAGTTTCTTAATGTGACTTCTACTGTTATGCAGGTGCTGCACAATGTCTAGGAGAACTATATCGTTATTTCGGTCGAAGAATTACCTCGGGATTGCTAGAAACAACAATTATTGCCACCAAGCTTATGAAATTCAGTGAGGTAAACTTTCTTTCCTTGCAGAGAATGAAGTCTTTTCAACCAACATGGTACTTGGCTAGAAAGATTCTTATCGTTCATATTGTTCTTCTTTCATCTTGAATCAACTTCCTTTCCATTTTCTTGCATGCTACTTATTACATTTGTTTCTCGAAATTGGTTTCCCAATAATCAATGTTTCTCATTTTCCCGTGTCTGGTTGACAATAGAATGGTATTAGTTTTGTTGGTTGCGGAAAATTTATTATTTGTAGTGATAAATGTTAGCCATAATCTTTGTAAAGAACATTCCCTACTCTTAACATATCACTCTTGGCTTTTTTTGCACTAAATTTCTTACCCCAGTTTTCTTGTATACGTTCAACATATTCATTTATTTCACACAACAATAATATCTCTTAAAATTTTTCTTTTTGTTTTTTATGTTCATCCTATTCGTTGATATATTTTTGTGTAAAACTTCTTTTTTGAAACATGGATTATTCTAGCCCTGCGATGTTTTTTTATATTTGATTTTGGTAGTTGTTCATCCAAAATTTTCCCAAAGCATTAGCTTTTGCTAGATTATACTGTCATTCTTGGGAAAGATTGTCAATTCATTATAGTGAATGGGAAAAGGAGAGTTTGTATGTCTCTCTCTTATAGAATTGCAATCACACAAGAATTTGACAACTGGCTACAAAATGTGACAACTGACAACAAGAATTTGTATGCCTCCTTTTTCATATCGTACAAAAAATCATTTACTACCACCCACAATCATCAAGAGCCTACAATATCAGGGAACTAATCATTGGAGTCTAATTGCTTATTTGCTCAACATTCTCCCCCAAACTAGCTGGGAGATATCTTCCATCTTCACTGTCTACTTGTAAAACTATTTATTTGATTGTTCTTTAGTATGTATGTAGTAGAGATAGATGGCATACGATTTGAAAAATCCTCGATTTTCTTCTTGATAGTGTCTTTTACATTGTTCATTTTTTCATGAAGGACTGAATCGTTTGCCTTTTTATCACAGTTTTTTTGTTGTGGAAGGATATGATCCCATGGGCTATTGATCTGCTTCTGCTCTATTTTTTACAACTACACTTTTATTGTGACCCAAGTATCAAGGTTACCTCCGACAAATGTGCAATTATTGGATAACAATTTTAGCCTAATCTACATCATTATATTCTTCAATTTTGCAAGTATTGATAACTCTGATAACATCCCTCTTCTAGGAGTCCTTAGATTCTTTAAAATCCTCTCAACAGCTTCTAGGTGTTAGTTTCGCTCTTGAACATCAGAACCCATTTTAAGAGAAGAAATATCTCTGGCTTTGTCTTGCTGTATTGAAAGCATTTGTACTTCAAAGATGACATTCCTGCTGGTTAGGAACTCTTTAAGATGCTATTACTTCACCTCTCATTCACTTCAGAATCATGCGTTTATGTGTATGTGATATTTCTATGCAGGAGTTTGTGAGAAAAGAGGCGTTGCTTCTACTCCAAAAAGCTCTGGAAGGCTCTGGTGGTAGTGGCGCTTCGTCAGCTTATTCAGAGGCATTTCGCCTGATCACTCGTTCTGGTACCAGTGATAAATCATTTATTGTTAGAATAGCTGCTGCAAATTGTCTTAAGGCATTTGCCAGCATTGGAGGGCCCGGCTTAGGAGTTGGAGAGCTTGACAATTCAGCATCTGTATGTGTCAAGGCAGGTTTTGTCTTGGCTGTTTCTTTGTTTTGTGTAGTTCAATTTATTGGTGAATACATGAGAGGTAGAATGACAGTATTTCCCTTCTTTTGCTGTTTTTAGTAGGCCCTAGAAGATCCCCTATCCTCTGTCCGGGATGCATTTGCTGAAGCTTTGGGTTTCTTACTGGCTCTTGGAATGAATCCAGAGGCCCAGGTAGATGGAAATGTAGTCAAACCAAATGTTTATTTTTTATGGTTTTCCGTTGTCCCTTTTCATTTTTCGTTCTAGTTCAGTTCTAAAAAGTATTCGGTACTCTCAGCATTTTTTATCTTGTTCTAGGTTCAACCCAGAGGAAAAGGTCCATTTCCTGCAGCAAAGAAGCTAGAAGGTGGTCTACAGAGGCATTTAACTTTGCCATTTGTCAAAGGTACTCCTTTTTTATTTAACTTTGCCATTTGTCAAAGGTACTCCTTTTTTTTCTTTCTGATAGAACTAGCTTATCCCTTCAATGACGCATGCCAATATTGCTTTACTTTTTGTGATATTTGATAATGACAGACAAACGTCCTCGAGTCTTCCCACTTATCATATGCTTCAACATTTAGGGTCCCTATTGATGATATTGTTTCTTTCGTATTTTCACCCTTTTGCGATTTCCACTTAGAGTTGAAATCCATTAGCATAGTTTAAGCAAGATGTTGCTAAAGGCTCTTTCTTTTTCATCTCAAGGGTTTGTTTGCAATGATGACTAGATAGATTCGTTTGACTCCCTTGCAATATTACATTCTGTCTCTTATGGGTTAAACCTCCTCTTGTCCATGGATGACCCAATTATCTTGTCGTAATTGTAAAAAGGTTTTTGTACCAATTTGTTTTCTAGAATGCTAATATTCTTCCCGTATTCATACATTTTCACATTTTAGTAATACTTCTGACATGGTTGATTACAGCCAGTGGGATTCGGACGAAGGACTTGCGAGTTGGGATTACATTATCTTGGGTATACTTTTTACAGGTAGGTACATTGTCAAAAAATTGTATCGCCCATTTTCAGTTCATTTCTCCATCCCTGTTCTGTTGTTTTTTAAGTGCCTCTCTCCTAGACAAAGGCGGAAATATCCTCTACAAGAGAAAATTAGCATGCGGTTTTTCTCCAATGAATAAATGTGCAATAGAAAACTCTCAAGGTTGTGATGATGCATGAATTTATCTGGATTGTAGAGGGCTAGAAGCTCTGTAGTCTGGGCAACAAGATTAGAGCAATAAGCAAACTGAGCCTTTGCCACAAAAAGTTAATGTGCTCCAATATTTCATATTATCATTCAATTCCACATGCTACCTCCTTGTTAGGCCCTTTTTGTATTTGTTTGTTATGGTGGTTACCTATTTGTTTCTTTTATGATTGTGAAGCTGAGTATTGATGAACTTCCTGAATTTGATCTCAGCTTTGTGATTATTCACATCCCTCTATTTTGCAGGCAATTCGTGTGAAATACTTACTTCCAGATGGCGAGCTTCAGAACTATGCCTCTCAGATCATCGATATGCTTCGTGCAGATAATGCTGTTGATGCTCATTCATTGGTACTTCTCGATTAATGTTTGATCTTTGCTAATTATTTTTGGATAAATTGTGCATGGGTAATTAAGAATAAATCTGCCAGAAACCAAGCTACACAGCTTACCTTTTCTCCTTTTGTGTACTGCTTACTGGAGGCTTTATAGCACATTTTGATGGCTCATCCATTTGTTCTTTGAAGGCTTGTATTCTTTATATCCTACGAGTTGGTGTGACTGATCAAATGACTGAACCTACTCAAAGGGGATTTTTGGTTTTCCTGGGAAAGCAGGTTTGTCATAAGCATTAAGCAGTAGAAATCCACTATGAGTTTTTTTTGCGTTCTCTCATTTCTTACTTACACTTGCAGCTTGAGTCTCCTGATCTTGGCCCATCCATGAGAATAGCTGTCTTCCGTACCTTATCCTATACCTTGAAAACGTTGGGTGAGGTGAGGATTCACACTGATAATAAATATTTGTACAGTCATATAGTTTTACTTTGAATATATTCCTAGGCTTGAAGATAGTTTTGTGGATTTCCACTAGAAATTTTGTAGGTGATAATGATCTTTTTACCTTCTAGACATTTGTCCTCTTTACCACCAGAATCTTCATGGCGTATTTTGTTCCCCAATATAATTATTTAGGAATGGAATGACTGTCTAGATAGTTGCTGGTTCCTTCAGAGAAAAAGATGGTCGCTGCAGAATCTTCATTGCGTATCAACTCTTCAAAATATTTGGGAATTATTTAGCAAATAAGTAATTATTTGGGAACTGGAATGGGGTTTTTTTGTTATTCTTCTTTCAGGAGTTGGCCCCGTTTCTGTTTTCTAGAAAAAGGAGCATACTAATTTTTCATTTGTTGGTCCATTTGTAGGTGCCAATGGAATTCAAAGAAGTCTGTGATGATACGGTTGTTGCTGCAGTGTCACATCCTTCCCAACTTGTACGTGCTTGATGAACTAACTGATTGCTGTGTAGCATAAAACTTTTACATCGGATATAGTTCCTGAACGTTTTCCCAACAATTTTTTGAGATTCTCTGAGTAAATTTCTTTGAAAACCGAGGTCTAAAGTTTTCTTTTTGAAGGTCTGGATCACTTAGTTTTTTGATCACCTAGAGTTTTCTTCAGTCCGATAGCTTAATATCAGTACAATGGGCCTCTTGAATTTGATCTAGGTTCAAATTGAAGCTGCTTTGACATTACAAGTCCTGGCTGAGGTGGATCCTACCTGTGTTGGCGGCTTGATTTCTTATACAGTGACGACTCTAAGGGCCTCAAGGGACAGTGTTTCCTTTGAAAAGGTAAGTTTGAAAACTCATGGTGGAAGTCTCACCTTTTGTTGCTTCTAACTGTAGGAAAAGCTTGTTGCATTGATGCCATTGCTGTGGCGAGTTGAGATCTCTCTTGTGAATTCATGATAGAAAAGGGCATAATCATGGGCTGTAAGGGGATACCATCTGTAGTTAAATTGACCTAGGACTGCAATGTGGTGGTAAAAAACGGTCGACTCCAACAAATGGGTGTTGACTTCATTCCACTCCACTTTTATAATAGTACCCAACTCTGGAAATATCTGTTTGTCTACCATGCTATTATGACTGTATCATTCTTGGCCCATAAGTAAAACTTATGGGTCAAAATGGTCATGGAGAATTCACAAAAAATTGCCTCCAAAGTTGATACACGGTTACAATTTCTTGGTCTTTTGTGTTGAAACTAATCTCATACTCATAGGAAGGTTCAACCTGTCAGTCATATGCGTGACCTTGTTGCGAATCAAATACTGTTAAGGTATCAATTTTAGTTGTCAACATTGATGGTGGATTATCAAAATTTTTACTTAAGCTTTTGGAATTGTCAGAATCTCCATATCCAACCCAAACCTTAAGGCAGTGAGTAGGTGGATCTTCCACACTTATGAACCAGCCCAACCCACTCCAACTTCTGACGTGGGATTCTCTCCAACGAGAATGCTTATGTATGGCTGCATGGTCCAGTTACTAGGAATGAAGGGAATATTATGTGTAGACTGTAGAATAACAATGGATTTGCGGTAGAGATGAGCTCTAGAAAATCTGTTTCTCCAATTCTGTTTTGCCCTGAATGCCAATAAGATCAGCGTGTTTGGAAATCTTATTTGTTGACTCGGAATTCTATATCCTAAGTTTTTAGTTTGACTGGTGTGTTCGGAACAATTTCCTACGGATATCAATTTCCATTTTTAAATTGGAATGCTTGCTTGATTGCTTACTACATTGCTTAATTGTTCTTGTACTGTTGAGCACACTGTATGGTTCTACGTGCACGCACCCCTTGGTACTTGTTCACACAATATGCAAAGCATGGAAATTTGCGTATTATCAGTCTGTTCCTTGAATTGATTTGAGACGTGAATGGGGTTTTCTTGGTTAATGTATTGTACATAATTTGCAGGGAAGTAATCTGAAAGTTGAGCTTGATACTTTCACCGGACAGGCTACTGTTTTGGCAGCTCTGGTATACATTTCTCCCAAATTACCTCTTGGTTATCCAGCTAGGTAAATTACCTTTATCTCAGTGCAAATCATAATTCTTCTTGTCAGTTGCAAGTGTCTTTCTTGATTGGTAGGGTGCGTCTTGAAGGTTCTTGAGGCTTCTTCAGTTGGTTACTTGCTTTTTTGAGTTTAACAAGAAAGAAGTTTATCCCACCAGTTTCTTAATTCCAGTGTTAGTGCATGTGGAGTCATTGGGTAGTTATAATGCTAATTCGTGGAACATGGAAACTCGTAACTTTTAAATGATTCCTGGAAAATGTTTGACATGGGAAAATGCGTCCAGCCTTCAAGATTGTTCAGAGTTCATTTTATAAAGTGGCTGAACGAGTCTCATCACAATTTCTGACAACTATTTACCAATGAAGTAATCCTGAAGAAGCTTGGAATGCAACACTATGTTAACTTCTCTTCAAATAGTTTCCTATCAGAAAAGGGTGCCGTCTATCCTTAGCCATCTCTTTTTGAAATGGGTTGAGCCTTAATATTCAAGTCCATGTTGTAGGTTCATCCTTGCTACATGTCAAAAATAGTCGAGGGCTGCATAAATGTGGATGAGCTGCGCATTAAATGGGTTAATGTTTGACTATTTCTTATGATAAATGGGTTAATAATTTTTTTCGGTCCAATAGTGTGTGGTGATCTGTTATTTTCTGGTGCATTTTAGAGAACTGGGGAACTCTAAGCCTGTTAGTTAGGTTAGCTGTGTCAAAAGCACTTATTAACTTGCTATGTTGTAGTTGAATTAAATTTTTTTATATTCGTCATTCTGTCAAAGTTTCAGGGTACTACTCATTCTTATTCTTGTTGGTATTTTACAATTATTCTTATCATTGCCAGATTACCTATGTCCATTCTTGAAGTTTCAAAGAGAATGCTTGAAGAATCTAGTCGGAACCCTCTAGCTGCCACAATTGAGAAAGAAGCTGGATGGTTACTTCTGTCATCTCTTTTATCTTCCATGCCAATGCAGGTTCGTGGTATTAGCTATTTCTTCTTTCATTTTTTTGCTATGGATATCTTACAAGTTGCAATTTTATGGCTTTGTAGGAGCTTGAAGACCAAGTTTTTGATATTCTTTCCTTATGGGCTTCACTCTTCAGTGGAAATCCACAGCACGAACTTAACCATAGTGGAGATTTGACATCGAGCATTCGGTAAGCATCCCAACAAGTGTTTTCCCTTTTCTGTTACATGCATCATGGTACTTAGTTCTAGTGAGATATATCAACGACTAAGACTAATAACCTTTTTGGAAAATACTACTTTTGCGCTCTTGTTCACCATTTCCTTCGATTGTTTCAAATTGATCGACATAAGTTTTGGTAGAATGTGTCTTTTGCAGATGTACTATTGGCTATATGTGGAAGTAAATGGAAATTGCAATAACGTGTTAGTCATTTGAAACTAGACAGTGAGTACTCTCGTACGAATTATATAGAATGCACATGGTCCTCTTTTACCAAATGCATATGAACCTAGCTTTGCAAAAGATATACATGTATCAGTACACAGACCAAACCGAGTTAAATATATGCATTCCTGAAGCCGGTCACAAATATTTTCATGAAATTAAACTCTCGGATCCCTACTCATGGATTCTGTCAGTGGCCATTTGAAGTATGGCGTTTATGTGGAGAAACAAGAGCTAAATAACTAGTAACATTTTTTCGTTTCCTTCCCTTGCTTGTGCATAATATTTGATCACCTTAATCTCTTATGAATATGGTACTGACTGCTTTTTATTGCAGTGTTTGGTCTGCTGCTATTGAGGCGCTAGCTGCATTCGTAAGATGCTTTGTTGCTCAAGGTGGTCCAAATAATGGCATTTTACTCCAACCGGTGATGGTATACCTCAGTAGGTACTGTTACGATAACAGAGCTCATCCTTATTCCTTAGTTACAAATGTACTTTAGTTGTGAGACCTCATGTATTTCTGCTGCAGTGCTTTGGAATACATAACCTTGCTGCAAGGCAATCAGGTTCCTCAAATTAAGCAGGAAGTAGATGTATTCACTATCAGAACGCTAAGGGCTTATCAATCACTCCCAGAACCAATGGCATATAAGACTGACCACCCCAAAATTATCCAATTATGTACAGTTCCATTTAGGTAATGGGTTTTAGTGACTCTGAGTGCACTTGTTTGCTTAACTTTTACATCAGAAATTTGTGATTTTGTCTTTATCTTGATGCAATGATCTACTCCCTTGGAGACCATTTGCTTGTTACCTGAAAAAGTTGTTTTCCTCTTGATGCTGGATTTTTGTTTAAAGGGATGCTTCTAGATGTGAGGAAAGTTCATGCCTCAGGTTGCTTTTGGACAAAAGAGATGCGTGGCTGGGTCCTTGGATTCCTGGAAGGTACCTACTTTCATGCATTAGTTATTCCTCGATAGTATTAATTTTTTGACATTTCGTATGAACTGTTGCATTGGTCTGCAGCAATTGTTACAAGTAGTGTTTTTAGTGTAGTCAATCTTACTGTTGGGAAGGTTGGACTGTCTTGTCTGTTATTATGTTATTCATGCGACAGAATTCTATGTTAATGGTAAATTTGGTTAAACTATAACAGGGATTGGCTTGAAGATGAGTTACGTGCTTTTCAAGGTGGAAAAGATGGTATTATGCCTCGTGTATGGGATAGTGAAGCATCGAGTTTTCCTCAGGTAAGAACCAATTCTAGTCTAGATATTATCCAATTGCCTGTTGAAATCAGTTCCACATGCCAACCATGGCCGCATAATGATCTACAAAGCATTGGATTCAGTAAATTGAGAAAGGCTTAACTTATCAGAATCATTCTGATACAAACTTCTTGTCCTTTCATGGTTTTATCCTTCCTTATGCTAACACTGCCATTGAATTTTTTTTAAGCCTGAAACAATCAATAAGATGCTGGTCAACCAGATGCTACTCTGTTTTGGGATCATGTTTGCTTCTCAGGTGGGGTCCTAGTTCCTTGCTTCAAATTGCTTTATCTTTTTTCAGTTGACTAATGAAATGATTTTTAACTTCCACGTTACAGGATAGCAGCAGGATGCTTTTTCTTCTTGGAACAGTTGAGCAGTCCTTGAAGGCGAGTAAGAAGCAAACATGTCATGGAGCCAATGTTACCAATATATGTGTTGGACTCCTCACTGGTCTTAAGGTGCTATGTTCGCCAACAGCCATTCTTCATTTTTTTTCCTTAAGCCCTATCCTCGATCTGAAATCTTAGCAATTCATCTTCAGGCTTTGATCGTTACGCGTCCGCAACCTCTGGGACCTGATATATTGAATTCAGCGTTGGCTATTTTCCAGGTTAGTGAGTTCCACCAGTACTGGTCGTTCAATCCATCTTATCTTATAAATGACCAAAATTATCTTTTTGCTGAATTTGATTATTTTTTATTTGTTACATTCGTTTGACAGAATATTTTGGCAGAGGGGGACATCTGTGCGTCTCATCGCAGAGCAGCGTCAGAAGGGCTGGGTCTTTTAGCAAGATTGGGGAATGATACATTTACAGCTAGAATGGTGAGCTCTGCTTATTGTTGCAGGTTTGATGTCTTTGCGGCTCTGTTGAAACTCTTGTTACATATGTTATGTCACAAGTGTTTGTTCAGTTGGCCTGACTCACACAACAAATGCATGCTGACAATTGATGACAAAACAGATGAGGTCGCTCCTTAATGACCTTAGCACAACAACTGACTCGAGTTATGCGGGATCAATAGCTTTTTCCCTTGGCTGCATTCATTGCAGGTATAAAAGGATTATGTGCAAAAATTGAATTTTCATTCTACGTACCTTACAGTTCCATAACTTTTGATTGTTGACTATTACTTTCCATGTTCTGGTTGCTTTGATGTGTACCTGCTGCTTCACATAGATATTTTTGTGAAGGAACAGTGTGTACTGCCCCAAAAGGTCTTGGGTTGTTCTTCAGTTGAGTGAAAGTTGGATGGAATTATATGAAAATCTTATCTGAGAAACCTGATAACCTTTAAATGTACCAGACTGCCTTGCTGATGGAGTAATATTGAATGTTAGTCTTAAAGCATCCGAGTTTTCTTTACCTGAAAATGAGAATGTCAAGTCATTCTTGTCAAAATGAACCTTCTGTTAAAGCCAAAAAGTAGAAGTGGGACAGCCACTACCAGCACTACCACTTGGTATCTCATATCAAGAAACCTAAAAAGTCCCCTCTAATTTATACTACTCTTTCTGGCGCTAGGTGATGGCGTGCTGCGGCACTTAGCTAACCAAAAATCATGGATTCGGTTATGTAAGCAGTTAAATTGGATAAGGTTTGGACAAAATTTAGCTTACAAAAGCAAGAAGTGTTAAAGAACTGATCAAGATTGACCCAGGTTCCATGCATTGACAATTTTAGCAGTTAGGTAAAGTTGGAATTCTGTGAAGATAAATCCTAAATATTGCTTGTGTAGCTAATATGTTTGCATTATTTTATAGTTGGTATGATATAGTTAGCAAAATTCCAGAAAGCGGGTTCAGACTTTCTGAGGTTGTGTCCTAATCAACCTATCAACGTGCAGTGCAGGAGGAATGGCTCTGTCGACTCTAGTGCCAGCGACTGTAAACTCAGTCACCTTGCTGGCAAAAAGTACAGTCACCGACTTACAGTTATGGTCTCTGCATGGTCTTCTTTTGACCATAGAGGCTGCTGGATTCTCATATGTTTCACATGTACAGGTAATTGGCTCTCTCTCTCTCTCTCACCAGGCCAGCAGCCACTGATGCTTTTGCTTTACTCTGAGTCATGGATCCATTTACTTTTTGGCAGTTTCAGCTGTATTTATGCCTTGAAACAATCCCTTATGTTGGACTTTGGGTTCATGTTCTGTTTTAACCATGATGTTGCTTCTCCAGTGAGGATTATCTTTTGATGCATGAGATACTTGAGTAAATTGCAGATACGATTTTTTTCCACCTTACTTGAATTTTAATTCCCAGTTTGGGTACTCATTGTTGAACCTTGAAAAAATTTTCTTTCACTATGAGGTTATCCAACTTAGGTTAAGTTTTTTCCAAAATGGTTTGAATTTTTTGAGGTAGAGGTTGTGGAGTGTGTTGGCGTCAACCTGCTTGCGAGATCTGAAATAATGGCCATATATGCCAGTGGTATTCAGGAGAGATGCAAGACAGTGTACTCATGTTCTCGCTGTTCTTGTTAATTATCGAATCAGAGGAATGGAAATTACTAAGTTTTGATGAATAGTAAGTGTGAAATTTTTTCCCCTCCCTTCTTTTACTGTTCTTTGTTGTTATCCACTAGTGGCCTTTGCTTTCAATGGTCATGGATCTTAGATACTGTCAAGGAATATGAAGTTGCTGAACCAACTTTCTGTTATATTTTAATGCTTGTAGACCCAAAACTCACAGGGTGAAAGATCTCACTTAACCAACTTTCCATGTGAACTGCAGGCAACACTTGGCCTTGCTGTAGATATTCTTTTGTCCGAGGAGAATGGATTGGTTGAACTTCAGCAAGGAGTAGGTCGCCTTATAAATGCTATTGTTGCTGTTCTTGGTCCAGAACTTGCTCCAGGCAGCATTTTCTTCTCACGTTGCAAGGTGATTGTTCATTATTTTGGAATCTTGCACTTTCGGATATTTTTTCCTGAGCTATATAACATTTTGACTGACCATTATTATCTTGGCTAGATTACTTGATTGGCCAGGTGATTTTCTTGTTGTCAGTTTTAGCTTTCTTTGTCGATCCCAAATGAGTTACGCCATCTTTTAAATTTCAACTTGCCTATTCTTTGATTATTATATTTTCTGCTTCCTTAATAACTTGATTTAGGTTTCTCCAGTCTGTCATTGCAGAGATTAGCTCTCAACAAGAAACTGCCACCCTGCTAGAGTATGTCATCATCTTACTTGATTAATCATTTTTCCTTAGTTTGTGGTGTGCCATTACATCTGGTCTTATGCACAGCTATTATTTTCATTATGTTCACAAGCTTTCAATTTGCAGGAGTGTGAGGTTTACTCAGCATCTTGTTCTATTTGCGCCACAAGCTGTTTCTGTTCACTCCCATGTCCAAACTCTTCTATCAACTCTCTCTTCGAGACAGGTTCCTTCAATGTCCTTTCAATCTTGAATTTGGATGATTTTCTTATGATTTTGTCCTAACCTTGTGATGTTATTTGTTTGGTTGGAATCAGCCCACTCTGAGGCATCTTGCCATCTCCACTCTGAGGCATCTGATTGAGAAGGATCCAGTGAGAAGCGGCACTAATTTAACATTTAAGTAACAATCCTCCTAGTTCTTTATATTGACTACTGGAAATTTTTTGTCGCAGGCCCATATCATTGATGAGCAAATAGAAGAAAACTTGTTTCACGTGCTGGACGAGGAAACTGATTCTGAGTAAGTTGCAAGTACCCTATTTGACCTCTAGTGTAATGGTTCAGAGTTAGGTCTTAACATCATAAAACACATATATGCTTTCAACTCCCATGTAGTCTTCCCTCATTAATAGCTCTAGTCCTTGTCCTCTCTTAAATTAGATATGGATGTTGTTGTGAGGTGCTACCATTTGGTGTGGCCTACTTGTCACCTTTCTGCTTTTTTTAGTTTAACTGCAAGAGTGTCTACATGGTGGGGAAAAATTGTTTTTGTGATTCCGACTTCCGTGGATGGTTGATAAAATATCAGTCCTTTTGGGATGTAGGGAATATTTTTGCAGTGTCCTAGACACTAGACTGGTATACTTTCCAGATACTTGTAATAGATCTATTTCATGTACTCTTTTTTTGGTAAATAACTGATGACATTGTTCGACCGTCTTGGTAAAGGCAGTCATCTAGGTTGCCATCTTGCAGACACTTCTTATATGGGAAAAAAGTTGTAATAGGTTGAAATTGGTTTAAGCTCTTTTCTATTGTGTAATTGTCGATTTTTTGACCGTTAAGGATATAGAATTCCAGTGTCGAGTAAGCTGCCTTCATTCCTTTCTGGTCTATTCGTAGGTGGGTTATATCTTGAGTTGCTTTTTCCTGTCTGAAATAAATTATCTTACTTTACTTGTTGATACAATGATTAAACAGCATCCACCCCCCCCAACATCATTTTTTGGGGTCAGAAACTCCTCATATTTTATTCTGCTGGACTTAAGTCAAGGGTCGTGGTTTTTTTCTTGTAGGATAGGGAATCTTGTTCGTGCTGCAATTATGAGATTGCTTCATGCATCAAGCCCCTCATGTCCATCGCACTGGATACTGACGTGCAGAAATTTGGTCAGTTCAAAGCTCCATTCTTGTTGTTGGGTTTCTCTATTGTACTTGATGTAGAAATTTAAACAGCAAATGGTTCCACTGCTTATGGAGTGTTGGTTTCTTGTTCGAATGTGGTTGATTTACGAATTCTTGTGATCTCCGTGTATTAATGCAGTTGCCTGTTCATAATGTTTTGTCAGATTCTCGCTACAGCTGGAAGACGAGCTGCTGAAACTAGTACAAAGTCAGAGAATGATTCAAGATTGGACTTCGGGGATGATGATCAAAATATGGTCTCAGGCTCTCAAGGCGCTACAGCAGGAGAACTTGTTTATGAGGCTTCCAGTATTAATTCCACCAGAGATAAGCATCTCAGATACCGGACAAGAGTCTTTGCTGCTGAGTACGGGCACTTGGTCATACTGTCTTTTTATTGAATGAATGCATGTTTTGTGAGATACCAAACAAGTTTCTGCTAAGTTTTCGTTGCGGAAATTTATGGTTTTCTATGCACATTGTCCCCATACTCCTCATTAGGTAGGGAGTACTCGCACAAGGGGTGCCCTTTATCTGTCTGTCTGCTATTGTTGTCTCCACATCTGTCTTTGTTTATTCAACTTCTGCATAGGTTCAGAAGAGCCAGTGTTCTGGATTATGCAAGTCTTCAAAATTGAGACTAATAGTCTCAAGAATGATTTCATGGTGCTCAAGCATCCTCTCCTGTGATTTTATTCCAAGTATTAACGTGTAGCTCCTGTGATCAGTTCGATTCTTGTCATATTGAAATCGAGCAGTATTAAGCTGCCAATTTATGGCATGCATAAAGGGATATATGAAAGCAATAGATGTAATTGTTTTTACCAACCTCTAGCTCGCCTTCTCTATCATGTGGAGCAGTTCTAATTTAATGCTCATCATATGAACATCATCATTATTGATTTTCTAAAGTAAACGGCTCATTCACTTGCAGGAGCTTAAGTCATCTTCCTTTGGCAGTTGGGAATGATCCTGCTCATTTTGATCTCTCTTTAGCAAGGAAAACGGATAGAAAACTCTCTGCAGATTGGCTAGTGCTCCACCTACAAGAACTGATTTCTTTGGCATATCAGGTTTGCATCATAAGTCAGTGCTGAACTCAGTGATGATCGCCAGTGATACTACTACTGGTACTGACTCTGCTGTTATTTTTCACCTTGAACATCTAGATAAGCACAATTCAGTTTGAAAAGATGCGGCCCATTGGTGTGGGACTTCTGTGTGCTGTTGTGGACAAGGTAACTTCATATGTGAACTGTTGGTTCTTGATCACTTTATTCACTACAGTTTATGTTTGTACTTACTACAAACTTGCCACAATATCTGCTCACTATGCTGGTGAACTTCATTGCACTGTCTACATCTTTTGTGCCGCTCCATGTTGTACACGGCCTAGCATACTAAAATCCATAGCTTCGAACATCTGAGTTGAAGTCTTTGTAGTTCAATAGTTGATTCGCTACATATTTTATCCTAAGAGCTTGGAACACCTTTTCAGTTATGTTATTTTATGAAGGATTGCAATAACTTCATCGTTAGGAAAAAATAGTAAACTACTGTATATGCAGAAATCAAGACCAGTTTAGTGACAGCCTTCCTTTATCAGTTTTGGTGCTTGTTTTTCTAGGCCAAGCAAATAAATTTACCTACCAATTTTTATTAGATGCTTCTGTCGGATAGCATTGCATCGTTCTACCTCTGCTATACTTGTGAAAAGGCCGACCAAGCTGGCCATTTAAAAAAAAACCAATGTATTTATCTGTCTTCATGGTGATTCTCAAAAGTGATGCTAAGAAGACCAATCAATTGAACACGCAGATTCTTTTAACTAGGTTTCTTATAATTGGATGCGGGAAAAATTGCTTTCACCTTGGCAAGGGCAGAAGTAATGTCTGATTAACAAGTTATTCTTTGGTTTATGAGCTGCAGAATGTTGCTTTTTGTTGTTAACTGAAGGGTTTTAATGCTTCGGCTAGTGTTTTTTTCACTTTGTAGAAAGAAGTTATCTGGAAGAAGATCAATTGTTTCTATTTTCAGAAGTGACAAAATGTTGGTTGTTAACTGATGCAAGAAACTTTCTTGGGTTCATTTGATTTGTTTTATATAGAACTAAGATCGCGACTAGCTGTGTATAAGGTCTCAGATTTCTGATCTTATATTAGCATTCCTATAGTTTTGCCAACTCTTATGTGATATGCTGTTCCCCCCAATGAAATCCATTTCTTTGTTCTGTAATGCTTCCAATCCTTGCTTTTTTTCTAATTCGATGTCATTGGATTTCAGGTTATGCAAAAGAGTTTCTTTAGATATTCAGTGTCGTGTAAAAGATTTTCTTCCTTTCTTTCAACATTTTACATCTCTAACTGCTGATCTGTATTGGCATCCATTGTTTGCTTTCTTCAGCAGGAGTATGAATGATATCTGACTTCTATTGAGGGGGACACCCTCTCTCTGCTGGACTTTGGGTCTCCATTGTTCACTTGTTTCTTTTTTGTGTCTCCTTTGCAGTTCGAAAGATCACCTGATCCTGATCTTCCAGGCCATCTACTGCTTGAACAGTACCAGGTCTGTTATGGTTGTAGTTGCCATTTTGATCTACTGATTATCCCAAGTTGTTCGTTTATTCTAACACTCGGTCAAAAGCATTACTAAATATTGTTAACTCATCCTTCAAGGGTTCGCTGTCTAAGTAACCAACGAAATATAGGTCAAAAGCGTTACTAAATATTGTTTATTTTCTTTCTGTGATTATGGGAAAGTATTACAGGTTATTGTTTATGTTCTTCTTTCAAATAGTTTACAAATTTGGTTGTGATATGCTTGAACTGCGTTTTCTGTTTATTTCAGATTTGACCTGAAAAGAGTGACCTTTTGTCATTTTTACTTTTTTCTTGTGATTTACTGGAGTACCTTGATATCTAGGCCCAACTGGTATCTGCTGTTCGCACTGCGTTAGATTCATCCTCTGGCCCTGTTCTATTGGAGGCTGGCTTGCAATTAGCTACCAAGGTTTACTCTCGGTCTATTTTATTCTTATATTAGCTTCCAGGATACTAATGTTCAAAGAAATTGACAAAGGTGGCTGTTTAATAGATAATGACGGGTGGAATCTTGGGCAGTGATCAAGCTGCAATAAAACGCATATTTGCGCTGATCTCTCGTCCGTTGAATGACTTCAAGGACATCTATTATCCTTCATTTGCAGAATGGATTTCTTGCAAGGTACAATTTCATTTCTGTCAAGTTTGGTTTAGCAGTTGATATTGCTGTGAGAAAAGATTGCTCTTCCTTTTATTTAACAGAAAAAGAAAGATATCCTATGATAAAAGTTTATACAATTCTTGTCCAGAGATTGTGAGTTGTGTTAAGTTGTGAACTTGAAACAGATCAAAATAAGACTCCTGGCTGCTCATGCTTCCCTCAAATGCTACACATATGCATTCCTGCAAAGACATCAAAGTGATGTTCCACATGAATATCTATCCTTGCTGCCACTTTTTGCAAAAAGTTCGAGTGTTCTTGGGAAGTACTGGCTCGGGGTTCTGAAGGACTACTGCTGTATATGCTTGTTCTTGAATATTAAGACTAAGGTAAGTGGAATAATCTCTCATCTTTTTTGTGTTTTTTTCGTTCGGCTTTCTTCTATGTTTACTGTAGTTTACAGGGCAATTCTCTTTTCCAGTGGAATCCGTTTCTGGATGGGATTCAATCACCTCTAGTTTCTATGAAGTTGAAGCCTATATTAGAAGAAACCTGGCCGGTGATACTGCAAGCTCTGGCGTTAGATGCTGTTCCTGCTGCAGCTATTGGGCATTCCAAGTCAGATATGGAGGATGCAGGAAGAGATGATTTAATTTCTGGTTATAGCATGGTTAGATTAGACTTGGAAGAATATCAGTGTCTATGGGGCTTTGCCTTGCTTATTCTCTTTCAGCAGCAAAATCCAACCCTTGGTAGACAAATAATACCATTGAGCTTGAGTAAAGCTAAATCTGTTGGGGACGTGAAGCCAGAGGAAAGTGATTCTCCAGACTTGAGGTTACACGAAATAGTTTTTCCAGTCTTCCAGTTTCTTTCAGGTGAAAGATTCTTCAGAGCAGATTTTCTCTCGGTTGATCTTTGCCTAGAGTTTTTGCAGGTATTGATCTTTTGCTGCTCTTGGTATATTTACCACTTATCATCTTCCCTGTTGTGATATAATGTGAAACGATATGGACTTGTTAAAACTAATCCTGGAAAGTATTATCTTAGGAGCTCCATAAACTAAATGGAAAAATAAAAAATAAAATATTCTGGGTGCTTTTATCGAAAAATCTAGATCCATATTCTTCTTTGGGAATAAGTGAAGCCTTCCCACTAAATTTATATGGACAAGTCTTTGTGCACAGTTTTCCAATTACTTGGGATGTTAAGATCCATATTCTCACTTTTGTGCACATGTTTACGTAGGTACTCACATGCTCCATCAATCTGGATGATTCATGGAATAGCCTTGCTATATCAGTTCTTACACAGGTAAGGTTAAACCAGCTCATTGCTCTTTCGTCTGTTGCATTTTGTGACCTATTGACTGAATATCTTTCATCCATTGACAGATCATCCAGAACTGCCCTGGAGATTTTCTTGAAACCGAGAAGTTTGCTTACTTGTGCATGGAGCTTCCAGTCAGTTACATGCATAATGTCTTTTTCAGGTTTGACACTTTTGATTAAGGCAGCCTTATTTTCACCTGAAGAACTTGAGGGGGAGGGCCTAAGTTTAGCTATTGGATAATGCTTTGTCATTTTCTTCTTGCTCAGCCATAAAGCCGATTCATTGGAACATGATAACATGGATAATATGATCTCTCAGTCTTTTGCTGCTGCAAAGGCCCTCATCAGCCGGTTTGATCCGAAAGTACAGAAGTTCCCTATGGTTATTCCAGTTTTTTCCATGAAGTTTCCTGTTTTTCTGTTTCTTGCAAATGTTCTGAGACGTTTTTGGTCCTGGTGTCTCCTAGGTGCAGAAGCAAATGAAGTCTATGATAATAGCCCTACAATTGCTTGGCTACAACTGCATTAGAGAAGCTTCAACAGAGTTATGCTACTCAAAGGTCGTTGATTTTCTCAAGAGTGTGAATCTCTTGCTGAGCAAACTTATTAAAGGTGAGATGTGGGTGCATCAATGGTTACTTAGATATGCATTTTCTGATTATGGTGTAGTGGGCCCTGCTTGTGCATGGGATTGATGGCCCTCAGTTTTGCCACTTTTAAGATTGGGTTGGTAAATTCAGCATAATTACAAATGTCAGTACATATAGACTTCCTCGGTAAAGAATTTGGCTCATTGTGAGAAAGGAAATTGAATGGCAAATTAAGAGCATCACTATTACCAGGCGATTGAGTTAATTATTTTCTTGTTTAATATGAAACCAAATCTATAGCGTTATTGATTGTTTCATAAGATATACTAGCGTTATTGTCTGAGGTTGTATGCAGCAGTTGCCGGGGAAAAATTGAGTGGCGAAGTGCAGTGTTCTCCATGGGTTTACATTTCAGACGACGCGTCGTTTTGAATTAGCTACACTTGGTGGTCCTTTTCGAGCTGATATGCTTATAGATATTCCAAGAAAGAATTTCATGCATTTGGCTTCTTCACATGGCTAAGCCATTTGTAAGATCACGAGAGAAACCTATAAAATAGATCTCGACAGATCAAAAAAGGCAAAAGTAAGGTGTCATAACACAGCAATGATTACACTGTGATTGAACACTGCTATACCGCTTGCAATTGTTTCTGATTATTATGTGCGTCAGAGGTACCAAATACCTGACTACAAGTTGCTGACATTCGATGGCAGATTTTTCAGAAAATGGCAGGGATGATTATCTTGATTTCGGAGTGGTGCTTGGAACTTGCATGAATATGATTGCTGATTTAACGAAGGATTGCATGAAGGGTATCCATTTGTTGCAACATGAAAAGTTGGACACAAGGAAATTATTGCAACTCAAGCTATCATTCTCTCTTGAAGAAACCATAGCGCTGGTGAAGTTAGGCTATCTAATTGAATGCTCTGGAGATAACAGAGACGGGATGTCTTATCCATTGTTCAAACATTGCGCCGACAACATTCATGCTGTATTAAATCACACAAATCTACAGGTACGAAGAAACTTCAGTAGTAGTTTATTGGTCAAGTTGCAGCCTTTAGTTTGCATGCATAGTTGATCCGTTTGTAGATCATTTCTTGCACTTAATACAATGTAACTCGTGGCCTTCAGGTACAAGCAATTGGTTTGCAAGTGCTCAAAACTGCAGTGCAGAGAAGCTCTAGTGTGGAAGATTGTACTTTCCTTCTATTTTTCACTGGAGAGCTGCTTGAAGATGTTTTGACCATAATTCAGAACATGTTGAAGGTCTTCTCTCTTTTCAACTTCCTGATAAATTTTTAACTTTGCATCTTGGGTTAAGCTCCATCCTTTTTTCGATGACAGAAACCCATGGGAAAACAATCCGTTGCTATTGTTGGTGAATGCTTGAGATTTCTTATGCTTCTACAAACCCTGTCAAAATCTGGTGATTGCCAGAGGACATTCATGGATCTTCTTCTCAAAGCCATTCTCCAGGTCTTGTCTGCCACAGAGAATGATGTGTCGCAGGTCAACCATTTTTCTGATACTGAGTTGAAATTTAATCTCTCTCTATAGAGCATCCATAGTACATGTTACTAACCAGTCCAAAATGCATTTTCATCGCAGGAAGCCACTGATGTAAAAGCAATTGCTGTAAGGCTGGTTTCTCATCTTGCTCAGATACCTTCCTCGGCTGTTCACTTCAAGGATGTCTTGTTACGAATGACCGCAACACATAGACAGCAGCTTCAGGTTCTCTTTCCCTGGATCTCTCTGCATGTTGTTCAGCTATTCTCCATCATAAAACAGACTTTTTCTTACTTCTGTAATTTTAGGCTACTGGTATCTGTGCATCTCTGCAGTTTCTTAATTCCAATTATAGGCAACCAATTTTTTGGATGTATGTTCTGAACTGTCAGCTTCTGCAATTTAACGACATGATGTAGTTGCTTACTGCTTGGACAGTGCTGTTTCCATAATTGGTCATCTCTTTGGTCCAGTAATATTTTGTTAATCTCAAAACCGTGTCTTCTCCCCATAAACCATATTCACATGTTGCAGTATGTGTGGAAGCTTCCTGCTTACGGTTTAAAACGTTCTAAGCCTCAAGCTCATTTCTGCTGTGTATCTGGTAAATTGAATAGGAAAACAGAAGTGGTTACGATTTATAGATTCGTTCGTTCTTTTTTCATCCACACTTGCCTTGAAAATGCTACATGTTCTGAGATCGTAGGAAAGGAGTAAGAGTGACGGATGCACTTATCGAGTCTCTGATTTAAGTTCTCTGGAATTTAGGCAGCCTTTTTTTAAATAATTTTTTCTTGTTCTGTTCCTTTGTGCTACATTTCTGTGTACAGCAATAAAAACATCTCGTGACTGGTCTATTTTCAGGGTCTTATCCTCTCTACTGTAACACAAGACCAAAATGTGTCGCATACAAAACCTACAATACCGTTGGAAATTAAATTGCCAGTTGCAAGAAATTCTCAGGCAGAAGCTATGGCTGAACCGATCCTTAAAGGAAATGAGGAGAAAACTCTAGCCTCATCTGTAGCCACTACTTACTCTAACCAAGGCAATGTTGACGAAGTTGAAGAAGAAGAGGAAGAAGATGACTGGGATACTTTCCAGTCTTTCCATGCCTCCGCTGATGCTATTGAGCCTGGCTTGAAAGAAGAGGAAGCTGTAGAAGAATGTGTCATTGACGAGAGGCCTAAAATAGAGACCCAGGTGTCTCCGGTCAGTGACCTTACTCTATCTGTCAAAGGTGTAGATGGCAGCGACAGTTTAGATGGCAGCAACAATGAGTCGGCAATCGTTAGAGATGTAGAAGCGGAAGAGGAAGCTGAAGGCTCAAGCCAAGGATTCGATAGAGAGCTGCATGAGACTACAAAGGATCCTCTTGATCATCAACATGATCATCTCTCTGAGTCATCAGCTACATCTGAGGATACGCCTGAAATACAAACCATGGTGTCTGCAATTGATGACCGTTTCCTGTCTGCTGAGGGTGTCGATAGCAGCAGTAAATTGGGAGGGTCCTCTTCCAGCCCTGTACACGAGGTGAAAGAATTGGACACTTTGTTAACAGCCAACTTCGACAGAGAAGCCAAAGAAGAGCAAACAGTGGCAATAATCCGCACTGAACAGGATATAGGTGATCCGATCCAAGGATATGAAGGGGAGCAGCCCGGGAGTGCAAAGGATCATCTAGATCAACCACATTATCTTTCTACGTCTTCACCGACATCTACTGTTAATGATCGCCATGATTCTCCATATGCCGGGAACATTCTCCATGACGTGCATATGGAAACAGAAGAAGAGAAACTGGACAACAACATGGCTGAAAGCGAACAAAACGAGGACCTGCATCAGAAGAACGGCAATGAGCCCAAATTGCCAGCAGTTGAAGAGGGAAAAAGAATTGACGCAGAGTTATATGGAGAAGTCGATATAGATCCCGAAAGAACATCAGATGCTCATAAGATCAGCATTTCCTCCCAAGAAGAAATGATGTAACAACAGTAGCTGCTCACCTTCATCTTGATAGTCCTGAACCAGATTCTCCCGGCGAAATTGATGCAGAGGCATACGGAGAAGTCGATATAGATGCCGAAAGAACGTTAGCTGCTCATGAGACCAGCATCTCCTTACAAGAGGTAATGACGAAAGAACAGTAGCTGCTCATCTTCATCTTGATAGTCCTGAACCAGATTCCCCCGGCGAAATTGATGCAGTTTAGGATATTACTATTTTTTGAGAGGAGTTTAGGATATTACTTGGTTTAACTGTTGTTGGTTGTTATTTACCTCGTACTAATACTTACGTTGGTCCACAATTCATATTTAGTTTTTTTGAAAGAGATTCCTGCACAATTTCAAAATCCTACGTCTTGGATGTAGAATATTGTTAGGGTTTCCAATCTCACTTGGAACGGTGGTGGTTTCTCATGGGAAAATATTTGAAAGAAGTGAACTCTGAAATCTTGTCGCTGTTGATTGTAATTTGGAATTCAAACTCTTAGCATTATCATCATTCTTACATCTTGATTTCCTTTGTAGCGGATAGTGAACCTCCAAAAGTTGTCCTTGGGATAAGATTTGTTCGGAATCGATGAGCTACAAATAGAGAAAAAAGACATCTCCGTTTTTAGGATCCAACAGTGATCAACTCTAAATATCGAAAAGTTTTTGTGGAAATTGTTTTTGAGGCCACATTTCATTTGTAGCCGCCTTCCTAGGCTCCTTGCTATCTCCCAGTTCATCAAACGGGAACTTGTCACTGAAAAATTCTCTCAACTTCACAAAATTAAGCTCGGCAGAGACCAACAGGCGCTGGTACATTCGAGAGAAATGTGAACTGAAGAGTCACAAGGTTAGTCTGTCAAAGCGACGGGTTCGCCACCACTCAGAGAACAATCATCTGCCGATGAAGATCCTATCTACGACGTCAACTGGTAAAGCATAAGCTGGTTCTATGGCTTTTACCCCCGGATATTCCAGAAGCGAAAGTCCTGCAGCATATCGAAACCGAAGAAGAAGTTGAATCAGAATGTGTTCCAACTTCTTAAGCCAAAGAAAGCTAAAATGTTAGCATCGATACTACAGGTAGAAACAACATGAGAAAGACACAAAGTGCAACTGGTTTTTTTGACGGTATATCGAGGTAGTCAGCTTATTGCTTTTGCTAAATCACACAATAGAAGGATTTCCATTTTTTCTAGGGAAACAAACAACATTTAAACCCAGACGGTGAAAAAGTTGAAAGGGTTGTGAGTGGAAGCAGACGGGACCAACCATTAAAAAGCTTTAGGCAGATGCAAAGAGGTGCAAGTACCTGCAACTCCAAAATATGTGTGGAATACATCTACAGCATCATCAGGTCTATCAGAAATTCCACCATTCTCGGTATCCTGCAGTCATCGATACATAGAGAGAGAGACTGAAGTTCGAGTGTAAAATCAAGAACACCAACCATCTCGTGGGCTCGAGAATCAGAGTGGCTCACTGACCTGACAGTTCAAGATGAACTTGACCAGCTTGTCTTTGTTGATCCAATGAACTCTATCAATCATTATTAAGCTTGAAAGAACCCACCATGAGTAGCAAACCTGCAGGATAACTGTCAGAAATCAGAACCTGCAGACTTCATCTGATATTGACAAAGGACAGAATATTTACATCCGGAAGTTTCTCTGGCCGGCCATTTAAACCTCCGGATTTGACTTGCCGCTCACATAACCACCAACCAAGAAGATCCTTATCAACATGATGTAAAGACCCCGCGATAGCAAGAGCACCCACACAGCAGAAAACTACACAAACACCATCCAGTCATCTAAATTAAACTTACTTTGAGATTGAGTAAGCAAATAAGCAACTAATTAAACAGCGTAGGTTACACCCAACTTCTGTACAGAAGCAAAGATCAATGCCATGATAAAAGGTAAAAAGAAGAAATAGATCACTTCCAACCTGAGTGTTAAAAAATCTGCGTAGAAAAAAATCGGTCTTTTGCTTATCAATGTACTTACAAAAGCATCAGAACTAATCATGTGAAAATAAAAGTGTGAGACACGGATGCACATAGCTGAAGAGGAAAAACCAATTCTAGTGCATTGTATTTAACATAATATTGGCAGGGAGAGCATACTTTGTCCAGCGTGAGACTCTGCTCCAGGAGTGCATCCAAATCCACCATCAACATTTTTGCAACTCACAATATAGTTCACAGCTTTCTCAACATTTACTCTATCAAGGCGGTGTATTAAAGACAGACAGCATAGGGCAATGTAGGAAAACCTACAAAAGAGAAATATTTTCAGCAATCATAAACTGCTGCCAAGTCATGGATACTTGGCAATGTTGGTCTCATATGTATGGACGGATCAGTTTACCGTGTATCCACTTCCCCCCAGATGTCTCCAGAAAAGGATCCATCATCATTTTGCAGCCCAGCGACGTCTGACTTGAAGATTAGGAAAAAAAAGAAAAGACAAGGAATACTACTTTGTAATCCCATCCAGTGGTGTTCGTTGCCTTGAGCACTAGCCCTTGACGAGCGATGCTATTAAGCAAACCAAACTAGATTAAACCTAGTGTTGTATTCATTCTAAAGACATAAAATTGACCAAGAAAACAGATCCACAGCTAACATTGGCATCCAAGCGAGCAGGAAAGTGTCACCAAGAAGAAGAGTAAGTTGTGCTAGCTAGCTTTAAAGTGAAGTAACCGCCACATTCTCGAGGAAAAAACCTCGCTTAACTAACAACAAGAACAAAATGCAATCATGGAAGGATACAATCGGAAACTTTATCGACGTCAAGAACATCCAGCTTGTCGAAAAGAGCCAGAACTTGAACAGCGCTAAGAGTATACAGAATATGCGGGTCATGCCCAACATTGCCAGCAAAACCTCCTACAAGTAAAAACACCATCATCGCAAGCCACCATTAATCCATTCTGCTAAACAGAGGAAACAAGTTCAGCAACGTCAACGAACCCGATTCATGATGGTGGCAACTCATGATCCACTGGATCACTTGCTCGGAATCCACCACGTGGAGCTTCCCCAGAAGATCAAGGGTGGTCAATCCCCAATAGGCACCATTCAACCTCAAGTGCTCCATCAACACAGATTCAAAGCTATCCTTTTTCTACAACAATCACACACACCAACACAAACCCAGAAAGAGAATCATCAATAAATAGGGGTTTAATGATCAATCAATCCCAATTCCAAACAAAACACACAAATTTGCAATAATACCTTTTCAACTGATAAGATGTAATTGACATGCTTATCCACTGCCAGCTCCCCCATCCCCACCTCAAATGACCAATCCCACAAAACCCAATTCCTCTCTCTCTCTCTCTCTCTCTCTCTGATAGGTTTCGGGTTAATTGAGGATTTCACTGCTTCCCTAATAGGTCAGGTTAGGTTAGGGTTTGAATTTGATTTTACTTTTAGTACCCCTGAAGAATAATTCTCAAATTCTTTCTAAATTTATATTTTAAAAAATTGGTCCCAATTCATTCAAATTTAATAATATCTATATCATTATAATTAGTATTATTTTAAAAATCTTCTTACTTATTCTCAATCTAAATTTACACATAAACTGATCTTTTCCAAACAATACATATATTTGTACATGTTTTGTCAATTTGAAATATATATTTTTACTTGCTTATTTGATAATTTTACACTATCCTTTGTATTCTTAGTCTTCTTCAAATAGTTTTAGTATTCTACAAAAATCTATCTCAATCGATCATTTATTAGAATAATATTACATCCTAAAATTTTTCATTACTTCTATATGGACAAAATAATTGTATGATGTATACATTTAATGGATAAAATTTAATTTAACCATTTCAAGCTAAAAACGCAAAACCTTATTATGTAATAATGTGTATGTGATATTTTTTATGATAAAGGAATTCTACCTAACACTGTCGCCTATAATTAGGGAATTCTTTTTTTAATAATATTTTTTTGAATACATGAACTCCATATCGCCTTAAAAATCTTTTTTTTACTACGTGTCTTGGTCTCACCACAACATTCTGCGACATTATTTTACACAACTTTAACATAGTTGGTTACTAAAGAGTCTTACTAGCAACCGCATTGGATGTAATCTGCTGACATAATATAAATTTCTTGAGATTGATGTAAAGTTGCAAGTATGAACACTCGTTATTTAACTCGAACAATATTATTGTCAACAAGAAACAAATAATTAATTATCAAAGGATATTTGATTTGGCATAGTAGTACAAAGCGAGAATGATTTAACTTAAGTCTACGGTTTAAATTCTAATAAGTTATAATTAGTAGTATAAAAATTTACCTCTTAAAAAAAATATCAAGGTATGTTGTTATTAATATCATCCCTAGTTATTGTCTTACAAATTAATTCAGAAGAAATATGCATGCATGTAACGATATTTAGTATTAAGAATCAATTTACGTGATGCTCGGAAGTTGTACATTTGTGACAAAGGTCTCGACATGTAATTAATTGTTCAGGATTCATCATCTGATTAAGGAAGTCGAAATTTTTGAACCAAGTAAACGAGCTTTTTCTTTTATCCTCTATTCTACAGAGTTATTATTTGCTATTTCATAAGTCGATAATTTTTTGAAGAAATGAAAAGTTTCGTAATTTTCCTTACTTTCATACTAAAGAAATCACGAATCTGTGAACTTTCGACGCAACTTCAGCTGACTTAATATACATCATTAAAATTGACGTAAAGTTACAAGTACAACAACTTGTTATTTAACTTTTTTTTGTCAACACTTGGTACATATTGCATTAGCCTAAAAAATCATAATACAAAACGATAACCAACGCAAGGTGAGTATGATAGCAATAGCTTCGTTTCTCAAGTGTCAGTGAGTCTTCCCACCCCTTGCAAAAATTACAAAATTTTATTTAGGAAAAAAATAAAGTCTAATACCGTATAGAGCCCGGAGTTTAGGTCAACCTCACTAAATTATTTTACCAAAATAATAATAATAATACAAAATGGTAACAAGTTCAGGTGGCCGGCTTAAATACCAATATTGTTTTTTGAGAAATACCAATAGGATGCGCAAAGATTCAGCTGGGAAATCCTGATACAAAATGTTATTTAACTTGAAAATTATTTTTGTCAACAAGAAACAAATAATCATCAAGGGATGTGGTTATTAATATCATCCCTAGTTATTGCCTTACAAAATAATTCAGAAGAAATATTCATGCATGTAACGATAATTTAGTACATCATATGTACTCTTAGTTCTTTAATCACCTAAGGCAATCCACCTCCGTACCCTCCCCCTCCTCCACCACCTACCCCTCCACCTGTCAAGCTATTGCCACCGCCGCCACCAAATCCGCCACCACCGCCGCCTCCGAATGCTCCTGCGCTAGATCCATATCCGCCCCCTGCTCCACCACCGATGCCAGTTCCACCACCAATGCCGGACCCTCCTCCAAATCCACCACCACCTCCTCCGCCGAACCCGCCTCCAGCTCCACCCCCGTATCCAGATCCAAACCCTCCTCCGGATCCGGCTCCCCCTCCGAAGCCAGACCCTCCTCCCATTCCGCCTCCTCCTCCCCCTCCAACTCCAAAGCCTTGCTCACCCAAGGAGCTCATCTTAGCGCCGTGATGATCAGCTATGGTTCTGGCCCCATTAGCCAAACCGAATCCCACCATCACAAGCACCACCAAAACCTTAGCGAACATCATCCTTAATTATCTAGAGACTGAGATTATTAGTGTACTCTGCAGCTGCTTGAGACACAAGTCTGGATTATCATGCCCTTATATAGATGTCCAGATGGGCCAGATCCACATAATTCATGCACGATAATTAAAAATATATAATATAGCTTGTACAGTTGAGAAAGTTATTATATCTTAATTATTTTTACATGTACCATGCATGCACGTACAACCCGTGCACTGGATGGATGGGTAGGGAGGAATTAATAGAGACAGCTGCTACCCCGTAATATTTTTTTTAACCTTCCAGAGTCGAGTATTGTTTGATTCTATTCAGTGACAAATTTTCTTAATAATATTTTTTTCATTCATAAGTTAATATCTCTCTAATAATTTGTAGTCCAACGGTGCAAGGTACATGGTTCAAACCCTAACATGTGTTATGGTGTAAATTTATCTTTCAAAATAATTAAACCTAAAAATCTTACGAAACCAAGACCCTTAGTATTGGACAAACTCTCATTATTATCGGAGAAAATATATCAATTTTCATTTGAACGAACTATATAGTATCCGAACATAAACTAACAAATTTATATTTGAGTCCGACAAAATATCAAATGAAAAGTAAAATTTTCTCTACCAAATTTTAATACCGTTGAGTTCTCAGCTCAAATAAGAGACATGTGATTAAGCTGAGAAAATTGTGTGCCAATTGATCTAACTATTTAAAGGTTAAATAGATATTTAAATAGACCAATCTGTACGTACAGGTACAAGTTGATGATCAATGATCAACCTGGAGAATTCCACGGGGGAAGTAGCGTTAAAATATTGCCTTTTCCCCGCTGCTTGTCTTGCTTTACAGAACAAAAAGGTCGCGGTTTTATTCTTGCATTTAATTCAACTTCTCCCTTTATGGGATTCGGTCGTCACAACTTGGAGAGTGGATATATGATAATTTGGTTGGCAGTTATTGGAGCTGTAGCTCGCCAACTGATCCATGAACTGGTGGGGGTTGCTGCAGTCTATGTAGATTAATTTAAATTCAGGACATATGTTTAAGTTAGTTATGATAAAAAAAATTATTTAATTTTGACACTGTTGTATTTCTAATTGATAATTTCGAAGCCTTTTTTTTTGGGTCATAAACGAAGCCTATTTGTTTAATGTACTATGACAACCTTCGTCCGAGTGATTGGTGGTCGGTATTCTTTTTACATATACAATCATATGTTGGGAAATTTATAAACTACTCAAATTATAGCTAGGCACAAGAGGGAGTTGTGCCTGGCCTTTGGCCACCACAATTAGTTAAAACTAACTTAAAAAATGTCAAAAAAATTAAATATCCGGTCACTTTTGACAGAAAAATAAACGATCCAAAAAAATAAACATAATGACCATCATAAAACTGAGCATAGTCCAGTAATCACGACAATTTTTTAGCCAATTATTTTTCCAAAAAGAAAAATCAACTCCGACGGTCGAAAGAGAAAAAGGAAAAGCAACAGCCCATAGACAAATTTTCCACTTGAGCCCACTACCGTCGAGCCCCAAACCAATAAAGAATGATGGCCCATCAAATTGGTTTTCGACGAGGGAGAGGAAAATAACAAAGCAATCAAAGAAAAAGAGGAGGATTTCAAGTTGCCGTCTTAAATGGTCGACAATAGAAATTTATGTTGAAATATGAATTGGTTAATCTAGTAGATTTTTGGATATAGTTTTCTTATTCGTCAATAGTTACATTTATATGGTACGTATGTTGTGTTAGGCGAATAACACCATTGGCTACTAAAGCATGCAATTGTGTGTCTCCAGTACCACTTTTGGTTTTGGATAGACCCTATTCAAAAAGTCCTCTTGTCACAGCTCTCTTTTTCGAAGGTCCGAATCTGTCACCAAGCCAAGAGACGGTCGCGGGAGATCAAGAACTCTCATCTCTTGCGAACTATTCCCGCCTTTTGAAAATTGGTTGCAACTCGAGGTGTCCGAGAGTTACAATAAGTTAGAGAACTTATCGCAACGCATCAAAGAGCTAGAACATGGAAATATCGTATAAGGGACACTCAACAAACTCGAGGACAAGATGCAAGGTAGCTCAATGCCGCAATTGACAACTTGCAAGTGCAAGTGCGATTGGGAATGAAAGATACCAACCTTCTGTCCGTCTCTCTCTCTCCTTCCACAAAAAAAAGAAAAGAAAAGAAAACCATTAGCGAGAAATGAAGAATACTTTGGAATTCCCATGGAAGCCGCAGCCTCTTAAACCCTTCCAAAACCCAACCTTTATTACCGCAAAACGAGAAATAATGCTTAAACCCCTCTTAAGTCAAAACCATCTTCTCCTCCCCAACGCTGCCGTTTCATGCGGCTTCAATTGCCGGCCTCCGTCCAGCCCCCTTCAAGACGCAAACTTTCTGCTTCAGAAGCAAACCCAGTGGTCTCAGAGGAAGACCCAACGCCCCCGCTTAAACAGGTCCCTATATCCACCTGTGAATTATCGAGAAGGGCTCGTTTTTGAAAGATGGTTTTTTTTTGTTTGGAAAGATGGGTTCTTTTGCTACTCTTTGTTATACTCTTCTCAGTTGAAGGTTGAGGAATACTTGGTATTTTATTTTCATGGCTTTTGTTAGTACTTTTTGTGTGTGAATTCCTTATCTTTACCTTTAATTACGAACTTTATTACCAAAGAAATAGAAAAGGAAAGTTGTAGTGTTACGTCGCACCCAGACCCGTAAATAGCTAAACCGCATGTGGCTAGCTATACAAGTCGGGCAGTCAAGAGGGACGCAGCAGACACCTACTAACCTGCATACAGACGTGTGGATTCCGTATCTTAGTTGGGTTGCTAAGGTTATGTAGAAGCTTGGAGTGGTAGTGAAGCCAATGGAGAAACCAAGGGTTGTATTGAAGTTCATTTGGATGAAGAGAGTAATTGGAATGGCATTTGACCAAGTGATACCTCGCCGTGGTACATTCCCGCTGACCCCTTACCACTTTTGGCCCAAGGAGGACGCTTGGGAGCAGCTGAAGGCGCTCCTCGAGAGCAAACCCTGGATTTCGTCGAGGCAGTCGCGTGTCCTTCTCGACCAGGCTGCAGATATCATCGCATTATGGCAGGACAATGGAGGAAATGATTGATTCGTCAGTTCAAATGATGAGCTTCCGGTTGCATTGATTCATACCGTGAAGCTCACCCTGGATTTGGTCGAGGCAGTCTGTCCTTCTCGACCAGGCTGCAGATATCATCACATTATGGCAGGACAATGGAGGAAATGATTTGTCAGTTTAAACAATGAGCTTCCGGTTGCATTGATCCTATACCGTGAAGCTCTCCCGTGTTATACGGACATGATTTTGATCGCCCACAGCATGAACTAACAACCTTGAATATGTTTGCTGATTCAAGCAGTTACACTGTATAGTCTGATTGCAGTTGTGGAATCATGGATAATGATTGAAGCATAACGCTTGTGTTAGATCGGACTGCAAAATCTTTGCGCTACATGCACAGATTGATTTTCGTTTCTTGGTTTGTTCTCATGCATCTTCTTCACATGGAAGCCAAGTGTGGCATAACAAGGAAGTGGCCCCTCAGATGTGTAATCTGGAATCCGGCACATGATTTGATGATTGACGGTTTCCGCATCTAGTGCACTGTTTTGTTCCAGAGTAGTTTGAAATCTTCCAGTCTGTACTCAACCATTAGTGAACCAGAACAGGAAGGACATGTTCAGGTATCTAACACTGGAAGTGCATTTGTTGCATCTTTAGGGTGTTTGATAGTTCACGACTTGGTGATGGATTCAAAAAGTATATCTCTATACCAGTGTAGATTTTCGTCTGCCACATTTCGCAGTTGCTGAAGGTAAGGAAGGTCTGCTCGAGATCATCAAGTTCTTCTCCGATGGACAACAAACTATCATTTATTTCCACATACATGAGATTGATGAAACACCTACTAAAGCAAAGGTAAAGGATACTGAAGAAACATCAACCAACATATGTACTCTGCTATTATACTCAAAACCCAGAATAAAAGGACACTTTTCTTTACTTAGCTACTTCTCAATTACCTCGACTGATATTGGTTCTGTATGTAGTTTCAAGGTTTGTTGGTTCTCCATGTCTGCTGCGTAGTTGGCTTCATCATACACAGGATTCCCAGCACCAGCGTCATGTAATTTCATTGCGTTTTGTATGGGAGAGTGGGAAGGAAGCCTGTTCATCCTGTTACTATTGAAACATTCTTCTTCTGGAGCTGCGGGGTACCTAGTAAATTGCTCATTTTTCTGAACCGACTGCTTTGCATAATCATTCCGGTCATGTTGTGTTACTTCTCGAATGTGGCCTGGTTCGGTATGATCCTGGTGTGCAATGTTGGTCATAAGAACTTCTTCAGTTGGCATGTTCATCTCTGAATCTGAACTTGCACTGGAAGATATCCTTTGTATCCCAGGTTTCTTTTGGCTCATTTCCTCGTCTTTGCTGCTGATTCCACTCCAGTTTCCTGCCGTATATTCTCCTTCCGATTCAGAATCGACGTGTGCAGTTGGATATATTTCATGGTACGGTGCTCTGACATTTAAGAGGTCATTCTTCTCTGCAGCCTCATATCTACCAATGCCTACCCAATGATGACCAGATCCGCTACCATTGCCTTGATCACCATCTTGGGATTCGGATCTCGAGAGTTCTACAGCAGCTCTTGCAGCTTCTGCCGCATACGCAGCAGATTCGAAAGCATCCAAAGCAGCAGCAGCAAAGTTGCCGTACTTTTTCCTCAGCTTTAATGATTCCGAGAAGCTCTCTTCAAAGTTTCTTTCCGTAAGCAAGGTATGTGGTATCTCTTCGGGCTCTTGGTTATCCATCTTGCTTGACATGTAGTATTCCTGTTGGTTATGGCCAACTTGCTGTGTCCCCTGAATTGCCACCACGGGAACCTCTTCCTCGATCTGCAAGATGATACCATTCTCCGAAGCAATCTCTGTCAGCGCTTTCATTCTGATCTCCAAGCTCGATTGTCTAGACGAAAGCTTTTGTATAACCTGAAACAGCCAATGAAGAAACTTCAGAAACTCCCACTTGACAATGTGCTACTATCTGATATCTACCTTCGGGTTCACCCCACAGTTGTTTCGTAGCTCGACAGCACGCGCAACAAACTCTTTCCCAAACCTCGAAGCAAAAATGGCACGAATCTTGAGCAGCTCCGGGAATTCACCGCACCTGGAAGATGCAAAGATCAAGCTTGACACAGCTTCCTGCATCCCATCTGGGCATTCCCTGTATGGTCAAAGGAAAGATGATTCATTCTCCAACAAGGGTTACAGAAATCCACATTAAAGCTCAAGCTTTTTCCATAAAAAAATGAACTGACTTGTGTTTTTCGAAAAGTGCAGCACTTTCTGAGACAAGGTGACAGTAGTCCTCTATCATAACAAAGACATCCATCATGTTCCTGTCCTTGATCACAAGCTCAACCTGCAAAGTACACACAAGATCAATCTCCAAGCCATGAACAAAGCACAACACATGGGAGGAGCTGGCTGGCCTACGCGAAGAAGAGCGCGTTCGTGGTGGCCGAGCTTGAGGAGCTCCACAACATCAGACCTGGCATGATGGTGCCTGGACTGTCTTTGCTTCTTAAGGACAACAGACCTGGAGATGGCAAGCCTTGTGAGTGTCTTGAACTTGGAGGTCTTAAAGTTCCTCCCAAGAAGAGCATCCAGCTTCCTTCCCATGTTCACTTCACTTCCTCTCTCTGTTTTGGCCCTCTTCTAGCACCACCACAAGAGAGAACAAGAGAGCCTGATGGGATAGGAAGAAAGAAGAACCCTTCACCCTATTTAAAACTAACAAAGAGTTCGTGTTCGTCCAAGTCATAAGAGAATTAAAACCACTTAAAAACTTGCGAATATTATTAAAAGAACTGTCCCTAATTACGATTCATCAATGTTCAAGTATAAATACCATACTTTTCTAGTTGTGCATGTTTTCACAGTGTCTTGGAAGGGTAATGGGCATGCATTTTCTTGGTAGCTTCTTCTCTTCTCTTGTATTGTCCGATGTCCATTAAGTTGAATAAGCCAAAGTTCCATTTCGGCCACCTTTTGTCCGGAAGAAGACTTTGATGGTGTCTTCTAGATGTATGTATATACTTGGTTCTCTTCTCAAGATTTCGAAGCGGTAGAAGAAACTATAAATTATTCTTTCTTTTTAACTCCATTTGTTTACTAGGGTAGAATATTTAGTGTCGATAGGACAAATTAATAGAAGTAGTATACTATACGCAACAATAATTGACATGTATTCTATCCAAATTAATTATAAACCTGTATAAGTAGTGCTATTAAATTCTCGACCAAATTTTACTCCACAGTTTGACGTGTTCTAGTTAAAAAATTGGACAAAATAGCCATTAGTTTTTGATATTTGAAAAAATTCATTAATCAGGACAAACAAATATTATTCAATCCCTCATATTTTAAAAAATAACTAGTTGGTCCTTTTATCATTTTTGCTGTTAACTTTCTTACCAATTTTTTCAAAATTCCGATTATGGGCCTATGTCACCCCTCTCTCTCTCTCTCCACCAACGACCCACCCAATCTACTTGACTGACACTCTACTTAATCGTGATTAGGTTAGTATTAAGTCGTTATTTCCTGTGGCATGTCACATCAAAATTATTTAACATCAAAATAAATAACCATCTTTCAGAACAAAACTATGCCTAAAAAATGACAACTTGGTCTAGACTGATTTTTTGAAAATTGGTAGTTTAGGGGATGGGGTCATTGGTTGGATAATTATTTTGTCCCCATTTTTTAATAAAGAAAACAGTATTTTATTTTGATGTAGAATAATGAAAAACAGTTTATTTTTGTTAGGAAAGTGTCACATGAATATTAAGTGAACTATGCGATATTTATATGTAAATATATCAAATGACATGTACCAGTAAAGTTTAACCTAAATTTTTCATTTTCAATATGTCGTAATTTCCTTTAAAAAAATATGTCGTAAAAAGACAGCGTATAAGGTAATAAGCTTGAAGTCCTTTGGGGCTATTGTAGTATTTTAATTATAGGGACATAGAAATGTTCATTAGATTTATCGATCACATCAATCTTGATTATGTTTACTTCCAATCTTAATTTGAGAAGTAAATGACAAAAAAATCCAATTGAGTTAAATACAAATTCTTGCTCGCGTTATGTGAACAGGCCAAATTCTTCCTACGTAGTGAAAATATACAAACATTGGTGGAATGAATATTCCAAGGAGATCTATTTTATTTTTATAGTTATTCTGTCGATTTCGAAAACCCAGTACGGGGAAAAATCGCCAATTAAATTAATGTCTAAGATCAATCAGTGAAGGGATGGTTTCCCAAAGAAAGACAATAACTAATTTTATTGTGATTATTTCGTGTGTTGTGACAATATTTATACTATTATTTTTTAATATAAAAGAGAGAGAAGGAATTTTATGTGTCTACTATAAGATTGTTGCGTAGTACCATTCTAATTATAACCAAATTACATTGTTTAGAAACAATTTTTTAGATTAATAGTCGACTTGAACCATAAAATTTTGTTTCGTGACATTGGATCAATTGCTTTCTGACATACCAAATCATAGGATCGTTCATGTCACGATCCTAGTGGTCTATCGACCTACCCTATTAAAACAAGCATTAAATTGTTGCAAATCAATCACTTTCCATAACCCTACACATCAACAACAAAACCACTTGGACGTAACCTCAGTTCACCGGATTTGGATTCAGGGGATTACATAAAAACTATCCTCATGGTATGGACTAAATATGGGCCATTAGATTTGATCAAATTTTTTTTTTACAGATCTGATGGCCAGAACCTGTTGAAGGTATTTTTGAGTTTTTATCCAAACATACTCATTAGGGTTCCACCATTTTCCTATATAATCCAAAAAAAACATCATCTACCTTTTATTTTCTCCCCCCCCCCCCCCCCCCCAATCGTTGAATTTTTTGGTTTTTTTTGGTTTTTCTTGAAGATTGGAACTTTTATTGGTCGATTTCTTGTGGGTCCTTTTTTTGGGTTTTTTCCACCACTTTTTCGTTCATTATTTGGTCCAAAAGAAATGAACCATATGCTGTTTCGACTTTTGATTATTACTGGATTGGTCGATTTCATGTGGTTCTGATGATTTTGTATTTAAAGATTGAGACTTTATGTTGGTGTTTGGTTGTTGGTTGAACTTAGTGCTTAAAATTCTAACAAAAATTCATAGATGAATGATACCAATATTAAAGTAGAATGATACCAATATCCTAGAACGATGATACCAATATTCGAGAAGAATGAAACCAATACATTCAAATGATATATATTTTCACTTATAATGGGATACCAATATTGGAGAAGATGAAAATCAATATCACGGTGGAATGAAACCAATATCATAGTAGAATAAAACCAATGTCATAGTAGAATAAAACCAATAACATAGAAGATGGAAATCAATATTATAGTAGAATGAAACCAATATCATAGTAGAATGAAACCAATAGCATAGAAGATGGAAACCAATATCCGAGAAAATAGAAACTAATATTCTCATACTTGTATTTCCATAAATTGTATTATTTTGCTAATATTTTTTTAATTATTTTAATTATTGTATTTCCAATATTACCTCTATCTTTTTCAGTGAGGATTACCCATGTCCTCACTGAATTTAAATACCAATTCACCTGCTTGTTTTGATACATTCCGCTTCAGGTTAATCAATTTACAAGGAAGTAAAACGTCATTTCCAACAACAAAAAATAGCATTCGTTCGTTTCATACGGCGCCGGCTCTATTGAATACTATCCAGAGTTAAATCTGGATTATTCATTTTTCTTAAAAAAGTGTGCAGACAATCTAACGACTGAGTGCATGTGGTCCATGAGTATTTTGGGTAAAATTCTCTTTCTTTTTGCTCTTTCTCGCATTTTGGGTAAAGATTTATGCACTAAATTAATTTCTTTCTTCTCATCATCTTTCTTTGTTTTTTCCTCCTCTTCCTTATACCTCAAATTTCTTCTTTTCCCCGTCCTTTTTTTTCCTCTTCCTCCTCATTCCTCTCCACTTCTTCCCTACTTTATTCGTCTCTTTTTCATTTTTTCCTTCTTCATCCTCTTCCTTTGCTTATCCTTCTCCTCCTCTTCTTCTTTTTTTTCCTCCTGTAAATGCCAACGTTTTACAAAGGCGTGCCGTCGTTTTTCAAAGGTAAAAAAAAACATCATATTAGGCAATTCAATGACATATCAGTTTTTCAAAAGCGTGCCGTCGTTTTTTAATGGCACTTCAGATTTTTGCCTGATGTACCAGTGTCATGTGTGTGTACTATTAAAATTTTTGTCTACTGTAACCTTGAAATTTTAGTGTAACGTGCCATTGAAATTAAAAATATAATCGTAATTAATGATATCATAGGAAATTCTCATTATTAGATGAGACATTTCTTTATTCAAAAAAGACACATAATAATAAAAATATGAGAAATTTTTACCATTAAGAAAAATAATGTAGAAACATTAATGACAAGCGCATTTTCAAAATGTTTTTGCGTATTCAGCAATTTTTCAAAAATGTCATCACACTCGGGGACCCAACTATTTTATTTTTGTGTAGTCCCCATGGTACTGTTGGATCCCAGCAATACTCAATCCGATCCGAGCTCCGACGATGGAGTCATTAAAGGAAAACATTTTAAAATCATCCCAACATAATTGCTAGGTAGTACAACTGATTTTACAATTTGAATCGCTTGCTTGCTAGAATAATACTATGATCATTGCAGAAATCATTCTATCTTAATAGAAGATTTCAAGTACCAGAGTTCAAGACATAAAAATGCAGGGTGTTGAAGATTGATAGAACAAGTTCTTCCATCATGTAAGACCCTGCATTGCTTAATTTTCCTAATCAATCAATATTCGGGTACCAAGTAATTTCAGACCACGACCAACCAAAGTATGACCGAAAAATTATGTACAAGGAATCGCTACACGTATAATTGTCAATATGAGGTTAAAAATAAAAAGTGGCTCTTGGAGAGACTTGCACGGCATATTGAACCAAGGGAAAAGAAAGAATCACAAAGGGTTATGCGGGCTCCAGGGCAAGCAACAGGCTTCTCCCGTAAGGATTGAAGTTAGCCCTCCTCTAATGACAATAATTAGCAGGTTCAACTGCCGACATTCAACTAGAAGCTCACAACGCTACAATGGTCCCGCTCATCTCGAACTAATTTATGCAATTGGATGTTCGAATATCAAGTAGTATAAAAAAATATATGTTTCTGTAGCAGACTTCCTTGGAAGTAATAATCACTTTTTGGAACTTCGTTATAAAGGTCATTAATAGAGGACATTTAGCCTAACGGCACAAAATATGTACAAATTCGTAAAAATTCATAATTCAAATATTGACATGGTGTAAAAATTTACCAATTAAAAAAAACTACACGCGGCAACAGCTGCTCCGGCTTTAAATAAAACAGAGGTTCAATGTAAGAAGTAACGACCGGCTTAGCTTCACCCAAGGGAAAAAGAAGAGAAGAATAAGAGCAGAACCATGGACATTTCAGCTTTCGGTAGGTCATCCATAGTACAACGAAGGCCGTCCAGACGATTCGAATGTTGCTCACTCCAACCGCGAAAAATAGCTTACCGGGATGTTCTTTCCGTGATGAAGTACTCATAAAAGAAGACGGTCGCGACATAATTAAAAAATAATCTGGCACAAAGTAGCATCAATAAAGTCGGTTACCCCGTAAAAACTGATGCATTTTTACTCGACAGTATCAGACAGCTAATGAGACATGCAGAAAAGAACTAGGTTAAGAGATGGAAAATGAAACCAAAGTTGATAAATCCAAAGCTTTCTTGTATAGTAAGACTCTAAGACCAATAATTAAAAATAAAGTGAAGTCATAATGCATTGTCCAGGATAAGACGACGGCATCAACATCTCTGCCTCTTGAGATTCCACAAGACACATAGAAGGGATTATGCCAACGATGCTGAATGAGACAACTTGCTCGCGCTGGATATCAGAAAAAGCGATACGGCAAGCACCTGGCTATTCCTCAAACTCGTGCATATGATCTAACAAATAATTAGCGGCTAGCTCTTCGTTCTTGTTGCATGCAAAGTATACCTCCAGCACGAGGGCTCGGTCAAATCCCATAGCTTCAAGCTGCCAACCCAGAAGAATGGTAAGGAAAACTTCGAAACATAATCAAAGGAGAATGTGATGTATGGTAAATTTGCTATTTGTGTTTACTCCTTTTCAAGATTGGGGTGAACGTAGTGTTAGACAGGAAAATGGTTAGTTGATGTTTTAGCAACCACATTATTCACTTTCATATAGCAGTTCAATTACTGACCCTGTAATGCCAATTGAAAGATTATAAAGAATGCACGGTGAAGATTTTATGGGCAATGCTATGGGTGCATCAACTAGAAGGAAAAAAGTGATCAGAGTTAACGGGACTTACCCGTTCAATTGCCTCTCTCTCCTCGGGGGTAACAGTCACTGATTGAGGCATCGCGCCAGCCAATTGACCCAAAACATTCCTGCTTATCAATAGCATGCAAAACTTAATACAAGTGCTTGCTAACTAAAAATCCGAAACGTCAAAAATCCTCTAGTTAAAAATTCATCTCACCCCTCTCCTTCTACAGGTTCATTTATCAAGCGCAAGAAATCAGCTTGATGCTCCTGAATGAGCCGCATCAGCTGTGGGTTTTGCTTCCCAAGCTCCTGAAGCATGGGCTGCAATACATGATACCCTCATATGTTATACGATAATAATAATGCTCAAAAGAAATAAGCAATCCATCAGTAGTATACTTGCCTGCAAAATTTGGGGGTTTGCTTGCACCATAGCTCGCAAGGCTTGAAACTGGAGCAAAGAAGAGAAGATTAAAAGATAAAGAATATCACTTGCTTAGCTTGAGCAAGTTATAAACAACATCACAGGCAAACTCTAATAAACCTGTTGGCTGTTCCGCAAGAAATCCAAGTTGCCAGCACCAGCGTTTGAGCCCACATTCGGAAGTCCCTGGTTAACATGAACTAAATCAGAACTTTACTTGTGATGAGGATCAGAAGTGAAGCAGGGGAATATACCTGTGGAAACAAGTCAAGTGGATTTGCATTTGGTCCAGTGCTGGCTGGTGGTTCAGCAGCAGCTGGAGCATTTGCAGCCTGCCCACTTACAGGAGCCTGAGGAGCTGGTTGAACTTCCGCCTGCTCAGGAATACCCTGGAATTTGCAAAGGTGAGTCACGTCTCAGTAAATAGGAAAGAAATTTTTTATGTCAGCAAGCACTATAGAAAATGTCATCCATAAACCCATCAATACTAAAATATCAAAAGAACGCAAGGCCAAAGTCCTCACATCCCATATTTGACATTAATGCACAAGTAGGCACAACAAGAAAAAGTGGGGATAACCTGCGTTCAGAAAGGGACTAACAAACTGAGCACCTAGAATGAGGGAAGGACTTACAGAATATAGATATTCAACAGCTCTCTCAGGGTTATTAAATGCAGCACGCAGAGCACGTAGAACAGTCTCTCGGTCCCAGCTTCCTCCACCCATGTCCAAAATCTGTTGGATCGTTGTTTCTAAATTACTTCCTGCGACAAGATTGGATGCTGCCTGACCGTACACGTCCGCATCTGAACTGCTTGTGTGGAGAGTACATACACAAAATTCCAGATAATTTAATAATGATAAATTAGCAAGTCAAGCATAAACATGCACAAAAACTAAGTTTCACCCGATGAGAGAAATACTTACAAAGCAACAGCAGCTGGAGCAGATTGAGGTGCAGCTGGAGCAGATTGAGGTGCAGCTGGAGCAGATTGAGGTACAGCTGGTGGTCTGAGTAATTAACAGTCCAGAATGATAACAAAAAACAGTTGCGTCACTGCTATGTCAAAGCAAAGGTACAGAATAAGTAGACGTACAGCATAACGAATTAAAACATACAGTGTTGCAGCCGGAGAAGGAGCTGGTGGCGGTGTTGTTGATGGCTGTGTCACACTGGCAGATTGTGCCTATACAGATTGCATGGTTTTAAGATACAATTGTGGGCATATTTTCAATTGAAGTATGAACAATATCAGTTATCAGATATAGTTCCTATCCCCGGGTGCAAGCTTAATTGGCACAATGAACAAGGAGGCAAGACTACAGACCAAAAACAAAAAAACAAGGCAAGACCAATCTTCTTAGTTGCATCAAGAAATTAAGTCTGATCGAAGTAAGACAACTATAACTAATCTGCCGGGTTATTGCATTGTCAAACTCAAGGAACTGCATCCAAAGAAATGAGAATCAAACTCCATACCATAAAGCAAGCATTGCTGCCAAAGCAATCCTACTTCAGTTGCAGAAAAAACAACAAATAATTAATTCAGGTAGTTCTATTAAAAAGGATAAACAATTCCACATCATAATTACTAGTCCGAACTTTCCTTAACCCCTCTAATTATTACCTGAACGATAAATAATTTATCAGCACACTCAAAAGTAATGATAAGCAGTAATGCAGTTCAACATTCTTTTCCAAAGTTTGGCACCACGATCTTCAAGCATCAAGGTGTTCATCTTCACATTGGATACTTACTTGGCTTGGAGGAGGAGCAGATGCAGTTGAGGCTCCACCTGAGGGGGCTTTAGTCTACAAAATTTTCATCAGGAAACAAGCCAGTGAGCATCTTACGTCTAGGTTGTAACACCAAGAACGTCGAACATTATCACCATATGATGTATTCTCTGTACAAAATAATTCCTCAAAACAAAGATATATGGGGAGAAAGCTGCAGAAGTGACATCCATTTAAAGAAATAATTTCTTACAGGGTTACAAACAGATAAAAACATTAAGAGGTACATATATTTCAACTATCGCCAAGAGGAAAGTCAAGCTGGTTAGGCAACCGAAAGGATTCTAAAGCCGAAAAAGATTATCATCTTTGGGTGGCTGAACTAGAATGTTAGACCGAGTGCATACAAACATTAAGTAAATACCAACACATCCATCAGGGATCAGAAGTTGTGGTTTCCATTAATGTTAATTCTGCATACGAGGGTTCACTGGCACTCCACTTAACAGTCCCCCATATCAGTTTCTTTCCAGAGATTATCAGCAAGGAGGATCGCGGATCCCTCAAAAACAAGCGAGCAGCAAAAAATGGAAAAGAGAGAAAAAAATCAGATCCACCTTGCTGAGCATTACGACGATAAAGCTGTTCTCGGCAACTTTATTCTCATCCAACGTCGTGTTGTCCTTGAGAACTTTTCCCTGGTGAATGAGCATTTGTTGGGCAGCAGGGTAAACATCCGCGCCCTGCGCCTTCTCTATACTATGCTTCACATCGACAACCTGAACAGCAACAACAACAAACATCAACATACCTCAATCAAAAGCTCGCACTCTATCTACATAATCCCTTGCGAAATTCGACAAAAGCCCTAACCCTAATCGGAACCTTAAACCGCAACACACACACACATAGAGAACACTAAATAGTGACCTCCGGTCCGGATTAAAACATGAGCTAAAAGAAACAATTTAAAGTAAAATCGAGCAGAGAAGAAAGAGAGAGGTTTTAAGAGTTACCGAGTCCTCGGGTTTAACTTCGATCTCGAAGCTGGTGCCCTTAAGAGTCTTAACGAAAACCTTCATCGTGTCTCCGAGGATCTTCCGGCGAGTTCTCCGATCTCAATTCGCCGGCGGGACGGTTTTAACCTACGGAAAATCAGAGAATCCCAAGGGAGAGAGAACTGTTTGGGGAAATAAAATACGGCCGCTCCACGAGAGAGCGTTCAGGGTAGGACTCTATATATGGCAAATTGCTAAAAGACTCCTGTAATTTTCAGAAATAACCAATCACTCCGCCTCGAATATTTACTAGCCTTTCCACTTTGCAAAACAGAAAGTTACCAACATCTATATCACTCAATTCTAAAAAACATCTCTCACTTATTTCTCTTGCAAAATAGATTATTTATGAAAGTTGTTACAACTCTTTCGTCATTTGCACTCGAGAGCCGATCTTTTTTTGGATAAGTAAAGAATATCAGTCATTCACCTCAAAAGAGCCCACTATTACACAATAGATTCTGCACCAAAGATATCAGATAACACTTATCAAACTCACTACAATAATAAGTTGTATCTGAGTACATAATCTAAGACATCGCCAAAAAAATATCAAAATCAAAAGTGCTCCAAGGTCGTGGCAAACACAGACCTGTATATAAATCTATCCAAACTACCAAACAAATTACCAAAATTATGGAAGGCTGATCTTCCGGCTGAGAAAATCTTTGCATGTCTCCGTTATCTTTTGGGAGATTTACGTCCTATAGAAATTGTCTATCTGAGGTCGTTGTAGCGTTAAAAAACTTGTACATTGCCTAGAAAATTATCTACCTAAGATCGTTGTAGCGTTAAAAAATTTGTACTTGTATATCTCTTGTTTAACTTTTATGTATGTGGTTGAACTTCTATTTCTTTTTTAGAGAAGGCTATTTATTTCTAGGTATAGAAATTTTCTTTTGGAAGCAAGTGAAAATGTTGTCGAGGATAATATCAATGTTATTAAGATTCTGCCATGCAAAGTACAGATAAAATAATCGATGAACAGAGATAGAAGATGATAGTTAATTTGGTAGGTAAAAACTGGATAACCGTTTATTAGCCGAATATGAATATAGTTGATTAGAAGATAATTCTTAAACGGGTAACTAATAACTTTTATAGAATTTAAGTTCTATCTTAATGCGATTACAACCTCGTGTGGAGGAATTCAACACTCAATGTACATGTACTATGTAACCTTGTAGAAATACTATACCTTTCAAATAAAAATAAAGTATTTTGATTCTTGAAACTTCTCGTACAATTAAAACGACACTTTTTTGTATAATTCTTTACTTAAAATTGATATTTTGCGTTGAAAATACACAAAACATTTTTCAAAATAGCAACTTCATGAATAAAACATGATCACGATTTGTACTTTTAGAACCCTAAAAATTTAGGTCTGAATCTTTACAATTAAAATTTAGCATAATCTTACTAAACAGAACTTTAATGGGCTTGACATCCCATTTTGGGCCTCATGGGCCGAGCAGACCGGGCCCAATAATTGCGCGGAAGAAACGACTGTCCATAGCGATACGTCGAGTTCATAGTCCATGGAGAGGAAGAAGAACCGGATGCCGAGAACCACCACCGGAGGCGGTTATTTTCTGGAGTGACGTCATTGCTTTTTTCTGCGTCTTCTCTGTTATTTCTTGCTATATTCACGGGTGATGATTAATCCAGAGTCGAACATTGTTTGTCTGCTAGACTGGGGTCATTTGATAACGACGTAGTTATTGATGAAACTTCATTCTATTTCCGAGTCAAAAGATGATCTTGTGGAGGTGAGAACTGCACAAGTATCACTCAGAATAGCAATTGCAGCTTTGTATGAGCCGGTTAATTCAAAGATTTTGATTCTACAATTTGAGAAAGGCTAAAAATAACTGGAGATATATTTTTTTGCGAACAAATAGTACTTGGAGATATATGTTTTTTACTTGATTCAAATCCCTTGATTTAATCATGCTGCTTAAAATTCTGTCGTTCTACTTGGGACATCAGATGAGGTGCACGGATGGATGATAATACTGGAAGGCACCATTTCCTGGAAAATTTTGCACTGGTATAACTGCACATTTATCACAAGACTAATTTCATGCGTTAGCTAATCTAGTCACGATCTTATCACTTGGTCCGACTTCTTCCCGTGATTGCGTACAAGGATTGCTTCATGTATACAATTCTGATGTATTTTCACAGATCGATAACAAACGTTTATGATCGATCATTAGGAGGCAGATTGTTCGACATTTTGATATTTCTGGCAATAGACACTACCTGTTTTGGATTTGGTCTTTGATTTCTTGCGAGACTAATTCACATTTTCGTGGTTGATGAGTGTGAAACCAATTCGATCCAAGCCCATTAATCATTGTCATCTCTATATTTTTTTCCATCCTCAATTCTTTGGGGTACGTACATAATTAAAAGATTCGGGATGTCACTTTAATAATCTGACATAATTGACATCTACTTTTCATCCTAAAAGTCTTTTGATGAATACCAGTTATTAAATTGCGTCAAATTAATCATTAGATCAAGATTTAGCGTGCTACATATAATAAGGGTCTGGAAAACTCTTCCAATGATATGTACTCTATTCAAGGGTTTAATTTTTTTAACATATTTTGATTATTATCACTTTAATAATTAGACTCGCACACTTCAAGAGATGAGATTCTTATAGTTGTAATTTTTTCTTTGGTCTTCGCCAAAGCATTTAACTAATTATTAGATCCAATTTACTGATAATTAATTAGCATATTTTATCATTTATAAGTACAAAAATTGTAATTTAACCATTTTTATCTAATGAAACACTAGAAATTATTTATTTTTAAAATAATGTTTGTCCAATTGAATTTGAATGAGTTGTTTCAACCGGATGAACATGTAATTCTAACTATTCTATATATAAAAACGAATCGGCATTAGTGTCAAGTTGCGATCCGATCAATCCAGCTAAGTTTTTTTTTAATAGAGCCTGCATTATCCTATAGTTTGTGGCATTTTGTGTTTTAGCTAACAATGATTAATCTGTGAATGGCAAACAAAACTAGTTGCAATAATAGATATGAAATTGCCAACGAAACTTCTAAAGTTTATCTAAGTGATGCAACTATATATATACAAATAGGTGATGATTAACGCCCATTGTATTCCATCGTCGGCCGATCCTTAAGTGGTATCTGATAATTGTTTTTCCATTGTGAAGATATTGCATTGATCAACAACATTAATATTCTTTTGGACATGATAGCTTTTTTTTTAATCACTAGACTCCATTACATAAAATAGTAAAAATATATTGGAACAGCGTACCCCTCCCCCTCAACCTTATTATAAATGTGTAGCTTTTATTGGTAGGGTATAAAAGTATGAACTTATAAGGGTAATTTTGAGTGACCAATTTTTCATGATTAAGTTATCTCTGTTTAAAATAATAATAAAATTTAATCATTTAACTCATAATACTCATTTATTTTAACTAATAAAGATCAGAGTGTTCCTCATTTAAATGACTTGGACGACATATTCTGCCACTTACATACTAGGAATGTGCCATATTTCAATTCCACAATTTGTGCTCAACAATAGAATTCCATTTGAACTTAAGATTGATCACGCAAATCTTACTTTTCAAGCTTTTACAAGTATTTGACCAATCTGCACTAAGTGATGTAATTTCCAACTTTTAGACTATCAAAGGTGGATGTTTGCGTGGTTAATTGACTTCTTTCTTATCTCAGTATCATGATGGAGGATTCTCAAAAAAAAAAGGTATCATAATGGAAAAACTTTTAAATAACTCTTATTCTTGAGATGAACTAATGATAACTATTGGTAATAATGATATTTGTGTTGTGGATATTATGGATACTCTCACCTTGTTTTGTTCTCCTTGTTTTGCTCCTTGCTTTACTCCTTACTTTGCTCCATATTTTGCTCCTTGCTTTCCTCCTTACTTTGCTCCATGTTTTGCTCTTTTAGACTACCCACATTGGTGAGTGGATCCAATTCGCTCACGGAATAAATAATTAATTTCTCTCTCATCAAACTGCTATTCAATCCAACCAATCTTTTACCATCTTTATTGATGATCTCATCTAATCCGCTCGCCAAATAAATAATTAATTTCTCTCTCATTCACATATTATCTATAATTTAATTTATGTTCACTTATAAATTATAATAAATAAATATAATTATGCATCCATAATTATAATAAAAAAAATTAAAATAAAATAACAAAATTAAGATTACAAAAGTTAGAATACAAAATTAGAAAGAAATAAATCGAGCTACAAATGGATGTCGAAGATACGTTTGAAAATAATAGTCGAGTAAGTTACGAGGACGAGTTTCCACAACTTCTTATTTTAGAGTCTGATTGAGTTGATTCAAGTTGCATTGTAAAGGTGAAACATATATCTACAACTTTTTAGTTTATGACTTCTTCAAATTCGGAGTGTAAGAATGTCAAAAATATGTTTGAAGTCAATAGTCGAGCGAGTTACGAAAATGAGTTTCTACAACTTCTTATTCTAGAGTCCGATTGAGTTGATTCAAGTTAATTTACGAAGATGAAATGTATATCTACAATTTTTTAGTTTATGACTTCTTCAAATTCAGAGTGTAAGAATATCGAAAATACGTTTGAAGTCAATAGTCGAGCGAGTTACGAGGACGAGTTTCCACAACTTCTTATTCCGGAGTCCGATTGAGTTGATTCAAGTTGATTTGCGAAAATGAAACGTATATCTATAATTTTTTAGTTTATGACTTTTTCAAATTCAGAGTGTAAGAATATCAAAAATATCTTTGAAGTCAATAGTCGAGCGAGTTACGAAGACGAGTTTTTATCAACAGATAATATTAATTATGATAACCAAACAAATAATATCAACTAATATCTATTTCAACGAATAATATTGTACCACATATCATTGTAATTGGATTTAAAAAAAATTCAATTGCGAGCGTCGCTCGGTTCGCCGAGCGGCTCGGCCAAAATCCCTACCTTTTCTTTTTTTTTAATTTTGGTTTTGTCTTCTTTTGGTGAGCGCTCGGCCGCGCTCACCAATGTGGATGGTCTTAGGTAATTGTATATTCATTTCTTATTTTGTAGCCTACTCTAGGAACTTGTATAAATAGCATGGTTTGCTATTGGAATAACACACATAGCGGCTTATTTCACATTACATGGTATCAGAGTGGGTTTGATCTAAAACCTTGCATTAGCCCACCATAAATCAGCCTACCTGCTGCAACGTTATTAACCCACCTAAATATGTCTATTGTACAACTATCCAGCTGGCGGCGGATTTTTTTACTAAGGGTCTTGGTGTTGATTGTTTTCGCATGTTGGTGTCCAAGTTGGGCATTGTTGATCTTCATGCTCCAACTTGAGGGGGAGTGTTGTGGATATTATGGATACTCCCTCATTGTTTTGCTCTCCTTGTTTTGCTCCTTGCTTTGTTCCTTACTTTGCTCCATGTTTTGCTCATTGCTTTACTCCTTACTTTGCTCCATGTTTTGCTCTTTTAGGTAATTGTATATTCATTTCTTATTTTGTAGCCTACTCTAGGAACTTGTATAAATAGCATGGTTTGCTATTGGAATAACACACATAGCGGCTTATTTCACATTTCAATTTGAAAGGTTTGAAATTTGAATTTTATAAATGAATTATGTCATTAAGAAAATCCTAGGTTGGATTTGGTCCTGGACGTGTAAAACGCGTGAGGATCGTTCTGGAGGATAAAATGGTCTACCCAGTTATGATAAAATGGTCTACCTGTTTATGATAAAATAGTCTACCAAGTTATGATAAAATAGTTTCACGGGGACTGTTCTGGATAAACCGGGACCGTCCAGGATAAAAGGGTTGGATAAAATGGTCTACCCGGTTATGATAGAATGTTCTACCCAGTTATGATAAAATAGTTTCACGGGGACCGTCCCAGATAAATCGGGATCGTCCCGGATAAAGAAAGTTTGATAAAATGATCTGCCCAGTTATGATAAAATGATCTACACAGTTATGATAAAATGGTCTACCAAATAGAACATGCAAGACCGTCCTTGAAACGAGCTTCCAGGACCAAATCTAGTCCCACTTTTATTAGGATCCGACTCGATTCTTCGTATAAGATACATATGAGAAGTTGATGGAATTAGAAAAAAAGTTCCAGAAGTGGAACGTAATTATTTAAAGCTTTTACAACCAGTTGTTGCCATAAAATCTTCGAGATAACCACGAAATAATATCTTATACTTTTAATAAGATTTCAAAATTAGAATCTGATCTTTGATAATATTATTTATTAGGATTTATATAAAAATGATATACATTTTCTTTCAAGTAATTTTATAGAATTTTTTTAATCATACGAGCTCATTAGAGTTATAATATTTTTTCAAGTAATTTATAATTTTTTTTTATCATACTAGTAATTAAACACGTATATAAAAATTAGAGTTATTTCATTGTCATTCGGACTAGTCCACAACTTTGCACGAGTAAAACTATCACTCTACTATATTTTCCGCTATTATTCTTCAATCTTTTTTTTCCTACATATTTTTTCTTTTTTATTCAAAATTTATCTTTTGTCAATTCTTTGTGATCGTTTTGGGATGACATTAAAGTAAGAAATTATAGGAATATGACAGAAATATAAATAAAATATATAGACAGATCAACAGAAAAACTAACAATAAAAGTTATAACATCTCCTGTCATTATAATATCATCACGCTGTCGAGTGATATGATTGGTCGTTTTGACACGATATTGTATCCAAAAATTAAAAATCTCCTCCCCTTAAAAAGTGGAAGGCCTGACCGAAAACATAGGCGTTGTTGGCGAAACAGATTAAGAGCATATAGCAGATAGCAGATTAGGAGCAGTTAGCAGAAAGAATATTGAAGAATGTGTTTGGTAAAATTAACTAGCAGAAAGTAAAATTGAAGAATTTTGTAGATTATATATTTTTGGTTAAATTAATTATTAATGTATAAATTAAGCTAAAAATAATAATCTAAATTATTTATTTATATCAAATTATTATAATTTAATATATTACTTATTTATATTTCTAAATAAATATTTTGATAAAGGAGAAATGGTCTTATTTATATTTCTAAAAATAAATATTTTGATAAAGGACAAATGGTTAACATATTGAATATATTAATTTCTTACATTTGGTTGGAGTATAAAATAAGAATAAGAATAACAACCATGTCAATATTTATTTTTCTGAGACATCTATATTACGATAAAAAAATAACTTTTATTTATGTACTTATTGTAATTCTATATGTTATAGTTATAATGTCTCAAATTTTGATCGGCCAAGTATATAGTATGTCATCTATATGTTATATCATTCACTACTTTTTTAAAAAAGTTATTTTTTACGCAAAGAATAAGAGGGTTGAACCTTACACCTCCGTCAAATCGTCTATGCATTATGTCGCTAGGCCAAATGTGTTTTGACGATTATCTACTACTAATTTGTTAGTAATGTTCAACATTTATATATTTTTCTTATAAAATCAAAAATTTGTAAGAATATTTTTGCAAACATTGTTACAACTGTATTTACATGATTCGAAATCGAAACATCTAATAAACTAGATCAATTTTTTTTCTATTAATTTACGTACCCAAGATGCACTAATTCTTCTGTCTAGATTAAAAGTTTCTCATGAACTTGAGGAATTTTGGTTCAGTGACTAATGATTAACATTCTCTTAAAAAATTAAAGGGTAAAATAGTCATAAGTCTCTGTTATTTGTATAAATTGATGAATTAGGACAGGTTAGTATTGTTTAGTCCCTGATATTTTACAAAATCAATTGATTAGTTCTTAACCCGAATTCTAGTAACTTTTCTGGTGAAACAATATTAAAGTACCAAAAATACCCCTAAGTTCGTCAAATTTTTATAAAACTGCCATAGCTCCCCAAAAAAATCCAATCTCCTCTCTTATTCTTCCCCATCATTAACGCAACCCCCTGCCCCTTCTTCCCACTCTTAATTACAAACCTAATTAAACGAACTTGACCTCCAATCCTATCCTTTCTATGAACAAATTTGCATCTTCTTCATTGCTTCCATTCGAATACTTTGGACGATGGACATCGGTGACTTCGATCTTATATGCAAGGGTTGATTTTCCAAGTGAGGAGACGGTGATAGATTCGCCCATTCTAAGCGAGGAGAAGTTGGTCCTATTGTAGGAAAATTGATCCGACGAGGACGACGAAGATGAAGATGAGATGATCTAAGAGAAGGGGAGAAGGATCGATGGTGATGTGTTATTTGTGTTCTCATACCATGTTGCTTTTTCCTTGGATAACCAAATGTATCCATAGATATGATAGCTCCCCAAAAAATTTCCACCTGATGGAGGTAAAGTTTGTTTACATAGGTTCGTAAATAAGAGGAGAAAGAACGGGCATGGGGAAGAAGAAGAGAGGAGATTGGAGTTTTTTGGGGAGCTATGGCAGTTTTATAAAATTTTGATGAACTTGGGGATATTTTTGGTACTTTAATATTGTTTCATGAAAAAGTTACTAGAATTTGGGTCCAGGGACTAATCAATTAGTTTTGTGAAATATCATAGACTAAATAATACTAAGAAGTTGTTCTAATTCATCAATTTATTCAAATATCAGTAAATTATGCCTATTTTACCCAAAATTAAATGAAGGCTGCCACACATTTAAATGAAAGCCGCCGCCCCAACTTTTAGTTTGCGTATGACAAGTGAATGAAAAAAGGTAATTAATTCTTGCCGTATAATTATATATTCACTATGAAGAGAAAATTAATATCAACTTAACATTAAAAAATAAATGATAATTTTACTTTCGAGGTTGGATGCGTGAAGGATGGATGATAATCTCATCTTAATCTAATTTGAATTAGTAGTTAAAATAAAAATCTCTTGATATTTGTTTAGTTAAATAGAATCTTTCATTTTTCAAATAATTTCTAAGAAAAATAAATTTTTTTGAACAGAAATCTCGTAATATCTAAATAGTAGTTTAAAAAATCTCATAATATTTATTTAATAGAATAAAATCTTTAATTTTTTAGATATAAAAAATAAACTAATCTTTTGAAACTAATCCTAAATTAATAGTAAATTACAATTTACTAATTTTACCAAATAGGTAGATTGTCAATCTACTCCTAATCTACACTAAAACTACTATCTACTCCTAAACTATTGTTTCCTAAACACAGCCATAGTTATGAACATACGGGTATATGCATCATAAATAAATGTTATAACTTGTGTGAATTTGGTAAGAAAGACAGCCATTCACGTCCAAAGACGGTTACTCTGGTCACACTCCACAGCAGAAATATGTAAATAAAATATGTAATTGGGATCTTGTTTTGAATTTCGAGTCAATTAAGTAAACTTGGCCGAGTCTCTCTTACAGATCTCAAGTAACTTCTCGAAAAACTTCTCTTTATTTTAAACTCGAATTAATTTTAGCCTTATTATTGGAGTAATGATATCAATCCGGTTTTATTAGCCGTCTTTAATATAACTGCTATAAAAGTTGGAATTGCTTCTTCCCGATTAGGAGAGAGTAGAATATTGGCAAAGTCAATTCATTAATTACATCTATAGAGTCTTTTTGACCTTGGAACTTTGGTGAACACGTTTTCTACTCATAGGCCGTACGTCCTAAAATTTTATACATCATCCCATTTCCCAAAAGAGAGAGCGTCACTAAAGTTTGTTTTATAAGAATTATTTCTTAATTTTTATTAAAGCGATTCTCTTGTACTCTATTACTGATATAAGAATCATATTAAAGTTATTAGTTTAATTTTAACCTAATGAAATTCGAGGTATATAGATTGGCTCTCTCTCTACTTGTATAAAAAATGTTAATATTAATCATTAGCAAGTATCACAAAATGTATGGATAGAGAGAGAAATCAAGTTATAGATGCATAGACTCTGATCCTGTGGACACCGATTCGATTACATGATTTTTACTCATCAATCAATTGGTACGCTTGTGCTTATCGTTAATGTCTACGTAAACTTTTTTATTTTTGATAAGTGATTAATTTTAATGATGGAAATTAATAAATTATACAAGAGCTACAAATTCCCATCAACAAAATTAAGCAATTACCAAAAATAAAAAAGAAAGATAGGAGAGCGCATCTTCTGTAAATTGTCATTGAATTAAATACTTATAAGTTCATGTAGTTTAGAAAATGTATTTGGAGTGGTAGAAAGAGAGATAAGACAGGGAAAAAGCCAAAGGGCATTTTGTGAAAAAATTTAGGAAAACGCAACGACTTTGTTCTTATTTGTTAAATAAAATTAAAGTAGATTATAAAAAATTAATTAGTCAGTTGGATATTCAGGAGTCAAACTCTATCAAGATGTAATTGTTGGTATAAAAAATTTACATTAAAAAAAAGGAAGAGAGTGTGTTCTGATTTATACCACGAGAACATTCTCACAATTAGACAGATAACAAAAAATATCAAAATAGAAGTAGTAATTTAAACCAAGATGACACTAACTCGTGCAGAAAATTCTGAAATTGCATAATAAAACAGGACCAGATTTGGTCCTGGAGGCCAAATTCAGCACGGTGCTGGAGGATTTTTATTGAAGGATACGCGGGAACTATTTTGCAAAAATGTAGAAATACGGGGGTGCAAAATAAAAAAAGCTCACAACCATTAAATCATAACTGGGTAAACCATTGAATCGTAATTGAGTAAACCATTGAATCGTAACTGAGTAAACCATTGAATCGTAACTGGGTAACTGGGACGGACCCCGATTTATCCGGGACGGGAAAAAACGGACCATTGAATCATAACTAGGTAGACCATTGAATCATAATTAAGTGAACCATTGAATCATAACTAAATCAACCATTGACGGTCCTGGCTGGATTTGGCCTTCCAGGACCAAATCCACTCCCAATAAAATATTGTTGAGTCAATAAAATAAATGTTTACCAAATATTTGTAATAGTACATGACTTAATTAATCCTGAAGACCTCAACATAATAGTACTTACCAATTACTTTCACTATCACCGAGTAAGACCTCAACATAATCAGTAATTTAACAAACAATAAATATAATCAAATTATTTTGGAAAAAGTTTATTTTAGTACTATGTGGTATCGTATTTGCACTTGAGTGGTTTAAAACGTATAGAATGTTAGAAATTCAGCAAATAGGGAACAAAACGCGCAAAGAACACGGACACAAGAGATAGCGTGGTTCGGCCTAATGCCTACATCCACGGTGAGAAAGAAGAAATTTTATTGATGAGTTTCCGAGCCACAAAGCCATGCAAAACCTTAGGGTAACATGCCTTTATATAGAGGCAAACCCTTGTACATCAAGTGAGCTATCTAGGTCAAATTAGGAGTCCAAAAGCTAGTCCGAATAGAATAGGAAACAAGCCCACAAATTATTTCCTCTTTAATTTCTCGACATCTCTAACATAGAACATGTCCAACTTATTTTAATTTTCATCAACAACAAGTTCCGGGTAACCCCGGGCAACTGCCCGGCCATCTGGTAAGACATGTCATCTTTTCGATGCCTACATGGACTACCATGTAGATTATTTGGTGCTAGTTGACAATGATGTGGATCTTGGACAAATTACAAAACAATCTCTTCTCTCTTCTCCTACCCCTTCATCTTCAAACCGAAAAATAAATAAACAAATAAGCCAAAGAAAAAAATTAAACCCCAATTTAAACCCCTATCAAAGCTTGCTGGCCGACGATATAGGCGGTGAGGGGATGGTTTCAAAATACTAAAGTTAAGTAGAAATTAGTGATACCACAAAAAAATACTAAAGTAAATTTTTTTCAATTATTTTTCAAACACGAAAAATCCTAGAGATTATAATCGAAAACACCTAGCCCCGGTACCATTGGGTGAGCGGGGTTGGAGACTCCTGTCACTCCCACCCCAAACATGTTAGATGCTAATCAAACCCATTAAAGTACTAAACAGTACCATTTCAAAAAAAGTACTGAACAGTAAACAATAAACAAGTTGCCAAAATTTCTTATCTCCCATATCTTAGACCCAACAAAAACAGTAGGTTAATTAATATTATTTAAGAAAATGGAAGGAATTAAAATAAGTTTACATAAAACAGTGTGCTGCTTTTAATTATTTGTTTCTTTTTGCCACCTGTGAGTGACACTATAAATTAAACCATCTCCCAAGGTTAATCAATCCCACCACCCTCTCCTCCCTCCTCCCTCCTTCTCTCCTCTCTCTCACACAAACTAAACCTTAACTTGTCCCATTTCCTTTCCAAATTAAAAAAATATAAATGGCTCTACTCACAATTGCACTAATTGTGACGTTATTTTTATTCCTAAAAATTGCATATGACTTCGCCTCGTGTTATTACTTGGCTCCAAGGCGGATCAAGAGGATCATGGAGAGGCAAGGAGTGCATGGTCCGAAACCTCGACCTCTTACAGGGAACATCTTGGACATGGCCTCTTTGGTGTCCCAGTCCACGTCCAAGGACATGGACTCGATCCGCCACGACATTGTCGGTCGTCTCCTCCCACATTATGTCGTCTGGTCCAAACAATACGGTACTCGAATCGTTATCTAATTTATGGTGATCATTGGAAACCAAATTAATTTGTATTTAATGGGGTCTTTTTTTATTTTAGGAAAGAGGTTTATTTATTGGCACGGGATCGAGCCTAGGATGTGTCTAACCGAGACTGAATTGATCAAAGAGCTTCTTTCAAAGTACAGTACCAAGGCCGGAAAATCATGGCTTCAACAAGAGGGATCGAAGCATTTCATCGGCCGCGGATTGCTGATGGCCAACGGAGACGATTGGTACCACCAACGCCATGTCGCCGCGCCAGCTTTCATGGCTGACAAGATCAAGGTAATGCACGAACCCGAACTGTACTCGTGTTTATGTTAGAATTGCCGTGTCCAATCTAAAACGTTAAAGCAATGAATTGATGAACGAAGGGGTACGCGGGTCACATGGTGGAATGCACAAACATGATGCTCCAGTCGCTCCAAGTTGCGACGGAGTCCGGCCAGACGGAGTTCGAGATCGGCCAGTACGTGACTCGGCTAACGGCGGATATAATATCGAGGACGGAGTTCGATTCTAGCTACGAGAAAGGGAGGCAGATATTCCAACTCCTCACTGACTTGCAACGCCTCTGTGCTCAGGCTAGCAGGCACTTGTGTTTCCCTGGAAGCAGGTGAAAAATTAAAACTAATTTTTGTGTGCATATGAACGTATTGTTATCTTGAAAAACGACTAATTCATAATTAAGTGCGAACCTCGCGTATTAATGTATCTCTTCTTGGTATTTGTTCATTCATAAGTTCAACCTTTTTTAAAAATAATACAAACCTCTTGTCATTATGATAATGCTTGATTGGTTATTAAACTCAGTCGTGTGTGGTAATCATACTTTAAAGCAAACCATATCTTAAGTTAATCTGAAATTACCACGTTAAATGTACTGTACTCTTATTTTTTTTATAGTATTGTACGGTCCTCATATTGAGTCTAAATCCTAAACTTTGGTAACTTTTTTGGAAGATCAATAAAACCTTGCCTTATATACTAAATAAGAATATTTATTACAATACCAAATTAATTTTTTGAATTTTGGTGGTTCAATTTCTCAAAATTTTCCTACCTTTTGACACTGTTGAGTTTGAGTCATCATCAGTTTACTTGGTAACTTATGATAGATTTAATTTTTATCTTTCTATTTTCTTGAAAATGTGTTGTACTTTACATATGTGGATCCACCCTCCAAAATTGATGATTGGTAACCATAAATGCACAATTACATGCCATAGGACTAAATACACAATGAACTCAAGATTCCAATATTTTTATCAATTAAATAGCTTCTTTTCCAACCTTTTTTTTCACCCTAACGAGGATAAAAAAGTAAAAGAGTCCAGAGACCAGTAACATAAAACATGTATATACGTATCTCGGGCGCTCTTTTACCTATTCGATTCTAAGAATAACATGAAAACTCAATTACAAATTCTTCATACATCTCTCTTCCAACAGGTACTTCCCGAGTACATACAACAGGGAGATAAAATCTCTAAAGATGGAAGTGGACAGGCTGCTCCTCGAGATCATCCAGGGGAGAAAAGACTGCGTGGAGATCGGGAGGAGCAGCTCGTACGGGAACGATTTGCTTGGGATGCTTCTAAATGAGATGGAAAAAAACAAATTGGGAGGCAAAGAAGGAGGGTTTAATATAAATCTCCAATTGATTATGGACCAGTGCAAGACTTTCTTCTTCGCTGGCCACGAGACCACCGCTCTATTGCTCACATGGACAGTGATGCTTCTTGCGACAAACCCTAGTTGGCAGGACAAAGTAAGGCAAGAGGTGGATCATGTCTGCAATGGACAGCCTCCTTCAATTGACCACCTCTCCAAATTCACTGTGGTAAGCAAATATTTAGTTTACATTGTCTTTTCGAAGTAAAAAACTATCTGATATTCAAATACCAATTACCCGCCGATCATTCTTAAGATTTGAACTCAGAATATTTGATCAAACTAGAACAACAATTTACCTTTGTCAAATAGAGAGAGTCTAGGATTATATTAGATTGGGGATGGTAAGGTTGAATATAAAAATCTCACTAGGAAGCGAAAGGAGTGAAAAGGAAAGAACAATTAAAGGTCAGTCTAGACAAATAGGTAGGGGATTGTAGGTACGTGCATTTTTTTCCCGAGGGGAAGGTACGTGCATTTGCAAAGGTGACCTTTTCTTGTTTTAGCTAGACATTTTTAATTAGAGCACTAGGGTGCAACAACGACTGCTGTGGATGTTTATTTTAATTTTTTTCCAGTTAAAAATATGAAAAGTGAACTTCATGGTTTAAGTGATTTTGATTTTAATACTGTATGATTAAAAATGCATAAAATGATTGACCAAAATTTGAAATTTTGACATTTAGTAAGAGACATTGATCTCATGTATTTTAAACCACAAGATATAGAAGTAAAAATTAGTCAAATACATGTTATATCTCCCAAAATATTTATTTCATCAATAACCTTTAGTTGTATAGCTGAAAACAATTTAGTGGTGTTTTTATCAAGCCAAAGAATTTGTAGCTCAGCGGCACAAAATATTATAAATGTCTAGGATATTCAAGATTCAAATCTTGACATATATCATGGTGTAAAAATTTACATTTCCTAAAAAAATATTTCTTATCAAGCCAAATTCTAAAGAAAATTCCCTTTTGACCCTCCACTAGTAGCCTAAGATATTACTAGTGGTAAATATGTGGATCAGAATCAAAATCAAGGACCACACAGTTCTATTTGAATATTCAAGGAAAACGAATGGCGCATTAGTTGCTACCTATCCTCGTTTTCTAGATTTTAGTTTAATGGAACAAATATTCAGAATGTAACTGTGTTAAAACTTAATTGAGAGTTTACATGCTGTTTCAAACAAAAATTTAATTGAATTACTATATGTTGAGATTAAAAACCCAAATATATTTTCAATTAAATTAGTGTAAACTTATTTTATATTTCTTTTGTCCTTCCACAGTTGAACATGGTGATTAACGAGTCACTAAGATTGTATCCACCGGCCACTTTGTTGCCTCGGATGGCCTTCGAAGACATCAAACTCGGCGATTTAATCATTCCGAAAGGGTTATCGATTTGGATACCAGTACTTGCAATTCATCATAGCGAAGAATTATGGGGGAAAGATGCAAATGAATTTAATCCAGAGAGGTTTGCATCAAGGACATTTGCCCCTGGAAGACACTTCATCCCTTTCGCTGCTGGACCCCGGAATTGCATTGGCCAGTCCTTTGCAATGACCGAAGCTAAACTCATATTAGCCATGTTAATTTCACGGTTTAGCTTCACAATCTCGGATAATTATCGTCACGCCCCCGTCGTCGTTCTCACCATTAAGCCCAAGTATGGCGTCCAGGTCTATCTCAAGCCATTGAAATGATGAGAAGGATTCGAGTTCGGGTACAGGCGAATGCAGAATAAGCATAATTTTTTAAGAATTAAATATGTGTTCATTCTGCAGTCATTTATTTTCGTTTATAATCGTCACCTTTGAATCTGAGGTTTTTTAGTGTTGGGTTTATATAATGTATAGTGGAGACATAGGCATGCCCGTGATGATTACAATCGTGATTGTATTAATATTAATGGATAGTTATCAACAACAAAGTTAAAGTTGCAAACACATTGATTCTGCTTTTGGCACATTAATTTATAGATTTTATGGTATCTGTTAGGCAGATCTACTAATTATTGAAAAGTTGATCACAAGAGACACAATCTATCTTTTTTAATTGTCTAAACTATTACTGTTTAGACAATGAGTGGTCCGAAGTGAAGCAAGTGCTGTTTAGAAAGAATTGCTACTGAGATGCACACATAAATTAATTTATAGGATAGATTAAATTATAAAACCAGAATACACTTTTATGGTAGGTGTATAAAATGGGTGTCCTATCTCCTTCTACTTTTGTCACTTCAAGATTAGTTTTATTTTCAAGAAAATGCTCGCCTTTTTAAAGTGCAAGAATGTTGATCTAGCTAGCCAGCTTGTATTGGAGAATGAAAGGTCAGAGTAAGCCATGAAAGTCAACTCATCATTGAAATATTTTTCAAAACATACAGAAGACAATTCGATCAATTCTCTCGTTTTTAGTATCCAGTCGAAGTTTTTTCATATAATTCCAAATATCTTATAATTATGTTTCAAGTTTAGCATTTACAACTTCCAACACCTTAATAATCGAAATAAACCGATTAGTCTAACCAAATTGTTCATCGACTCAATCACCCTTCAAATTTTCGGACTAATTTGTTTCATTCTAAATACCAAATAGTGATCTAACGCCTCTCTCAATTCTGTTTTTTTTTACACTTCCGATCTTTGAAGGCTTGAAAGGTTGGATTTGCTTTATTAGCCGAAACCCATCATTCGATTACACAAGCCCGTGTGATTCTGCTCATCCCACTACCACTTTGATTTTTCCCTTTCAGTTATATATATTATTATCTTCCACGGCAACTACTATTCGTTAATGATTTGTTTTCTGCCTGTCATTGTCTGTTACACTAACCACGAGAAATTCCTTGCCGCTCGTGCACATGTCCAATCTATTTTTCTATCTAAGTGGATAATCAAAAGAAGATTGATTAATTTAGATTTGGAATAGCTTGAATTTTTAAAATTTGCTAAATTTCTTCTCACTGTCAGTTATTTTACAGCGTTTTACATTTGAAATAACTCAAATTTAAAATATTTTAGTTAAAATAATTAACTTTTATAATAATCTATCTACATATTTATTGATATACGCGCCGGATACTTTATACTTGCGTCTTATTCAGCACCCAATTACCACATATACAAATACTTGGTAAAAGTTGTCTTTACTTATAAAATGAAACAGTGTCGTTACTCTCGAAAGCTAGAACTACAAATAATTATATTTATATATTTGTTTGCTAGTTGCTTCTTAAAAAGTAAAAATAGGTCCAAGTTCGCTGGGTGCTACTCCGCTAATACTTTATTTTAAGATAACAGCATTGATTATATACAAGTAGCCACTCTCCTACTGCCCACATTCCACTGAGTTCAAGTATATTCACGTGTTAAATGTTCAATGTACTGATACACTGCTTCCACTATAATTCTTTAATTACGTGAAGATTTTAACGTGATTCGATTTCGTAATTTGTTGTTCTTGTTTATTGGATAACATGAAAATTTAGATCTCGTGCAAAATTTAGAACAATATGAATTTAGGTTTCATTTCAAGAGGGTGTGTTAGATAATACTACATAGTACTATAAATAAAATGAAAGAACTCCACATTATTAAAATTTTAAGATTTTATCCATAAAAAGTCATAAACTTTATATTGGATATGCATAGTGGGAGGTACTAGACTTCCAACCTCATCTACTAGCTGTTGATAACCAAATCGAATAGCCCGAGTTGATTTTTATTCATTAAGTCTAAGAAAATTTGAAGTGATGGGGCCCAAATAGATTTTTGGTTTGTACCATGCGATATTCGAATTTAACGGATTGATTAATCTAGATTCGAGTCAAGTGAAACTTTTGATAATTGGTAAAATTCTTCCAACAAATATTTAACACATTAATATATTCAAAAACCGAACATAAAATTTAATTAAGTTAGAACAATACTCTCATTAAATAAATTCTCGCGAGATTTATTGACTTCGCATTTATTTCTTTAGCTCGGGAATTTTCCACAAACTTCTAGTTGGAGAAGCCTGTCAAAAAACGATTCGTATGTAAAATACCTAGTGCTTAGCGATGATCATTAAGCAATCTGCTCGACTTTAATAGCATTGCCATTAGCCTCATCTGACATATGCCAATTATATCGTCCCACTCCTCGAGAGTGCAATGAGGCGGCTATGAAAACTATATGACATTATGAAATCAAAGCCCAAAAAATACGGATCATGAGCACCATTACAATTTGTCGTGTCACCAGAAGATAAGGGATAATAACACATCGAAAGCGGTGAATTATTGGTCCAATATATAAGTGAATAAAATTTTACTTAATGCTCATCTTAAAGTTGTGGGTCAGCTGTAAAAATATCGCATTATAGTCTCCGTCACTCAACATCAAAATGGTCGTCTCATGGCACATTTATAGTGTATATCTCCAAAAAAATTTACAACAATATTACACAGCCCGCTTATGACAAGCAGACCACAACAATCCCCATGGAAATAAACCCCCAACCTATACGACCTTTCTCATGGAAATTTTACCACGATAGAATTTTTAACAAGATTCGCGATCGTAACTTTATATCGCTCTTGATATAATGAAGTGCTAGAGCACCTGCAATCATTCTATTGGTACTGTATGTGTGATACGACGTAAATGATATGTTCTGTTAGAAATGCTAAGTGATTTGATTGGTACTATCCATACCAACAAGGTGCAGCTTCTTTTCCGGCACACATCTTGAGAGAACTCTAAGTTTAAACGTGCTTGGCCTGGAATAGGATCAGGATGGATGACCTCTTGGAAAGTTTCCATGATACGTACAAGTGAGGACAAAGCATGCTAGAAAAGACATGTGATGATCTGTGGAGACAGTCAGTCAGATCAAGGGGCGTTACATTTGATATCAAAGCAAAAATTTTGGGATTGTTCTGTGTTCTATCTGGCGCGACGAGGACGTCACGTATTTAAGGAGGGTTGAATGTGATATCCCGTAAATGATATGTTCTATCTGAAATGCTTAAGTGATTTGATTTGACTATCTATATCAACAAAGTGCACCTTCTTTTCTACACACATCTTGAGAGAGTTCCAAGGTTAAACGCACTTGACGTGTAGTAGTCTTGGGATGGGTGACCTCCTGAGAAATTTTTTAGGATGTGTGCGACTGAGGACAAAGTACGCTAAAAAAGACTTGTATTGGTCTGTAGAGACAGTCGGTCGGATCACAGGGTCTTACAATATTAATCGAATGTGTTAACGCTGATTTGAACAATCTCAGCGGTGAAATTTTGTCCAAGTGTTGGAATATGAAGTGGAAAAGACCCAATAAATCCTTATTACTGAACGTGTGAATGATACATGGTGTAATTAAATATCGAACAACATACCGTATGATAAAGAAAGTGAAAAATTGGTCAATGCATCATCACAACACAAGTATTTGGTACTAGTTTTTCTACGTTAGAAATAATGCAAAAATTATGAAAATTAAATTAAAGTTATAAAAAAAAATATGAGTTTAGTTTGAATACCGGTAATGTTGTAGCGTAGCGAAACGAAAATAATAAAATTGATATAAAGAATAGATATGACATATTCAGACGTCAAAAATGCTCGGACACTTTAGAAGAATAACGGCCTTAATACTACAAACTTCCGATAAGAAATTTCGGTCCACATTGCAGAATGTACATTCCCGTCTTCCAAGTTGGAGAGTGCTTAAACACCCAGAAATCTTTTTTTCTGTTGCTTAGAAAATATCAAATCTGAGCATAACTAAGTGAAATGCTGACGTTAATTGTACAATAAAGCACTTGATCGTGTCGGGTCTGATATGGATGAGAAACTTGTACTGGAGTGGGGATTCCGACACTTATTTTTGGAAGATACAAATTCAATAGGAACAAGATTTGGCCATATCGCATAAATTTTATTCAAAAAAATGTTTCGTTGCAGAATAAGTTTCTTACTTCACATGTTGAATAAGAACAAATGATTGCAAATTCAATGCATTTTTTATGTCATCGCAGTTCAATTTGAAATAGGTGTAATGCACCATTTAAAAAAGAGTTAGTTTAAATGGTAAGAAAAATGGACTTTCTTAAACAATATCGTGAATTCTAACATTATGAATTAAGCAGACACATTTATAAGAGCCGCCTTAGTAATTTTTTATAGGTAGATTTTTACAAAAAAAGTTACATCTGGTAAGAAATTTTTTTTACAAGTAATGTATTATTCATCTTAAAATATTCCACCAAAGCAGGTTACACTATTGTTACTGTACCAGATAAAATATATCAAATGCAAAGCAATGATATGCAGTATCTGAGTGCGTAATCTAAGGTAATGTCAAAAGAATATCAAAACCAAAATGCCCCAATGTCGAGACAAACCCAGACCCGAATATACACCTATACAAACAACCAAGCCAAATACCGATGTCATGGAGGATCGAATAACCAGTTATGATCTTGACCACAAGCCACCTCCTTAATTGCGTGGAGGATATTAGAGGCACCAACCTCGCAAGAAATTTCTGCGGATATTGCGAGACGCCACGCCTCATACGAAAGCACTTCACTAAGGGCATCATCATGCGACTCCAAACCCTCCATAACCGAGGTAAGGCTAAGCTCCAACACATGTCGTTTCGGAGACTTAACCTTCAATTTCTGAATCGGAGCTTCCAAAAGAGCAGCGGCCTTGCCCGATAGCTTCCTAACACGACTACTAGAGCGGGTCAGAGTCGACAGGATCAATCGTCACTTCAACCTTTTTGGCCACCCGAACAGCAGCAACAGAATCCAACGGAGAGGTTGACGATGCAGCAGCAAGGCGTTGCGGCTCAACGGCACAACCTCAAAACATCTACAGAAGCTAGAAGCTTCTCCAACCAATCAGGATCCTCAACGACATGAGGCACATGACTCCCGCAGGGGCAGCAACGACACCACCCACCAACCTTGCATCATCCACCTCCAAACCAGAATTGGCCACAGGCAGCAGCACCATACCAGCCACTGCAGTGGCATCAACCGAAGCCACACAAGCAGTATATCTATCAGACGACAGCAAAACAGCAGCAGGGAGTTAGGCAACAAGGCCCTGCAAAACAACACCATAGCAGGCAGCAAGCGGCTGTACATCCAATACCAAAACGTCAGCAACCTGGAGAGGCAAGTCACCTAAACCAGCAGTAGCAGGAGCAGGAGGAGGCTCCCCTGCAACAACCAGGAAATCCAAACCAGGAGTATCGGAAGGTAGCCCAAGCAGCAGGGGAATGCGGGTCACAATCAGCCACAACGGAAAGATGATCAACTAGTTGCACCTCCACATCGTCAAGACGGCCAGACACGACTACATCTGATAGGAATTAAACCATGAACTTTCATCAGTACATCTATGTCATGTGGTATCAGACCAAATGCTGTTTGGAAAGAGCTCGAAAATGTTTTACACTAGATTAGGCATTTCCCATGAATTTGAAAGTGAATACAGGTCATGAGCCATGTAAATAATGAAAACTAAGATGGGATCCGAGTGGGGTAATGCTTTCTGTAGTGAAGTAATAGCGTTAACAACCATGTGTGCACCTTCGAAATGGCATTGCACAAAGAATCGCCGTACATCTGCCAGCCAGGGATGCATTGCTATCAGCCTATCACAGGTAATTTTTCTGTCAAAAATATTTTTTCCATAGGATTTTACCGTACTGAAAACTCTTCACTCGTATTACTGTTTATATTATTATGCTGAATAAAATTTAACATTTTCAAAAAAACCTGCCAGATAGGGATCCTCATCAACGGAATAGGTTGGACTTTCTGTAGGATACTACCATATTCGTTGATAAAGTCAAAATGATATCCAACAATATTTGGAAACAAAGATCACCACAAATTTCCCCTTATTTTCACGAGTGGCCAAGTTGCAAGCAGCATGAAGGTGCACTAAACAGAAAAAAATGGTGGGAAACGAAATGACAATTGCATGGAAAGCGAGCTCTCTCTGTCATAATCATGGACTCTTCTGCTTCAGAAAATTTAGGTGTTAATTTTGTTTAAATTCTGTTATTCAAAGTCGAGTACTCTTCTCATGTTTAGGGACGCAATAGTATTTTTTTAATTCGTTATATTTGAATCAAATATCTTTATAAATGAATCCAAATTTATTACCAGTTAGAACAATCCAACTTTTTTTTTTATCATTAGGGTATTGCACGTATAGAAATGGGCAATTTGTACTTTTGGGTACAAATAGGAGTACCACTCAGGTGAGAAGGTCAACCCCGGATAAGCCCATGCGCTGCCACCACTTGTACCTACTGATCTTCTAATCAAAAATTGTGGACCAAGTAATTATTGAACAAAAAAATACACCAAGTAAATGATTATATTTTTGGTGACTTCGCAACGTAATGTTGCAATGTTTGTGACTTTCTAAACTCTACATTATTCGATATTAATTAGAGAATCGAATTACTTATTTTAGAGGTACAAATTTTTCTATTGAATTTACTTTTATGTAAACTATCATATGTATCTAGATTGGCAAACTTTAAAGACTAGGAGTTATTTTGAACGATGAAATGGTTAATCCATCTCATGAGTTGGAGAAACTCCTTTTGTATGACTCCTATAATTAAATAAAATTACAGCTATTAATAAAAAAAAGTTCGTATTTGGATCAAAACATAAAATGGGTATTTTATTTTTTAAATATATAATTTACGCTACTATTATTAGTGAGCAAAAATATGATAGAATCAAAGAACTGCACTAAATTGAGCCAACATGTCAAGATCTAGGTAGGATCTGTGCTTACACAATGTTAGAATCAATGAATCTTAGATTCTATAGATCTGGATTCTACTAGACCTTTATGATAAAAGTCTAATTATTATCATGTAAAGTTAAAAAAATAGTATATATAAAGTTATCTTGAATTGTAGATAAAAAAATGATAGAATCTTTTCTGATTAGACCAACTATAAGTCTCGGATAAGCCCATGCGCTGCCACCACTTGTACCTACTGATCTTCTAATAAAAAATTGTGGACCAAGTAATTATTGAACAAAAAAATACACCAAGTAAATGATTATATTTTTGGTGACTTCGCAACGTACTGTTGCAATGTTTGTGACTTTCTAAACTCTACATTATTCGATATTAATTAGAGAATCGAATTACTTGTTTTAGTGGTACAAATTTTTCTATTGAATTTACCTTTATGTAAACTATCATATGTATCTAGATTGGCAAACTTTAAAGACTAGGAGTTATTTTGAACGATGAAATGGTTAATCCATCTCATAAGTTGGAGAAACTCCTTTTGTATGATTTCTATAATTAAATAAAATTACAGCTATTAATCAAAAAAAGTTCGTATTTGGATCAAAACATAAAATGGGTGTTTTATTTTTTAAATATATAATTTACGCTACTATTATTAGTGAGCAAAAATATGATAGAATCAAAGAACCGCACTAAATTGAGTCAATATGTCAGGATCTGGGTAGGATCCGTGCTTATACAATGTTAGAATCAATGAATCTTAGATTCTATGGATCTGGATTCTACTAGATCTTTATGATAAGAGTCTAATTATTATCATGTAAAGTAAAAAAAATAGTATATATAAAGTTATCTTGAATTGTAGATAAAAAAATGATAGAATCTTTTCTGATCAGACCAACTATAAGTCTCAGTAGCATAGTAATAAAAAAAGATAGACAAAAAATCAAAGAAAATAAGAGGCATTTCGGGAGAAAACCGTTGGCAAGAAATCCCATAGGCTTGTGCGTCTTATGAGGACATCAAATAAAATAAAGCAAGAAATCATTAATCACAGAACCCCAATAAAAAGATTTAGCTTACATGCCAACTCTAAATCAAACAGAAGCCCATCAAGACCCTTGCACACATGCTAATGACATTAACAATTAGGCCCATCCACATGTTCAGAGTTTGATACCATGCCATGAATTTAAATCCAACAGAGAAAGGGCCTTTCTCTGTACATATAAAACATGTTTTGGGTTTTTGGATGAATATTATTTTACATAATTCAGATTTTTAATTTCATGATAAAGAATGTGCAGAATAGTTTTGAGTTTTTTTCTGAGGTTTCATTATTATATTCTTTTTGTTCCTTTTTATGTTTTTTCGGGGTTTCCTTAAAAATGCCAGCTTTAATTGTTTAGGTTTTTTAAAAATCTTGTTTAGATTGAAATGTTCATCTCTCTCTTTTTTGATAAGTAGATTCTTCCCGTATATTAAAACCCTGGAGATTACTCCGAATTGCAAATGCACTAGATAAATCAAAAACTAAGTATCCAAGAGGTGTAAAAAGGAGATCACCTAAGCAAGAGAATCCACGTGCAAAAATTAGTCTTGGTGTTCAATTTGTGACAAAGAATTGGCGCACCTTAGCTATTCATAATATGAAAAGGGAGTTTCCGATTGCACATTTTTTGTCATTTTTTGTCTCGATGCCACGTCTCTTTTTTGGGTCAGATGAGCATTTTGTATAGAACCAGTCGGTCTGATAGAATGCTTTCTGGGTTTTACGAATAAAATGAACCAGGAGAAGTCTCAACCAGACTAACCATATTTTTTAAAACATTCGATATATTATTTATATATATAACCACCATCTCATCTTCTGTTCATGTGCAACATACATTTGTACATATCTATCCATCACCATAAATAGCCAGACTAACTTCAAAAAGGAAAAGGAAACTGCAAATAAAAACTTTTCTGAACCCCGTACTTTATGAAGAGGGGGAGAGGAAAAATAAAAAGGTTTTGTTTTAACACCTAACTAAAAGGAAAACAGCAACAAAGGTCAGGTCAGGTCCCATCTCTACTATGAACGAGCCGAGCCGAGCCGCCAAAACTGGGAGGAGCTACTTTTTTTCCCTCTTAGTTAAGATTTGGCAAAATCTAGCCCCAGTTCCACCTTAAACGCGCTGGCATCGAGCCTTCTCTTCTTCACCGGGATCACGTGACACGCACGTGCAACCGGCTCGAACCCCAGCGTCAGCTCCAAAGCCATTTCGCCGGCGGAGTTTGAACTGCTGTTGTCGTTGCCACGCGCCGCGTCGGGAGCGGACTCCGGCTCGGCGCGGAAGAGCAGCGGCGCCTCGGCCATTTCCACGGACACCATGCTCTGGATCTCCTTGCTCTCGCCGGCGTCAGCAGCCGCCGGCTCGGACTGGTGGCTCACGGCGGACGACTCGTGGCTCGTCAACTCGTCGTGGCCCTGCGGGTCCATCACGACGGCTCCGGGTTTCTCGGCTTTCGGCTTGGCGGCGGCCCGCCGGACCCTGGTGCGCGCCTTGGGCTTGCCCGGCTCGTGGGAAGCAGCCGAGTTCTCGTCCTTGGACACGTGGCGGATGTCGTAGGCCTTGAGGGGTGGGCCCTGGCCGTTGGCTGCGGCCTCCGAGTTGATGGGAGTGATCGGCGCGCCCTTGAGCACGGCTTCTACGGCGACTTGGCAGAGCTGCCAGCTGCCCGACCACAATAGCCCGACCGAGCCGTAGATTGGGTTCACTATCCTCCCACACGCCTCGTACAACAAAGACCTGAATATCGCTGCAAAATGACATAAATACCCCTCGTCAGATTCACCTCCTAAAAATCGATAGTGTTAATACGGCAACAATAAACGAAACTTAAACCATGTTCTGAACAACAAATTCAACATGCAGACAAAAAGGCTTCAAACATTTTATCCGAAACGTAGAATTCGAGATAGTAGATAGCAAACCGCAGATCAACCCGACTTCTTTTGTAAAAGTAAAATTTTTACACCTGTTGCAATTTGAAAACCTTAATACCATGTTACGAAGTACAGATTCAACATGCAGACAAAAAGTATCCGAACATTTATCCGAAAAGTCAAATTCGAGATAGTAGATAGTAGATTGCAAATCAAATGGACTTTTTTCTGTAAAGGTAAAATTTACGCAAATAATTACTTCTTATTAGGGTTTTAATTGTCTTCCGATTTGAAAAGTCAAATTCTTTTACGTTTTTGTCGCTTGGCCAAAGCAGGCAGACTGCCCCGACTCTTAGAGACTATAAGAAGCATTTAGTGGCATACCAGGGCGGAGGTGGTCGGGGCCGGCGTTGATGAGGTTCATGAGGCCGGCGCGGCCGTAGAATTTAGCGAGGAAGACGGTGGCGTTGGCTTGGGACTCGGGGCTCTTGATCCACTGAAGGCACGGCCTGATGCTGCAGTCGTCGCTGCACCCCTTCCGCAGCACCCGGCAGCCATTGCAACTCATCCGCATTTCTCGGAGCCTCTAAAATGTCTCCTTAAAAGATCAGGAGGCAAAGTAAAACTAGCCCACAAAAGAGGAAATGGTAATTGGGAAGAGGATATTTTTGGGTTGGAAAAGGGAAAAGTGAAGTGAGTTGGAAGTGGAGGAGGGGGGTTATTTAAGAGAGGAGGAGAAGGGTAGCCGCTGGGTTTTGAGAGCAAGTTGTTTATTTTCTTTTTCAGGTGGGTGGTTCGCTACAACGCTGGTTTACACGTTGGATGGGGGCGGCGAAAGTTAAATATTATCTAGTCTTATTTTTTATAATTTTTTAATAATTTTTTTTGCATTAGTAGGATTAAAAATCCAAATTTATTACACCAACTCCAAGTATAATAGTATATTGGATAAATTATTTTTAAGTCTTTCAGATTTTTTTAAATATACTCAAAAGTCTCCCATATTTGCAAAATACACGCTGACATCCCTCTTATTTGATTTTATTATACTTTCAGGTCCGTCAATGAGTTTTTTTGTCATTGAAATGACAAAAATAGCCTTATAATAAAAAATAAAAAAATCGCTGAAATCATCTCTTCTTCTACCTCGTAGTATGTGACATCATCTCGATAATTTTATTGAAAAAAAGCATCTTCTTCGCCATTTTCAATAAACTTGAAACGAAGATCTAAGCGAACCCGACGGGCGCAAGATAAATCTTCATCGATTCAATAAATCTTCTTCATCGATAATTTCATAAGTTTAAGCTCCTGGCCGACGCAAGATGCTGCATATGCTCCTCTCGCGGGCTTCCGACCACCATGGCGCAAGATGCTGCAGACACTACATAAGTTCAACCTCCTGTGCCAGAGAAGAAGGTCCGTCAGAAGCTGATGGACCTCTTCGCGTTGTCTCCGACTCCGGACAAGGAGGAGAGGACAGCGTCCTCGTCGCTACCGCCGGCTCTGCCTTTTCCTCATCGTCGACGTCCGGCTCCAAGTGCTGCTCGTTGTAGAGGCGACCACCCCAACCTGTCACGACCGCCTTCATCGGACTCCTCTCGACCTCCGAAGCGTCGTTGTTGTCCATGGATGCTCCCTCGAGGAATTGGAAATCGATTTGGGGAAGAAATCCCCAATTTTCAGAATTAGGGTTCATCTTGATTTGAGATTTTTTCTGTACAATTACATATTGATTCATGTATTTCTGCGTGGATTTGCTGTAACTGTCACCGACGATTCCTTCCGCCGTGGATTTGGATTTGTTGTGACAGACGTTTGGGAGGAGAGAGGTAGAAGAAGAGATGATGTCGGTGATCTTTTTATTTTTTGTATAAAGGTATTTTGGTCATTTTAATGACAAAAATGAAAAAAAAGAGCTGCTAACGTGAGCCAGGGACCCGAAAGTATAAATAAAGTCAAACACTAGAGATGTCGACCTGTATTTTGCAAACAGTAGAGAATTGAATATATTTAAGCAAATCTGAAGAAATTGAGAGTAATTTATCTTAATATATTTAGAGGAAATTCATGGGGTGAGAGAGAGAAAATGTGGCGACTATTTTGCTTCCCCCACGCGAGGTCCAGGGGGCGTGAGGTTCACTCCCAGTTGGTGGAGATTTCGTGTCGCGGAAGGTGATGAGTTGGAGTTACCATATTGCCCCTTTTTTTAGTTCTTGTCAGATTTTGAATTACAAACCTTAGATTTGGTACCCAATTTCCAGCTTCATTTTTTACCATTTTGAACGAGATTTTGTTAACATATATATATATATATATCCTTATTAAAGGTAGAGTAATTAATTTACAATCCTCGGAGTATCAACTCTTGGATACAAATTTGCAATTGTTATGCTCTATTCATAGTTAACTATATTTTAATCGTAAAATTTTTTATTCAAAAATAAATCACAAAAATAGTAGGTTAACTAAACTTATATTGTTACATCATTTTTTGTGCTTTAGGGCACAAATCTTCAAAATAAAATAATAGCATATCTAATCGATGTCGCTAATTAGATAAGTATTATATCGCAATTAGTCTATAAGGATGGTTACAACCGTCATTTTAATTCTGCCGCCTCCCAGATCCCCCCATAGTTTAACCATATTTGTAATAAATAAATTAGAAAGGCAAAATAGTCATGTATTTCTAGTTTTTAAAGAAATTGGTTTATTCAGATAGTCTAATATTATTTACTTTTCGATCTTTTCAAATCAAATTGATTATTTCCAAAAATTAGAAACCCGCAGCTGTTGTGAGTGAATTCTTTTACCATGAACTCTCTCTAAAATTCCTCAGGGCTTTAGCCTGTATAATCCAATATTTACTTCAACTAAATGTTAGCAAGTACTGACCAGTAACAAGCTTCGCTAACAATCCTGAGAAAAATGACCGTGTGAAAAATAAATTCTACGGCGAGTATTTTATCTTATCGTTCTTTATGAATTCAATTGAATGTTCGGGGCTCGTATAGTTATGAATATATTTCTGATTGCATGAAACTTTCATGTCCAATATAAATACTAGTTATAACATGGAAATCTTTGAATTAGCGAATCATATATATGCTGCGAAAGGAAAACACCGTCGCAACTATTTTTTCACAAAAATACAAAAGTCGAAATCCAAATAGAAACACATACAATATCACAGTAAAACAGATCACATCTAGCGGGAAAGCAGCGGACGCTTGTAATATTGTAACAAGGTGCATGATTAATGTAGAATCAATTCTAACGATAATATAGTTAAGGTACAGTGTACTTTATCGAGATATTTTTTTTCTATCACTATTTTTCTACTTAATTTTATTGGGATAAAATTTTATGAGAAAAGTTCACATTAGTATTTTGTAGTTTGCTCGATTTTCACAGATAGGTATGTGGTTTAAAACTCATCAAAGAGGTCTTCTGTGGTTTCACGGGCTCATCAACTAAAGGTTCGGATAGTTATCCGAGCCTAGTCAGCAGCCATTGCGACAGCCACATTGGAATGCCGTCGTTTTGAATCCTATGTGGCATGCCACGTAGGACTAAAATTTAACCCAAAATTGATGACGTGGCAAGTCGAAAAATATGCAAAATAATCTATCATTTCTTTGTATTTGTTAAAAAAATCATATCCAATTTCATCTTCCTTTCCTGCTTCTCTTTCCTCCTCTCTCTCTCTTTCTCTCCTATTACCCCCTATCCCGGATGAACTCTCTAACTTTGTCATCTTCAAAACAGGGAAGAAAGTCCATCTTAAGAAATAAAAGGGAACAAATCTGAAATCTCCACTTAGGAACAAAATTGAAATCTCCACTTAGGAACAATCAAACGATGATGAGACAAGTACCCAGCACATCGACGGAGGCCTTCATGATAGAGAGCCCCGGCCGCTGCGAGGACTGTGGACAACAGAGGTCATGTAGAAGACGATGGACAGGGCTGGCCTTAATGCGGTTATGCAGATCGAGGTCATTCTTCTAATTCCCAGATCTGGCAGATGTTGGCTGTGATTGGACTGGTCTTGGCATCCAAGGTCTCACGAATGTTAGCCGGGACCGGTCGTCTTCCTCCTCCGGCAAGAGCTCCGCCACGCCTTCGATCTATAAGACCAGAACCGCGACGACCAAATCTCCGCCAGCGAGCTCCACTAGGTGCTCCTCCTTGAGAGTGGTTGTGATGCTCGGTTGGGATGCGTTGGATTCGAGCGACGGTGGAACTACATGCTTTTTTGTGGGTCTTCAAGAACCTCAAGTCTTTCAAGGTTTGGAGGAACATCAGATTAAGAAGATACTCTTCGGATTGTGTTTGTTGGTTTTGAATTGTTAGTTGTCGTTGCACTTTAGCAAGTATTCAGAATATTTTGTATCGAATTAATTGTTTAATTGTTGTTTGATCCCATCTCAAATTACATTATGATTCTCTCTTTAATCAATCATCTGGCACCATTTATCTTTGTATCCTCCAAGGAGAGAGAGGAATTTTGAGAAGTGGGCACCCTTCAAGTTTGGGACTTGATTTCATTTTTGGATGGAAAGGTTTAAAGAGAGATGATAATGGTGAGGAGAGAGAGATGGAGGAAGTAGGAGGGAAAGATGAAGTTGGATAAGGGTTTTTTAACAAATATAAAGAAATGGGGGATTGTTTTGAATTTTTTAACATGCCACGTTAGTATTTCAGGTATAAAATTAATCCCACGTGGCATGCCACATAGGTTGAAAACGGTGATGTTCCGACGTGGCGGTCGCAATGGCTGCTGACTATCCGAGCATTTAATTGAAGAGCCTGTGAAATCACAGGGGACTTCCTTGATGAGTTTTAAACCACAGACTTATTAGTAAAAATCGAGCAAATTACAAGGTACTAATATAAATTTTTTCCAAATTTTATTGAAATCAACAGTTTCAATTTTTTAAAGAAAAAATTATACGCTAATTAAGATATAATTTTGTCATATTTATATAAGGACTTCGACCATCTATTTAAAAAAAACAAATCACATCTAAGGGGGTGAAGTAAAATTCGGGTCACACCCACCTAGGCAAACACAGAGTTAGAGACAAAGGGTGGAAAGAAAACTAACGCAAAGTTGGTATGATAGTTACGCGTCCTGTTTTATTTCTCAGGGATCGATGGCCGGTGGGTCAATTTCCATTCTTTGTAAAAATAGTAAAACTTTGTTTCGGAGGAAAATAAAATTCAATACCATCTAAAGTCTTAGAATTTATGTCAATCCGACTAAATTTTAACTAAACCAAAAAAGTTGGAAAGAAACAAGGGAGGCATGCAAGTCGGTCCAAAAACATTGAAAAGACAGCACCGGAAGCGCGTGGAGGGAACGCACGCCTTCAAGAGTGCGATCGAATCCACATACCCTGGGGTCCCACCTATTCGCTCCCGGTTTTGTGCAGGAAATATGAGAAATTTCAAATTCTCCTTAATTTAAAGCACTTACTTAATTTAAAGCTCCTGGTTTTCTGGAAGTTCGGAGAAACCTCCTTTGGGGAAAACCGGCGACCGGTTTCTGGTTTTGGGTGTGTGTTTGCTTTGATCTCGCGGGACTGTGGGCGCGCTATATGGGCCCCATCCATCCAGCCAACGGTTTCATTTGGGTGGCGGAAGACATGTGTTTAGGTCCCTTGCTTCTCAAATTTTCTTGTTCTTATCCTTAATAACATCAAAATCAGCCTGGATTACATTTAGTTCTATTGACATAGATTAATCAGTGAGAAAATTATTATAATTTAATCAAAAATTTTCGGGTTTGATCTATTTGGAATGATATAATGTTAAATATTTATTACGAAAATTTTTCAATTATAATTAGCTCGAATCTGATTAGTCGATTAAGTAGATATCTAAATTATAATTGTTATAAGCCAAAACAAGTTTATCCATTTTGCAATCATAGTTAGCTCGAATCTGATTTTGAGTTTGATCCATTTGAAACGAAACAATGTTAAATATTTGTTATGAAATTTTTGCGAGTCTACATAGTTCGAACCTGATTAGTTAGTTACGTGGATAGTTTTTCTAAACTAAAACAAGTTTAACTAGTTTAGCTAGTCTTTAACTAATCGGTTTCATGGATAGTTGCTTCACTGGGCTCTAATTATCTTGGTGTAATTATGGAGTGCTTTTTTTAGGAGTAATAAAATTTACTTATCAAAACAGTTGTAGCTTTTCTTTACTTTTATTGGATAGTTGTAGCTTTTTTAAAGTTTCTCATGCGTGATGTGATGTTTTTAGGCGTATCTTCTTGAATATGCTAATTATATAGATATTGAATTGTACCTTGGTGTACCATTTTTATTTGGAGTAATACAAATTTTATATTTTCAATAAAAATTAATATTATTAAGACTGAATATTTGATATTTACCAAAAAAATTTACAGAAAATCGAATATACCAATCACCGACGGTCTAAAAAACTTAAAATTACCTCATTACGTCAGATGATTCCCTTGCACTTTCTAAATCAATAATAAAATAGGTGGGCGGCTTCGAAGAATTTGGAGGTGAAGACTCCCACCACCTTGGTATCACATGCAAAACCATATAGTATATAAAAACCTTGTCTAAATTGCATAATATTTTATTATTCACTTTAAAAGGACTCTCCAAATTAATGACTCTCTCTTTCCCCTTCGCCTTTATCTCCATCTACCCCACCCTTTAATTATGTCACCACTTGATTCCCTCTTATATCTTATAATATTTAGGTTGCGTTCTTTTTTTGGCCACTTGCATAGTCTAGTTTGAAAGTCCTAAATTTTTGTAGCTACATCGCTCAAGTATTTTTTTAAATATACATTGATCCAATCCAATTAGTCGTTGTCAGAGTACCAAACTTTAGTATTTGTTCTAAACTAATTACAAAGAACGATTAAAGTTTCTCGATCGTATTATAAAATTGCTAATTATAAGTATAGTGTGTTTCTTACAAGAGCGATAAAAAATTCCAACTTATTTAAAATTTTGAATTTGGTATAAAAATTCTATTACTTTGTCAAACTAAACAACAAAGCTCTTCGACCTACCCCACTGCTCATGCCCTATTTCGTTGGAAAATCAACATGGATTCTAATTGGACCTGTCCAGATCAAATCGATAGCTTTGTAATTTTCAAAAGTTGCTGCATGTAGCCAACGGGTTAAATTAAGTGAAGACTTATGGGTCTCAAACTCAATTAATTCTTCGAGAATCAATGATCATTAATAACTCTTTTCAACAAGATCATTACTAAAGCCCCCGGTAGATGCTAGTTTTGTTAGCACTTCTCACTTCCGATATTTATTGTAACGTTAATACAAAATTGAATCCGTACTTTTTATTTCTATCAATAATTCAACTTCTTGCCTAAAAATCTCTCTAATTTATCATTGTGATGATGGTTAATACTCTTATATGATACAGAATCTCCATATTCGAAGTTGCGACAATCATAAAATTCACTGTGGGAGAAGAAGAAAATAGCAAATTACAAATGCGAGTTGTCATACGTTTGTCTTATTTGGTATCGAAACCAGACACAGCCCGCGACATTGAATTGAACGGGGACAAACCAACGTAGAAGGGTATTGGAATAGTGGAAGACATAGGCAGGACACGTTCCACCTGGTACTATTCACGTGAATCCCATATGCATGCAATATCTATGGCCAAAATTATACAGAGCAAAACCGGGAAGGAAGTGAACCCAAATGTCGAAATCCTAGATGGAGACTGCAAGTAATTCGTGGAGAAGTCCACGCAAACCCTAAGGGTTGGTCCAAAATTCATGCAAGTCATGGAGGGAGCACGTGGAGTATGTTCTCTGAAGTTTGAACGTCTGCTTTAAATGTTGTACTCTTTCGTTTAATCCAAACGTTACCCTCCACGGGTACGAGTCAGTTCGAATAATAAGAAATCTGTATTTATTCCCGGATGACTTGCATTTTTGATTGAAAAGGTCGTTTTCAAATAGGGTTATAGTTATTAACTAAAAATATAATATATTTTTCAAAAAGAATGAAATATTTATTAAATCTGTTAATTCAAATTTAAAAAGTTAAGTTTGATAAAAAGATGAAATTATTAATTTTTGACACTTATTAGTTTTATTATGTAAATTCAAAATTTATGGTTGTAGGCGGAACATTCAAATTCGAACTTAATAAAATATTTGAAAGATGAAAATTTTCTATCAACAAGTATTTAACATTTGTGCATTTCAAGTACTCAAACTCAAAACTTAATTAAATTGACAGTTAGAACAATTAGAAGTTGATGTACCTTACAATTTTTTTGGAGGTCTAAGACATGGTCCAACTCGTTTCACGGTGTTTTTTTTTTGTTGAGAATCAATACTACCTTCATATATTAGCTTGGAAGATCATTGTACAAGAGGGAGCGTAGCTCGATGGGCGGGTCCTTTAGCTAATTGGAAGCACAAACATTCATTGTAGTTCTAGTGGTTATCCAATTGACAACTTCGTTGGCCGGAATCTAAGCTTACAATTGTGTAGTAAAGCAATAGACAACTTGGTCATAATTGTATCATTTTCTACATCCCAATTTATGACATTTATTATTCCATTGATGAACTCGACTGTTACTTTGCAATCCGAATAAATTTGTGTCTCCACGTTTCTGAAGTTGTGCTCAAACAGCATCACACTCGTTTCTCGGTGTAATTAGGCAACGATCATACGTCCCACGTTTCAAGGAAAGCAATACTGCTTATACAAAAACCAGTAGCTCCAAAATCAGTATCCAGGAGCTTACTAGGTAGCGAGCTCGCGCCACCTTTGTTGGCCAGCGAATAAGTTGGAAACCGAAACTCCAACACAAGCCACCGCGTCAGAACTTTTGTCCTGAACTCTTGAAAGGTTATTAGTAAAATAATTTTTAAAAATGTCAGATAATATTCAACTCTTTAAAAAATGTCAGGTTGGTAATGCCATTTAAAAAAATGATTGTATTTATAAAATTCAGGATCAGAAAAGATATGTAACTGAAATTTTGATCCAAAAAAAGAAAAGATGTGATAATACTTGGCTCAACCATCAACCTTGAAGATGTTGATACTGGGACCGGATTCGCCATTTCCAGGACTGTCCTCGACCCCATATCGGGCAAACAATTTTATCATAATTGGACGAACCATTTCATCATAATTAGGCGAACCATTGTATCATAACTGGGCGAACCAGCGCGTGTTCCGGGACGGCCCATTCGGCGAACTTCGGGCGAACCATTCTATCATAACTGAGCAAACCATTACATACAACTAAGCGAACCAGTACGTATTCCAAAAAAAAAGGGACCGCTTCGGGCGACCCATTGCATCATAACTGGGCGACCCATTATATCATAACTAAGCGAACAATTGTATCATAACTGAGCGAACCAGTACGTGTTTCAGGAAGGTCCTGGACGAAAATACATGTCCCGGACCAAATCCGGTGCCGTTGATACTTGGCTAAAGATCCGAAAATTAAACTACGCGAGATTATTTGTTTATTTTGATACTGGTTTGGTTTTGGAGCTTGTAAATACTTATGATAATTTAATTCATTTATCCCCTTCTCTTATTTCTAGCTATCCTATAAATTCATTTCTTTCTGTTAAAAGTTTGTATTCTCATGTCAACTTTTTTAAAGATAGTTCTTAGCACGGCCAATCAGGATCCATCTTGATTTCTATTATGATGCTTTCCTAATAAATTTCTTATTAATATTTTTTTGGTACCTTCGGCTTGAGTGAGACTTTGGGATGACATCTAAAATAGGACTAACCGTAATTGTAATTTTGACACACGGTCCTGGTCCCGGTTTTTAAGCGTAACATATTCTAGTAAGTGTAGATTAAGCCTGATTTTTGGAGTGTCGACTAATTTAATGAGATGTCCTCCAGAAAAAATTAAATTCTAAAACTGACTATTAAGTTACCAATAAGTCGCCAAATGATTGATTTGTTGATCTTTGGACCAATTGGATAGAACTCTTCAAATTTGTGTTCTTCAAATGTGATTGGTAATCACTCTCTTTAAGTACTATGTGCCACCATTGTATGTTGTCAACGAATTTCAGCAAGCAAACTTTCAGAATTGCTCAATAATTCTATAATTTATAACTAGCAATTCTTAGAAATTTATCTCTAAAACTAAAATAATAATTAATTATGACGTTAAATGAGGGAAAATGAGAAGTGATTGAGTGATGGTATAAATGGCATGACGAGACATTCTATTTATAGGATATCAAAGTACATAATCAAACAAGCCTCAAAAGTCATAAATGATTTGAACTCAAAATGACATATACAAAAATCACCCAACTTTTCATGAACGGTTGCTATTAAAAGTTCGAAGGACACATTCATCCATAATATTTCTCTATCTATTTCTTTTCATATTTCTTCATTTGATTTGGGTTGTCAATTAATGTGTAATTTGGTACTAAAACTAAATATCGCCAACAACCCCCACTCGATAACAATTTAGTCTTTTAGTCTTATACATCTAAAAAGTGTCTTACAACTTTAACATTTTATTAGTGAGGATTTTATAATTTGAATGAAATTTATGGTAGCTATTTGCTTGAATCTAGATTCTTTGTATTTATACTGAAAATAATTTTATGTATAAGCTATGAACATCTTGTTAAGTTCCTAATGAGTTTTATTATCAATATGTACTACATGCTCTTTCTAATTTCATTAACATTTGGAAAATTCTACCTCCAAATTTTGTTAGAAGTAAAACCACTTTCGAGATTTTACATAGATGTTATTAGTCGACTCAGTTAAGAGTATTTATAATAACCTGATTTAATTTTTTATTTTTCTGATCAAGTGTATTCACAAATTCTATGGCAAAGCGGTGGAAACCATCTAATTCTAAATTCATGCTACCTTTTGGGACCATGTATGGTCGCCGCACGATGGGAAGGTCAGTTGGAGGGCTACGGAAAAATCATTAATCAATTATATCACTGGGGCCGACCGAAAATCTACCATCCATTGGATATTTGCTAATTGCCAAGCAATTGGAACGAAAATAGAAAGAAAAAAAAGGACATGAAAGAGAAGAATCGTCTTAACAACCATAACCATCCATGAGCTTTTAAATTCCGCAAATTATATAATTATTAGATTCATCCCCCCTTGGAACCTCACGATCCAACCAATCAGTGGACGGATATGACTTTGGGCGGCCCACAGAGATTAATAAGATTTTATGATATAAATTAATTAGCTTAATCACCTACAACCTACAATACCACAAAAAAAATTTCACCTACAGCCGACTGACTCCCTAATTGACATGATGCAGCATCCTACCTGGACCCCATTTTATGAAAATGTGTATGTGATAATGTACGGGTGCCAAGTTATATCATTTCGTTCAAAATAAGTCCTCATGTTCTGAAATTTTATATGTATACAAATACATTTGTTTCCGTACTAATCGATATCGGATCCACTAATTTAGCTTCGAATCAATCATAATCTTTGATATATGACAATGTTCTCAACAAATATTTAACTTCTTTTAACTCAGAATTCTAATTAAGTTTATATTAAATAATTCATCAGATGATTTCAACAATGGTTAATTCATGTACAAATACATTAAAACGGAGCACACCAAAGAAAATTTGAGCGCGTGGGTATCACTCCCGGGAACATCCGAAGCACAAGGTAGATACGTCCCAAATACGCTGACTTTAGCTCCCGGTTTTTTTATAAGAAGGAGCTCCCGGTTTTTGGGAGGCATAGCAATCCCATTTGGCTGTACCAAAACCGGCGTCTGGTTTTCGGTTTTACGACCACCGCGTGGGCTCCCCATGGTCATATTTAAAACATTGTTTTTGGATTATCTCACCAAGTATTCAACACTCACTCGGTAATTAATTCATATGTAAAATTTTTAAAAATGTGACAAAAAAAATTTACAAATATTTAAAATTCGTGAATCTCCAAGAATTCAAACTTGATAATTTTTGTTTAAATAAAAACAGATTTAATCTAAATGCTTGGTTGTTTTTATAGATCACGTAGAAAAATTGTTAAATTGTGCCACCCAGGCACAAAAGGTCGTTCGTACAAAGTCAATATGGTTTCTTTCGCGTTAAAAATAGAGCAAAATCCTTTCCCCATATTGAGCCGGATTTGGCTATGATCAAATATCCGACCGGAACGTGCTCTATTTTTATGGTTCCGGTTAACAAATTACCAAACAGGCTCAAGCCCACTAGCGTCAATATCCAATACCAACAGGCTCTCATGGGCTTCTTAGTCAGGAATAATAGCAAACGGGCCAAATCTCATGTTGCAACTCAGGTTCCTTCAATAGTTTGTGGATCATTGCATTGAACATAGTTTTAAGAAACGCGGTCCAACCGGTGATCCGATCGATCAAACCGCAAATCGTTCAATGTGGCGGGTCATTTTTAGGGGTAAAAATGTCGAGCAGTTGAACCACCCTAATTCTGATTTGACCAGGCAAGTTTTGTGCTCGGGCTGACCTGTGGACAACAGTTCGACCAAAACTTTTGAAAAATAGTAAAGCAGACTAGTTCAACCCAAACTCGAATTTGAAGGAGGATTGACCCGTCGTTCTTACCGATCGACTGGCGGGTCAAACGGTCGGACCAAATAGTTGACACAATCTCTCATGGCCTTCTTAGTCACTAATTGTAGCACACGGGCCAAAACTCATGTTGCAGCCCAGTTTGGTAATAGAAGATCTATCTTCTAAAATGCTATTGGCACTTGCAAACTGCAGTTACAAACATCCTCGAAATTCTTAGGTACTAATATCATCGACAAAAATAGGTATATAGTTCTTATCACATGGATCCAAACAATCTATAATCTAAATAGATATCTTGAGTGGTAGTACTTTTCTGAAAATGTTAGAAGAATTATTTTTATTCACGGATTAAAATTCAATAAGGACAATTGTAATGATGAAATAATTTTTAAAATATCCACAATCTTAACTGTGAATGTTAATAAACCATATAAAAAAGGTCTGTACTCGAAACCTTCATATCTCTTACTATGTTTTTTTAATATAATTTAAAATTCATTTGAAAAATATAACCTTACAGATTTATTTAATTTCTGCATAGATGATAAATCAGATTACAAAATTATCCAAGGGTGTAACCTTTCAGAAAAACAACTAGGGCCCATTGTTGGGCCGGTTGCTTGGGCCATTGTTTGGGTCACCGAGGCTGTGTCATGAGATTACGACTCTAATATCTTATTGAAAAAAGTCTACTTTAGTAATTGTTATGACTATTTTTCTGCAGTGCATTGGGTCCGGAGTGAAGGGATCATTCCGGACCGTTTGAACTGAAGGATCGTGTAATGATCTTGGTAGGGTTTTCAAGAAATAGAATCAAGAAAAGAGGGAAAAGAAGGAAAGAAGAAGATAGAAGAGGGATAGGAAGATAGAAACGTTCTGTTTCTTATCAATTTGGATACAATGTCAATAATGGTCCCTGTAATTCTCACTATGCCTCTATTTATACCTAGTCATTATATCACCTAATGGGCCTTACCAATCACAAGCCCAATACAATCTATATCACTAGCCCATCACGTTACAGACCGATAATGACATGTCCCGACTCAGACAATGGCATGTCCCGGTTTGATAATGGCATTATCAAACCCAGTTATTGATAATGGCATGCGTGCTACGACAATGGCATATCCAGTTATTGATAATGACATGACGGTGATCCTCTGCCCCGCGCTGGCTTTTTTCATTTTTGTCCATGTATTATAATTTTTTTGCAAAAAAATCTTGCGTGTCCTTTACTCTAAATAGTATCCAAGCCCCTATTTTCCAAATAAACATGGTGTTAAAAAAATATTGTTTAAAATGCATAAATCGAGTTAAGCTATCCAGATCTTATAAGTATAAATAATTAAAAAAAATAACCCAATTTACATATTTTAAAATACAGGATACTTATGAGAAAAAAATTTATAATACATGATAATAAAGTGAAATTTCTCTATATTATGAAGCTATGCGCATCTATAGATGGTCAACTTCAGGAAGCAGCGAGGAAACAAGCGTCTTCCATCCTCAAAGGCCAAAGCTTACGTCGTTGATTTGTTCATCGTCGAAAACGTCATTGTTTATATTATTTAGACGTAAGGATAACCTAACAAGACCGAGTCTAAGTCGATCCATAAGCAAATGAATTCTTTATATTTTTTTAAATAGAGATGTAACATTTATTCTTTTAACTTACTGGTCTCTAGTTTGAAAAAATGTCAAATCTTAGTGCAAAGGATAAGTTGTATTTTTTTCTTCCTTGTATTTGAAAAATCAATTTATTGATGGGAGTTGGTCAAGATCTGAATTATTTCAGGAAATAATTCGGGTCAAGGCAGATAATCTTTTTCCCCAAAGCAACAAGATATTAATGAAGTCCAAAAAAGGAACCAATCCTTAAAATTATAGAATAAATTTACATGGCTGGCAAAATTTACCAAAACTCAAATCACCAATTGACTCTATACAGAAACTTACTTACCTTGGTTATAACCAATACTAACCAATATTTTACAGCTACCTCAAACCGGGTCTGGATTGGGCACGGAATGCTCAGATTCCGAACCGTTCGGAATGAAGACACGCGGGGACTTTTTTGCAAACGCGCTAAAATTTCGGGACCAAAATGAAAAAAGCCACGCACAAACGCAGGCCGGATACAAATGCCATTATCACGTGACTGCGCATGCCAGTATCACATAACTGCGCATGCCACTATCACATAACTACGCATGCCAGTGTGACCTTTTTGCAAAAATGCTAAAATATGGGGGACCAAAATGAAAAAAACTACGCGCGCCATTATCATCAACGGGACTTGCCACTGTCACAAAATACACATGCCATTATCACATAACTGCGCTTGCCATTATCACATAACTGCACTTGCCATTATCACATAACTACGCTTGCCACTGCGGTCCCCCCTTCACTCCAAACCGTACGGAATCGATTCCTTCACTCCGTGCTCAATCCAGACCCCCTCAAACCTGCCCCAAACAAACTTCTTCTCATCTTTGTTCAATCAAAATTACTTACAAAGACATTAGCACTGATCACCAGCAAAATTACATCTTATATACACTAACAATAGCTCCGACCCGGGTCTCGACGACTCTTCAAAAATCCTCATCTGGTTATGTCTTCTGTGTTTGTTGAACTTCCTTCTATGTACAGTTGCATTTATGAGTTCTCTAAGCCACAGCCTGGACGCTCGAATTTTGGCGATCCCTGTTGAGGCAATCAAATCCTTCTACTCTAACAGCTGCTGGTTTAAGCCCGAATTGCATCCTCGCACAAGCCCCTTTTCGTGCCGCAGATGATGGAGAAGATAATCCTGAAGGTGATGGAATGGAAAGCGGTGACATGGATGCAATTTTCTCCTCTCCGAATCGGACATCTTGGATTAGTGGGTTGGCAACCCTGGTCGGGGGAGACCCACTGTAAAATGGGGGCGATGAGGCCCCTAGAAACCCAGAATGTTGCCCCTCATTTCCCTCCTGCAATTCCAAAAATGACACGCAAGCTTGCAATCAGGAACTTGTAAGGAAGTTACACTACAACACTATATAATCACATCACCACAAAGCTCAGTGGTTAATTATGCAAGTCCTCAACTGATATATATCATCGATAACCACACTATCGATTTCAAGTTTCTGACCAACTGCAGTATGATGAAAAACATTCAAAGAGCACATAGTTTCAACCCATATAAAAAACCTAAAAGCTTTATCCATACAGCTTCTGAAGGCAAGGCCAGCAACAACATATAACATCAGATTTTCCATGTAGGACAACATCTCAATACTTGATTCGTTCCAGTAGCCGTTACATGAACCAAGACGGTAAAAGACAGTAATAACAGAAACGAGCAAGAAACGTATACCGTTTTAAGAATGAGATCGAGAAGCTCCGCCCCAACTTTCGCATCACATATCTCAGTCTGGGGGCTGCATTATTACAGAAAAAGAAAAACACACATCAACCAACAGATCCCGAACACCAAACCAACGTTCAATCTAAGCTAAGCTACTGACAGCAGTTTACGATCTTTTAGAACACAATACCTCGGGTGCCATCTGAGAGGCCTGATGGAACTGCCAGCCAGGAACCCAACCCTCCTAGGCTTAGGGCACACAACAGTACCCCTGGGATCGTAGTTAGACACTGGCCCCCGTCTCTCGTCGGCGTGAAGCTGGGGATCAAAGCAGTTCATCTCTTCGAATCCGGGCCGGGATAGAAGAACGCCTGCTCATCGATACACAAACAAAACAAGATTAACTACCGACGAGAATAACACATGAATCAGCTAATAATACAAATACAAAAAAAAAAACCAAACCCTAGATCCAAACTTAAAAAGGCAGGATGACACAAAATCGGAGCCCAAAATGTCAACCAGAACATGAACCACCAGGATCCGCCGGTCAACGCTCGAGCTAAGCTTCAGGTGAAGTCACGATCTAAACATTTTCACGGCTAAAAAAAAAAGAAATGTCTCCCGAAAAATATATAAATCGGCACTAGATAATAAACTTAAAACAGATCAGAAAGTCTTCAGAAACTATTTCGTCCGGGAGTTGTTCGAAATTTTATAAAAAATGTCAAAAACATTTGTACAAATTTTCGAGGAAGAGATGTTATTTTTTTGTAGGAGAAAAAATAGCAGATCTGAAGAAAACGAGCTAAACGACGACGGAATGAAAAAGAGTACGAGTGGTGAAGGCGGCGTTACCTCCTCGTGGTGTGTGGAGAGCGGAGAAGGGACGGAGGGTAGGGCGCCGCGAGGGAGGAAAACTCGAGGGACGGATGGATGGAGGAGGTGGATTTATAGCTGCCAACTTGTATTTTAAAATATCAGAAAATATCGGGGACATCGTTTTATTTTATTTAACTATATCTCAAGTTTTATTTGGAAAATTCAATTTAAATCTGAACTAATTAGACCTAATGATTTCGGATGTCAGATAACATAAACTATACAAAATAATAGAAAATTCCCATTTGTAAAGTTATTGAAAAAGAAACTAAGTTTTTGTTTATATCATAATTGAAATCTATACCCAGTAATAATTTCGAAGGTGTCAAAATTCTGCAAAAAATATTTATTACTCCGACATTACTGTGTTTTTATAACTCAAATTTCTTAACTAAAATAAAGTAATCGCTAATTAATAGAAATGTAATGTAATTAATCGGAAGCAATAAAAAAACCCAGCACACATGGCTGTCCGTCATGAAGCGAAAAATTGGATAAAATATCCGGCGTAAACTGATTAAAAATATTTGGGAAAATTACGCTCCAGTCCCTATATTTATTTTTATGTGCTCTCGGACCCCTCTATTTTGAAAAATCGATTATGTTACCCCTATAGTTTGGGAAAATTATACTTTCGGGTCCCTATGCCCGGAATATTCGATATTCTCCAGCGAAGGCCCACTTGAAAAGACCGAAATGCCCCTCCCACTAAAAAACAAAAAAAATCTTCTTTCCTCCTTCCCTACTTCTTCCTCCCAACCGCCGGCAGACCTCGATCTAACCGTCTACGATGACTGCCAACACTTGGATGATCTCAACGAAGGAGAGGCTCTCGGCGAGTGCGGGGAAGGCCACAGGCCGGCCTTCTCCCTCGCGACTTTGGACTTCGACCCATCTGCCTCCTCTGCCTCTCCAACCTCGTCGCAAACCCACGCGCCACGAAGTTTCATATTTCCGATGCACTCTCTCAGCTCTCCATCACCCTCTCCCATGGGCCCACCCTCCCCTCACTCCTCGCCTCCCGCCCTCACCTGCTCGTCTCCCCACTGGTCCGCACACTCTCTGCCTTCGACAACGATTGCATCGCGCGACAGGTCGTCGACCTCGTTGCCGCCCTCTGCTGGTCCCACCGCTCCGTCCTGGACAAGTTCGTCGCCGATCGCCTCTCCTCCCACGCATTCTCCCGGTGCCCGTGCCAAGTTTTTATGGTATTTTTACTCCCTGTTCTTGGGATTTTCCTTTTTCAAGGGAGGAATCGAAGGTTTTGATAGTTATGGGTTTGGTGGATTCGATTAAAGATTGACGTTTGGTTGGGTGTTCTGGATTATTTTTTTTTTGCTGATTTCTGGAAATAGTATTTTTGGTGTTCATTATGATGAACCAAGGTTGAAGAATGTAGATTAACACCCAAAGGGGGATATTTTGGTCTTTTCAGGTGGGCATTCACCAGAAAATAACGAATATTCCGGGCATAGGGATCAGAAAGTATAATTTTCTCAAACTAGAGGGATAACATAATTAATTTTTTAAAATAGAAGGGCCCGAGAGCACATAAAAGTAAATATGGGAGACTGGAGCATAATTTTTCCAAAATATTTTGTTGTCATCTACAAATACTTAGCGTTAAGCAAGGGTTGAAAATTGAAAAGTCGTGGTCTAAATTTTTCACGTTGAAAATGACGCGGGCGCAATTAGCGGCACCGAAAATATTGTGGGCTGGGAGCAGAATAATTTAAAGAAATGAATAATTCAAAAAGGTCAGAATTGAGTAGGTGGGTCCCATATGAGACGTGGAAGGATGATAGACATAAGATGTTCTGAGAAGCGTGTCGTACAGCTGCTTCCTCCTTGTCCCCCAATCGCACCTTTCCCTTTTTTGATTCCCACTTATTGCGCATTCCACCGCTAGACACGTGCTCAACGTTTGTAGACTTTTTTGGTAAATATGATTTTTTATTGGATAAATTACCCTCAGATCCCTAGATTATAGTTTTATCACTCGCAGGTCCCTATATTTTGGAAATAGTGTATGAGGTCCCTGCTTTTTGTAAAAATGTTGGTCTGAGGTCCCTGGCTGACGTCAGCACTCATTTTTTTGAAATGACCTTTATGCCCTTGAACAAAAAATTAAAAATATGGGACCCGAGGATATTTTGGTCATATTACATGACAAAAAATAAAAAAAAGTGCTGACGTCAGCCAGGGACATGAGACCAACATTTCTCTAAAAAGTAAGGACCTCATACACTATTTCCGAAATACAGGGACTTGCGAATAATAAAACTATAATCCAGAGATCTGAAGGTAATTTGCTCTTTTTATTTCATTGTAAACATATGTATTTTTTTGGTGATAAATCTCACAAACTACGAGTTTATATTCACAGTCTCGTTTAAATTCTACATGTGAGAGATCTTTAATAAGAAAATAACATATAGTTTTATTATTACTAAAAATATTTAACACCTCACCCAATCTCCTATATGATTAAAAGAAATTAGGTGGGTTCTCAAAAAAAAGAAATTAGGTGGATAAGCGCTTGATTGAGAAGCTCCGAACCGAAATGGTCCTTCTTTTATATACAAACTGTACCACGTTTGTAGTCTTATATTATGATTTTTTTTCATATTAAGTGACACTATTAATTTTTATTTTTCAATGAAAATTAGAAAATAGAAAATAAATCATGTAATTATTATTAGAAAAATTTTAAACATCAAATATAAGGTTACAGATTCAAATGAACTATCGTAAAATTTTCGTTCGTAGCTGTAATTTCGTTTTATACATTATGGCTCCAATTTTTGTTGCAAGTGACAAATCCATGATCGAGTGCATTGACATATAGCATGACATGTTAACGTGTTGTTGATTGAAATAGGTTTTTTATAAGTAATAAGTTATATTATTCCTAAAAATTTCAAAGAGTTATACCATTTGTGCACCATGCACAACATATAAGGTACTAGTAATGTTGTTGTAAGCGTGGGGATGGAACATGACTTTTATAGACTCGATAAATCCGATAAGGTACGGATAATTTTCGAGCAAACGTGGTACTCTAAATCTGAATTTTGAGTTGCCAACGTGATTGACTTGTAGATGTTTCAAATCAATTCAATGGAAGCCTTCCATCTTGTATTCTTGAGATGTGATTATAAATCACTGTTCTTAAAATGCTATTTGCCTCCCACTATTTGTTGCTGATGGGTTATGGCAAGTATATTTTTAGGGTTGCTCAAAAACTCTATGATTTCTAAATCTAGAATTATAACTAACAATGTCTTATGGTGGAAGTGTAGGAAATGAGAATAAAATGAATCAATGGATATAGATTGAATTATTAAAATGGCAATATGATACTTTTATTTATATGAATCCAATGGACATGTTCACAAAGGCTATAAATGAAATAAATTTTAATAGTCGTGTCCAACAATCGTCAATCTTTAATGAAATGCTACCAATTTAATATTGAAATGACACATTCATTTCTTCTTGTCTATTGGTTTTAATCCAACTAATATGTCATTTGATATTAAACTAAAGGGTAAAATAGTCATAAGTCCCTGTTGTTTGAAGAAATTGATGAATCAGGACAAGCCAATATTGATTAGTCCCTCATATTTGAAAAATAAACTAATTAGTCCCTAGACCCCTTTTTCCGACTAACTTTACGGTCAAACTCTTTAAAATTCCTATTATACCCCTAATTATACCCTCTTCCTCTTCCTATTAACTTTCCTGGTAAAAAAACATGATAACTCTAGAAATGGGACTTACCCCTTTCTTCCCTCATTCCTCTCTCCCAATCCGTGTTAATAAATCGTCGAGGGGCACTCCCTTGTTTGGGTGATCGTAAGTGGTGGTCATCACCTGACCAGCGCCCTTGTCTTCCACGGCATCTACAAAATTAACCTTCTAATCCATCGACACAATCTCTTCCCACTATGGGTTAATGAGATGCCCATAACCTTATCGATGAAATGCCCAACTCTAGTTTTTATTTCTTTTGCTTTTTTGTTGGTGCATTTTAGATGTTGCTCCTGTGAAAAAGGTTGACATGAAATGAGTTGATGACTTGGGTTTGAACGTAATAGGAGAGAGGAACCGGGGAAGAAAGGGGTAAGTCCCATTTTTGGAGTTATCATATTTTTTTACCAGGAAAGTTAATAGGAAGAGGAAGAGGGTATACTTATGGGTATAATAGGAATTTTAAAAAGTTTGACCCTAAAGTTAGTCGGAAAAAAGGGTTAAGGGACTAATTAGTTCATTTTTCAAATATGAGGGACTAATCAATATTGACTTGTCTTGATTCATCAATTTCTTCGAACAATATGGAGCTATGACTATTTTACCTAAAGTAAAAATGGATCTGTAACCTCAGGAAAAGGATTGGCTCTGAGGGCTGGGCTCGGGGGTCCCAGTCCCGAACCCGTCGGCTGTCGGTGGACTGCTCGAGCGACTTTCACGCCATCGCGCCGCCTCACAACCGAAGCGGGCTGTCGAGCATGGCCTCGCACAAAAATTCCGAAGTTAAATTTAAGGGGAGGATGATGGCCTCGCAATGCCAATCCTTTTCCCGAAGTTACGGATCCATTAAGACATCAATCATGGCAACACCATGATAAGCACAATCTAAGATTAAAAGTTCTCCACAAGGCGCACGAACCGCAACCTATCCAAAATTATCCCCTTAATTATACCAAATTAAAAACTCCTAAATCCATATATATAAAGTCTCCTAATTTAGGGGAGATCAAAAGATTTAGATTGCTTGTTTCCTCTAGAAGCCTCCCTAATCCGTTGAAGTATAGTATGGGTGTGGCCTCCAACGTCATTTGGACGGTCAAGTCCACGATCGCACTTTCCGCTCTCCGAGGATTGAAAATAGGTAAGGCCTATAATAAACAATCGTTTATAGAGACGAAAGTGATATAAACTCGGTATCTTCTTAAAAATAAAAAAAATCTAATTCAATTGCACGTCACTTTTATTGGCCTGAACTTGTATTTTTGCTTGCTAAAATTAGGGATGATAATTAGATCCTTATCCTGAAGGTCTACTCTGATTCAGACCCGAAGGATCCAAGATCTGTTGACTTTGATCGGGTCTAGACCCTGATCCTGTCCGGATCCTGATATTTTAAAAGGATAAGGACATTGATATGGATCAATAGGATCCTGCCCTGCCCGAATTTTTTAAATTAATATTAAAATAATATATATGTATATTAATTAATAAACATAATACACAATTCTCAGTTTAAACTACCTAACTTCAAATTTTTTTTAGATTTGCTTGTTTGATTCTTTGTATTGATTTGTTTAATGAATGAAAATATCACATTGTTATTTGAAAACTATCAAACGGTAATTTAATTTTATTTTAAATTAAATATTTAAAAAAAATACAGACCCGCGGGTCGCCCTTATCCTGCCCGAATCCTTATTTTTAAAGAGGATAAAGGTAAAGATCTGGGTCCACCATTCAAAAAGAGGATAAGGATCTGGATCCTATAGATCCTAACCGAATCCTGCTCATTGCCATCCCTAGCTAAAACAAAACTGCTCTCGGTTAGGATTTGAATAATTTACTTTGTTACCAAAGGTTCGGATTTAAACTAATATTTCTTTAAAAATCACGGTCCAAGCAACGGTTCAACCAGTCTGTCTGCTACCCAGGACCAATTCCGGGTCGATTTTTACTAAAAACAAGAGAGCGGTTTGATCGCTCAAAATTCGGTCGGGATGTTTGGTCTGACACCTCCAGGTGACCCGGTTGGCGCAAAACATGAAAATTAATGCTTATTTTTCTATTTAATTCAAAACTAACACCTCTATTGCAACACTATTGCAACACTTGGAGCGTGTACATTACTTTTGGATCACAATATTTTTTTTAACAATTCTCAATAATATGTTAACTAAGTCAAGCAAATTTGACTAATATGTCAAATAATAAAACTTGTATCATCATCTTCATGTACTTCTAGGTTTGTCAAATTAATGTTTAAAAATTTTGTTTGGATAAATTGTACACCAAAATTGGTAAATATTTGAACTTATTTGGTATTTTATTATTTTTATGCTAAATAAATTTATTTTACCTTATTTAATAATTATTAGTATAAAAAGAAAAATATCTGGTCCGATCAGAGATCCAACCGAATGAAAAAATGGAGATTTTTGGGTTCGATTTTTAAAACATTAATTTAAACAAGAAGGGCATCCCTTTAAAAAATAAGATGGGCTGGGTTATTTGAATGAATTTTCGCTGGCATCAATGCAATCAGAGTCCAAAATCTGGTTGCTTTCGGGTTATTTTTGCTGATTGAAGGTCTTTCTTGGGCAATTGATTCTTGTCAACAAGTCTTCTTCTGGTAGGACGGTTGGCTTCCTGATGCATTTCATCGTGACTTGGCAAGTGGGATGCTCCTTCTTCTGAGCTGAACTCCAGGGTAGCAGATTATTAGGTTTCGCATCAAGGGTGGGATTATTGGGTTCGTTTGGGGCGTCTGCTTCCTGCTGAGTGGCGCCCAAGTCTTGAGGCCATTTTCCTCGATGATGTTGGAGAAACACTTGACATACTCGATGATGTTGGAGAGTAAGGAAGGTGTCGGCTACATGCGAGACCACGTTGTTAAGAAACTCCATATAAGGAGAAAGAAGGAGAAATGAAGTTGTAGAGATTTTGATTTATGAATGAACAACTTAGGAAATAATGATGTACAACATGGATATTTATACTAAGAAGTGAATCTACCTAGTTGTATAAACAAACAATAAAGGAGGAAAATGAGGAGGAATTTAAGGAAGCATCTTTCTTAAATTGGGGAGGAAAATAAGAAAGCATTCCTTAATTTCCTCCCTAAATCAAGGAAGCATCTTCCTTTAATTTTAATATTCCCCCACAAGCTGGACTGTGGATGTTCAACAGTCCCAGCTTGGAAACATGATGAAGAAACAAAGATGACGGTAGAGGCTTGGTTAATACATCCGCCGTTTGGTGAAGTGCAGGGACATGGAAGAGTCTGATCAGCCCATCTTGAATTTTCTCTCGCACCAAGTGGCAATCAATCTTGATGTGTTTTGTCCTCTCGTGAAACACAGGATTTTCAACTATATGTATCGCTGATTGACTATCGCAGAAGACAGCAGAAGGTAGAGTGTGTTGAATCCTTAAATCTCTGAGCAAGTAAGTGATCCATTGAATTTCGCAGCTCACAGATGCTAAGGCTCGATATTCAGCTTCAAAAGAACTTCTTGAAACTGTCTGTTGCTTCTTCGATTTCCATGAGATAAGGGAGCCTCCTATATAGACACAGCAACCAGTAGTAGAACGCCTAGTATCAGGACATCCTGCCCAATCAGCATCACAGAAGGCCGTGACTTTGAGTTTAGTATTGCTGGGGAAGAATAAGCCCAAACCTGGATCTCCTTTGATATATCGAAGAATACGGTGTACTGCCTTTTTGTGTATAATCAATAGTGAGATAGAATCCATTATGCAAAACCACACGTGGAAAATCGTGGATCTCCCACCGGGCTGCAAACCTTTGGGATGCAGGTGGATCCTAAAAAGGAAATACAAAGCTGATGGATCAATCGACAAGTACAAAGCTCGATTGGTAGCTAAGGGATTCAAGCAGAAGGAGGGATATGATTTCTTTGACACGTATTCACCGATCACAAGAATCACATCGATTAGAGTACTCATAGCTGTTGCAGCACTCTATAACCTCGAGATCCACCAAATGGATGTAAAAACAGCTTTCCTAAATGGAGAACTGGAAGAGGAGATATACATGGAGCAACCTAAAGGGTTTGTGGCTCCCGGTCAAGAGCATAAAGTATGTCGACTAGTCAAGTCACTATACGGGCTAAAACAAGCGCCGAAACAGTGGCACGAGAAATTTGACAGAACAATGTTGTCAAATGGATTTAAGATCAATGAGTGCGATAAATGTGTTTACATTAAGGGCACACCTGAAGCTTACGTAATTGTATGTCTCTATGTAGATCACTTACTAATTATGGGAAGCAATAAAGAGGTTATTGTAAAAACTAAGAACATGTTAAAGAACCACTTTGACATGAAAGATATGGGTCTGGCAGACGTCATACTAGGAATAAAATTTTTTAGGAAAGCTGACGAAATTATCTTGACACAATCCCACTACGTGGAAAGCGTGCTCAAGAAGTTTGAAGCTTTTGACAAACCTCCGGTTAAGACTCCAGTAGATTTGAATCTACACTTAGCCAAGAATCGAGGGGACCCAGTATCGCAACTGAAGTATGCGCAAATTATCGGGAGCTTGATGTATTTAACAAACTGCACTCGTCCCGATATTGCGTACTCAGTTAGTAAACTTAGTAGATTCACAAGTAATCCAGGGAAGGATCACTGGCTAGCTCTGGAAAGGGTTTTACGGTATTTAAAATATACCATAAGCCATGGCATACATTATGCTAAATATCCAGCTGTATTAGAAGGATACAGTGACGCAAACTGGATATCAGACACTAAGGACTCCAAATCCACGAGTGGATACGTATTCACCATAGGAGGAGGAGCTGTGTCTTGGAAGTCCTCTAAACAAACGTGCATAGCTCTATCCACCATGGAGTCGGAGTTTATAGCACTAGACAAAGCTGGGGAAGAAGCTGAATGGCTCAGAAACTTCCTAGAGGATATTCCGTGCTGGAGTAAACCGGTGCCTCCCTTATTGATACATTGTGATAGCATGTCTGCAATCGGGAGAGCACAAAGTACATTGTACAACGGAAAGTCTCGACATATCCGTCGGAGACACAATACCGTTAGACATTTGATCTCTAGTGGGGTGATCACCATTAATTATGTAAAGTCCAAGGACAACTTAGCTGATCCTTTTACGAAAGGAATCAATAGAGATCAAATGTACAACGCAGTAAGGGGAATGAGATTAAAATCCACACACCAAAGAACATCCATAGCGGTAACTCAACCATGATGAGTGGAGATCCCACAAACTTGGTTCAATGAGAAAACTAAGTTATGGAGGGTTCAGTTTAATCACCTGGAACCTATCTCATTCTCAGAAGCTACCCAGGTGTTAGCCTGCAGCAGTGTGGTAAGGTTAAGCATTACGCTTTTAATAATTCCTATACCTTGATTAAGGTGGAGTATTGCAGGATACTCCTGATAGGAGATCACCTATGTAAGTGTGAAGTGAGGCCGCTTCAAATGGGAAAAATACTTATGAATCCAAGATACGATCCATGGCCGAAAAGGACACAACGTGAGAACCCAAATATACTAGGGTTATTATTGTGTAAATGTTATTGTCTTGGTTTACACCAAAAGCTGACGGTTCAAAACATCGCGTTCACCGAGCAGCGAGTAAATCCGATAACATATTACTAGAGAAGGTTCAAAGCCGCAAGCTACCTATCTCGATGCAATAATAACACGTCAGAACTTTCGATTAGAGTATGCATGCATTAATCATCATTCATGTGAGGGATTGTTGGGTTTTGAATGAAAGTTCAATGCAAGCCCAAAAATGGTAAGGCCCAAAGTGAAGGCCCAAAAGGGAAATGGAAAAGTGCAATACCACATTGGTTAGAGCAAGGAGGATTTCCTTGTTTATAAGGAATTCCACTCCTTACCTCTCAAACTTGGTTGACCACCCAAAGGCTGACCCACCGCTAGCTGCCTGCGAGGACGGTGCGAAGCACCATCCGAGCACGAGCACGCGCATGTGCGTGTGCGCATGGCGCATTGGACGCAGGTCGTAATGGGCGCTTTGTGGCGCACTTGGCACTTGGAACATCCAGGAGACTTCCAGAAGGCCGAAGGGCTGCGAGATCCGTCGCAAAGGGGCACCAGCGCAGCCTGGGTGCGCCTGGAAGGATCCAGAAGCCACCGAAGGGCCACGAGCGCAGCCAGTCAGCCTGTTGGCCGAGCGGACGCGTCCCTTCGGGGTGGCTGCCTCCCTGCCTCCTCCAGCCTATAAATAGGCTTGCCCCCCCCTGCCAGAATCCTCATCCCAGTAGCAAGTGCACCTCCTAGCATTATTGTCTTCTCCTCTCCCCCAGTTCTTCACTTAGAAGTAGATCCTAATCAAGTACACCACTCCGACAACCAACAAGATTAACAGGAAAAGTGAAATTCTAGTAAGATCTCGAGTTTAAGTTATTTGAGTGTTGCCACTATACCGAAATATGTATTAATAGATTTAGTCTGTATCATATTCATAATTGGCATAAAAACACCGTTGGATGCCGATTCAATGATTTTTAAAAATTATGAAGCGTAAAAAAAATAAAAATAGGAGACCCCCGGAAGTGACAAACCCCAACAGAAGTATTGGTCCATGAATCTGTATTTATAACCAAACAAATAAGACCAAAAATTAAAAAGAAACAAATGCATGTTTTATTTATATTTTATAACTATATATCTTTAGGAAAAATATCTTATTTTATTTTAAATTATAAAGCTAAAATAATATTCTTTTTTCATACGATTTCAAATAAAATATGTTTAAGAATTGAAAATACGACTTCAATTTTTCAAAAATCATAAAATATTTTAAACCGCTTTACCCGTTGTTAATTGTATCTAAACATATGCAATATATTTTTGTCTGAAGAAAAAAGTTGAAAAGGAAAGGGATAATAATAATAGTAATAATAATAATAATAAGATATGAAAGAAAGAAAATGTCAGCCATCGTTACCACATGGCTTGGGAAGCCACGAGTGTGTTCAGTCCTCACGCTAAACCCTCCCCCACGAACGGTTCTTCCACTTTCTAGAAGCCCTCCTTCTTCTTCTTTTTTAATTATTTTAATTTTATTATTCCATAAACTTTAACTGAAACCAAAGGAACCCGATATATAAACTTAAAAAGGAAAAAAATAATACTTCCTTTTTCAATCCAGTCGTTGGTGGGTTTCCTGGGAACAAGAAGAGGAAGGTCAGGGGAGCGGCCATGGCGGCTCCGGTGGTCAGATTTCCTGGGATAAGCGAGGAGCTACGCAAGTTAGTGGGCGCCAACATGGACGAGGCGCCCGCTAGACGGCGAGCTCGCGAGGCGTTTAAGGACATCCAGCTGTCCATCGACCACATCCTTTTCAAGGTTCCTTGTGATGGGATGAAGATGAAAGAGGTAAAGTTTCGGTCTTTGGGTTTGTGGGTTTTGCTTACGAGCTTTGGCCTTGTGTAAAGGTTGAGGCTTTTTTTTTTGGGGGAAGTGTCCTTGTTTAGATGTGGATTGTTGGAGCTTAAATAGTTAATTTGATGGGATTGGAATTTGGGTTCTTTTTCAAAGTGGGTGGTTTTGGTTGGTGTGGTGTGGCGTGTGTTCCTATGTTTGACGTCAACATTGGACTTTGTTCTTCAGAGCAAAGTTTTTATTTCTGCAAGTTTGACATTGAGCTGAGCAGTTTGGGAGTTGAGAGATTGTGGACTGGTTTTAATGCACCTGAAGAGTTGGTTGGACTGTTATTAATGGTCATGTCTTTTCCTTTTCATTTGTGTTGGTTCTCTAGTACTGTGAGAAAACCTTTTTCTTTTTTCGGGTTTGACCCTGGGAAACGGGTTACTGAGTACAATCTCGAATCTCCGTCTAATCCTTTGCCACTCGAGTCGGCATTTAAGGGCTTGAGGAAAACTTGTGGGTAGTTTGATGCTGCTTAAGATAGTAGATCATCCAACTATGAGTAACCTCTCCAAATCTTTTTTACCTTAGATTGCTAATTCGAATTTATATTATAATCTTAAAAATCTTGTCATATCAGATCGACAACTTAGACAAATATATCTTATAGGCCTATCTTTTGAGTAATAAATTGGTGAACCCGCAACTTTTGTCATGGTTCAAGTACAAAGCTATAGGCCCTTGGTTGCAGCTGCAGATGTTAAAAAATGTGAATACATTCTCTGCTCTAACCTTGACAAAAAACTAAATGGTGTCAGCCATTTTCGGAAAGACTGTTGATGAGATATTGCACGTCTGACTCTATTGCTCTCGTGCAACGTGACTTCCATGATTAGTGTAATGATTCCCTCGAGTGACTGGAAGTTAGTTTCCTGTATCATATGGTTGTATGATCCAATTCTTTAGAAAATTGGAGATCAACTTTTCCGTAAGGTGAAAGTTGTGTATTTTGGCACCCCTCTGCTAATTCCATATGCAAGTCTTCTTGGGACTTTAACGTGCCCTTCAAGTCGAGATGATTGGATTTATTTCTGCTTGATGCAGTCATATGAGAAGAACTCAAGAGGACTGGAGATTTTCACTAAAAGTTGGCTTCCCGCGAAGCCACCGAAAGCAGCAATTTTCTATTTCCATGGCTATGGAGACACTTGCACTTTCTTTTCTGAAGGCATGTGGGTTCTCATCAGTTATTTCTTGGTATATAGCGTCAATATTGTACTCAGATGGCATTACAACTTTGTTTTTTTAAATTCTACTTTTATTCAGGAATTGCGAGGAAGTTGGTGTCATCTGGTTATGGAGTTTATGCGATGGATTACCCAGGATTTGGTCTTTCTGATGGTCTTCATGGCTTTATTCCCAGCTTCAACGCCCTTGTTGATGATGTCATTGAGCATTTCTCCAAAGTGAAAGGTTGGTTATCTGTTTGTATCTCTTTTTCTGCTTTGCGTACATTCTTTTTCTCTTTTTTCTCTTCACAAGTGTTTAGCGTGAACACTTGTTAGGTCTAGTTTATTGAAGTTACTGTGAATTGTGGAGAGGGAAAATGAGTTCCATGCTATCTGCAGATCCGACACGTTATCAAGAATGATATGTCATTACTTGCCATATATGCTCGATATTTGTCCAACGCCCAGTTTTCTCCAAGCCCGCTCTTTCTAGTTATAGGTGTTGTAGTGTTCACAATGAGGCTGTCACTGTCTACTTCTTTGATTCGTGAATAAAACAATCACGTGCAGATAAGGAATAAATAAGCGACATGCAAGCAAGAAACAAGTTGTAGGCAAGGAGTATATTCTTCGCTGTGCTATGCTGGTTGTCGACTTACCGTCTTTTCATTTGGATGACAGAGGATCCGGCTTTACGATCTCTGCCATGCTTCCTCTTTGGACAGTCGATGGGTGGAGCTGTTGCCCTCAAGGTGCACCTAAAACAACCCAAAGCATGGAGTGGTGCTGTTCTTGTTGCCCCAATGTGCAAAGTATATTTCTAACTTTAATTAGTTGCATTCGTGGCTTTTCCTTTTAATTTTTCCTGGATGACCAAATCGTCTGTTGTAGATTTCAGAAGACATGGTTCCGCCTCTGGTAGTGAAGCAACTCCTAATTGGCATGGCTTATTTTCTTCCCAAGTCGAAGTTGGTCCCACAGAAAGATTTAGCTGAGGCAGCTTTTAGAGACTTGAAGAAGCGGGAACTGGTTCGTCTCTTTCTCCCAGTCTTTTTCCTAATTGCTTGTGGCATGCTTTAGTTGCTTGTCGTGCCAATTCATCGTCATCATCAACATGGATGCTTCCTGCACGATACTGTGGATTCTCCTTTCAATCTGACACTATCCCTTTGTATCTATGTTCCATTGTTATCCTATCCAACAAATGCAGACTAGCTATAATGTGATAGCTTACAAAGACAAGCCCCGGTTACGAACTGCTCTGGAGATGTTGAGGACCACAGAAGAGATAGAGCGTCGGCTGGAAGAAGTAAGCTGGTTTCTTGCTGTTTCCTGTGTTAGAACTGATTGGGAGCCTCGAGCTGATCCGTACGGGGTCGATGCTTTTTATGTTTGTTTTCCTGATATTAAGCCGACAATGGCTGCCGTCGCAGGTCTCTCTTCCTCTATTGATTCTCCACGGAGAGGCTGACAGCGTAACAGATCCATCTGTGAGCAAGGCGTTGTACGAGAAAGCATCGAGTTCAGACAAGAATCTAAAGCTTTACAAGGACTGTTACCATTCTCTTCTTGATGGGGAGCCAGATGAAGTTGTTATTCAAGTCTTCAACGATATAATCGGTTGGCTCGACGAACACTGTAAAGGATCCGGTGCTGAATGATCGGTTTCGTGTCCTTCCGGATAATTCTTTGCCATAGATGTGCAAGATTACACGGCTGCTATTTCATGTACAGCTCTGCATATTGCAGCAGACAGTTATAATAAACATTACCATTTAGAAATTGGTAGGCTATTTCCTATCTAACTTTTTCTTTGTAAAGGTAAATTTTACACACTTGGACTTCCGTCGAATCTTTCACTGACAGAGCTTACAAATTGCAAATTCTCTTTGGTTTCTTGTACTCTTTCTTAATCCTGCACAAGGGTAACCATTTAGTTAACCACAATTTGGTTGCACTGAACTCCAATGGTCTTAACGACCCAGTCAAAAGGCATAGTGCAAGGAGGTTTGTTAGGGAGAGTGATATCGGTTTTCGGAGTAGAGTTATTAGGTTGGGTTACTTCTCATGCCAACAACCAGGATGCTCTTCTTGCGTTGTTTACCAGGGGGAGGTTGATAACATTGTAATTTCTCATGGGTGGGACAATTTGCAGTTGGAGTTATTTGCCTTTTTAGTTTTTTTGGGTAAATCTGCAATGCCTTCGATTGTGCTCTTTTTCTCCATTGTGAGTTTTTTCACGACGGGGGTTACACATCTCCTAGGTATTGGGTGTGCACGGGATTGGGTCGTACCCTCTAGGTGTTTTGTACTTTGGTTACGGCCTGTGTAACCTTGCGCTTTATGTACTTTGTACTTTCGCTTTCTATGATGAAATATACATATACCTTTTCAAAAAAAAATTTAGGTGGAAATATTTATTTGGGTTTCAAAATTACTTGGTGATCATACAAGAGAAAAAAAAAGGTGTACGTGTGCTAAAATTTGTAAAAAATGGATGAATCTTATACTTGAAAGAAAGGTAAATGAGAAAAGATGAGCTACATCTGTCTTTTTTTGGTTGAAAATAGTTTTTAGTTGGGTTTGTTAAATAGAGATTAATTTGCGATTTTCTCCATTTATTTTAACCTCTTAGTTGACATTTCTTTGTTGACTCCAAAAACCAACATTTTTTTGTGAAAAAAAATAAATCGAGTGACGAATATAAATATCAAAAACTTTAATTCAATGACCATTATAAGAAGAAAAAAAAACACTAGTGATCATAATAATTTTTGGAAAAAAGTGTATTGTCCACATTTTTCAGCCATCATTTTTGTGTTTTGAAACTTTTTGGTAAAAAGTTGTGTCAAAGGAATGAAGTACCAACCAATCGAAAGTTGGTCGAGTGATAAAACATTTAAATATAAAAAATTGGGAAAATTATGCTCATGTCCCTGTAGTTTGACGTCCCTTTCTTTGGGGTCCCTGCATTTCAGAAATCGTTCCTAACGTCTCCGAAGTTTGGTTTTAGAGACTCTCGGGTCCCTGACAGCTCTTTTTTTCATTTTTGGTCATGGAAATGACCAAATTACCCTTAAACAAAGAAATAAAAAATTACATTCTTCAACCTTTGGCCAAAAATACCAACAACAAAAAACTAACCCAAAAATAAGATCAAATTAACCAAAATCAAGAACACAACCAAGAACATCAAGAACAAAAAGAAAAAACCTAGATCGTTCAAGATCTAAACCCACCGAAATCAAGAAACACTCCCACCAAAATCAAAATTGAAAAACTGAGATCTAAACCCACTAACCAATCATCCTCCATTTTGTACAGTTCCTTCTAAAACAAACAAACAGGTTGATAAACCCATTTTAAAAAATAACAGCAAGCAACACTCTTTACTAAAAATCACAGCAACCATCTCAATCCAAAGAAATTAGAGCTCGTAGTTCAACCGTTCTTGTTTCCACGAAAAAATTAGAGCTAGAAATTAGAGCTAAAAACAGTTCTTGGTCGGGAAAAGTGGTGAGGTTATTGGGAGGAGGGGGAGGCCGACGGACAAGCCACGTGGGAGATCCACGTGATGGAAAAAAGAAGAAGAAGAAGAGGGGATGGCCTCCTTGACAGAGCAAAGGGACTCGAGTGGGGGAAGGAGGGAGGGGGCTTGGTCGGGGTCGCCGACGAGGGGGACGAATTCGCTGAGCTCGTTGGCCATGGCGAGGAGGACCTCGTTGTCGTCATCGTTGTTGTCGGAGAGGAAGGGGAAGAGCTTGCGGCGGGTGCGGTCCTCGCCGAGGGCACGGACGATGGTGGAGAACTTGTGGTTCGAGTTGAGGCGGAGTTGGATGTCGTTGGCGATCGAGTTTAGATCTGACTTTTTTCAGATCTGGCTTTTCTCTGTTTGAGTTTTTTTCTTAATGTTCTTGATTGTGTTCTTGATTTTAGTTAGTTTGATCTTGGTTTTGAGTTAGTTTTTCGTTGGTGGTGTTTTTGGCCAAAGGTTGAAGAAGGTAATTTTTTATTTTTTGTTTAAGGGTATTTTGGTCATTTCCATGACCAAAAATGAAAAAAGAGCCGTCAGGGACCCGAGAGTCTCTAAAACCAAACTTCGGGGACGTCAGGAACGATTTTGGAAATGCAAGGACCCCAGAGGGAGGAACGCTAAACTACAGAGACCTGGGCGTAATTTTTTCTTAAAAATATCATAAATATTTTCTCGACAGAGAGTCTCTAAAACCAAACTTCGGGAACGTCAGGAACAATTTTGGAAATGCAAAGACTCCAGAGGGAGGAACGCCAAACTACAGAGACTTGAGCGTAATTTTTTCCAAAAAATATCATAAACATTTTCTCGACAGTGCTCAACTCTTACTTCACGAAAAAAGCATGAAGTACAAGGTGAAGAAACACCTTGAAAGTACATCTTTTAAAGTCTCTTACATCACCTTCACCCTAAGCTGTTGAGTGCCGCTCTGTCATTGTGTCAGTGCCCTTCTCAAAGAACATAAAAAAAGAGACAGCTTTATAAGTGGTCCAGTATCCTATTCTCTCTTTCCCCCTCCCTAGTTATTACATTTCCTTTCATGGCCTAAGCAAAAAAACAGTTGCCCACCACTAGTACCCAATTTTCTCTCTAGTGGGGATTTCAGCCATCTGGCGACCTTTCCCGGTTGTTTAACCATTTCTCTCCTTTCTGGGTTCCTTTTTTTTTCCTTTATAAATTGTATAGAACCGAATGAGGAGGCCACTTCTACTTCTACTGGCTGTCTCTAAACTCCTCCACCAGCGATGGCCTTGTCTTTTTGCGTCTGCCACCCTCTTTTGTTCCCACTCAAGGTATGAACTTTCTCCGACGCGTCCCCTCAAACGAAATCTATCGGGTTTCACATGGCCTCTCGAGCTTTTAAGGGGTAGTGTGAGCAATTGACTCTGATACTTCTTCTTCTTCTTTTTTTTATCTTAATTGACATTTCATGTGTGCCTAAGTGAGTGATTATGCTTGCATGGTGGTGCTTCTTGTTGTTTTTTCGGAAGAGTAAATTTTTTAACTCGTAATCACATAGCCGTCGGACTCTTCAAAACCCTCTGATACGGCAAAACCTATTAGTCAGAAGAAGAACTATTGTAATATTATGCTTGTTGTTGTACTGTTGGGCGGTATGGTGTTGATTTGTTATGAATGTCTCTGGAAAGGAGGAAACTTTGGTTCTGAATTCTGAATCACTTGGAAGATTCTGAACTAATTGGCATTTTTGGTAATTGAAGAAGCTTTGCACCTAACCATTCAGTTCACCTACTTGGGTGTGTCCTTAGCTTTCACCCTTTGCAAGCTAGACTGAGGCAGAACTTGTGTAGGATAATAGTTTTCTTGACTGGTTGAATGTTATTGATACCTTTCCCCTAATATGCATTACCTCAAATGGTTCGAGTGATTCGAGTTGTGTTGGCTAATCTGGACCAGCTTTCGCAAAGTGGAAGCTTCACCTTACCTTTCTCTGCGTGATGTACGTTTCTGGGTTTTTCGGGATTATTTGCAGAGGGAAGACAACCTTTTCACTTCCTAAATCCCACCAGCTCTTACAGGGTTTCGGTAATTTGGTTGTTAGACCTCGATAGAATTTAGCTAACAAACTTTGGCACATTCTCTGTTAGCGGTGTTAATACATTGTCGTATGTGATCTCGTGGGATCAAAGTGGGACTGATCACTCAGATGGATAATCATTATGGCGAAGTGGTTCTTGATGCTGATGGAAACTAGAAACTAGTGTACTAAGATCTCCAAAAACAAGATCTTCAATAGCTCTAATCATTTTACCGTTGCTAAGTAGGTTCGAACTTTATGCATGGAATTAGCGAGTTGCTTACTGGGATGTATATTCTGAGTTAACATTTGATTTTTTTAAAGAGGAATTAACATTTGGTTTGATTTGGTAATTAATTGTGCAAGAAAGTGAATAGTTGCATACAGAAGTTGGCTTGTAAGAATGCAACTGAGGTTCCTTTTTTGCTTTTGCAGGCTGACTTCTCAAAGAACGTTGTAAGAACTCAGCATTTTGTTGTTCGAAACCAGACGTCCTCTCCATTCAGAAGCAATGGCATCGGCATTTCTGGTCAGCCATTTGCAAGAGTTGAAAATGAGATAAGCCTTGGATGGACTTTTCCACGGGGCACAAGAACCATCAATCGGCCAGAAGTCGCCCAATCTGTTCCTCGTCAAAGATCATCAAGAGTACATGCATCATGTATTCCAAATTTTCTGAACTCAAAACATAAACCTTCAAGCATCCATTTCACTTTTCATTTCCACGCCTCTTTGCTTCTAGTACTTTTGTACCATCCTAGAAATAATAGTCCATGCTAGTCCTGTCATGAGACATCCGGTAGCTCTCTTGTCTTCTATATCTCAATCCAGCTTCATCTTTAGACTTTAGTTTTCTTACTTGAATGGCCAACTTGAATTTCAGATTCGCTTATTGCCAACTGACTTGTTTTCTTCCTTCGTACCGATTATTACTCTTAACAAGTAGTGATTAGCTAAAAAGAATTCTTTTTGGTTTCCTTCAGTATAAATGAGTTTTGAAGGAACTTTTTTCCTCTCGAAAACAATTGCATGAAGCAAAAAGCTTGCGTGCTTTTGCTTGCCGAGCTGGTTCCTTCTACATTCCTTCAGTCTGTGCTTCTTTGAACTGCAAGGGTCTGGATGCTTACCTATCTGCTGACTATATCAATCATGTACTTCGTGTTGTGCAGGGTTGACAAACTCCCAAATCGCGAGCAATGTATTTTCAATAGGGACGGTGGCGGTCCTCCCATTTTACACCCTAATGGTTGTAGCTCCAAAAACCAAAATAGTACGTATTTTCCAACATGCTTAATTTATATATTCTTCCCACATTTTTGACCAATCGTTTGGTTGAGTGATGTTTAAGTTTAATCAAACAATACTCCTTCTGGTTCATGTTCTTTTAGTTCCTAAGGTTTGCTGGCCTAGATTTATGAACCAGTGTACGAATGTCATCCGATAATCGTTAATAAAAAGTCATTCAATGTGGCTGTTTGACTGAAGTGAGATTGCCAAGACTGTTGATTGATTTAAAATGCAGACTCGGAAGGCGGTGGAAAGTAGTATACCTTTTATCCTGCTGGGAATTCTATATGGATATTTACTGTACCTGTCGTGGACACCTGAGACGTTTCGGCTTATTTTTGCAAATCAGTATTGGTTACCAGAGGTCTGTAAATATCAAACCTCAAAATCTTATGCCTGATTTTGAACTTTATAGACATTTCGTCCAAAAGGACGATGCATTTCTAATTCGATTCTTTTTTCTGCGTGCTTGATGCAGCTTCCTGGTATCGCCAAAATGTTCGCCGGTGAAATGACATTGGCTTCAGCATGGATTCACTTGTTAGCAGTGGATCTTTTTGCAGCAAGGTCCCTCTCCCTCTCTCTCATGCGCACGCGATATGCACGTGCACAGACGCACACTTCTAACGCTCGAAACATTTTGTGATTCTCCAGGCAGGTTTTTCTCGACGGCCTAGAAAACGAAGTCGAGACCCGCCATTCGGTTTCCTTTTGTCTGTTATTCTGCCCGATAGGGATCTTAACTCACTACATCACTAAAGCACTAACCAGGCGAGCTCGACGCACCGGGCATGACATCCATCGATGACGGGCCGAAGGGCGCGTTCGAACTAGCTCAACAATGGATGAACAACATCCAAGTATCCAGCATGTTGGTCCCAAGATGCAACTAATATCTACTTCATGCACCAGAACTGGCAATAGAAATGCCATTCTTTGGACTTGATCAAGCATCATGTTTTTATCAAGTTTCTTTTTCACAAGTTTGGTTTCGAACCGTCCCTAAAAAATGCTGTTATGAATACAAACCATGACCAAAATCGAGAGCTCTTAGTTACGATTGCGGTAGAGTTATTTAATCGCCTACTTGGGTAATTTAACAAAACAAAAAAAAAGTTAGCAACTTATAGCTTGAAATTCTCTAGGAAAAAAATAAATAATTTAATTTAAAATTTATGTCCAAAATCATATTCGTAGTTCTATGGTCTTATATAAATTTCATTTTTTAGCTCTTGAAAAAGTTGAATCATTGCTTCAAAAAATGAAGAAAAAAGTCTACTCAAGTATCATGTGGTATCGCGAAAAATCAAGTCAGTATCCTATAATTTAAAACGTATCAATTGAGACAAACTTATTCTAATTAAAATCAATTAGAGGCCCGAGCAGCTACCCGAATCCTACTCGTCCTGCCCGAACTTTGCCCAGCCACCCGGATCAGCCACATCAGAATTTGATGCTGACGTGGCATCCCCTCTTTCCCCTCTCTTTCTTCCCCCCCTCTCCCAATCCAAAACTGTCCCCTTTCTTCCTCATCTTCTTCCCACTCATCTCCTTCTTCCCTGTTTCTCATCATCTCCTTCCCCAAAACATAAAATATTAGAAAAATAAATCAACAGAGAACCTCTTCAACTACTTTCTCTCTAAGCCTCTGTTGGGAAACACGAGGGCCCCAAATACCACACGAACAACACCGGAGCTAGAGATCGATGACAAAACACAAAGGAAACTCACGCACACAAGAATAAGACACAGAATTTGGTCACCCGGTTCGATCTTAACCGATCTACGTCCGGGGGCGTACCAAGCCAGGAGATTTCACTATATCAAGCTCGATCTACACTCTAGAGCTTCACTCGCTCAACAATAGTGTTTCTCTCTCTCCTCTTCTCTCTCTGTCTCTCTCTCTCTCTACACAAGGAAGAAGATATACAAATAGGTGACTGAGAGGTGGGTATTTATAGTGCCCACTGCTTAGGACTATTTGGTGTCGGCAGGGGCAAAATCGTTCACCAGAAATTACATTTCTGGCCCCGGATGAATAGTGCCTAGTCAACATGTGAACAGTACTCCGTATAGTACGAAGTCTCCATACCCAACAATCTCCCACCTGGAGACTGACCTCAACACTTGTCACCATTCACTTGATGACCTCCTTCTCCTCTTCACTTCTTGGTATGCCGGGTCTCTTCACTAGTTTACAAGACCCGCTGAAACCATGTTGAGCTTCAGCTTCTCTAAGGTAACTACCTTGGTCAACATATCAGCAGGATTCACTTTCCCATCAATCTTCTCAAGCTGCAAGATATCGCTGTCCCTCCCAGTGTGAACACATAACCACTTGTGCTCCTCTTGCCATCATGATCATTGGACCCCAAGTCTGCATCACAATAGCCTGTCAGCTTCACATCTTTGCCCTCAAAGCACAGGGCCTTCTTAATAGTACCTCTCAAGTAACCAAGGATCCACTTCACTGCGATCCAATGCTGCTCACCTGGATTGCTCATGAATCTGCTCACTACTCCCACCGCATGTGCTATGTCTGGCCTTGTGCAAATCATAGCATACATCAAGCTTCCGACTGCCGATGCATAAGGAGTCTTCTCCATTTGAGCCTTCTCCGCCTTACTCTTAGGCGAATCCTTCTTGGACAACTTAAAGTGGCCACCTAAAGGAGTCAACTTGGGGTTGGTCTTTTGCATGTTGAACCTCTTCAACACCTTCTCAATGTACTCAGCCTGTGAGAGAAATAGCTTCCCATCAGCCTTATTCCTCTCAATCCTCATCCCAAGGATTTGCTTAGCCTCCCCCAAGTCTTTCATGGCAAACCTCTCAGACAATTGCTTCTTCACCTTGCTCACCTCCCGAGCACTGGCGCCTGCTATCAACATGTCATCAACGTAAAGCAGAAGGATGATATAGCTATTGTCAAATCTCTTGAAATAGCAGCAATGATCAGCCTCACAGCGCACGAACTCAATCTCATGCATGAACCCATCAAACTTTTTGTACCACTGCCTTGGAGCTTGCTTCAAGCCATACAAGCTCTTCCTCAACCTGCACACAAGCTCACTTTTACCATCTGACAAGTATCCCTCTGGTTGTACCATGTAGATCTCTTCCTCTAGATCACCATGGAGAAATGCTGTCTTCACATCCATCTGCTCCAACATCAGATTCTCTGAAGCTACCATACTCAACACCATACGAATAGTGGTCAGCTTCACAACAGGAGTGAAAACATCAGTAAAATCTATACCATATTTCTGCTGAAATCCCTTCACAACCAGTCTTGCCTTGTAACGCTCGGTGCCATCCGCTTCTTGCTTAACTCTATATACCCACTTATTTTGCAGTGCCTTCTTGCCTTTAGGGAGTTGGACTAGATCCCAAGTCATGTTACTCCTCAATGACTTCATCTCGTCATCCATAGCAAGCTTCCACTTGTCCACTTGTCCACTCTTCTGAACCTCTGGAAAATCTTCTGGTTCTCCTCCATCAGTTAACAGGAGATAGAAATTAGCTGGCGAATACCTATCTGGAGACCCACGTTGTCTTGTGGACCTCCTTACCGGAACCAATGGTGGTGGAGAACTTGGTTCCGCTTCCTCCTCGGCCACCTGGCCATCTTGTACCCTTTTGCTCCCACCTGAGTTCGAGATGTCTAACTCGATCACCTCACTGCTAGAACCCACCTCGTCGGATACACTCCCCCTGTCCTTGTACAAAACCTTCTCATTGAATATGACATCTCGGCTTCTAATAACTTTGCGGTTCTTCTCATCCCAAAACCTGAAACCAAAATTATCTCCACCATATCCAATGAATGTGCACTTTTTAGACTTAGCATCCAGTTTGCTCCTATCACCTGCATCAATATGAACATATGACACACAACCAAATACTCGAAGGTAAGAAAGATCAACCTCCTTCCCACTCCAAGCCTCCTCCGGTATCCCATTATCCAAAGGAGTTGATGGTCTTCTATTGATCAAGAAAGCCGCAGTGTTCACTGCATCCGCCCAAAACATCTTTGGTAGGCCACACTTCAGTCTCATGGCCCTAGCTCTCTCATTGATTGTTCTGTTCATCCTCTCTGCGATGCCATTTTGCTGGGGGGTTCCAGCTACTATCTTCTCCATGCGAATCCCATTTGCTGCACAATAATCCTTGAACTCTTGGAGCTCGTACTCTCCGCCATTGTCAGATCTCAAACACTTCACATTGAGACCTGTCTCATTTTCCACAAAGGCTTTCCACTTCTTGAAGGCATCGAAAGCTTCAGACTTATGTTTCAAGAAGTACACCCACAGCTTCCTCGTAGAATCATCAATAAAGGTCATGTAATACAACGAACCACCCAAGGATGCCACTGGTGCTGGTCCCCACAAATCACTGTGGACCAACTCAAGCTTCTGCTCCTTTGGAGATCTGCCAGCTCTCGAAAAACTCACTCTCTTCTGCTTCCCGAAAACACAATCCTCACAGAGTTCCACTTCCACTGTCTTGAGGCCTGGTAGCTTCCCCTTCGAGCATAGCACCCTCATTCCCTTCTCACTCATGTGACCAAGGCGACTATGCCACAAATCTGCATCATTCGTTGCACCTGCAACATTAATGCTCTCATTGGTGTTCTTCGTCATATACAAAGTACCCTCCTTCAAACCTCGAGCCACCACCCTAGCTCCTTTGGTAATCTTCCATGTCTTGCAACCAAAGGTCATTGTGTAACCTTCATCATCTAGTTGCCCCACAGATAGCAAATTCCTCTTCAACCCAGGAATATGCCTCACCCCTTTCAACAACAACAAAGATCCATTAGGAGTATTGATCCGAACATCTCCCATGCCCACAATTTTCAAAGGGTCATCATTCGCTAGATAGACTTTGCCATAATCACCTAGGACATACTTCTCCATCATCCCTGCATCACTACAAGAATGAAATGATGCTCCCGAATCCAATACCCACACCTCTAATGGACTGCTCACACTCAAGATCAACGCATCCCCGTGATCTTCCGTTGTTGCATTTGCAGATTTTTCCTTCTTTGGTGCCGTGCATTGATCTCTGAAATGACCATATTGTTCACAATTCCAACATTGCACCGAGCTCTTGTCCTTTTTCGGACCACCCTTAGATTTAGATCTTGACCTACCCCGGTCCTTCTTCCCCTTCGACTTGTACTCTGACCTTCCCCTGTTACCCATACTCAAAGCTGAACTCGAGGCTACTCCAGATTCCTTTCTACGAATCTCCTCACTCATAATCAAATCTCTCACCTCATCTAGCTTGAGCGTTACTTTCCCCGCCGAGGCACTCACTGCCGTGACCGTGCCATTCCAACTATCGGGTAAAGAACTTAGTAAAATTAGGGCTTGTACCTCATCATCGAAGTCGATCTTAACCGAGCTCAATTGGGCTATCGTTGCATTGAACTCGTGAAGATGCTTGGTCACCATCGTACCCTCCGCCATCCGAAGGTTGAACAACTTCCTCATCAAGTGAACCTTGTTGGCCGCCAATGGCTTCTCGTACATCTCGGACAACGTCTCCAATATCTCCTTCGTGGTCTTTGACTTTACTGTGTGCAAGGCCACGTTCCTAGACAAAGACAAGCGCACCACGCTCATCGCTTTCCGATCTAGGAGCTTCCACTCCTCTTCCTTCATGTCCTCAGGCTTCTTCCCATCAAGTGGCAAGTGCAAATCTTTGCCATACAAGTAGTCCTCTACTTGCATCCTCCAGAAGCCATAGTCGACGCCATCGAACTTCTCCACGGGCAATCTCACATCACCCATCGTGATTGCTCCCACCACGCCCTAAACCCGGGCTCTGATACCAATTGTTGGGAAACACGAGGGCCCCAAATACCACACGAACAACACCGGAGCTAGAGATCGATGACAAAACACAAAGGAAACTCACGCACACAAGAATAAGACATAGAATTTGGTCACCCGGTTCGATCTTAACCGATCTACGTCCGGGGGCGTACCAAGCCAGGAGATTTCACTATATCAAGCTCGATCTACACTCTAGAGCTTCACTCGCTCAACAATGATGTTTCTCTCTCTCCTCTTCTCTCTCTGTCTCTCTCTCTCTCTACACAAGGAAGAAGATATACAATTAGTGACTGAGAGGTGGGTATTTATAGTGCCCACAGCCTAGGACTATTTGGTGTCGGCAGGGGCAAAATCGTCCACCAGAAATCACATTTCTGGCCCCGGATGAATAGTACCGAGTCAACATGTGAACAGTACTCCGTATAGTACGAAGTCTCCATACCCAACTGCCTCTCCGATAACCTCAATGCCTTGATCTCCGCTTGCGCTTCTCCTAATTCTCTGTCCTTATCTGCACCAAACGACAAATAAATACTATTAATTAATTCCAAATTATTAACCCCGAAACCAAAAGTAAATCGGACTTCGTTCTCGAGCCGGTTGAGCTCTACCTTGATCGGATCCGAGCCGTGGAGGAGAGTCATGAACTCGTTGTCAGCGTCGAAGGATCCCCTCCTCATCGCCGGCTGCTCATTTGATGTCCCCGACGGCGTCCTCCTCCTACCTACACAAACCACAAAAAAGAACCCAAATTGATGAGCAAGAAGCAAGAATCATGCGATCTAAAGACAACCCAGTTCAGATATTGTCCGGATTCCACAAACCCAACAAAGAAAATTACAAGAACAGGACAGTGGCAGGACCGTAATTACCAAAATCAGCACCCCAGAACTCCTCCTTTCCTCCTAAATCCTAATAGCATCAAACACCACTCCCAGAAGAAAATGGGCAAAAGGTCGGGGCTTTACGAGGCCTCCAAACAGAAAGATCAGATTTTTAGGATGGTAAAAGAACAAGAAAACATGGGAAAGTCTGGAATGTAGAGTAAAATCTCGGTAAAGTAATATTATTAGGACCAGAAAAAAAATATTATTTTAGAGAGGTTATTAGATTAGAGAGATTTATGTTTTTTTTCCTTCAAAAATATAATTTTTGAACAATAAATACATAAATTACAAAAAATTACTTTGGCTATATAAATTACCTAAAATTTTGACTTAGAGTATTATTCAAATAATATATCTGATTCAAATATTTTCTTACAACAAAACGAAGATCATAAGGACCATTCGAAGACGATTGAGAAAATGAATAATAATATAAAATTTATTAAATAAGCAAGTTTAGCACAAGCTAATGTCTTACAATATTTTTTGAATTCATAAAATATGTAAAAATATATGTATTTATTCAAAATATCACTTTATGCAAAATTTGGGAACGAGATTTAATACTAAATTTTTTTGAAAAAATATTAGTTATTACAATAGAGGGGTTATTAAATTTTAGAGATAATTACCCTCAGGACCCCAGGGTATAGTCAAATAGACTCTGAGGACCCTGTAGTTTCGCTACTAATTTCCAAGCCCCTGTAGTTTGGTTTTTATTATACTCTCCGGTCCCTCGCTGACGTCATCAATTATTTTTATTTTTTTTCATCCTGAAATGACTATTATACCCCTAGAGTTGTCTCCTACCTCCCCTCCGGTGAACCTTCCATCTTCTCCGGCGACCCTCTGTCTTCTCCGGCGACATCTCCGGCGATATCTCCGACGACCTTAATTACTCCCATGAGAAAATATCAAACACAAAGGAGAACGTAGATTAGCACTAATCCCCCTTGTGCTCCTCCCGCTCCTCCTTAACAAGTCATCAATTGACCCAATCACTTGGATTAGTACCACCTTATCATCCACCCCTACGCAACTAAACCTAATGGTATTGTCTAGCCTAACTTGGGCTGGCAGGGGCGGGCTCCTGAGATGGGACCACCCGCCCCTGCCGCCCACACTACCATCCCGACCCTTTCTACGCGCATCGAACCGCCAAAACGACAGCTCCACCGTGTGGACGGCATCGGAGAATGGACGGCGACCTCCCCGCTCCACGCGTCGTAGCAGAGCAGCGTCCCCTCCCGCCCGATGACGTAGATCCTATGCCCCACAGCCGCCAGCCGCGAGTGTGTGAGGCTGAGTGACGTCACGCCCGGGATGGCGGGGCCCACGCGCCAGGGGCCAGTGAGGTCGGGGAGGGAGGAGACGGCGAGGCCGCCGGAAGGGGGGGAGAGTGAGAGGGCGAAGACGGAGGGTTGGAGGAGTCGACGGGTGCGGCGGAGGGAGAGGAAGAAGGGGGAGAGGAGGAGGTGGGCCCAGCGGAGGCATACTTTGGAGAGGGAGAGCAGCGAGGAGGAGGGGATGCAGGAGAGGCAGTCGAGGAGGATGTCGTTCGGGAGGGAGGAGATGGTGGTCGTTTTGGGTGAGATGGGTGTCGTTTGGGTGGGTGAGGTGTCGTTCGGGGTCGGGATGCAGGTCTTCACTAGCCAAGTGAAGTGGCAGCGTTCTCCTCGCATTGTCGGCGACGGAGGAGAGAATAGTCGGTGGAGTTGGAGAGAGGGAGAGAGTTATTGAGCTTGTTAGGATAGAGAGTATCCTATCCAATGCTAATACTCGATTCAGGAGATGGATTTCGTCTTTCTTGGATACTATTATTTAGTTTTTAGAAAGTATATTAGAGTCGAGTAATGTTAGATGTCGCCGGAGAAGACGGAGGGTCGCCGGAGAAGATGGAAGGTTCACCGGAGGGGAGGTAGGAGACAACTCTGGGGGTATAATAGTCATTTCAGGATGAAAAAAAATAAAAAAAATTGATGACGTCAGCGAGGGACCAGAGAGTATAATAAAAACCAAACTACATGGGCCTGGAAATTAGTAGAGAAACTACAGGGTCCTCAGAGTCTATTTGACTATACCCTGGGGTCCTGAGAGTAATTATCTCTAAATTTTAACACTGGTCTCGACTCGGGACCGGGACTTTTTATCACTTTAGAAGGGTTATTACTTTAGAGAGGATCATTTTACAGAAATTTTACTGTAGTAAGATCCAGTGAAGGAGATGATGGGAAAAGAATAACCCAGTTCAGATTTATAGTTGTTGGCTTTTTTTTATTCTTTCTGGTCCTTTTTCTATTTGGTTTTGGGGAAGGAGATGATGAGATACTGGGAAAGAAGAAGATGAGTGGAAAGAAGATGAGGAAGAAAGGGAACCGTTTTGGATTGGGAGAGAGAGGGAAGAAAGAAAGGGGAAAGAGAGGATGCCACATCAGCATCAAATTCTGATGTGGCTGATCCGGGTGGCTGGAAAAAGTTCGGGCGGGAAGGGTAGGATCCGGGCAGCTGCCCGGACCTCTAATTGATTTTAATTGGAATAAGTTTGACTCAATTGATACGTTTTAAACTACATGGTACTGATTTAATTTTTTACGATACTACAAGATACTTAAATAGACTTTTCCCAAAAATGAATTACCATGAAGTAGATTTTTTTTAACTGTTCATTTATAAACGGTCGATTCTGGTTCGATTTACAAATTTTCTACATGACAACTTGCCTTTTTTTTGGAAAAATGCACTTTGGTACTATGTGGTATGAACGATTTTCACTTCGTACTTGTAATTTGAAACACATAAAAGTCTGATTTTTTCGGATATTTTCTCTTAGCAAACCCGAGCAGATGTCCGGGCATATTTTCTGAAACGACGTTGTTCATTGCTTGAATGGTGAACTCCTCTCGATAGGAGCTTTTCTCTCCTCTCAGTAGGAGCTTTCCTATCACTGTTCCTTCCCTGTCCTTTTTTCACAAATATCTCTTACACATTTCCCTCTAATCACATCCACAATCACCTTATGTCCCATCTTCCACCCTCCCATTCTCCCTTCCGCCATCCCCCATCGTCCACCGTCTACTGTCCACCGTCAGCTATCCCTGCAGGTCCCTCCACGATCCTCCATCCTTCAACCGCCTCGCCGCCCAGAGTTAGATCGCCGTTCTCCTTCCCGGAGAACCTCCCCGCTCCTCCATCCGCTGCAGGCCCGTCCGGTTCTTCTGCCATCCCCCATCATCCACCATGTCCGATTAGCCCACCTTGATCCAGTCCTTCGACGGTCGCTTCCAGCCCTGCTCGGCGAGGTTGAGGACGCTGGCCTTCTTCGGTGGGGTTGGTCGTCGCTGACCTCCCCCCCGATCGTCTCTTTTATTTTCTCGCTTTATGTTCCTGTTTTATGTCTTCGCTTTCTCGCCTTTGTCGTTTATCTTGTGGTTCACGAGTCACTCTTGGTTAGTGGCTTCGTTGGGCTATGGTTTAGCTATGTCTGCTTTTGCTCGGAGCCGTTTAGGCTGGGTCTGCATTTCGGTCGGATTTTGTTTGGATCCGTTCGGTTTTTGTTTATTCGCCTTTGCTTTTACTTGGATCAACTTTTGCTCGTTCTAAGATCTGTTGGGTTTTTGAAATCTTGCATGTTAGAACAGGTGGATAGCGTTGTCTTGATTGGACTTGTCTGATCTTGGCATTCATTTGCGTGCATCTTGTATGCATTCAAATGCCCACGAGATTGTGTCTATGACACGACCTTACGGTTATTAACCGTTGCTTGTCTCAGCAACTTCTGCCTTGGACATTCGGATCTCGTAGCCTTTCGTCCACCCTTCGTCTTCACCCATGCCTCTCTATCCCCTCGAGGCTTGGTTTCGTATTCCTGTTTAGTTTTTGTTTATGTATTTCTCTTTTTGTATTGTAACCTGTTCTTTATAATATAGGATTCACGCCACTCTTATAAAAAAATTGCTTGCATGGTGAGCCGGTTGGAAGTGACTGAGATAAGTCGACAATGACATGACTCTTAGACAAACTACCAAAATAGCCCTAATTTTTTAAAATAATTTTTCGAAATCCCTCATCCTCCTCTCTTCCCTAGCTATGGTCCTCCTCTTTTTGAGCCCTCCAGAACATATGACCTCATCCTCTCTCTCTCTAAATGTATGAAAAAATTCATTTTGAATTTAATAGAAAATTTTAAAAATTGTGTAAAAATTAAAGAGTTTCAAGAATAAGACATCAAACACCATGAACTCATGAGGATAATGATACATGTATTGTAATAAAAAGTTATTGGAATTTAAGATAGAAAACTAATATAATTTCTAAACTATAGAGTCTAGACTCATCCTCATTTTAAAGAAAAATGTCTTCTTTTAAGAAACGAGGGAGTTACTATCTTGGGCTACCGAAGACACTGAATCAACAAAGGTCCAAATTGTCTTCGAATTTTGTTGTATTTATTAATTATTTATAAAGTCCAAATATGTTATCATCCCTCTAATTTACTTAAATGTGTCATTATTGGATTTATTTTGTTCATGAAAATAAATTGTATAACTTAAAAATAAAACAAAAATATCTCTCTCCCCCTTTTCACAAAACCAACACTTCCACCAACAACAAAAACTTGGTAGATAGTATTGTAACAAATCGTTTTTTTAAGGAAAAATCAAGATAAAACTATTAAAACACTAAATTTTACAAAAAAAGAGATTTACTAAATAAATAAGTAGGGGACAACGAATCTTACCTTATCTTTTAAATGTTAGTGGGTGGCCTCTCGCCCTTTACAAAAATGTTAAAAAATTTACTTCAAAAAAGAACAAAATTCTGTATCATCTGAGCCCGAATTTTAGACCAATCTGCTTATATTTTATTGGAAAAAGTACCATTTGAGTCCTGTGATTTACACCGATTTTGTGATATGATCCTGAGTTTTAGAAACGACTTTTTTGGTAGTTGTGGTTTCATCTTTTTTACGACAGATGCTCGGAAAGGTCCCCGAGCCAAAAAATAGCCCCGGACCTAGAAACGACGTCGCTCGACGATGAGGTGGCCTGCCACGTTGGATTTTTTTGCCTAGAAATGCTGACGTGTCATACAAAATAAAATATCTATTTTAATCACTTATTTTTTAATCTTTTTCAAAAACTCCTCCTTTAAATAACCAAAAAAAATCTCCTTTTACAAACCCCTCCACTCATTCCCGACTTTTTGCCTTCTCTCTCCCCCGAGAAATCTCTCCTCCTCCTCCTCTCTCCTCCTCTTCTTTCTCCACCCTGGACTTACCCTCTGCTCCTTGCCTCTTAGTCGTCGTCTTGTCCTCTTCTTCGTGCTCTCACACTCGTGAAGCAGGAACCTCACAGGTACTGACTCCTCATCCTTTCGATTCATTATTGTGTTAATTTTTAGGTTTTCGTTGTTGTGTTGCTCCTTGCAATTTTGGGTGTCGTACTGATTTTAGGGTTTTCTCCCGATTTTGCATGCCCCCTAAATTAGGGTTTCAGACTGATTCTGACATGCACATGCAATTTTTAGGGTTTCGTTCTACTGACATCATGGATGAAGAGAAGCTGAGGGTTGTTTATCATTATGGTGGAACGTGGATGGACGATGGTGGAAGGAGATATGTTGGGGGAAGAAAATTTGAGATCACCCACAGTTATGTCTACAAACATTAGTCGCAGCATAGCAATTGTTCTTCTTCCACTTAAAATTAGCCCCTTTGTATAAGGTCCACTTCTTCAAAGGCTGTCCTAAATTATTGACGCGACTTGAACTTCATACCATTTGTTAATAGAATATTGCCCTCTTGAATCAACTCCTCCAAAAACCAAGGATAATCCTTGAAATCATCATCTTCACCTCTCACATCTCGCAACTCACTGTCACCATAAATGGGCAGATCAAATACATCGTCCATGCTATCAACAAATTCAGCTTCTTTCGAAACTTCTGCATGAGGAACAACTTGATCTGCATCAGGAACAACTTGGTCTGCATCAGCAACAGCTTCCTCTGCATCAAAAACAACTTCTTCTCCATAATCATCTTCATCATTCCATTCCAAATCTTCCATTTTTCCAAATAATCAGAATCATCTGATTTCTCCACATAATCAGAATCTTCCTCATACTCTTCCCCAAGAACAAAAACTTCATCTTCACTATTTTCACTCCAACTTTCTTCTTGCGTCCCATCAACATCATGGGGTAGTTCATTGTTTCCAACAATATTAGCATCCAACCTCTTGCTCAGCTCCTCAACATCTGTAGTATTTTCTCTAACTTCAATCTCAAATACATCAGTACTTGGATAACCTCTTTGCCACTCAATCATCTGCAACACCTCATTGTCAGTGACAATCTCAACTATACCATCATCACCATCAAAACCACCCCTCATGAACCACATACGAACTTCTTTTATTCCTAACAAATGCTTGTAGAATCCGTGGATAATTCAATATCCCAGCCGATCAACATCGTACCCAACATCCATCTCAAATTTTCTTCCCCAACATATCTCCTTCCACCATCGTCCACCCACGTTCCACCATAATGATAAACAACCCTCAGCTTCTCTTCATCCATGATGTTAGTATAACGAAACTCTAAAAATTGCATGTGTATGTCAGAATCAGTCTGAAACCCTAATTTAGGGGGCATGCAAAATTGGGAGGAAATCCTAAAATCAGTACAACACCCAAAATCACAAGGAGCAACACAATAACGAAAACCTAAAAATCAACACAACAATGAATCGAAAGGATGAAGAGTCAGTACCTGTGAGATTCCTGCTTCACGAGTGCTACAGTGTTAGAGCACGATTGAGAGGACCAGACGACGACTAGGAGGTAAGGAGTAGAGGGTGAGTCCAAGGTGGAGGAGGAGGAAGAGGAGGAGAGATTTCTCAGGGGAGAGAGAAGGCGATTTTTGAAAAAGGGGTTTGTAAAAAGGGGATTTTTTTGGTTATTTAAAGGAGGGATTTTTGAAAAAGATTAAAAATAAGTGATTAAAATAGATATTTTATTTTATATGACACGTCAGCATTTCAAGGCAAAAAATATCCAACGTGGCAGGCCACCTAATCATCGGGCGACATCGTTTCCAAGTCCGGAGCTATTTTTTGGCTCGGGGGCCTTTCCGAGCCTTTGTCGCAAAAAAGGTGAAACCACAACTACTAAAAAAGTCGTTTCTAAACCTCAGAATCATATCGCAAAATCGATGTGTGCCACGTGACTCAAATGGTACTTTTTCCTATTTTATTTATAAAAAATACAATTCCGCGAGCAGCCCCATGCCATCACCCACTCGAGCAATCCCAAGAGCAAGCTCCTGAAAGCAATGGCTGGGATGGTAACCTCTCTTCTTTCCCCGTCGAATCCGTTCCTTTCCCATTCATTCAAAAGGACCATAAAGCCCGTAGCTTTCTCCATCCAACCCGGGAAAATGAAGGCCCCGTATGCGTTGAAGCAGGGGCAGTCACGGAATTTCCACCAGCTTCCATCTGGGCTGAGCATGGAGGTGATTGAGCAAAAGGGTGCTGGATATGGTAAAAGTAAGAGGGACCCACCTCTTGTCTTTGTCCACGGGAGCTACCATGCAGCTTGGTGCTGGGCTGAGCACTGGTTGCCTTTCTTCTCTGGCTTTGGCTTTGACTGCTATGCCCTTAGCTTGTTGGGTCAGGTCTGGTTATCTCTTGGAGTCGAGCACTGTCGGGTCATATTTTTTGCGATGATGTCTTTTACGTTAGTAAGGCTTGAACTCTGAGACCTTAAGTAACCCAACTCACATTGGTCATGATTTAGCGCTTTGATGTGAAGAAAAGCAATAAAGATTCAGTCTTTGAATTGGAATTTCCTTTAACTTGGGGTGGAACCAATGTGCAGGCTAAGATAGCTTGTAAAGCTTCAATCTTTTCTTCTGCAAACTGTTTGAGGTCAGGTGGAATGTAATTGAGTGTAATTGTGGAAGAAGTCTAAAAAAGAAATCTTGTAAATTAGAAGAGCATTTATTCGGATTCGGCCAATATTCCTTCAGCAACAGGAATGAATTGGTGAATATGGCAGTGCATTGACAATTGCCTCGACGATTTTTGTGCGACACGCATAAGCCTGTTACTTGTTGGTATTTCGTTTCTGGTTGATGGAGTTTTAATTGTGATTTGGTCTCTTGTTAATTATTTGCCTGCATATCTCCAGGGAGAAAGTGATACACCTGCTGGTTCAGTTGCCGGAACTCTTGAGGTACGTTGATCAGCGAATTCATTCTATGTATTGCAGTCTCGCTGATTCGCGACGGTCACAGATGAAATGCTCCTTATTCTTGTTTCACATTATGCAGTAGACGCATGCCAGTGACATAGCGAACTTCATTGACAAAAATCTGACAGTGCCGCCGGTGTTGCTTGGCCATTCTTTTGGAGGTCTAATTGTTCAGTATTATATCGCACGCATTAGAAATGACCAATTCTTAGGTAAATATTTTTCTTATTGATTGAAGCAAGTAATGATAGGCTGTCCTTACTAGTTTGGTTACTTTGCTTATTGAGCTTGACATCAGCTATGAAAGAGTTGTATCCTGATCTAACTGGAGCTGCAATGATCTGCTCTGTTCCTCCTTCGGGTAATAGGTAATATTATTTCTATCTAATACTATGTTTTCAGTTTCTTGGGTGCACCTAAACAGGCTCATCTTGTTTCATTTTCTCTATATGCAGTGGGTTAGTGTGGCGATATATCTTTTCCAAACCTGTTGCCGCTTTTAAGGTACTTGCTTGCACCTCTATCTGCTCTCATCGACTTTGACATACATCGCGGACGTTTTGGATCCTATCCAGAATAAACTAGTTCTGTTTGCTGACATGAACTGCGGAATATGTTTCCTATTACTAAAAAATGAACCGCTTTTTCTGAGTTACGTGAACTAGACTTTATCGTTCTCTCTTCTTAAAACAAATTGCAATTCTGGTCAAGTAATTACTCCACCTCTGGTACCAGGAGGTCCTTGATGATCTTGATGTGAATTTTATGAATTTTTACTTATCACCATCACCGTTCTATACACTTCCAAGGACTGGCTAAACCAGGATCATTTGACCCCTCAATTAGGTGACACTCAGCTTGGCAGCTAAAGGGTTTCAGACTGATCTTGCCCTGTGCAAGGAAACATTCTTTTCAAAAGCAATGGAGGATCACCTGGTGATGCGGTATGTTTGCAAGTCCTCAAGATCTCATAACCAACCTTGAAACTAAACATTTTTTTTAGATCGTAACGTCTCCCAGTTGAAGTGCATCTTATCGCTTGCCGTTAAAGCTCCAATTCATCTGTTTAAAAAAGCTCAAGAAGTTAGCCTGACAACAATCTGATTAGTGCTGAAACGCTCTAATAGCCTAGTGAAACTTCAAAATGGAACCCTGAAGCCAACACATCTAGATGTGAAAGTTGTGAGATTAGAGTCACTGCCTATTTGATTTGTCAGCCCATGGATTTTAATAACCATGGAGTTGCATATTCAAACTTAGAGGGCCATGTCCAAAGCCATAAATGTAACGAGGATTCAGCTTAATTGAGGAATATATCATATGTTACAACATTGACATGATATCTTAAATTCCCTTTTAGGTACATCAATTCGTGATAGCCTTTTTAAGCCATGAGTTTGAATTTCTTTTTTGGGATTTGAGCACCTCAAGTCAGCAAGAACTGCTTATAGATATAAGCATTTGCAACGACAGGGCTAGAGCCAAGTACAGACACACTGAGTGTGACGAGATACGTTCTTTTACCCAACTGTTTTGAGCTTGAAGTGGCTGTGTATATTGACGTGACACAAAAGCATACATATTAACTGAATACTGATTGAAACTGCGGTAATTACGGTTCTATATCTTAAAACTTCAGATCTTGTCCATTTCAGTTATCAGGAGCTAATGACAGAAAGTTCAAGGGCAGCGTTGTTCGACCTAAGGAAGTTGAATGCATCGCTTCCGGTCCCTTCAGTGCCGAAATCATCTCTTGACGTCCTTGTTCTGGGAGCCAGTGACGACTTCATAGTAGTAAGCTCACACTCTGCATTTCCTATCTGGATATTCCTTGTATTTCATGCTATACATCTTTTGCTTCTTCCTTCATCGTCTTGAATGGCAATAATTCCCACGCTGCTCAAAGATTTCAATCTCCTCCACGAAAGCACCTATCTTGTAGCTTTTGTGGTCGTTCGTTCTTCTGGAAACGCGACTCGTAATGATTGGTGGAACTACTCTCCAGGATAAAGAAGGGCTCGACGAAACAGGCAGGTTTTATGGCGTGACACCGGTATGCATTCCCGCCGTTGCGCATGACATCATGCTGGATTGCTCGTGGGAGAAAGGTGCAGAAGCTGTTCTACTGTGGTTGAATGGTTTAAGCAGATGATCACCATCAGTTTATGCTTCCTACAAGGAGAGAGTTAGAACATAAGATTAGGATTGATAACTCTCTCTGTTCCCATGTCGAGCCATTTTTTGGGGGGTGAGTTTATGCATCAGAATAGAGCATTGTCGAGTCATGTTTTAAGGCGGTTCTGTTGGGTTCTTTTTAATTCGTAATAAAAATAAAGATGCAAGTTTATCGATCGTTATTTGTCAGTGCAAAAGAGGTTTTTGGTTGTCGTTTTATTGCCAAGAGTTAACAAGGAAATACTTATTTTCCATTTTACGAAATAATTTAAATAAATATGTAATCATAATATTGGTGTATCAAATTAGTTAAAGTGAGAACTTCATTTCTTATACCCTATACTTTTATTTTATTTTATTTATTCACAATTCTGTAATCAATCAAATGTACCTTTTAAAATAAAATCTCATTAATTATTCCTCTGCAGCCAAACTAAAAAAATATAGAAACTTAAAAAAATAGAGATCAACTTCTAAACCAAATCTGGACCGTCCAAAATAGCCAAGCCTTAAAACATTTAAAACCCTGAAACTCCCGACGTCATCCCCTTCCCTTACCTCTGAAACCTCCTGTCCTCGTTAGCGGCCGCAGGAGGCGTGGACCTTCCTCTCCGTACAGAACAAGAAAAGGCGGCGACTTTCGTTTTCTCCGTAAGTCAAAACCAACTGGGTGTCTCCTCGTTTTGCGGAGTCCGGTCGGGTATTAAACCGGTCAAAACCAACTGGGTTCTATAAGGTTACGTGTCTAATTTAGTAATTCTAAGGTAGTAGGCCATGATGGGTTGGCTCTGTGCCCTGTGATTTGGATGTGGGTTCTTCCATTGAGATTGGTTGCGAGTTTGGATTGGGATTGGCCTTGGAGTTTGTTGCCTTCATTGAAAAAAAATGCCTTTTTTGACTTAAATTATGATAATATTCAAGGTTGGTGGTGCTTTTGGAGCGTAGATTTGACTTCATTCTGTAGATTCGATTCGGGAAAAACTCGACTGGTTTCTCTGCATTGAGGTGATTGACCACTCTATTGCTCCTGCAATTCAGGTTTGCCAAAATGTTCACCACAAAGAAGAAAATCAGCAAGGACAATTAGGGGTGAGGAATCTTCGGGTTCGTGGTTTTCAACCCAAATTTACCACCGACGCCGAAGAAAAATATTATCTAAAAGTGGTACCGATCCTTGCTCAATTTCCCCACTTACCGACGGTGCTACGGGCTCTCGGTGTGCAATTGAAGTTGATCTGTGTGGCGGCACCGATCCTTGCTCAATTTATGTTTTTTTAACATGGGCCCATAGTTGGCCCATTAGTTCAACTATAAAGAACAACTGATCAAAACGTAAAAAAATTCACAGCAACTTAAAATCATTGTTTACAGAAACAGTCCATATAATCCATACAACCATACAATCCATACAAAATACACATCGAACTTCAAATGAAGCAACCGTTAGAACAGTCCATACAATCCATACAAGCATTCTAGCTTGTTAACATAATTTTAACAGAGGGCTAAAGTGTTCAAATGAAGCAAATTCAACCAATTTATGCAAATTCAACAAGCTGGCGCTTTCAAAAGGGTTCGTATGCATCATAAATTCAGAATAGTCTTCATTTTTCAACCTGCCACCTTCAAAAGTGTTCGAATCCATCATTTCTGATTCTGATCTCCAGGAATTTCTGCAACGTCACCAATAAAAGACTCAGTTTTTATCAAGCTAACAACATTGTACATTAAACATAAAGTTAGAGGCACAACAAGACTAACCTGCAATGATATTGTCTCCTAATGGGTCTTCAATTTCATCCTCGATCTTTGGATGCTTACTCCTCAACCAATTTTGAGAGCACAGGAGTACTTGTACAGTACTCGGGTTTAAAGAACTTCGATAAGGATCAAGCACTCGACCACCCGTGCTAAAAGCCGATTCCGATGCAACAGTGGACAAGGGAATTGCTAGCACATCTCGTGCAATTTCAGCAATGATCGGATACTTGGATGCGTTCACTTTCCACCAACTCAATAAGTCAAAGTTGACATTCTCTTCCACAGGATCACTTAAATACTTAGTCAAATCAGTACTTTTGTCAACTTGCTTATCCACCCTTATTTGCTTATCCCATTGATCCCGAGTTGATGAACCCAAAACCAAATCATCCTCACCAAATTCGTCATCCCCCATTTCAATATCAACTGGAGTTGAGCTAGAGGAAGCAACAGCTGGAGACTTGCGAGAACGATCTTGATATTGCTCGTACAACCGAGCAAACATTGCATCAACAATTTCCAAACATTCTTTGACTTTTTCATCAGGTTATATTTTTTCAAATGAGTACTTAACGTACTGGCTCTTGTATCGGGGATCCAAGATAATGGCAATATAAAGTAACCCATTAATGGATTTAAATTCTCCCCAATACTTGTTGAACTTCACCATCATCTTTGAACAAATACTTCCCAAAATAGGATTTCTGGAAGAAACATACTTCATTAAAACTGATTCAATGTTTACAACTTCATGCAAGAACTCATTCACCGTGACGCTAGTGCTTGCTGAAAATTTCACAGTCACATCATAGAACATCTTCAAGAATTTGATTAAGTACCTTGCATTGTCCCAATCAACCCTTCTAGGAGGCCTACCAAGCAAAGTTCTCCTTGATGTAACATTTTCAGCAACAGCCTCAACCTCGGCCTTATCATCAGCATCTCCGGAATAGAAGTAGGCAACAAACTTTCCATCATCTCTTTCTAAGCAACTAAATGCACGCTCATACTTCTCGGCAGCCTCCAACATTAGATATGTAGAATTCCATCTTGTTTCCACATCCAAACTTGGGATATCGCTCGGCAGCTCACTTGAAATTTCTATTGGCACATTAGCGTCACTATCTGCCTGTAATGAAAGAAAAAGCAAAATAAGAAAATCAAGACACTGACATGAACTTGAATAATTATGTTACAAAATAGACCAAGCAAGTACGTTTGTGCAAACATGAACTAAATCCCTAAACCAATCAAGATAGTTGACATTCTGTTGAACAAAATAGATCATCTCAGTTTAAATTAAAACCATCAAGATATTAAGCAGCATTTAAAAAATCAAGAAAAAGCATTCAAAACCCTAAACTCGATTCCTGATATTAAGCAGCATTTACCATTCTAGACTTGTAATCTCGTAGAGAATCCCAAATGACGAGTGTACGAGGTCGAGGAATGCCTTGTAACCTGCACAAACAAAAAAGAAAGAGAAAGATTTTATGGTTTTGACGAGGAACATGTAATTAACGTAATGCAACATAAAATTAACGCGTTGTCGAGCTCTACGTTACCTCCAGAAGTACTTAAGGCAGGAAAAAGAAGAAGAGGACGAGAGGCCGGATCCGATTTTAGGGTTTCTATTCCTAACGAGTTGGGTTTTTAGGGAAAGTGAATGAGAGGACGAACTGGTGGGCGGAGAAAGGAGGGAGGAGGAGGAGCAGCGATGAGAGATGGAGGAGGACGAGAGGCCGGGAACGATTTTAGGATTTCTTTTTCTAACGAGACTGAGGACGAGAGGCGGGACACGGAGGACGAGAGGTCGGGTACACGGAGGACGAGAGGCCGGGGCCCGGGACACAGAGGACGAGAGAGGCGGGACACGGAGGATAAGCGGTGAGGGAGACAGAGTCGATGAGGTGAGGTGAGGTGAGGTGAGGGAGTGGGAGTGGGAGACGACGCTAGGTTTTAATTGGGGGATAACTAGGTTCATATATATATATATAAAATAAAACGACGTCGTATATGTTCGGTGGTGCGGTGTCTCGGTTTACCTATAAAACCACACCGAAGTTGCACCGACCGGTCGGTTTAAACCGACCGGCAACCCGTCAGCCCGTTTTTCACTTCGGTTTAGCGGTCTGCCATGCTTCGGTTTGGTCGGTTTTTCGGGTTAGCAGTTTTTGGTCGGTTTCTAACTCACCCCTAAGGACAATGGTGCGGAACCCACTGAATTTGAGGAGTCTGTTGCACATGTTAGTCTTCTGAACATCGTCGCTGGTTTTTTTTGTGCCTAATGCTGCAAAGCAGTTCAACTGATGCAATGTCTGAACGTATCCGACTTCTGTAGGCATTGTTTGATTTGGAGAATACCAACCAGGAGCTGAAAAGTGACCTGAAGGACCTTTTCATTAATGCTGCTGTGTATGTCCAGAGTCGTATTCACTCGATCCACATGTGTACATCTTCCATATCCTTGAGGATCCTTACTTGACTTGATGCTCACAATAGAACCTTGTGTATCACAGGCAAATGGATATCTCTGGGAACCGCAAGGCTGTGGTTATTTATGTTCCCTACAGACTGAGGAAGGCTTACCGCAAAATCCATCTCCGTGTTGTTAGGGAGTTGGAGAAGAAATTCAGTGGCAAGGTATATGAGAGGAAAGAGTTACCTTTTGCCTTCAATCATGTCATACATTTTGTGACATAGGGAGTGGGTGGGGCCTCTGGCCTAGAGAAGTAAAGCACGTGGATACAAACCACTGCATAAAGAATTTTCTTAATGAAGATGAATATTAGGCATTGTTTGTGTTTCATGAGGTCCTGCTTATTCTCATCATTGCTTTCTCTTAGTTGCACAACAAACTCATCAGTATATTTTTATGTTTCATGCCTTTTCAAACACAATGATCCATTCATATGTTCTCCAATACATCTGTATTATTTTTGAAGGATGTTGTCCTGATTGCGACCCGAAGGATCGCACGCCCACCAAAGAAAGGATCTGCTGTGCAGCGCCCTCGGACTCGTACTTTGACTGCCGTTCATGATGCCACTCTCGAGGATGTTGTTTACCCAGCTGAAATTGTTGGGAGACGTGTCAGATACAGAATTGATGGCTCCAAAATTATCAAGGTAGACTTCTTCCATGTAGCTCGAGTTCGTGCTGCATAGCATCACCTGTGAGGCTGTGCTGTGAAGCTTATGCATTCTTTGCGATACGAGTATCTAATAGGGGTAATTGCTGGTTGATTTCAGATTTTCTTGGATCCGAAGGAGAAAAACAACACAGAATACAAGCTGGAGACATTCACTGGAGTTTACAGGAAGCTGACTGGGAAGGATGTGGTCTTTGAATATCCTATTACAGAGGCTTAAAGAGTCTCGAGAGTAGTTATTCTCTTCATTCGTTTGTCTGAGTATTACATTTGCAGCAAGTACCTACTTGTTGAAATTTTGACTCAGATTGGCTTAATACCCCCACCCCTTGTGTTATTAATGTAGAAGAAGCTTCTCTTGCCTCGGTCGTATGGATCTTAGTTGGTTTGCTTCTTGAATATGATCTTGTGAAACTATTTTTCTTGCATAAGTGGTTAATAAATCCGAATGACCAAATCTGACAACTGCTAAAAGGTTTAGAGATTCTTGGAATTTGTTCTCCATAACTCCAACTGTAACGAAATATTTCCTTTTTTCAAATTTAAAAATTCATCTTAATTTCCAGACGCTATTCGAAATGTAATTTTAAGCCTGTGATAATTATAATGTAATTTAAGCGGTATTCTCCAACTATAAGCAAAATTTTATGGCTACTTAAGACTTGACACAGTGGTTAATGCAAGACGGACAATGACGTGCAACGTAGTACCTTGTGCTTAGGGATGGCAATGGACAGGATCCGGGTAGGATTTATAAGACCCATATCTTTACCTTCTTTTTAAATGGAGATTCTTACTCTTATCTTCTTTAAAGATAAAGATTCGGGCAAGATCTGGGTCCAAAAAAATCGGACAGGGCGATCCGCGGATCTGTATTAAATTATTTTTTTGATAATTTTTAAATAGTAATGAGACATTTTCATTTATTAAAAAAATCTATACAAACAAATTCAAAAAAATTGAAATCGGGTAAGTTAAAATTGAGAAATTGGTATTATGTCTAATAATTAATATACATATATATTATTTTAATATTAATTTAAAAAATTCGGGTAGAATTAAGGCAGGATTCTATAGATCCATATCCATACCTTTATCAGGATCTTGAATTCTTCGAGTCTGGATAAAGATAGACTCTTATGGTAAAAGTTTAATTCCCATCCCAACTTGTGGCTCCACAGAATGTGACCAAGATTGCCGGTAGTTCAATCCGGTGGACTGTCGTTCCTTACAGCAGATTCCCAACGACAGAAATTTTCCTTGTGATGCAAGTTTCTTGCTAGCTAGGGCAACTCTCAAAGACTTTATGACTTTCTTGAATATATATAACTGCATGTACATGCTTTTGTTCTCCTGGAAGAATTTAAGTGGAACGGAAAACAAATAAAATTGTAAGGTCTCTTCCAATTCACAAGATCTGGAAGAATCTGCTGTTTACTCCAGCTCTATACAGGTTCAGCTCTGATGCAGCTGTTATCGTAGTCTCGGTATCAGCTGGCGCAAAGAGTATGTCTCCTTCGGCAACTGGAAATGGCGTATTTCCCGTTCGCATTTCTCCTTCCCCGGATGTTATCAAGAAGATTGATGCCCCGGGGATGGCAGGGAATACCGTGGATGCGCCACGAGGAAGAATGCACCGGTCCACCTCAAATTCATCGAAGGGTGGAAGGTATCGTGTTATGTATGGACTAAGTGGAAATCCTTTAAGTATCTCAGGGAAGCCCTGTTTCGAATCAAACGATATAAACAATCAGGAGAAGTGGTGCTAACAACCAAGCATGGTGGGTGTTTCGGGCGCTGATATGTTACCTGCTTGTATGTGAGCATAGAACAAAGAGTTGGGATGTCCCGATGCTTGGGCGTAAGCCCAGCACGAACCACATTGTCAGAGGTTGCCATGCATTCGATACATTCACCCGATAAGTAGGCATGTGGCTCGTTTGCTCCCAGATACAATGCTTCACCGGGTTTGAGCTTCACATAATTGAAAAAGAAGGCCGAGACAACACCGATATCGCTAGGATACTGTTTTTCCAACTGCAAGACCAGCTGCTCCTTCTCTGTCAACTGTCTCACCTGATATAATCAGAAAAACAAAAAGTTAGGGAAGATGAACTGTAAAGAGCGCATACGAAGTACGAACAAGAAAAGTTCAGTTCACCTGGCTTTCCCCGTGCAATCGAGCTTTTAATTTTGATATTACTTTAACTATCATCTCTTTGCTAGCTGACATGAGATTTGTAAAAATTGATCTCAAAATCGATTTTATTTTGTCCTCGTCCTCTTCCTCGGTAATGGCTAAGACTTCGTTTGTATCTGCAGTGCCAACCAGTTCCACCACCTCAGGGATGTCATGAATTACACCTTTTAGCTCCTGGAGGAACAGAGAACAAAAGGACAGATGCAGATTTCCTACAGTAAGTTCATATTAGATGGCAGAATTGTATAAACCAGATTGAAGGGAATCAAAAAGAGTCACCTCAAGACTTATAAACCCACACAGTGCCTCAAACTCAGTTATTGCCAAAGCCATCTCTGGCTTATGATTGCTATCCTTGTACAGCTCCGGCTGCAACTTGTGCAACTGTTTCGCCAGCTTCTTATCCGGGTGAGCCTGAATCGACAATGCTTTTCCCACAGATAGCACCTGGGCCACCACCACAAACACAATCCTCACAAACACATCCACCCTACTGAACACTGATCAGACACAAACACAGCATCTCAATCCCCATATCCGAGTACACGAATTTGATCCAACACAGCTCAGTCGATTCGCCATAAGGTAGGCTTACTCAACGAGTTGCGTCGGATCCTAATTCCAAAGAGCAACAATCAGTAACCGCAAGTAAAGGACAAATCCAAGATCTGAAATAAGGACTCCACAAGTGCTACCATTCCCATTGGCTTATTCTGATCCACCAGATTGAGCCTCGAGTCCTTCTAATAGTTTACTATAGACAATTATTCAGCAGGGTAACCCCTCAAGGCAACGGAAGCGAAACATATAAAATATACAATATATGTGGTAAGTCACAGGACGAGTCAATCTTCGTCGACTCTTTCCTCGCACTCTATAAAAAAACACATTACGGGAAGGTTTATAATAGACATATTATTGGTAAATTTAAATAATTGACATACTTTTACGCCCAAAAAAAAAATACTGTGCTCCGAGTTCTCGCACTCCCTCGTCAACATTACACTAATCACTAACACGTCAACGAGCAAACCAACTACACATCCACAAATCAAATCCCACATTGTACCCTTCACACTAACACAGACCAAGACACTAAAGTTTGGAATTTTTTAAATAAAAAGAACTAAAGTTTAAACTTTAGAGACTTAAAGACAATACCTTGAACAAGAAAGGGAGATCACATCCCCACGTATCCAAAACCTTATCACCAAGTACATCCGGGTTCTTACCAACCCACTCCTTCAAGGTCTCCTCCCGTGGGCCGATCCCATTCACGATGTAGGACGGGCCGGACCCGTGTGTCCCCATCCAGAGCTCGGCGTAGGGCCGGTCGGGTTCGACCCGTGACCCGGAATTCAACGCCCAGAGCCTGGCCACCTGGGAGCCATTTCCTTTCTTCCCCCAATCATAGTTCTGAACGGAACACCTCAGCCTCTGGAGAGCCCTCCTCCCTCTGGTTCCGTTATCCATCCAAAGTAGAAAAAGGCTCAATCTTAGCCCGAGAAGAAGGATTTAGAGGAGGCCCAGTTGGTGTTTTGAGGGTTTGGACGAGAATGTGGGTTTGTTAGGGGTGTGGCCATATATATAAATAGGAGCCAGAAAGGTAAGGAGTTTCCTTTTCTTTTCTTTTTCTGTTCTTTTTTGCTGGTTTTTGAAGTGTTTGAAAAGAGGGGGGGGGGGGGGGGGGGGGGAAGAAGAGGAAACAACAGGAAAAGGGAAGTGAGAGACTTGGGAGAAAAGATAGAGATAGGAGAAGAGAACGGGGAAGATATGCCCCTCTTCTCTACTACTTCCGTCTTTAATCAACGAATTTCGAGTTCGAATTTAGAGCGATTTTAAAAATTGGGAGTCCGTTTGAAGTCTGGGATTTTATAGGGAACGTAAATTCCGGCGGCGAGGGAGAGAGGTCCGAATGTGGGAGAGAGGGAGGTTTTATGGGCACGCAATTTCTTAGTGGGGGGAGAATCGTATCGAAAGTGTGAGTTTCTTTTTGGGGGAAAGAAAGAACAAGAAAGAGGGGCCCTTTTCCACAGGTGGAGTTGCGGTTCCCGCCGACAATGTTACGCCTTCTTTTTGTTTGCTTTGATTTTTTTTTTATAGAGAAAATGTACTTTAGTGACCTATGGTTTGGTAGTTTGAAACATAAATACATGTGATTTAAAATTCATTTTTTTTTACTCTTTTAGTTTTAAAAACTTTGTGTTTTCCCTTAAAGTGGACTTTTCCATTAAAAATTTGGTGAGAATTAATGGAGCAATAGCCTCCGGATTTTTATTTATTTTTTTAAACAGAATCTTTATTCATTTATGGATGAGAGGTTTATATCTACTCTCTGCAAGTCATCTAAATGTTGATGTAGAAGAGTGAACTATGTCAGAGTAAGAAAACTCAAAAGAGAGCTCTTCTCAAAACAAAAACAAAAAACTCAAAAGAGAGAACATAAATTTGAATAACGCATTAGTTACTCTATTTTCTTCGCACCAGTTTGCTTTGTAATTTTTGGATTCTGAAACGGATTAATGCAAGTTTTGTAATTAGGCAGTGGTTCCTAGACTAGGCATTTACCGAACAGTAAATGGTGCAATAAGTTTAATTATTTGATATTTTGGCGTTTATTTATTTATAAAATTTTACTTGTTCGAAAAAAGGAACCAAACATAAGATAAAGTTATTCTCAATAAATATTAATAAATTCAAAATTTTTTGTTAATTTAGAACTATATTGGTGATTGGTGTTGATATTTGACGTTCGTATTAGTTTATTTATTTATTTGATCAAAATATTAGCTTATTTGTTTTTAAAGATGAAATGGATATTATCGGAGGAAAGTACACGAGACGGATGCTGACTGGGAATATGTGGATTTACATCAATCTACTAACGGTTGGGAACAGTCCAAACATCGGAATAAAATCTACCGAATTATCTCCGAGTATACAATTAATTCCGGTACAATTTTTTTTACTTTCCATAATTTATAACTTTCTTTTTTCTTACCTTTATCATCTGCTACGACCATGCACATTGATCAACCGACAAGATTATTTTAAATTACCATAAAAATTCAATGTTAAAATTTGATATAGAAAGTCTTGTAACTATTTTTTGCCAGACTTAAATTCGCATTAATTGATGGAGAGGAGAGTGAATTGAACTTTTTTTTTCCTTCTGATTTTTGAAAGCTGATTTCGTGCCGATCTTGCTTCCTATTCTGTCCCACGAAGATCACGCCTTACTAGTTACTTCTAACTACTCATTTTTTTCCTAATCAATCTGTACACTGTTACGGTAGTTGAACGGCGGAGAAGTCAACGAAAGTGGAAATGGTCCACAAATTTATTCCAATTTTTCTTCACTTATAAATACCCTCGACCTCCCTTCTAAATCTAATTTATAAAATAATAATAAGTCAACTATTTTGAAAAGTTGTAATTCTATGAAATTCTGTAAAAAAATAATAATAGTCAATTGTGATTATCGCTAGACTAGGCTGTCGATGGTATCAAATTATTTAGGCATCGGCTTACCCGGAATTCAATAAATTCTACCCATACACCCAAACGTTAAAATTGAGGACTTGGTGGGAAAACAAATTCTTGGGTTATGTCATTTTGATTTGTGATGTTCATCCCTTTCTTTGGTTTTGATTTTTTTTTTCTTTCTATTTTGGAGTAGAATGCTTCGACACATTCGCTAAAGAGAGATGCTATAGTGATGCTAAGCATCTGGTTGCGATTTCTAACTTTGATATCTTCAAATTTGTTTTAGGGGTAACGTATAGTTCATTACTATTTGTGAGTTTCTCAACCGTTCCATTCTCTCAACTCTCAAGCGTCAAATGTTGATTGTTTTGATTATTTTCTAGTCATCATATTTTTATTTTTAAAAATTAAATATGAATATTTTATCGGAAATTAATGAGCTCTTTGTTTTGGGATACAATGAATTTCTTTTTTTATTTCTTTACAAGTGGTACAATGAAGTTATCGAATACCGCGATTTGCATGATTCTCGTAATGTGGCGTTTTTGGTAACCAAAAGAAGCAATCAGCTGTCAATTTATCCCAAGAAAGTGTTGAACTTGGAAAAGGAGACCCTGAAGTAAAGGGACGGAAATAAATACCATTGGCATAATACGTTAATTTTTTGGGAAAATTACTCTCTAGCCCCTCGAATTTGCTTAAATATACTAAAAAGTCTCCCCTGTTTGTAAAATACACGCCGACGTCCTTCGTATTTGATTTTATTATACTTTCGGGTCCCTCAATGAATTTTTTTTTGTCATTGAAATGATGAAAATATCCTTAAAACAAAAACAAAAAATCGCTTACTTCATATCTTCTTCTACCTCCCCCAACCGCTCCCCAATCTCCAAAATCGAGTCATTTCCCTGACCTCGCATCCTCTCCCTGACCGATGGTTAAATCCTCTAAACGCCCAAATCCACCGCAAAAGCTTCCTCCTGACCGGTGCGACTGTGTTGGAGGCCGCGACAACTAAGGGGCAAATCCTCTCTGACTACAAGGACGATCGCCGTCGACTCTCCTGGTCGGCCTTCCTGGTGTTTAGCCGATGGTGCTCCCCCCGCCGATGGTGCTCCCACTAAACACAAGGAAGGCCGCGACTGCCTCGTCTCCGTCTCGGCGCCGAGCAACAATAGCTCTGAGTGGGAGCTCTACCACGACGACGACGGTTTCATCTACAACATCCTCTGTCCTAGGGCTGGCCTACCACTGCGGCGGGTGACGCGCAAGCCGCAGCAGTCCTCAAGGCCCAGGAGAAACGGAGGATGGAGAGGGACGGTCGTGATGGTAGGGAACGGGGAGAACGTCATAGGAGGACGATGGCCTGTCCAATCGATGACGAATCAACGAACTGGGTAAGTAGGGAAGAGCTTGTAATCGACAGCCTGCCAAATGCCCAAGTTCTTGCGTCCAATTTTCGTGAACTTGGTGAGCTTGTAATCGATGATGGCATGTTCAATCGACGAACTGGGTAAGTAGGAGATGATGGGGCCGGCTGGGTTTTTCCTTAAGGTGAAAGCTTTGTGATTCGTACGGGCCCAGGAGAAGATGGAGAGGAGGGATGGGTCGGAGGACAACTTCTGGGTGTTTTGGGTTAGGGTTTCGAGTGGGTTCTGGTCAGGTTTCGAGTGGGTGTTCTTCGTGATTTTCTTCTTCGTATGTTTCTCGTATTTTTTATTTTGTTTTTGATTTAGTGATGCCAGGAGGAAGAAGAAGAGATTATGTAAGCATTTTTTTTAGTTCTAAAAGGGTATTTTGGTCATTTTATTGAAAAAATGAAAAAAAAGAGATGCTAACGTGCGCCAGGGACCCGAAAGTATAATAAAAGTAAACTAGAGGGATGTCGGAGTGTATTTTGCAAACATGGGGAACTTTTGAGTATATTTAAGCAAATCCGATAGGCTAGAGGGTAATTTTCCCTACATTTTTGAATGGTGACTTTTATATTTTATTAATATTAAATAATATTTACAAGTTATAAGTACAGAATCCACGGTCTTAAAATTTGGTGAAAAACGAATGCGTATAAAGGGATTCCACGGCATGATGCGTTATTTGCTAATGAAACGAATACGGTGTAGATGGATTCCACGTAATGGGCCGGTAGCCACTATTTATATTACGAATTCTAGTTGTACAATTGATTTGTTCAAGTAAGAATATGCTTGAAAAATTCTAAGACATTTTTCTAATTTGAACTTTGCTAATTTGTCTAGAATTATGGAATATGCTATCCAACTTTTAGAATATAATGGTGTTAGATTCCACAGAAGGCTGGTTGACCCTGATCCACTCGTTCAACGTGCGAAAACTAACAACCTACAAAATAGGGCCGGATTTGGTGGGGTTTGGGCTAGTCCCCACCCATAGAGACTAGCCAATATCATTTCACGTGTAAACCAATATCATTTCACATGCAAACCAATATCACTTCACATGTAGATCTTTTATGTAGTTTCTACTCAATCTGAAACCTTTCGGAAGAGACTCTACATGCCTTTCCTACTGAATCCAAAACCCTACGGAACAGACTCTACAGTCCTTGCTTTTGAAATCTCCATCTAACACCACCACGTCGTTTTCGTGAAGCCCACAGAATAAAACTGTACGCATTTAATTTTGCTCACTCGGAAACATTAGATTGCTTCAGTTTGGGAAAAGGTAATTTTTTGTCAGGATAATGTAAAGCCTCGAGACAAAATGAGACGATTAGTGGTCGAACTCGAGTATTTAAAATACATAAATTTTTTAATCAGGTGTCCAAAGTACCAAATTTTACCACTTTGTGACGATTAATTATCTCGAATTCTGGATGATGAATTTTTTTAAAAAATTAACCACAAAATAGTAAAACTTAGTATTTTGAACATCTGATAGAAAATTTTCCCTAAAATATAGTATTCCATTTAAAATCAGACTAGTTGACTCTTTGATCCTACCAATGGACCCTATAGTTTATTTGCACGTAATTTAAGACTTCTAGAAAATTTGGAAGATTTGAAATTTTGAATCAATAGGCCACTTGTATGACTTTTAGCAAGTAGTACAAATTTTTAATAATGCAGATCAGTTTTAAACATAAATAAAGCCATATGAACCAATCGCATACATTTAGTCAACGATTGACTCAGCGGCAACTAACTACTCAAGCCTCCTACTCTTCAGGTCATCAACAAAGCACTGCAAATTCCCATGAGACGAACCACCCGGAGCAACAGCTGCCTCGGCCTCCGCCTTCCACCGCAGCGCATTCCGCCTCATGTCCGCGGCCGTCGGCCCCGCGGCGGTCTCACGCAGGCATCTCTCAACCTCAGCTCTCGTGACCATCCCGCTATCTGCCGCCCCCCCACGAGACAGCCTCACACCAACCTTCCAAACATCAACCAGGTACTTGGCATTGGTCACTTGATCACCCCAGTGAGGAAATCCCACAACCGGAACCCCTGAAGCAAGAGCCTCCATTGTCGAGTTCCACCCGCAATGCGTCACGAAGCAGGCAATGGACGGATGAGACAGGACCTTCTCCTGCGGACACCATTGGACGATCTTTCCCTTGTCCCCTGCTCTCTCCAAGATCCCGTTCTTCCAATCGTTCAAATCCGAGGCCGAGACATCTTGGGGAGGCTTCATCATGACCAAAAGGAACATGACATTGGAGTTTATTACCCCGTTTGCAATTTCGTCCCACTGCTTGTGGCTCAAGGAAATCACAGTACCAAATGAAATGTATACAACAGATGAGTATGGCTTATTTTCGAGCCACTCCGAACAATCTTCACGACCCTCGTATAGGTCCGCTCGTAGACCTCCCTTGGTATATTCTTCAATAGGTTGCTTGAACAAAGGGCCAACAGGCTTAATAGGGCAGAGATTGGACATGTAACTAATGACCTCCGGCTCGAGCCCTTCGAACGTTTCCATCAGGACGCAGAACTGCATGCCAAGCTTCCGAAACTGGTCTAAAAACTTTTGATTAAGCCAAGAGAAAGAACCTTTACCGGGCAGTAAGTATGTTGGCACTTCATCATGCTTTAGTAGAGGCAAACCCGGCAGTTGAACATCAATTGCCGGGTTTTCCTCCGTGGGAAACCGCAAAAGGTTGTGACAGTAATGGTAATAGGCAGAGAAGCAAGCACATGACTGGACCCAAAGGATTGCAGAGGGAAGACCAAGGGCCTCAGCGACGTCAGATATCCAGGAGAAGAAAGGGTTACCTATGATGCAAGTAACAGGTCGCCCCTGCTCGGCGCTCTTCTTGATCACTTCAGGAATGGCTCGCTTGCCCGTCCTCTCGAGGAGGAACATGTACTCCTCGAGGTCTTGTGTGCGCCGGAGCTTGTTCTTGTCCCATCCGTCGTCGAAGAACTTGAAACAGAAGAACCCATCTCCGATAGGGGTCGGCTCCTCGCTGAAACTCTCGTTGGCCTTCCTCAAGTTCGGCTCCAAAGTGTCGGGAATCGCGAACGTGACGAGTAGACCATTGGAGGCCAGGATCTTGCCGAGTCTAAGCATCGGGTTGATTATGCCTTGGCCGACGAAGGGGACCAGGAAAACATGTGGTTTGTTAAGGTCGCCGGTTGCCATGCTTTCTCCTTCCAAGTAACAGTTGACTTTTTGTACGATATGAAGATGACGATGCTCGAAATGATTTGAGTATAGGCTCTGTCTTCGTTTGGAAAATGTTATCCTCAGACCAAACAAATACTAGTTATTTAATTTTTCATCATGTGGCTGTGCAGCTGTGTCAGCTAATAAACAAAGAGGACCATGACAGACCGAGCTATTACTTTCTCTTTTTTTATGAGTTATAACACCAACAGTCTCCACGACAACGTACCAACACGAGTCTTCTCTTACATGGGTATGGGTAGATTGGCCTTCTTACATGAAACAATTTTCTTCCGTCGTATAAATGATTAATAGTTTCAATGCTGCACAGTTGTGACCAGGAGACGTCTCTTCAAAGTTCCACAACAATTGGAAACCACCAATTCCTCCATGAACTTCAAATACAGCCACCCAAAGGGATGATGAAATTAGTCACGACTTCGAACTAGCACAAGGTGAACCGATCTGCCTTTTCATGAGAGTAACTGATGATAAAAGCAAATAGTTCCTTTCTTTGTGGCCAATCCACTTGAAATAGATAATACCAAGTAACGGGGTCGAAAAAATGATGGTAAAACTATGATTTATTTGATCAGTTCTTCCAGCCACACACAGCCGAACAGAGTATCTTCCTCGTTACAATATCCAAAATAACCACAGAAAATGTGGCAGTTAACCACGGCCGGACTGGAGAGACTGCAATTCGCAATTCCTGCCAAAAGCCGAATGAAAGCATTCAATCTTGGAGCTAAAGCTTAAACCTTGAAGGGGTCGCAGAAAGTAAAAACCTGTTTTTGTTAACCACTCAATGCACCTATTTCATTTATTCATAAAGAACCTAACATTCTAGGTTACACCTAATCTAAGAAGAAAAAAAATGAAGTCAAATCAACAGTACATAAAAAGCTCAAGCCTGTTTATTATCATTTCAATGTTGTCAACAGTCTGAAGTTTGTTTAGTCTAAGATCATGGCCGATTGCTTAGCTGAAGAACCTTCTAGCCTACAGCTGCAGGTTCAACAAGTTCAAACTAATCTGCAGGGATAAACATACAAGATTTATCTATGCATAGACACAAGAAGCCGACAGATGGAAGCAAAAAGAGAAAAACATAAAGTAATGTGTATCTTACAAAAAGTATATGCATAATGTGGGTGAAATTTATCTTCTTTCAATATATATGTAAGTTCAATTACTTCAAAAAATAAACCTCAAAATACCCAAAAAAGGCTAACCCCATGTTATTTTTATGACAGAGAAAAAGAAAATGACAAGCCCTCTTCTTCAAAGCCCCAAAGAAAAAACAAAATTTTGTTCTAGAAGGTTATGATTTACACTACACTTCAAATAAACAATAAAAGAATAATGCCACAGCCTTTCCAAGCCAAGACAAGGGAATGCCCGCAAGATCTCACTACAATCCTTCCTCGTTAGCCCTTCACTATGTCATTAGAACTCATTCAACCACCGGCTTTCCCATATGCACCCAATTACTCTCCTCAAGAACAACAACGGCAATCCTCTGATATAGAACTGAAGAGAAGTTCCAACCAAAATGGCAAACATCATTGGTAGATATAATACACTAAGAATGGAGGGGAGCAAAGTGACTCTCTAGTCTCTACAACAAAGGGAATCTATCAACTGTATTGAGCCAAGAGAATAGTAATGCTGTACCACGAAGCAAATCTATCAGTAAACTTTATGCGCAATCCAATTCCAATACACCCGCTAACACGCCCCCTCCCTCTCTCGAGATTGAAAAGACAAACTTTATAGCAACCCATCATAGGTAATCATTGATTGCAGCTCTCAGGAAGCCCAAAATCCACCCACAAAAGCAACGAACAAAACCGCTGACCCCCAACAGAACCCTCACCCGAAAAACCAAGACAAACCCAATACAGGGGAGGGAAAAATATTCAACCTTTAGGGGGTGGGGCAGGAAATCAGTGGCCGGCGTGTTCCTTGGCGTGCTGCTGGTGCTCGAGGTGGCGGCGCTCCTCGGGGAGGGCGACGAGGTAGGAGAAGATCATTCCCCCGTAGCAGACATGGAGGAGGGGGGCGACCGAGTCGGTCTCGATGTACTTGGCGTGGTAGTTGTCGAGTCCCCTCGAAATGGAGCTCTTCACGTACTCCATCGTGAACATCGGCTTCATCTTCTGGGGCACCTCCTTCACCTTCAGCCCCTTTATCTCGTTGTAGAACCTCCTCATCGCCATTTGGGATTGCTGCTTCTCTTCCTCCGGTTCCTGGATTTTTGGACGAGAGAATCGCCAAACCCTAGAATTTGGGGCAATTTGGGTGAGATGAGATAGCAAGTGAAAGTGCCTGAAATATAAGGGGTAAAAAACACCCATGGTCACTAAACTTTACTATTTTTTTGTCTATGGTCACTAAACTATTTTTTTTCCCTTTATGATAACTGAACTATACTAAGTTGTACACTTATGGTACTTCCGATCAGTTTTCGCCGGAATTTTCTCGGAAACACACAACCGCATCTCTACTAACTTTTATGCTACTTTTTGCGATAAACAAAAGAAAGCAAACAAGACAAAAAATAAAAGTTGAGAAATAGAGAGCAAGAAACAGAGAGCAACGAAGATTAAATATCCAAGTTCAAGATTTAAATAGAAATAGATTTAGTAGTCTCATAGACTAGACCACGTTTACAAATTAAACACAAGAAAACAATAACTTCCGAAGACAATTAAGTTCCAATAGATAACTAGTCATTTTCCTAAGAGCTTGATATCCAAGAACACTGCAACATCTCCTAACATAATCAGCCTTGCTTTCTAGGAGGTTCTTCAATATGCAAGTTTCTAGTTTTTGCCTTGCTCAACTATTTTTCTCTTCACCTGCAAAATATGAGCATAATAAAACTTACATTTAATATTCGTTAGAAAAAAAAAGCAAGTACAAAATTTAATTTACAGGTAACTTTGAAATCCTTTGATTTGGTTGAATATGAGCTTGGTTAACAACTTGGCTAGCATCTTGGCCTACAGATTGACTGGCTTGTTGACTTCCTTGCTCATTTTCATGCCTCCTAGAGTTATGGCCTTCTTGTCCACAAGTTTTGCACGTCATTTTCACCCCTTTTCTTGACATCCTTGTATTTTTGTGTGATTGGTTTTGAGATTCAAGTTCTGCAGCCTCTTTCCTCCTTACCTTTTGTCTTCTCCCCCTTTTAGCCACATAAGGAGCAGGCACCACTGGTGGGTCAGAACTCGAAGGCCACATGTCAGGTCCATTGATTGGATTTATTGTGTGGCCATATGCCTTAAGGTAAGTTTCAACCTTATAATAAGGTGCTACAAAGTCTTCAGGCACACCATTTTGGTTCTCTATGCATCTTACTGCATGCCCACATGAAATTCCTGTTAGGTCCCATCTTCTACATGAACAAGAACGAGCTTCCATATCAACCACAAATTGCCTTCCATTTATTGTCTGAACTTGATACTTTGGCCCACCTGACCATATAGCAATGCAAGCAAATCCCTCTTTCTTGTTTTCTTCCAACTTAGCTTGGATCCTCGGACAAAGAGGACCTTCCTTCTTCCTCATCCAATCTTTCCTCTTTTGCATTCTTTGCATCAACATTACTCGAATCCATTCAATACATTGTAGGACTGACTTCTGTCTCGCTTCAAGAATATCCCTATTCCAGCATTCTGACAAATTATTTGTCAACATGTCACAAGACGATGTAGTTGAAAAAAATGCCCTTGACCACTCTGGAAATGGCCTCTCATGCAGCCATTTAAATGCCTCTTCAGACTCATCATGAATCTGTTGCATATTTCTTACAAAATCTGATTGGTGGGTTGACTTGGCTGCACTCCAAACAAGCTGCTTAAGGCTTAAAGCACTATGCTTGCTCCTAAAGTTTGTGTACATGTGTCGGACACAACATCTCTGCTCAGCAAATACAAACATATCTCTCATGACATTTTTTAACCCCTGAAATATTTAAATATTATTAGCAACGATCATAATCAATTATTATAATTTAATAGATTGCTAAAATTATACTTACTTTTTGTCTATCAGACATAATTGTCAAGCCGCGATACTCTGACATGTTGATATCATCATCTAGAAGTTCCAAAAATCATTGCCAAGTCCGAGTGCACTCCTTTTCCACAATGGCATATGCTATTGGAAAAATGCCATCGTTCCCATCTATCCCAACAGCAGAGAGGACTTGACCGGGATACGACCCCTTCATCCAAGCTCCATCTAAACCAACAAATCTTCTACATCCTTCATACCAACCCTTCTTGCAAGCATCAAAACAAATGTATATTCCTTCAAACATATTTCCTGCATCTAACCAAAGCTTCACAGTGCTACCAGGATTTGTTCTCTTAAGCTCGAGAATATACTCATGTAACTTTCTATATTGCTCCTTCTCATCCATCTCCATTTTCTCTTTAGCAACCTGGATAGCTCTTTGTACTTTAGACATTGACACTTGCAAAACCAACTCATTCCTAATCGTGTCTTGCAGCCCAATAATCGTACATTTTGGATCAACTGCAATTTTATTCTTATACCTCTCTCCTAGCCATTTATAAGTGGCATGTATATTGGTGAAGCTTTTTTGACACTTATGCTCAAAAATACCCGATTTGATTTGCACAGCATTACCTTCATTGCTCTTGGAAGCCCAAATATTAAAGCCACATTCCTTTTTGCAAACACATTTGGCTCTTTTTTTGTCATTAACAGGAAACCAAACATTGCACCTATTGACAATACTGTGTTGTCTACATGCCCTTTTAAAAATTTCCAAGTTTCTGAATTTCATACCCACAGCAAACAATGGATGTCCCATATCAGTATCTTCATCAAATTCTAGGTAATTATCTCCTTCTTGTCCACCTTGTTCAACCATAATATTCAAATGCTCAGTTTGTACATGCCCTTCCAAATTAATATCGTCATGGAGATTAGCATCATCCAACATGATATCCCGCTTTCTTTTACTCATTTTGACCCTCTTATCACAACTTTTTTCAAGTTCATTCACCATATCCTCATCATCCACATCATTATTTTCCATCTCCTCGTCTACATCAAAGTCACTCTCATCCTCATCATCGTCCTCTTCCTCGTGTCCATCTCCAAAACTAATATGTTCTTCCATATAAAATTCTGCTTTCACAAAATTGTCCATTCTAATCAAAGGATCTCGACCATGTCGTATAGTCTCAATCATATTGTTTGAGATTATATAAACCTCAACTTTGCCATTTCTAACCTCCTTCAACATCTTCCTACACTCGACATCATTGGCTACTCTAAGCAAACAATCATCTCCATCTTCAAATCCAGACCGATAGAAATATTGACACTCTATACTTGTAGTCATAAAATTTTGGACCATTTTATCCATCTCTATCGTTGACATCATATCACGATCAATGTAGTCCCAATAATATATTGTACCACCAGAATATACATGCTCTCCATTGACGGCTCTAAGTAACCCAAAAACATGGAACTCTATTGTAAAGAAACCATAACTTTCTCCTGGACAAAATCAGAATAGAATAAAGTATAGTAAACATCATTGTGCCAGCAATATATACTATTACAGATTAAAAAAAGCAGCACCCTATTAATTAGTTCCCTATTAATCTAGATTAAACTATTAAGTAGTGTCCTAATAATCTAGATTAAACTATTAAGCAGTACCCAAAACCCAAGAGAAAACAATACCCAAAACTTTCATGCATATACCATTAAACAAATACAACATGCACACAAGTTAAATGAACAAAAATTAAAAGTGAAGTAGTACCGTAATAGGGTGGTGGTTCACGACATCCTCTTTGTTTAGGTATTGGGTCTCTCATATCTTTCAATGTTGAATTTGTCTTCTGTGTTGTCTGGGTACAAGAGATCCTTAAAAAATAAAGCAATTTTTGGCGAAATGGTGGGCTTTTAGTCTCCTGTGTCTTATGGGCTCCTTGAGTTTAATTTTTGTCTTTTTAGAGTTCTTTTATTAGCGCCAAAAACTGGCCTTTTCCCGCTATATTTGGTGGCCCCACTTTCTTTTTTTTGGCAATTGTGAAAATTTCCGGCGAAAATTGATCGGAAGTACCATACCTGAACAATTTAGTATAGTTTGGTTACCATAAAGGGAAAAAAATAGTTTAGTGACCATAGACAAAAAGATAGTAAAGTTCGGTGACCATGAATGTTTTATACTCAAATATAAGAGACGAGGAACCTAAGATTAGAGGTGGTTAAAGTACTTGTTTGGTCACTTAATTATACTCAATTTTCATAATGGTCACCAGTGTTTCTTTTCTCTCGATCTCAAATACTATCTTCCAATTGTCGTTTTTTTGTTCGGAATCTTCCAATTGTCGGTCATTCGTTTTAACTTTTCGAGCAAATTGGACCGGCGTCACCTCATGTCCGGAAAAGTAAGGTCAAATTTTAAGTATGTACATGAAAAAAAAACCAATAAATTCTTTAAATACGAAAATAAATCTTTGAATTTTGTGAAAAAATATATATTTTTTAATAAAATATTATAAAAATAGAAAATTTGGAAACACCCTTTCTAATACAAAAGTAGGCAGCATGTAGAAGAGAGATCAATAATAAATTAGGAATATTATTTGGTTTTTTAATTTCTATTTTTAATTTTTAATTTCCTGCTTTTATTATTTGAAGTAGGGATTTTTTTTTGGGGGTAGGAAAGTAGGGATAATTTGGTCGTGCAAAATTGGGTAACAAAAAATGTAACGTTTGCCCAAAAAACAGAACGTGATATTGTGAAGTTTTCATGACTCAGGTTTCTAGTTGAAGGAAGTTGATAATTCTGGATACTGAAGTGCAATTATAATAAAATCTGAAATCCCGCAGGTGTGCTTTGAAATAACCCCAACTGTGTACAGGTTAAACGTTACCGCTTGCCATGTTCGAGAAATCAGCTAGATAGAAAGCATCTAATACCATCCTTCTTTTGAACTTCAATCAGATTTAATGATTGAAGCATTTATCTCCACATCGTCCTCGTCCTCGTCCTCCTCTGGTTCTGCAGCTTAAAACTGTCAAATCCGAAGTTGGTTCTCTGCTTAAAAGTGTGAAACTTGCCTTTGGGTCTGATTTTCGAGATGAAACATCTGCACTCAAGATAAAACACAAATCACTTGCATAGAATAAATTATATAGCCTCAACACTAAAGGAATAATCGGAAGATCACTAGCAAAGACAAAAGTTTGTCGGGCTAAGGGCTAAACCGCCAGTATCTGACATGTTTTTTCCTACCGCTAGTCCTATTCTACCCAGAAAATGCGAAACTAGATCAAGGCTGCTGCATTTGTTTCGCTGGAAAATATTTCTGGTTGGCTAGGGTGGAAAACTAACTACATCGTAGCCTCTGGAAAGTTCATCGCAATATTTGTAGCCTCTAAGACAATGCTTCGTCTATAAATGCGCGAGGTGCACAAAGCAAGACTGGACAACGCAGTGAAAGACAATCAACTACATACCATTTATAGTGTCTGCAAACAAATACACATCCAAACTTTTTAGTTATGGGGGGACGCTGGCATTGCTTACGAAGCCATCCTTGTCCGGATCAGGGGCTAAACCACGATCATCTCTCGCATCTATCCGTCTATTCCTACTCCTGATCAGCCCTATTCTACCCAGAAAATGCGAGACTACGGTGAAAAACTAACTCGTGTATAGAATGTAGGAAGTCATTTATCCATTCCTCGCCAAAAACAGTTAACCGAATTCGCTAAACAGAGACACCAAGATCGCTACTTTAACAATGCACTCCACCCAGGGGATAAAAAACGAGGTGGGTCCTTCGCTATGTACAGAGGGGACAAGTACCGGAGAGGTAGAAGGAGGCGGAAGGGGAGCGGCAGCAGGTGGCGAGGAAGTGGGACGCCTCGGGGGTGCGGCGTCTGGACCCCTCGTCGACCATCTCCGGGACGGGGCGGGGGCGTCTGTAATTTGGGCTATTGTACTTTTTGAGTTTATGATGGTTAACTAATATGTACTATGAATATATTGCTGATGAAAAGACATCAACAAGCAACTGGAGTGTAGCTATAAGTACATAAACATGTCCAAAGGGTTTTCGAATGAATGGTTGCAGGGAGACCAAACTATACAAAGACATGTATCATATGTTGCAACTGTAACCCCAGACAAATGGGCAAAAGAATCGAGCTATTTACTATGGACAGCATGAAATCCTGATCCAGATAGCTATGTTTTAAAAAACAGAGAGTTCTCCAGGTCGTTTTTAAAAACATTGCGAAATACTGAAAGAATACAAATATAATGCTTGAAAATTCGCATCCCTCGATTGATAAGAAGAAGCTCTTCAAGATTCCAGGAGATGGTTGATTGCTGTAACAAAACATCAGTTCACATCAGTTCGAATCAGATGACAAAAATTTTGCAACATGTCTTTAAACCTAGCTGAAAATAATAGTTTCACAGAGTTTCTTGAATTCCAAGCAATGGTGGAAGTTTCAGTTGTTTGCAACCCACGAAATCAACCCGACTGTGATCATTGATACAGATCCGCGGAATTACTTATGCAACGCCAGTGTCCAACTTGAATCGGGTGGTCAAAGGCAACAAACAGTCTGAAGTTGCACAGAATGCAGAAAAGCACTATGAAACAGAAATGCAGATCGCCAAGTAGGACTATCAGCTTAGCAATTATGGAAATAGATTGTACCTCGTAGGTCATGATAAGATGACAAGTCCGAGATAAACGGATCCGCAGAGAAATGCGAATGATATCATTCCCCTGCAAGGAGAGCAAGTGTCATGCAACAGTAGATTCCTAGAAAAATTAGCACATTTTGCATAGCTTGGAAAGCTAAGGAGTGCATCAATTATCATAAAACTAACCAAATAACGCCCCAACCAACTCCGGTACAAGGACAAGGGCACAGTTCAGCAAACTTTTCAGCGTCACTGGAGTTAACTCTTCGAGATATTAGATCGTCGTAAATATCTGCACAGCAATCAGTTCCATGATGTGGCACAAGAAGCTTTCATATTAGCATGTGGTATTTCGAGAAGTATAAATAGTTACAGAGGAAGGATAGACAGTACCATAAACGGAAAACAAACTGTTCATGACACCTGCAGTTGACAAAACACGTGGTGAGCTACGTCTTCGTTATTCAAACTAGCTCTTAAGTCATCCAATTAGATGGAGATGCTCAGATATGGACGTACCAATGAAGAGAATGACATAACGAAGGGCCTTCGCTTTTGTTTTTTCTTGCAACAGCCAAACAACAGCAAGGAAAATGATGAAACCTAACGAATTTTGGGAATGTCGTATGAGATTGGTTCCTGTTCATAATGCACAAGTATTAAAGAGACAAACATCACAAAAGCACTCACCAATACAAAGTCCTCGAAGCGTCCACTGGTTACAAACAACATTCAATAGCAAGTCAGATCAGAGAAGTCTAAGCTTGAGTGGTAGTTTGAAGAAGGAAAAGGAAATAAATCAGTCAAACGTCTAAACAGAAGTCCGAGGATATAGAGGCAAGCATCCTCCTTCACCGTCTTACATTTTTCGCAATGAAGAGCACAATTAACAAGGCAAGACCCAAACAGCCTGCCGCTATTCTCGCAGAAATGAGATTCGTTGATGCTAGGATCAAAGCCATCCCCCAAAATGATGAACCAAGATCTGGGATGAAAAGGGCAATACACTATGAACACCACTACCAAGTACCAACAGAAGTTTAGGAATGGACACTAATCTAACATGCAGAAATGCCTACAAAAGCCAGAAACTGCAGAACCATTGTTCAAGGAAACTTCAATGGGGTATCATTTTAAAGCAATGCCAAATTTTGTATCATTAATGTTCATCTATTGTACCAGTCAAAGTTCCAGCATAGCATGCATGATGCTCGGTATAGTTTGTATGTATATCAGGTGAATGCCTTCAGCTTCAGCCTTAATGCACACAAGAAAAAGATGGTCCAACTTCAATTTGCGGGAGAAAAAGATCTGAACACAGATGTAATACGTATATGTATCATGAAATTGATACAGAAAGTTAAGTTTGACATGTGCGCCAACGGTATATATTTATCATTTCCAAGATATCATTGTCTAGCTAGATTCAACTCTACGTAAATCAGTGTGGCACACAGAACGTGAAAGGATACAATGTGAGAAAGAAAGAGAAATACATCCTGCAGGCAAGATCAACCAGTATGCTCCACCACGTGTTTGTGTGACCCCGCCTTCGTTTGCATGAACCTGAATCCCCTCAACCTGATGCCACAGTGGACGAAAAGCAAACAAATATAAGAATTCCAGAAAAAGGCTTGAAAACACAATCAACAGAGATGCACAAAGTTCCATGAGTTTGTTTTCTTGTCGCATAGCAGTGGTACATTTCAAGTGTAAGCCTACATCAATTCAGATGCTTTATGCATGCTAGGTAAAGTAGAAAGCATAGAGCTTCTGTAGTTAATCAAGCAACCAGATACAATTATGATACACACAAAAAAAAAAGGAGACATGAAGATTTCATATTGGAACCACTCCGCTGACGATCCGATTACGGAGCACTCCCCTGACATGGAAACCAAAACGTGAGAAGTGCCTCCAATGAGGAAGCACGAGAATTGTTGAGTTCAGATCATATTGGAAGAACAAACTGATGAATCAGCAAGGACATGAAGATTTCATGTAAAATAAAGGGCATATTAGTTAGATCATTCCCTTGGTTCTTAACCTAATTTGATTATTTAGTCTCATAAATAGTGTTTACAAACAAACAATTATTTGCTTTAAGCAGCTCAGAGAGATAGTATCAGTAACATAGATATTGTCGAAATCCGGATTTTCTTACCTTACCACAAGTAAGTATACAAGCAATGGCATGGCTTGCTTCGTGTAAGAATACTGTTATGAGCTTAAAAGGTGTCAACAACACTGTCCTCCAAAGCTGAATTGCATTAAGACAACAATTCAAAGTCAACCAACAAATGATAAATCGACAAGACAATGCATCCAGAGCTTATTATGAGCATAAGCTGTAAAACCTCATCTTATATTCAATGACAATATGAAGTACATAAAATAACAACAATGTTCTATTTCCCTAACCGAATGAGTAGAAACAATTTCCGTAATTTACAAACAGTTTCCTACTAACTACACTTACTAATATGCATCAACCAACGACTCCGACAAGATAAAGTATGTAAAGCTTATCATTGCCATATACTGTAAACCCATCATCTCATATTCAAAGTCGATATGGAGTACATAAACAACAACACTATTCTACCTCATAATTCTATAAAATCTACACTAATGCACAAGGCAGCATAGTCAGGAAATTATTCTCCCAAAGCAGTTCAATACACAAGCAGTGGCGTTCGAGTCAAACTCAATTCAATATCACGTAGCCCAGACTCCTAACCCGAAGAGTCGAAATTTTTCATATTTTATGAACAATGTCCAAGCGACTACACTCATCAGAATGCAGCATCATTGTACTCGCCCTCATCCTCTAATAAATGTTCATTGTCAGCAGCCCTCGCAGAGTACTAACAACCGCAAACTTAACGCTTCCCAACCAAACAGAAATCACCAAATCAAATTAAATCCAGTCACTCCTAAGTTCACCAGATTCTTTTAACAGCCATCCTAACCCTTTTTTTGGGTGAGATATCTGTTTTCACGGTACAAGTGGACCCTATTTTGGAGCGCTCTTCTAACGAGTCTTTTACATTTGTAAAACTTATTCCGAAACCTTTTAAGTCACCCGGACCAACTCCTAGTGGTCATCCTAACCCTTTTTTAACAACACTTGGCCATGAAATGAATCGAGCCCAGAAATGCTCATCGACCCACACTAAAAGGGGACGAGAGAGATCCAAAAAAGAATCAAACTTTACCATCAGAACCTAATAAACAACGAGGGTCAGAAGTTCCCATAAGAGAAAAACACCAAACTTGCAACCCCAACCAAAAAGCAACAGAATCTGGAAAGAACCCAGATGGAGAAAAGGCAAGTATTGACCAAGGTTGACTTGAATTATTCAACTAGTATTTAATTAGAACCATTTAATCTGGAAAAAAAAGACAAGGGAAGTGGAGTGGAGTTGCATACGGCGAGGATAACAACGGAGAAGATGGCAATGGTGGCCAAGAACACCTTCTGGTCCTTGTCGCAACAGTGCTTCAGCTCCCAGTTTGGCATCTCTCTCTCTCTCTCTGAGTTGGAAAAGTCTCTCTATTTCGACCAATGGAAATTGGGAAAGACACAGGGAGAGAGATCGGAGCAGTAATCCCCGTGTAGTTTAGCTGTTTCCAATTGAATGGGGTCTTTTAGTGTTCGAATGTCGTATAGACCATAAACACCTTTCAGAAAAAGTATATAAACTTCCACCATAAAGGAAAAAGTATATAAACCATAGTTTTAAAATACGGGTTTTGGTACGGGAAGAATTTTGTCTATTTTTTGGTTTGTCCGGTCGGACTTTCAGTCGGATTGGACAGTTTTTATTAATTTTTTAACTATTATTCGAATAATATATAGACTAAATAGTCAAAATATAGGTTTCAAAATTCACATTTTAGAAATATCAACCAATTTATAAGATATAAAGTTCATTTTCCTTTGTTGATTTAGAGAAATTGAGCATATGATACGACTTTTTTGTTTTAAATTTTGCTAATTTGGATAAAATTTAGTCAGACCGGGTGGTCCGAGTCAAAAATCAGTACGAATTACCCGGTCCGACCGGAGGCCGTTTTACCCCTAAAAGCGGGCCGCTCTTTTCAGGGAATCGCAGTCCGACTGCGTTTTTTAAAACTATGATATAAATGGCAATGGTTGGATTACTAATAGGGTGGAGAGTAACATTTGGAATTGGAGTGCATTGTGGAGCGGTGGATGGAAGGGAGACATGCATATGGCAAATCTGATGGTTGTGATTCATTAGGATGGGATACAGGGCCATTTTCAACTTTTCATTTGACACGCGATTTACAATGGTACAGCTGACAAATAACAATGATATAACTTACGAATAATAATTGTATGATATGCGACTAATAATAGTACAATATGCGACTAATAATATTACAACACACAACTAATAATAGTACAATATATTTTAAATACAAAATTCTAAAAATGACTCTATGTAATCTCTAATATTACAAATTTATTAGGGAAAAGTCCACTTAAGTACCCTGTGGTATCACTGATTCTCACTTGAGTACCCTGTGGTTTAAAATCGATAGAACCGGTCTAACTTATTCCAATTTTTATCACTTAGGTCCACCCAGATCCGGTTCGGGATTTTTTTGCAAAACGCGTCGTTTTGACGCTGACGTGGCGGTAGATAAATTACAAAATAGTACCTAATTTGTTTATATTATTTCGACTCATCCTCTTCTCCATCTTCAACCTCTAGCTTCTCCATCTCAAAACACAATAGCCAAAATCAAAAACCACTGCCACAGATCTAAGAGGCAAGCTTTCGAGCTCTTCTCCAACGAGCCCACTACCACTGAGGACCTTCGAGCTCTTCACCGATAATTCCACCGCCGCCGAGGACATTCCAGCTCTTCTCCGACGAGCCCGCCACCGTCGAGGACCTTACAGCTCTTCTCCGACTAGCCCACAGCCACCGAGGACCTTCGAGCTCTTCACCAATGAGCCCGCCATTGTCGAGGACCTTCGAGCTCTTCTCCGATGAGCCCGCCACCACCGAGGACCTTCGAGCTCTTCACCAACGAGCCCGCCGCCGTCGAGGACCTTCCAGCTCTTCTCCGACGAGCCCGTAGCAGCCGAGGACTTTCGATGCGGGCGGTGAGCGTCTTCGCAAAGAATTTTCTGTTCCTGATGGCTTTAGCGGGGCTGTTCTAGCTTGTCCGGAAGGTCGTCGTTGACTCCACGGGGTACGGTGGGGCGGGGGACGGGGACGAGGCAAGTGGGGTCCATGCAGGGATGTCAAATTTGGAGGGGCGGATAGCAGAGGTGGAGAAGGTGGCGAAGACCGCGGCGAGGTCTGTGGCGGAGTTGAAGGCCGGTGGTGGGAATTGGTTGTCGAGGGAGGAGTTTGAGAGGTTTTATGAGGAGTTGAAGAAAGGGAAGGAGTTGAAGAGAGAGAGAGAGCGAGAGAGAGAAGAGGAGGAGGAGGGGAGAGAGAGGAAGAACGAGAGGAGGAGATTTGAGGGGACTTTTCCTTATAAATTATAAATCAATCAGGTACTATTTTGTAATTTATCCACCTCCACGTAAGCGTCAAAACGACGCGTTTTGCAAAAAAATCCCGAACCGGACCTGGGTGGACCTAAGTGATAAAAATTAGAATAAGTTGGACTGGTTCTATCGATTTTAAACCACAGGGTACTCAAGTGAGAATCGGTGATACCACAGGGTACTTAAGTGGACTTTTCCCAATTTATTATTGCGCACGGTTCGGTCCATATTATCCGTAGCTTGCTGTTATGACCCAACACGACTCAATCTGGGCCAAAACCGGAAACGGCCAATTGCATGTGCAATAGATTTTCAAACGACCCTTGTGTTTTTTCTCCCTTTCTAGTCCCTTTGTCTTCTTTGGAACTTTTCTTTTATTAATTACTTTCCCATGTTTTTATCAATATTAGGGAAGTGATCCGGATACATTTCCGTTTTATGGTTCACTCCATCCAACCAATTTCATCAGAGATTTTTCTATAAAAAATATTTATTAAATAATTATATTTAGTATTAAAATTTAAAACAATTCTAATAAAGTTTATCACATCAAAATAATAATGTATCACTTTTAATTTAAAAAAATTCATTTTTTTTCAAAAACGGGTAAATTTAAACTATGGTCAAGTGAAAATTAGCTTCCATCAAAATAACCAAGGAGTAGCACTCTTTGTTCTTTTCTTGAAGTGTGTACTAAGTGGAAGTGTGGAACTCGAAAGTCGAGGGTATTATTTTCTTTAACAATTTTGTTCGTACCATGAATTTAAGGCAAATCAATGAGTTGTTCTAACAAATTAAAATTTTAGTTCGGCAGTCGAAATCATTAAAATTAAAATATCTTAAATTTGACTCTAATTTGGTTGAGGATAAAATATTCAACCTATGGAATCCAACTAAGCTATTCAACTTTGACATTATTAAACAAATAGTTTGCTACTCTAGAGCTATTTTTATTCTATCTAACTCGAATTAAATTTATTAGAATATTTGAAAAATATCCGTATCAAAATAACCATAGGCGGACTTTCGATTTATTTACCAACTTCTCCTTTTTTAATGATTTTTTTTCTTCTTATTCTATTGCATATTAACAGAAAGCGGGAAATTAGATGCACATGGCTATAAAAACTTATTTACTGGAGTTGACGTATTCTGGGGAGGAGGTTGATGTTAAATTGTTGATGAAAAATTGGATGGAAAATGATTACATTACGTCAGACTTGAGAACTCATAAGTATTTGTTACTAAAAATAATGGGTTCAATCTACTGTTTACACTACGTCATGATACCCAAAACAGGTATAAGCAAACTACGTTTAGTACACTTTACAGTTTGTCTTCTCAAAAAACAATTTATGGTGTTGGAATTTCGGATGGAAAGTCCGAATTAGAGAGGTACATTAATGATGATAGAGAAATACTGTATACTAATACCAAGTTTGACATCCTTAATTATTGGAAAATTAATTTGTTTCAACTTCTTATCCTTGGACAAATGGCAAGAGACATTTTGGCCATGCCTATCTCAACGGTTGCATCTAGGTCTGCATTTAGCACAAGTAAGTAGCTTAACACTTAATTTATATGCCTATTGTTGCTAGTTATTATAGCTTGTTTATTTGTGAAATAATATATATGTCATATTATTTGTTTATAGGTGGACGAGTGTTGGATGCTTTTAAGAGTTCTTCGGGTCCAACTAGTATGGAGGCATTGTTATGTGTCCAAGATTGGCTCAAAAATTCTTATTTTGATGTTGAGAATATTTAAGAAGTTATCGCTCAAAGTAAAATAGATGAGGATAAGAAGTCTTATGGGTTTATATCTTCAAAATATAATGGTTTAACTTCTAATAGTTTTGTTTTGTATTTATTTCAGAGTTGTCCAAACTCTCATTGAACTTGGGTCCAAGTCTGACGATTACTTCCACTTCCTCCAACAACCTCGATGAACTCAAATTGACATATTGTTCAAACTTCAATTTATATTTATTGGAACTCAGGTCTAAGTCTATCTCTTGGTGATGTTACCGTTTGTGTTATTTTTAGACTCTCATGGTGGTTATGCATGCTAGCGAAAGTGTGAAACTTCCTTTTTGTTAGGAAAAAGTGCGAAACTCTGTGGAACAATCTATAATGCATAATACTTTTATTATTATTTTTGAAAATTTTGGTATTTTCAGGATAATACCGAAATTTTAATTTGGTATTCGGTTCAGTAAATACCGAATGCACAACTTTATTTATTATCTATCAAAGTAAAATTTATAAGATAGTACATACTTTCTAAACTTCAGTAAAATCATGCTATGTTTTGTGCCGTTGGGTCAAATAATTCAAATGTTTATTGGCATAGTGTCAAATATTGTTGGGAGATTTTTTATATATAAGCTCTCATATATAGAGGTGAGCAGTCCTAGGCCATATTTTAAGAATGGTTCATCCAATTAAGTATTTTAAATTCATAGCACTTGAACACAAGATATTCTTAAGTTAATTTACAACATTCACAGAGAAATTTTTATTTATATTATTGGAAGAATTTTGTCACCATATAAATATTTTAATTCAAACTTGCATTAATAAATATATTTAGGGGTGACTATGAATTGAATTCGATTCAAATTCAATTCGAGTCGATTTGTCAAAATTTTAATTCGAGTTCGAACCGGCTCAAACAAATCTCGATTTGAATTCTTCCTTCAACGAATCAAATTCGGATCCATATATCTCAATTTTGTCAATTCACAAATTATTCGGTGAATAGAATTTTCGATTTGATTCGTCAATAATTCGTCAAATTATATATAAAAAATATGACTAAATTTCAAAAGATGGGGGAAAATTGCAAATTCAAAACTCCATTTAGTCTCGTTTGTCCTCATCACATTCCCTTGGGTTCCGCTAACACATCGGTACCCTCTCCTCTCTTTTTCAGAGCTAAGTATACATATGCTACTTAATTTGTTACATTAAGTGCAATCACAATCTTTCATTTATTTTTTACCAAATTTTTTAGAAATTTAAAAATTTCAAACTAAATTCAAAAAATTCAGAAAACTCAAAACACTTTAATTCAAATAAATAAATAATTTGAATTTGACAATTTATGATTCCAATTTGAATTTGTCCTTGAACGAATTGAATACGAATCATAGTTTTGATTATTCAATTTTGACAAATTACTCAAATTCGAATTAGATTCGATTCGTAGTCCCATAAGTATACTTATATCTTGACAATGTGAACCTCGGTAATGTTGCGATAAATTGTGGTAGAACGTCGAAAATGATCTTTAGAACGTGTCCGGAGTGGTCGTCCCAAGAGCGATTCGAACGAATAGGTAAAGATGGAAGAAATATGGGGAAAGAAAAGAGAAGAAGTAGATTAGATTTGGTAGAAAATAATAGAATTGGTGGAAAAGCAAGAACTTTATTGAAAATATGGGGGAGATGGGGAAGGGAAAAACATAAAAATAAGAGCTAAGAAGCTAGGCTGATAATTGATGTGTTATTTTGTGTCTCTTTCTCCAATACCCCAGATCTCATTATATAGAAAAAGCTAGCCTCAGCACAATACAAAAATCCTAGACAGTGTTCATTATAGGAAAATTCAACAAAGCGCCTACCTAATAAGGAAAATATAAATTGCCGAAATTTGTAACCCAATTTTTGCCCCTTTCTGTGCCGAATTTGGAAAGTCATAAACTACAAAGTTGTAGATCTTTGTCTTCTCTTTCTATGACTTTTGGAATCACGTCAATCCGATACTTGAACCGAAAGCTAATGGCCTTTTTACCAAAATAGGTTCGACAAATTCGCGAATTAATTTTTTGCTCCAACGGGTAAAGAAGGGGTACCATGTCTTTGAAAATCTGTTGAATCGTGTTGATGGTTCTGACCGGGCTAATTCTAGTGTTGGTCCCTTTGATCCGGATATATGGGCGACGATCTACAAGCTTAAAGTGCACCCTGAGATTAAGAATTTCATTTGGAGGGCTGCCAAGAATAGCCTCTCTGCTGTGAGTGGCTTATTCAAGAGGCATCTCTTTTCCTCTTCTACTTGTAATATTTGTAATGATGATTGCAAGTATGTATGTCATATGTTGTTTGATTGTCAACATGCTAAGGCCTCATAGTTTGCCTGTAAGTTTGGTCATGATTTACATCAGCATTCATTTGCTTCTTTTGGTCAATGGTTAGCCGATTTGTTTAAACTGCTTGACAACCAGGGGACTTCTCATCTTGTTCCTTTAGCGATGTATCTTTGTTGGCCAATTTGGAATGCGAGAAATAAATTTTTCTTTGAGGGTGTTGTTCATGATCCTATTGCTAATGCTTCTTTGGCTATTAATGCTTACATGGAATTTGTGCAGGTCAACGATGCTCCTGTGATCGTGGATGCTGCACTTTTGGTTCGAGATGCTTCGTGGTCTGTTCCTGGAGTGGATGAAACGAAGTTCAATTGTGATGCGTCTTGAATGGAGTCTTCCTCCCTCTCTAGTACTATTACAATTGCTAGAAACTATTTTGGTCTCATCATTGGAGGCAAAGCTGCCCTGACTGCTGTTGCCTCCCCTTTAGAACCGGAGCTCAAGGCCATCAAGTTGGTGATATGCGAGATCACCAACTGTTTTGTTGCAGTGAGCACCATCATTGAGACTGATTGTCTCATTGCTTTTAATTTGCTTCAGGACCCCAACCCGTATGTGGATTGTCATTTAGAAAATCTTGTTCATGAACTTAAACGTGATTTGCAAGCTCTCCCTTTTTGTACTTTGAGCTTCACCTCTCGTTCAAACAATCGTGTGGCAGATTGTTTGAGTAAGATGTGCAGGCTTACTATCCTTCTTGACAATTGGGTGGCATGTCATCCACCAGGAATTGGAAACTTGTTATACTCTTATTACCCCCTTAAGTTAATGAGACTGGATTAAGTAGGGACTAAATAAAACTTATCCTCAGGTGGGGATTACACATGCAAGGATTTTTTCTGAAATGGGCAAAAAATATACATATTTTCCCTAAATAGGTAAAAAGTTATACATATTCTCTAAATAGGTTGAAAGATTATTTAATATTAAAACATTTTGAAGGAGGCGCCCTAATGTTTTTTGCCCATTTCAGAAAAAATTCCACACATGCAAACCAATATCACTTCATAAACAAACAAGTATTACTATATATGCAAACCAATATCACTACACATACAAACCGATATCCCTTTAGTCCCATGGGCGGGGATTAGCTTAGTTCCCACCAAATCCGCTCCCAGACAGATATTCCCATTGTCTTTTTTTAGAGAAACAAAGTACCATATTTGGTGGGGACTAGGCTAGTTCCCACCCACGGGGACTAGGCTAGTTCCCACCCACGGGGACTAAAACAAACCAATATTACGGCCACATGTAAACTAATATCACTACACATGCAAATCGATATCACTTCAAATACAAAAAAAACTATTTCACATGCAAACCAACCAATATCACACAAATATCACTACACGTGTAAATCAATATCACTTCACATGCAAATTATTATCACATGATAGATGATTGACTATCAGATTTAAATATATTTTTTTTACAATCGAATCTGACGACCCAAAATTTAGTTCATACCTAAAAATAAATTTTCCTTTGTCACAACTCAATTTGGTCTCTTCAAAAATTGAAAAGGCCACGCTCCTCCTCTTATCATATCATAGGCACAGAAAAAGCGTAAACTGCTTCGGAAGTGTTCTTCGTTCTGACATACAGAGGCGAGCTTTTGCTATGACACAAGCGTACACACAACGAAATCTGACAGAGACCCATAAGTTATTCATTTTCGTCCGTTTGTGGTTTCCTTGTCGTTTACGTTAGAATTTCTTATCAACTCAAATAATTTAAACTTATGGGTAGGTAGAATTTTTATACTTATATCTATATATATCCACATCAATTGCAATTAAAGTTTTGGAAAAAAAACGGTTACATGTCAACGATTCAATATCAAGTAAAATATTTGGAAAATATGTACTTTGCTAATATTGCTAATATTGCTAATATGTGGTATTACCGATTTCGTTTGGGAAATTTGTGATTTGAGACACATTAAATAGATCCAACTTTCTCAAAATTTTATCACTTAATGTACCCGGGTGCCCAGACACCTGTCTTGACATGCCAACTGAATTCGACAAAAAACGATGTCGTTTCGTTGTTTACTTGGCGAGCCAATTGGATAAGTCGACAATGAATTGATAAATGAACTAAACAGTATGGTTTTTAAATACACAGTTCGACCGGTGATCGGACTGGTCAGATTGTGATTCGGTCAGAAGACTGTATCGAGTTTGGCCAAAAAATCACCAACCTTACCAATTGCCCAAAAAAAGGTCGGACCTAGCAGTTTGACCAAAATTTTGACCCCGTATTTTCTGGTTCGTAAGGTTGAACCAAAGAATCAGAGTTGGTCATATATTTTGACCAAGAAAAAAGACCAAAAAATCAACCAAACCCTAATAAAAAGAGAAAAAATTATGTTTGGTCGGATATTTTATTTTTTTTAAGGATATTTTCGTAAGGTTGAACCAAAAAATTAGAATTGGTCGGATATTTTGGCTGGGGTAGTAAGGTAGGGGTAATTAAAATTTTAATAAAAATATACTTTTTAATATAAAAAAAATATCGGTCAGACTAACAATCCAACCGGTCTAACTAGTTGACCTGGGATTCGGCCCAAAATTTGGGTCGACCTCCGGGTCGTATTTGAAACCCTTGAAACAGTAAATAGTCCCATTTTTTATAATAACTGTTCAAAAACTTTATATTGTACTATATAAACCCTTCTCTCCGAGAACAAAAGCTCCCGACAACAAATCCCTAAAGCACCGTAGCAGTCGTTCCCCAAGCACTTGTGTTGACTAATAAGTCTCGAGTTTGAGTCTTGAGAACGTATCAATGTTAATTATTTATTAAAATCGTCCCCCAGCACGGCAGCACCAGTGTTAACTAATAAGCACCTTGGTTTGCCAATCAGTGTGCATATGTCGAGATGCGTAGGGTGGCAGTCGATTCTTCAGCTTTTTGACAGGCGATTTGCTGGTTGGAAGGGGAGCCTCATGTCGTTAGGAGGTAGAACTACCATCATTAGATTGGTTCTTGAAAGTTTGCCAACTTACTTCTTTTCTCTCTACAAAGTTCCGGCTGGTGTTCGAAAGGCCTTGGTGTCTAAAATGTGCAGGTTCTTTTGGTCGGGTGGCATTGAACAGCGCAAGCTGTGCTGGATTTCTTGGGACAACATTTCCTTGCCGGTTGAAAATGGGGGGCTTGGCATCTTAAGGCTTGATTACAAGAATGAGGCACTTCTTTCAAAATGGATCTTCCGCTATTTCTCGAATCAAGATATGCTCTGGGCAAAGATCATTAAAGGGATCCATGGTTTTAGAAGTAGCCCAACCTGCCTTTTTCCATTTCCAAAATTCCTTTCGATGCCCGCAAAACTGGAGTTTGGGAGTCCATTATCAAGCTTTTCTCTCAGTAGTGACCTGATCCCTGGCATCTTAAGGAGTGGATGCTTAATGCAGATCCGAAATGGAAGGGATACGAGGTTCTAGGAAGATATCTGGGCGTGTGACCAAGCCTTAAAAGACAGGTTCCCTATCCTATACTCAGTGTCCACGCAGAAAGGTGCCTTGGTTGCTAACTGTGGTTCCTTTGAGCTTAACACTTGGTCTTGGAACTTATGCTGGAGGCAACATCTCCGTGATTGGGAACTTCCTAGCCTCGACGATCTCAACCAGACCGTTCATTTGTTTCCTCCTCGGGATGTCGGACGTGACTCCCTTAGATGGGTTTTCGATAGCACCGGAATTTTCACTGTCGAAAGCCTTTATCTGCAGGCTTTCGCTGGTTTTAGATTCATCTCGCCTGAGGTCATGTGCAATGAGCGTATTAATCTGATCCCATACAAGGTCTCTTATTTTCTTTGGCAGGCTCTGCAGGACAGGATCTGCAGGACAGGATCACGGCTAAGACAAACTTGCTATGATTGGGGTTGATCTATGAGCAGGTCGCGGGCTGTGTTTTCTGCGGGACTTCTTCTCCCGATCCACCTCCTCTCGAAATCGCATGTCACCTCTTTGTGGGCTGCCCTTTGGCGGGCCGGGTCTGGAACTATTTCAACAGAGTGGCATGTATTTCTTAGTTTTCGGTGACAGCTTGGGTGGGCTCCTTGAAATGTGGATGGGCCTTGTGAAAAACGATAATGCTAACCGGAAGATTTGGTATTCTATTTTTGCGTCCATCATTTGGTGCATTTGGCTTCTCAGAAACCAGGTGATTTTCCAAGGAACCTTCCCCGACTTGAGCGCTCTTATAGCGGGCATTCTTAGGAACGCTATGGAATGGCAAAACTGGGCAGGTTCTAGAGACATCTTCTGCAGGCAAGACCTTCTCATGGTGCTTCAGAACATTATGGCGTAGGCTTCTGTGGTCCTGGCGGGCTTTGGCCTTTTTTGGGAGGCATAGAAGATTTTGCCCTGCAATTACTTTTGGTCAATTGCAAGGCAAATCTGTCCTGTTGTCTTTGTTTCAGTCATGGTTGACTTCTTTCCCGTCACCCTCAGTGACGGGTTGTACAGAGTTCATTTTCGGGGTGTTCTCTCCGTCTTTTGTGTGAGGGTTTTTACTCTGTGCATACCTGTACATAACTCCATGATTAATATAATTCTACCTCTTAAAAAAAAGTCTCGAATTTGAGTTTCGAAAACATACCAATATTAACTATTTATTGAAAGAATTTTGTGTTCTTTTAAAAGTCACATCATGCTCGAAACTAAATTAGTCACGCCAGAATATCTCCCTCCATTACCCCACTTTCCTGCAACAACAAACAGAACCAAACAGAGAACCACCCCCACCTCCATAACCACACTTGTACAATACATTGTCCCCGTGATCATCATCACCACTTCACTAGCTCTCATCTACTCTCCTCCCTTCACTTATTTCCTTCTCATCTCTCAATTGTAATGGAAGAACAAGAAGATTCGAATCTACACTGCGAATCCTTTGCGTGACGACGTCTGGCTACTTGCAAATCCAACTTACAGTCTATGTACAGATAACAAAGACAAAAATTCTCACTCTTTTCTCAACTTGTTCTTTACCCACTGTCCAAAATCTTGTCCTCCTCCGGACCAACCGGCATTGTCAAGTCGCCTCGCTCATCATTTCACTCTCTCTCTCTTTCTCCATTTTCTTTCTCGAAGTATATTCCTTTCGTTTTTTCGTCACCAGGGCTACTTCCATTCCGCTGTTTGGGAAATGGGTCCGTGAGTTTAACCCTCAAGGTGGCTCCTTTTTCCATTGGCTTGTCATTTCTCTCGAGGGTTTTACTTCTAGTGTGTTGGAGTGGAGGGAGGAAGGATGAGCGAGGCGCAAACGGCGTCGTCCGTCTCGTCCTTGGCGATAATTGAGAGGAGGGAAATTACTGCTCATAGGCCAGGTGGATGTGTTGGTATTTTCTTCCAGCTCTTTGATTGGAACCCAAGGCTTGCCAAGAAGAAGCTCCTTCCTCCAGGTTCACAACTTTCTGTCTCTGCCAAGCTTAAAGATGGAGAATTGGTGATACCCAGTTGGCTGGATGGTGCAATTTTGGTGTTTTTCTTGTTAAAGTTTTGATCTTTCTTTTGTAGCTCGTTCGAAGCAAGCTTCTAAGAGGTTTGGAGGAGATGACAAGATGCCTAAGACCAAGCTGCATTTGGTACTTCCCTTTCCTCTTATTTTATGATTTGGACATTTGTGCTTAGGAATGATTTCAAGTGAATGGCTTTAAGAATATGTTTTGGTGAAGCTGGGATCCTTGTGCATTGGTTGTAGATTGCTGATGAGAACAGCAGGGGATTCCCGGGCGTTGTAAGAAATGGCAGTCGTGGCCTTGATGCTGGAGAGCTGAAGCACGAAATGAAGGCGGTTGGTTTGGTTGCCAGGCTAATGGGCCTCGAGTCTTTGCCTGCTTCAGTGAGTCGAGACGATAAGCCAAAAATTGGTTCAGATTTCGCTAACAACCAAGGTAGAGAGGATAGATTTGGTGGCTGCTATGAAGGGTCTATTAGGGAGGAATTGAATGTGGTGAAGGGAGGTAGAAAAGGTGAGTCTAGGCCTCAAAAGCTTCAAAAGACTGGGCAATTTGATAGGCAGATTGTGAACAGGCTCGGAGCTGAGGCTTTGCAGATTAAAGGTGTCCTGTCCAGGTCCAGAAAGCATCATCATCCGAAGCTTGCTTCGCCTAAAAGTCCGAGGCTCTCATCAGTCCGGAATGCTTCTAGAACGTCTAGGTTGATTGATGCTGCGACGAGGATCTTGGAACCCGGCCTGCAAGCTACAAATAGAGCTAAATGTGCTATTACATATTCCACCAGTGCTAGTTATGCTTCCAGTCAAGATGTTTACTCAGAGAACTTTGGAAATGGCATTATGTTGACGGATTTGGGGAAACAAAAACGACAAGAACAACCTAACAGTTCGAACTTTGAAGGGGGGATATGCATATCTCAAATGGGGAAGTCTTCTTGCAAAAATTGTGGTATTTTAGTTGATGTAGCAGATACTGGAGTGCTCAAGTCTTCTTGTACAGTTTTGTCTGATTTACTATCTGTCGATGATATGATTAGGCCAAGGCGGCCGGCAGCCTCTTTTCGGCAAGAAAGACAGGTAGTTAATCAGAGGGACCATGACCATGTAGCTTCTTCTCTCAATGACCACGAAATCTGGCGATCCTGTGTCCATGAAGTTTCAGGTAGAAAATCTCCTGCTCCAGAGGACCATGCACAATGGCATTGGCAATCGAGAAGTGAACCATGGCAGTCACGGACAGCAGATACATCCTGCTTCGGCTATCAGGAAAGGATCCAATCACAGAATGGGAGATCAGCCAGTAACGATGCAGTACTTTCTTGGAAAAGAATAGCTACTTTGCAAACCAGAAGAGGTTCTGGTGCCGAAAATGTTCAGAATAGGACCAAAGACTTTGTTGCTTTAAACAGAAGTTTGAGCGGTCAAAGCCGCTCGAGGGTGCTTAGTAGAACAGATGATTCTGCCCCTGCAATGGAGAAAAAGGCTCCAGTGCGCAAAAAGAGGACAACAAGACTTAATTCTCAAGTTGAAACTGAAAGCAAGGGAGTGGTTAACCTGACAACCGTAGGAAGACGAAGAAATCCAAAGAGAGATCTTGCAAATGAAAAGGATCTGGCCCGGAATTATTACCTCTTCGAACGGCCTAACCTCAAAACAATTCCACGTGCTCCAGGGGCGAGCAATAGACCTAACGACAATCAGGCAGGTGATGCAGTAGCATTTAGGTTCAGTTCCCAATTGAATAACAGAAAACTCAATAATACAGGTCCTCAGTGGACAGATCAAATTGATGAGAACTCCCACCAAAGCCAGCAAGCAATGGATGAGAAAGAAAGATGGCATGGCAACCTGACATTCGACACAAACTTTCCATTGAAAGGAGCTGCGCTAGGTGAACTTCTGGAACAGAAACTTCAAGAATTGGCCTCTGAAGAGTATGAACAGAGTATAAAAGGTGCTTTGCACAAGAGGTCTACTGCAGCAATTCTCCAAGAACAGAAGGCTGGTGTCAAGGCAGGCAATGATTTTCTCAACCACATTACTGAAGACCTCCAGAAAGTTAATCTAGCTTGTGGGGGATTAATCTCATACAAGCTCACACAAGCAAAGGAGGTCATCATGAATGCCGAACTTGTATTCGAGAATCCCGCTCTGCCAGAATCAGATTCAACTATAAGTTCTCTTTTGCGTTCCTGTCTTCTTGAAGAACTGAATACTGTTGCAGCTTCAATGTCGACAAACATCCGCTGCCTTGGTTACAAGGAGAGCAAAGAGAGTACTTTGTTGAGAAGGTTCATTTTTGATTGCCTGGAAGAGTTCCTTGATTTAAAATACGGTTCTGGATTCAAACTATGGAGACGAGTACCGTTACACATGAACGCAACAGTGCTGATCCAGGAGGTAGCGGAGGAGGTCCAAAGGTGGGCAAAATTTTCTGGAATGATTCCAGATGAGATCATTGAATGGGAGATGAGTCATTCATTAGGCAAATGGACAGATTTTGAAGTCGAAGCGTTTGAAAATGTTGCAGAAATTGGCAAGGATATACTTCAAATTTTGGTTCAGGAAGTTGTTATAGACCTCTGGGAGTGCAGGATGGCTCCCTTTTGAAGTCTGTTCTGCCATAAACCTTGTACTTTCTATTCTCTGATCGATGTAAAGTGGCTAATGCTTGTAGATTCTCCAACTGACATGAAGACACTGCTAATTACTCTTTTTGTGCAGGATGGTAGGCGGTATTTGTTCTGGAGGCTTATATTAGGACTAGTCTATATTTTAGTTCTGGAGACACTGCTAAATTTGGTCCAAGTATGAAAAAAAATCTTTGCTATTGAGAGACACCTTTAAAATAGAACCCGACAATATTTATTAATCAATTACTACATCCAAATCTGTGGAACCCATCAAGTACCTTCAATCAAAGCCAATCTCAGCAATCAAAGATTACTAATGACAGTCATGGCAAACCAATTCCAACTAAGGAAACAATACAAATCAATTACTACATCCAAATCTGTGGAACCCATCAAGTACCTTCAATCAAAGCCAATCTCAGCAATCAAAGATTACTAATGACAGTCATGGCAAACCAATTCCAACTAAGGAAACAATACAACAGAATCAAAGAACTGAAAAAAAAAAGAGAATCCTCTCAACCCCAGATATCCATGACCAAAATACACAAGAAAGCAATCAGTAAGAACAGAAAATCAAAAAACAAATCAAAACAGCCTATACCCAAGTACTGCCTTCCCATTCCCAACCCTTCCTCTACCACCACCACCACCACCCTTGATTCCCCTATTCTCCCCATTTATAGCACTAGAAGTAGCCAATCCCAACCCTCTCAACTCATCCAAATTTGCATAACTCTTCCTTGCCATTAACCCACCTCCACCACCACCAACATTCCCAAACCTCCCCTTCTTCTCCCCAATAGAATTAGCAGACTTGCTCCCCCTGGAGCCTGACAGCGCCCCGCTCGCATTAGACCAGTACTTGGACCCGGAACCAGGAAGAGGAGGAGGAGGGGTCGAAGCCGACTCCTGCGTAGGCGGAGGCTTCCTGTTCTCTTTCCTCAATGTAGCAGAGAAGTCAGGGACAGACTGAGCCACCACACCACCAAAATGCCCTCCTTTTCTGGAACCCAGATGGGAAGTTTGAAACTTTACTTGTTTCCTTGGCGGGGATGGCCTAAAGTCGCAATCTTTATCAGCATTATGGCTCTTTAGCCTCATCTTCGACTCCCTTAGCGCTGCGTATTCTCCGTACCTGGGGCCTCTTTCCAGCGCGTAGAAGGTGTCCGAGGTGGTGGTGAGCCTCAGTGGGATCGGTTGGTCGGATTGTGAGGTGTATTGGGAGAGGATTAGGGAGATCGGGTCTAGACCGTGGAAGACAGGCTGGAGGATTGTTGTCTCCTCCATTGTTTCTGTCTCTGTGTTTAGTTGTTGCTGCCCTGTGGAAGAGATGAGAGGTTGTCTTTGGTGTGGTTTTTCTTCACTTTCTTTGTTTCCTCTTAAAAGAATTTGATTTTTCCAACGGTCTGATTAAAAGGTGGAGAGAGAGAGGGGAGAGAGGAATAGTGGGCGGACATTTGTAAATTTTTTCTGGGTTTGAGTATTAAATTAACTATGCTTGTTGTCTTTAACGTTAATGTTTGGTGGGTCCATTTCCTAAAAGCACGAAGAAAGTGATTAGGGATCTCCTTGGGATTCGTTATTTTGCGCTTGATTTGGGTTGTTAGATCCTTGATGATGGATGTTCCTCAAAAAAAAAATTCTTGATTATGGTGTTGACTAACAACCGCATACATTAAAAGCGTTATTTTAGTTTAATCAATAAATCTCAATTTTAAATACTTGAAAACTATATGACACGAAAATAATTCACATCTATGATCAAATTGAGAAAAATCGTGGCTGAAGTTGTTCTTTTTATGTTAAAGTTGTCGAAGTTGTGCTTCGCTGCTTGCCGTGTATTCGATTCATAGTTGTTCATGTAGATGCATCATGATAATTGTTAAAAAAATAAATGTTAAGATCTTATTATCAAGAAGAAGAAAAATATTAGGGTAATTTAATGCCACTATTTCAATCTGCCGGCCTTTCAGTTATTCTAGAGGAGGAAATGGCTCATCTATTTTTGTTTCTAAGTTACCAAGTCGGCCATCATATTCACTTCCACATGGAAGATCCCTAGATGTTCAATAATCATCAGCAGAAGTGAGACTTTCCTGATTAAATAAATAGAGAATTGGAGACACTCGCTTATAATCGAGATTATTATCAACTGTTCAAAAAATTATTCTAATTTAATCAAGAGGTGTTCGAACTATTTAGAACATGTTAAATATTCGTTAGGAAAACTTTGACATCTTCAAAAGTCTTACCTAGGTCAAACCTTGATTAATCGACCGAGTGGATTTCTGTAGTATAAACCAAAAAATATGCTTATAATTGGACAGAACAAAATATAGTTCAAGAAAGGTCATAAAGCATGAAGTGAAACAAAAAACAACCAAAGATATCATTTACAACTGGCATGTGACTTACAGGACTTTCGCCTCTTGGTTCCTGCATTGGAAGGGCTTGTTCCAAGCAAAATTAAGATTGGCCTCTTTGGTAGCTTCTTCTCATCTTAGGTGCACTAAACTTTGTTATGCTTGTATTTTTGGGTTAGATTGAATCTGTTAAGTCTCTGGCCGAATCCAGCTATCACCAAGGACCTCACTGCCTCAACCCCTTGATCCAGTGCTGCATCAATCTGATCGAAAATTACCGAATATGAGAAATGCAAACCACGAGCTATTCGTAACGTGCTCCTGAACTACATGATACCAAACAGAGGACAGCAGCAATTGTATAATCCCGAGTCGTGATCATATATTTTTGTTCTTTGTTGATAAGGTTATGTGCTATTCTTTGAAGTGCCATGGAAAGGATAAGATATGTATGTACTTGTTCTCGCTCCTCTGAACTGAACTTCTGCAGAAGAAAAGCTCTTATGTCCATACGACCAGGTGGATTTCCTATGCCTGTGAACATGGAAACTTCCAAGGTTACAGAAAACAGAATAACAACTCCATGGTGGGCAATATTGCAGCGTCTTACGAACTGACCTATTAATAAGCGAGGAAATTCTCGGCAACCATCCAAATGGTCAGTCACATTTTTCACTCTGCAACAGGAACAGTACATAAAAGATTCGAAGGGAAAGAATGTCAGTGGCCATTTGACATCGACGAAATGCGTTAACCGTGGAAACAGAGTCGACCGAAAGTAGAGCAACTAAACCATTAAAAGGATTACCCATTATGATGACCATGTCCCCCTTTTGGCTGGATTCTCAAAACACCATTTGGTAAGACCATTTCATCATACACCTAAAGATTTCCAATATCAGTTAAGAGAGCAATGCACTGTAAAACACATCGTTGGAGGGTAATTGTCGACTTCCTCAACTTAATTAAGGCATTGAGCTACATACCAGTAAGATATGCCGCAAAGGCACTTGGTAGTATGCAGCAAGAGGCCCAACCTTGACAACAGAGAAAGAGGAGAAATGGTCAAGCTTATCTATCATGAAGGCCTTAGGCAAAATTATCAATACAGGAAACTAATCTTCATAAGAAGTGTTTGCAACAGACAGACTACTTTCACTGATGATGTAATTTCCTATCTTTTTACGCAATGTGATTTGTGCCTTGGTTAATTGGAAATTCGAGTATGTCTTTGAAATGTATACAGTTCTAATTCCGATACAGAAATCATACTTCCCAATCTCTCCTCTCATTGTCTCCAGATGGTAAAAACAATATACTCTCCTATGGAAAACACCCGATTGTGATTCGACGACCTTCACAATCGCCCAACCACATGAATATTCGACAACCGCACAATCCAAATGATCACTCAACAATAGCTATTCTGTAATGGTACAAAATTTTATGCAGAACAGATTAAATCTACTTAAATCTGGCAAGGACATCTTTGGGTTTTTCATTATGGGTCTGCATTTATTCTCTGAAGTAATACCAAAATTCAAAAAGCATACTAGGAACAAGATTAGTTTTAGCTTTCAAAAGACATAATGAGTCTCATTAACCAGTAAAAATATAGGACCAAAATGGAGAAATCAGTCGAAACGAGAAGAGATAGAGCTAACCGATTCCCCACTAAAATTCATGTATGCTTGGGGCTTTGCCAGAAGAATTGGCACCTCCCCAATGAAACCTGCACTGATGCAATAAATAATTGAATAAACCATCAAGGATAGGATAGATAGAGAGAGAGGAAAGAAGAAATTGTAAGAGAAAAATTAGCTTGATAACCTATCCCCATCAATGCCTTTGATTGTATCGTGTTCAACGAAATACGTTGCGCCTCAGCAAGGTGGTCAATCATTTCAAAACCAATCTGTCATGAAAAATCCTCCAAAATAAGAACAAATCAAAGTGAAATAGCAGCAGTTACAGAGGCAAACTCAAGTACATTATGTCTAGTCCCATGGTACTTGTTCCCGGGGTTTCCCAATCCAACGATGAGCCACGGGGTATACTCTGCTTTTGTTCTGTAAGTTGGCAACGAAGCACGCACAGAAAGCCGGGAAGACCACCTTCCGTGCAACAGGGGACTTGTTGGATAGATGCAATGTCTTGGAGCAGATATTGCATGCAACATTGACCTGCAACATTAACCATACGAAACAAACACAATGGGAAACAGAACGGCCAATTCCCTGTAAGACTACCACTAAGAGCTACTTCATTCTTGGCTAAAACATTCATCTTCGGATCCGAAACGTGCCCCCTAAGCCGAGCAACTCGACACGATTAAGATGTGCATAATCCGTCCAATTCCATAAATCATCTAAATGAACCAAAACCCTGATGAATCTCAGTTCCAACATTCAAATTGACCTACATAAGTTCGACCCAAGTAACGGTTCTCCTGGTTCTTGCAAAAAAAATAGAAAAGCTCAAATCTTTACAGCCACAGGAGTCTCTACTGATACAAACGAACTCAACCTGGCACAATTTCACCAGTTCCCTGGAAACCAAAGCAAGTAACAAAAGAAATTAAGTCTTACGAATGTAAAAACATCATAAGCAGAGCTATCCCTGTATAGAGTCCGACAATACTCGACCTAGATTTCCACCAAAAAAGCAAGTAACAAAAAGGGCATACACGGGATAGAGGCAGAACAAGCTGGAGATTGTAGTAAAGATTGAAGCTTTTTACCTGTCGGAAAGTGAAAACTGCAAGAAATTTGCGAAGTGGAAAAGGAAGATTAAGGATAAGGTTTAAATAGGTGGAAACCTTTGAGAAAAAAGCCTAATTCCCTTTGAAGATTTTAACAAAAATATTTGATAATGGGAAAGCCCATAGCGAAGGGCCCAAGTTTGAGTCGAGCCGCACGTGGACGGTATCAGTCAGCACGTGATGAGCTGGAGTTAGCCGTTGGGTTTAGCGTGAGAAGAGAGCGGGAAGATTGAAAAGTTGGTTATGGTTTTTGGGCAATAATTAAATTAGCTGTAGCTGTAATATTCAGACATCATATTAATTTTATATTTTTCTTTCTTCTTCCTTCAATTGTCCTATCTTCTCAACCCGTCTCAATTCTTCTTTATTAGTGTGTGTTTAGTTTATTAGCTGCTAGAGATCGACTGATACCTGAAGGATATTTAAAGTATTTGGCAGAGAAAAATTCTAGCCGATAGGAATCTTTGACATCAGTTACCATCAACTAACTTCCAGTTTTTCATTTCTTTGCGGTAAGTAGTTTGGAGCGAAATTCACAGTTCTACAAAGCAACACTAAATATAAAGAGTTTCGTGATACCATGTCTATAAATTGGCTTTTCAAAAATTCAAACTCAAAATACTGGCGGGTGCTCGCGGGTACCACACATTCGGATACATACTCATGCACTCCACTTCAAGGTGCATATTCTGTTGAAACCAAGACGAACACACTAACAGTACAACCATGAAACAAAGTCACAATCCTTTACGACAATGTGATAGGGTGATCAATAATAGAAGGACGGTGTTGGTATAATCCTTTAATTATTATTTTATTGAGGTTTAAAAAAAAATCAACAATTTCCTCACTTATATCTCCTTATAAATTTTTTTCGCATCCTTGTAATTTTTATCTCATAAAAACATGAATATTAGGATACCACTAGTTTCAAACCACGAAAAGATTTCAATCAGAAAAAACCAAAGGGAAAAAATATCTGGAGTAGTTCTAACTCGCAATAGCGAGACTTGAAATTAGTTTTAAAAAAACTGAGTTGAAATTTTAACGAACATCATTAAAATAGTCATGCTTTTTTGAAAAAATTATTCCTAAATACGATTAGACGATACTCGACTTTAACTAAAAAAATTACAGAGGAATTGATAATTAGAAGCATCGATTTTACCACCTTACCCCTCAATTTAAATCGGTCTATTAGCCGGAGCAAAGGGTATAAAAGACATCCCGAGCGATCCCTATTCCCTTCCCTTTTCCAGCTTCAACTTCCCGTGTCTCCTCCTCCCTTCTCCATTTTCTCTTCCCTCTCCAAACTCACAGAGCGAAAGCTTTTGTTCCTAAAAACCCCCGGGAGGAAACCGAAGCACCCCACCGGCCTTTCATTTCCAAAGATAGAATCTTTTTGGAACTTCTGGTACCCTCCGACCGTGGAATTTGAATTTTGAGGTACTTTCTCGCCCCAATCATAATTTAATTTCGTTTTGAACTTTTGTCCTACCACTTTTCTGTTCGAATTCTATCTGAATCGTCCGCCGCCTTTGGTTTGTTTGGGACTCTTTTGGTGATGGGTAGATGGAGCCAAATTGTTCTAGATAAGATTCTAGGGTTCTTGTGTTACGGTAGCTATATTTGGGGATTTTAAATTGAGCTTAATTTCTTGTAATTGGGTGAATGAGGGTGATTGTAGTTATCTATTTGGACTTGTCGTGCTATTTCTAGGGGTTTAGGGTTGTTGTGTGGGCTAATGGTGGTTGGTTTCGTGGTGAATTATTCGGTAGGGCCCTCTAGAGGACTTGAGAAGGAAAATGGATTTGGCTCTAGGATTCATGGATAGTGTGGTATGAACTTTCGAACGGTTTTCAGTTATCATGTTGCCTTTTGTTATCAGTCTTTTGTTGTTAGACAGTGCAAAGTGTAGTTGATAGGCTTGCCGGTGCTTTTGGTATACCGTGGAGGTAGTTTTGGCGTTTGTTTGGCATAATATGATGGTGGTGCACAGGTATATCGACGCTGACAGAGATGCAAGCTCGGTGTCCCTGCCAGAATTAGATCCACTGCTTTCATGGAATACTTTGATAATGATGCTTTTTCAAAATGTCTCTTGCCCTAGATTTGCGTCTTTATCCAATTATTTTGACGTTCACCAACTGAACCATATCTTTTCCATATTTAATTTCAGTGTTTGTGTCATGTTGGAAATACACTGATGTGTCAGATATCCGTGTTCTGTTGGTGATTTGAAGTTTATAATTTTCTACCACAATGCTGTTGTTGGTTCATTTATGATTCGGAAACAAGCTTTACCACCCATAAATGTCTTGCACAATGATGTTACATTTTTGCAGATACTGTGCAGAAACAAGCAAATGCAAGAAGAAATTTAAAGAGAGCAGGATTGAAGGTCTCAGAGTGGCGTACAGAGAAAAATAAGTAGGATACAAGTAAAAGACAACAATAAGAATAACAGGATAAAAGGAGGTCAATGGCGTTGAAGTTTCTGAACAGAAAGGATGGCACACGGGGAGCATCCGGAACATAGAAAATGTATGGAAGGCGGAGCAGAAGCATGAAGCTGAACAGCACAAGTTGGAAGAACTTAAGAAACAGATTCAGGATGAGCGTGAGAAATCTGAGTTCCGCCTCCTCCAGGAACAAGCTGGCCTTGTCCCGTAAGTGTTTTTTATCTGTTATGTACCATTATCAATTTACCATATTGCATATTTGGTGCTTCATGTGTGGTTGAAATCTGTCTAACTGAAATTGCTTTGTTATATTTTTTTGTTCATTCTGGTTTTCCAGGAGGCAGGAGAGGCTGGAATTTCTTTATGAATCAGGGTTAGCGGTTGGTAAAAGTACGGATGGCGCTTCCTCAAGTGGAGGGTCAGGAGTTCCTTTCAAGCTTCTTGAGGCTGCTCCTGGTGTTGCCCAGGCAGATGGATCATCTTCTGCCGGTACGGTGGCAGCAACAGCTAAAGACTCCTCGTCAGCTCTGGGAGCTTTATTTGAGGACAAGCCTCATTCTGCTAATGATGCTTGGAGGAAACTGCATTCTGATCCTCTGCTTCTGATTCGTCAGCATGAGCAAGACACCTTTGCCCGCATCAAGAACAACCCTGTGCAAATGGCCCTCATTCGCAAATCGGTGAGCTTCCGTCCTCACTTTATCCCTTGTCTTGATCGTCTCCTTTTACGTATGTACCAAGGTTTTTTCCTGAGTTGTTTAAGCTTCTCCCGAACCTTTGTGCTGCAATCTTCTGAGTTTTTTCCCCCTTAAGTGTCCCCATGGGATCTTAGAGAACGCTTGCAATTCTTTTGCTATTGTCAAGAACCATTTTGGCGATTATCAGGATGGGGTTTGCTGACAAGTCCTTTTTATTCAGGTTGAAGTGAGAAGGAGAAGGGGAAAACTCGTGGTGAAAAGGGACACTGTAAAAAGCACAAGAAGCATTCAACAACAAGAGAAGAATTTGACTCAGAAGACAGTGATGCTTTAGGAGAAAAAAGGAGAAACATGGATGACCGCAAGAGGTCAAAGTATGATGAAGTTCATCCTAGAGGGAGGGTGTATTCACATGACGAGAGTGAAACAGTCAGAGAAGGAAGAAAAGCCATAGTGATTCTAAGTATAGAGGTAGATCTCCTGATTGGATTTCAGAATCCAAAGCTGCACAAGGCAATGATAGGAATGCCAACAGAAGGGATTTTGATCAACAAAAGAACACGAATCATCCTTCCGATGAGCGCAGAGATCATGAAGCCCATAGGGACGAAAGGGAACCCAAAAATTATAGAGTTAGATCTCCTGACTGGATTTCAAAATCCAACAATGCTAAAGGTGATGACACAAATGCCAGTAGAAGGGATTTTGATCAACCAAAGAACAGGAAACATCCTTCAAATGACCGTAACCATCCTGAAGCCGGCAGGGATGAAAGGGAACCTAGAAAGTTTCGTGAAGGGTCCTACAAGTCATCAATTACGGAGGTGCGTGATGATTCACAATATAGAAGGCGAAATTCTGCCCCTAAACTCTCTGAAGAGGAACGAGCTGCTAAACTGCGGGAGATGCAGATGGATGCAGAGTTGCATGAAGAGCAAAGATGGAAGCGCTTGAAGAGGGCTGACGAGGACGATGCAAAAGAAGCTACACAACCAAGCAAATTAGGGGACAAGAATTTCCTGGATGCTGCTCATAAGAGTGTGTATGGCGCAGGGAAGGGAGGGAGCTCGACAATAGAAGAGAGTGTCCGTCGCCGGACTCATTACTCACAACGAGGTTCAGGAGATGGGAACAACAATGCTTTTCGACGATGACCTGCATGTCATAGAAGTGAGATTGGTTGGCCCAGGTATCCTTTCTCCTTGTCATGCTTTGCAGAGTTGTGCTTCAAGTTTCCCATCGAAGCTCTCGTCGCCTATGGTTCTTTGGAGCAATTTCTATGGCTTCAATTGAGTACTTGTTGTTGCCAAAAGCCATTTGGCCTAACGGCATAGGCGTAGCAAGATTTGACGGAAGTCATGGGTTCAAACTCCGATATAGGAATATTCTTGGTATAATTTACCTTTAAAAAAAATTGAGTACTTGTTGACTAGCTCTATGACTTCTGGATGAGAGGAGAAGAAATGGAGACTGCCCTGTGATTTGTAATACTATACATCAGATTGTAAACCTTTTCGCTCCTTCAATTGGTTTCCAAGACTAACCAACTTGATAGCTAATCAACGGCTGTCTCTTTGTACCAACCTGAGCCAGTTGGAATGTGTTCTAGGGAATTTATCTCTTGTTTAATTTGAAATTATCTTCGTTAAAAGATATTTTGTAACTGCTAATTAGGTGTTCAGAATATTTGGACATCTTTAATCAATAAAAAAGGGAAAAAAAAACAAAAGAACTACCTAGCATGTCTCGTTGATTTCAGAGAGTATTCGAACTAAAATTATTGAGTTCAATAAGTATCTAAATACTATACAAGTTTGACCTAATTGTCCATCCAATACCATTTAGATGAAATCACAAGGGAAAAAAAAACCAACACACTTAGATGAGGGTGGTAAAATTTTTGGTTACAATTATCTATCTCAATTTTTTATTATTATTTTTTTCGACTATTCCAAAATTCAATTCTATCGCATAATATTAATATGTCCTATAAAGAAACAAAAACCCTCCTCATCCTCACTCTGCAGCTCCGAAGCCACTTACTCTGCTATCCAGTAAAGGAGGATAAAAGAGATAAGGAAGGAAATGGCGGTGAAGATTAGGCTGGCCAGGCATGGAAACCAGCACAGGCCCTTCTACAGGATTGTAGTGGCAGACCAGAGGAAGCCCCGAGACGGCCGCTATATTAAAATCATCGGCTTCTACAATCCCCTCGCCGGTCCCTTTCTGCTTCTCTAACTTTTCTCTTTTTTCTTTTTTTCCTTTTCCAAATGCTAAAGTTGAGGCTTTCTTGTTGGTTGCAGCCAAAGATGACCCAAAAAGAATCAGCCTCAACTTTGAAGCCGCCAGGCAATCCTTCCTTCCTTACTTTCTCTCTCGTCATTCTAAAGTTGATGCCTTCAGAATTATTTTGCCAAGTTTACAAGTTGGTTTACCCAAAGCAACCGTCTTTCCATTGCTTTTGAAGTTATTGGTTTAGATTCATGTGAATGCGGCTATGTTGAAACTTGTTAGGGAGAGCATTGTTACATCGGGTTTTCGGAAGTAGTTTTGGTAGCTGGAGCATAACTATCAGTTATTTTCCACCTCGTGCATTAAGTTGTTGTTGACTGTGAATTTTGAGTAGCTGTTGGATTATGGGCTGGATGGATGCTCATTGTCTTTTCCCCCATTTCCACGGGCTGTTCGTTCGTGCAGGTACTGGTTATCGGTTGGAGCCCAGCCTTCCGACCCTGTCAGAGTTTTCCTTCTCCGAGCTGGCTTGCTGTCCCCGCCCCCCATGGTGGTGAACGCCCAAAATGATGGACCCAACAAGGCGGCACCCTTCGACTCTTCTACTGAATGAGCCATTTAGAATGTTGCAGAGCCAGAGATTGTCCGGAAATCCCATTGGAAATTTTCTCACCAGATACAATGTGTTGTTTGTGTTTCTTGTGTTTGTTTCATGTCTTCAACTTTGTCTCTCAGGCATGATTATTATGCTGTTGCAAACCTTAATGTATTGTTGTAGATGCTTCGTGTCTTCCATCACGGTTCAATTTCGGCTATCACTGTACGTCATGTGCTAAGCACAGAAGGGACAATGGTTTTGTAAGAAAAGAGGAAAACATTTCCAAAGGGTTCAGAATGCTGATTATTCTGAACCCTGTTGGCGCTAAATGGCATTGCAAAAAAGCCCTAATGTTAAAGCTCCTAGGTTAAATCCATGGCAAGAGACTCAATGCAATGAGGCTTCCGGATGAGAGGAGAATGAATGGAGACTGCCCTGTGATTTGTATTACTATACATCAGATTGTTATCTTTTCAATTGGGGTGACACAGAGAAAAACATTTCCCCACAATTGGGATATGTAGCTGGTGTAAACTTTTGTGTGGTTCTATTCTAACACAAATTTGATATGGTATAATGAAATTCTCTTGTGTGATACATTATTTAGTTAATGCAGTTTATTGGTAGAAATACGCTGAGCGATTGAAATCTATAGACATTATTAAGAAAGTTACTCTAAATAGGATTTTATAATGTGATCTTCAAGATTTAAACACCAGTAAACGTAAAAATTTACCTTTAAAAAGATAGCGGTTATTCGTTAAAAGATTTTTTGTAACTGCTGACTAGGTGTTCAGAATATTTGGACGTCTTTAATCAACAAAAAGGAAAACAAAAAAAAGAACTACCTAGCATGTCTCGTTGATTTCAAAGTGTTGCCCTAACTAAAATTATTCAGTTGAGTATATAAACACTAGACAATCTAACTAAAAAAACTATAAAAAAGGTAGATTAATTAATAAAAATTTATATCTTAAAAATTAATCTTGAATTTAATTATTGAGAATACAACTATATTAAAATTCGCAAAAAAATTTGTTGAGGTGGTCTGATCTGATTCGATCATTATTAATTGGTCCATCGAATACTATTTAACAAGAAGAAGGACCAACAAGTACTTGATCCAATTGGCGGGACAATTATTCGAGTTTTACCAACCTCGAGTTCAACTTATTGCGAACACACTGTATTAAAAAATTGGACAAGTTTTGTGTCTTTTAAAATTTCTACCAAACTCAACCCAGTAAAATAAATACCAAAAAGTTATAAACTAAAAAACAAGAAGAAAGGTAGAATTAGAAATGAAAATGAAGCAAATTTTAAATTAATCGGTTCAATAAATTTAAAAGATTTATAAACCAAAAACAAGAGGAAGCGTAGATATAGAAATGGAAATGTCCGCCAACTTTGGGAGATGTCGACGGAAGCTGCTGTCGACGGAATTCCCAATGCAGAACCCAATTATCCATTTCCAAAAAAAAAACCAAAGCGAATTGCTACAATCTTATCTTAATTAATTACACAAAAACAAAAGCACTAAAAACACGGTCGCCGATCACCTCCTCAGTAGTTCAGTCCTCCTCTTCCCGGCCAATAACTTCCCACTCCCGTACTTATCCACAACGCCGCCGTTCCCTTCACCGACATTGCACGAGCTCTCTCTCTCTCTCTCTATTTTTGTTCCGTCTGTTCCACGTCACTGGGAAAGGGGAGGCAAGTTGAAAACGAAAAATGCAAGCCTCGAGGTGCCACCTCACTCCCACCCAACTCGCTGCGAGCTTGGATACTCGCCGGAGGACCACCGTCGCCGGCGGATTACGTCTCGGAGGAACCTCTTCGTCGGGTGAGAGTGGAAGAATCTGCATGAGCTTCGGGAACATGAGAGGTGGTTCCTGGTTCGGGATTGGGTTCGAATCAGGCCCTACCACGAGGACCGAGCTGAACCGGCCCGCCTTCTCCCGGTCCCGGTCTCCCGTTAAGGCCTTCGCTTCCGGTTTGGTTTCTTTATCAAAGCGGCCACCTTTAATAGGCCGAGGCTTTTTGTGTTTAGAGCCGTAATTGGGTTGGATTTTGGTGAGTGCAGATGGGTACGCGGAAGAATTGGGTCCCTTGAAGCCGGACGGAGTTGCCCCTGTCAAGGGCTCTTCCGGGACGGTTTTGCCCTTCGTCGCCATTGCTTGCTTGGGTGCTGTTTTGTTCGGTTACCATCTCGGGTATGGATGACGTTTTGTTGCATTCGTTTTAACATTTGTTGGGAGAGTCGAGAATTTTGATCTTGGTAGCCTGAGTTGGGTGTGTTGTACCGGGTTGTTCCTGCAGGGTTGTGAACGGTGCGCTCGAGTACCTCGCAAAGGATCTCGGCATTGCTGATAACACGGTGATACAAGGCAAGAATGTGTTCGGCTTGTGTGCTTCTTATTCTTTTCAGGGTTTTGGTTGAAGCCCCAGTGTTCTGGTCAAACCAAGTTTTCTCGGCTTTGGTTGAAGTTTGATACAAAATGATGACTGGGAATGTAGGAACCTGAACCTTATGAAACATGGTTTGGTTGTCATCTATGAGTTTGTTTCAGGAGGAAAGACAAAGCCCTCCTCAACTGATGAACAACATATTAATTTGATCTCATTGAATTGAGAGATATGCCCTTGAATCAAAGTTTCCATCGCAAGCTTAACATTTAGTTGTTTGCAGAACCTATTTGGTTCAACCTGTTTAGGATCATGCTTATGGTTTTCTTCTTTCTGAGCTTGAATAGGATGGGTTGTTAGCACGCTTCTAGCTGGTGCCACCGTTGGCTCGTTTACTGGGGGATCTTTGGCTGACCAGTTTGGAAGAACGAGGACTTTCCAATTAGATGCAATTCCTCTTGCAATTGGAGCATTCCTTTGGTTTGTGCTTCGATTTGGATTTTAATTTTTTATGGCTTTAATTGTCCATCACCTTGGATGTGATGAACATTGTACACTTACTTGTGTGTTTTCAGTGCTACAGCCCAAAGCGTGGAGATTATGATAATAGGTCGTCTGCTTGCTGGTATCGGAATTGGCATATCTTCAGCTATTGTCCCCCTCTACATATCTGAGGTTGTGACAAATCTTGGTGTGGTCGTTGAACGATGATGATGAAAATTGATTGCTATGCTAACTAGTCGTTTTTTAATCAGATCTCACCTACTGAAATTCGTGGGGCATTGGGTTCTGTCAACCAACTATTCATATGTATTGGGATCCTCCTGGCGTTGGTGGCTGGGTTACCATTAGCTGGAAACCCTATCTGGTGAGATGGATTCTGGTACATGTCACATACATTAGTTTGAAGATAATAAAATACAACTTTTATTCTTATGGGTCTGGTCCTGTCTGACAATCTGGATGGGATGTCGATGAAGACCTGAGCTGAAAAGTTGATTCCTCTTTTTTAATATAATATCTGTTGATATGAATATTTTTCTCTGTCAATTCTTCTGTACTTCAGATTTTACATTCATTGTTCTGAGCATTCAAAATTTTTGCCTTCCACTCCTCTTTCTTCCAGTTATATCCTTTGTTTTATGATAAAAATAATTTTGTATGGCTGAGTCAAGCATCCTTTAGAATTGAGTATATTCTAGTCAAGCATTATGGGATAAGCACTATGCATACGTCTATAACAATTTTACTTGTTGATTGTCCTCTAGGTGGAGGACGATGTTTGCTATTTCAGGTGTTCCTGCTGTTCTTTTGGCTTTGGGAATGTCATTTTCTCCAGAAAGCCCTCGATGGCTATACCAGGTTTCCTTTCTTTTCCCTATCGTTGGGACCTTAAAACAGGCTTCCACAAATAGAGAGAAGTTTCAACTGTAATTTGGCACTTCTTTCTGTGTTGCCTACTCTTGAATCTTTGACTAATGCACATTTATCTTGCAGCAAGGAAAAATTTCTGAAGCAGAAAAGGCAATCAAGACACTGTATGGAAAAGAGAGAGTTAGTGAGGTTATGACTGATTTAGCTGTCAGTGGCCAAGGTTCTACTGAGCCAGAAGCTGGATGGTTTGATCTTTTCAGCAGCCGCTATTGGAAAGGTACAAGATTGTGCTCACTAGACCTAAAGACTGGATAGTATTGAACAAGTATCATTGCATATCAAATGAATTTTATTCTCTAACTTTTCCAGTTATTTCCGTTTGTTGTATATATCCACTTGCTGTAAGAATGTATGGTGTCTAAAAGATTTCCTTATTTTTTGTGTAGTGAGAAAAGATAGTGTGTCCTTAAGGAACAATTTGGCTTCTATTTGACATATTATTTCTGACCACGGGTTGCTTTTAAAGTTACAAACAGCTACAGAGTTCAGACCAGGGTGTCTTTAGAGTTAGAATCAGGCAACATGCGTTAACATAAAGTGTTACTATGTTACTGCAAATTTGAAGTGTAATGAGTGAATGTAACCTTGGTTTCTACCAATGGCAAATTCATGAAATTTGTGATTTTTCCTTGAATACAGTTGTCAGCGTTGGCGTAGCACTTTTCTTTTTCCAACAGATGGCTGGAATAAATGCTGTTGTGTATTATTCTACTGCTGTGTTTCGAAGTGCTGGAATCACTTCTGATGTTGCAGCAAGTGCTCTCGTTGGGGCGTCAAACGTTTTTGGTACCGATCTTGCAGTTATTTTTTATTGAGTGTATAGGTAACCGTGCGACGTTCTTGTTTACATAAATTAACATGCTTGCATTTTAGGCACAACCATCGCGTCTTCTTTGATGGACAAGCAAGGAAGAAAAAGCCTGCTGATCACTAGTTTCTGCGGAATGGTAGTTTTTGTTCATTTAAATATGTTACTTTCTGGTTTTACTGACTTTTACTCTTTGGCATGCTCCCGAGGGATTATGTATGTATCAGTTCAAATGGGATATCGATTCAGATCTGATTGTTTTTTCTGTTCCTAAGACTTGGGGGTTGTATTCAGTAGTTATTTGTTAACTGCTTGGTCATGCCTCTTGCTTGTCTGCTTATTTTCTCACTAGTTGACTAGATACGAGAACCAAATTATGTTGACTTAATCACATCTGACCTAGATTATTGTTTCTTTTCGTGAAGGCTGCGTCTATGTTGCTGCTTTCTTTATCTTTCACGTGGAAAGTTCTGGCACCATATTCTGGCCCTCTTGCTGTTATTGGCACAGTTTGGTAAGTCGATGCTTCACCATTGAAGTTCCATACTTGATCTTTCAATTGTCTCCCCAAAATATTTTATCCAAGTCAGATCGTCTTTCGTTATTAGGCAGCTAGAATCTAGTAGTACGATTATATTTAGAAGAAGTTGGTGCTTGAACAGAGCGTGTCACAGTATATTCTGATTTTTTTACTCCAATGAGAAAGTGGTTAAATTGCTTCCTCTCCTTTTGGCCTTTGTGGTGTCGGCCAGGAGGAGATAAACGATGCGACATTTTGATATTTTATTCTACTGTTTGTCAGTCTTGTCCATTCCGGCCATGGATTTAAAATGTTTCCTCAAATTGTGTCTCAGCTATGTCTTGTCCTTTTCACTTGGAGCTGGACCTGTGCCTGCTCTTCTTCTGCCAGAGATATTTGCCTCAAGAATAAGAGCAAAAGCAGTTGCTTTGTCCTTGGGCATGCATTGGGTAAGTTTGTGATTGATCATGTCAAAAGATGATTGATCATTCATTTGTTTCTCGACCGTTTAATCTTAGTTTCGGACTGATATAGATATCATATATTTTGATGTTCTAGTAAACAAATTGAAGAGCAAAACTGTCAAATGCTTAATGTAGATCCTCGTTGCAACTATAATTAACGAACGACTTTCTTTCTTTGGTGCAACAGATCTCGAACTTCGTCATCGGCTTGTATTTCTTGAGTTTCGTGAACAAGTTTGGCATCAGCTCCATCTATTTGGGATTTTCCATGATCTGCCTACTTGCTGTCATGTACATTGCGGGCAACGTGGTCGAGACAAAAGGACGGTCATTGGAAGAAATAGAGCGTGCACTTAACCCTGCAGTTTGATCTTATAGTCGCCGGCAATGTAAATGTTAATAGTCTCGCACTGGCTTCTGGTATCTGGCTCCTGAATCTCGTCTCCTGTATGTGAATTGTGATGCTGACGCTCACTGCTCCTGTTTGTTGCTACCTGTAAGAACATGAAACGCGCCTGTACCTAGTTTCTGTGAGCTCCTTCCTTTGTATGCAAGTTAGAGCTGCGACACTAGTGGTTTTTGGTTATCTAGAGTTGAATAATGAAGATCCAGGATTCAGATGTATGCTATTTAAATTCAATTTAGTGAAGTAGTCCCTGCTCGTTTCGGTCTTCGGATAACATGTATCAAAAGGCTAGTATCTAGCTGTCAAAAACCACAAGCAAATTGCAGAGTATACCAGAAGTTAACCGATGACTGACGATGAGTGGAAAGAGTCGGACGACGAGTTTCGTCGATATGACGACTCAATAACGGCGCGTAAGTTATCTTGCATCCATCTGACCAACTCTATTAGCAAGTCACAATAGTTAACTTGCGACCAGCTGACCACCTCCAGTAGCAATTTGCGCAGTTGTACTCTGTACAGAGTCTAATGGAGGGCTGTATTGACCACCTACTTGAGCAATTAACAAGTATTCGTCAAGGACAAATGCTCCCATAAATACAAAGGACGGAGGCTTAATCGATCCCATATTTTCTGTAATCAAATGCTTCGGGATTGTTGTTGATTCAATGAAGATCTGGCAAAGGCATGGATGCTGCCTTTCTCTATCTATCCAATAGCCAGCCTGAGCAGCATCCAAAGGACATTGAATTGTTTGCATCCTCATCAACAGTTTCTTCTTTGTTTGGTGTGATGCAAACTCATGTAATACATCATCAGCCAACGTGGAGTGAGGTATATGAAGGGCTAACTAGAGTTGTCTTTATTATTATTATTATTATTATTATTTTTTGTTGAGGAAAACTACTAGAGTTGTCAGCAGCGCTCTACATGTTGGCTTTTCTTTCCCACCTCTCCTTTGTATCAAGGCTACACCAAAAACACACAAGTCAGGTAAGAAATATGAGCCCTCGAAATGGGTATCAAGTAACAAAACAACACAGACATCAGTATCGAACATTAAAAACGTAAAAATCATGAAATTCAAAGTACTGCAGAACTTACCCCCAGTGCAGCTTATGTCGCTTCTTTGGAGCATTTTGTGGTGCTACATTGTCTTTCTTTGGAGACCTACCGGCATCCTCATTTTGGCCTTTGCAGCTGGAAATGCTGAAGTCACCAATATCTGAGCCAAAGTCTTTGTAGCCATTGCCACGGAACATACCGTCTCCACCTGAAATCAGTCACAACTCTTAAGAAAATCTTGAAGGGTGGATGTCAGAAGTATTGGACTTGAGCATCTTAGATTTCATTTTCAATCGCCTGCAAAGCAAAAGCAGGTGCGAATTCAATGATTGAAGATCAACTAAAACCTTAGAAGACATCACATTCAATTGCTTGTGCAGAAAGACAAGTCAATACATCTAAGCAGGCCCTCAGCTCAACGGAGTAAATAACGTCAGTTACTTCTAACTTGTGCGCTTTGAAGCTAATTGGACTTCAAGCTTTGTAATCTCCAGTTCATGTGATCTTGGCAGGTAAGAGGGTGGACCCAGTTTCAGTATGGATCAATTTATCGGCAACAATCTGCTACAGAATGTTACTTGTGCAGAATGCAGTTCAATTAAATCTATAATGATCACTTCACAGAACCGACAACTTCAGGAATAGCTGATCAGCGGCTTTCATAAAACTGTTCAAGCGCATACGCTGATACGCATCCTAACCACGACAAGGCAGCGAAACGCATATCTTAACCTCTTGATACACAACTCACATCAACCAGGAAATCCCCCAAATAATGTCGAATGCAAACAAACGAAGGCGATTCGGTCCTTCCCATCATCAATTTATCATTTTTTTTGAAAGGTAAATATTACACCTAGTTACAATGTCAAGGATTGAACGCTTGACCTCCTTGAAGTTAAGCAACGCCTATCCCACCATCAATTTATCATTCTTAATCCATTCATACAAATCCTTATACAGCAAATGCCAAGTACCCCCTCCAGGCTTCAAAAATCAAACCAACATCTAAATGCAAGACAAGAACTCGTCTCTGATTGGGGGGATACCTGAAGAAGCTTGGAGAGCTGGTGGTGGGAGACGTTTCTGGGGTTGGAACATGGATCCAAACAACGGGAAGACGATATTGCCTCTTCCCCTTCTTCTTCTTGATTGAGACCCATTGGCCACCTTCCTTTTCTTCTTTGTTCCTGTTTCTGCTCAACCGGTAATAAGAGGAATAATCTCCTTCAAAACTATTTCTGTCAAGTAGAATATGGATGAATTCATAAAATTCTTATAACTTTTATAGACCATATCTATAAAAGAATGGAGAGATTAAAATCCGTAGCTTATCATTAGTCAACAATTATTTGATAAAAATGATAGCAACAAAATAAACCACATATGATCATCAAGTATATCATGAAATAATGGGTCATAATAATGTGCCAGGAAGACAGGCATTGTCAATGGAATTAAAGTATAATTGTAATATTATTGAGCAATATTTTTTAAATTTGTAAAGTAAAAAAAATACATATTTTTATTTATAAAATATCAGTAAAAGTTGAGATTGAAGTTTAACAATATTTTTTTAACAAAGTTATTACAAATAGAGACGTTAACTTATTACAGACCGACTTCGATCGATTTATTTATTTTTGTTATCAAATTTAGAGATTATTGAAGGACGACTTTAGAATGGCATCCATGATTACTACATAATGAAAAGGAAAACAAAAGCCATTAAAAACCAAAGGCTACAAACGCTGCCGTTTTAGCAGTACCACCTCACGAACAAAAAAGTCAAAAACCCCCTAAAGTAAAGAGACACAGAACTCTTGGGGGGGACATGACCAGGTAGAAACTCTCTTCTTCTTTGCCTCTTATCTTTGTGTTGGATATGAGGAGGTCCCTCGCTACACTTCCTCCTCCATTCTCTCCTCTCCCCGACGCACCCTCCGCACTCTCTCCCCTCGGGGTCCCGTCCTCTCTCGCTTCCTCTCTGCCCAGCCCAACAAAACCCAGGAGGAAGAGGACACCGAAGACGCCGGTTTGTACGCGCTTCCCGCTTCTACTTCGAAGGTCGGAAAGGAGGGAGATTTGTCGAATTGGGATGAGAGGTACAGGAGGAGAGCCGAGGAGGTGGTGTTTGGGAACAAGGAGGAGGAGAGGAATGGGAGGAGGAGGGAGATGCTGGCCAGGGCATTGCTCGAGGCGGCCCTGGAGGAGCCGCACCCGGACGAGGAGGGGGAGGAAGGAGGTGGGCTTGGGGTGAGGGAGGAGGACCAGAAGTCTCTCTCCGTTGGTATTATAGGTGCCCCCAATGCGGGAAGTCCGCATTGACTAATTACATGGTGGGTTTGTTGAATTGGGGCGTTTGTTTTGGGAAGCTTTTTAATGACACGTGTCGGGTTTTTCGTATAACAATTGGTGATTCGAAACCCTCACGTGGAATTGAATGATCCGAGTCCCTTGTTTTTGGGAGAATCTTATGTGTTGAATGCTGCTTCTTTGGTAATATTTGTAATTGTATTCATGTTGCAGCTCGTTGGATTGGGATTGGACGTTTGATCGCTATCGGCGATTGGTTTCAGGTGTTTTTTCTTTCCAAATAAAGGCATGGAGCTGGAAGATCCTGTTCATCTTCATTAATTTGAGAAAGATTATGCTTTGTTGGCTCCAGACTATCGTTTAATAAATGTATTGCACTGCCTTTTCTACAGGTTGGAACAAAGGTTTCTGCAGTTTCAAGGAAAACAAATACAACTGCCCAGGAAGTTTTGGGAGTAATGACTAAGGGGATACTCAAGTTGTACGTCTCATCTGATAAATTCGCACACGCACACACTTACGCACCCAGAATATGATTTGATGGATGGAAGTAGCATGATTAATTGATCATGTAGACAAGTCACCTGGCTCCATGCTAGATTGCTTTATGTTGAAATCTTGTTTTATTTTTGTATCTATATAGCTTGTTTATGAGTTTTAATTTCGTGCAGTGTTTCTTTGATACCCCTGGACTAATGTTAAGTAAAACCGGATATCCTCACAAGGATGTAAAGGCTCGTGTCGAAAGTGCTTGGAGTGCAATAAAGTACTTTGATGTTCTCATGGTTATTTTTGATGTCCATAGGCACATTACCAGGTCAGTGATGTAGGGCTTGCAATTTTTCTGAATTAGGAACCCTTCTCAGTTTTTGTGGCTTTTTCTTTGGTTATTAGAGTGGAGATGTAACTTTGGTATGAGGGAATTGGGTAATTGGTGAAAGCATAGGCTTCTGAATAATCTAGCCATGTTAGATTTGTTAGGAGACTAAGGAATGGAGAAGACGCTGATGCTATGTGAGAGAGTTTGATATACTTGGAATGGAACAAGGGGGTTAAGAGATTTAACTTCTAGTCTGGGTAGTATTTAATTTCAGTGCTGCATATATTGTTTTCAAAATAACGTCAATTTGATTGTTTGCCACGGTTCTTTTGCCAATTTGATTGTTTGCATCACTTCCGTATTTTTCTAGCACAATATCCTACACATGTGTTTTAGTTCATTTTCTTTGTAATTGCATAGATGTGAAACTAAAATTATTACTATTATTGTAATGTTTAAGTTCGACTAGACATGTGAGCTTGCTTTTGTCTATTCCTGTTGCTTACCAAGAATTGTATACATGTTCAGGCCTGATACGAGGGTAGTGAATTTAATTAAACGTGTGGGAGCGCAAGAAAAAACAAATCAAAAGCGGGTATTATGTATGAACAAAATTGATCTAGTTGAGAAGAAGAAAGACTTGTTAGAGGTCTCTCAGAGATTCAAAGAAGTGCCTGGGTATGATAGGTAAGATTCTTGGAATATCTTACTCTTTCTATTGTATTTTATGAATGAAAAATGGCTGCTAAAGTAGCTTCACTTCTCTGCTTATAGGTACTTGATGATATCAGGGCTAAAAGGTGCAGGAGTCAAAGATCTGTCTGAATATTTGACGGAGCAGGCACGTCGTTCTTACGTTTTGATTCTCTACACATTTCATCTTTCAGGATACTACCCTAGTTGAAGGTTCTTCATGCAATAAAACATTGAAGTATTCCTTACCAGTATAAACTTCATCTGTGAATAACCTGGTATAATTGGGTGTTAATATATCTCTATGATTGCACAAGGGTTTCCTTTTTTTGCCAAGTGAAATTCACCCTGTTTCTGACCCATATTCTTTCGGTCTGTTGTCAGCTTATATATATAATTGTGCGTTTCAATGTTTCTGTTGAATAAAATAAAAGCGCATAGATATCTACATCTCTAGCTAATGTCATATGTTCATGGTAAACCATTGCCTTTGTTGGTGTTATGGCCATTGATCGCAAGTCTCTACATATATAGAATTCTTCATTTTTGTTGCAAGTGTGTTCATGGAGTTTTGTTGCTTTGCTAATGCATGTCATCCTTTCTATATCTCAGATCTCTTCCAGTGTTGATCATACGAGTTTCGTTGGTGGTGGTTCATTTGGAATCACAAACTCTCGTCTTTAATGTGCTTTGCACGTGACTCTATTGTCAATGTTTGTTTACTTGTAGGCAGTTAAAAAGCCTTGGGATGAGGATCCTTTAATCATGAGTGAAGAAGTTATGAAGAACATCTCATTGGAAGTTGTGAGGGAGAGATTGTTAGATCACGTGCATCAGGTAAGCGTGCTTTTACATTGACATTTGGTGTATTTTCTGCAGACCAATGAAAGTGTGATTGATTTATCTGAATTGAGGACACTTGCTATCTATTTCAGGAAATCCCTTATGACATAGAGCATCGGTTGGTAGACTGGAAAGAATTAAGAGACGGTTCTCTGAGGATTGAACAACACTTCATCACCCACAAAGAAAGCTGGAGAATGATTCTAGTTGGGAAGAATGGATCAAAGATAGGGTAATCACTTGAACCTTGCCGATGTTCCTTCTTATCTGGTTTCCATCATGTTCAGCCTTTTTTTCCGAATTTCCATCTACATGCATGCATGTACTCATTATGTACCAACGAGGATGCCTGCCTTTACAGAATAGCTTGTACTAACAAATTCATGTTCTTGTTGTTGTCGTAGGAGAATAGGCATTGAAGCAAATGAAGAGCTGAGGTCCATATTCAAGAGGGAAGTGCACCTCATCCTCCTGGTAAAGAAGAAATGATTCTTCCTGCTATTAAGGCCATGAAAGCTCCAAGTCCATAATCGCAGATAAAGCTCACGTGCCTTAAAGGTTGACCGACCCGAGTTGAAAACCGATCTCGCCTGTAGCCCCGTTACACCTTTGCCTGGCATTGGTCCGGGAGTGCATTCTGCGCTTAATCGGGTTATCGTGGCTTGCCGTCCTCCTCACAGTTAGCTCTGCAGAGGCCGAACTTGACAGATTCGCGGAAGATGAGAGTGTCGATCCTTTTGGAGTAGCAGGGGGGGGCTTGTGTGAAGGTAGAGCACCTGATGCTGTACAGAAGAGTGTCGATCCTTTTGTAGAGCACCTGATGCTCCATCATGCGTATGTACAGAAGAAATTGTGAAAAAGCTGCACGGTTGAGTTTTATAGTTGGGACAAAACAAAAGTTCGACAAATGAATCGAATTACCTGTTTTTCTCATGTACGTTTGCAATACTCCAGAATTTAGTATTGTCGAATATTATTTAGGATTTATTTTTTAGTTGTAATACTCTCATTCTTTAAATTAGAACTCGAAATTTTTCTTAGAAAATTCAAATTCCATATTATATGTTTTTTAATATGTAAATTTTCTTTATTATAATAGTATAGTAATATTATACACAATGATATAACCCCCTACCGAGGGGGTGGATTTGGTGGGGACTGGGGTAGTCCCCAAATATGGGGACTAACTCAAACCAATATCACTACACATGCAAACCAATATTACTTCACATGCAAACCAATATCACTTCATAAGTAAACCAGCGTCTTCTAAACCAATATTACTTCACATGCAAACCAATATCACTTCACATGCAAACCAATAACACCTGATATGTTATTGACCATCAGATTTAAAGATAATCAAATCTGACGACCCAAAATGTAGTCCCCACCTATGGACAAATTTTTTTTAGTCCCCACTCAATCCGGTCTCCCTACACGCGAGTGGCCTCAATCCCCCTATCCCGAGGGTCATAACAGTTGTAATAGGGTTATAGTTGAGGGTCTCTTTAGAAATTTTATTACCGCAAAACTCAGCAAAAAAGACGACAATAGGAAAAAGAGTTGTATCGTTTATAATGCGACCAGCCACTCGGTAATTTTCATTGTTAAATGTTGTTACGGGTTCCATCTTGAAACGAGAACAGGGGAGAGAGAGAGGAGGAGGAGAGGAAGGAGAGAGACAGGAAACGAGAAGGGGAGTCTGCAGTTTATTTCCATTTTTTTACAATCTCTATGTTATTTATAAGGGAAAATTATTCTCAGTACCTCGAATTTACTTAAATATACTTAAAAATCTTCTCTGTTCACAAAATATATTCCTACGTCTCTCTAATTTGCTGAATAAATAAATAATTAATTAATTAAACGCGGGTTCTGGTGGATAGATGGATGCATTCCGACTTCCGATTCTTTTTCCATTCTGATGGTGGGTATTTGTTTCTGATTGGCCCTCGTGCTTTCCTTCCTTTTGTTTCCTTTCTACATTGGTTTCTCTTGCTGGTTCACTTGAGTCGGTTATTAGTAGTGAATTATATGTCTCAATTTGCTGCCTTTTGCTTTATTCCTTTTGGATTAAGATATCCTGTCTTGGAAATAACCATTATTGGGTTTAGGCTTTTGGATTTTTCCAGAAGTCCGGGGATTTGTTTTGCAGGTTCAGACAGTAGTAACCTTATGGTAGTTATTTGATTTGGGATGCTGTTAAGAATTCAGCAACTAGAGAACAAGATTGCACAAAGAACACGGAACAAGAGAATTACGTGGTTCGGCCTAATGCCTACGTCCACGGTGAGAAAGGAGAAATTTTATTGATGGATCCGAGTCACAAAAGCTATACAAAACCTTAGGGTAACATGTCTTTATATAGAGACAAACCCTGGTATACAAGTAACCTATCTAGGTCTAATTAGGAGTCCAGAATCTAGTCAGAATAGGAATAGGAATAGGAAATAAGTCTTTCCTATTTCTCGCCATCCCAACAATCTCCACCTTGGCGAGAAATCATCTCGTGGAAGAACCATGAAGCTCCACCTGAACTTCAACAAACTCCACCTTGACAAAACACCGCCCCATGAAGAACCATGAGATCTTGCAAAACCAATCCAACTCCACCGACTCCATCTCGGACCATAGATGTGATACCCTCACCCTTCTACCGAATTGGTTACAATATAATAAGGTTAGTTTTGGAAGGGTTTAGGCATAGTCAGTCATCGTTGGGTAAAATAGGCGTAGCTTCCTTATCCGGATTCCAAATTAGGTGATATTAATTTGTGTGGATTTATAACATCTATATCTATAACTTTGTTCTTTGAGTGTTGTGATTTATGAAATAATCTGGCTGGAACAAGTTAAGAATTTAAGGTGCTTTGATATAGGTCTGATTTTGTCAGTATTGGAAATATTTGTTATGTGATTTTATTTAAGTTAACCTCAATTTTGAATTTACTATTCAATCTGATGATTACCCATATTATGTTCGATAAATTAAGCAAAGTATATTTAGCTGTCCAGTGACAAGATTTGTAAATAGTTCTGAGACGGATTAAGAGCTAGTTGAATTTTAGTTTGTAGAGTTGGATAAAAAAAATAAATATAGTATGGTAAAAATGTAGCAACTATTGAAAATGGCCACGAAAAATATATATATGTCTCATTATAAAATGAGATGAGTATCGGATAAATTAAGTAACATGAAGTAAAAGTTAGAACCAATGTGAATGTTAGGCATTAAAGGACCAGGAAATAACCTAGATAAATGTAAGGTAAAAGAAAGATAAGAATAAGTAAATAAAATGTGATAAGTTAGAAGATTAAAATAAAGAAAGAGTCAACGTGGCAAGTGGAAGTAAATCAAGGAGGTGGTGGCAAGTAAAAGTTAGATGTGTCAAAAAGTAAAAAAATAAAACGTGGCAGAATGAAAAAAATTGACACCAAGAAAGAAAAGAAAAGAAAATGTAATGCCATAAAAAAAAGAAGAAGATAAAAACCAGGTGAGAGGATTAAATAGCTAGTCATTTTTCCTATTGTTACACCGAACCAAAAGAAAAAAAAGAAGTGACCGCAACTAAAGGGAACTAGGCCACGAAGAAAATATGAGAAGGTAAATGATTACTGGTAAAGTTTATTGTATCTTGAAATGATATCTATGAATTTAGAAACTCAATAGCCATGGTGATAGTAGAAGTAGATAATAAAATATGGAACATAAGAAATGGTTTTGTTGAAAATCTGTGTGTAATGGAAATTTGTAAGATTGAACTTGTAAGAAGTTGGTATACAATTAATTAGGAAACCATTTGAGATAGGTTCAATCAATTGAAGATATTGGATGAACTAACATTTATTCACGATGTATGTTTGTAGAAAATCAGGAGCTAATATTCACGTAATTATGATACATGGATTAGATGATGTTTAAAAAAAGAAGAAGAAGCTAGAAACGTTACTCAATTGGAAGCAGATTTAATAAATATTGGGTTTGGATCAGACCATAATGATGAACCGAAAATAATTAGAAAGAAATGAAGGTGATATATTTTGTATAATTAACAAGGATTAGATCAAGTATTTCTGGTGGCAGAAATTGCAAATTAAGAAATGAAGTTTTACGTTTCCTAAGACCTATTTACATATTAAAGAGGGTGGTAATGATAGTGGTTAATTATTCTTTTGACTAGTTAACTGATGTTTGAATCCGAGTGCCACGAGTTGTAAAACGAAGCAAGGAGCTTCTCTTTGATTGGTTTGAGCAACCATTATCTTGTAAGTGGATATTCTTTGTAACATGTGTTTAGTTAACTAGACGTGGGTGATGTGCTTTATTTGGCGTACTTTTGAATGATATGAAATGTGGTATTGGGTTGGTTTTGGTCTATTTGATATTTGAAGTTGCTTTTGGATTGTCTGTGTATGTATGTGAATTTTGAAAAGTTTGGTATGTGATTTGTGTGATGGCGGATGATGAGGTCTACCCGTGACCAACCGGGGATGTTGGCATATGTGCACATATACTGAGGATACATTGGATATGGATTCTGATATGATCTGTTTGGCCGGCGGGGTTGGTTTCTGATGGCGCCTTTAAGATATGGTATCCTCGTGTCGGAGTGGGAGTGACACTATCTAGACCTATCTGAAGTTCATCCGATTTGTGCTATGTGTTTGTAAAGGTCTATCTGAACTTTTGGTTATGTTTGATATGCGATTATTTTGATGACCTTATTTGTGAAGTGATCTTTTTGTTGTAGTAGCCTTGTGTTAGTATTTGGGTTTGATGGGGATGTTTGGTTGGTTAAATACATGTTACTTATAATATTTGCTTACTAAGTGTTTCAAAGCACTTATCCCTTACTTCAATCCACAGGTGAAGAGATTTGAGCCGTGGTTTGCATCTGGAGAAGGTTTTCCATCCGAGTTCGGCCCGTTATCTTTCTTTCTCGGGCTACGTTCAAAGGTCTGCAGATGGTCTTTGTCTTTGTAATCTAGGTCGCTCCATTGTACATATTTGTTGGTCTTTGACATATGATTTTAGATTAATGTTAATATGTAATGTATGTGTAAATTCATGTTTGTTTTTAAGGATGTGTTTGATGATATGACGTTGGAGATGTGTACTCCAATGCCTACCAGGTTTTGGACACGATAAATATGTTTGTTTGAAGCAACAATGTTGTGAAAAAAAATATTTTGACAATCCTGGTAATAAGAATGATGTATTATGATTTGAGGCTTGCTAGGTTGTGGTTTATGATATTAAGTTTGACATGATCTAGCGCCGGTCACCGACCACGAATTTGGGTCGTGACAATAGATAACTGCATCAATAAGACCATCTCAACTTTCTCTTCACCTTTTGTTCAATCACTTGGAGCCAGCCCCCAAACTCGAGCTTCTGAGCTTGCTTGGCCTATTCCCTCCAATCTCCATTGAACCCCAACTAGCAAGTCCACCTGCTGAAGCAAACTTGTGACCAATAGATGCGCTCTCTATTTTTCGGTCAACCCCATGCTCCGCAACCTCGAACTGCTTCTCCGCTGGACCTTCTTGCCTCATACCAATGCTACATGCCATAGCATACAAAGGGCAACCTTTTGTTCTACCAAGTAGAACCCTTGACATGCCACGAACTTCACTGTTCGGCCTTGAGTGAGATACCCGATTCGCCCGTGGTGCTACCAACGGCTTCGCATTCCCCATGCAAAACCTACCCAATACCGTTGACGTGCACGTCTCTTTAGACAACCATAGCGGGAACTTGCTAACTTTGTCTCCGCGAATCCCAACTCCACTCAAACCATTCATGTCAAGCTTTCGCTCCATCACACAAGAGCTTTTCTTCCCTCTATCGGAACCCAACGATGTGACTCCACCTACAACAGTGTTCCCCACTAACCTATAGGTGTTCCTAGCATTCCTTTCACCTTTCATCACCACCATAGTATCCTTCTCCACCTCCATTAGCCCGCCTACAACATTATAGTTGTACCCACTATAATCCAAGGCTCCTAACGAGATCAAATTCCTCTCCAACTTCGGAACATGCCTAACCCCACATAATTTTCTCTCAACACCATCCCACATCTTGATTTGGATATCACCTATGCCAGCAATTCTGCAAGTAGAACCATCACCCATAGTCACCATACCTGAATCAACGAACTTGTAGGTGTCGAACCACCCTCTCTTGGGCGTCATGTGGAAAGAGCAAGCGTTATCCAAAATCTAGGAATCAGAATGCTTTGAACTTGACAAAACAGAAAGAAGATCGCCATCTGACTCGTCCGAATGTGAGGCCACATTCACGAAACCTGATTCTTTTTCCTCGCGATCCCGAGTTCTTTTTGGACAATCCTTCTTTACGTGCCCTTTTTCTCCGCACTTGAAGCAATTTCCCTTGAACCTCCTTGACCACGACTTGGATCCCTTCCTGTCTTTTGCCCCACTACGATCACCATGGCTACCCCTCACAACTAGCCCTTCCGCTTGTTCATCGTCAATTTTCCTTCTTTGATGAAACCCTAGCAGAGCACTTGTGATATCTTCCAACACCAGGGACTCCTTCCCCCAAGTTAGAGTTGTAACCAAATTTTCGTAGGAGCCAGGTAAAGAATTCAGCAGCAACAATGCCTTGTCTTCTTCCTCGAACTTCACATCAACCTTTCTCAAGTCGCTCACAAGTTGACTAAAACCATTAATGTGTTGGCTCAAATCCGAGTCCTCCTTCATCTTGAGCCCGTACAATCTTTGCTTAAGATAAAGCTTGTTCGATAAAGACTTAGACATATACCTTGCTTCCAATTTCTTCCATACCTCAGCTGGTGACTCCTCATCCATGACGTGATACATCACATCATCCGCCAAGCACAAGCGAATTGTCGCCACCGCCTTGGCCCCCATCTCCTTCCACTCTTGCTCCTCCATCTTCTCGGGCTTCTTCTCCGAGAGCGCGATGACCATCCCTTGTTGCACGAGGAGATCCTTGACACGCCTTTGCCATAACCCAAAATTCGAAGAACCATCGAACTTCACAAGAGCAAACTTCGCGCCGTCCGTCATCCTCCAACCCAAGCTCTTGATACCAATTGTTAAGAATTCAGTAACTAGAGAACAAGATCGCACAAAGAACACGGAACAAGAGAATTACGTGGTTCGGCCTAATGCCTACGTCCACGGTGAGAAAGGAGAAATTTTATTGATGGATCCGAGTCACAAAAGCTATACAAAACCTTAGGGTAACATGTCTTTATATAGAGACAAACTCTGGTGTACAAGTAACCTATCTAGGTCTAATTAGGAGTCCAGAATCTAGTCAGAATAGGAATAGGAATAGAAAATAAGTCTTTCCTATTTCTCGCCATCCCAACAGATGCTTTCTCTGGTTCTTGTTGCAGAGCTTGAAAATGTGAACGTTCGTTACGATTGAACCAGGGAGGGAAAATTGGCTAACAAATGGCGCAAGTTTGTCCATTCACCATTGTAGTCACTTCATCCTGACATGGTTGAGATTGTGGAAAAGAAGATACTTAGTAGTGGATGAGCCTAAATTGAAGTTTCACTACAACCTTTTTAAGCATTAACTGAATGTTCACTGATGTTCGATGGACATAAAACAGGTCTATGTTTGGGAAGCCCCCCAAAATGAAAATGCTAGTAAATAAATCATGACGGCCGTGATTCTATTGATGGCGCTAATGGAAGTCCCTCTTCTTCATTGGTTCCGGATCTTGTGTTTCCAACTTCTTCATTTGTTCCTGATCTTGTGTAGGGTGTCAATGATGCTGCAGAAGAAGAATTAGACTGAGGTGATCTCGCAGGAAGATTTAAGTTTGGCTTCGGCGGTATTGACAAGGTTTGAGAATTATCTTCCAGCATTTCAATAGCCCTCGTCATGTTTGGTCTGTCGATCGGATTTGTCTGGATGCACCACAAACCCACTACGATCAGCTTTCTAGCGATCTCCTCTTCGGTTTTGGTTATTTCCCTATGAGGACCAGAAATCTCGTCCTGCTCGAGCTGTTCATATATCCAGTCCGGGAAGTACTTGGTGCTGGTGTCAGATGATCCAGTATCAAAATTCTTTCTTGCTCCAACCATTTCAAGAACCAGCATACCGTAGCTATAGACATCTGACTTGTAAGAAACCATCCCGAAGTTTCTGTTGAAGACTTCTGGAGCAATATAACCAGGGGTTCCTCTTGTACCTAGCAAAGACACCTTGCTTCCTTTTCCTTTACACAACTTTGCTAGACCGAAGTCCGAGATTTTAGGACAAAAGTCGTCATCCAAGAGAATGTTGTGCGGTTTTATGTCCAAATGCACGATCCTAGTGTTGCAGAATCGGTGCAAGTACTCCAAGCCTCTCGCCGTTCCAGCTGCAATATCATACAACACATTCCACTCTAAAGCACATTCCATTGTCTGCGACCCTTGCTGGTACGTGTACTTATCTAGCGAACCTTTAGGCATGTACTCGTAGACCAAGGCCTTTTTCTCGTCAGAACAATACCCCAAGAGACTGACTATATTTACATGGGACGTTCTACTAATGCTTGCAACTTCATTTAGGAATCCTTCACCTTCATTATCTGATGTATGAAGAACTTTGACTGCCACAAGCCGGCCATCAGGTAGCATTCCTTTGTACACTCCACCAAATCCTCCCTGGCCCAACTTACAACCAAAATTCATAGTCATTTTCTTGATGTCCGAGTATGAATACTGTTGCGGCATCTGAGAATTATGGTTCAGAATGAACATCTGAAATTCCTTATTTCGTTCGTGGCTCTGCTGTGCATCAGGATGGTTATATATTCTGCAGCAGATAAGTATTGTGATTGCGATCGCTGCCCACAAACATGCTGCTACATTGAAGAGTACATACCGGGATAAGTATTGTCTTCAGACACGCAGACAAGATTGTGCAGTATATTTCTGTCATCTTTCTAACTCAATAAATATGAAGAGTACATGTCAGTGAGTGGCGAAAGTTTACCGATAATGATCTTCACCCGGGTACTGCTCTTATAGCTGTTACTCTCTGAACAAAAAATGGCGTAGAAGATAGGTCATTAATGTTTATCCTCATGGCTTGAACCCCAATATGCTGCTATGAATGACAAGTCATTCTACGATTACCGAATGACCATAGTTTAAACGTTGGATCCACCGTATATAATATTTGGAAATGAGTAGCATATCATGATGCCAGGCGGATCCAGTTCTTTATGCTTCTATAAGTTCTTATTTTTGTTTATACCACGTGGTGTTCGGACACCATTGTACCGACTAATCCAAATTATTTATGCTTTAATAAGTTCTTATTTTTGTTTAGTTGGCAGTGTTAAAAAAACATAAGATCTCATGAAACATTATGTCTATTTTAGGTGGTGATAGGCGAGGTGAGAGATTGTGATTGAAGTTCAGGATCAGTTTTAAACGTGGGAGAAGTTAAAGTTCAGATTAGACAGGGAGTAGATACATACCTGATGATAAGGAATAGATACCTGATATGTCTGAACCTGTCAGAAAGAAGAAAAAAAAGATCTCAAGAAACCAAATAATGGTAACCTGGCTCGTAAGAAATGATCAGATCAGACACGTACTACCATCTTTACATCGTAGAGAGGATTCCCCCCTCGAACAATAACAGTGAAAGCTGCCATTCCTGTAACCACAAGCCCCACCTGAGCCCTTACAAGCAGAGCAAGAGGCATCCGTGCTATCCGCGTCCCAGACCAGCCCGAATCCTTGCTCAAGAATCCCAACCAGTTCATCCGCATCTGCGTATACTTTCGACAAGGTTACTGGAACAGCCGATTTGTTTGCTGGAGCCACGACCCTGTCGCTGCAACTGTCCAAGGCCTCGTATATAGGCTCAGCGACTTTCGTCAGATTAGCAATCATGTAGTAACCTGAACTTTCGGTGACATTGGTGGTGCAATTGATCTGGCCCAAGAGGCCGGCCGCCACGTAGTTGCTCGGGACTGCGGTGGAGCAGTTGGTGTATACCGTCAGTTTGGGAGTGTCATGATAGTAAGTGAAGAAGTTATGGTCTTGTTGCGGAGAAAGTGGGTACAAGAACGTCAAGACTACCCGAGATGGATCCGGAGTGGTCGTCCCAAGGTCGGCCTAACGGAGAGGGTGAAAAAAGAGTGAACCTTAGACGTTCAATCTAAGGGAGAGGGAGAAAAAAGGACTACGGGCTACGAGATAAAAAGTAAAGATAGTTGTTGTTTGATGTGTTGGTGATGTCCGTTCTCTTGCCTGAGCCCTCCTTATATAGAGTGCCTTGACCTAACCTCCGCGCCTTCACAATAGGAAATCCTAAACCGCCTCCGAGACCTTCGGCTCCAAGTCTCAATCCCGAGAGATCCGCTTCAAATTATTTGTTCCTAACATGACGGGATCCTCTCGGCTCAATACAAGCCGTCTTCCTTAAATGAGCAAATCCCATCCTCGGATAGGAAGCTTTCAAAACATGACGACCAAGCGATCGCGGCCTAAAGAGGAACTTACCAAGTCTTGCCAAATATTGAGAATCTCGGCTCAAGTTAGGAAACTATAGATCGTTTTGACCTTCTCGAATCTCCCACGCAAAATCTTGACTCAAGTCCGTCATCGCCCAAGACGGACATCTCGTCAGGCCCAAAGTGAATCTCAAAATGGGCTCAAGCTAACGACCTCCTCAATCAAAGTGGACCTATTCCCGGAATTGCCTTCCCGCCTACAAAGGTCAAATGAGCTTCAAGTTGGCTTCTCACCATCGGCTTCTCGCCTTAGGCTCCTTGCTCGTCTTCTCGCCTTAGGCTTCCAGCCTTAAGTTTCTCGCCCAGCTTCCCGCTGTAGGCTTCTCGCTCGGCCTCTCGCTCGGCCCTTTGCCACTCAGCCTCTTGCTCGGTCCTCTCGCCGTAGGCCTCTCACTCGGCCTCTCGCCACTCGGCCTCTCGCTTGGCCTTTCGCCACTCGACCTCTTGCCGTAAGCCTCTCACTCGGCTTCTTGCTCGTGCCTCATATCGGCCTCTCGCCTATTTGAATCGGACGAGTTTCCCGATAGGACTCGGCCATGTGGACGAGAAGAGCCCTCGCTCAGTCTCGCCTTCGTGGGCGAGAGGAGCCTCTCGCCCGGATCACCAACGTGAGCGAGAAGAGCCCTCGCTCGGTCTCGCCTCTGCGGGCGAGAGGGGCCTCTCGCCCGGGCTCCTCGTGAGCGAGAAGAGCCCTCGCTCGGTCTCGCCTATGCGGAAGAGAGGGGCCTCTCGCCCGGGCTCCTCGTGAGCGAGAAGAGCCCTCGCTCGGTCTCGCCTATGCGGGTGAGAGGGGCCTCTCGTCTAGGCTCCTCGTGAGCGAGAAGAGCCCTCGCTTGGTCTCGCCTATGCGGACGAGAGGGGCCTCTCGCCCGGGCTCCTCGTGAACGAGAAGAGCCCTCGCTTGGTCTCGCCTATGCGGGCGAGAGGGGCCTCTCGCTTGGGCTCCTCGTGAGCGAGAAGAGCCCTCGTTCGGTCTCGCCTATGCGGGCGAGAGGGGCCTCTCGCCCAAGCTCCTCGTGAGCGAGAAGAGCCGTCGCTCGGTCTCGCCTATGTGGGCGAGAGGGGCCTCTCGCCCGGGCTCTTTGTTCCGACGAACCCGAGCCATTCCCGCACATCCGGAGATAGACCGCCATCACTCCGAGACAATAATTTCGTGCTCCAACACCGCCTTAAAGTCCAACGCGGACTTAAACGACCACTTCAAGTGGGCCGAGTGGTCCAACTCGGACATCCTACTTAGTGGACCGAGGTGCCCAACTCGGACATATCGACTTCACGGACTGAAGTGTCCAACCCGGACATATCGACTTTACGGACTGAAGTATCCAACTCGGACATATCGACCTCACGGGGCGAAGAGCTCGGCGTTCACCCGGACATCCAACTTCGAGGGCACAACCCGGACATCCCGGATGACTTGGGAGATAGGACATCCACTGAGATAACACCACCCACCGATCACTTTCAGACCACATCGGTCACCGGTCAACCGGTCACCCGATCACCTTGCGACCACACCGGGTACCTCAAAATATATTAACAATGTCGAGATTATTTTTATACCTCAACAATGCCCCCCGCACGTTAACGCTTCAGTACGATCAGGCGAGAAGCGTTGACGTGGCATCCATCAGCTAAGTTAGAATGAAGACGAGCAGCTTGAAGAGATCTAGGCCGTCTACCCGGCCGACTTATAGGGTGACAAGGTGCAAATCTCTAATCGCCTTGTCACCTTGCCTATTTCTTTATTCCCCATAAGTAAGGGGGACTACTTGCCCCTCGAGTGTGGCATCGATCGGTCGTTGGATTGAAAGGACATCTCGCTTGACCAAACTCACATACCATGCAGACCAGCCATCTACGTTGCTCGAAACCACCCTTATTGGTACTATGGTCCCGTCATTTAAGGCCACCTCTATGTAGCATATTGCCAGGATGAATGGACATACGTCAGCCGTCATAATCTCCACCTTCCCATATGACTCCCACCAGATTAGACATTGGTGGATGGAAGATGGAATTACCGGACCGGAGCGGATCAAGTCTCGCTCTTTTTCGTCAAGGTTGGTCATGACCATGCTAGCCGGGCTGTCATCCTCCTTTTCCTTATTGCGATCCCTGAGGAGCAACTGAAGAAAGATGTTCGCCACACCCATGCCATCCACGGGTACTCTCTTGATCAACTCCCCAAGGATGTGAACCCTGATGCAAAGAGGTTTCTTGCATTCGCCCATTCTTTGGGTTGGCCTCATAATGGTGACATCACTATTAGAGGCTTTCACCATGGGAGTGATAGAGGACATTTTTGTTATGTGAGGATAAGGTGTATCTTCATGACTCTCGTCCCTCTCCAGATGGCTAGGTTGGTTGAGTTTTGGCCTAAAGATGGCCGGTAGGGTGAACGCATTGTTGATCGACACCTTGTCTGAGAAGTCTCCAAACTTTACATAACCAATCTCAAAAGTGACCGAGACATCTTTTTCTTTCTGGTCGATCTCCTTCTCATCCTCTTGAGGGCGACCTTCTCTCATATGGACATCAGTTTGTACCTTGGGTACCCACTTGCGGATCAACTTCTTGTGTCGGTCAGCGGGTGTCTTTGGTCGAACCTCCTTGATGTACTTCTTTGCCTTAGAAGCTTCGATCTCCCTGGCCTGGTCTTGAGTACAGTTTGGTAGGTGTCTAACTTGCAGACGAGCTAGGAGGGCATTTTGCTCCTCCAACTTGACCCTTTGCCCTGCAAGCTGTCTTTCAAGGTCTTTGACGACTTGCTTCTGCTTCTGGATCTTCCTCTCAAGGCGACGCCTCTGAGTCTTAGTGAGGGCATCTTGTGTTGGTGGCTCAAGAACAACCCTCTTATCTCCAAGCCGGTTGAAGGCATATATGTATGAGTTGGACTCGTCTTGAAGGTCCACCTTGATACGAGGACGACTGATCTTCCATGCTTCATCGGCTATCTTTGGACAAAACTTTTGAGTCCTTGGGATGCCGCTATCGGGCGGCCATCTTTGCCCCCCGAGTCTTGTCTCTCGGGTCTCAAGGTTGGCCTTCCCTTGCCTAGGATTATCGACTCCCTTCAGATGAAAAGACTTTTGAGCCTTTAGGATGTCGCCATTGGGTGGCCGTCCTTGCCCCCAGAGTGTTGCTCCTCGGGTCTTAAGGTCAACCTTCCCTCTCTTGGGACCATTGGCTCCCCTCATACTAAAGGAGTTTCGAGCCTTTGGGATACCGTTATCAGGTGGCCTTCCGTGCCCCCCGAGTCTTGTCCACCGGGTCTTGGGGTCGGCCTTTATTTTCTTTAGGCTATCAGCTCCCCTGGGATACAAAGACTTCTGAGCTTTTGGGACGCCATTATTGGGCGGTCGTCCTTGCCTACCGAGCCTTGCCCGTCGAGTCTTAGGGTCAGCCATTGCCTTCTTAGAGTCCAGCCGTCCCTGCTTCCCGAGTCTTTCCCTCCGGGTCTTAGGGTTGGCCTTTGTCGGCTTCGGTATCGCTCCTTTTTGACTTCGTTGGATGCCAACCATAGCAACGGAAGTCTTCGCGGGGGGGTTGATTGCCGGTTGCCCCCCGAGAAATTGATGTGAAGCAAAACCCTCAAATTGAGAGAGTTGAGGTTGTCCTTCCGTCCCTTGTTGTTGGGTAGATCCGAACACCAGTTGACGGTTAATGTCATCCTCATCGAGCTCTCCTTGTCGATTGATGTCGTCCTCATCGAGCTCATCATCCTCATCGAGCGCATCATTCCCATCGAGCTTTTCTCGATTGACGTCATCCTCATCGAGCTCATCACCCTCATTGAGCTCTTCATGTTGGTTGATGTCATCGTCATCGAGCTCGATGGTCGGAACATAAGTAACATCATGAAACATTGGGTAGTCGATGGCCGTCACAGGAACCTCTTGGATCTCCTCACTCGTAAAGGATTCTTGCAAGATTGGGTCATTGGCAGCCTCAACCGATGGGTGTTGGCTGAGTAAATTTGTGAAGTCTGGAGTCTCGGCATCACGATAAGGTAAAGACCATACCGGTTGCCTCGAAGTAGGCTGAATAAGGGATGATGGCCCTATGTGTGCCTCACCGAGATCGGGACTGGGGGATGTTTGCTGAGGTACTTCGTCCATGGCATCCCAAACTCCTTGGGGTTGATTGGAAAGTCTATGATAGGACTCGTCACCTCGTATCTGAATTTCGTCGCTATATCTCATCTCCTCCTTGTTATCACGTCGAATCTTATCGAGTCGAGCGTTGATATCATCGAGCATTCTAGCTATGGCGGTGAGCTTCTCCTTAAAGGAAGCCGTGCTGGTGGTATTCCTCTTGATACCCGTCTGGATAGTAGGGAGAGCCGTCTCTTTGATGTGAGCCGAGTTGGATGAGTTCCTCCTAACAGGTGGCTGAGAAGATATGGGTAGTGTCGCCTCCTTGCCGGAAACCGCATCGGATGAACTCCTCCCAACGAGTTGCTGGGAAGAGGGTGCCGCCTCCTTGGAGTTGGAATTGGCTTGAGCAGCATGGTTCTTGGTCATCTTGATCGAACAAAGCTAGACCGCCTTCTCAGACGCCCTCCTTAGTCCCACCGAGCATGCCAAAAATATGTTGCGGAGAAAGTGGGTGCAAGAACGTCAAGACTACCCGAGATGGATCCGGAGTGGTCGTCCCAAGGTCGGCCTAACGGAGAGGGTGAAAAAAGAGTGAACCTTAGACGTTCAATCTAAGGGAGAGGGAGAAAAAAGGACTACGGGCTACGAGATAAAAAGTAAAGATAGTTGTTGTTTGATGTGTTGGTGATGTCCGTTCTCTTGCCTGAGCCCTCCTTATATAGAGTGCCTTGACCTAACCTCCGCGCCTTCACAATAGGAAATCCTAAACCGCCTCCGAGATCTTCGGCTCCAAGTCTCAATCCCGAGAGATCCGCTTCAAATTATTTGTTCCTAACATGACGGGATCCTCTCGGCTCAATACAAGCCGTCTTCCTTAAATGAGCAAATCCCATCCTCGGATAGGAAGCTTTCAAAACATGACGACCAAGCGATCGCGGCCTAAAGAGGAACTTACCAAGTCTTGCCAAATATTGAGAATCTCGGCTCAAGTTAGAAAACTATAGATCGTTTTGACCTTCTCGAATCTCCCACGCAAAATCTTGACTCAAGTCCGTCATCGCCCAAGACGGACATCTCGTCAGGCCCAAAGTGAATCTCAAAATGGGCTCAAGCTAACGACCTCCTCAATCAAAGTGGACCTATTCCCGGAATTGCCTTCCCGCCTACGAAGGTCAAATGAGCTTCAAGTTGGCTTCTCACCATCGGCTTCTCGCCTTAGGCTCCTTGCTCGTCTTCTCGCCTTAGGCTTCCAGCCTTAAGTTTCTCGCCCAGCTTCCCGCTGTAGGCTTCTCGCTCGGCCTCTCGCTCGACCCTTTGCCACTCAGCCTCTTGCTCGGTCCTCTCGCCGTAGGCCTCTCACTCGGCCTCTCGCCACTCGGCCTCTCGCTTGGCCTTTCGCCACTCGACCTCTTGCCGTAAGCCTCTCACTCGGCTTCTTGCTCGTGCCTCATATCGGCCTCTCGCCTATTTGAATCGGACGAGTTTCCCGATAGGACTCGGCCATGTGGACGAGAAGAGCCCTCGCTCAGTCTCGCCTTCGTGGGCGAGAGGAGCCTCTCGCCCGGATCACCAACGTGAGCGAGAAGAGCCCTCGCTCGGTCTCGCCTCTGCGGGCGAGAGGGGCCTCTCGCCCGGGCTCCTCGTGAGCGAGAAGAGCCCTCGCTCGGTCTCGCCTATGCGGACGAGAGGGGCCTCTCGCCCGGGCTCCTCGTGAGTGAGAAGAGCCCTCGCTCGGTCTCGCCTATGCGGGTGAGAGGGGCCTCTCGTCTAGGCTCCTCGTGAGCGAGAAGAGCCCTCGCTTGGTCTCGCCTATGCGGACGAGAGGGGCCTCTCGCCCGGGCTCCTCGTGAACGAGAAGAGCCCTCGCTTGGTCTCGCCTATGCGGGCGAGAGGGGCCTCTCGCTTGGGCTCCTCGTGAGCGAGAAGAGCCCTCGTTCGGTCTCGCCTATGCGGGCGAGAGGGGCCTCTCGCCCGAGCTCCTCGTGAGCGAGAAGAGCCGTCGCTCGGTCTCGCCTATGTGGGCGAGAGGGGCCTCTCGCCCGGGCTCTTTGGTCGACGAACCCGAGCCATTCCCGCACATCCGGAGATAGACCGCCATCACTCCGAGACAATAATTTCGTGCTCCAACACCGCCTTAAAGTCCAACGCGGACTTAAACGACCACTTCAAGTGGGCCGAGTGGTCCAACTCGGACATCCTACTTAGTGGACCGAGGTGCCCAACTCGGACATATCGACTTCACGGACTGAAGTGTCCAACCCAGACATATCGACTTTACGGACTGAAGTATCCAACTCGGACATATCGACCTCACGGGGCGAAGAGCTCGGCGTTCACCCGGACATCCAACTTCGAGGGCACAACCCGGACATCCCGGATGACTTGGGAGATAGGACATCCACTGAGATAACACCACCCACCGATCACTTTCAGACCACATCGGTCACCGGTCAACCGGTCACCCGATCACCTTGCGACCACACCGGGTACCTCAAAATATATTAACAATGTCGAGATTATTTTTATACCTCAACAGGTCTATGCTGTTGTTGTGGAGGTACTAGGGACAGATACCGGTAAAGAAGTCGGTCCTTGCCAGGGTCAGAATCCGCGGCGAGTTTTCGATGTTCAGGACTTGGTATGTTAGCCCTGACATGGACATGCTCGCGGTTTGGCCGCTGCAGTTGAGGTGGAAATCCGGGTGGCCGCAGTAGCTAGGCCGGTACGAGCCCCAGAAAGGGTATCCGATTCCCGTGATGTTCCCGCACTTGAACGAGGTGCTGCAGTTATGGAACTTGTGGAGCTGGGCGGAGACCGGTGTTTGTGCTTGGAATGAGGCGATGGCTATCAGAATCATCAATATCGGAGACATGGTTGGGAGGCTGGCTGTGTGTGAGACATAGAATAAGAGGAAGTTGAGAGGACGATATCGCAGACGGATCAGGTAAAACAAATTGACCAAAGATGCATGTTAAAGTGCCAATATTGTTGCCTTAAAACGAGAAATGTAAGAGAATTAAATGAACAGAGTTTTTTGAATAGGCTACTTGTGAAAAGCTACATTTCTTTCGGTAATAATAATGACATTTTCCTGACCACAAAAAATAATGACATTTTACTAAAATAAGTTTGAAAATTCTTATCTAATCGATGTGGGCCAAAATCATCTATACAACTATAGCAAATATTAGGCCTTGTACCAATAAGCACGATCAATTAGCAAGAGTATTGATATAGCTTAATCAGATCTTAAATTGAGTATTAAAAATAATGTAAGAACATCAAACATTTTATGAAGTAGAAGGTGGTATTTGTCGTTTGTTCTTTTCGATATTGTATTATTTAGCTTTTAGAGTTTATTTCTAATTTTTTATTTTCAATTTTTATGTTATTTCAAATTTAGAGTTTCTAAATTTTTATGGATATATTTTCTTTTTTTAGAATTAATAAATGTTAAAGTTAATTAACTGAATGATGTGATATCTTCAAACTAATATGGATGAAAACTAATTTGATAAATATAAAATAACCTAATTTTAAATATATATAAATTATTAAAATGTTAAAACAGGTCATTTGTCATCTATGCCTTTGCAGACCTCATTTTTTCCTGATTTTATTATAAATGCATCTAAACATATCTAACTAACCAATAAATGAATTAGTTAAAACATGTTCAATTAAGCATCTAGGGGTCCTATTGTCTTGAGGTATTAAAATAGAGGTTGTAACTACCAACAAATACTTAAATCAATCCGAAACCTACCATCTGCTTCTCTTAACATCATAAAAGTCCTACGAAAAGTAGGTTCATGCGCTCTGATTAGCCTCCACATGAGTCGAAAAGTATAAACGCGGAATGGAACAAAATATACTGATTTTGTCATATACTGACTTGAGAAGCAAAACCGTGTCCAACCGGCAGCTATCGACCCCACTAGCATAAATCAAAATGGAAATTGAACCAAACGGTGGAAAGACCCAGACAAATCAATTACCGGTAGGAAACCAAGTCAAGTCTTTGTATGAATTTATACTCTGTTGCATTTGTCGGTTGGGACAAAGTTAACTTGATGGGTAATCCTGAGTTTGGTCTGTTCCTCAAAACTTGTACCTGTCGTAGTTTACAAGCCAATCCTATCCAACCATCCGGAAAAGAGCCACAGCAATTATTGTCCACTAAAATGAACCATTTTGTTTTGCAAAAAAAGCTTGTCAATGATTTTTTTTGACAAAAATATCATGTCTTTGGTTGCTAAACTCGACTGGACGAAACTTAGAAAAAGCGGACCAACTTTCCAAAACGAGACTCGTGCATGCAATCGTGTTCGTTTTCTTGCGCCGGCTCTCATCAGTTATCAATGCAACTAATTCCGTTGTTGAAAACAAGTGCTCATACACAATTTGATACATAATTGGTCCAACTGAAATCCGAACAATATTATTTGAAGATCCGTTGTTTTATGCAGCGACGCGATCAATTATTTTTAACAAGTAAATTTTTTTAATTCAAAAAAATTGTCAAAATAGTAAGTAATTAAATTAGTTACTGTTGAAAAAGCGTGTCGATCCATTAATATTCATTTCGAGTTGCAAAATTTTGTTATTCTACGATAAGAAAGGCGCCGGAGCTGGAGTAGTAGGGGGACTTGTGTGAAGGCAGAGCATCTGATGCTGCTGCCTCCATCATGTGTATGTACAGAAGGAATTGGGAAAAAACTATTTATAGTTGGGACGCAACAAAAGTTCGACAAATGAATCGAATTACTTGTTTTATCATGTACGTTTCCAATATTCTCGAATTTAATATCGTCGGATCTTACTTAGGATTAATTTTTTAGTGATAATTGTCTCACTCGAAACAAGAACTCGAATATTTTTGAAAAAAAAATCAAATCCCATATTATTTTGAAATAACATTCATTCTTAGAGGAGGGGGATTTTTTTTTCTTGTTAATTCTTGAATTTTGTTATTTGATTATTTGAATTTTTTTCCATTTTTTTCTTTACGATTTCTATGTTAATTCAAATTTTAGAATTTTGAAATTTTGTAATAGATATTTTTAAAGAACTAATTAATGTCAAATTAAATGAACTGAATGATGTTGCATCTTTGTTAACATGGTTGCAAATTAAGTAATGATGTGTGATCAAAATTTAATAAAAGGTGCTAATTATTCTAGTTTGATAAATATTATATAATACAAACCCAATTTTAAAAGTTAATAATATTTGTAATTTATACGGTGTATTTCAAATCTAAGCTCATGATGTGATGTAACGAGGATAATAATTTTAAAGACGAGATTGATGCGAGTGATGAGATCGACCGTGAACTTATCTTACTATATTAAGTTGAATCTGTCAGGATACGGACTCTATATATATACCGTCTAGAGTAGACTTGCTTCCATTCCTGGCTGCGCCGCTCTGTTTGTATCGCGGTCTCTTCTTCTCTTTGAATCGCATCTATTACCAACTTCTTCCAACTCCTCGACGCAACTCTCCTTCGCTGTCCGATCCTCGAATCCATGCGATTGTACCGGCGTGACGTTGATTTAATTGCATCTCTGAGTTTGAAGAATTTGGTATTAGATGCCATTTGGGGTCATCACGAGGTTTCAAGCTGATAGATGTTGGATTCTGAGTCTTACGGATGTTGTATCAAGTGTGGACGAAGCTGAGAATGAGCACTCGGTGTATAAGGTATTGGCTTCCTTTGGAATTCTCTCGCCCTTCCGCTTTCGATGCTTTCCATTTCTCGTCCTTGCGCTTAAATGATGATATGTTGAGAGTTAATTATCGTCGTCTCTAGCGGATGCTCTTTTCCTGTCTGGTATGGTGCTGAGGGAACGCAGTTCTGCAGAGGTCTCGAATCGAAACAATGGCTATCGAGTGATTTAGGATATGAATTCTAGATTCAGTATGGATTGTTTTAGTTGCGAGATCTGAATCCGATCCACATCGCTTCTGTTCATGGCTCTAGTTTTCTTCCCGCGCTTTCCATCCTTTGTTTCATCTTGTTTCCTTTCTACATAGATTTTGGTTCACTGGATCTGTGTTGTTATAAGTTACTTACGAAAGCTGATGGGGTCATGCCCATTTATTGTCCTTCATTGGACAAGAAAAACTGTCACGGAGAGATGGGATGGGAGAGTTGAAAAAGTGGAGGTGTGAGAAGCTATTGGTGCTTGGGTTGAAAAATTGGAGCTAAATAGTAGCTTGGGAAAAATTTATGCAGGATTATGCGGGATATTCAATTTATCCCTTTATGGACTTCATTCCCTATAAAAAGGAGAACTTCTCTGCGTAGAAATTCATCCACAAAAGAAGAAAACTCTAAGTAGTGAGTTTAGAGAGAAATAGAGTAGTACTGGTTATTTATGCTCGGATAGTTTTCAAGTTTCACAGTGAGAACTTGAGGTAAAAAATAGAGTGAGTAAAAATTTTCTACTGTAAAATACGAGTGAAACTCGAGAGTGAGATAACTCGGGGTATCAAGCAGTAAGGATATTTTTATCGTTATAATTTCTTTATTTACTAGTGGATATTTTCGGAGCTGATCCCGTAGTTTTTCCCTGAGTTTTCACATAAATTTTGGTGTTCCCTCTTGGTGGTTTATTTTTTCATCTGCTTTTGATCATGGTAATTATTTATTAACAAGGTAAATTTTATTTACCACTTTCGCTAACAGGTCAAATTCCCAACAACTGGTATCAAAGCCTTGATTTTTTAGATGAGACATTTGTGTGTTGAAGATGGGGGACAAGCCTGCCAAAAAAGCCATCAAGCTGACTTCGTCAAATTATGCCGTCTGAAAACTCTCATGACAGATGTTTTATACTAGAAGGATCTCTTTGATCCTATTGAGCTAAAAGGTGTAAAAAATGAGGCGGTGGCAGATGCTGTCTGGAACAAGATGAATCGCAAAATCTGTGGCTTAATCCGGCAGTCGATTGACCCCCGTCTTATTCATCATGTGGCTGACGAGACGGAGGCATTTATGCTCTAGGAGAAGCTGAACCCCAGTTACTCCATCCATTCTTCCTTTACTCCTATGCACATGAACCCCAAACTCAAACTCGATCAATATGCACATGAACTCCGGTTACTTCATCCATTCTTCCTTTACTCCTATTGAAATTACTAACATTGTCCCTCGCGGATTGTAATTCCTCATTAACATCATCTGTCAAGTACTCATCTATGGCTAACTTATGTGTCAATTACTTCATCCATTCTTCCTTTACTCCTATTGAAATTACCAATATTTTAAAAATCGACCCGGAAGACGACTCAAAATTTTTAAAATATTTAGTTCGTGTGGTCCGATCGATCAGGTTGCCGGTCGGACCAAAACTTCTATTTTATATTAATATAATTAAATAATGTTTGATAAATTTAATTTAACATAAAAAATGATAAAATATCAAATAAGTTTAAATATTTAGCAACTTTGTTATACAATTTATCCAAAAAAGTCTTCAAACATGAATTGAACAAGTCTAGAAGAAGAAGAAGATGATTATACAAGTTTTCAGGTTCGACATATTAGTCCAATTCGTTTGACTTAGTTGAAATATTATCAAGAATTGTTAAAAAAATAAGTTTTTTGATCAAATAGTGATGTACACGCTCCAAATGTGGAAGTTGAGGTTTTGTTTCTAAATTAAATCAGATAAAACGGAAAAAATAAATACTAATTTTTCTGATCCGGGCGAACCGGGTCACCCGAAAGCATCTGACCGAACGATCGAACTAAATTTTAGCCAGTCTAACTGCATTCTGAGTTTTAAGAAAATTGACACGGATTTAATTTCGGATAATAGTCCGATCGGTCTGACCACCAATTAGAATGTGGTTTTTAAAACATTGGAAATTACTAACATTACACATGACCACAGTTAAATAAACTCGAGAGTTCGCTGGAAAAGAAAAGAAATCAAACGGACCAACATAGCGGAATTCACCGTCAGTTGCATTCAACCGAATTCCAAAAGGCCAAAAATTAACAAACAAAAAAATTAAACTAGAAGGGGAACTGACTGGAGAAGGAGATGGAGCGGTCGACGGATTGTACAGAGAAGGCTCTTCTCTTGCCCTAATGAAACAAATTGCGTAGATAGCCCAACTTGATGATGTGAAAAAAAAAACAATTGTCAACGATGATGTGGAAAAGCAAACAATTCTCTTGCTTTTCCGTTGATGTCTCTGGCACCGAAGCTCTTGAAGAAAGGCCACAAGGAAGATAATTAGGATTTTACAGTTTTGGTGTAGCAGATGACATTTTTTATTTGCCCCGTAAGTTGGTTCTGATGGGTAATGGGTTTTTGAGAGGAAGATGAGTAATGAGTCAATGGGAATAAATAGTTGATGACGTGTTATTTTTAATATGACAAAGATATTATATCTACTGATGATGTATTGTCGGTGACCGAAAAAATACTCTTGGACCTATTTAAAAAAGTACATCAACTTATGTGATACACTTTGAAGTACATGAATTATGTAAATTTTTTGAGCAAATAGAAAGATTATTTAGCCTTTTGAGAATCATTGCTGATTGACATGGGCTTGATGGGCTTTAATTCTTGTCTTATCCGAATCCAAATTCTCAAAGCATTGCCGTTACCCCGTGTGTCAGCTATTGTACTACTAACATTTTGCAATATATAAGTAAAAAATATTTGGTTTGATTGTCGGATTAATCTGACCACGACTTGGAGGGCAGAATCGATCGTTCTTCGGATCGTTTTTTAAAACTATGCTTTATAGAGTAGAAGAAGGTGATACTTGCCGGTTGTTGCTTTCAAATATTATTTTGTTAATTAGTTATTTTGGAGTTTATTTCTATATTTTCTTTTCAATTTCTACGTTATTTCAAATTTTAGAGTTTCTAAATTTGTCGGGCAGATTCTTTTTGTAAGAATTAATCAATGTTTAAACTTAATTAACCGAATGATGTGATATTTTCAAACTAATATAATATGGATGAAAACTAATTTATAAATATAAAATATAAAACAACCTAATTTAAAATATCGAATAATAATTAAACTTTATGAAAAGGGTATGTTTTCATCTGCGCCTTTGCATACTCTCTGTTGCCCCGTATAGATAAGATACCAACCGTTGAGACTTGCAGCTATTCCTGGCTGCGCCGGTGTCGCAGACTGACTCGATCTTATCTTTGAATCGCATCTATGACCAATTTCTTCAACCTCCTCGATCGACACAAATTGTACCGGGCTGACGTTGATTTGATAGCGTCTCGGAGTTTGAGGAATTTGGTTGTAGATGCCATTCGATAAATGTGTTGATTCAAGTCGTAAGAGACTTGAAGATGTTGATTCAAGTCTTACGGATAGAAAATACGCTACTGGAAAGGAGTGCTATATGTTTCGTCATTGCTCGTAGCTGAGAATGGGCATTTGTTGGGTGTATCAAGCTATTGCCTTCCCTAGTCTTGCTTTTCTCTATCGCTGCTTTGCGATTTCTCGTCCTTTAGCGTCAATGATTATCTGTTAAGAGTTAATGATCGTCGTCTCTAGCTGATACTCGTTTCTTGTTTGGTATTGTGCCGGGGGGAGAACAGTTCAGCAGAGGTCTCGGATCGAACAGTTATGTTCACGGCTGTTGCCTAAGACAGTATGTTGGCTTGCAGGTCCAAGTTTCTTCTTAGTAGGAAATCACCCGGAGGAAGCCTAGAACATGAGCAGATGGAGAAGAGTCACAGGAGGCAGAGCCTTTCCAAACCAACCATGGTAGTAACATAGTATCATCTTGGGGAGTTTGGTTGTTGGTGATTCAGTTTTCTTTGTTGATAAGTTGAACCTTTTGGTCAATTTGTGTCGAGAAGAAGTTTTCATCTTTATGTGCATTTTGGTTGATTGTGGTGGTAGAATTTCTGAAGCTGAACACTATTTGCCGGTTCTAATTCCTTTTCCATTCCGAGGTCGCTTTTTTCTCCTTGTTTCTGATTCCCCCGCGCTTTCTTTCCTTTGCTTCGTTTTGTTTCCTTTCTACATTTATTTTGGTTCAATGAATCTGTGTTATTATAATGCTTCTATCCTCCCTGCAAGTCACAACATCCTTTGCACTGAAATTGTAATGCTTCACAACATCCTATGTCTGAAGTTGGCGCCCTTTGCTTTATTACACCGTCCATTTGGGTTGCAAGATGTTCTGTCTTGGAAATAACCATTATTGGGTGGCTTTCAGATTTTCCCAGAAGTCCGATTCCAGGTTCAGTTGTTTCGGGAGGCTCTCTCTGGTTCTAGTTGCCGAGCAGAAAATGGGAACTTCTTCCAGGGCAGATTGGCTAACAAATTGCGCAACTTCGTCCATTTAGCAGTCCAATCACTTCATCTTGAAATGATTGAGATTATGGAAAGGGAGATAGTTGAGGGGACGAAACTAAATTGAAGTGTTTTACAACATCTTTTTTAAGCATCAACATACATTGGTTCACTGATGTTCGGTGGACTTAAACAGGTCCATGTTTGGACGGCCGCCAAAATGAAAAGGCAAGTAAATGGATCATGACCGCTGTGATTCTACTAATGGCTCTAATGGAAATCCCTCTTCTTCATTTGTTCCCGATCTTGCGCTTCCATCTTCTTCATTTGTTCCTGATCTTGTGTAGGGTGCCAATGATGGTGCAGAGGACGTACGCCGAAATGGTGATCTCGCAGGCAGATTTAAGTTGGGCTTTGGCGGCATTGGCAAGGCTTGAGAATTATCTTCCAGCATTTCAATAACCCTTGTCATGTTTGGTCTGTCAATCGGATTTGTCTGTATGCACCACAAACCCACCAAGATCAGTTTTCTAGCGATCTCTTCTTCGGTTTTGGTTATTTCCCTATGAGGACAAGAAATCTCGTTTTGCTCGAGCTGTTCATATATCCAGTCAGGGAAGTACTTTGTGCTGGTGTCAGATGATCCAGTATCATGATTCTTTCTTGCTCCAACCATTTCAAGAACCAGCATACCGTAACTATAAACATCTGACTTGTAAGAAACCATCCCGAAGTTTCTACTGAAGACTTCTGGTGCAATATAACCAGGGGTTCCTGTTGCACCCAGCAGAGACACCTTGCTTTCTTTGCCTTTGCACAACTTTGCCAGACCGAAATCTGAGATTTTAGGACAAAAGTCGTCATCCAAGAGAACGTTGTGGGGTTTAATGTCCAAATGCACGATCCTAGTGTTGCAGCCTCGGTGCAAGTACTCCAAGCCTCTTGCCGTTCCAGCTGCAACGTTGTATAACACATTCCACTCTAAAGCACATTCCATTGTCTGCGACTCTTGCTGGTACGTGTACTTGTCCAGCGAACCTTTAGGCATGTATTGATAGACCAAGGCCTTTTTCTTGTCATAACAATACCCCAAGAGATTGACTATATTTACATGTGACGTTCTACTAATGCTTGCAACTTCGTTTATGAATCCTTCACCTTCATTGTCTGATGTATGAAGAACTTTGACTGCCACAAGCCGGCCATCAAGTAACTCTCCTTTGTACACTCCACCAAATCCTCCCTGGCCCAACTTGTGGGCAAACTTTTTGGTCATTTTCTTGATGTCAGAGTATGAATACCGTTGCGGCATCTGAGAACGATGATTCATTATAAACATCTTAAATTCTTTATTTTGATCGTTTCTCTTCAATGCATCAGGATTGTATTGAACATTCCCATTTCGGTTAATCTTCAGTAAGCAAATGTAGCTGACAAGTAACAGAATTGCGCCTGCAACCCCTGCCGACAACCCTTCAGACGCAAAGACAAGATTGTTCAGTATATATCTGTCATCTTTCTAACTCAATAAAAATGAAGAGTACATGTCAGTGAGTTGCGCTGTTTACCGAGAATTATCTTCATCCGGGTACTGCTCTTACTCCCTGAACAAAATATGACATAGAAGATATTCGTTAATGGCTGTCCTCATGGCTTGAACCCTATTATGCTGCTGCATTGAATGAACAAGTCGTACAACGATAACCGAATGACCATACTTTAAATCTATGTTTTTAAAAGCGGGCCGGGTCACTGTTTCCTTGGTCTGACTAGCGGGTTTTTTTAATAAAAATATTTTGTTTATGCTGATCCAGTTCTTTATGCTTCTATAAGTGTCTTGCACTATTTTGTTTCCTTGTTAGTTTCTTTTTACTGGTGATTTAATGAGAAATGGAATCTACGGATTTAGACATGCAAAGCATATGTTTACCGAGGTAACAACGTATTGCCAACATTTTTTTAGGACAAAATAGTCATAATTTCCTAATATTGAAGAAATTGATTGATAAGACAACATAGTATTGTTAAGTTCCTCATATTTTTAAAATCAAAGTAATTAATACCTGTACCCAAATTCTGGCAATTTTTTTGGCAAGACATCACTAAAAATATCAAAATACCCTTAATTCAAAAATATATTACATTTTCAAGTCACAAAAACTAAAAGTCATCATCTCCAAACCCACCTATCCTAAAAAAACTCTCCGGTAGTTTTTAAAACAACCAACAACACGGAAAAGAACCCTTGAAAATTTTAAAATTCTCTAACACCCTAGCCCTCTCTTTCGCTCGTATTTATTTTAGAGCCTCTAACATCTGTTGCAACATTAAATCCATCAAAGGAACAACAGCAAGGGGTTCCAATGAGAGGGATGAAGCGCTTCGCCGTGTTGGGATGGGTTCTCTTTTCTCCATCTCGGGACGAAGTGACGACATCGGGTTTCCTTATCTAAAAAAATTGCCCTTTTTCCTGTGTTTTTTGGTTTGTATGGAATTGATGTTTTTCGAGACGATGACTTTCAAGTTTTGTCACTTGAAAATCTAATTATTTTTAGATTAAGATTATTTTAGTATTTTTTATTAGTGTCTCTCCGAAAAGGGGCCGAAATTTGGGTACAATAACTAATTATTTTGATTTTAAAAATATTAGAGATTTAATAATATTATGCTGTCCTTATCAATCAATTTTTTCAAACATCATCGAACTATAGCTATTTTGTCTTTTTTTATAACGGTATACTTTATTACGGATGCAGTCAACCAAGGTACATCTTACATGGCTCATTTGCTCAAGAGGAGCTGCTGGAGCGGAACCATGAAACAACTCTCCGGCAACCCACTAGGAGAGAACCATAGAAACTACACAATTGTTTGTGAGTTTGACATTTTTATGAAAATCAAATTTCTTATCCTAATGTAAACTCTTTTCTTTTCTGATGTGAAGTGTTTTATGGTCATTGGCAACACTTTTCTAAGAACTAACGACTGACTCACATAATAAACTTAACCAAAAAAAATTGGAAAAAGTACCATTTGAGTTCTGTAGTTTACACCGATTTTGCGATATGATCCTGAGGTTTAGAAACGACTTTTTTAGTAGTTGTGGTTTCACCTTTTTTGTGACAGAGGCTCGGAAAGGCCCCCGAGCCAAAAAATAACTCCGGACCTAGAAACGACGTCGTCCGACGATGAAGTGGCCTGCCACGTTGGATATTTTTTCGCCTTGAAATGCTGACGTGTCATACAAAATAAAATATCCATTTTAATCACTAATTTTTAATCTTTTTCAAAAACCCACTTCAACCCCAACCCAACTCAACCTAACCTAACCTAACTTAACCTAACCCATCTTCAACCTACAAACCAACCCAATCCATCTTCTTCAACCTTCAAACCAATTAATAAAAAAAATCTAACCCCCTCCAGGAGGTCGCCACCACGTGCTCCTCCTGCGCCCACCTCACCAACACCAACATCAACTACCCGTCCATGACTGTGGCTGGTCTGAGGGGGACAGCGACGATCAGGAGGACGGTTAGGGAGGTTGAGGGGAAGGGGCGGTAGTGTACTGGCTGAGCCGTGTAGTGGAGCCCACGAGAGTGGAGGTGAGCGTGTGGCCCCGCCTGCTAGTGTTTACCCAGTTCAAGCCCGAGATGAGCTACTACGTGACGCTGAGGACACGCGGGGTGAAGGGCAGGGGAAAGAGGTTCGTGTTCGGGGAGATCGTCTGGTCGGATGGGACCCACTAGGTTCGGAGTTCGCTTGTGGTCTCCGTCAATGCCTCCATATCTACTGGAGGTTAGTCCCCTGCCGACAAGGTGGATCTCGCTGGACCTCGATCTGAATCTTGCCGTCCTCTGCGTCCTTCTCTCTGCCGGCCGCTCCTCGCTCAGATGGTCTCTGTCATCTTCAAACGTGTCCAGAAAGATGTTGGGTTTCTTGATTGGAGGGATGAAGATTTTGGGTTTCTTGATTAAATTAAGGGCATAAAATGGCAGTTTCCTTGTTCACAGGAGATTTCATGGGAGCTGCCCAGATTTGAAAAAATTGCAGATTCGTTCTCTAATTTTAGGATAAGTTTGACGATGTCTAGATTAATTGGATATTTTTTGGTGTTTAATTAAATGGTATTTCATATGCCCAATTTTAGGAGAGAGAGAGAAGAAGAAGAAGAAGAAGAAGAAGAAGAAGAAGAAGAAGAAGAAGAAGAAGAAGAGAGGGGAGGAGGGGAAGAAGAAGACGAAGAAAATGAGGGTGGAATTTGAAAAATTATAAAAAGATAAGGGATTCAAAAAGATATTTAAGTCGTACCAACTCACGTTACCAACCGGTAAAAAAAGTCTGACGTGGTATGTCACATCACCCTTGAAACATCATCGTTTCCAGGTCTGGAGTTTTTTTTGGCTCGGGGGCCTTTCCGAGCCTCTAACGCAAAAAACGTGAAACCACAACTACCAAAAAAGTCGTTTCTAAACCTCAGGATCATATCGCAAAATCGGTATAAACTACAGGACTCAAATGGTACTTTTTCCAAAAAAATTCTAACAACTTTTTTGGATTATTAGAGTTTATTGATTGGTCCATGCAAGTTGTACGTGATCACTGCCGATTTACTTCCTTAATGACCTCCTAGATACTAATTAATCCTTTATTGAGAACATATGATCTCAGGAACCCTGGGGTCAAGTTGGGTGTTGACATGTGATCTGTTTTAAGTATCGGAGAAGTATAAGTTCTACTTGTGAGAGAAAAAAATCTCAGTAAACCAAATAATGGTAAACTGGTTCGTCAGAAATGATCAGATCAGACCAGTCAGGGAGTATATACATACCTGATGGTGAAGAGGATGATCCACTTGGAGCCAACGACGTGCTGCCATCGTTACATCGTAGAGGAAACTCCCCGCTCGAACAATAACAGTAAAACCTGTCGTTGCTATACCCACAAGCCCCGCCTGAACCCTTACAAGCCGAGCAAGAGGCGTCCGTGTTGTCCGCGTCCCAGAGCAGCCCGAATCCTTGCTCAAGAATCCCGACCGCTTCATCCGGATCTAAGTATACATTCGTCAAGTTTACCGGAACAACCGATTGGTTTGCTGGAGCCACGACGATGTCGCTGCAGCTGTCCAACGCCTCGTATATAGGATCCGCGGCCCCACCCATGGTGCTTGTCGAATTACCGATCACGTAGTAACCTGAACTTTCGGTGCCATTGATGGTGCAATTGGTCTGGCCCAAGAGGCCGGCCGACACGTAGCTGCTTTGGACCGCGGTGGAGCAGTTGTAGTATATCGTCAGGTTGAGGGTGTCCTGATAGTAAGTAAAGCGGTTGGTGTCTATGTTGTTGTTGTGGAGGTATTGGGGGCACATATCGGTAAGGTAGTCAGTCCTTGCCAGGGTTAGAACCCGCAACGAGTTGTCGATGTTCAGTACTTGGTACGCAAGCTCTGACATGGACACGCTCGCAGTTTGGCCGTTGCAGACGAAGTGGAAATCGGGGTGGCCGCAGTAGCTAGGCCGGGCCGAGCCCCAGAAAGGGTATCCGATTTTCGTGATGTTCCCGCACTCGAACGAGGTGATGCAGTTGGTGAACTTGTCGAGCTGGGCAGAGACCAGTGCTTGAGCTTGGAATGAGGCGATTTTTATCAGAATTATCAATAATTGGAGACATGGTTGGGAGGCTGGCTGTGTGTGAGACGCAGAGTAAGGGGGATTTTGTAGGACGATATCGCAAGGAGAACAGATTGAACAAATTAACCGCCATTCCAAGTCAAGTTGGACTCTTTCAACAAAAAAAATTGGACTTGGTCCAAAGAAGCAGGTTGAAATCGAACGCGCAGAATTTAAGAAAAATTGAACGAATGCAGCTTTTCAGAAAAGGCTACATGTCAAAGCTGCATTTCTCTCTCTAGAGATTTTATTACATGTTAACTGGTAAGTAACCTTATACATATTTATGAAAAAGTAATAATATGTTTAAATTGGTAAAAATTTCTTTCCGAAATTGGACCAATGTTAAAATTTAATAACATATCTATCGCAATAATTAATACTTTTTTCAGAAAATTATAGAGCTAAATTCTCGGTCCCAATTTTTACATAAAGTGATATTTTTTAACACATACATATATTTTTTTTACATACTTTACGAATTCAAAAAATATTTTCAGATATTAGTTTGTTCTAGTTTGATAAATTTTACGTAATCATTAGTCTTATCAATTGTCTTTAAATGGTCTTTGTGATCATCGTTCTGTTATCTCAATCGAGTGTAACATTTGAATAGCGATATAAGTCGAGATTTATGTGATTTAACTATAGACAAAGTAATTTTTAGTATTGACGTATTTATTGCTCAAAAATAAAATTGTTGGGATGGCGAGAAATATGAAAGACTTATTTCCTATTCCTATTCCTATTCTGACTAGATTTTGGACTCCTAATTAGACCTAAATATGTTACTTGTACAACAAGGGTTTGCCTCTATATAAAGGCATGTTACCTTAAGGTTTTGTATGGCTTTGTGGCTCGGAAACTCATCAATAAAAGTTCTCCTTTCTCTCCGTAGACGTAGGCATTAGGTCGAACCACGTAATTCTCTTGTTCCGTGTTCTTTGTGCGATCTTGTTCTCTAGTTACTGAATTCCTAACAAGTGGTATCAAGAGCTAAGGCTGAAGGATGTCGGACGGCACGAGGTTTGCTCTTGTGAAGTTCGATGGTTCATTGAATTTCGGGTTATGGCAAAGGCGTGTCAGGGATCTCCTAGTGCAGCAAGGGATGGTTATCGCGCTCTCGGAGAAGAAGTCCGAGAAGATGGAGGAGCAAGAGTGGGAAGAATTGGAGGCCAAGGCAGTAGCGAAGATTCGCTTGTGCTTGGCGGATGATGAGGAGCCACCAGCTGGGTTGTTGAAGAGGATCCAGGTCGGAGTCAAAGAAGTTCAATGGAAGTGGCTTCAAGTGCTGAGAAGAGCGCATGAAGGGGACTATCCAGAACGAACTTGGGATCAAGACAACGAGGAGGGATCGGCATCCACAACCATGGCCACATATTCAGACGGGTCGGATGGTGACTGGCTTTCTGTCTTATCAAGTCCAATGCATCCCGGTAATCTCTTTTCATTAGGGACCTTAGATTATAACAGTGATAGTTATAAAGGTATGCTAATGAAGGTGGAGAAGGATGCGATGGTAAGGATGAAGGGTGAAAGGAAATACCTACAGGTTAGTGGGAAATATTATTGTAGGTGCAGTCACATCAATGGGTCTGAAGGAGTTGGCAAAAGCTCAGGTCATATGAGGTTGGTTCGTATGAGAGAGCAAATGCTTGACATTGATGGTTTGAGTATAGTTGGGATTCGCGGAGACAAAGTTAGCAAGTTCCCGCTATGGTTGTCTAAAGAGACGTGCACGTCAAAGGTGTTGGGTAGGTTTTGCATGGGGAATGCGAAGCCGTAGGTAGCACCACGGGTGAATCGGGTATCTCACTCAAGGCCGAACGGTGGAGTTCGTGGCATGTCAAGAGTTCTACTTGGTAGAACAAAAGGTTGCCCTTTGTATGCTATGGCATATAGCATTGGTATGAGGCAAGAAGGTCCAGCGGAGAAGCAGTTCGAAGTTGCGGAGCATGGGGTTGACCGGAAAATAGAGAGTGCATCTATTGGTCACAAGTTTGCTTCAGCAGGTGGACTTGCTAGTTGGAGTTCGATGGAGATTGGAGGGAAGACGCCAAGCAAGCTCGGAAGCTCGAGCTTGGGGGCTGGCTCCAAGTGATTGAATAAAAGGTGAAGAGAAAGTTGAGATGGTCTTATTGATGCAGTTATCTATGGTCTGAGATGGAGTCGGTGGAGTCGGATTGGTTTTGCAAGATCTCATAGTTTTTTATGGGGTGGTGTTTTGTCAAGGTGGAGTTTGTTGAAGTTCGGGTGGAGCTTCATGGTTCTTCCATGAGATGATTTCTCGCCAAGGTGGAGATTGTTGGGATGGCGAGAAATATGAAAGACTTATTTCCTATTCCTATTCCTATTCTGACTAGGTTTTGGACTCCTAATTAGACCTAGATATGTTACTTGTACAACAAGGATTTGCCTCTATATAAAGGCATGTTACCTTAAGGTTTTGTATGGCTTTGTGGCTCGGAAACTCATCAATAAAAGTTCTCCTTTCTCCCCGTGGATGTAGGCATTAGGCCGAACCACGTTATCTCTTGCGTCCGTGTTCTTTGCGCGTTTTGTTCTCTTGGTTGCTGAATTCATAACAAGGGTTATCAATTATAGAGCTAAATTCTCGGTTCCAATTTTTACATAGAGTGATATTTTTTAACACATACATATATTTTTTACATACTTTACGAATTCAAAAAATATTTTCAGATATTAATTTGTTCTAGTTTGATAAATTTTACGTAATCATTAGTCTTATCAATTGTCTTTAAATGGTCTTTGTGATCATCGTTCTGTTATCTCAATCGAGTGTAACATTTGAATAGCGCTATAAGTCGAGATTTATATGATTTAACTATAGACAAAGTAATTTTTAGTATTGACGTATTTATTGCTCAAAAATAAAATTAAATATTTTTGGAGGAAAAAATGTTAACTTTCTTATGTAATAACCTCGTTAAAGAGACATTCCGCCCCGTCGGCCAATGACTGTTTGGCGGGCGATACATAGCTGTTTGCCGACTACAGAAGCCCTTCGTCGAAAAGGTTATGTTGGCCCCTCCTTTTATGCATTCTGTTTTGCAGGTATCGAGGACCTTGATCACATTATGGTGGCCTGTGATTTTTCCACGACGATTTGGAAAGCCTTTTTTGCGGTCTTCCATGTTATTTGGGGGGACTATTCGAGCTTCTTTGAATTGGTGGCTCGCGTGATGCAGATATCGTTTAGTCCACAGGTGATGGCCCTCTGGAGGCTGACGGTTGTCTCGGTTGTATGGGCACTTTGGACTGAGCGGAATCAGCGAATTTTTGATGGGATTCGGCGCAGCACTGATTCGATGGTGGTGTTGATTCGCAATTTGGTGACCGAGACGAGCTCTTTTGATGTCGGACATATGTTTGGTTCGCAGGATGATCTTTCCATTTTGCAGGCTTTGCGAGTTCCTGGAAGGCCAGGCCGGGCGCCGATTATTATGGAGGTGCGCTGGTATTGCCTGGCTGGCACAAGTGCAATACTGGCGGTAGCGCTCTGGGGGCCCTGGTCTGTCCACTGCGGCTGGTGTTTTTAGGAATTGCAGGGGGGGTTTGTTCGGGCTACTTTGTTCTCCATATGGGTGTTGCTTTTGCGTATGAGGCGGAGCTAGTTGCGGCATTGCAAGCGGTGGAAATTGCATATGTGGATGGCTGGCGACAGCTCTGGTTGGAGACGGATTCCTCTTATGTTTTTCTATTGTTTCAGTTTCAACATATAGAGGTCCCGTGGCAATTTCGTAATAGATGGCTAAGTGTTCAAAAAAGGCTGGCGGAGATGCAGTTCCGAGTGTCCCATATATATCGCGAAGGTGATGCTGTAGCGGATGCTTTGTCGAAGTTGCAGGTAACAGGTTGGTGGCCCAATGCTCCAGATTCCCTGCTTCGACATGTTGGTAGAGACTTGGCAGGGCTGTCGTTCTATCGTTTTGTCACCGGATGAGGTACTGATTGAAATTCGCTTTTGTTTTCATGATTGTTTGTATCTGTAATAGGGAATGACAGTATCAACGAATTTTTAGGCGCTCTTTTTCCCTGTCGTTTGGTGGTGACATGGTTTTTTACAGAGGTCCTCAGCTGCAACCGTGCATACTAGGTGTGCGGGTGCTTATTGTCTCCTCGAGATGGGAGGGTGGGTGGTTCCATTGTTCGGGAAATCTCGAGGCTAGCATGTTAGGCGCTTGGTTATTGGGCTATTGTCTGGTAACTTGGTTTCCAGACTGCCGAGATGTGGGTTCAGCTGGGTTAGTGAGTAGGCGACGTTTCTTTAGCCACTTGGCTGAGGACGTCACTCCGACTGCTCGGACTGTGGGATCTAGCGAAGTAAGATCTAGAGTTTTTCGGGCTCTCTCTCGATCTATTGATCAAGGGACCCCACCCCTTGAGACTGCCCAGAATGTGAGAATTGCGGGGGTAGGTCGTAGGATTTGATTGTGTCTTGTACGCTTTTATTTTATTTACGAAGTTCTTTTTTCTGCCAAAAAAAACTTTGTTAAAGAGATATTTTTCTTCGGTCCCAACAATATTACTTTAGAAAAAATTTAGTATATATTGAGAAAATTCTGAATTTGATAGGCCGGAATGCTAATGTTAAATTTCCAAAGAAAAGGAAATATTCATGTTGGATCATTGTCAATTAACTTTCCCGTAGGTCATTTATGAATGTAACTCTTTGTATCTTGATAAAAACAATGAAAAGGTTGTTGATACGTGTCCGGGTATTCCTGCATTTACCATGAAATGGTAGGCAGTCTGGTGCTGGTCGTAAGTGTAAATTGTAAGTAGGCTAGGAATGTGAAGATACTATTAAGAAAAAATTACTCTCAAATCCCTCAGGTTTGCTTAAATATACTCAAAAGTCCCCCCGTTTACAAAATACACGCCGATGTCCCTCTTGTTTGCTTTTATTATACTTTCGGGTCCCTGGCGCACGTTAGCAGCTCTTTTTTCATTTTTGTCAATGAAATGACCAAAATACCCTTGGAACAAAAAATAAAAAATGGTGACATCATCTCTTCTTCTACCTCTAGCCAAATTCACACACAACCGATCTAAAGCTTCCATCTTTATAGACCCAAAAATGGGATCATTCTCACATCTCCTCGAGCATCGATGACCCGCCAGGCCCACTCCTTAAAGAGCTCCACACCCTCATGCGCCACCGCCACCAACATCGCCACCATTAGCGAGAACCACCATGAGGGCGAGCTGGTCTTCTTCTTTTGAACGGGCGAGACTGTCACCATCCCGCGTCCATCTTCTTCTTCATTTGTTGGTCGTCCCGACCATCGATTCCTCAATTAGGGTTCTTCAAACCCCAAAATCAATTGTAGGTGGAGGCGGGTACACGAACCATGACGGTCTGGATCTCCCAGGCGATCCAATTTCTGGACGCCAGAGATGGAGGTAGACGGCGGGCTCGAGCGGAGAGACAGCAGGCTTGATTCGTCCCCATGGCCGTCGTCGGTCCGACGACGTTGGTTCTTCCCGGCGATGGCGCAGCAGACCCCCTAGTGGCGATGGTGACGACGTCCCATCGGAGGAGGACGGGCGTGGGTCATGGCGTTGTGGTTCTTCCTGAATAGATGAAGAAGATGATAGAGATGGGTAGAAGAAGAGATGACATAAGCAGTTTTTTTTTGTTCTAAGGGTATTTTTATCATTTCATTGACAAAAAAAGAAAAAAACTCATTTATGGACCTGAAAGTATAATAAAATCAAAAAAGAGGGACAACAAGATTATTTTTCAAATAGGGAGGACTTTTGAGTATATTTAAGCAAATCCGAGCGACTTGAGAGTAATTTTCCCTACTATTAATGTACATTCCACTAGATCAAAGTCGGGTAACAAATTGCCTAACTTCATTAGTTCGGTCATATCTTCAGGATAATCTCACATAGAAAATTGCAAGTGTGGTTAATACGTGTTTATCTATTATTTTATGTATTGTACGTATGGTATAGATGGTGTAACTACTCTTTGGTCATTTTTTTAGTAATAACATCTTACTTATAAAAACAAATCGTAAGTGTGGCGAACTTGAAAGATCTACCTATATATTGTTTTAAAGTTTTTGGTTGGATAAGAAGATTCTAATATGGTATCGACGTCAATTGCTGCATTTGTACTCGCACAACCACCTTTGAAAACACGAGAGGCAATATCAAATCTGTGCAAACTTCAGACCCATGAATTTCGTAGAAAGTATCTTTGTTTTAAGATATTGAATTAGAGCCTATTACTCCTACGAGACACGGCCCTTGTTGTTGATTGCACTACCTGTCATGACAGGTTGGTGAAAAATCCCCTTGTTAATTCTATCCCGTGTTTGGAAAAGCATATCGAAGACCTACCATCTGCTTCTCTCAACAGCATAAAAGTCCTACAAAACGTAGGTTCCTGCGCTCTGATTAGTCTCCAAAATTGTCGAAAAATATAAACGCGGAGTGGAAGAACAAATGCCGACCTTGTCATATATTGACATGAGAAGCAAAACCGTGTCCAACATAGTTGGAACCGACCCCGCCTTGGAGCCGGGACCCCATTACTCCATCGATTCTGTTGTAATCAGAGCTTGACTTGCAACCAATGGCCCAACTCATTGGTATAAGTCAAGATGGAAAATGTATCAAACGGTGGAAAGACAATAGCCCACTAAAACGAACCAGTTTGTTTAGTATAAAAAACATGTCAATCTTTTTTCGCCAAAATTATTTATACCCAGACATACTGACCGATCGACTAATCCAACTAAATGGAAAAAACGAACCAACTTTCTATACCGTGCAGTACTCCAAAATCGGCCTCGTGCATGCACTCGTACTCACACCCGAGAAGAGTTTTCAATCTTCATGAACTCGCAGAAGATGGGCTAATTGACCTTCATTCCAAATCAAGTTGGACTTGGTCTTGAAATATTTATGAACTTGTGAAGGCAAGTAAACAGGATTACCAACATTTGACTTTCCAAGACAGTTAGCCGAGTCCTGAAAAGTGAATAGGTCATGTCGTTTGTGATTCATCTTCATCATTTGTAACGTACATCTGATGCTGCAGAGGAAATGCGCCGAGGTGGTGATCTAGCAGGCAGATTCAAGTTATGCTTCGGCTGTGATTCTACTGATGGCTTCAATGGAAATCCCTCTTCTTCATGAGTTCCTGATCTTGTGTTTCCATCTTCTTCATTTGTTGTTGATCTTGTGTAGCGTGGCAATGATGGTGCAGAAGAATTACGCTGGGATGGTGATCTTGCAGGCAGAAGAATTACAGCATTTCAATAACCCTTGTCATGTTTGGTCTGTCGATCGGATTTGTCTGGATGCACCACAAACCCACTAAGATCAGCTTTCTAGCGATCTCTTCCTCAGTTTTGGTTATTTCCCTATGAGGACCAGAAATCTCGTCCTGCTCGAGCTGTTCATATATCCAGTCTGGGAAGTACTTTGTGCTGGTGTCTGATGATCCAGTATCAAAATTCTTTCTTGCTCCGACCATTTCAAGAACCAGCATACCGTAGCTATAAACATCTGACTTGTAAGAAACCATCCCGAAGTTTCTACTGAAGACTTCTGGAACAATATAACCAGGGGTTCCTCGTGCACCCAGCAAAGACAGCTTACTTTCTTTTCCTTTGCACAACTTTGCCAGACCGAAGTCTGAGATTTTAGGACAAAAGTCGTCATCCAAGAGAACGTTGTGTGGTTTAATGTCCAAATGCACGATCCTAGTGTTGCAGCCTCGGTGCAAGTACTCCAAGCCTCTTGCCGTTCCAGCTGCAACGTTGTATAACACGTTCCACTCTAAAGCACATTCCATTGTCTGCGACTCTTGCTGATATGTGTACTTATCCAGGGAGCCTTTAGGCATGTATTGGTAGACCAAGGCCTTTTTCTTGTCATAACAATACCCCAAGAGATTGACTATATTTACATGTGACGTTCTACTAATGCTTGCAACTTCATTTATGAATCCCTCACCTCCATTGTCTGATGTATGAAGAACTTTGACTGCCACAAGCCGGCCATCAGGTAACTCTCCTTTGTACACTCCACCAAATCCTCCCTGGCCCAACTTGTGGGCAAACTTTTTGGTCATTTTCTTGATGTCAGAGTATGAATACTGTTGCGGCATCTGAGAATGATGATTCATTATAAACATCTTAAATTCCTTATTTTGATCGTCGCTCTTCCGTGCATCAGGATGGTAATGTACGCTCCCATTTCGGGTATTCTTCAATAAGCAAATACAGCTGACAAGTATCAGAATTGTGCCTGCAACCCCTACGGACAACCCTTCAGATGGGGGATAGCAATGGGTAGGGTAGGGTAAGTTATTGATAGGACTTTATCCATACCCTAGTTTTTTTGGATGGACTCATACCTTACACTCGACTCTACAAATTTTTTATTGTTAGATTCATACCATACCCTCCTGGAGACCCAGGGTCTGCAGAGTCCGACCCTTTAACGTTCTGCATTTTTGATAATTTTTAAACAAAACTTAATTTTTATATAAAATTTAAATAAATTCAAGACATCTACTACGTTACACATCAACATTCAATAGAAAATTGATGAAACATCAAATTTTACAATTTAATTTCAATAGTCCAAGGTTTTTTTTTAGAGTTTGAAATACATAAACAATTCAACAAAAGAAAAATATAGCATGTCAGTTTCTAGTGATCCATCATTCACGACATCTTCTAAACTAGTTGCGGAATAACATAATAAATATGTTAAAGTTAACCGTAAAGTATATTATATATATTATCAATACGGTTTAACAAGCGTTTAACTAGAGGTAGGGTCCGACCCTCAAGATATGAATATTTATGCTATCCCTACCTTTAGAAGCAAAGACAAGATTGTTCAGTATATATCTGTTGTCTTTCTAACTCAATAAAAATGAAGAGTACATGTCAGTGAGTTGCGCTAGTTTACCGAGAATTATCTTCATCCGGGTACTGCTCTTACTCCCTGAACAAAATATGACATAGAAGATATTCGTTAATGGCTGTCCTCATGGCTTGAACCCTATTATACTGCTACATTGAATGAACAAGTCATTCAACGATAACTGAATGACCATACTTCAAATCTATGTTTTTAAAAGCGGGCCGGGTCACTGTTTCCTTGGTCTGACTAGCGGGTTTTTTAATTAAAAGTATTTTGTTTATGCTCATCCAGTTCTTTATGCTTCTATAAGTTTCTTGCACTATTTTGTTTCCTTGTTAGTTTCTTTTTACTGGTGATTTAATGAGAATTGGAATCTACGGATTTAGACATGCAAAGCAGATGTTTACCGAGGTAACAACGTATTTTGCCAACATTTTTTTAAGAGAAAAATAGTCATAATTCCCTAATCTTTGAAAAAATTGATTGATAAGAGAACATAGTATTGTTAAGTCTTATATATTTTTAAAATCAAAGTAATTAATTCCTGTATAAAATATTACTAAAAATACCAAAATATAGGGATGGCAATTGAACCCTTATCCTGAGGGTCTACCCTGATCGAGACCCGAAGGATCCAAGGCCCGTTGACTTTTACCGGGTCTAGACCCTGATCCTGCCCAAATCCTGATATTTTAAAAGGATAAGGGCATGGATATGGATCTATAGGATCCTGCCCTGATCCTACCCAAATTTTTTAAATTAATATTAAAATAATATATATGTATATTAATTATTAGACATAATACCAAATTCTCAATTTTTTTGGTAGGTAAGTATTCTTTATTAAAATGATAGTTCAAAACAGAGCAAGCGCAAAAAGAAAGACAAGATACATGAGTCTATATTTACATCAATTACAACCCTACCCCCGACCAAAACATTCCCTCAACCTCAAGAGGTGAAGAAGAGGGATCTATAAATCCTTGTAGACAATGAAGAATGTGAGCAGCGATTGATTGTGAATGATCGAGGCATCCGTCCAAAAGATCCACTCTTGGGCATGAAAGAGCACAGAATGCAGGAGAAACTCATTATCGCACCTCGCCTCATTAAAGATAATACTATTACGAAGTAGCCACGGGTCCCAAGTAATAGGAGCGAAAATCACAAACCAAATTTTCAATTTTAACTTACCAAACTTCAACTTTTTTTAGATTTGTTTGTTTGGTTTCTTTGTATTGATTTGTTTAATGAATGAAAATATCTCATTACTATTTGAAAACTAGCAGAAGATAATTTAATTTTTGAAAAATTAATATTTATAAAAAAATACGGACCCACGGGTCGCCCTAATCCTACCCGGTTTTTTAGGACCCAGATCCTGCCCGAATCCTTATTTTTAAAGAGGATAAGGGTAAGGATCTGGATCTACCATCTAAAAAGAGGATAAGGATCTGGGTTCTATGAATCCTGCCCGGATCCTACCCATTGCCATCCCTACCAAAATACCTTTAATAAAAAATATATTACATTTTCAAGTGACAAAAACTAAAAGTCACCATCTCCAAACACACCTATTCTAAAAAAACTCTCCGGTAGTTTTTAAAACAACCAACAACACGGAAAAAACCCTAGAAAATTTTAAAATTCCCTAACACCCGAGCCCTCTCTTTCGCTCGTGTTTATTTTAGGGCCTTTAACATCTTCGTTGCAACATTAAATCCATCAAAGGAACAACAGCAAGGTTCCAATGAGAGGGATGAAGCGCTTCGCTTTGTCGGGATGGGTTCTTTTTTCTCCATCTCGGGAAGAAGTGACGACATCGGGTTTCCTTATCTAAAAAAATTGCCCTTTTTCCTGTGTTTTTGGGTTTGTATGGAATTGATGTGTTTCGAGACGATGACTTTCAAGTTTGTCACTTGAAAATGTAATAATTTTTGGATTAAGAGTATTTTGATATTTTTATTAGTGTCTTGCCGAAAATGTGGGCCGAAATTTCGGTACAGGGACTAATTACTTTGATTGTAAAAATATGAGGACTTAACAATATTATGCTATTCTTATCAATCAATTTTTTCAAACATCATGGAAGTCTAACTATTTTGTCTATTCTTATAACTGTATACTTTATTACGGATGCAGTCAACCAATGTACATCTGTTGAGGTACAAAAATAATCTCAAATTATCAAGAATATCTTGAGCTCTCCGGTGCAGTCTCAAAGTGACCGGGTGATCGATAACCGGCATGGTCTCAAAGTAGGTGGTGTCATCTTAGAGAGATCAATGTCGGGTGATCGATGTTCGGTATCGTCCCGAAGAGACCAGTGTCGGATGACCGGTGATTGGTGTCATCTCAAAGAGGTTACTTCCGGTTTTGAGTTGGGTAGAAATTGATAATGGTCTTCTCTTGGTCAAGACCGATGATGGTCTCCCAATGATAGTCTCTCCTTGGTTGAGACCGGTGACGGTAGACCACCTCAGTTTATTGTCCTTCGATGCCAAACATGCATCTTTGGTAAATTGGCGGTAACTTATGACTCGGGCATTAGATTAAGTTGGTTCTTTTGGTCATGGAAAGATAGGAGAAGGACCTAGAACTTCTCAGTTAACTACTTCTTTATATTCGAGGCATAGCAATATAAAAAGTCTACATCAAGGCGGGATACTACTTCTCGCCCGCCTGGGTAATGCTCCTCAGTAAAATGATCATAACTTTTGATCTGAAGCTTGGATTAAGGTGATTCAAATTGATATGGAAAGATAAGACATAAATCTATGACTTTGTAGGTGGTGATTGCTTCAGATTCGGAGTAAAAATAGTTCAAAAATACATATCAAAGCGGAAGGACGCCTCAGACCATGAAGCAGGAGCCCGGATGGTCACTTTGACCTACAAAGAAAGAGCTCGGATGGTCACTTTGTCCTACAAGGCAAGAGCCTGGATGGTCACTTTAACCTTCAAGGTAGGAGTCCGGAGGTCGTTTTGACCTTTGAAGTATCCGGGTGGACGTCTCGGCTCGTGAAGTGGGATTTCTGGTTGGATGCCTCGGTACGTGAAATGATATGTCCGAGTGTTAAAATAAAAAATTCATACTCCGGATGTGTAGCAAAGGTGTTCGTACTGGGTTCGTGTGCGGTAATCCATGTTCGGGTTGGTGTGTCCATCCGGATTGGACCGCTCGATGGTCGCCCGAGTCCGCGTTGGACTTCAAGGCGATCGGCGGTAGGCCCTTACTGCCTTAGCTTGTGGGCGGTAGGCCTTTGCTGCCTTGGCTTGTGGGCGGTAAGCACGAGCCGCCTAGGACTGATGGGCAGTAGGTACATGCTGCATAGGTTCTGTAGGGCACTAGACACGGACCAGCTAGGACCTGCGGGCGGAAGAAGGAAGCCTGTTTAGGGGCTCGGGTGGTAAGGTGAAGCCCGCTTAGAGGCTCATGCGGTCGATGTCCGGAAGATTATTTGGTCTATATAGGTGGAAGGTTTAGACTTTTTTGAGTTCACTTTGGGCTTAAGGACGGTAAGTTGTTCAGTGTTGACGGGCCTAAGACGAGCTTTTGCATGGAAGGTTCGAGAGGATCGGGTCGGCGTATATTTTTCTAAGTAGAGCCGGGATTTCTGAGATTCCAATAAGATTTTGGGACACAGTTGCTTGGTCGACACGACTGGTATATTCCTAATCGGAGACGAGAACTGTTCATTTGAGGAAGACGGTTTAGATTTTTCTATTCTAAGCCGGGTTGATTTGGAAACGAAATATTCACTCGGGACGGGATTTTTTGCACGGGAAGGATGGAGCTAAGTCAGGACGTGCTATATAAAGGGAGATTGGGTACCGGAGAAGGACATGAACAACACAACACGCAACTACTCTTCTATCTTTATCGTTTTTCCTTAGTACATAGCCTACCATGGCTGATAGCCTAGCATAACTTTAGACCAACCTTGGGACGACCACTCCGGATTCGTTATCTTTTTCCCGCAACAACATCTTACATGGCTCATTTGCTCAAGAGGAGCAGCTGGAGCGGAACCATGAAATAACTCTCGGGCAACCCACCAGGAGAGAACCTAACCTCAACTAATACTAACATAGATACTACACAATTGTTTGTGAGTTGGACATTTTTATGAAAATCAAATTTATTATCGTAATGTAAACTCTTTTCTTTTCTGATGTGAAGTGTTTTATGGTCATTGGCAACACTTTTCAAAGAACTAACGACTGACTCTCATAATAAACTTACCCAAAAAAAATTCTAACAACTTTTTTGGATTATTAGATTTTATTGACTGGTCCATGCAAGTTGTACGAGATCAGGTTACTTCCTTAATGACCTCCTAATACTAATTAATCCTTTGTTGCGAACATAAGATGTCAGGAACCCTTAGGTCAAGTTGGGAGTTGACAAGTGATCAGTTTTAAATATCGGAGAAGTAAAAGTTCTACTTGTGAGAGGAATAAAATCTCAGGAAACCAAATAATGGGTAAACTGGCTTGTAAGAAATGATCAGACTAGACCAGACAGGGAGTACATACATACATACCTGAGGAAGATTGAGTTGGAACTAACGACGTAATACCATCATTACATCGTAGAGGAAACTCCCCGCTCGAACAATAACAGTAAAACCTGTCGTTGTTATACCCACAAGCCCCGCCTGAACCCTCACAAGCCGAGCAAGAGGCGTCCATGTTGTCCGCGTCCCAGAGCAGCCCGAATCCTTGCTCAAGAATCCCAACCGGTTCGTCCGGATCTAAGTATAATTCCGACAAGGCCGCTGGAATAGCCGATTGGTTTGCTGGAGCCACGACCACGTCGCTGCAACTTTCCAAGGCCTCGTATATAGGGTCGGCGGCCCCGCCCATGGAGCTTGTCGAATTATTGATCACGTAGTAGCCTGAACTTTCGGTGCCGTTGATGGTGCAATTGGTCTGGCCCAAGATGCCGGCAGACACGTAGCTTCTCAGGACGGCGGTGGAGCAGTTGTAGTACATCGTCAGGTTGCGGGTGTCCTGATTGTAAGTGAAGTGGTTGGGGTCTATGCTGTTGTTGTGGAGGTATTGGTTGCAGGTACCGGTAAGGTAGTCGGTCCTTGCCAAGGTCAGAACCCGCAACGAGTTGTCGATGTTCAGTAGTTGGTATGCGAGCTCTGACATGGACATGCTCGCAGTTTGGCCGCTGCAGTTGAGGTGGAAGTCCGGGTGGCCGCAGTAGCTAGGCCGGGGCGAGCCCCAGAAAGGGTATCCGATTTCCGTGATGTTCCCGCACTCGAACAAGGTGCTGCAGTTCGTGAACTTGTCGAGCTGAGCCGAGACCAGTGTTTGAGTTTGGAATGAGGCGATGGTTGGGAGGCTGGATGTGTGTGAGACGCAGAATAAGAGGGATTTTGGAGGACGACATCGCAGGGAGAACAGATTGAACAAATTAACCGCCATTCCAAGTCAAGTTGGACTCTTCAAAAAAAAAAAGTTGGACTTGGTCCAAAGAAGCAGGTTGAAATCCAAGACGCAGAATTTAAGAAAAATTGAATGAATGCAGCTTCTCAGAAAAGGCTACATGCCAAAGCTGCATTTCTTTCTCTAGAGATTTTTTTTACATGTTAACTGGTAAGTAACCTTATACATAATTATGAAAAATAATAATCTTTTTAAATTGATAAAAGTTTCTTTCTCGAGTCAGGACCAGTGTTAAAATTTAATAACATCTTTATCGTAATAACTAATATTTTTTCAAAGAATTTTAGTGCTAAAATTTCGGTCCCAATTTTCACATAAAGTAATATTTTTTGAATAAATACATATATTTCCACATACTTTACAAATTCAAAAAATATTTTCAGATATTAGTTTGTTCTAGACTTGCTTGTTTGATAAATTATACGTAATCATTCACCTTATGAATTATCTTTAAATGATCTTTGTGATCTTCATTCTATTATCTCAATCAAGTGCAACATTTTAATGGCGTTATAAGGCGAGATTTAGGTGACTTAACTATAGACAAAGTAATTTTTAGTATTTACGTGCGCAAAAATCAATTTTAATATTTTTGGAGGATAAAAAAGTTAACATCTCTTATGCAATAACCTCTCTAAAATTATATTTTTCTTTGGTCCCAACAATATCATTTTAGAAAAATTTTAGTATATTATCGTAGAAAATTATGAATTTGATAGGCCGGAATGCTAATGTTAAATTTCAAAAGAAAAGGCAATATTCATATTGGATCATTGTTAATTAACTTTCCCGTAGGTCATTTGTGAATGTAACTCTTTGTATCTTGATAAAAAAAACAATGAAAAGGGTCCCGCATTTACCATGGATGGTACGTAGTCTGGTACTGATTGTAAGTGTAAATTGTAAGGCCGCGGATTGGGTACGGGACGTTGGGATCCGTCCTTCACCGTCCAGGAGCAAATCACAGCCGTCCATGCAATCGAAAAAACGTCAACCCAGATCAAACGGCTGTGTTGCCGCGTGTCCAAAGAGAGTGCTTTAGGTATTTTAGTTTCCTTGGTTCCGCGTCCTTCCTGCTTTCTTGGTGTCTATTAATTGCAATTAATTTCTTTTTGGCAGTTTCTCAAATGGGGTCGTCTTTATTTAATTTTTTTGGGTGAGGTTTCCTTCTTTTGACACAAAGACCAAGACTTCCAAATCTTTTGGGTAAATTACCCTCAGATATCTGAATTATAGTTTTATCACTCGCAGGTCCTTGTATTTCGTATTTCGGAAATAGTGTATACCGTCCCTGCTATTTGGAAAAATGTTGGTCTCGGGTCCCTGGCTGACGTTAGCGTTCATTTTTTCAATTTTTTCATGAAAAAGACCAAAATACCCTTGCACAAAAAATATAAAAAATACATCATCTTCAACCTCAAGTCAAGAACATCCAAACCCAAAAATTCATCCATAATCAACAAACAAAAACCCACACTCAGATTTCAACCCACCACCAAGGCGACCTCAGGCCCAACCATGCCGACCCCAACCACCGCCAAGGCAATCCCGGGCCTCGTCAACCTGCTAACCCAACTCAAGGCCCTCCGCGAGGTCCACGACGATGACGGCGTCCTTGCCGTCCTAAACCCAGAAATTCATTCATCCATCATCCCTAACCCAGAAAGTCAAGCCCGACGACAACCTCGCTCCTCACCGATTAGAAAGTGAGCGACTTGGCAGGGTGGTTGATAGGTTCAATTAGGTCTTAGGCGTGTTCTTCGTGTTTTAATTAGGGTAATCGATGCTTTGGGGCTTGTTCAATTAGGGCTTTGTGTTTTGAAATCACTGGTGGGAACAAGTGCCGTGTGGTCGAGGAACCTTAAAATCGTCGGTCGTTGCTGTGATTTAAACAGCTACTGGAGGTTAAAGAGATCCTCGCCGGAAGCTGTCAGAGACGATGAATGACTAGAGGTTGAAGAGATCCTCGCTGCCATTGTCGGGCGTAATAAAACCCTACCCCTTCTATTCGTTGAATCACTTCACCTTCTCGGTCTGCTTCTCGCGCATCTTGGATTGTAGAGAGCTTTGCTTTTCATTTTTGATTCTGTGTTTAATTGATTTTTGAGGTTAACATTGACAATCTCATGTTGATTTCTGGGTTGAGTATTCTTATGTTCTTGAGGTTGAAGTAGATATTTTTTTATTTTTATGGTTCAAGGGTATTTTGGTCCTTTCTATGAAAAAAATGAAAAAATAAACGCTGACGTCAGTCAGAGACCCGAGACCAATATTTTTCCAAATAGCAGGAACGGTATACACTATTTTTGAAACACAGAGACCTACAAATGATAAAACTATAATCCAGGGACCTGAGGATAATTTTCCCAAATCTTTTTTTTTTTGAAACCCTCTCGCTTGTTCTTGAATGATTTAATTAAGAAAAGCTATGAAAAAAGGCATGCCGTCAAATTTTTTTTGCGTGATTTAGATAAAAAGGTATATCTGATTATGACTAATTAATTAAATGATATACCCGGTTTAGATAAAAAGATGTACCCGATAATAAATAATTAATTAAATGGCATGCCTGGATACGAGTAAATGGCATTCACGGTTACGATAAAAATGACATGCCAAGTTAATATTAGGGACATAAAAATTAATTGACATTCTTGGTTACGATCAATTAGTATGCACGGGTACGATAAAAATGCATGGTTGACTACGATGGCTTGTCAAGTTAATATTTAATAATAGAGACATAAAAATTAATTGGCATGCTTAGTTACGATCAATTAGCATGTCCCGGTAAGATAAAGTGTATGCTTGGTTACGATCAATTGGCATGCCAAATTTAATTAATTAAATAATAAAATGACAAATTAATTAATTAATTGATATGTCTGGTTATGATAAAATGGCATGTCCGAATTTGAAAATATTAATAATACTTATAATAAAAAATAAATTATTAGTTAAATAATATATGAGTTTGATTTATTTTAGTATAATATACAATGTTCATCTTCTTCACTAGATTATCCTTCTTCTTCTTCCCTAAAAAAAATAAAATCAAACAAAATCGAAATCAATTGATCGAAACCAACAAAATTCAATGTTGATGATGATGCCGGTCTGAACGTCCAATCGCATCTAGACGTTTCCCATCGAGGGCGGAGGTGAACGATCAAAACCTGTGTGAACCATCCCTCCGGAGCAGACGGCGGCGAAGGAGCAAACAATGTCGAGGGTCTGATAAATCTGGTTCTCGAGAAACGAGGCACACCATTCGGCCCTCTTCGGGGTCCGATAAAAAAACCATGAACACACCGACGTCGACGCCGGTACCCATGAAATCCATAAACTACCAACGCCGACCATAGGTCCCAATCTAAAACTTAAGTTATCCAAATTCAAACTCCATCAACAGATTTCACAAGTCTTGATCATCATTATTTGGAAAGAAATTAGATTGTGTAAGTTTATCTATTGATATGCGATCCATCCAAAACTGTCGCGTCGCTGGAATCGGAGGGAGGAAGCAACGAACCCCAACAACTTCGCCGACTTCTTACCCGGAGCGATTCTCTTCGTCCCTCCGATCCCGGGAGCTAGCTGCTTGGTAGGAAATGATCGGTGGTGGCATGTCAATCTCTCTTAAACTGGAGTGAAGTTTTCAGTTGAGTTTTTGATGAACCCTAACTTCGAAAATTGGGGATTTCCTCCCAAATTCCAATTCGACAACCGGGTAAATTTCTACGCCGACAGTCGGGTAAGAAGACGAAAATGGTGGTTGAAGGTTACTGGGTTTAAGGTTGAATTGTTGTTGTTGAAGGTTGAAGATGGTGTTTCAAGGTTGAAGATGATGAATTTTTTTTTGTTTGTTTAAGGGTATATTCGTCATTTTCTAGACAAAAAATAAAAAAAACCGATGACGTAAGCGAGGGACCTGAGAGTTTCTAAAACCATACATTGGGGACAGCATCATAGATTTTAGAAATGCAGGGACCCGAGAGGGAGGGAGACCAAATCTCAGGAGCCTGAGCGTAATTTGTTCATAAAATTTTACTTATAAAAAAAATTGCAAGTGCGGTGGACTTGAAAGATCTACCTACATATTGTTTTAAAATTTTTGGTTAGATATGAAGATTCTAATATGAAATGTATCAATTGCTGATACCATATTAAAATTTTCAGACCAGCTTTGAAAACACTAAAGACAATATCAAGAGTGTGCAAACTTGAGACCCATGAACTTCATAGAGGGTCTCATTGTCTTAGCCTATTGTTCTTACGACCATTGTTGTTGATTGCATTACCTGTCAAGACATATTGTTCTTTTAAAAATTCAAATCCCATATTGTTTTGAAATAACAGCTGATTCTCTACAAAATGCTCAAGTTCGTCCATTCACAGCAGTCCAGTCACTTCATCTTGATATGGTTGAGGTTATGGAAAAGAAGATAGTTGAAGGGATGAGACTAAAGTGAAGTGTTTTACATCATCTTTTTTAAGCATCAACAGATATTGGTTGACTGATGTTCGGTGGAATTAAAAAGGGTCTATCTTTGGGAAGCCCCCAAAAATGAAAAAGGCATGTAAATAGATCATGATGGCTGTGATTCTACTGATGGCTCCAATGGAAATCCCTCTTCTTCATTTGATCATGATCTTGTGTTTCCATCTTCTTCATTTGTTCCTGATCTTGTGTAGGTAACCAATGATGTTGCAGAAGAATTACGCTGCGATGGTGATCTCGCAGGCAGATATAAGTTGGGCTTTGGCGGCATTGACAAGGTTTGAGAATTATCTTCCAGCATTTCAATAACCCTTGTCATGTTTGGTCTGTCGATCGGATTTGTCTGGATGCACCACAAACCCACTAAGATCAGCTTTCTAGCGATCATCTACTGAAGACTTCTGGAGCAATATAACCAGGGGTTCCTCGTGCACCCAGCAGAGACAGCTTGCTTTCTTTTCCTTTGCACAACTTTGCCAGACCGAAGTCTGAGATTTTAGGACAAAAGTCGTCATCCAAGAGAACGTTGTGTGGTTTAATGTCCAAATGCACGATCCTAGTGTTGCAGCCTCGGTGCAAGTACTCCAAGCCTCTTGCCGTTCCAGCTGCAACGTTGTATAACACGTTCCACTCTAAAGCACATTCCATTGTCTGCAACTCTTGCTGATATGTGTACTTATCCAGCGAGCCTTTAGGCATGTATTGGTAGACCAAGGCCTTTTTCTTTTCATAACAATACCCCAAGAGATTGACTATATTTACATGTGACGTTCTACTAATGCTTGCAACTTCGTTTATGAATCCTTCACCTTCATTCTCTGATGTATGAAGAACTTTGACTGCCACAAGCCGGCCATCAGGTAACTCTCCTTTGTACACTCCACCGAATCCTCCTTGGCCCAACTTGTGGGCAAACTTTTTGGTCATTTTCTTGATGTCCGAGTATGAATACTGTTGCGGCATCTGAGATTGATGATTCAGAATAAACATCTTAAATTCCTTCTTTTGATCGTGGCTCTTCTTTGCATCAGGATGGTAATGTACACTCCCATTTCGGGTATTCTTCAGTAAGCAAATGCAGCTGATAAGTACCAGAATTGCGCCCGAGACCCCTGCCGACAACCCTTCAGATGCAAATTGTGCAGTATATATCTGTCATCTTTCTAACTCAGTAAAAATGAAGAGTACATGTTAGTGAGTGGCGAAAGTTTACCGATAATGATCTTCATCCGGGTATTGCTCTTGCTCCCTGAACATAATTTGACATAGAAGATATTCATTATTGTCCCAATGTAAAACTCTCTGCATATTGATTCAGAAGCACAAACAAGATTGTTTGCAAGTCGGACATTTTTTATGGGAATCAATTTTATTATCCAAAGATAAGCTCATTGCATTTTGATCTAAAGTGTTTTATGTTCACACTTTTTTAAAAACTGACTGACTTGCAATAAACTTAACCAAAGAAAACTAGAAAAAAAGAGAGTTTGATTTCATTTTTTTCTCATAATGAACCTTTAGATAAACAAACAAACAACATAAAGCACTTTCTAACAACCTTTTGAAATATCATTCAAACAATATAAAAAATTATTCTCTCTTCCGTTAATAATCTATTTTACCAAAAAAAAAACTATTTGATTTTATTGATTGTCCGTGCAAATTGTATGTGATCACTATAAAATTACTTCCTTAAAGACCTCCTAGATATTAATTAATCCTTCACTGCCAACATAAGATCTCAGGAATCCTTAGGTCTATTTAGCTGTTGGAAGGCGAGGTCATATATTAAGTTTGAAGTTTATGATCAGTTTTAAATATCGGAGATGTAAAAGTTCTACTTGCTAGAAAGAAAAAAAATCTCAGGAAACAAAGATAGGATCAGACAGGGAGCACATACCTGATGGTGAGGAAGATTGAGCTGGGGCTAACGACGAACTAACATCGTTACATCCCAGAGGAAACTCCCCGCTCGAACAATAACAGTAAAACCTGTCGTTGCTATACCCACAAGCCCCGCCTGAACCCTTACAAGCCGAGCAAGAGGCGTCTGTGTTGTCCGCGTCCCAGAGCAGCCCGAATCCTTGCTCAAGAATCCCGACCGGTTCATCCGGATCTAAGTATGTAATCGACAAGGCTGTCGGAACAACCGATTGGTTTGCTGGAGCCACGACCACGTCGCTGCAGCTGTCCAAGGCCTCGTATATAGGGTCGGCGGCCCCGCCCATGGTGCTTGTCGAATTAGCAACCACGTAGTAACCTGAACTTTCGGTGCCATTGATGGTGCAATTGGTCTGGCCCAAGAGGCCGGCTGACAGGTAGCTGCTCTGGACCGCGGTGGAGCAGTTGTAGTATATCGTCAGGTTGAGGGTGTCCTGATAGTAAGTGAAGTGATTGGGGTCTATGCTGTTGTTGTGGAGGTATTGGGGGCAGATACCGGTAAGGTAGTCAGTCCTTGCCAGGGTCAGAACCCGCAACGAGTTGTTGATGTTCAGGACTCGGTATGTTAGCCCTGACATGGACATGCTCGCAGTTTGGCCGCTGCAGTTGAGGTAGAAGTCCGGGTGGCCGCAGTAGCTAGGCCGGGGCGAGCCCCAGAAAGGGTATCCAATTTCCGTGATGTTCCCGCACTCGAACAAGGTGCTGCAGTTCGTGAACTTGTCAAGCTGAGCTGAGATCATTGTTTGAGTTTGGAATGAGGCGATGGTTATCAGAGTTATCAATATTCGAGACATGGTTGGGAGGCTGGCTGTGTGTTTACAAGACGCAGAATAAGAGGGATTTGGAAGGACGATGTCGCAGAAGATGGAACTAATTGACCTCCATTCCAAGTCAAAGTTGGACTTGGTCTAAAGAAGTAGGTTGAAATGCCAATATTTTATCCTCTACGACGCGGAATACTAGAAAATTAAATGAATAGCTACTTGTGAAAGCTACATTTCTTTGAGCAAGTAGTTGACTTCACCACCCTAGAAATTCCCTACTAGGTAAAAAAAAAATTGTTATTTCAAAATTTATTATTTCAAAATGTACGATTAAGAAATAATCTATGATTGAAAAGATCAAAAGATAAATATATATATATATATATATATATATAGCAAAAATTAAATAGGAGTTATCTTGGGATTTCTCGTACTAGTAGCAACTTCGTGCAATGTTTTTGAAGGATAGTTGTGACATCTCTTTCCCAAGCCATGCCAAGCCTCTTCGTGAGGTCCCAAAGTTTAAGTTTTTCCCTGAGAAATTTCCTAGATGTTAATTGGCAAGTAGTCTGATATATCTTTATAAATTTCCGGTTGGTCATCTGTCAATGTAACTCTCTGTATCTTGATAGAAACAGTCAAAAAGCTTGAATGGTATTCTGGTTGCAAGTGTAATTTGTAAGTAGGTTAGGAATGTGAAGATACAGTAAAACCTCTCTTTTTTTTATAAGTACAGTAAATCATTCTAAAGTGATATTGTTGGGACCGAAAAAAATTATTATTTTAGAGAGGTTATTGTATAAAAGAGGTTTATATTTTTTGTACTACAAAAAATTATAATACAATTTATTAATCGATAACATCTTTACTCATCAGGTTATCATCGAGGAAAGTAAAAGAGTCATTATAATTATAAGATAAACGTTTATCTCTTAACATTTATTAGTTGATAGGTATTTATTTTTTGATCACAATTGGAGTAGGCCAATAGTGCATTTATGCACATATAGTATAACATTTTGGTGTAACTTTTTTTGTGAATAATACAATCTTACACTTATAAAAATAGTCTCTTATCAAATTGTCTAACTTCATCAATTCAGTAGTCTCGGTGTCACTTCAGCTTGAAACTTTTATGAACTTGCGAAGGCAAATAAACATGCATTACTATCATTTGACTTTCCGAGTGAATAGTAGTTAGTTGCATGTATTGTGTATTTGTTTATAAATGTCCAAAATCTAAAGGTCTCATTGTTTTAAAGTACCAAATAGAGATTATAACTTGATATTAGAACCTATATTCTTGTTGCTGTATGGCACGTTGGCAAAAAATCCACATGTTCATTTTAGGCCATATTTTGAAAAGCAGATCCAAAACATATCATCTACTTCTCTCGATAGCATAAAAGTCCTACAAAACGTAGGTTCCTGCGCTCTCATTAGTCTCCAGAATTGTGAAAAAATATAAATAAGGAGTGGAAGAAAATATGCCGACTTTGTCATATATTGACTTGAGAGGCAAAACCGTGTCCAACATAGTTGTAACCTAACAAAAATAGAAAATGTGATAAAATAAAAGTGGAACGAGATGATTTGATCAAGAAATGAGAAAGATGCCATTAGAGCTCATTTGAAAGCTCATGAAGAACGAAAACCCCCAAATCTATCTCGTAAAAGGTGTGTTCTATTATTAGCTAATCATCTCTATATAATCCTATACAATTGCTACAGCTGGCTCGCAATAAGAGCCACGTGTGTGGCAAATATCACTTTAGTCCCATGGTTCTTTAAGTCATGCAAACTCATCCCTGCGTGTCTGGGTAAAATATCATTCGGGTCACCGTGGTTCTGCTGTTTCATCTGCATCATCCCAGTATCCCAAAGCACGTCTGCAGACTCTTCATGCATCAAGCGGATATTGTCGTCAGTTAATACGCCGCCGTAAGTTGGACTTTGGATATCTAACAGTCCCAACTTACTGACAAGAAACTCAAATCGCTGGATAGTGAGACCTTTAGTGAATAAATCAGCAAGTTGAAACTGAGTCTTCATATGGAAAAGCTTGATGAAGCCACGTTGAACCTTCTCACGAACTAGGTGGTAATCAATCTCTATGTGCTTCGTTCTTTCGTGAAAAATTGGGTTCTCTGCTATGTATATAGCAGACTTGCTGTCACGATAAAGCAAAGCTGGAGATGAAGAAACCACACCTAGATCAGTAAGGATATAGGTCAACCACTGAACCTCGCGAGCTGTCTGAGACATAGCTTTATATTCTGCCTCAGATGAAGAACAAAAGACAGTATCTTGCTGTCACAATAAAGCAAAGCTGGAGATGAAGAAACCATACCTAGATTAGTAAGGATATAGGTCAACCACTGAACCTCGCGAGCTGTCTGAGACATAGCTTTATATTCTGCCTCAGATGAAGAACAAGAGACAGTATCTTGCTTCTTAGCTCGCCAAGAGATGAGCGAATTTCTCAAGTAAACATAGTAACCTATAATAGATTGCCTAGAATCATCACAGTTTGCCCAATTACTATCTGAATATGCCTTGAGATGGCTATCGCCATGCTTAGAATAATACAAACCCAGGCCTGGTGCATACTTGATATACTTAAGCACATGATAAGCCATAAGAAGATGCTTATCACGAGGATTGGTGAGGAATTGACTTAACTGTTGTACTGCAAAGCTAATGTCAGGATGACTTGATGTGAGGTATAAAAGCTTGCCTACCAATCGCCTGTAATGGACTGAATATTCCACCACTTTCTTGCCGTTAACTCTTACTTTAACAATGGACTTGCCTGCAGAGTCTTAAGCTAAATCATCAAGTAAAGTCCCCGAATCATCACAAAGTTCAGAGAGCTTAGTATTGACATCAATTGGTGATCTTCTAGGCTTGCACCCTAGGTAACCTGCATCCTTGAGAATTTTTTGAGCATATTTCTTCTGAGAAATTGCATACTAGTAGACGTTCTTGCTACCTCTAGGCCAAGAAAGTATTTCAATTCTCCCAAGTCCTTTAACTTTAAAGTTTGTTCTAGGTGATGTTGGGTGGAAGAAATAGCATCCATAGAGCAGCATGCAATGATAATGTCATCCACATAGACAAGTAGGACAGTGTAAGAAAGGGAATTCTGCTGGGTGAGCAAAGAATGGTCATGTTTGGACTGAAGATAGCCAAAACCAACCAGAATTGATGTTAATTTGGCAAATCATTGGCGACTGGCTTGCTTAAGTCCATAGAGAGACTTTTGCAACTTACAAACTTTGCCTTGGTTAGAAGGAGACACCTGCAAACCTTGTGGGATGACCATGTATACTTTCACTATCAAATCCCCATGAAAAAAATGCATTATTGACATCCAATTGCTACAAATACCACCCCCTCTGAACTGCAAGTGCCAACAAAGTTTAAATAGTAGACATCTTGACAACTGGACTAAAAGTTTCAAAATAGTTGATGCCTAGAGATTGGGTATAGCATTTAGCTACCAATCTGGCTTTATAACGTTCAATACTACCATCTGACTTGTGTTTAACCTTGAAAACCCATTTGCTTCCAATAGTTTTCTTGCCATGAGGGAGATGAACAAGCTGCCAAGTATGATTCTGCTCAAGAGCTTGAAGTTCCAATGCCATTACATCAATCCAACAATCAAGCTACACAGCCTGTTCATAGGTTTCTGGTTCTTTTTTACTAGAAATGGATAAACTAAAAATATTAAAAGCTGGTTTGAGATGGGCTAGAGTAAAGTAAGACTGAATAGGATAAGGAGTAGAAACATGACAGGAATGAGAAGTACTAGACTCAAGAGACCGACTTGAAGGACCTGAAGAGTGATTAGTAGTATGCCGTGGTAGGTTGTGAGCATAATCTGTGAGGTATGTAGGTAAGGTTTTGGGTCTAGTAGAATGACGAGGTGGTAGAGGAGAACGAGGAGGGGAGGAGGGTGAAGTAGAGGCAAGTGGAGAGCCAGATATTGGGGAAGCATCAAATTGGATTGCTGGGATAAGAGAAGGCATGGGAGAAATTGGAAGGGAAGTCATAGGTGAAAGGAAATGGGACAAATGTGTATCAAACTCAGCCCCAGAAGTGTTGTGTATACGACGTGGTGCAGAATACGAAACTTCTTGATTATACTACGCCAAAGAACCATGAGTCTGATAGAAGGGGAAGATAGCTTCATAGAAAATAACATCTCTGGAGATCACTATCTGATGAGACTCCAGATTGTATAGCTTGTATCCTTTAATGCCTTCAGGGAATCCCGGGAAAATATATTGACGGGCTCTTGGGGACAGCTTGTGTCTATGAGTTGCAATGGTAGCAGCATAACTGAAGCATCTAAAAATTGGTAGATACTTATACAAAGGTCATTTCTGGTAATGTGGTAGCAGGTAATCTATTAATCAGATAGGCGGATTGAAGGACTACATCACTCCAAAAGCACAAAGGACGATGTGCTTGCATAAGCAAAGATCGAGTCATATTAAGAAGATCCTGATATTTTTTTTCAACTCGAGCATTTTGTTGGAGTATATACACACAACTTTGTTCATGTAAAATGCCTTGTCTGCTATAAAAATCCATCATTTGAAACTCTTTGCCTTGATCAGTACAAATTCTTTTGATTTTCTTTCCAAATTGTGTCTCAACCATAGCAGTAAATTATTCTATTATACTTCGAACAACACTCTTATCTTTTATCAAGTAAATCCAGACTGACCATGAATGATCATCTACTAGGGTAAGAAAGTAGGAATATCCATCATAAGAAGGGTTATTATACTTGCCCCATATGTCAATATGGACAAGATCAAAATAAGCATCAGCCATTGAATCACTGATAGGAAAAGTTAACCTCTTATGTCTGGAATAATGACAGATCTCACAATGCTGCAAACCCTTGGACTTTATTGTTGTATCAAGTTGTCCAACTTGATGTAACTTGCAGAAGGTATGTGTCCTAGTCTGTAATGCCAGAGATTAATGTCATGGGTGGTGTATGTAGTGGCTATGGTAGGTGATGGATGGTATGTGGTCATTAGTTTAAGTTGGTTTTAATCTAGGATGTAGAGGCCTTGCTCTTCCACAGCACTACCAATCACCTTCGCACTGATAAGGTCCTAAATGAGACAAACACGATGTTTGAAGCTCAATTGGAAAGGAAAGCAAGAGATTAGCATGCTAACAGACAAAAGATTAAAAGTGAAAGAAGGAACCAATAAGACATTGAATAGGTAAAATTCAGGAGATAATTGAACTGTGCCAATATGAGTAGCAACAGTCTGATGATTGTTAGGAAGGGACACAACAATATTGTTGACAGGATGACAATCTACAAAGTAATGCTTAGAATATGTGATGTGATCGGAAGCTCCTGAATCTAGAATCCATGAAGTAGGAGAACTAACACTAGAATAAATTCTATGAGGAGAGCAAAGGAGACTGACCTCTAAAAGAGGGATTAGATGAATTAAGAACCTGAGATGAGTGTGTGAGTTGAGGGAGAATAGGATTTGGTAGAGTTGGTGGCTTGGTGGAGCAACTAAGAACTGAACTCTTAGACGTGCCTGAAGATTGTTGGACCAATGCAATGAGATTAGAAAACTGGTCAGTGGTCAATCCCAATTTCTCAAGTCCTAGACTCATAGTCTGCAAGGTACCAGCCCTGCTAGAATCTGCAAAGTTATTAGCAACGTGAGAAGATCCTGCAAAAGATGATTGACCATGTCCTTGATTAGATGGGCCTCTGGTCAACTTAAAATTCGGTGGAAAGCCATATTTTCTATAGCATTTCTCCACAGTGTGCCCTTCTTTCCCACAATAGGTACAAGTAGGCTTCGTGTCATTCCAATTCTTCTTATAATTCCCAGAATTCTTGTATCCACTTGAAGTAGCAGCTGCTGCATAAGATTCCTTTGCCTTGACAGAGCTGGCCAATACACTGGCATTCCCATTTGCCATCAGCTGCTGCTCATATTGAAGAGCAAGATACAAAGTCCTACACATGCTAGGCAAAGGATCTATAAGCTTGATCTGTGATCTAACTGTATCATAATTCTCATTCAGTCTAATGAGAAACTTGATCATGCTGCAGAGCCAACCTGGTGGATTTAACTGACTCACATTCTGAAGAACCTCTGTTCTTATTAATACATTTACACAACTGCACAGGTCGATACTGGATGAACTGGTCCCACAAGGTACGAAACGAAGTAAAATAGTCATTAACTGATAAAGCTCTTTGCTTCAGAGTACAAAGTTACATCTGCAAGCGAGCTATCTGAATCGAATTGCCCGTACCAAACCTCTCCTTCAGACCATTCCAGACCTCAGCATCTGTATGTAAACCACTTACACTTTGAGCTATAGAAGGTTCTATAGATGCCATAAGCCATCATGTGATCATACTATTGCAACCTTCCCACTCTAGGTAGTCTACATCATCTACTTCAAGCTAAGGAACAAATCCATTCACCAGAGGCCACTTTCTCTTAGATCTTAAAGCATGTTCCATAGCTCGACTCAAACTATGGTAGTTAGAATTGTTCAATAATGGCGATACGAGCACAAAAATCAGATTCTCGCTAGGGTGAAGATAATAGAGTGAAGCTTCTCATGTATTACCAGGAAAATGAGATTCTGGAGGAGCTACTTGAGGAATCGGAGTTGCGGCCACACAATCTCCCTGACGCGATGGAGTTCCCGCCATTAGAGCTTCTTTGAAGCTTCCCCTTGCTGTGAAATCCAGGATGGATACTAGGCGAACCTTGCCTAGAGCTCTGATACCATAACAGAAATAGAAAATGTGATAAAATGGAAGTAAAACGAGACGATTTGATCAAGAAATGAGAAAGATGCCATTAGAGCTCATTTGGAAGCTCGTGAAGAATGATAACTGCCAAATCTATCTCGTAAAAGGCGTGTTCTATTATTAGCTAATCATTTCTATATAATCCTATACAATCGCTACAGCTGGCTCGCAGTAAGAGCCGCGCGTGTGGAAAATATCACTTTAGTCCCGTGGTTCTTTAAGTCGTGGAAACTCATCCCTGCGTGTCTGGATAAAATATCATTCGGGTCACTGTGGTTCTGCTGTTTCATCTGCATCGTCCCCCGTATCCCAAAGCACGTCTGCAAACTATTGATGCATCAAGCGGATATTGTCGTCAGTTAATAGAACCGACCCCACCTTGGAGCCGGGACCCCATTACTCCATCCGACTGTATTGTAATCAGAACTTGACTTGCAACCATTGGCCCAACTCATTGGCATAAGTCAAGATGGAAAATGTATCAAACGGTGGAAAGACAACAGCCCACTAAAACGAACCAGTTTGTTTAGTAGGAAAAACATGTCAATAAATTATCTTGTATCTGGACACTAACCGATAGAATAATCCAACTACGTGGTCCAACTCTCATCGATTCAGCAGAATGTAAGAAAATTAATTGAATACAGCTTTTTTGAATAGGCTATTTCACTTTTTCAGCAAGTAGTTCTGTTCGCCACTACGTGGTCCAACTCTCATCGATTCAGTAGAATGTAATAAGAAAATTAATTGAATACAGCTTTTTTGAATAGGCTATTTCACTCTTTCAGCAATTAGTTCTTTGCGCCACTACGTGGTCCAACTCTCATCGATTCAATAGAATGTAATAAGAAAATTAATTGAATACAGCTTTTTTGAATAGTCTATTTCACTCTTTCAGCAAGTAGTTTTTTTCGCCACTACGTGATCCAACTCTCATCGATTCAGTGGAATATAATAAGAAAATTAATTGAATACAACTTTTTTGAATAGGCTATTTCACTCTTTCAGTAAGCAAGTAGTTCTTTTCGCCACTCTAGAAATTTCCTACATGTTCATTGGAAAATAATCTGATATATTTCTGTAATTTTTCCGCAAGTCTTTGAAATTGTAGTAGAGCTTGAGTAGTACAATGTTAAATATCTTATGGAGTAGAAGGTGGTATTTGTGGTTTGTTCTTTTCAATATTGTGTTATTTAGTTTTTAAAGTTTATTTCTTTTAAATTTTTATATTATTTGAAATTTAGAGTTTCTAAATTATTTGGATAGATTTTCTATTTTAAGAATTAATCAATATTAAAGTTAATTAACTGAATGAAGTGATATCTTCAAACTAATATGGATGAAAATTAATTTGATAAATATTAAATATAAGATAACCTAATTTTAAATATCGAAAAATAATTAAAATGTTAAAACAGGTCTTATATATATATATATATCAACGCATGAAACGATTCATGCGGATGAGATGCGAGCTTTTTTTTTTTTTTTGCGAATGACGGACGAGATGCGAGCTTGTGAAGTTGAGTTTGTTTCAGTCGAAGAAGACAACGGGGAACGCAGACGACAAGAATTGAGGCAAGAGCATACAACAAAAAGCGGACGACACATTGTTCATAGTTGATTGACACGCAGGGGCAAAATTGTAAAAGAAGCAACTTAATTCCTCCAGCTCATTTGTAACCAACCGCCTTAACAATTTCCAAATAATAAATTGGGAATAACCGTTTCCCGGCTCCCCTGAGCTTCGAGCTCGTCTTCAACCTTGGATCTGGTTTCTTCATCTTCGTTTTTCTTGATCGAATTTTATAATATATACCAACCGTCCAGACTTGTACCCATTCCTGGCTGCGCCGTCTGTTTGTATGGCGGACTGACTCCTCTTCTCTTTGAATCTCATCTATTACCAACTTCTTCAAGCTCTCCCTCGCTGTACGATGCTTCGAATTGCTGCGGATATGGACGGAGCTGGGAATGAGCACTTGTTCGGTGTATCAAGGTATTGCCTTTCTCTTGCCTTTTCGCTTTCGATGCTTTCACCAATTTCTCGTCCTTGCGCGTCAATGAAGATCTCTGATACGAGTTAATTATCTTTGTCCTGTTTTGTTTTATTTGCGAAATGTGAATTCTATCCACATTGCTGCTGTTCATGGCTGTTGTCTAAGAAAGTAAGTTGATTGTTGTACCTGGTATTGGATCTTACTTCTCTGCTTTTTTACTCGGATCCTTTTTGATGGGGTTTGCATTAAACTGGAAGTATGTAAAGAAAGGGTTCATCGTATTTGTTTCATGAGTCACCCTCCCTAGCTGGTAAGGGTACAAGGATAACCTAAGGTAGCTTATTATCTACTACCTTGGTGCATTGTTAACCATTGTAACAAATCACCCTTCCTCTATGTTCTCTCGACGTTGGCTTGCGCGTCGATGTTTCTTCTTAGTAGGAAATCATCCAAAGGAAGCTTAGAAAATGACCAGATGGATTATGGTTTTAACTACTGTCAAGGATACAGTAGGAGTACGAGGCTATAACCTGGTTGAAAGGGAGAAATTTGACCCCAGGAAAATGGTGTTTGGCTGTTGGTGATTCAGTTTTCTTTGTTTATAAGTTGAACATTTTGGTCAATTTGTGTTGAGGGGATGCATAAGCTTTTCATCTTTATGTGCATTTTAATTGATTGTGGTGGTAGAATTTATGAAGCTGAATAGTATGTGCCGGTTCTGATTCCTTTTCCATTCTGAGGTGGGTTTTTTTTCTCCTTTTTTCTGATTCACTTTCTTTCCTTGGCTTCATTTTGTTTCCTTTCTACATTGATTTTGGTTCACTGAATCTGTATTATTATAATGCTTCTGTCCTCCCTGCAAGTCACAACATCCTTTGCACTGAAATTGTAATGCTTTACAACATCCTGTCTGAAGTTGGCGCCCTTTGCTTTATTCCATTGTCCATTTGGGTTGCAAGATGTTTTGTCCTGGAAATAACCAATATTGGGTGGCTTTCAGATTTTCCCAGAACTCTTGAGGATTTGTTTTGCAGATTCAGACAGTAACCTTATTATTGTTATTTATTTTGGGAGGCTTTCTCCGGTTCTAGTTGCAGAGCAGAAAATGTGAACTTCTTCGTTACAAGTAGACCATGGCAGATTGCCTAACAAATTGCGCAAGTTCGTCCAGTCACTTCATCTTGAGATGGTTGAGATTATGGAAAGGGAGATAGTTGAGGGGACGAAACTAAATTGAAGTGTTCTACAACAACTTTTTCAGCATCAGCTGATATTGGTTCACTGATGTTCAGTGGAGTTAAACAGGTCTATGTTTGGGAAGCCCCAAAACTGAAAAGGCAAGTAAATAGATCATGACGGCTGTGATTCTTCTGATGGTTCCAATGGAAATCCCTCTTCTTCATTTGTTCCGGATCTTGTGTTGCCATCTTCTTCATTTGTTCTTGATCTTGTGTAGGGTGTCAATGATGATGCAGAAGAATTACGCCAGGATGGTGAACTCGCAGGCAGATATAAGTTAGGCTTCAGCGGCATTGGCAAGGTTCGAGAATTATCTTCTAGCATTTCAATAACCCTTGACATGTTTGGTCTGTCGATCGGATTTGTCTGGATGCACCACAAACCTACCAAGATCAGCTTTCTAGCGATCTCCTCTTCGGTTTTGGTTATTTTCCTATGAGGACCGGAAATCTCTTCCTGCTCGAGCTGTTCATATATACAGTCTGGGAAGTACTTTGTGCTGGTGTCAGATGATCCAGTATCAAAATTCTTTCTTGCTCCAACCATTTCAAGAACCAGCATACCGTAGCTATAGACATCTGACTTGTAAGAAACCATTCCGAAGTTTCTACTGAAGACTTCTGGTGCAATATAACCAGGGGTTCCTCTTGCACCCAGCAAAGACACCTTGCTTTCTTTGCCTTTGCACAACTTTGCGAGACCGAAATCTGAGATTTTAGGACAAAAGTTGTCATCCAAGAGAACGTTGTCGGGTTTAATGTCCAAATGCACGATCCTAGTGTTGCAGCCTCGATGCAAGTACTCCAAGTCTCTTGCTGTTCCAGTGGCAACGTTGTATAACACGCTCCACTCTAAAGCACATTCCATTGTCTGCGACTCTTGCTGGTACGTGTACTTATCCAGCGAACCTTTAGGCATGTATTGATAGACCAAGGCATTTTTCTTGTCATAACAATACCCCAAGAGATTGACTATATTTACATGTGACGTTCTACTAATGCTTGCAACTTCATTTAGGAATCCTTCACCTCCATTGTCTGATGTATGAAGAACTTTGACTGCCACAAGCCGGCCATCAGGTAACTCTCCTTTGTACACTCCACCAAATCCTCCCTGGCCCAACTTGTGGGCAAACTTATTGGTCATTTTCTTGATGTCAGAGTATGAATACTGTTGCGGCATGTGAGAACGATGATTCATTATAAACATCTTAAATTCCTTATTTTGATCGTTTCTCTTCAATGCATCAGGATTGTATTGTACATTCCCATTTCGTTTAATCTTCAGTAAGCAAATGTAGCTGACAAGTATCAGAATTCCGCCAGCGGCCCCTGCGGACAACCCTTCAGACGCAAAGACAAGATTGTTCAGTATATATCTGTCATCTTTCTAACTCGATAAAAATGAAGAGTACATGTCAGTGAGTTCCGCTAGTTTACCGAGAATTATCTTCATCCGGGTACTGTTCTTTTTCCCTGAACAAAATATGACATAGAAGATATTCATTCATGTTAAGAATTTAGCAACCAAGAGAATAAAACACGCAAAAAACACGGATACAAGAGTTTACGTGGTTCGGCCTAATGCCTACGTCTAGAGAGAAAGCTAAACTTTTATTGATGAGTTTCCAAGCCACAAAGCCATACAAAAAACTTAGGTAACATGTCTTTATAAGTAACCTATCTAGGTCAGATTAGGAGTCCAAAACCTAGTCAGAATAGGAATAGGAATAGGAAATAAGTCTTTCCTATTTCTCGTCATCCCAACAATCTCCACCTTGGCGAGAAATCATCTCGTGGAAGAACAATGAAGCTCCACCCGAACTTCAACAAACTCCACCTTGACAAAATACCGCCCCATGAAGAACCATGAGATCTTGCAAAACCAATCCGACTCCACCGACTCCATCTTGGACCATAGATAACTACATCAATAAGACCATCTCAACTTTCTCTTCAGCTTTTGTTCAATCACTTGGAGCCAGCCCCCAAACTCGAGCTTCTGAGCTTGCTTGGCCTATTCCCTCCAACCTCCATCGAACCCCAACTAGCAAGTCCACATGCTGAAGCAACCTTACGACCAATAGACACGCCCTCTATTTTTCGGTCAGCCCCATGCTTCGCAACATCAAACTGCTTTTCCGTTGGACCTTCTTGCCTCATACCAATGCTACATGCCATAGCATACAAAGGTCAACCTTTTGTTCTACCAAGTAAAATCCTCGACATGCCACGAACTCCACCGTTCGACCTTAAGTGAGATACCCGATTCGCCCGTGGTGCTACCAACGGCTTCGCATCCCCATGCAAAACCTACCCAACACCTTTGACGTGCACGTCTCATTAGACAACCATAGCAGGACCCAGCTAACAATGCTTCTCTGAGACAACCATGGTTCCTTGCCAACCATGCCTCCACGAAACAACCATAGTTTGCTATTCATGTCTTCGCGAATCCCAACTACACTCAAATCATCCATGCCAAGCCTTTGCTCCCTCATACGAACCAATCCCATATGAACTGAGCTTTTTCCCACTTCATCAGACCCATTGATGTGACTCCACCTACAATAATGTTCCCCACTAACCTGTAGGTATTTCCTTTCACCCTTCATCCCTACCATCGCATCCTTCTCCACCTTCATTAGCATACCTTTATAACTATCACTGTTATAATCCAAGGTCCCAAATGAAAAGAGATTACCAGGATGCATTGGACTTGATAAGACAGAAAGCCAGTCACCATCCGACCCGTCTGAATATGTGGCCATGGTTGTGGATGCCGATCCCTCCTCGTTGTCTTGATCCCTAGTTCGTCCTGGATAGTCCCCTTCATGTGCCCTTCTCCGCACTTGAAACCACTTCCATTGAAATTCTTTGACTCCGATCTGGATCCTCTTCCACAACCCAGCTGGTAGCTCCTCATCATCCGTCAAGCACAAGCGAATCTTCGCTACCGCCTTGGCCTCCAACTCTTCCCACTCTTGTTCCTCCATCTTCTCGGACTTCTTCTCTGAGAGCGCGATAACCATCCCTTGTTGCACGAGGAGATCCTTGACACGCCTTTGCCATAACCCAAAATTCGAAGAACCATCGAACTTCACAAGAGCAAACTTCGCGCCGTCCGTCATCCTCCAACCCAAGCTCTTGATACCAATTGTTAAGAATTTAGCAACCAAGAGAACAAAACGCGCAAAGAATACGGACACAAAAGTTTACGTGGTTCGGCCTAATGCCTACATCCACGGAGAGAAATAAAAATTTTTATTAATGAGTTTCCGAGCCACAAAGCCATACAAAACCTTAGGGTAACATGCCTTTATATAGAGACAAACCCTTGATGTACAAGTAACCTATCTAGGTCAGATTAGGAGTCCAAAACCTAGTGAGAATAGGAATAGTAAATAAGTTTTTCCTATTTCTCGCCATCCCAACAATTAATGGCTGTCCTCATGGCTTGAACCCCATTATGCCGCTACATTGAAAAACAAGTCATACAACGATAACCGAATGACCATACTTTAAATCTATGTTTTAAAAACGGACTGAAAAGGCGACCCGAATTTTCTCTGTTTCCTTGGTTTGACTAGAGGTTTTTTATTAAAAATATTTCTTTTATGCTGATCTAGTTCTTTATGCTTCTATAAGTTTGTTGCACTATTTTGTTTCCTTGGTGATTCTGACAGGCAAAGCATAAGTTTACCTGCCAACATTTTTTTAACGGTATATTTTATTACGGATACAGTCGACCAAGGTACATCTTACGGTATATTTTATTACGGATACAGTCGACCAAGGTACATCTTACATGGCTCATTTGCTCAAGAGGAGCAACCGGAGCGGAACCATAGAAACAAATATGGAGATTCTAATATAGTATTAGAGTTCTAGTGTCTATTGTTGTGCTCGCACGACTCTCATTTCTTGCACGTTGGCGAAATCAAAGTCCGTGCAATCTTCGACCCGATGAGTCTCGTTTGAGAGGGCGTTTGAGAATCTCACATCGGTTAGTGCAAGTAGGATGGAATAGTTTATAAGTAGTGAAAATTCACCAATCCATTACCTTAAGATTTTGAGATAGATATAGAGATTCTAACACTCGGACAACAGGAAAGTCGAGAGAGAACCTCAACTAAATACTAACATAGATGCTGCAAAATTCACTATCTTTTGGAGCTCCGTTTGTTTTTGAATATCCATTTTTCATGAATTTTTTCCCTATTTTACGGTGATTGTTTGTGAGTTGGACATTTTTATGAAAATTAAATTTATTATCCTAATGTAAATTCTAACAACTTTACAAAAAAAAAACTTAACAAAAAAAAAATTCTAACAACTTTATGGATTATTAGATTATATTGATTGGTCCATGCAAGTTGTACGTGATCACTATAGATTTACTTCCTTAAAGACCTCCTAGATACTAATTAATCCTTTATTGAGAACATAAGATCTCAGGAACCCTTAGGTCAAGTTGGATGTTGACGTGTGATCAGTTTTAATCATCGGAGAAGTAAAAGTTCTGCTTGTGAGAGGAAAAAATCTCAGGAAACCAAATAATGGTAAACTGGCTCGTAACAAATGATCAGATCAGATAAGACCAGGCAGGGAGTACATGCATACCTGATGGTGAGGAAGACCGAGTTGGAACTAACGACGTACTACCAACATTACATCGTAGAGGAAATTCCCCGCTCGAACAATAACAGTAAAACTTGTCATTGCTATACCCACAAGCCCCACCCGAGTCCTTACAAGCAGAGCAAGAGGCATCCGTGTTATCTGCGTCCCAGACCAGCCCGAATCCTTGCTCAAGAATCCCAGCCAGTTCATCCGGATCTGCGTGTACAATCGAATAGGTTTCCGGAACAACCGAATGGTTTGCTAGAGCCACGACCATGTCGCTGCATCTGTACAAGGCCTCGTCCATGGTTCTTGTCGAATTACCAATCATGTAGTTACCTGAACTTTCGGTGCCGTTGATGGTGCAATTGGCCGGGCGCAAGAGGCCGCCATGATCGTAGTTGCTCTTGCGGGCGGTGGAGCAGCTGTAGTATATCGTCAGGTTGAGGGTGTCCTGATAGTAAGTGAAGAGGTTGGGGTCTATGCTGTTGTTGTGGAGGTATTGGGGGCAGATACCGGTAAGGTAGTCAGTCCTTGCCAGGGTCAGAACCCGCAACGAGTTGTCGATGTTCAGTACTTGGTATGTAAGCTCTGACATGGACATGCTCACACTTAGGCCGCTGCAGGTGAGGTGGAAATCTGGGTGGCCGCAGTAGCTAGGCCGGGATGAGCCCCAGAAAGGTTATCCGATTTTTGTGATGTTCCCGCACTCGAACAAGGTGCTGCAGTTCGTGAACTTGTCAAGCTGAGCGGAGACCGGTACTTGAGCTTTGAATGAGGCGATGGTTATTAGAGTTATCAATATTGGAGACATGCTTGGGAGGCTGGCTGTGTGTGCACGACACAGAATGAGAGGGAGTTGGAAGGGACGAAATCGTAGATGGTGAAACTAATTGACCTCCATTCTAAGTCAAGGTCGAAAAAAAACCAATTTCATTTTACGCAGTGTTTGGAAAAGAAAATTGAAAACCTACCATCTGCTTCGTTTTACAGCATGAAAGTCCTACAAAAAGTAGGTTCCTGCGCTCTGGTTAACCTCTACAAGTGTCGAAAATATATAAATGCGGAATGGAATAAACTAACCTGACTTTCTCATATATTTATTGAATTGAGAAGCAAAACCGTGTCCAACTGGTGAGTATCGACCCCACCCTGGAGCCGAGACCCCATCACTCCATCGACAATGTTGTAACCAGAGCTTGACTTGCAATCAACGGCCCAACTCAGTTTTTTTTTATGCGAAAAGTATTTAGTCTAAAGGTATAAGACGTTGACAACTTCTAGGAGGTCTAGGATTCAAATCTGACAAATGTAATCTTGGAGTAAAAATTTTTGAAGAGCATAATTTAGAATCGTCTCTCAATAATATCTTTTACACTTGAACTAAAAAAAATTTTAAATGAATCCAAATTTTTTTATCACTTAAAAGTTAAATCAATTAGAGGTGGGAAACCAAGTCAAGTCCTTGCATTTATACTTGGGGACTAAATTAACTTGATGGGAAATCCTAACTCTGCTATGTTCCTTAAAGACTTGTACGTGTCGACGTCGTAGTTTACGCGCCAATCATATCCAACTATCTGTAAAAGAGCATCAACAACTTCCCACTAAAACGAACAGTTTCGGTAGAAAAAAATGTCCATGTTTTTTCGCCAAAAATTATCTTGTGTCCCGGACCGGTCGACTAATCCAACTAGCTGATACAATTTTGAGTTGGTAAAACAAAAATCATCTTTCTTTACCGTGTTCCAAACACGTTGTTGAAGGTTCGAGAAGGATCCCAACACCCATGATAAGACCAACTGATATTGACGAACCTCTGGGTCGACTGATTTGTCCAAGTTTTTCAAAGAAAGATGCCCAAATGCATGCTGATATCGGGAGGGGAGTTAGTATCCCGATATCAGCATGCATTTTTTTTTCCTCAAAAAAATGTATGCTCATATCGAGGTACGAACTCCAGAGTGACACTCCGTCTGAGGCCAAAAAGGGGTGTGAATTCGGTCCTGAATGTGTAAAACACTTCAAGACCGTTATGAGAGATAAAATGATTAGCCATGTTATGATAGAATGGTTCGCTCAGTTATGATAGAATGGTTAGCTCAGTTATAATAAAATAGTTTCACGGAACCGTCCCGAAAAAATTGGGACCTTGACCGAGATAAAAGGGTGGATAAAATGGTTCGCTTAGTAATAATAAAATGATTTTACTGATAAAAAGAGTTAAATAAAATAGTTCGCCTAGTTATGATAAAATGGTTCGCTCTTCAGGATCTGGTCTCGCCAAAAAGACATAAAGATAGACAATGTATTGTAACCCATATCGGTCGGCTAGTCGTTACTCAAGAAATTTTCGATCTTCATCAACTTGGTATGTTAGCCCTAAAATGGATATACGAGCAGTTTGGCTGCTGCAGTTGAGCTGGAAATTAAGCTTGGTGCAGAAGTCAATTTTCTGTACCAATTAAGCATCCCTATAAATGTATCTGGACGGCATTTTGCACAATCTAATCTAACTATTTCTTTTGTCCAGTCCAGCTAAGAATATAACGAGAACAAGATGCATGTACTTAACCCAACAAGTATTTACATGCCTGAGAAAAAACTGGCAAGACTATCGTCAACAAGCTACTCGCCAGATTATACCTGCAGACATCAGCCTTGCAAACTATAATCTGATAACAAATCGACAGACTTGATTCACAAGACTTCGAGAAAATCCGAAAGGGATACAAATTCTTTACATTCAAAGAGCGTGGAAAGCTCCTCTACCGCATAGTCAGCGGAGATAAGCAGAGAGACGAACAAAACAAATATTTCAAATCACATCACTTTTATCTTCAGGTTGAGCAGTTATATTCTTACAGGGAAGGATAAATGGACACACTCAAAAAATCTTGAAAGATACATACAGGTTACGTGTCGGAAAAGATACAGGTCAACTGATAATTTATGCTGGAAAATTACCTTTTCGAGGCAGAGAAATGCAAGTGCTTCATTCAAGAAGCTTGAGCTAAAGCAATCACCAGACCAAGCCTTTTCTTCTCCACAATCTATCGACGCGGTCAGTGCTCATCCTAGACTTTTCGGGTTTCTTTGGCTTCCTGGTTTTCTCGAGTCTGCTATCTAAGCTATTTCTAGATATTTCAGGGAGGTCAGAAGCCAATCCAAAAGTGTCAGAAGATCCACCATCTGAAGGTTTATCCAGCTTTTCTGACTCCTTTGTTGTTGATTTTATGGACGAATTAGTAGCTCCCTTTGATTTGCCTAAGGTAACCACGAACTTCTTAAGGTGTTTGATGAATTCGGGATAAAGCTCAAGGTTGCAATGTCCACCTCCACTTATCCAAAGTGGTTCGTACTTCTCCTTACAAAGCTCCCAAAGCTGTCTTCCATGGGAACAATCAACAACTTCATCTGCTGTCCCCTGAACATCAATCGCCTCGAGTTATCTTGTGATTAATGGACATTATATGGGAAATGTTATAAAAGGGCAAAGCATAAGACTTGCATGAATTACGAGAACAGGACAATTCACTGCACCAATCTTGTCGATGTTCTGGAAAAGCAGTCCAGGCATAAGTGAGGATATGGAGATGTTAGAAAGAAAATTTCAGAATAACAATCGAGGCTAAGTTACCTTGTAAATGTCAAACCAGAAAGTCCTCTTAACCGGGTACAATACTCTCATGCCAGACAAAAGTGGGCTATGTAGAACCACACCTCTCAAATTTGGCAAACGGGACGCCAGATCAACCATAGGTTCACTACCAACTGACTGACCGTATAATATCAATTGTTCATCTTTAACTCCATACTGCTCCCTGAGGCAATTATATGCAGCATCTATGTCTGCATACGTATTATATTCAGTTGGCTGTTTCAAAAGAAGGGTGATTGTCATGCCAACATTCATATGATTTGAGGTTTTTTCCAACAGAACATATTACAAACTCAGACTATAAAATGTACCATCTTTGCCGTACAATATCCATCCAAGGTATAAAGTAGTGTCAATAAACTTTGAGACAATTCTTGGTTGTTGTCTAAGTGTTCAATAGTACAGCAAATAAGCCATGTATTGATATTGAAAGCATGAATAAGAAATGCTGGAAAAAAACATGAAATGGAAGGGTAGATATCAGATCCCTAAACATCCAGTCATCGCAAGTGTGAATTGGTAAGCTCACCTTTCCACTAGATTGTCCATATCCAGAATAGTCATATCTGCAACAATTACCAGTTGTAGATGCTTAGGATGGTTCGAAAGTGTTTCTATAAACAAGTAAAGGACATCAGCACTTGCCAAAGTTAGAATGGCAGTTCAATATTACCATGACATTCTAATTTTGGAAGGTGATCCGTACAATAAATGCACATCAGAGTGGACTAAATTAGACTACAAACCAATACAAACACTACCATGAAACACAACTGTTAACAAGAGTTAACAGAAAAGTTCTGGCCTGGATGCTAAATCCGCATAAAATTAAAAATGAATATGGAAAATCCAAAAGTTCATCACATAAAGACAATAAATTTCCTGGTGTAAGCTGCGAGCCACTATGTCCTTTGGTTAATTTTTCATAGGTTTTACAAGATTAGCATAAAATGTTTGATGTGAATCTCATTACGGATCCACGTGAAAGCCGGATCTATCTACGTTCAGATTGATGGAGATCTCGACCCGATGCTCACAATCAAACAAGAACCTTGATATTAAGACCGCGACCCGCTGCTTGAGTTCAAACAAAGAACCTTGATATGTCGATGACGCCACAAACGGCGATGAAGATCCGGTTGATAAGTCGATAGTGAACTCGACGGAATCCCTCCGTTGTGTTCGAACAGTTCCGAAGAACCAAGAGAGCAAAGCCCACGTTTTTTAATCAATAATAGTCTACTTTTCTCATTGCATAAGCCTCTATAAATAGGCTCAATATTACAAAGAGATTCCAAATCAAACAACTCCTAAGAATCTGGCTGGAAAGGGAAACTAAAAAGGAAACAATTCTCAGTCTTTTAGGAAGGCTAAAAACGTGTCCAACAATTTAAATAAGCCAAGAGTTGTTGGAATATAACTTCCTAATCAAAACTAATGGCTGAAGTAAACTTCCTAAATAGAATGCCCAAATCAGAGAGAATGAATCTTCAAAATCTTTGCTGCTGAAAGGACCTTCTAGAACTTGTATTAAGGTCATAAACTCAGTTGAATTTCGTGGCTCTTGGTCCATGGACTTTAATAAATTTGCTTGAGCCCAACTCTCCAAAGTATGCTTGGAAATCAGCCCATTAAGTTGTGACTTGAAGCGCTTTGTGTGTGCTCTCTCACTTGGTCAGATTGGCACTTGAAATAATCATATGAGTGCTCTTCATATTCATATCATTCTCCTCCTCTTGAATGGGATTTGTCCTCAAATCCTCATATATGGCAAGCTGCCACAAATTAACAGCCATACTGGAACAAGGTTGAGTCTTTGAACGTCGTGGTTGTACTTGATATCTTCCGCTCCAACAAAATAAGTACTTTGAACATAAACAATCTGAATTCATCTCCAAATCAAAAGTTAAAGACTTACTTTTTTGAATAAGCCTTTCACCAATCTTCAAACTATTTCATAAGTTGATCAATGCTGATCCTCCAACATATTCAAACTTGTCAACTCCCAAGAAGTCAATATGCTCAACATATTCAACGTGAAAATCTGGAAACATGTAAGATATGGGTTGATCCTCTTCCTTGTTAACAGCAACAATAAGTTCTTCATGTTCACCATCAATAGGAATTGTGCACTTCGTCATGTGAACGATATCCACCACAGATGATTCGTCAAATAAATCTCTTAGGTAAAGTAGTGACATGGTATGGTCATCAAAATAATCTCCATCAAATAAATCAATGGAATATTCACCAAACTCCTCCCATGTCAAAACCTCTTCAAGAACTTCATCTGAAGGCATACCAATTTCAGAACAACATATCTTTTCCTCAATGTTGCACTTAGATTGAATGATCTTCTCTTGTTGTACTTCACTAAGGAAGATGATCAACCCATATCTTACATGTTTCCAGATTTTCACGTTGAATATGTTGAGCATATTGACTTCTTGGGAGTTGACAAGTTTGAATATGTTGGAGGATCAGCATTAATCAACTTATAAAATAGTTTGAAGATTGGTGAAAGGCTTATTCAAAAAAGTAAGTCTTTAACTTTTGATTTGGAGATGAATTCAGATTGTTTATGTTCGAAGTACTTATTTTGTTGGAGCGGAAGATATCAAGTACAACCACGACGTTCAAAGACTCGACCTTGTTCCAGTATGGCTGTTAATTTGTGGCAGCTTGCCATATGTGAGGATTTGAGGACAAATCCCATTCAAGAGGAGGGGAATGATATGAATATGTAGAGCACTCATATGATTATTTCAAGTGCCAATCTGACCAAGTGAGAGATCACACACAAAGCGCTTCAAGTCACAACTTAATGGGCTGATTTCCAAGCATACTTTGGAGAGTTGGGCTCAAGCAAATTTATTAAAGTCCATGGACCAAGAGCCACGAAATTCAGCTGAGTTTATGACCTAATACAAGTTCTAGAAGGTCCTTTCAGCAGCAAAGATCTTGAAGATTCATTCTCTCTGATTTGGGCATTCTATTTAGGAAGTTTATTTCAGCCATTAGTTTTGATTAGGAAGTTATATTCCAACAACTCTTGGCTTATTTAGATTGTTGGACACGTTTTTAGCCTTCCTAAAAGGCTGAGAATTGTTTCCTTTTTAGTTTCCCTTTCCAGCCAGATTTCAATTCCTTTTTAGGAGTTGTTTGATTATGAATCTCTTTGTAATATTGAGCCTATTTATAGAGGCTGATGCAATGAGAATAAGTAGACTATTATTGATTGAAAAACGTGGGCTTTGCTCTCTTGGTTCTTCGGAACTGTTCGAACACAACGGAGGGATTCCGTCGAGTTCACTATCGACTTATCAAGCGGATCTTCATCACCGTTTGTGGCATCATCGACATATCAAGGTTCTTTGTTTCAACTCAAGGTTCTTTGTTTGAACTCAAGCAGCGGGTCGCGGTCTTAATACCAAGGTTCTTGTTTGGTTGTGAGCATCGGGTCAAGATCTCCATCAATCTGAACGTAGATAGATCCGGCTTTCGCGTGGATCCGTAACGAGATTCACATCAGTTGAGTTGGGGATACATGATGTTGGTCTCCACACAAACGTTCGCTATACTGAACTTGACTGATGATGGATGACCAGAGAACGAAAGCGGTGATCAGGCCAAGAGCAAATAAACCATCTAGTAAAACCTAATATTATGTTTTACATGGACATCGGGAAATGGTTAATTTCTTGTCATGGAGCTGGGAATGAGCACTTGTTCGGTGTATCAAGGTATTGTCTTTCTCTTGGAATTCTCTTGCCTTTTCGCTTTCGATGCTTTACAGTTTCTCATCCTTGCGCATCAATGAAGATTTGATACGAGTTAATTATCTTTGTCCTGTTTCCTGTTTGTTATGGTGCTGAGGGAGCGCAGTTCTGCAGAGTGATTTAGGATATGAATTCTGTTGAGAAATAAGATCGAAACGAGTAAAACACGAGACACAAGAATTACGTGGAAATCCCAAGACGGGGAGAAAACTACGGGCAAAGGAGAGTCATCCACTATGTGAGTCCAATCGGTTACAAGGCCTCCGTGAGGGTTCTCTCTACCTCACAACTCTCAACTAATACAAATAAGACCTAGGCATAGGCCGTATATAGATAGGAGACTAATACTCTATTCTGATCAGGAAATAGAGCCCTACTCTAATTAGGAATTTGGAACAATCCCTAACAAATCTCCACCTTGGACCAAATTCTATGTCCAACTTTAACGTTTCTCCACCTTCACTACCAGCCCCTAAGGGCTATCAGCATCAAGCACGAACACCTACCAAGTCTAAGCAATGCTCGAACTTAGTACCAGAAAGCGGCTTCGCAACATGCTGCAGGGTTGTCCTTTGTACCCACCTTGCTCACAACAATGTCACCTTGAGCAACATGCTCCCAAATGAAGTAGTACCTCACATTAATGTGATTTGTCCTCTCATGATATATAGCATCCCTCGTGAGATGGATAGCACTTTGACTATCACAGTACACTGTATTGACCTGCAGCTTCTCACAGATTTCACTGAAAAAACTTTTCAACCAGATAGCCTCCTTCACACCTTCAGTTATAGCCATGTACTCCGCCTCAGTGGTAGAAATTACCACTGTGGCCTGTAGACAAGCTCTCCAACTGATAGCACATCCTCCAAGAGTGAAGACATATCCAGATAAGGATCTGAACTTATTAAGATCTCCAGCATAATCTGAATCCACGAAACTAACAACTCCATCACTGGTGCGTCCAAACTGTAGACACACGCCCTTGGTACCCTTCAAGTACCTCATAATCCACTCCACTGCTCTCCAATGACCTTCTCCAGGATTTGCCATAAACCTGCTAACGACACTCACATCATAGGTCAAATTCGGGCGTGTGCAAACCATAGCATACATCAGAGAACCAACAGCATTGGAGTATGGAACACCAGACATGTAATTGACCTCAGCAGCTGACTGTGGAGATAAAGCAGATGAAAGCTGAAAATGTGTACCAAGAGGAGTACTCACAGGATTACCAGTCACATCAAACCTGTCAAGTACCTTTTTCAATGTAACTCTCCTGACTCAGAAATAATTTTCTTGCTCCTCTATCTCTGGCAATCTCCATGTCAAGAATCTTCTTAGCAGGACCCAAATCTTTCATCTCAAACTCGCTACTCAACAGAGCTTTGAGCTTCCTCATCTCTCCTTTGTCACTTACAGTAATTAACATGTCATCCACATACAGGAGCAAATACACTTGAGAACCGTCGCGTAGCCTTTTCAGGTAAACACAACTATCATACTTGCTCCTCTCACAACCATGCGAAATCATAAAGGAATCAAACTTTTTATACCACTGCCTCGGAGACTACTTAAGGCCATACTGGGACTTCTTCAACAAGCACACATGGTCTTCTTTGCCTTCAACATGAAAACTCTCAGGCTGTGCCATATAAATCTGCTCCTCAAGCTCTCCATTCAAGAAAGCTGTCTTCACATCAAGCTGTTCAAGCTCCAAATCCTCTATAGCAACAATACCAAGAAGAGAACGAATTGAGGTATGCTTCACAACTGGTGAAAATACCTCATTAAAGTCCACACCAGGAATCTGACTATATCCTTTAGTCACTAGCCTAGCCTTGTATCTAGGCTCTTCAACTCCAAGTATACCATCCTTCTTCTTGAATACTCACTTGCAACTGACAACCTTCTTATCCTTAGGCAGCTTAGTAATCTCCCAAGTCTTATTCTTGTGAAGAGATTCCATCTCTTCCTCCATAGCAACCAACCATCTAGCAAAGTCTTTCGACTTCACAGCATCTGAGTAACTAGATGGTTCTTCACAGCTATCAACTTCTTCTGCCACATTCAGGGAAAAAGTAACAATATCAGCCTCACCCAACTTCTGTGGAGGCCTGATAATTCTTCTATGCCTGTCTCTAGCAATAGAATACGCTGGCTCCCTCTCAACTGTGCCAACATTCTCAGCTTCATCAGACAACCCACCATGAGTAGGACCATGGCAATCAACATCACAGAAGGAACTCGCTTCTGGATCAGCATCAAAACTCCACCTGCACTTTTGACTTTTGCAAGTCCACACTTGGAACACTCGGAACACCAGGTGAAGAAATATCCTCCCTCTTACTCAGCATGTCTGTCTCTTTGAAAATAACACTCCTACTCAACAAAACTTTAGACAGCTCGGGACACCACAACTTGTATCCCTTCACTCTAGAAGCATAGCTAAGGAAGATACATTTCACAGATCTTGGCTCTAACTTACCATTATTCACATGAGCATAGGCAGGACACCCAAATATCTTCAAAATAACATAATTAGGAGGATTTCCAGACTATAATTCTTCAGGTACCTTGCCATCAAGTGATGCATGAGGTGAACGATTGACAAGGTGACAGGCAGTGGAAGCAGCTTCAGCCCAAAACGACTTAGGCAAACCAGTATTTGACAGCATACAACGAACTTTCTCCAACAAAGTTCTATTCATTCTTTCAGTGACTCCATTCTGTTGAGGTGTACCAGAGACTGTCTTATGCCTGACAATACCCTCATTCTTGTAGAACTCATCAAACCAACTAGAGCAAAACTCTAATCCATTGTCTGTGTGGAGATGCTTGACGTCTCTCCCAGTCTACTTCTCAATCATAGTCTTCCACTGCTTGAAAGTGACAAAGATATGATCCTTACTCTTCAAGAAGAACGCCCACACCTTCCTCGAATAATCATCAATAATAGTCAGCATATACTTGGAACCATTCTTTGTTGCAACTTGAGACGGTCCCCAAAGATCAGAATGAACATAGTCAAGTTTTCCCTTTGTAGTGTGCACACCTTTCTGAAAACTGACTTTCTTCTACTTGCCAAACACACAGTGCTCACAAAATTCCAGCTTCCCAATACCCTGTCCACATAATAATCCTCTCCTATTCAGCTCGGTCATGCCTTTCTCACTCATGTGACCAAGTCGCATATGCCACAATGAGGTATTCTCAGAATCTCTCAACGAGCCAGATGCAGCAGCAGCAGTCCCTGTAACTGTAGAACCCTGCAAAACGTACAGATTTCCAACCTCCTTTTTGGACTTCATATGCACTAATGAGTTCTTACTCACACGAAGAACTCCACCTTCTCCGGTATACTTGTACCCCAATGTATCAAGAGTACTCAACGAAATCAAGTTCCACTTCAAATCAGGGATATGCCTCACATTTGTCAAGGTTCGAATGACACCATCATGCAACTTGATCTTCACTGTGCCAATACCAACAACCTTGCAAACAAAATTATTTCCCATTAGAACATTACCCTCCGCACGTTCATATGTTGAAAACCAGTCCCGGATAGGACACATATGAAACGTACAAGCAGAATCAAGGACCCAGGCAGCATCAACTTTAGACTTCCCATCAATCACAGACAAAAAGTCTCAATCAGATTCTTCTTTCTGAGTGGTGGTAGCAACACTAGCACTGCCGCTATCAGAACTTTCTCCTTTCGGAGCACTGAATTTTTCGCCCTTCTTCTTGTTCTTTAACTCTGGACAGAACCATTTAATATGCCCAACCTTATGATAATTGAAACAAGTCTTATCCTTGTGCCTTGACCTTGATTTGCTTCTGCTCTTCTTCCTCGAACCATACTTAGCATTCCTCTCCTCAGACCTCACTCTCATGACCAAGCCAGTCCCTTGGCTATTTTCAGAGGAACTTATAGTGTGCTTGTCAATTCTCTCTTTCTCTAAGAGCGAATCATGAACATCATCCCAACTCAGAGTATCATAGCTGAACAACAGAGTATCTCTGAATTGCTGATAAGAAACAGGCAACGGGCACAATAACAATAAAGCAAGATCTTCATCATCATACTTCACATCCAGAGTTCTAAGATCAGCCACTATATCCTTAAATTCATTAAGGTGGTCATGAACACATTTATCTTCTTGCATCCGGATAGAAAATAGTCGTTGTTTCAAGCACAGTTTATTGGTCAAACTCTTGGGCATGCACAACTTTTCAAGCTTTGCCTATAATGTGGAAGCTGTTGTCTCCTTCAATATGTCCCACAAAATATCATCTGACAGATGCAACTGGATCTGACTCACAGCCTTACGGTTCTTTGACGCCTTCATCGCAGCATCCCAACTCGAAGGCATCGACTTCTCATCAATTAGAGTCTCATCCAGCTCTAAATGTGTCAGAATAGCGCGCATCTTGACCTGCCACAAAGAAAAATTAGTTTTCTTCGTCAACTGAGGAATCTCGTACTTCATCGAAGGCATCCTGAAACCACTCGAACCAAGAAATCTGCTCAAAACAGGTTAGAAAACCAAAATCAGCCAAAACAGGTGACTTTTGGTCAACCAATCAAACTGTTGACCAAGTCAACTCGAGAAATTAGGGTTTTTCAACCCCCAATCCTCCAAAGCGGCAGCTGGACGGCGACTACCACGGCTGGGCGGCGACGGCTCGGCCTCGGTCGGTGACGAGTAGGGCGCGGCTGTGACGGTGCTAGGCGGCGGTGGAGAGAAGCGGAGTTCATCTCTCTTTCTCTCTCCCCGTATCTCTCTCTCCTCGTGACTTTCTCTCTCCTCGAGCTCACTCTCTCCTCGACGGACTTCCTCTCTTCACGACGAACGAACGGAGCTCCGCCCCGGCGCGTGGGCGGCGACGGATGGGCGGCAGTACGAGCGGCTACGGGCGTCTCTCTCCGAGCGGCGGTGACTCCAAAGGGTTTCAAAACCCTAAATCCCGATTTTCCCTAAATCGGTTACTGTTCATTTTTTTTCGTATGTCAAATACTCGTATACTCAGATTCGGCTCTGATACCAATTGTTGAGAAATAAGATCGAAACGAGTAAAACACGAGACACAAGAATTACGTGGAAACCCCAAGACGGGGAGAAAACCACGGGCAAAGGAGAGTCGTCCACTATGTGAGTCCAATTGGTTACAAGGCCTCTGTGAGGGTTCTCTCTACCTCACAACTCTCAACTAGTACAAATAAGACCTAGGCATAGGCCGTATATATATAGGAGACTAGTACTCTATTCTGATCAGGAAATAGAGCCCTACTCTATTTAGGAATTTGGAACAATCCCTAACAAATTCTACGTTGTATAACGTTTCAGCTTTGTTTTAGTTGCGAAATGTGAATTCGATCCACATTGCTGTTGTTCATGGCTGTTGTCTAAGAAAGTAAGTTGATTGTTGTACCTGGTATTGGATCTTACTTCTCTGCTTTTGTACTCGGATCCTTTTTGATGGGGTTTGCATTAAAGTGGAAGTATGTAGAGAAAGGGTTCATCGTATTTGTTTCATGAGTCACCTCCCTAGCTGGTAAGGGTACAAGGATCACCTATGGAAGCTTATTATCTACTACCTTGGTGCATTGTTAACCATTGTAACAAATCACCCTTCCTCTATGTTCTCTCGACGTTGGCTTGCGCGTCGATGTTTCTTCTTAGTAGGAAAAGCCCAGAGGAAGCCTATATAACATGAGCAGATGGATTATGGTTTTAACTACTGTCAAGGTTACAATAGGAGTACGAGGCTATAACCTGGTTGAAAAGGAGAAATTTGACCTGGGAAAATGGTGTTTGGCTGTTGGTGATTCAGTTTTCTTTGTTTATAAGTTGAACATTTTCGTCAATTTATGTTGAGGGGATGCATAAGTTTTGTTCTTTATGTGCATTTTGGTTGATTGTGGTGGTAGAAATTCTGAAGCTGATAGTATGTGCCGGTTCTGATTCCTTTTCCATTCTGATGTGGGTTTTTTTATATTCTTGTTTCTGAAGTTGGCGCCTTTTTCTTTATTCCAAACTTAAGTTATCCAAATTCAAATTCCATCAACAGATTTCACAAGTCTTGATCATCATTATTTGGAAAGAAATTAGATTGTGTAAGTTTATCTATTGATATGCGATCCATCCAAAACTGTCGCGTCGCTGGAATCGGAGGGAGGAAGCAACGAACCCCAACAACTTCGCCGACTTCTTACCCGGAGCGATTCTCTTCGTCCCACCGATCCCAGGAGCTGGCTGCTTGGTAGGAAATGATCGGTGGTGGCATGTCAATCTCTCTTAAACTGGAGTGAAGTTTGCAGTTGAGTTTTTGATGAACCCTAACTTCGAAAATTGGGAATTTCCTCCCAAATTCCAATTCGACAACCGGGTAAATTTCTACGACGACAGTCAGGTAAGAAGACGAAAATGGTGGTTGAAGGTTACTGGGTTTAAGGTTGAGTTGTTCTTGTTGAAGGTTGAAGATGGTGATTTTTCTTTTTTTTGTTTGTTTAAGGATATATTCGTCATTTCCTAGACAAAAAGTAAAAAAAGACCGATGACGTCATCGAGGGATCCGAGAGTTTCTAAAACCATACATTGGGAACGGCATCGTAGATTTTAGAAATGCAGGGACCTGAGAAGGAGGGAGACCAAATCTCAGGAGTCTGAGCGTAATTTGCCCATAAAATTTTACTTATAAAAAAATTAGAAGTGTGGCGGACTTGAAAGATCCACCTACATATTGCTTTAAAATTTTTGGTTAGATAGAAAGATTCTAATATGAAATCAGCATCAATTGTTGATATCATATTAAAATCTTCAGACCACCTTTGAAAACACTAGAGGCAATATCAAGATTGTGCAAATTTCGGACCCATGAACTTCATAGAGGGTCTCATTTCTTAAGATATTGAATTAGAGCTTATTATTCTTACGACCATTGTTGTTGATTGCATTACCTGTCAAGACATATTGTTCTCTTAAAAATTCAAATCCCATATTGTTTTGAAATAACAGCTGATTCTCTACAAAATGCTCAAGTTCGTCCATTCACAGCAGTCCAGTCACTTCATCTTGACATGGTTGAGGTTATGGAAAAGAAGATGGTTGAAGGGATGAGACTAAATTGAAGTGTTTTACAACATCTTTTTTAAGAATCAACAGATATTGGTTCACTGATGTTCGGTGGACTTAAAAAGGCAAGTAAATAGATCATGATGGCTGTGATTCTACTGATGGCTCCAATGGAAATCCCTTTTCTTAATTTGATCATGATCTTGTGTTTCCATCTTCTTCATTTGTTCCTGATCTTGTGTAGGTAACCAATGATGCTGCAGAAGAATTACGCTGCGATGGTGATCTCGCAGGCAGATATAAGTTAGGCTTCGGTGGCATTGACAAGGTTTGAGAATTATCTTCCAGCATTTCAATAACCCTTGTCATGTTTGGTCTGTCGATCGGATTTTTCTGGATGCACCACAAACCCACCAAGATCAGCTTTCTAGCGATCTCTTCTTCGGTTTTGGTTATTTCCCTATGAGGACAAGAAATCTCGTCTTGCTCGAGCTGTTCATATATCCAGTCTGGGAAGTACTTTGTGCTGGTATCAGATGATCCAGTATCATGATTCTTTCTTGCTCCGACCATTTCAAGAACCAACATACCGTAGCTATAAACATCTGACTTGTAAGAAACCATCCCGAAGTTTCTACTGAAGACTTCTGGAGCAATATAACCAGGGGTTCCTCGTGCACCCAGCAAAGACAGCTTGCTTTCTTTTCCTTTGCACAACTTTGCCAGACCAAAGTCTGAGATTTTAGGACAAAAGTCGTCATCCAAGAGAACGTTGTGGGGTTTAATGTCCAAATGCACGATCCTAGTGTTGCAGCCTCGGTGCAAGTACTCCAAGCCTCTTGCCGTTCCAGCTGCAACGTTGTATAACACGTTCCACTCTAAAGCACATTCCATTGTCTGCGACTCTTGCTGGTATGTGTACTTATCCAGCGAGCCTTTAGGCATGTATTGGTAGACCAAGGCTTTTTTCTTGTCATAACAATACCCCAAGAGATTGACTATATTTACATGTGACGTTCTACTAATGCTTGCAACTTCGTTTATGAATCCTTCACCTTCATTGTCTGATGTATGAAGAACTTTGACTGCCACAAGCCGGCCATCAGGTAACTCTCCTTTGTACACTCCACCAAATCCTCCCTGGCCCAACTTGTGGGCAAACTTTTTGGTCATTTTCTTGATGTTAGAGTATGAATACTGTTGCGGCATCTGAGAACGATGATTCATTATAAACATCTTGAATTCCTTATTTCGATCGTCGCTCTTCCGTGCGTCAGGATGGTAATGTACGCTCCCATTTCGGGTATTCTTCAGTAAGCAAATGTAGCCGACAAGTATCAGAATTGCGCCTGTGGCCCCTGCCGACAACCCTTCAGACGCAAAGACAAGATTGTTCAGTATAAATCTGTCATATTTCTAAATAAAAATAAAGAGCACATGTCAGTGAGTGGCGAAAGTTTACCGATAATGATCTTCATCCGGGTATTGCTCTTGATCCCTGAACAAAATATGATATAGAAGATATTCATTATTGTCCCAATGTAAAACTCTTTGCATTTTGATTCATACGCACAGACTAGATTGTTTGCAAGTCAGACATTTTCTATGGGAATCAATTTTATTATCCACATATAAGCCCATTGCATTTTTATCTAAAGTGTTTTATGTTCAAGCACTTTCTTAGAAACTGATTCGCAATAAACTTAACCAAAGATAAACTAGAAAAAAAATTGATTTTATTTTTTTCTCGTAATGAACTTTTTAGAGTAACAAACAAACAACATAAAGTACTTTCTAACAACCTTTTGAAATATCATTCAAACAATATAAAAAATTATACTTTCTTTTAAAACTGATTACATGTAAAAGGCTTCCATTAATAATCTATTTTACCAACAAAAAAAAACCTATTTGATTTTATTGATTGGTCCGTGCAAGTTGTATGCGATCACTATACAAATTAATCCTTCGCGGCCAACATAAGATCTCTTCGGTCTATTTAGCTGTTGAAAGGCGAGGTCATAAATTAAGATCGAAGTTTATGATCAGTTTTAGATATCGGAGATGTAAAAGTTCTACTTGTTAGAAAGAAAGGGAAAAAAAAATCAGGAAACAAAGATCGGAACAGACAGGGAGCACATACCTGATCGTGAGGAAGATTGAGGTGGATCTAACGATGTGCTACCATCATTACATCGTCTAGGAAATTCTCCGCTCGAACAGTAACAGTAAAACCTGTCATTGCCGTACCCACAAGCCCCACCTGATTCCTTACAAGCAGAGCAAGAGGATTCCGTGTTATCCGCGTCCCAGACTAGCCCAAAACCTTTGTCAAGAACACCAACCAGATCATCCTCGGTCGGATAGGAAGCATTCGACAAGGACCCTGCGACAGCAGATTTATCTGCTGGAGCTACAACCCTGTGGCTGCAACTGTCCAATGACTTGTATATAGTCTCGGCCATCGCTGAGCCGAGGGAGTTTGTCAGGTTACCAACTGTGTAGTAACCTGAACTTTCGGTTCCATTGGTGATGCAATTGATCTGGGTCGAGATGCCTGTTACGTTGGAGATGATGCCTGTTGCGTTGGCGGAGATGTATGGTACGCTGTAGGTGTTGCCTGTTGCGTTGGAGGTGATGCGTGTTGCCTTGGGGGAGCTGTATGTTCCGCTGTAGGTGTTGCCTGTTCTGTTGGAGGAGATGTATGGTGCGCTGGAGGTGATGACTGTTGTGTTGGGGGAGATGTTTGGTACTTTGCTCGCCAGGACCACGGAGGAGAAGGTTGTTGTGTTGTTGCTCAGGACGGCGGAGGAGATGGCTGTTGCGTTGTTCCTCGGGACCGCGGAGGAGCAGTTGTAGTATATCGTCAGGTTGAAGGTGTCCTGATTGTAAGTGAAGAGGTTGGGGTCTATGCTGTTGTTGAAGAGGTACTGGGAGCAGATACTGGTCTGGTAGTCGGTCCTTGCCAGGGTCAGAACCCGCAGCGTGTTGTCGATGTTCAGGACCTGGTATGTTAGCCCTGACATGGACATGCTCGCAGTTTGGCCACTGCAGTTGAGGTGGAAATCCGGGTGGCCGCAGTAGCTAGGCCGTGCCGAGCCCCAGAAAGGGTATCCTATTTCTGTGATGTTCCCGCACTGGAACAAGGTGCTGCAGTTTGTGAACTTGTCGAGCTGGGCCGAGACCAGTGCTTGTGCACGGAACCAGGCGATGGTTATGAGAATTACCAATACCAGAGACATGGTTGGGAGGCTGGCTGGCTGTGTGTGTGAGACACAGTATAAGAGGGAGTCGGGAGAACGATATCGCAGACAGAACAGATAAAAACAAATTGACCTCCTTTCCAAGTCAAGTTGGACTTGGTCCAAGAAGTAGGTTGAAATGCAATTATTTTCGCCTCCTAGACGCGGAATGCGAATGCAAGAAATTAAATGAATACACTTTTTTGAATAGGCTACATTTCTTTCAAGAAGTCTCTTTGCCAAGGGTCACTTAACCAACAGCAAAAGGTAATCATGATTTGACACAACTAGAGTTCAATTTCTAGAGGTGTAATATATAGCATTCAATTCCTGGAAATGTAATATATAGGTGTAAAAATTTACTTCTCTCTTCGCCACTCAAGAAATTTCATACATGTTAATTGGCAAGTAATATATTTCTATAATTTTCCCGCAGGTCATTTTTTCTCCCCACCCTGGACCACACTTCTTGAAATTGTAGTAAAGCTTGAGTAACATTCAAAGGTAGCTTTTCTCACCTGACCACTATTAAAAAACCGTCAGTTACGGTTGAAAATACTAATTGCAGCCACGTAACCTCATCGTCAAACCAGAAAGTCCTCGTGCAGCTCATGTGTTCACAGAATCCGTGTCGGCATGTCGGAGAATCCCCAATTTGACATGAACGGTAGCATAATCCTAAGGAACTTGTTTCTGTGTCTGGTTGCTGCTACCATCCACTTTTATCATTGGTGGGATATCATCTGTAAGATACCTTCCCCACCAAAGATGCTCAAGGATGGTTTAATATTAAGAACTTCAGCTCACAAGATCCAACTTGTCTTGATACCGCCTTCTTGGTGGCAAAAGCAAGAAAACTTACCGCCAAAAGTCAACTTTCTGTACCAAATTAGCATCGAAGAGAGCTATAAATGTATCTGCACGGCATTTTGCACAATCTAAACTCATCATTTCTTTTGTCCAGCTAAGAGACCAGAATGAGATCAAGATGCTTGTAGTTAACCCGACGAGTATTTGCATGCCTGAGAAAAACTGGCAAGACTATCGTCAACAAGCTACTCGCAAGATTATACCCGCAGACATCAGCCTTGCAAACTATAATCTCACAACACATCGACAGACTTGACTCACAAGACTTCAAGAAAAACCCCGAAGGGATACAAATTCTTTTCATTCAAAGAGGGTGGAAAGCTCCCCTACCGCATAGTCGGCAGAAATACGCAGAGAGATGAACAAAACAAATGTTTCAAATCACATTTCTTCTATCTTCAGGTTGAGCAGTTATTCTTACAAGGAAGGATAAATGGACACACACACACAATCTTGAGAGATACATACAGGTTACGTGTCGGAAAAGATACAGGTCAACTGATGATAATTTATGCTGGAAAATTACCTTTTCGAGGCAGAGAAATGCAAGTGCTTCATTCAAGAAGCTTGAGCTAAAGCAATCACCAGACCAAGCCTTTTCTTCTCCACAATCTATCGACGCGGTCAGTGCTCATCCTAGACTTTTCGGGTTTCTTTGGCTTCCTGGTTTTCTCGAGTCTGCTATCTAAGCTATTTCTAGATATTTCAGGGAGGTCAGAAGCCAATCCAAAAGTGTCAGAAGATCCACCATCTGAAGGTTTATCCAGCTTTTCTGACTCCTTTGTTGTTGATTTTATGGACGAATTAGTAGCTCCCTTTGATTTGCCTAAGGTAACCACGAACTTCTTAAGGTGTTTGATGAATTCGGGATAAAGCTCAAGGTTGCAATGTCCACCTCCACTTATCCAAAGTGGTTCGTACTTCTCCTTACAAAGCTCCCAAAGCTGTCTTCCATGGGAACAATCAACAACTTCATCTGCTGTCCCCTGAACATCAAAATGATTGCCACGAGTTATCTTGTGATTAATGGACATTATATGGGATATGTTATAAAAGGGCAAAGAATAAGACTTACATGAATTACCAGGACAGGACAATTCACTGCACCAATCTTGTCGATGTTCTAGAAAAGCAGCCCAGGCATGAGTGAGGATATGTAGATGTTTTAAGGAAAATTTCAGAATAACAATTGCAGCTAAGTTACCTTGTAAATGTCAAACCAGAAAGTCCTTTTAACCGGGTACAATACTCTCATGCCAGACAAAAGTGGGCTATGTAGAACCACACCTCTCAAATTTGGCAAACGGGACGCTAGATCAACCGTAGGTCCACTACCAACGGACTGACCGTATAATATCAACTGTTCATCTTTAACTCCATACTGCTCCCTGAGGCAATTATATGCAGCATCTATGTCTGCATATGTATTATATTCAGTTGGCTGTTTCAAAAGAAAGGTGATTGTCATGCCAACATTCATATGATTTGAGGTTTTATCCAACAGAACATGTTACAAACTCAGACGATAAAATGTACCATCTTTTTTGACTTACAACATATGATGCATATCCATCCGGGGGTATAAAGTAGTATCAATAAACCTTAAGATAATTCTTGGCATTTGTCCAAGTGTTCAATAGTATAGCAAATAAGCCATGTATTAATATTGAGAGCATGAGAAAGATATGCTGGACAAAAAAATGAAATGGAAGAGTAGATATCAGATCCCTAAACATCTCGTCATCCACCATGCAAGCGTGAATTGGTAAGCTCACCTTTCCACTAGATTGTCCATATCCAGAATAGTCATATCTGCAACAATTACCAGTTGTAGATGCTTAGGATGGTTCAAAAGTGTTTCTATAAACAAGTAAAGGAAATCAGCACTTGCCAAAGTTAGAATGGCAGTTCTATATTACCATGACAGTCTAATTTTGGAAGGTGATCTGTACAATAAATGCACATCAGAGTGGACTAAATTAGACTACAAACCAATATAAACACTACCATGAAACACAACTGTTAACAAGAGTTAAGAGAACAGTTCTGGCCTGGATGCTAAATCCACATAAAATAAAAAATGAATATGGAAAATCCAAAAGTTCATCACATAAAGATAATAAATTGCCTGGTGTAAGCTGCGAGCTACTATGACCTTTGTTTACAGTATAGGTTAATTTTTCTTGGGTTTTACAGATTAGCATAAAATGTGGGTCTGCACACAAACGTTCGCTATACTGAACTTGACTGATGAAGACCAGAGAACGAAAGTGGTGATCAGGCCAAGAGCAATCAAACCATCTAGTAAAACCTAATATTAAGTTTTACATGGACATCGAGAAATGGTTAGTTTCTTGTCATGAAGCTTCCTTCCCACTCAGGGAGCAAGACAAGAACAACCTTCAAGGTATATAACCATTGTTCATAATCAAACCCAGAGGTCACCCAGGTGTTCCTATAGGCACAATAAGATCTTTGAGTCCGCCTAGCATGATCCCAAGCCCGAGTAGCAGATAAACTCTTCATTGAACAATGAAGCTATCTATCTTCTCTATGCCAGAAGAAGTACCCATGAATTTACCACACATTCCATTCAAACATAAATTTGCTACACTTGGGTATCTCTACAGAATCCCATCAAAACAGGTAAATACCTAGAAACGTAACCACATCGAACTCGGCTTTAACAGACACCCACATTCCGACCTCACCGAACAATGTACCTTTCAGCTCACAGAACCGAAATTCTCATCTCTGATGAAACCTAAATTGGTATGAAGGAAGGACACAAAAATCGAATCCCCAACCAGAGCATAAAAAAGGCTCCCACTTTCTCCTGTTCAAGACCTTTCTTTGGTCCTCACCATCACCCTAACCCCATCAAAAAGCTCCAAACTTTCCACCCCAAAAACACTTAATCCCAAAAATAAAAGATACCCATCAAACCACAAACCAAAACACATAGAAAGGGTCCAAACCCCATAATTGGACCAATCCACTGAGCTCGTAAATTTGACGTTGATGAGTTGTTCTAGCTTATTCGAAGTTCTCTGGTTAGAGCTTTGCTGCCCTTTTGGGTTCGTACCGGCTAAAACCCGGATTAGTTCAAAAGGTAAAGGTGAGATTACCCCATGAGGTTAACCCGGAGGCGGTTACTGAGCTCGACGAAGAGCTCGAACATCTGGCCCAGGTCGGCGGCGTTGCCGTGGGAGTAGAGGAGCGTGGAGGAGGCGCGCGGGTGCTTTACGTGGACCGCGACGACGTCGTTCCCGCGGCCCGTCCTGAGCTTGAGCACCTCCACCCCGTCCCGCCTCGGAAGCTCCGGGATGCTGTACCTCCCAGGCGGGTCTGCCACCACCGTGTACGACGGAGGAGTCGGCGGGAAGAAGGCGAACTTCGCCGCGATCGATGACGTCACCCCGCCCATTCGGACACCCAGGTCAGCTTTTCCTCTGATCTTGGAGAAGTCAGCTCAGCCAGCTGGCTGTTGCCTCTGGCATCCAGAGGGCGGGTGGGGCGTGGAGGAGGTAGCGCGTGGGGAGTGAGCGTGGTTTTTATCTTTTTGTCGTTTAGAGGTTTTTATGTGGGTGATGGGATGGGATGGGATGGATAGGGGTGAGCAAGTCAGCCGAACCGGATCGGACCGGAACCGGAATTTTTAGGGATATTGCAAACCGGACCGGACCGGACCCACTCTGGTCCGGTCCAGGTGCGGTCCGGTCCGACCAAAAACCGGACCAAATTACCAAAAAATGAACAAAAGCTGGGTTTCGGACCGGACCGGACCAAACCGGACTGGACCGGAAACCGGGTTTGGGGTATTTTACAAACCGGACCGGACCGTTTTTGCATTTGGTCCGGTTTTTTTGTCCGGTTTGACAGTTTTCGGTTTGTTTGCTCACCCCTAGGGATGGATATCTTCTTTTACAGGAGAAGGATGGAGAGCTAGCTAAGCCGGTGGAGGGGACACTGTTCCAGCGGAGAGCTTGTTTGTCGCCTCACCGCAACGTTTTAGACATAGCCTCTACTCTAAACATTAAGGAGATCATACTTCACCCAAAAAAAAAATATTAAGATCATTGCAATCTAATCACCTGTCACTCGGATTTACCGATAAATTGTTAATTTAATTTTTTTTTGGAAAATTGTTAATTTAATTTTGGTAAAAGTCTACTGGGTACTTTGATGGTGATTACGTGGATAACAATGTAAATGCCAATCGGAAAAAAATTAATTATGGTTAGGACGTTGTCATTCAAAAGTGTTAAATTTAAAAATTTTCGTATTTTCTCGCACGTGAAATGACATTTTTACCCTTAAAAAAACCTCCCCAAAGATCTTTCACTAATCCAGGTGACGTTGTGGGTTGTTCGCGTCCATCGTCAACCTCTTCTTCTCTTTCCTCCCTTCCAGGCCTACTCTCTAGTCCTTCCCTAACCCCTTTTAGTTCCCAAGAACTCACTGTTTCCCACTGTTTGGCGGCTACCCTCAAAGGCCACTCCTCTCTTATCTCCTCCCTTGCCCTCGCCGCGGAAACACCATCCTTACTGGAGCCTCCGATGGTGAGATTCTCGCTTGGAACCACAAGACCCTAGAAGCTGTATTGTCGAGGCACAAGAAGTGCACCACGTTAACTCTGTCTCGGCCATCGCGGAGTCCCACGCTGCTGTACTCCGCCTCGTGGGACTGGTCGTTGAAGGTCTGGAGTACGACCTCGTTGAGTGGCTTCACGTGCCTGCAAAGAGGGTCATTGGTTGTTAGCTTTATATGGCTTCAGTGGGGTCTCCTTTGGCAGTCTCCAGCAAAGAGGGTCATTGGTTGCAAGTCATCGCCGACCCATAACACTATGTCCTAATTTTCTAGCCTACTTATAAAGGGAAATGTAAACTGTTAGAATTTGAGCAAATCATGGATGTAGAGTTTTGGATCGGATCTGATTTATCTTCAGGCCCGCAGTAGGGGGCTCGAGGGCGTCTAGCCCCAAACGTTGTGGGGGTAGCACAGGATTGAATCCAGGCGTTGAGGGGGCCCACCGTGGATGATTCAGGTGTTCAGGGAGGCACGAGTCTATAGTGGAGGATCTAGGTGTCGAGGTTTTTTTTTGGCGAGAGAGATGTTTTGCGAGGGAGGTTAGGGCTGTCAGCGGTGTTGTTGTTAGGGTGCTACGTTTATTGTGTTTACGGTGATTAATTTATTTAAGAAAGATGACCTCGTGGTCGGTGGAGAGGGAGATGAGGGCGTTGTCGGCGGAGAGGGATCGTTTTTGGTGTTCGCCGGAAGTTGGTCTTCGCCGGAAAAAATGATCAGAGAAAGTTTAAGTCGGCCGAAAAGAAAGAGATAAAAGTATAAAAGTTATTTCATATATAAAATAATAATAGAGAAATCCTACAATAAAATGTGATACTATGCTATTTATTTGATCATACATCAGGATTAAGACATAATTTACCTTGTTATCACCCCGAAAAGCCAGTGGCGTTGAAAAAAAAGCCAGTGAGCGTAGCCACTTAATCGTATAACTAGATTTTTTGACTTACGATCTTTCTAATAATTAAATAATTTTGACCCGCATCAGCTGAAAATTAACAAGCTAAAAATCTATAATTCCTATTCTCTACTGATAACTTTACTAAATATTTAATATTTATACTCTTTAACATTTCACAAAATTTCAAGAAACAGCCACACTTTTTTCCTGGTTATTTAAAAAAACAAAAAGATTTATTTTGGCTCTTCATATTACAATTTTCATTTATTCACTCGGGAATTGTAACCAACACAGGTCGCCAAGCTCTCCTAAGCAACCGGTACCTAAACGTCGCCGAGATCGGCCTCAGCGCCCGCCGCCGACCGGGTCCCCCTCCAGGAGCTGCCGGAGACACCGCACCAAACCCTCCGCCCTCACCCCGGGCCTTCACCCTCCTCTCCTCCTCGTCTGGCGGCGGAGACGACACGAAGAGGTCCCTCAGCTTCCGGTGGACCTTCTTCTCCGGAAGACATTCCGGATCCCGCCGCGGCAACCGGCGCCGGAAGTGGTATCCGTGGTGGTCGGAAGACCTCGAGAGGAGCATCCGCAGCGTCTTGCGCCGGCGGAGGTGGATCACCGGGCTGGTCGTGGGGCTAGGGCTCGCGGCACCGGCGACCGCACACTGGGTGGCCAGGAGCTTGAACTTCTGTAGCGTCGCCATTCAAATTAGACCTAATAAATAATAATTTACAGGTTTTTCGATCTTATTTGGATTCCGATTTCTCTCATGAAGATTGGGGAGGCGGTTTTTATACGAGATCTGGGGATTTAATATTCCCGCAGGAAGAGGAGGAAAGGGTTAAATTAAAAGGGAGAGAATTGGTAGTTTATGGCGTTTGTGTTCGCTTGGTGGATGCAGGTGGAATATGTGGTGTACACGTGGCGGTCGCTGGGGGTGTTTTGGGTTGTGTGTCGAAACAGTCCAGCAAAGGGAAGGCCGGAAAATTACCGTATTGAGTTCATTAAATTAATTTTGAGCTAAGCAAAATTTTAAATTTGGGTTAAATTTACTAGTTTTTATTTCTGATACATTTCAATGTTAGAAGTCAAAATTTTAAATTTGACGATATTTAACCATGAAACAGTGACGTTATAGTTCATAAACACATTTTGAAACAGAAGATTTTTTTTTAGAAGTATATTTTTACGAGGTGCCAAAAATTGAACATTATACTTCCGTTCTTGTGTTATCCGGGCAATTGCCTTTTGGCATTGTGGGAGACTTGTAGTGAAATAGTACATCTCATGAGCCGAATTCGGTATGTACACAAACAGAACACAATGTATGCTACTTTGTAAAAAGGCAAAGATAACACATTATGTAACGTCGCCTAGGAGGAGCTAAGAGTGGAGCTGCTGATCCATTGGTCGGTCTCTACAGAATCCGGCGAAAGCGTAGGAGAAACTTGTTTCAGGAGGCTGACATTGTCCTCTCTAATCTCTACAACCGTCTCGCATTTGCCGGTCGGGCAATTCTCGTTCTGGATCCTCTGGAGAGCCTGGTGGACCTCGTTCATCGTCGGCCTCATGTCTCTCTCTTGTTGCAGGCACCGGAAGGCCAGCTCCGCGATGGACGTTGTCATTTTTCGGACAGCATTGTCCTTGTCGGACCCGAGAAGCGGGTCAATCAGCTCGGTTATGGAGCCACTCTGGATTTTAGTCACCGCCATGTTTGCCAGGTTAATGTCTAGGCGTTGCCTGCTGGTGTCCACGGCCGGCAAGGACGATATCAACTCTATCAGGACAACTCCGAAGCTGTAAACATCGCTCTTATCGGTGATCTGGTAAGTGTTGTAGTACTCCGGGTCGACATACCCTGGCGTGCCTTGTGGAGCTGTGGAGACGTGTGTGACATTGTTGGGGAACATCCGCGACAAGCCGAAATCAGCCACCTTGACGCGGAAATTGTTGTCTAGGAGGATGTTGTTCGTCTTGACATCGCGGTGTATGACATCGGATGTGTGGAGATAGGCCAACGCGTCGGCCGTCTCTATGGCGATGCTCAACCGAACAGGCCAGGCGAGGAAGCGCTTCTTGGACTGATCTCCATGGATATGATCAGCCACTGTTCCATTGGGAACATACTCGTAGACAAATATCAGTTCTCTGGTCCGCCGCGAAGTGCAACCGTAGAGTCTCACCAGGTTCCGATGTCTCAACCGGTTCAAGATCTCGAGCTCGTTCATAAACTGCTCCTCTCGTTTCATACTGTTCTCGAACAAGCGCTTGACAGCAACAGCTCGCCCGTCGCGGAGTATGCCTGATCAATGAGAAGCTGATTACAATTTGGCAATGCAAAAGAGTGTTACATCTAACCGAAACGAAGAAGGACGACAGATTTATTTGGTTCCTGACCGTGATAAACCGATCCGAATCCTCCACTGCCAAGTTCCTTGGCTGGGTTGAAATTATCAGTGGCCTCCTCCAGTTCAGTGAAGCTGAAAACCTGAAGTCCGAAGTAGGAACTTCCCTTTTGAGGGTCGGATTTCGGATACGAGTTCGAGTAGGGGTAAGGCGGGATGCTCATAGAGAGATCAACAGGCGGAGTGTGGACGATCTTGCTCTTATTGATCGGAGGCTGCGAGAGCAGATCCTTGCTTTGATTTTCAGCTGCAGCTTTCCGTTTTCGCCGTAGTGCGAACATCAGGAACAAGCCACACAATAAGATCCCGAATATAGCAGCACCTCCTATTCCAAGTCCTGAGAATAAACTGCAGAATAAGTCCTCAAGCTTGCCTTTTCCAATTAGATGTCAATAGCAGAGAAAATTATGCATATTTGAGGATTTTTTTACCTATAGGGAGTGACGAGTTCTTGCCTGCATAAAACAAGAAATTGAGACATGAGTGCAACATTAAAAACTGAGCAATTCAACCGCTACTTTACCCTGACACATTTTAGTTAATCCAAAAATGTTAGGAATTAGATCCCAATAAACGAAAAGAACACAAGAGATTTACGTAGAAAACTAAAAACATGAAAAACAGGGGAAACAGAGTAGCAGCAGAAGGCGAATGTCACGACAAGTATTGAAACTGGAATTGGATCTGTAAGGACAAACTTTTCTCCATAATCTCCTTGGTTCCAGGAGAGACGAAAAATAAAACCAATACCATTTCTGGACAAGATCAGAAACTAGACTTAGATGCCGAAAGCATATAATTAAATGGTAGCAGAAAAACCGGTCAGCGGGCTCAAATTCGAGCTCTGAAAATGTAATTGTCTTAATATTCGGTAAATAAGTTTTTATTACTATCCAGATCAATCGAATTAATAGATATTTAGATATATCCGAACAATAAAAACTTACCTGAACAAAACCGACTACCACAGATACAAACAACCATCGTCTCATCGGGATCAAACCCACATTCCCCTCCGGAACGACGAACACAAGCCTCACACTCGTCCTCACCATAATTCCCGCCATAGCTCGCCTCGAACCCCTCTCTCAAAACCTCCCCAAGCAAGGACACATTCCCGTCGAGCTCGGCAACCCGGTTCGCGAGCATCGGCACGCGAACCGTCAGGTTGCATGTAGGGTCATTAGGAACCGGGCCTGTCAGGTAGTACGCGTCAATAGGGGCACCGTTAATGTCACAGGAGAACAAGTTGGAGGCCTTCTTGGAGCCGTTGCAGGCGTAGAACAACGTCAGGTTGTCGTCATTCGACGTCAAGGACAAAACGGCGTCGTTCAGGGTGGTGTCGAGGAGCTGGGTGGTGCAGGTGGTGTTGTACAGGTCCAGCCTGGAGAGGGACATGGTTTTCTGGGCTTGGTTAACTTCGTTGACTATGTAAACGAGGGAGTCCAAGGTCAGGAGAGCGGTTCCGTTTTGGCAGGCCAGGTGGAGCTCGGGGAGGCCGCAGTAGGACGGACGGTCCCCGCCGGAGAACGGATAGGTGAGGTCCTGGAGGTGGCCGCAGGAGAAGGGCTGTGTGCAGTTAGGTAGATCAGTAGTAGTGGAAGACGGTGTCGTTCCGGGGAGGGAGAGGACGAAGAGCGTGACGATGATGGTGGCGGCCGCCGCGGTGGTTGGCGGGAAGGGGTGCATGGTGGGTGTGGAGTGGTGGCACGGATGACCAGGCACTATACTAGCGAGAGCCTAGAAGGGTTGGCCATGAGAGAGCAAGTACTAGTAACTTGTTGGACAGTTGACTAGTTGTGGCTGGCTTTGGTTTACCAACTGTGTTTTTTCCTTTTGAATCTTTTGGACAAGGGACGAGTCAGAGTACAGCTACAATTATGCCGATTTATATTATAAGTTGGAGACAAGAATTGCAAGTTGTCAAGCTTGATTAAAATTTTAAAAATAATTTTAATTTTTTCTCATAATAAACTGTTTAGATAGACACACAACTTAAAATACTTTTCAACAATTTGAAATATCACTCACACCGTCAAACAACATAAAAAAATATTTAATTTGTTGTAAAATCGATTCGATGTAAATTTTTTTTCTTGTAATCTACTTTTCCAAAAACAAACAAAACCATAGATTGTAATCTGGATCGTAAGAAATCATCAGATCAGACAGGGAAAACGAAACAGGTAAATACCTGATGGTGAGGAAGATTGAGCCGGGGCTAACGACGAACTAACATCGTTACATAGCAGAGGAAATTCCCCGCTCGAACAATAACAGTAAAACCTGTCATTGCTATACCCACAAGCCCCACCTGAGCCCTTACAAGCCGAGCAAGAGGCATCCGTTTTGTCCGCATCCCAGACCAGCCCAAAACCTTGGTCAAGAACACCAACCATATCATCCTCGGTCGGCAAGATAGCACTCGACAAGGACTTTATTGCAGCGGATTGATTTGCCGGAGCTACGACCCTGTTGCTGCAACTGTCCAATGCACCGTATATTGGCTCGGCGATGGCCTTGCCGAGGTTGGTTGTCAGGTTAGCTACCGTGTAGTAACCTGAACTTTCGGTGCCGTTGATGGTGCAACTGAACGCCTTCGAGAGGCCGAGGGCCGTCGCGTAGCTGCTCTGGACCGGTGTGGCGCAGTTGTAGTATATCGTCAGGTTGAGGGTGTCCTGATTGTAAGTGAAGTGGTTGGGGTCTATGGTGTTGTTGCGGAGGTACTTGGAGCAGATACCGGTCAGGTAATCGGTCCTTGCCAGGGTCAGAACCCGGAGGGAGTTGTCGATCTTCAGGACATGGTATGCTAGCCCTGACATGGACATGGTCGCATTTTGGCCGCTGCAGTTGAGATGGAAATCCAGGTGGCCGCAGTAGCTAGGCCGGGCCAAGCCCCAGAAAGGGTATCCGATTCCCGTGATGTTCCCGCACTGGAACGAGGTGCTGCAGTTTTGGAACTTGTCGATCTGGGCCGAGACCAATTGGAACGAGGCGATGCTTAACAGGACGAGGAGCTGTAGTATCAGAGACATCATGGAATTGGAGGAGAGGACAAACCAAGTGATGAAAGATGGGAGGAGGTAATTTGTATTGGGTCTATCTTCAACCATTGACTAAAAATTGGGAAAAGTGCACTTTAGTACCCTGTGGTATCGCGAAAAATCCAGTCAGTACCCTGTGGTTTAAAACGTATCAATTGAGTCATACTTATTCCAATTAACATCAATTAGAGGCCCGGGCAGCTGCCCGGACCTGCCCGGATCCGCCCGAACCCTGCCCGGGCTACGTGGCCAGCCACGTCACCAAAACTTGATGACATGGCGCCACGTCACTTCTTCTTCTTCTTCTTCTTCTTCTTCGACACCGACTTCGACGACGACGGCGGATCGTACTCCGATCTCGACGACGACAGCGGCCACACGGCCAAGGATCCGGAGATCGACGAGAGGGACGTGGTGGTCCTCAAGGAGTCCAACTTCGCCTTCTTCTTCTTCTTCTTCTTCTTCTTCTTCTTATCACCGTCGCCGCCGCCACCTTCTTCGTCTCCGGACGACAACGAAGGCCTCTTCGTCGGCGCCGCCGGACTGATCGGCCTCGGGGGCTGGACATCCCATCGTCGGTGTTTGTTCCAGATCGACGAGAGCTCCGGCGACGGAGGCGTTATCGTCGACTGCGGGACGGCGGTGACGCGGCTGAGGGACGAGGCCTACTCTGCGCTTCGGGACGCCTTCGTGTCGATGACGCAGAAGACGACGACGACGAAGACCTCAGCTTCCTCGACGAGCCCAACCAAACCGCCGCATCCTCCGTGGACGTTGTACTCCTGAGCGAGGTCGGCCTCCTCCGTGGCGTCGACCTTAGCGAGCACCACCTCCGCGCCCTCCTCCTTCAGTTGCGACGCAGCCGCCACGTACTCCGCCGTCGTCGTCGAGATCGGAGTACGATCCGCCGTCGTCGTCGAAGTCGGTGTCGAAGAAGAAGAAGAAGAAGAAGAAGTGACGTGGTGCCACGTCATCAAGTTTTGGTGACGTGGCTGGCCACGTAGCCCGGGCAGGGTTCGGGCGGATCCGGGCAGCTGCCCGGGCCTCTAATTGATGTTAATTGGAATAAGTATGACTCAATTGATACGTTTTAAACCACAGGGTACTGACTGGATTTTTCGCGATACCACAGGGTACTAAAGTGCACTTTTCCCCTAAAAATTAGATGGAGATAGTTAAGAGATGGTGGCAATTTTTTCAAGGAGATAGTTCTATTCTATTTGGTATGGTGGAAGTGGCGGTCAATATATTTATGTATTTGGTGGGCTAAGATAATGACTTTGCTATTGACTTTCTTCCCAATACGCATAGTAATCGCATTTGGCTTAGATATGATTCACGTCAATTTAGCAAATGTTTTGTAACAACAAGTTGTTCTAGCTAATTTAGAAGTTTTGATTTGGAGTCTATGAAAATGTAACCATGTTAAATATGAAGATTTTTACTAAATTTTAAAATTTTTATCTAATTTAAACTTAAATTAATCGACTCAGTAAAGTCTACGTACTATAAACAAAACAAAAAATAACAAATGAGTGTGTGTGAGACTTGTAAATTACTCTTTTAATCAAATACATAATATCCAAAATTGTACATTATACGATTCTAAAGACGTTCTCTCAAAATTCATCGTTCGTAAAATTTGGATTCTTGGATTATTTTTACCGGGTCAGCTTTTTTTTTTTTTTGAAATGGAGGGACGGGGTACCTATATATAAACGAGCGCGACGCAATTGGCTCGGCGCCAAAAACGGACCAAGTCAAGGACACGAGACTCACGATTTATTTATTATATTTATTTATAGTTTTATATCCCTGTTTATCATCTCAGGATAGTCTAATTCATTTACTCACATGACGCCAAGCAAGTTTTGTCAACGAGCGTCACGTCACGTAGTTGATTATATTATATTATTAATACTATATAACCCTGTATTTTCCAATCTCAGGGTAAAATCGAATACAAAGCTAAGATTACTGGATTTCATGTATGGTCTGATGGATACGGTGTCAGTCCTTAAGCATGAGGTGGGAGGATCGAATCCCATGACCTGACCGTCTAAGATCCGAAATTGTGGAAACAATTTAAATCTCACAAAAAAAAAATTATCTAAACGGAATATAATCCAAAGTAAGGAACAAATAAATCAGAATAGGCGTCAGTTATCAAAAAAATGTTAGGGAGAAATCGGAAAACCAAGTTGGAGTGGATGGCCAGACCGTCAAGGAGCTCTGTGTTTCAATTTCAAATTTCATGTGAATGCTGCTAGGTGATTGGCGGCAGCAGAGGATTTTGGTTTGTCTAGGCCATGACAATATCTGTTCCTACCGAACCGACAGGAGTTGTTACAAGTGATAAGAAACGTAGTACGACGACTTGGTTAGTAGCGACGACGGGTTGGTTAGTAGCGGCGAGTTGGGAGATATGGAATTGTGAAGTGCATCAAAGCAGTATGAAGGGAATAGGCGAAGAGAATGGCTGACCTGATCTGATTGTTGTTGCTGCTGATTCTGATTGGCTTTTCGGGCAGATAGAAGTGTAAGATTGGTCGAAGCAGTAACAAGAAAATGCTCCAGAACTCGAGTTGAACCCGCAGCGCCCACCAGATAACTTGCAGGCATTGCACGAGATGCTCTCTGCAAACCACAGAGCCGCAATGGCGTTAGTAGAACTGCAGCTTCTCTGAGTCAATGTTAATCGATATAGCTCATGCCGGTGAGTTTAACTCGAGGGAGGGGCCACTGATTGAAAAGGATAGGGAGAAAGAGGAGCAAAGAGGTACGGGTACCCGAATTGATAATACCAGTTATCGACATGAAGTTGATACCGGAAAGAGGCTAGACCGCGTTGAGAGGAGATTGATCAGTCTTCCTGGGGAAATTCGTATTCTAAGAGAGCCCATTTGGATAAACTAAGAATTCTAGTCCAAGATGTAAGGCAACCCGGTTTTGGCTAATGACAGATGTAGCAGAATAATCGTTGAGGTTCATACTCTAGAAGAGGATAGCTCAAGGAGAGGTAATGTGACGAAATAAGACTAAACGAAATAAGTTACTTTCGTATCCAACTCAAAACGGTATGCTAATTGCATGGAACAACACTTGCTGTTGATGAACAAAGTGTGAACTAAAAAAGGCTTTAACTCGGGTCCTCAAACAATTCCATTTTGGTTAAAGTTTGTTAAACTTTTCCAAACTATCAGTATGAGCTGCAGGATCAAAACTGTTCCATTACCTAACCGGAATAATGGACTAAACCGGATTTTCCTCCAGTCAGTACACCTATTAGCATCAGTGTCACTGTGAACTGGACTTAGCTAAGCTGCTCTTTATAGGGGAGGCTAGAGCTCACCCTACCAAACAGCAAGATACCAAGCCAGAAGTCTAGAGCCTATATCCTAAAAAAGAAGATTCCAAGCTAGAGAAATTCTGAAGCTAACTTATGGAAGAGGGCAACCGGCAGAGGAGAAAGTTTTCAAGTCACAAACGTGCAACCTATGCCGTAGTATAGTTACTAGACCCTAAAACTATCTAATCTAGCCCATTGGCTAAGGAATAAGCGATGTATTACCTGATAATTCTTCTAACTAATCCGATCCGGATTTAAAATAACTGCATCCATCTGACAATGGTGATTCTAAAATCTTATAATGGATGCAAACAGAATCAATTATAACTGGAAGATGCTACATATGAGCCCAAAATCTTAATCTATTTGTTGGTCTTTCTTAATGAGATCTTCAACAAGTAAAGAAGTTCAAAGTACATACCTGGATAAGAATTTGCAGGATCAGTCGCAGTTGAATAGCAGGCGGCTTTTCTAGTCCTCAAGTCATAACCACACACCCCACCGGACATGGTGCAGTCACCGCAAGTGAAACCATCGCCCGAACTGTTCAATTTCACTCCGAAACCTTGCCTTATTCCGTCTTGCAAGAACGTCAGGTTGAGGATCTCGGTCCAGATATCCGTCCTGACGGGGAACGACACGCTGGTATGGCACAGTCCAGCCATGAAGTCCCCTGCCGTGACGAACCCTCCTTGGTAAGACGTCCCAGGGACGGCACAGGATAGTTGCAGAGGAGTCCCGACAGGCGCGATCCAGCAACCGTATAGAAACGTGACGTTGGTGTATCCGGGAAGATAGTCGATAAGCGGAGGATCGAGTGAGGTGTTCAGGAACTGGGAAGGGCAGAGTCCCGACAGAAAGTCCTGTCTTGCAATTCTCATTGTCTGAGCATCCGGGTCGATGTCCAGTACCCTGTACTTGACACTCTTGATGGTGATCGCCGAGGATCCCGCTTCACAAGTGAGCTCTAGCTCGGGAACTCCACAGCCACTAGGCCTGGAGGCACCCCAGAAAGGGTAGGTAGCTGTGAGGCTACCACAAGTGAAGTTGCTGCTGCACTTGGTATACCAGTCATCATCCCGGCTCGAACATGAAGGGATCTTGGTTAGGATCAAGAACCCGAGTGCAAGGAGGTAGAGCGAAACAGATGGAGAAAAGGGTGAGTCCATTTTGAGAAGGGGAGATTGTTGATAGAACAAGGGAGGAGCTGACATGGTTTTCTCTTTTTGCTCTGGGATTTGCTTTGACTTATTTGCTTCAGTTAAGACTAAAGAGCTTTATAACTGTGACTCATGTGACACTAATTAAGTCGTTAAATAAAATATGGAATCCGATGCATGTTGGGATTTAAAATTTTGGGAAAAAATTGAATATGCTACTCTAAATTAAAGGTAATTAATACCCCGCAAAAAAAAAATAAAGGTAATTAATTGATATGGTTTGAGAAACATTCAATTGTGTTTTTTTTCGGTATCTTGTAGTTTCGTTTTATTTTTTATGATGAAGTTTCCAAATTTGTATTTTATTTAAAAATATAAGGAAACCACATAATATTTAATAAAATACAAACTATACGATATTAAAATAAATTTTTTTCTATTTTTTAAATTACTCCGCACCGAGTATAACCCGGTTAATAAGGAGGATGATAGAAGCATCCATATCTATGACATTTAGCGTCGACTCTACCTAAATCATGGAGCCATTTATTTGACCGAGCTGGAATAGAACCGCACCTTTTCTTTGAAAAATGTACATACATATACAACAATTATATGTTACGGAATGCAAAACATTTATGATAAATGGTAGAGGGCGGACCTGTGGCTAGGATTTAAATCAGATCCAGATTTGGGGGATAATATTTATTTACAAGAGTACTTTTCAATCAAACTTAATCAATAAGAATGTACAGACATGAATTGATCCGAGCAGCCAAAAAATTTTAATGGGTGGATTCACTTGTCATGTAAGCACAAACAAGAAGAGAAAAAAGTAAAATGATTTTCTGTACGAGTTTTGGTTAACTATTTTTTATTATAAGTAGAGGTATATTTTATAGTATAAAATTAAAATATACAAAACCCACGTAATAACCCGAAGATTACGAGTTTGGGATAACTAAAAATTAAACAATTGTTAGGAATTGGTTGCTAAAAATGTCAATTTTAGACCAAAACTTGTTGGAGCTAGGAAGTTTCTCTTTGCTAGAGAATTATATATTAAATTGATACAATTACACTTGTTGAGGTGTGCCTATTGTATACGTAGCTAGGGCTAATTGCATAATTCGAATTGAAAATCCACTTTTGATGTAGAAAGGTAGCTCCCACCTAACACAAGTGCTTAGGCTAATACTTCTTTGAAGAGTTATGACTTCAGAGACAGATGGACCACTCCCCTTCTCCTAATATTTGCAGTGTGTTTGATAATTCATTTTAATAGCATGTGATTTGATAATTTTTTTAATTAAGGATTATGTGATTTTGTTTTATATATTTTGTTGACGTAAGTTCAGATGACAAAATCTTAACCATTGTAATTTTTTCAACTAATTTTTACATGATTTTCCACGACAACGACACGCTGGAAATTAAAAAAAAATAACTAAACCTGAAAACTTTAGCGTTTGATAATCAAAGACCACAGTGACAAAAACCAGATTAAAAATTTCTTTCTTTGTTGCTTTATCTTCTTCTTTTTTTCAGAATGTCTGATCTGTCCATTACACCAATCACCGACAAGAGGGTTTTATAGGCCCAATAAAACCCCAATTAGAATTACTGTTCTAGTCCAAGCCTTTTGATTATCTCCTTCGGCCCTTGTTTCTTTGTTATATATTTTTTCTCAATGGACGGAACTCCGTCTTTATCTTCAATTGCAGTATAATTAGATATTTACCTAGTTAGTTAATTTAAATTTAAGTCGGATCAAATCACTTAGAAAAACTCTTCCATACTCTGTCGATGATGTCTTGCACATGTTTTATCTTATCCTGTGTTCCATCTCTTTGCCAAGTGGTTCAAGTTGCAGCTTCTGAATGGGAAATAGATTTTGGAGGTTAGGCATGAGAGAAATTCGACTCCATATTTCAATTTGAGTCACCTCCAACATAATCAGTAGATAAAATAAAGGAAATTGTTCGCTCATGGCCAATGTAACAGTAATTAGGCTTCCACTTGTGCAACAATTTTTTAAATTTATAACTTTCTGTTATCTGCTGTCATATTTACGAACAACGACTAAATATAGAGTAAAATATTATCGATTTCTAGACAAGATTCAAACTCAAAATCTTAGGCAAGAGTATCCAAGTCATTTACGATTTGGATAGTGACTCGTGCAAAGTTTTGGGTTAATATAAAGTTGCCAAAATAATAGAGAGATCAATTTTCATCTGCACAAATCATGTGAAATGACAGCAACCAAGACACAGTATAAAGGAAGACAGGACTTGCAAACTGGTCTTTTCCATGTGAATACCTGACCTTCGTACAGACATCGACATGTAAAGACCTCAATTACAGAGAGGTAGGAGCCAACAAACTTGCAGCAAAAAGAAGAAAGGAAACAAATGATCAAGAACCCAAGTCGTTGACCACATCACTGATCTTTCTCTCCAAAACCTCGGAGCAAATCTGATCCATCATCCGGTAGAACGACAAGAGATCGGACAGCTGCTCGACGGACATCTTCCCCATGACATTTCGTGCCAGCCTCTCCCTTTCCTCGTTCAGCTTCAGTCTCTGCACGTAGGACCCTGCATTCCTCACCGTTGCTCCCATCTGCTTCAACCTCGTCTCTTGTTGTATGCTCAGTGCCGTGTTCGACTGCATCATAATTAACACGATCAGATCGATTAAACCCTCTAAGAGCGTATCGATTAGCATATCGATCGATACATACCTCGAGGAATTCTGCTCCGGCTTGTAACTCTGATTGCTTGGAAGGATTGATCTGTTGGCCAGATGTATAAATGTTCTTAGCAAGTGAGAAGCTTCGGACAATAACTTTCCGTTGCTTCTCTATTTCCTGGTTCAATTTTTGATGCTTCAACACCGGTGTGCTGATATTGAGCTTCTTCTGATAAGCTATCACTGCCTTGACAAATTCCTGCACAATCCAAAACATTCAAAACCAAACAAAAAAAACCAGATCCTAGCAGAATCTTATCAGGTTCAGAAATGCAAGAACCTGATAGGCTTTCGGGCACCCGGGGTAATCGAATTCATCCGTGTCAGGATGCCTCATTCGCTCCGGATGGAACTGCAGCCCCATAATGAACTTGCCCTCTTCAGGATTGTAAGCATCAGGGTCATAGAACCCTTCCACCAAGCCATCCGGCGCGAACGCCATCGGAACGAATCTCTGAGCGAGGCTCTTGACACCTTGGTGGTGGTAGCTATTAACACAAATCTCCATCTTCCCTTCCTCCAAGGACTCCTCGAACCAACAATGCAATGGAGTGCTCTCCACCACCTGGACCACATGTCGGTGGCCATCGTAATTGTCATAATCAATGTGATTCACCCGTCCGGACACCTCTTTGTCTATGTCCTGGTAAAGGGTACCCCCACAAGCAACGTTAAGAACCTGCGAGCCCCGGCATATTCCGAGGTAAGGGATGTTCCTTTCGAGACAGAGCTTGGCAAGCCTCAGCTCTATCGAGTCCTTCTCCCTGTCGATCGCCGTGTCGCTAGCGTGCAGTCTCCTGATTTCCTCGAGCTCCTCCGCGGAGAGGTTCGAGGTCTCGGCCTCGTACAGGGACGGGTCGATGTCCTCGCCCTCGCAGAGGAGCACCCCGTGGATCGGCTCGAAGCTGTCCAGCAACGTGTGCACCCCGTTCACCCGGGGTACGATCACCGGCACCGCTCCGTACCCTACTATAAGATCGAGATGGTACTCTCCTGAAAAAAAAAGGAGAAAACAGCGTCAGGAAAATCATTTTCCGGTGAAACAAAGAGAGCCAACATGGTTTCTCCGATGAAACTCTTGTGGGTCATATCAAAAGTAGATCAATATCATGTGAAAGAGGACGTTCGAACCTACGAAATCTACGAACTTGTTCTTTCTGACGCAACGTCTAGAGACGATGAGGACGCGAGGGAGGATCACGGAGAGATCAGAATTTGCCATGATTATTATTACAATCACCACTTTTTTGGTTTATGCGATATGCTTGTGTCGCCTAGTTCAGATTCAAGCGGGTGGGAATTTGATCCAATTTTTCGGAACCTCTGATTGTGTAATTTGTTTGTGGGTTGTATGGTTTAGAGGTTTTCGTTTGGGAGGGTACTTATAGGCAAGGAAACTAGTGGAGAGCGGATATGGAAAATTGAGGAAGCGAAGAGCGATTTGGATTACGATCTAAAAAACTGTGTTGGACAAATTAGGTTAAACAAAAGGATGATAATGACAGGTTCCTCTCGTGCTCCTGCCGCCGCGTATTGTGTACCACATCCAAGAGTTCGGGTGACACCAGTTAATTAACTTTTTTTTTATCGTGAACACCCGAAATCTCACTTGACAATCATAATTGCATAATTATAAATGCAATCTTAATTAATAATAGTTGATGTCTTTTGAAAACAGGATAGAGAAATTCTCTATGAGACATTTTTTTATTGAATAAACACACCCATTAAAAAATAATAACTATCTAGTGACAAGTCTTATTGAATACAGAGAAATCTCATAATTTAAGGAGATTATTCGTTAATGACATCATTAAAAATAATAATCAAGGCATTAATGAAAGCAAAAAATATCAAAAATGTTCTTGGGTCACCGCGTGAATTTTACTCTCAATAGTACTACCCATTCTATTAAAAACATCACTCAATTTACTCTCCAAAGTGTAAGGTATATGAACTCGATTTTAGATCCGGTCAAAATTAACTTACACTAAAATCATGGGATAATAGAATTGGACAATATGCATTGGCCAATGGATACCTTGGGGAGGCACTTCCAAGAAGGGTCAAAGCTGAGGAGGTGCTGACCTGGGATTGCTAAGATATTTAGCTTTAATTAGATTAGGTCACGATGATGTGGAGAGGCAACTGGCAACTACTGAGGCGGTATACTTGTTTCGTTGCTGAACTTATCCACATTCCGCGAGAGTATTAATTTAATTATAGAGCTTTTATGGGTGTTGGGAATAAAACGAATGATACTTTTGATGCTTTCAATTTTTAGTATTTTATTATTGGGAGTGCCATAGTATTTTGAGATCAGATTATTGATGCCAACATGCATGCTAAACGAGATGGGATCATTTAACGTGGTGCATTTAATAAAGGATAACTATGATGTTTAAAAAAAATTGATGATGATTCAGCTGCATGACCGTTTACAACTTAATTTTTTGTCGATAATAAATTATCACATTACTCTTTGTAAGAGTGATGAATTTGTTTATAAGTTTGTTAATAATTCGCATACATTGTTTTAAAATTTTAATTGAATATAAAAATTTTAAATTGGTGTTAGGACATGTTGATTCAGTTATCCATTGTTGCTCGCACGGTTCTTGTTTTATGACATACAGGCTAAATCAAAATCTGTACAAACCCAAAAATTTTGTTTGAAAGAACGAGTTCAGATTATCACAGTGATAATCACAATTGTAAAAATAATTACCTACCTACTGACATGGTATCTTAAATTTTTTTGTTAGATTCGTTGGTGTTTTCATATGTTGTCATATAGCGCCAAAAAATATTTAGTCTAACGGTACAAGTCGTGTACAAATTCATGGAGGTCGAGAGTTCAAATTATGGCGATTGTAATCATAGTGTAACAAATTTTGTCTTTCAAAAAAAATTTCTGGTATAAAACACTCTTGGTCATTAAATTATTACCAAAATTTTATAATGGTAATTTTTTTTTTCTCACAGTAGCTCTTTAAGTAAAGTAAGAATGTCTTTCATTGCAAAAAAAGTAAGAATGTCTTTGGTCATCATTTTTTTTAAAGGTAAAATGGATAAATTCACTTTTATTTCCCGTAGTTTGCACGATTTTGATATATGATTATACACTTCAAAAACAATTATTTGGTTTCGCTAATTTTGTACATAGACGTTCCTGGAGCTAACTGAGCCTCTCTCAACTCCGAGTCTCAAAATGACACTATTTTAAGACTAGTAAAAAAAATTGTCCCAATATTAAATAGACACTTTAAGTCTCATATTTCATTAAACTCAAAAGAGTACACTGTTATTTATGTGCCTGTAATTAGTATCTCCTGAAGCCAAAATAACATGGATCCATCAAGCAACAGCTGCCAATTTATAGGATGCTGTTTGTGTAGTCCCACTCAATACAATTTCTAATTTATAGCCCTGGAATGTTGGTAGAACAATTTCGTTGGTTGACTTCATTGGGAAATGGCGAAAGTTTGAGGTGGGAATTAATTTCAAGGCAGTTAAGTAGTAGAAGATGAGGGACATTAATTAACGGGGGATGATGATATCTGTCCAGGGAAGTCATGTATACTTGTTATTCCTTGTTTATTTAGCAGCGTTCTACTTGTATAATGGAGATAGCACCGAGTCATGAACAAGATTTAATGCAAGATTTCAGATGGGTAGCTGTAATGCTCCGTGATTTGACCGACTGTCTTCACATACCAACACATGTCTTTTCTAGCGTATTTTTGTCCCCACTCACATACATTCCGGAAAATACTTTACAGGAGGTCACCTATCCTAATCCTACTCCCGCCCAAACGCGTTTAACCTTGGAGTTCTCTCAAGATGTGTGCCAGAAAAGAAGGTGCACCTTGTTGGTATGGATAGTACCAATCAAATCACTTAAGGCTTTCAGACAGAACATATCATTTTTGGGGTATCACATACACCCCTCCTTAAATATGCGACGTCTTCATCGCGCCAGATAGATTACAGAATGGTCCCAGAACCGTATTTGCTCTGATACCAAATGTAACACCCCGTGATTTGACCGACTGTCTCCACAGACCAACACATGTCTTTTCCAGCGTATTTTTCTCCTCACTCACACGCATCCCCGAAAATACTTCCCAGGAGGTCACCCCATCCTGATCCTACTCCCGGCCAAACGCGTTAGATATTTGAACCAACTTCTCTCACATAATTTTTTATACTTAAAATTTTATGACCCATAAAAAATTGTCAAATATACACTTATATATGCACTATACTAAGTAGTGTCGTGAACCTAAAACTAAACAAATAGAATTCTTGATAAGATATTACAAATACCGCCCAAATGTCCCTTCTAGAACATCTGATAAAATTGGAACTATAAAAAAGGAAATGATGGGCCGCTTGAGAAGAAGAGACGGGCGATTGAATCATCATGGGAAGGGGCCTCCCTCTCTCCTTGCGGCGGTCAGGCGAAGCAGCCTCGCTCCGTGAGGCATTGGCATCGGCATCGAGCAGGCCTCCTCCCGCTTCTCCCTAGGCGCGGCGGCAAAGCTTCTCTAGCACGAGACCGGGTTGCAACGATGACAGGAGGAAGAGAATCGGGAGTGGGTCTACAATGATGGGCAAGGAAGAGAGTCGGGAAAGGATTTGCGAGGAAGAGAGTCGGCGGAAGAGATGAGATTTTTTTTTTGGGATTAAGACTAAGGAAAGGAGGGAATGGATGTATCCCGGGAACCCTAACTGGGCGTCCTTAAATAAAAATCAAAAAATGTCCTCCAGCGAATTCTGGCCATCAAATCAATTAAAAAAATTTTTTGATTAAATCTAATGGTTCATAATTAATCCCCTCTATAGGGATGCTATTTGTGTAGTCCCCACTCAATACAATTTCTAATTTATAGCCCTGGAATGTTGGTAGAACAATTTCGTTGGTTGACTTCATTGGGAAATGGCGAAAGTTTGAGGTGGGAATTAATTTCAAGGCAGTTAGGTAGTAGAAGATGAGGGACATTAATTAACGGGGGATGATGATATCTGTCCAGGGAAGTCATGTATACTTGTTATTCCTTGTTTATTTAGCAGCGTTCTACTTTTATAATGGAGATAGCACCGAGTCATGAACAAGATTTAATGCAAGATTTCAGATGGGTAGCTGTAACGCTCCGTGATTTGACCGACTGTCTTCACAGACCAACACATGTTTTTTTCAGCGTGTTTTTGTCCCCAATCACATACATTCTGGAAAATACTTCACAGGAGGTCACCTATCCTAATCCTACTCCCGCCCAAACGCGTTTAACCTTGGAGTTCTCTCAAGATGTGTGCCAGAAAAGAAGGTGCACCTTATTGGTATGGATAGTACCAATCAAATCACTTAATGCTTTCAGACAGAACATATCATTTTTGGGGTATCACATATACCCCTCCTTAAATATGCGACGTCCCCGTCGCGCCAGATATATTACAGAACGGTCCCAGAACCGTATTTGCTCTGATACCAAATGTAACGCCCCGTGATTTGACCGACTGTCTCCACAGACCAACGCAGGTCTTTTCCAGCGTGTTTTTGTCCTCACTCACACGCATCCCCAAAAATACTTCCCAAGAAATCACCCCATCCTGATCCTACTCCCGTGATTTGACCGACTGTCTCCACAGACCAACGCAGGTCTTTTCCAGCGTGTTTTTGTCCTCACTCACACGCATCCCCAAAAATACTTCCCAAGAAATCACCCCATCCTGATCCTACTCCCGGCCAAACACGTTAGATATTTGAACCAACTTCTCTCACATAATTTTTTATACTTAAAATTTTATGACCCATAAAAAATTATGTCAAATATACACTTATATATGCACTATACTAAGTAGTGTCGTGAACCTAAAACTAAACAAATAGAATTCTTGATAAGATATTACAAATACCGCCCAAATGTCCCTTCTAGAACATCTGATAAAATTGGATTATCCAAATTTTTTAGTTCGGATTCGGATTCGGATAAAAAAATTTTGAGTTCGGATATCCGAACTTCTGGTGGGCTGGACTGAGAGTGGAATATCCTTCCCTAAGACTAAAAAATTGACAAGGTCCATGGGCTGCCCATACTCAGACCCCAATTAAATGTCCCTAACCCCAAATCCAATTACCCCTCCAAAAATTTTTTTTACCGGACCCTCACAAAAACCCTAAAAAGAAAAAATTCCCCAACCTTCCCGATTGCTGGAAAAAATATGCAACGAAGCTGAAAAAAAAAGAAAATAGAGAGGTAAGGAGGAAACGCCACCGTAGGAGGTCAATGTGCTCGATTTCGCCGGAGAAGGAGAAGAACTCGTGAATCTCCCTATCTGTGGTCAGATCTAAAACTTGCTTCACTTGTACGGTTCTCGTCGCCTTCATCGTTGCCAAAGTAGAAACAAACAGATCACAAGTAGAAGCAAAGAGAAAGGAAAAAGGTAAGGTAATTAGGTAGAGATTAATTGAAATGTACTTGTTCGCTCTCCTTTTCTTGTTTCCTTCCTTCCAATTTGTTTGTTATTTTGGGTTGTTTCTTTTTTTATGAACTCTTCTCGTCTCCCGAACTTTTTAGAAAGTTTTTTTTTTGGAATTGTGAAGTGGCAGTACATAACCTAACAATTCAGATAGTTGGAATTATCCGAATTCGAATCCGAAAAAAGTTCGGATATTTAGATTCTGATAAGTCACTATTCGAATTCGAATTCGGATTTGAATTTGGATAGTAAAATATGCAATTCAGATAGTTCGGATAGTTTAAAATTCGGATAGTTCGAATTCGGATAATCCGAATACTCACTCCTACCCACCCCTACTCGATCAAGAGGATTTTCTGTACTGTTTACGATGTAGATATTTTATTCCACAAATTTTACATCGAAAAAGAAGATAACACATGGATGACTTCCCGGTCATCCATGTTCGGTGTCGTATCGTCGTGACATGCATTGAATCTAACTTGGAAAAATGGATGGGATTCATTCATTGTGGTATGAATAAGAAGGTGTAGTTTGCATTGTTTGGCACTATCCGGGTATGAATTGGGTACGGAATGCTCAGATTTCGAACCGTTTGGAATGAAGACACCCGGGAGCTTTTTTGCAAAAATGCTAAAATACGGGGACTAAAATGAAAAAAGTCACACCCAAACACATGCCTGAAACAAATGTCATTATGAAATAACTGCGTATGTCAATATTACATAACAGTGTATGCCAGTATCACATAACTGCGCATGCCAGTATGACTTTTTTTGTAAAAATGCTAAAATACGGGGACCAAAATAAAAAAAGCCACGCGCACCATTATCATAAACGGGACATGCCGCTGTCACAAATACACATGTCATTATCACATAACTGTGCATACCAGTATCACATAACTGCGCATGCCAGCGCGGTCCCTCCTTCACTCCAATCCAGTCGGAATGATTTATTCACTCCGTACTCAACCCAAACCTGCGCTATCCTTTGAGGGATTTGTCTTACTAGAAATCGAGTCATTTTTTAAGGTCAGAGATGCAACCGAAAATTTCTTATTCATTCTATTTTGTTTCGAATTTATGAGTGACTTCGATGGTCCAACTCTATTATAGATCTTGGACACCAAGATCTCTTGTTGTACTTGGAATCATTGAGGCTAGGCGATTAGCCATGTACAGTACAAGTAGATTAGTTTTAATGCTTGTAATCTTGGTGATTTATATAAAATTTAATCTATTTACCAAAAAAAAATTTGAGTTGGTAAGTTTGAATTGATTATAAATGCCCACAATCTTTGGGTCACCTTAATTTTTTGCTGCTAAAAGTTTTAAAAAAATTTATTGTGAGATGTGTCAACACGCTAGTAAATAACATAAATCAACGGAAACAAGAAAATAAAAAAAAAACAAACACATAGATCAATTATAGTTGTTCTAACTTAATCAGGTTTTGAGTTCGAATTTTGCTAACACAATAGTACTAAATATTTGTTGAAATAACTTTGTTACCTTTGGATTAGTGGGAAAAAAAAGGCAAAAATAAGAGAAAAATAACAAAAAAATAAAAAAAAACAAGTTTTATGTTAGAATTTTTTATATGTATTTTTATTTTACTAATGACAGTTGTATAACTACACTAGAGACCTAGGAAGAGATTTCTTTTGCTTGGGCCAATTTTTGGGTTCAAATTCAGTGGGGACATGGGTAATCCTCACTGAAAGGGACAGGGGCAATATTGGAAATACAATAATTAAAATAATTAAAAAAATATCAGCAATAAATACAAGTATGAGAATATTGATTTCCATTTTCTCGGATATTGGTTTCCATCTTCTATGCTATTGGTTTCATTCTACTATGATATTGGTTTCATTTTACTATGATATTGATTTCATTCTACTATGATATTGGTTTCCATCTTCTATGTTATTGGTTTCATTCTACTGTGACATTGGTTTCATCCTACTATGATATTGGTTTCATTCCACCGTGATATTGGTTTTAATCTTCTCCAATATTGGTATCCCATTATAAGTAAAAATATATACCATTTGAATGTATTAGTTTCATTCTTCTCGAATATTGGTATCATCGTTCTAGGATATTGGTATCACTCTACTCTAATATTGGTATCATTCATCTATGAATTTTTGCTAGAATTTTAAGCACTAAGTTCGAACAACAACCAAACGCCAACATAAAGTTCTAATCTTTAAATACAAAATCATCAGAACCACATGAAATCGATCAAATCAACAATAATCAAAGTCGGGGGGGTGGGGGGCGGAGGTAATCGGGATCGGGTAGGGTGGATTATATAGTGGAACCCTAATGAGTATATTTGGATAAAAACTCAAAAATCCCCTCAATAGATTCTGACCATCAGATCTGTAAAAAAAGAATTTGATCAAATCTAAAGGCCCATATTTAGTCCATACCATGGGGATGGTTTTTATGTAGTCCCCCTGAATCCAAATCCCCAATCCCAATTTTTATGTTATGTATATATAAACAAATTTAATTGCTGGAGAAGAAATTAAATGAGTGGGATCCACCGTTGAACTCACCATATTAACTCCTGCTCCATTTAACAGCTGCTGCTCATGTTGCAGAGCCAAAAAAAAGTGCTCGATTTACATCAGGTAATGGATCCATAAGCATAATCTGAAAAGTCACAGTGCTCAATTTACAATGGGTATCTACATATATACTGTACAAAATAAGATGGGCTTTAATGACTTAGGCCCAATAAAATAAAAGAACTCAGCCTGCTATCCTTAACATATTTTGTTCCCGGGCTTCCCATTCGAGAAGCAATTCTCCTCCTTCCGTGGGAACAAACTCAATTAGACCTGGGGCAGATTCTATGGGGACAAGGCTAATCCCCAAATTTGGGGACTAAAAGGAAGATTGTGGCAATTTAGGTATTAACAAAATAATTAAGGGTAAAATTGGAAAACTAATAAAAACAAAAGAGGAGATAGAAAATTAGCTGGCACACTTTTTATGGAAAGACTAAAAAGGTAAAATAAATAAATAAACCAATCTCACGTTAAAAGAGGAAGGGATTCTTTCTCTCTCTCATTAAATTATTGTCAATTTCAAAAATTTTACCACCTACCAGATTATTATTTTTTAAATAAACTCAAAAAACCAAAGAACGAAAATACAATAGAAAACCAATATCAGTACGTACTCAAACCAATATCAGTACGTACTCAAACCAATATCAGTACGTACTCAAACCAATATCACTACGTACTCAAACCAATATCACTACGTACTCAAACCAATATCATTACGTCTGAAAACCAATATCAGTACAGACTAAAACCAATGTCACTACGTACTCAAACCAATATCAGTACGTACTCAAACCAATATCAGTACGTACTCTAACCAATATCAGTACGTACTCAAACCAATATCACTACGTACCCAAACCAATATCAGTACGTACTCAAACCAATATCATTACGTCTGAAAACCAATATCAGTACAGGCTAAAACAAATGTCAATACGTACTAAAACCAATATCAATAGGTAATCAAATCAATAACAAGATGTACTCAAACCAATATCAATACATACTCAAGCCAATATTATTAGCGATTGAAACCAATATCAGTACAGAGTAAAACCAATATCAATACATACTCGAACCAATATTATTACAGACTAAAACCAATATTATTACATACTCAAACCAAACAAAAGAGATTACGAAAACCAATATCAATACTGTAGAAAACCAATATCACTACTGTAGAAAACCATTATCACTACTGAAGAAAACCATTATCACTACTGTAGAAAACCAATAACACTACTGTATTCTTCTTCCGTCGTTTCTTCTTCTTCACAGACAGCAAGCGGCGGCGGTACTCCAGGCGATGGACGAGCGACGGCGAGCACGTCTCCTCTAGGCACGGCGCGGGTTTGTGGGCTCTCTCCCCGAGCTCTCTCTCTCCGCGAGCTCTCTCTCTCTCCTTGACGGCTCCTTCTTCTTCCGCCGAGCTCTCTCTCTCCTCGATGGCGGGATGACGCCGGGCAGCAGCGACGGGACTCGGCCAGCAGACATGAGAAATTTTTAATGGAGGAGGGAGAGAGAGAAAAAGAAGAAGAAGAAAAGGAAGAGACGTGGGAGAGATGGTGGGTTGTGTTTAAAAAAGTTTAAATAGATGGGGTGGAAACCCTAGTTGGTATGGGATGGGTAAAAAGTCAAAAGTATCCTTGATAGATTAATGGCCCTTGGATTTGCAGATATTGTTTTAAAATTAAATCTGACGGCCTATATCTAACTCCCCACCTATGGACAACATTTATTTAATCCCCACTCAATCCATCCTCAATTAGACCTAGTGCTGCTGCATCATGATCAACAGGTGAGTTCAACATCCACTAACGTGGCCGCCAATGCTACGCTCCTCACTACTTTGTGGAAAATGAAGCAAGAGCCGTGGGAAGACCGTCTTGCCTGGTCCACCCACCAAATTTAGAGGACATTTGCAAATAAAGAAACGTACAATTTCGATTTTCTTAAAAATATTTCGACTTGAATTTTATAATAAAAATATATAATTTAGAGTCATCTCTTTAACAACAATTGAAAGTGTTCGACCTCTTTATACACGAGATATTCACACAAAGTATTATTTTTATCTATATATTTTTTAAGTTACCTAATACATAGATACTCATTAAACGACTTTAAATTTATTTTCGATAAAAAATTTAATTATGATAAAACGTTATAACAAACAAAATTACAGTTTGATGATTCTTTTATTGTCCTGCATTTAAACACCTTTCTTCAATTGCATCCCTTCGGCTATAAATATGTATTTAAATTAATCACATACAATATTTTTTTCCTTAATTGACGTGGCAGTTGTTTATTTTCCCTGTCGTCGTGCATCCATCATTTTCTTCGGGGAATAAAAAAATGAAATAAGCGGCAGTGTCATAATCAATTCCATTAGAAGGCCATGAAATTTTCAATCGGAAGATAATTTGTTTGGTTCAACCTTATTTTTCTTTATATCCAATGTTTCAAGTCATATCCGCCGGAAAAAATTAATATATAGTTCAGCAGGGAAAGAAGTTATAAAAGAAAGCTACTCTCCCAAAACTATCTATGTATAGTAAGTAAATTTCTGTCAATGGATACTCTAAAATATGTACAAAATTTAAGCCTTGAATTATTACAAACAAACGTTTTTTTTAAAATAAATTATATTAAACACCATAGTATATATATCCTACTTAATGTGATATTTTTCCTGCCATATCAAAACGGGGTTATAATTGCGCTGGTCTCGTTAAAAGCTTACCACACCGAAACCTAGAGAAAAAATGTTCTGATAGAAAAACCTATCTTCACATTAATATCGAAAAATAATATCTTTTCGTCACTAGAAATCACAACCATGCTAAACAACATGCAACCTGCAAATAAAATAATGTAGAAATAAACGATAGAAAAGTATTATGGTGTAATTTTTCGGTAAGAGAGAGGCAAAAAAAAAGTAACGAAAATTTTTTAAAACAATTTTGTAATGTTAGAATTTTTTATATGAATTTTTATTTTACTAATGACAGTTGTGTAACTACACTAGAGACCTAGGAAGAGATTTTTTTTCGCTTGGGCCAATTTTTATATTATGTGAGTCTATATATAATAATTGCTGGAGAAGAAATTAAATGAGTGGGATCCACTAATGTGGCCACCAATGCTACGCTCTTCACTACTATGTGGAAAATGAAGCAAGAGTGAAGCAAGAGCCGTGGAAAGACCATCTTGCTTGTGCCTGGTCCACCCACCAAATTTAAAGGTTTCGTGGGAGACATTTGCAAATAAAGAAACGTACAATTTCGATTTTCTTAAAAATGTTTCGACTTAAATTTTATAATAATAAAAAACAATTTAGAGTCACCTCATTAACAAAAAATTGAAAGTGTTCGAATTTATACACGAGATATTCACACAAAGAATTATTTTTATCTATATTTTTTTAAGTTACCTAATACATAGATACTCAAACTTTTAGATTTATTTTTGATAATTTTTTTAGTGATGATAAAACTATTCTAACAAGCAAAATTACAGTTTGATTATTCTTTTATTGTCCTCATTTAAACACTTATCTTCAATTGCATCCCTTGGGCTATAAATATGTATTTAAAGTAATCACATAATATATTTTTTCCTTAATTGACGTTGTAGTTGTTTATCTTCCCAGTCGTCGTACATCCATCATTTTCTTCGGGGAATAAAAAAATGAAATAAGCGGCAGTGTCATAATCAATTCCAATTAGAAGGCCATGAAATGTCCAATCGGAAGATAATTTGTTTGGTTCAGCCTTATTTTTCTTATAATCCAATGTTTCAAGTCATATCCACCGGAAAAAAATTAATATATAGTTCAGCAGGGAAAGAAGTTATAAAAGAAAGCTACTCTCCCAGAACTATCTATGTATAGTAAGTAAATTTCTGTCAATGGTTACTCTAAAATATATACTAAATTTAAGCCTTGAATTATTACAAACAACCATTTTTTTAAAAGTAAATTATATTAAACACCATGGTATATACATCCTATTTAGTGTGATATTTTCTCTGCCATGTCAAAACGGGGTTACGACCGCGCCGACCTCGTCAAAACCTTACCACACCAAAACTCAGAAAAATAAGGTATTGTAGAAAAAAAGTGCCCGATAAAAAAATCTATCTTCACGTTAATATCACAAAACACTATTAGATCGTCACTAAAAATCAAACCATGCTAAACACAAACCTGCAAATAAAATAATGTAGAAATAAACGACAGAAAAGTATCATGGTGTAATTTTTTCGGTTATAACGATTTGTTTCTATCGTTTTTTTCTACATTATTTTCTACAATACAATTATTTTATTCCATACTCACTATTATATCAAAACCATCTATATCCAATATTTATAAATTAGCTGACAATTCATGTCCACTAATTTCAATATTGCAAGATCTAATGACTTCACAAACATACACAAACCCGCTCGAAACTCGAAAGAGTGACAACAATTATTGACTCATCCAAACACACAGACATAACATCCAAACATTGAACATATTGAGATGTCACAAAAGAATGTGTAGAACCCGAATCAAATAGAATGCGTGCATAAGATAATCCAATGGGAAGGTTACCTGACACCACAGTGTTACTAGCGTCAGCATCTCTCCTGGACAAAGCATACACTCTAGGGTGTGCACCGCCTCTTCCACTATCAGACTTAGATCCCTCAATCCTCAAACCTACTTCTCTTTGATTAAGTAAATTGCCCTTCTGAACTTGTGGTCGAAAAAACTCTTGTGTTGGTGGCCTAACTATCAAACTCGCCACTTGCTTACGCTGAACAATTGTAGGATAGTCTTTCACCAGGTGACCTTGCATACCACAACGAAAACAAGCTCCTGTCCTTTTGTAACAAACGTCTCCAGGATGTTGTTTAACACAACTTTGTCATCTCCTGAAATTATTGGATTGGTTCTTACTGAATTGGTGACCACGAAAATCCTTCCCTCTATCAAATCTTCCAACTAGTTCTCCACCCCTAGATGATACTAACAGATTGTTGGTCCATCTTTCTTGCTGTCTAAAGCCTTGATTCAAACTCTTTTGAGGTGGTTTATCAAACTTCTGAAATTTTAGTTGACTTTGGACCACTTGCCGTTCATTATCTCGCATCTCTAAGGTTCGAGCACAATCCACTGCAGCTGCATATGTCTCAAAACTACGAGGATACATAACTTTAAACATATAATCATCAAGTCCACGAACAAACCTCTTTACCTTCATCTCATCATTAGGAACCAAGTGTTTTGCATACCGTGACAGATAAGTGAACCTCTCATCATATTGTGATACTATCATCTCTCGGGTCTTCACCAATCGCTCAAATTCAAAAGCTCGGGTATCTTTCAAACTCTCTGGTAAGAACCGATCCAACAAGGCTTTTGTAAAGATCTCCCAAATTCATGCATATGATCCCTCATTCTGGAACCAAACTCCAGCCACACCTACCAACTTAAATAAAGTCAACTCCACCATTTGCTCCTTATCGCACCTTAAGATCCTTCTCCTCTTCTCCATCTCATCAATGAATACTTGAGGATATTGGTGGATTCAACTTCAAGAACTCACCCAAAGAGTCATCTTTAGCAGCTAATGTAATATTCTGCTCTAATTGTGTTTGCTGAGTAGCGATAAATTTCTCCATTGCTTTCATAACTTTGTCTACATCATCACCATCCTGCCTCTCCATCTCAGAAGTAGGAATAGTAGCAACATGTGGTGGAATCTCATCTCTAGTGACCCTACCAGCGGTAGTGGTCTCAACTGGTGGTGTAGTCTCAGATGCAACATCCTTCCTCCGACCTTGGGAGCTTTCACCATGCTCCCTAACCGTATCTATACCACTACGTATAACTATCATATCCTCCTATACAAATAAGTCAGAATTAAGCATACCAAAGGATAACACAACAAAAGAGGTTCAAGGACATGACAAATCTTATGCTCCATTATACACAACATATAATTCAAACAATAAGCTAGGCTCAAACCTAGGGCTCTGACCGAGCTCTGATACCAAGTCTGTCACGACCCAAATTCATGGTCGGTGACTGGCGCTAGATTATGTCAAACTTAATAAAATAAACCATAACCTAGCAAGCCTCAAACATAACACATTATTCTCATTAACAGAAATCGTCAAAAAATATTTTTCAACAACGTTGTCTCTTCAAACATACATATTTATCGTTATGCAAACCTGGTAGGCATGATTCAAAAGTTGGAGTACACATCTTTAACATAGTATCATCAAACACATCCTTTTAAAACATAAACATAATTTACACATATATTATATATTAACATTAAGCTAAGGTCATATGTCAAAAGACCAATAAATATGTACAATGGAGCGACCTAGATTACAAAAGAGAAAAACTATATGAAGACCTTCAAATGTAGCCCGAGATGGAAAGCAACGGGCTGAACTCGGATGAAAAAGATTCTCCAGATGCAAACCATGACTCAAATCTCTTTACCTGTGGATTGCAGTAAGGGATAAGTATTTTGAAATACTTAGCAAGTAAATATTATAAGTAACATGTATTTAACCAACCAATCGTCCCCATCAATCCAAATACTAATACAAGGCTACGATGACAAAAGGACCACTTCACAAATAAGGTCATCAAAATAATCACATATCAAACATAACCAGAAGTTCAGATAGACCTTTACAAACACATAGCAAAATTGGATGAACTTCAGATAGGTCTAGATAGTGTCACTCCCACACTGACACGAGGATACCATATCTTAAAGGCGCCATCAGAAACCAACTCCGCCGGCCAAATATCATATCGTATACATATCCAATGTATCCTCAATATATGTGCACATATGCCATCATCTCCGGTTGGTCACGGGTAGAGCTCATCGTCTGCAATCACACAAACAACGTACCACACATTCCAAAATTTACATAGACCAAAACATATTGGTCATTCACAAATAATCCAAAAGTAATGTCAAATATCAAATAGACCAAAACCAAACATAATACCATATTTTGAACCGTTCATAAGTATACCAAATCAAGCCTATCACCCACGTCTAGTTAACTAAATACATGTTACAAAGAATATCTACTTACTAGACAAAGGTTGCTCAAACTATTCAAAAAGAAGCTCTGTGCTTCGTTTTACAACTCGTGGCACTCAGATTCAAAATATCGGTTAACTAGTCAAAAGAACATAAATTACTATCATTACTACCCTCTTAAGCATGTAATTAGATCCTAGGTAACATAAAAATGTCTTAGTTCATTTCTCAGATTCGGATTTACACAAGGCAGCCCCAAAACCTATGCTAAAATTTACAAAACTACACCCCCGATGATCAATTTCTCTTCCGACTTCTATACATACGAATTCTAGCTAAAACTTACCTTAACTTCCTTTATCTAGGTCTATATTAATCTGTTCTAATCTTCACCTACTAGCTTCTTCAAGGTGTAAAATAATTTATACTCAATTTAAGCAAAATCCTACGAATCTACTTACCTATTCTTCCAAGTTGTTAAAATCTGGTCCTTTTTCTTTTCTCTTATTTTCCCTTCGTTTTCTCCCTTTCTCCTAGTCCTTTCTCCTCTGTTTTCTCTTCTAATGTTCAAGTTTTTCGTGCCTAAAGCCTGGTCCAAAAGGTTTTCTCTTTTATATGCATGCTAAGTAGCTTAGTCATCCTACTTTTCATTTGCCACCTAGCCAACTTGCAACAGAATTTTTCTTTTGATCCTAGACTTTTTCAGCCATTCAAAATCATTTCTAAACTTCTTAATATGTTCTAATAAGTCCCTAAAATGAGCCTTATTTAAATAAAGTCACATAACAAATTATTTTCACATAACTTCCCAATATCGACGAAATTAAAAATTTTCCGAGCACCTAGGTTTATTGTTCTGTTACAGCCAGATTATTTTATAAATCATAAAACTCAAAGAACAAAGTTATAGATCTAGGTATTATGAATCCACACAAATTAGAATCACCTAATTTGGAGTCCGGATGAGAAAGCTACACCTATTTTACCGAACGACGACGGACCAAACCTAAACTCTTCTAAAACTAACCTTATTTTGTTGTAACAAATTTGATAGAAGGGTGAGGGTATCACAGTCTCCCTTCCTTATAAAATTTGGTCCGCATTGACTAATTTCATGGTGCGTCGCAATTTAGCTCCTTTTCTGGGTTTGTTGAGTTGGGGTGTTTGTTTAATGATAAGTGTTGGGTTTTTCGTGTTGAATTAGTGTTTCAAAACCCTCATGTAGAATTGATCCGTTTGTAGAGTGAAGATGATTTGTTTGGTGCAGAGCCCCCTTATCTTTGGGAGAATATATGTGTTGAATGTTACTTCTCTGGTACTATTTGTAATTGTATTTATGTTGCAGCTCGTTGGATTGGACGTTTGATTGCTATAGACGATTGCTTCTAGTGTCTTTTCTTTGCAAAAAATTGCATGGAGCTAGAAGATCCTCTTCATATTGATTAATTAGAGAAAGATTATGCTTTGTTTGCTCCAGACTATCATTTCATTTAATAAATGACCTAGGAAGTGTTGGGGGTAATGACGAAGGGGGATACTCAAGTTGTACGTCTTTATCATATAAATTCATACATACACACACTTACACGCACCCAGGATACGATTTGATGTATGGAAATATCATGATCAATTGATCATGTAGATAAGTCAAGTGGCTCGATGCTATTTTTTATGTCGAAGTCTTGTTTTCTTCTTGTATGCTATATAGCATGTTTATGAGTTTTAATTTTGTGCATTGTTTCTTTGATACCCCTGGATTAATACCGGATATCCTCTACATGCTATGCACCGTGTATCTCTATGCTAAAGATAAGGAGGTAGTTCGTCTCAATGCCTATTATGGTAGGGCGGTAACATTAGTGAACCTCATCATCTTCTGTGCTTGGTCGGATACTTGTCGTGACATGTTAGCTAATTGTTCTTACTTATCTTATTTTCTGATTTTCCCAATTTTTCTAATCAGATTTATTTCTCTTTCAGCTGACCTTTTCCGTTTTGTACAATACAACATCGGGATCTTGTTCCAGATTAATGCTCAGCTAGTGAGACTTGCCTTATACTGCAAATTATTCATAAGCTTTGATGGCATTTTACTGCGCTGTGCACTGTTTATCTTCAGGATACTGAGCGTTTTACACCTGGGATATATCTGCTAGTCGGTACAACCTTCTTTGTTTTTGTTTCCGCTACCCTCAGATATTAGGTACGTGCCTCTCATTTAAATTTTTGATTGATTAATTATTCCTCTATAACAATTGACTAATTGACTATTTTTTTTGTTTCAACTTTTGTTTACCATCTACTACCTGGGAATGAAGTCTTCGATTAGTTTCAACGGATACAACAAAATGCATAGAGTTGTTGGTTACAAGGTGTTGCGATAAATTGTGGTAGAATATCAGAAACGATCTTAAGAGCGGGTCCGGAGTGGTCGTCCTAAGAGCAATTAGAACGAATAGGTAAAGATGAAAGAAATATGGGGAAAGAGAAGAGAAGATACAGATTAAAATTGGTAGTAGAGAAAATAATTGATAGAAGAGAAAGAACTTTATCGAAATTATAGGGGAGATGGGGAGGAGAAAAACATAAGATAAATTAAGCTAATAAGCTACATATGAATGTGTTATTGTTTGGTTTTTTTGGTGTCTTCATGCCTCTTCTAAGCCCTCATTATATAGAAAAACTAACTCACCTCCATATAAGCAAACACTAGGCCGTGTTCAATATAGAAAAACCCAACATAGCCCCGGCCTAATAAGGAAACTATCAAAACTTGTAATTCAATTTTCACCTATTTCTATGCCGAATTTGGCAAATTCATAAACTAAAAAGTTGTAGATCTATGTCTTCTCTTTCTGTGGTTTCTAGAATCACGTCAATCCGATACTTGAGCCGAAAGCTACGGCCTTTTTACCAAAATAGGTTAAGCAGATCCGTAACCTAATAAGGAAAAATATACTTCCGAAACTTCCGACCTACGTCTGACCTCTTTCTACACTGAATTTAGAGAAGTCGCAAATTATTAAGTTCTAGATCTTCATTTTATCTTTTTGTTGCTTTTAGAATCGCATCAATCGGATACACGAGTAGGAAGATATGGCTATTTAACTGAGACATGGTCAAACAAATCCGCGAATTAATTTTTCGCTCCAACACTAGGGTAGGAGTAGGAATAGAAGACGTAGACAATGGCTATCAGGTGGAGGTAGACAATGGCTATCAAGTGAATATAGATAGTGGCTAGACCGCGTTGAGAGGTGATCGATTCAGTCTTCCTGAGGAAATTCTTATTCGAAGACAGCCCATTTGGATAAACTAAGAATTCTAGTCCAAGATCTAAGGCGACCAAGTTTTGGCTAATGACAGATGTAGCAGAATAATCGTTGAGGTTCATACTTGAGAAAAGGGTAGCTCAATGAGAGGTAATGTGACGAAATAAGAATAAACGAAATAAGTTACTTTCGTATCCAACTCAAAATGGTATGCTAATTGCATGGAACAACACTTGCTATTGATGAACAAAGTGTGAACTAAAAAAAGGCTTTAACTCGGGTCCTCAAACAATTCCATTTTGTTAAAGTTTGTTAAGCTTTTCCAAACTATCAGTATGAGCTGCAGGATCAAAACTGTTCCATTACCTAACCGGAATAATGGACTAAACCGGATTTTCCTCCGGTCAGTACATCTATTAGCATCAGTGTCACTGTGAACTGGACTTAGCTAAGCTGCTCTTTATAGGGGAGGCTAGAGCTCACCCTACCAAACAGCAAGATACCAATCCAGAAGCCTAGAGCCTATATCCGAAAAAAGAAGATTCCAAGCTAGAGAAATTATGAAGCTAACTTATGGAAGAGGGCAACCGGCTGAGGAGAAAGTTTTTAAGTCACAAACGTGCAACCTATGCCATAGTATAGTTACTAGACCCTAACCTATTTAATCTAGCTCATTGGCTGAAGGGATTAGCTATGTATTACCTTATAATTCTTCTAACTAATCCGATCCGGATTAAAAATAACTGCAACCATCTTGACAATGGTGACTCTAGTATCTTATAGCGGATGCAAACAGAATCAATTATAACCGGGAGATGCTTTACATGAACCCAAAATCTTAATCTATTTTTTGGTCTGTCTTAATGAGATCTTCAACAAGTACAGAAGTTCAAAGTACATACCTGGATAAGAATTTGCAGGATCAGTAGCAGTTGAATAGCAGGCGGCTTTTCTAATCCTCAAGTCATAACCACACACCCCACCGGACATGGTGCAGTCACCGCAAGTGAAACCATCGCCCGAACTGTTCAATTTCACTCCGAAACCTTGCCTTATTCCGTCTTGCAAGAACGTCAGGTTGAGGATCTCGGTCCAGATATCCGTCCTGACGGGGAACGACACGCTGGTGTGGCACAGTCCAGCCATGAAGTCCACTGCCGTGATGAACCCTCCTTGTTAAGACGTCCCAGGGACGGCACAGGATAGTTGCAGAGGAGTCTCGACAGGCACGATCCAGCAACTGTACAGAAACGTGACGTTGGTGTATCCGGGAAGATAGTCGATAAGCGGGGGATCGAGTGAGGTGTTCAGGAACTGGGAAGGGCAGAGTCCCGACAGGAAGTCCTGTCTTGCAATCCTCATTGTTTGAGCATCCGGGTAGATGTCCAGTACACTGTACTTGACATTCTTGATGGTGATCGCCGCGGTTTCAGCTTCGCAAGTGAGCTCTAGCTCGGGAATTCCACAGCCACTAGGCCTGGAGAGCACCCCAGAAAGGGTAGGTAGCCGTGAGGCTACCACAAGTGAAGTTGCTGCTGCACTTGGTGTACAAGTCATCGTCCCGGCTCGAACATGAAGGCATCTTGGTTAGGATCAAGAACCCAAGTGCAAGGAGGTAGAGAGAAACAGATGGAGAAAAGGGCGAGTCCATTTTAAGAAAGGGAGATTGTTGATTGAACAAGGGAGGAGTTGACATGGTTTTCTGTTGCTTTTGGGATTTGCTTCGACTTATTTGCTTCAGTTAAGACTAAAGAGTTTTATAACTGTGACTCATGTGACACTAAAGACTCGCATAGTCGCATTGCAAAAAATTAAGTCGTTAAATAAAATATGGAATCCGATGCATGTTGGGATTTAAAATTTTGGGAAAAAATTTAATATGCTACTCTAAATTAAAGGTAATTCATTGATGTGGTTTGAGAAACATTCAATTTAGTGTCTTTTTTCTTGTAGTTTCGTTTTTTTAATAATGAAGTTTCCAAATTTATATTTTATTTAAAAATATAACGAAACCACATAATATTTAATAAAATACAAACTATATGATACTGAAATAAATTTTTTCTTTTTTTTTAATTACTCCGCACCGAGTATAACCCGGTTAATAAGGAGGATGACAAAAGCATCCATATCTATGACATTTAGCGTGGACTCTACCTAAATCATGGAGCCATTTATTTGACCGAGCTGGAATAGAACCGCACCTTTTCTTTGAAAAATGTGCATACATATATGTTACGGAATGTTAAACATTTATGATAAATGGTGGAGGGCGGATTTATGGCTAGGATTTAAATCAGATCCAGATTTGGAGGTTATATTTAGGGAAAATTAATAAGAATGTACCGACATGATTTATCCGAGCAGCCAAAAAAATTTAATGGGTGGATTCATTGTCATGTAAGCACAAACGAGAAGAGAGAAAAGTAATACGATTATCTGCACGAGTTTCGGTTAACTATTTTTTTATAAGTAGAGGTATACTTTATAGTATAAAATTACAAATATACATAATCCACGTAGTAACCTGAAGATTACGAGTTTCAGTCAACTAAAAGTTAAACAATTGTTAGAATTCGGTTACTAAAAATGTCAATTTTAGACCAAAACTTGTTAGAGCTTAAGAACTTGTTGGAGCTAGGAAGTTTCTCTTTGCTAGAGAATTGTACATTAAATTGATGCAATTACACTTGTTGAGGTTTGCGTATTGTATAGGTAGGTAGGGCTAATTGCATAATTCGAATTGGAAATCCACTTTTGATGTAGAAAGGTAGCTCCCACGCCAACACAAGTGCTTAGGCTAATACTTCTTTGAAGAGTTAAGACTTCAGAGTGAGATGTACCACTCCCCTTGTCCTAATATTTGCAGTGTGTTGCCGATTTTTATAAGGAAAAAATTCATTTCAATAGCATGTGATTTGATAATTTTTTAGTTAAGGATTATGTGATTTTGTTTTATTTATTTTGGTGAGATAAGTTCAGATGACAAAATCTTAACCATTGTCATTTTTTCAACTAATTTTTACATGATTTTCCACGACAACGATACGTTGGAAATTTAAAAAAAAGTAGCTAAAGCTGAAAACTTTTGCGTTTGATAATCAAAGACCACCGTGACAAAAAAAAAACCAGATTAACAATTTCTTTCTTTGCTGCTTTTTCTTTTTCTTTTTCTTTTTTTCAGCATGCCTGATCTGTCCGTAAGGACCATTACACCAATCACCGCAAGAGGGTTTTATAGGCCCAATAAAACCCCAATTAGAATTACTGTTCTAGTCCAAGCCTTTTGATTATCTCCTTGGGCCCTTGTTTCTTTGTTATATATATTTTCTCCAATGGACGGAACTCCGTCTTTATCTTCAATTGCAGTATAATTAGATATTTACCCAGTTGGTTAATTTAAATTTAAGTCATATCAAATTAGTAAGAAAAACTCTTCCATACTCTGTCGATGATGTCTTGCACATGTTTTGTCTTATCCTGCGTTCCATCTCTTTGCCATGTGGTTCAAGTTGCATTAGAGAAATTCAACTCCATTTTTCTATCTGAGTCATCTCCAACATAATCGGTGGATAAAATAAAGGAAATTGTTCTCTCATAGTCAATGTACCAGCCATTAGACTTCCACTTGTGCAACAATTTTTTTAAATTTATAACTACTGTCATATTGACGAACAACAACTAAATATAAAGTCAGATACTATCAACCCTACAAATAAACACAAACATAGCGATTCTCTGAGTAATGTTTATCGATCCACAAGATTCAAACTCAAAATCTTAGCAAAGAGTATTCAAGTCGTTTATAAGTAACTCGTGCAATATTCCGAGTTAATATAAAGTTGCGAAAAGAACAGAGATCAATTTTCATCTGCACAAATCATGTGAAATGACAGCAACCAAGACACAGTATAAAGAAAGACAGGACTTACAAACTGGTCTTTTCCATGTGAATGCCTGACCTTCGTACAGACATCGACATGTAAAGACCTCAATTACAGAGAGGTAGGAGCCAACAAACTTGCAGCAAAAAGAAGAAAGGAAACAAATGATCAAGAACCCAAGTCGTTGACCACATCACTGATCTTTTTCTCCAAAACCTCGGAGCAAATCTGATCCATCATCCGGTAGAACGACAAGAGATCGGACAGCTGCTCGACGGACATCTTCCCCATGACATTTCGTGCCAGCCTCTCCCTTTCCTCGTTCAGCTTCAGTCTCTGCACGTAGGACCCTGCATTCCTCACCGTTGCTCCCATCTGCTTCAACCTCGTCTCTTGTTGTATGCTCAGTGCCGTGTTCGACTGCATCATAATTAACACGATCAGATCGATTAAACCCTCTAAGAGCGTATCGATTAGCATATCGATCGATACATACCTCGAGGAATTCTGCTCCGGCTTGTAACTCTGATTGCTTGGAAGGATTGATCTGTTGGCCAGATGTATAAATGTTCTTAGCAAGTGAGAAGCTTCGGACAATAACTTTCCGTTGCTTCTCTATTTCCTGGTTCAATTTTTGATGCTTCAACACCGGTGTGCTGATATTGAGCTTCTTCTGATAAGCTATCACTGCCTTGACAAATTCCTGCACAATCCAAAACATTCAAAACCAAACAAAAAAAACCAGATCCTAGCAGAATCTTATCAGGTTCAGAAATGCAAGAACCTGATAGGCTTTCGGGCACCCGGGGTAATCGAATTCATCCGTGTCAGGATGCCTCATTCGCTCCGGATGGAACTGCAGCCCCATAATGAACTTGCCCTCTTCAGGATTGTAAGCATCAGGGTCATAGAACCCTTCCACCAAGCCATCCGGCGCGAACGCCATCGGAACGAATCTCTGAGCGAGGCTCTTGACACCTTGGTGGTGGTAGCTATTAACACAAATCTCCATCTTCCCTTCCTCCAAGGACTCCTCAAACCAACAATGCAATGGAGTGCTCTCCACCACCTGGACCACATGTCGGTGGCCATCGTAATTGTCATAATCAATGTGATTCACCCGTCCGGACACCTCTTTGTCTATGTCCTGGTAAAGGGTACCCCCACAAGCAACGTTAAGAACCTGCGAGCCCCGGCATATTCCGAGGTAAGGGATGTTCCTTTCGAGACAGAGCTTGGCAAGCCTCAGCTCTATCGAGTCCTTCTCCCTGTCGATCGCCGTGTCGCTAGCGTGCAGCCTCCTGATCTCCTCGAGCTCCTCCGCGGAGAGGTTCGAGGTCTCGGCCTCGTACAGGGACGGGTCGATGTCCTCGCCCTCGCAGAGGAGCACCCCGTGGATCGGCTCGAAGCTGTCCAGCAACGTGTGCACCCCGTTCACCCGGGGCACGATCACCGGCACCGCTCCGTACCCTACTATAAGATCGAGATGGTACTCTCCTGAAAAAAAAGAGAGGAGAAAACAGCGTCAGGAAATTCATTTTCCGGTGAAACAAAGGGAGCCGACATGGTTTCTCCGATGAAACTTTTGTGGGTCATATCAAAAGTAGATCAATATCATGTGAAAGAGGACGTTCGTACCTACGAAATCTACGAACTTGTTCTTTCTGACGCAACGTCTAGAGACGATGAGGACGCGAGGGAGGATCACGGAGAGATCAGAATTAGCCATGATTATTATTAGGTTTATGCCATATGCTTGTGTCCCTTGTTCAGATTCGAGCGGGTGGGATTTCGATCCAATCTTTGGGAACCTCTGATTGTGTAATTTTTTTATTATTTTTTTAACTCTGATTGTGTAATTTGTTTCTGGGTTGTATGGTTTAGTGGTTTTCGTTTGAGAGGGTACTTATAGGCAAGGAAACTAGTGGAGAGCGGATATGGAAAATTAAGGAAGCGAAGAGCGATTTGGATTACGGTCCAAGAAGTTGTGTTAGACAAATTAGGTTAGACAAAAGGATGATAATGACGGGTTCCTCTCGTGCTCTTGCCGCCGCGTAATGTGTACCACATCCAAGAGTTCGGGTGACACCAGTGAATTAACTTCTTTTTTTTTCGTGAAAACCCGAAAACTCCCTCATTTGATTTGCTTCAAAATAATAATTACATAATTGAAAATATAATTCTAATTAATAATTGTAAATGTCTTTTGAAAATCGAATAGACAAAGTCTCTATGAGACATTTTTTATTGGATAAAAACATCCATAAAAAATAATATAGAGACTTTGAGAAGATAATTATTTATTCGATGAATCATTGAGAAAAATAATCAAGGCATTAATGGAAGAAAAAATATCAAAATTGTTCTTGGCCTTTTGCGTGAAGCTCCTCAACCGTTCGATCTATACATACGTCTAGACCTACTATAATGTATAAAAAAACGTCTAGACTTACCATACCATAATCATAAAGAACGTCTAGACTTACTAAATCAACGGTCTTTATTTTACTCTTGATAATACTGCCCAACATAGTAGAAGCATCACACAATTTACTCTCCATAGTGTAAGGTATGTGTACTCTAGATCCGGTCAAAATTAACGTACTTGAAAATGATAATAGAATCGGACAACGATGCATGAATACTTCCCATCCCTAACTTGGCCAATGGATACCTTGGGGAGGCACTTCCAAGAAGGGTCAAAGCTGAGGAAGTGCTGACCTGGGATTGCTAAGATTTTAGCTTTAATTGGATTAGCACATGATGATGATGTGGAGAGGCAACTCGCAACTGCTGCTAAAGTCGGTATACTTGTTTCGGTGCTGAACTTATCCACATTTTGCGTGAGTATTAATTTCCTTTTTCTGGTTAATCTTCGCGAGAGCATTTATGGGTGCTGGAATACAAAACGAATCATTCTTTTGATGCTTCCAATTTCTTTTAGGGGAAATACAGAATTAATATATTAAATCCTTAAGACTAAGCGCATCAGCGCTCCTGGGAGCGGGCTGGCCCGCTACGGGCCAAAAGAAAATTAAAAAAACATAGAAAGTAGATGGAAAAGCGGGGCCGAGCCGCGGCCTCGGGGAGCCGACAGGCCCCGCGGCCTCGGCCCCCAATTGTTTAATTTTTTTTTGGAATAAGTTCATTTTAGTATCTTGTAGTTTCACTCATTTCGCCTGGAGTAGCATGTGGTTTCAAATTGGTAGTTTAGTACCCTGTGGTTGACCACCAATTATCAGGGCAGGTCCAAGGCGGCTGCCCGTCGAAACCAGCCCGAAACGACACCGTTTTGAGACCACGTGGAAGACACTTGGCACCTGACTTTTTTAAGTTAAAGCTGACGTGGATAGTGATAAATTACCTATTTAGTCCCTAATTTATTTATATTATTTCAAAAAAGCCCAAACTTAATCTTCAACCTCTCTCTCTCTCCACCGTCCTCTCCTCCATCCTCTGTTTCTCCTCTCCTCCATCTTCCATCACCTCCAATTGACGGGCTTCGCTACAATGGTACACACCTCTCTATACCCCCCCCCCCCCTCTTACTCTCTACTCGCTCTAATTTTGTTCGATTAAGCGAATCAAGAATTAATAATAATTAATGTAATAAATGAATAATTTTGCAGGCGTCGGAGAAGAAGTTGTCGAACCTGATGAGGGAGATTAAGGTGCAGAAGTTGGTCCTCAACATCTCCGTCGGCGAGAGCGGCGATCGTCTCACACGGGCCGCCAAGGTCCTCGAGCATTTCAGCGGCCAGTCCCCCGTCTTCTCCAAGGGTACCGCCTCTCTCTCTCTCTCTCTCTCTCTCTCTCAGTTGTTGTTAGTGTCTGTTATGTAACGAGTGTAATTAGGGTTTTGGGAATTGAAAATGCAGCGAGATACACTGTTAGGTCCTTCGGTATTAGGTGTAACGAGAAGATGGCTTGCTAAGTGACCGTGAGGGGGGAGAAGGCGATGCAGCTTCTCGAGAGCGACCTCAAGGTTAAGGAGTACGAGCTGTTGAGGAGGAACTTTAGTGATACTGGATGTTTCGGGTTTGGTATCCAGGAGCACATCGATCTTGGAATCAAGAAAGTGAGGAGAAACATGAGGTTAAAGAAAGGGGAGCGAGAGAGTAGGAGGGGGGAGAGAGAGATAGGGGAGGAGGACAGAGGAGGAGAGAGAGTGAGTTAATTAATTTTTAGGGATAAGTTTATTTTAGGGACTAAATAGGTAATTTACCATGGTCCACGTCATCTTTAACTTAAAAAAGTCGGGTGCCACGTGTCTTCCACATGGTCTCAAAATGGTGTCGTTTCAGGCAGGTTTCGACGGGCTGGCTGCCTTGGACCTGCCCTGATAATTGGTGGTCAACCACATGGTACTCCAGGCGAAATGAGTGAAACTACAGGGTACTAAAATAAACTTATCCCATTTTTCTTTTCAATCTATTTTAGTTACATTTGGTACAATATATTCGTATAAGTAGATTTTTCTGGCTATTATTTGTGTGGTTATAAAAATTAAAATTATCTTTAACAAAATTAAAATTCCTTTTTTAAAATATCTATAAAAAATAGAGCTCAATATTGACATATTTTGATAATGATTGTATTCCAACTTTTGACATTACTAAATCGTTCGAATATTAATTTCAAACATATTTTTGATATTCTTACATTCCAAATTTGGAGAAGTCATAAACTAAAAATTTGTAGATATATGTCTCACTTTCACAAAGCAACTTGAATCAACTCAATCGAACTCCGGAATAAGAAGTTGTGGCTCCCAAACCAAAACTCGTGCCCGTAACTCGCTCAACTATTGACTTAAAATCTATTTTTGACATTCTTACACTCCGAATTTGGAGAAGTTATAAACTAAAAAGTTATAGATATATATCCCACCTTCGCAAAACAACTTAAATCAACTCAATCGGACTCCGGAATAAGAAGTTGTGGCTCCCAAACCTAAACTCGTGCTTCGTAACCCATCCCTCCACTTGCAATTTGTCTCGTATCTATTGTGTTGTCAATTCAACTTTGGAATCCAACCCATTCCTCCACTTGCAATTTGTCTCGTAGCTACATCGTCAATGGTCGCCAAAATGATAGGGCATATTATCTCACTGAAAGGATATATCCTACATGGGCTGTGTTTGTCAAGTTAATTACATCTCCATCAATCCTAAAGCACAAGTTGTTCGCACAATATCAAGAGGCTGCTAGAAAGGATGTGGAGCGAGCATTTGGAGTTTTACAAGCTCGTTTTGCATTCATTCGACGTCCATATTTTCTTTGGGACAAGGATTTAATGGGAAGAATTATGATGACTTGTATCATATTGCACAATATGATAGTAGATGATGAACGAGACACATATCTCTGTTATTATGATCCCACAAAATTCCTTAATGATAGACCTAGAAGAAGAAGCAATGAAGAACAAGAAGAGGACAATGAAGAACCTTTTCAATTCTCTACTGAACGCATTGAAAACCTATCCACCTATATGACTTCTAGGGAACAACTTCGCAATAAAGAAACTCATAACACTCTTAAAAGTAATTTGATTGAGCATATCTGGCAAAAATTAGACAATCATAATTAATTATATAATTTACATCTTTCTTATTTTTAATTTACCATTTAAGCCATCTATTTGTAGCTCGAATTATTTCTATTTAAGTTTGTAGTCCAATTTTCGTAAACTTAATTTTGTTACTTTATTATAATTTTTTTTCTTGTTATAATTACAGAATAATCATTATCATATATTTATTATAATTTATATATAAACAAAAAAGATAGTAGATAATATGTGGATGAGAGAGAAATTAATTATTTATTCCATGGCCTAGGTTGGGGTGGGTTGCTGATGTGAGTAGAAAAATATTTAATTGGGTTAGGTTGGATGTGGATGAGAGAGAAATTAATTATTTATTCTGTGGCCTAGGTTGGGGTAGGTTGTTGATGTGGGTAGTCTAAGTAGGGGAGTCAGAATACAGGAGGGCATATAATTCACTTGGGGGAACAATTAACCAGTTTTCTGGAAGAGACCCAAACCTACAATTTTTACTTAACCAATCAGCCACTTGGTTAAGTAATCTAGTCACAAAAATTAACATACAATTTGGTAAATCAACCAAAAATAGCCTAAGCCTAATGACCAGTTATTCCACCTGCCAAAAAACTAAGGAAGAGAGATCATTCACGAAATTGTATGCCAATATGGAGCCAGTTTCCACCACTACAAGAGTGCCAAGGAGATTCTGCCTAACCAAGTTGAGGTCGAGCTCAATAGCTAGTAGTTCCACTTTAAATGGAGATTGAGCCACTCGCAACTCTATCTGACCTTCCATCATAAGGCCGAAATGATTTCTAGCGACCACTACCAAACCAACCGACGGCGAAGCACTCAACCAGGAGGCATTGCAGTTGATCTTCATAGCTCCCATGGTCAGAGCGATCCATGAAGATGAAGAAGGATCATCGTTGCCTCGCAGCTACCCATTCGTGCTTAAGACCTGTAGAAATTCAGCATTAAAATAAGATGCTTTTTGTAGGGTACGGGTCAGATCAATAGCATCACCATAAAAAAGGAACTTATTTCGTGAAAGCTAAATACTCCAACACAAAAACAAGGGTAGAGTCAAGATCTCCAAGTTCTCTTGAGATCGCAGCAGATCAAAGAAGGATAAAAACCAAGTAGCAAAAGTCAAGTGAACCCCACTATTGAATCTAAACTCAAAGGGACTTAAGAGCCACGTTGCTCTCGCATGGGGATAAGTAAACATCAAATGAAGAGCAGATTCAACGTCCGAAAAACAAACTTGACATAATGGAGATTGAGAAAGACTTCTCCTGAACAGATTAGCAGCAACTAGAACGCCATTACGGATAAGTTTCCTTAAGAAGTTTTTGATCTTAGGAGGAATCTTCAGACCACAGAGCTTCTTCCAAATTCTTGGATCAAATGGGGCAGAATTCGAATCCACTACCTGCAAGTTCAAAGACGCCAGATGAGCAGAATGAAGTTGATGGTAACCTCGTTTAACCGAATACTATCCATCCGAGTTGAACTTCCAGAGAACTTTATCCTGGACCTGCACACGTAGGAGTGTGCAAACGGTATTCGGTATTACCAAAATTTTTTTGGTATTCGGGAGTTCGGAATTGGGAGTTCGGTATTCGAGAGTTAATTCGGCAGGGTTTTTGTAAAAATTTTGATAATTTCGGTATTCGGGATCGGTTCGGTATATACCAGTATTATTTTGGTAATACCAAAAATCTCGAAGTACTAAAGTATAAGTTTACCAAGTATCATTGTACCAACTGTATAAGGGGGAAAAAACTAAACCTACTCCACTTCCAGAGAAAAACGAACCCCCCTACTCTTCTTCTCCTCTTTCTCTCCCTCTCTCGACAAAAAATTTCACCGGACAGAGATTCCACCGGCGGCCACCAGCCCACCACCATGGGCGACCGCGAGGCGACCACGGACCACCCCTCTTCGGCAAACCACTATTTCCTCTCTCCAGGTATTGTTAATTAGGGTCAGGAACTTGGAATAATCAAGTTGCAGATGAATAGCAGGAATGGAGCTCTCTCTTTTCCCCTTTTCCTTCTCTTTTTCTTTGAAGCTTAGATCTAGATCTAGAACTAGAGTTCAGAGCTCTTCCCTCTAATTGCCGTCGGCGACCACTCTTCCCCTCCTCCTCTTCTTGTTTCAAGAGCCATCCATATGTCACCATCCCAACATCCATACCCATTATCCCTAACCTCTACCTTCCACCATCCATAACCTCCGCCCTCCACCACCCATGCTCTCCACCACACACACGTCAGGTCTGTCGCAGTTTTGACCACCAACAGCCGGAGCGCGGCCCTCAGTCTCACTGAAGCTCAACTTTTAACCCGCCTCACTGCATAACCTTCTGCACATGCTCAACCTCACCGTAGTCTCACCTCATCCCCTCTGTACAGCCCCTCTGCATAGGCCCTCGGTCTCACCCTCATCCCCTCTCGTCTTCGCGTTGCCACAGGATCTAGCCCACCAACCGGAGAGCCAAAGCCGACCCTTGTGGAGGTTCCCGAACCCAAATTATAGACCTCCTCCTCTGCCTTCTCTATGCTTCCTTCGGTGGCGGGGCCTCCTCACGAGCCCGTGGGGATGCCTCCTCCAGAATCCCTTACAATGCTCGGGTTTCTTCAAGCACCGTTACAGATCTTTCTTCCGCTAGCTTCTACGGTGGCTCATGGAGAGGCAGGTCTGCCTTCGATGGTGACTCAGGTTGATGTGGGCTCGAGCTCAACCCAGCCTAGAGGTGGCTCCTTGCCTTTGGTTGTTCATGACCCTTCACAGCCTGAGTCTCTAGCCTCCAAACCAGCTCAACAACGATCATATGCAGATTTGGTTCGCTCGAGAGCTAATGGCTGGGGTCTAATACAGGTAATTTTATTCGGCCTAATCTTGATGGTGACTTGCCTGTGCTTGAGGTGAATAAGGAACGATCGGCTAGCAGAGTTAATTATGGAGCTCGTGCTCTCATCGGGAGGTTGGTGAGGCCGAAGGGCAGCAAGCCTTATTCCTCTTATGAAATGCATTGTTCGGTTGTTAAGGCTTGGTCAATTCAGGATGTAAAGATGTTGCCCCTAGGTATGGGTTATTTTGGGTTCAAATTTGCTACCGAGAAGGATCGGGATACGGTTTGGAGCTCAATAGTTTGGCGCATTTCTCATGGCACTCTCTACATACAGCCATGGTCTCCTTTCTTCCGTCCATCCAAGGTTCATGCTACTCGTGCGAAGGTTTGGGTTCAGTTGGTGGGATTGAGTATAGAACATATTGAGCCCGACATTGTTTTCGGTTTTGCGCATCAGTGGGTGATCCTATACGTGTTGACTCAGGTGCATTGAATAAGGTCAATGGGGCTTCTCTCCGTATTCTTGTTGAGATTGATATGACCAGGCCACGTTGGGGCCAAATTTACTTACGGAAGGATGATGGTAGTTGTCTTGTGGATGTTGTATACGAGAACTTGCCAAAATTTTATGAGCACTGCAAGGTGCTTGGATATGCCACCTCTACTTGTCACAAGTTGCACCCTATGGAGGAAGTTCTGGGGGTGAATCAGAACATGGTTGAACCTCGGGTCGTAGTGGAGGTGAGAAAGGTTAGGCGAGTTTGGCAACAAAAAGTGCCTGCTTCGACTTCACTTAATGGATTGTCTGAGGTGTTGGAACTTGAGGAGGGAGAGATTGGTGTGGAGGGTGAGGTTGGATGTCCTTCTCCCACAGCTCTTGAAGTCGAGGAGAGTATTTCTCTTGATATGAAAGCTTTGTTAGAACAATTTGCTTATCAAGAGGATCTTATTTTACCTGAAGATTCTGAATTGGAGGTTGTATCGGGTGAGCTTATTCTTATTGAAAAAAATTCTGAATTTGAAGTTGGTCTTTCTGAGGAATTAGAGGAGTGTGCTACTCTCTCTTGGAATACTGTTCTAGAGAATTTGGTACAACATGTCGAGATTTTGGGATGCAATCATGATATTGCAATTTTGGAGAAGGGCTTGGAGGTGGCTGTATCACATGATGCTCAGTTTGAGGGAGGCCAAAGTCTTGAAGAGGATGCTAATGAAGATTCTCATTCAGCTGCGATTTTGTCCCTTTCTAAGGGAGCTATTGCTACCACGGCTAACACTTTCGATGTTCCTTGTGATGATGCGAGGGAAGAGGGTGAAATTCTGCTTGGTGATAAATGTTCTCCATTAAGTACAGGTCAGATTGTGGTTTCGAATGATTTGGTCCAGTTGATGGTACTTGATGAAGTTCCTGAGCAGTCTCCAGTGCCAAGTACAAATAACATGGAGGGGGATTGTGGTATAATGATTGAGGAGGTTTCGCCCTCCCAAGATACAAGTCAGGTGTTTTCAAACCTGATTATAATAGAGCCGTTGACGCTGGCTTCACATGTGACTGACTCATCGGGTTCTAAGTCTAGGTCAGCATCGGGCAAGAAAAAGGGGCGCAAGAACGGTCCTTCCTCGGCTGAGTTATTGGCATCACTGTCTCCTGAGGATTTGGCAAAGGCTGAGGCTAGGAAGGCGGCATATGTTGCGGCGGACGGCAGTTTACCTACTCGCTCATTCGGTTCTAAGGGCTCCAAGCATAAGGGTTTGAAGCTGGGTTTCCTTGGCAAGGGAACCCTAATAATACATGGGCAGCGCCTCTGCTTTACCTGCTATAGATCTCATGCCTATCCCAGGTCAAGAGGGCAATGTGGTCGTTATTTTTTCTGACAACGATGATCCTCCGGACTCGTTGAAGTTCATGGGTTCGATTACGAAGAAGATGAAGAACAATTGGGCGGACGAGGTGGATTCACAGTCGGACTTAGAGAACTTTCATCTACCACGTGCCAAGAACACTCACTTTCAAGCGAGGAAGAAGACTAGGACTACCTATGTAAGTAAGGATCTACGTTGGTTGGAGTATGAGGTGGACTTTTGATGCATCGCGGCTGATTTATCACTCTGAACTACCCGTGTTGTGGGTACCCCTACCCGTCTTCCTCCAACTTGTCCCCGCGGGCTAGGAAGAGAAACACGGAGAAAAAGAAGAAATGATCGCTTTAGATCATTGGTTCCTTCATCGGCCTTGCTATCCCTCAAGTTTGTAGGGTCGAGTTCTTCTTTATGGCGATAGGCTTGCTGTTTTGCGATTTCCTATTTGGCCTATGTGTTTGGCTTCTCTTTCATTTCCTTTTTCCCCTTCTTGTAACATTTTCGTTTCTTTGAGTAATGAAGTTTCTTTTCGTAAAAAAAAGTATTGTTAATTAGGGTTTGAGATTTTAAAAATCAATTAGAGTTTTTTTGAATTAAATTAATTAAATTGATTGGGTTATTGTAAGTCTGTAAGGTTAAAGGGAGTTAATATACATGGGTATTGTTCTTGCTTGTTCTCTTCAGATTGCTTATTCTCTTTGAGTTCTGAGATGGATCGGGAAGAGGACACTATAGATTTGTTGGTGATGTTGGATTTGTATCGATGAAATCAATACTTTTTTAGACTCTCATGGTAGTTTTTTAACTCTCTGGAACAATCTGTAATATGTAATGCATGAGACTTATTTATTTTTTTTAAAATTTTTGATATTTTCGGGATTTTTGGTATAATACCGAAATTTTAATTCGGTATTCGGTAGATACCGAAATAATTTCGGTTCAGGATCGGTATGAATTTTTTTTGAATTTCGATATTCGGGATTTTTGGTATTCGATATTCAGAATCGGGATATTCCGAATGCTCACCCCTATGCACACGGCTTAACCCAATGTTAGAAATAGCTACATGTTCGTCCGGGGAGAAAAAATGGAATAAGATCCACATTCTAGCTCATAGTGAAAAAGGAGATCAAATTCGAGACCGTAGATAAAGAGGATGGGGTTAACACCTGCGCAACAACTCTAGAGTTAGACAAATTAGGGATCCATGGATCACGCCAAATGTTTAAGGAAGAACCGTGGCCAATTCGAAAAAAAAGGCCATCCTTGAGGGCATCCTTGCCGACACAAAGACTAGACCAAATCCAAGAAGGTCTAGAACGACATGTCAACTTCTCAACATGAATGTTAAACGAGATGGGTCGTTTAACGTGGTGTATTTAATAAAGGACAACTGAGATATTTTAAAAAAATTTGACGATGATTCAGCTGTATGACCGTTTACAATTTTTTTTGTGAAGATCTCCTTCATCCAAAATTACCACATTGTTAAATTGTGAAAGTGATGAGTTTGTTTATGTATGAAATTTTATATTTGTCTTAAAATTTTGGTTAGATATGAAAATCTTAACAGTGATTAGTTCCGTGACTTATTGTTGCTCGCATGACCATCGTTTTACGGCACATAAATGAAGTCAAAACTCTACAAACTCTATAATTTTGTTTAAGAAGACATGTTAAAATTACCATGATAATAATCGCACTTGTTAAAAATCTACCTAGTAATGTTAGTAGAACAATTTCTTAAGTTGTATCTTCAAATCAAGCTTATTTATGTGCCTCTTAGCTTGTATCTTTTGAAGCCAAAATAACATGGATCCAGCAAGCAACAGCTGGCAATTTATAGCCCTAGAATGTTGGTACAACAATTTCTTAAGTTGACTTCATCGGAAAAGGGCGAAAGTTTCAGGTGGGCATTAATTTTAGGGCAGCTAGGTAGTAGAAGATGAGGACATTAATTAAATATCTCTGTCCAGGGAAATAGTGCACTTGTTATTCCTTGGTTATTTAGCAGCGTTCCACTTGTATAATGGAGATAGCACCGAGCCATGAAGAAGATTTAATGCAAGATTTCAGATGGGTAGCATTCATAAAATTTTATAGCTCAAATTACCCTCACATCCCTGAGGTTTGGTCACCCTCCCCCTAGGGTCCCTGACTTTTGGAAAATGATTATCCCGTCCCTAAGTTTTGATGATAATAGACTCTCGGGTCCCTGGCTGACGTCATCGACTCTTTTTTTCATTTTTGGTCATAGAAATGACCAAAATACCCTTAAACAAAAAATAAATTTTTTACCTTCTTCAACCTTTGACTAAAAATAACTAACAACCAAAAATAACATTTGACTAAGATCAAATTAACAAAAATCAAGAACACAACCAAGAACATCAAAAACAACAACACTCGATCCTTAGACTAAAAAAACTCCCGAGCGGCCCAACCAGTTCGTAAAAACCATGGCGTAGCCCTTCTTACTGCTTCTTGCATTTGCTGTTCTTTTAGGTGTGTTTTTGTTTACATGGTGCTCTCGGGATTTTTGGATTCTTTGAATGTATGGTGTTGCGTTGTATTGTGGTCTGCTCTTTATGCAACCCAGTGACGTTTTCCTTGTAATTACTCAGGAGGTATAATAAAATTCATTTACCTTTATAAAAAAACCAGTTCTCAGAAATCAGAAGCGGTAATCACCAGTCGGTGAGGCCAACTTGATCTTCGAAGAGGAAGAAGGAAGGAGCGGTGAAGGTGGATAAGAAGAGAAGGAGCAACACCACTCAACAACGATGCCACCTCAAAGCCCAGAAGGTCATCCTCTGTTGATGCTTCGGGGACGACATCGTCACCGCCATAGCCCAGAAGGTCTCTCCTCCGGGATGAGGCTCATCGACCGCCAACGGCCTACTGTCTGATGGCTCCCCCCACCTTGCACGCCGCCCGCTCGTCCCAGATCTGATCCACCACGACACCAGAGAGCTCGAAGAGAGGAGGATCCAGACTCAGGAGAGAGAAACTTCTGACCGTCGCCAACCCATGAACCATCCAGCCCGACCGCGGCCCATCCTTGATGGTTTCCAGATTTTTTATGTTCTTAGTTGGTGTTCATAGGTTTGGTTATTTCCAGAAGATGGGCCCCAGAGATGGTCTTGTCGTTCGACTCGACATTTTGGCCGGCGAAGATGATGAATTGTACCCGGTGGTCTTGTCGCTGGGTTTGTAATCGTTGGATTTCTGGTTTTGTTATTTAGTTTGATGTTCTTGGTTATGTTTTTTATTTGGGCAAATTATTCTCAAGTCCCTGGCCTTTGGTCACCCTCTTCCTAGGGTCCCTGACTTTTGGAAAATGATTGTCCCGTCCCCAAGTTTTGATGATAATAGACTCTCGGGTCCCTGGCGCCGGAATATGCCATTTTCTCCGGCGAACCCCTACTTGAAAAGACCAAAATGCCCCTCCTACTTAAAAACAAAAAAATTATCTTTTCTTCTCCTTCCAACTTCATCTTCTTCCTCCCAACTTAAAACTAAACCTTATTAATAAGAATCAAAATTTGAATAACCATAATTTTATAAACTCTAATTTGAATTAAAAACCCAGTTACAACATTGTAATACTTACAACTTCCCAAATCAAATCGGGAAACAATTTCCCATCTCACAAAATTTGGAAAAATCAAATCTCAAATTTGTTTCCCCCATTTACAAGAGAACGAACCTTAATTCTGGAGAAGACAAAATTAAGTGAACGAACCTTAATTCTAGAATTAAGTGAACCTTAATTAAGTGAACGAGTTCTTATTCATGGGCTCCTGTTCCCCCGCATCAATTAAGTGAGATCAACCCTAGAATCTGACCCACCAGGAAACGACGGCGAGCTCCACCAATTTGGAGATTGAAATTTGCCATTTATATAAAAAAACTGTCAGCCTCGGGGTTAACGGCGAGACGAGAGAGAAGGGGAGGAATGGAATGGCCGACGAGCCGGTGAGCCGCGATGGTTTTCTCCCTCCTTGTGTCCTTCCTGCCCGTCATCCTCTTTGTCGCCGACGACCTTCCGCTCCTGACGGGGCCGACTGAGGCTTCAAGAGAGACGCACCGGCGATGTCCCACGGTTTGTACCTTGGGGCGGTGTCGTTTAGCTCGATAGCGTCCCAAGGTCCGTACCGCGGTCCGAGAGCGAGGAGTTGTCCTCTCCGGTGGACCACTCAGTTGTGCTTGAAGAGGGAGTTCTCGCCGGCAGTAAAACCCAGATTGAAACTTTAATCCCACCTCTCCAACAACATCGGCATCTTCAACCAGATCTGACCCAGTTATACCAAAAAATTTGCCTTCTTTTGTTTTTATTTTGTCCCAAGAAATGACCTTCGATCTGAGAGGATGGAAATGACCTTCGATCGAAGGCTTCAAAATGCAATTGCAAGTACACCCTTTTTTCACACCTTTGTTTGAGCAAGATGTCTCTTCAACTGAGTTGGTGTTGTTGACATCTTTGTGTGTTTAATTGATTTTCTTAGAGATGATGGAGGGTTGAAGACGAAGGGGAAGATGACTTTTTTTTTGCTTTTTTTCAAGTAAGGGGCATTTTGGTCATTTCAATTGGGGGTTCACCGGAGAAAAAAGAATATTCTGGCTCCAAGGACCCGAGAGTCTATTATTATCAAAACTTAGGGATGGGACAATCATTTTCCAAAAATCAGGGATCCTAGGGGGAGGGTGACCAAAGGTCAGGGACTAGAGAGTAATTTGCCCTTTTATTTTGGTTAGTTTGATCTTGTTTTGGAGTCGTTTTTTATTTGTTGGTGTTTTTGGTCAAAGTTGAAGAAGGTGAATTTTTTAAAAGGGTATTTTGGTCATTTCCATGACAAAAATGAAAAAAAGAGCCGATGACGTCAGCCAGGGACCCGAGAGTTTATTATCATCAAAATTTAGGGACGGGACAATCATTTTCCAAAAGTCAAGGACCCTAGGAGGAGGGTGACCAAACCTCAGGGATGTGAGGATAATTTGCCCAATTTTATAAGACGACATATGAAATTACGAGATATTATTTCTTGAGGTGATTAAAATGAACTTTACTACATCAAGAAATAGATATCAAAACATTTTATTTTACCAATATTGATTTCTTGATTAGTATATCATCAGTTATCAAGTTAGCGGTACAAGTTACCGGTAACAACTACCACTTAGATAAACTGGTAAAAAGTTGTTATAGATTAAACAAGAAATCTTAAATTTGGTAATTTAGAATGCATCAAACTAGATATTTGTTGAGAAAGCACTGAAATTTTTCAAAAAATTATATCCGACTAAAATTTATATTAATCAGTCTAGTATATATTTGCATATCAAATAATATCCCCGAGAATAAAATTATCAGTACAAGTACCTAACTACTAGTTGAATTTAATAAGTACAGCCAATCATGCACTTATCTAGCCAGACTGGCCCGGCTTATTGGCTTGTTATACGAAAATCAACCGGTACTGATCGCGGAGATCATATAATACGTAGATAGTTCGGCGAATTTAAATGGATCGACATTGTTGACGGCATAACGGCAGCCTTTTAGCCATTGACAAAATAGCAAGGATCAACAGGTACTCATAGGGATAACTTTAGGAACCATATATTAAATATTGTGACACGTGGTTCGTTATCAGAATAAGATGTCTTTACTAGTAGTATAGGATATGCATTCCTTATTTGATTATGACTGTTAGGAACATAATCGAACTTCAGAATTTCTGATGTATCTTGTTAAAATTCATCACCAGTAGTTTGTTTTTTACAATGAAATAATTGTCATAAATATTATTACATTTGATACTGTAAAATAATGAAAAAGTTCTACAATAGTAATTCATAAGTTATAGAAAAAATACACTTTATTATCATGTAGTTTCATAAATTTTATATTTAGAGTATTTGATTTAAAGTTTCAAATTCGGTAGTTGTAAAGTGTACTTTGTGAATCGCCCGGCGACAACTATTATCTACGTTTTTTTTATTTGTCTAGCAATATTGCACATGAATGCCTATTTTTGTCGAGAAAAGAGAGATAACACTAATTACACATTTATTGATTAATCCAAATAGAGGAAGGCACCAATATAAGCCTTAAGAATGTAGAAGTATGATAGGATATTTTTAATGATATCAACAACTCAATCAGGTGCATTGTACGTGCAATTATTTAAATTTAAATTTTAATAAATTGATGACGATTGAATTAATTCAAAAAAATATAATAGTTTTTGAATAGAAGGTTTATCAATAAATCTTAATCTATTTAGCTATAACTATTGAACTTAATATCTTTGTGAGGTCGAACCAACATTAAACTTAATGAATGCAGACTCACGTGCGATACACGTAATATTCCAATGGACTATTGGTCTGAGGGTAGAGGCCCAACTGCCTTCTTACAAACCCAGCAAAGCATGGCAGGCTTGGTAATTACACTTTATACATTCTACTTGTTTTTTCATTTCCTGATTTGCTAATATCATCAACCTGGCTAAAAATGCAATTTAGATAAATTTAGTGGTGCAAAGTCTTAAGTTCGGCTAGAGCAGTATCTTGGGTTATGGAAACTAAAGGTCCGTGCGAGAGATGTTTAGATCGAGAGAAGAGCAGACCGACACATGCCAACTCACTTGACGCGCGTTAGGCGTGAATCACAGAAGACCAATCTTTTTTTTTAATAAATAAAGTTGTATATTCCCCAAAATTAATCACCAAAAAAGAATTACACCAATGACATCAAGGCACCAAAGCACTGTACCTTGCATATTAGATAACGAACATCAGAATGAAACTGATGTGCGCAATCTGAGTACAAACGTCTAGGTACACCAAAAGCCGTAAGGGCAAGACGAGATAACTCCACATTTACATCGAAATACACCAAAACAAACAACACAATGAGCAAATCACGAGGGTCGAAGGACCAAAAAACTCCGGACCATGAACCGCTTGTTTAATCTCTTGGAGGATAAGAGAAGAGTCCTCCTCCCACGAGATACCAAAGGCAATTGCAAGATACCATGCCTCCGCATTAAGCTCCGCTTTGAGCACATCATCATGGGCCTCCAAGCTAGCCACAACCGAGCCAACAGAACAAATCGATAGAGGACGCGCTGGAGACTTGATCTAAAGCTTCCGAAGAGCAGCGGCCTTCTCAGTGGGCTTCACAGAAGACCAATCGCCAATAGCGAGTTACAGAAGCGAGAAACTAGTGAGTGCCAGTTGACTGGCGGGTGCGAGTTTTGACAGACCAGAATAAATAATTCTTCATTAATTAGGACTCTTCAAACATATTAAAGTTGAGAATACGGTAACGATAGCGCAATAGTTTCTGTTAGCACGAGTGGTCTCAGTAGCGCAATGGTACCGGAGTCGCAGACAAAACCTAATAGAGACCCAATTCTTCTCACATAACTGCAGTTTTAATCCCAGCGTGTAGATTAATTCGAGTCTTGAAACACAACCAGGACACAACTGAAACACCGTTTATAGTTTTGCTAGTTGGCAATATGTACTTATTAACCTTCCACATTATGAAATACACATATTCCATCACTACATATAACATAATATATGCAACAAATATTCCATTATCCTGCGACTTTTCTATTACACAAACTTGCATGCATAAACGGGGTTCGTACATAGATACAAACACAAACACACACATGGTGCCCAGAAGTCATCAACACTTGGGAACAGGAACCCCACAGGCGTTCGCGACCCTTCTAGCGCCGGGAGAGACAAGGTACTGTCTGTAGCTAGGGTTCCTCAGGTACCCGCAAAGGCACGGCCTCTGCGCCCTCAGGTTCCGGCAGCAGTCGTTGGTCGGCCTCTGCCGCGGGGAAGATATCGCCGGCAGGCACGAGGTCAGCGACACAGGGTTGCATGCCACCACGCTCTGCTCCCCCTCCGCCGTCACCGCCACCACCAAGAACGCCACCGCCACCACCACGACGGATAAGGAAGTACAAGACCAGACCTTCTTCTCCATATTCATGCAAGGAGAGAGAGAGTGTCTCCGTTTCTCCATGTATGGGGATGATGGGATTTTATTTATGGGGGAGGCTAGGTGGGTTGGACTTTGGGAGGATGAGGTGGCAGCAAAGTGGCTAAAGGAAGGGCTAACCTGTCAAGAAGGGTTCCTTCCTCTTAACACAATTTTTTTTTTGAAATCTTTCATATTTTATTACCCATCAAAAAATTACATAAATATACATGAATTTACTATACTAAATAGTGTCGTGAACCTAAAACTAAACAAACAGACTTTTTGATGAGATATTACAGATACCGCCCGGATGTCCCTTCTAGAATATCTGATAAAATTGAAATAATATAGAGAAGATTAGTATAGTTTCTCCCCAAGGATGACATGCATAAATAGAAAAATGGTCCAATTTTTTTTCAAGAGGATTTTTTGGTAAGTAAATTCCTTTATTTATAATAAAATAGTAATATACGTATACATATATATACAATAGTTACTCCCAAGTCCCAACCCTACTCGATCAAGAGGATTTTATGTACTGTTTGTAAATATTATATTCAACAAAATTGTACTTTCTAAAAAGAAGATAACACTTGGATGACCGGGAAGTCATCCATGTTCGGTGTCGTCTCGTCGTTACATGCATTGAATTTTGTATCTTAAGACATTTGTAATTCGAGTTGGTAAGTTTGAATTGATTATAAATGTCCACAATCTTTTGGTCCGCTTATTTTTTGCTGCTAAAAGTTTTTGAAAAAAAAATTTATTGTGAGATGTTAACACGCTCGTAAATAACATAAATCAACGGAAACAAGGAAATCAAAAATCAACAAATACTTAGATAAATTATAACTATTCGAACTTAATCAGGTTTCAAATTTAAGTTTTGCTAACACAATAGTGCTAAATATTTGTTAAAATTTTTTTGTCAATTTTGGATTAATCGACTAAAATGGGGCAAAAATAAGAGAAAAATAACTAAATTTTTAATGAAATTGCAAGGCAGATAACGAAGTATTTTGGGTGTGGAAAACGATTGGATTTCCATTGATCTCCATCGCAAGGAGAAGATGGCTCCTGGAATGCCTTCTGACGGGCCCTGAAATTTGTCTGTATGGTCAGGGTCTCTTTTAAGCACTGCCATGTTTTGGGGTCCCTTGGTTTCGTGCCTTGTGGATTTCTCCCTATTCGGTTCCCGAAACTTTAATTTTTTGGCTATGTGGGTTGATTTGTATCGTAATTGGTTTTTTGGTTAATTGCATAAGACTATAATTTTTTATGGAGCTAGAAAGGGATTTTATAGTCACGTATTATCGACGGTATTCTTTTCCTGGTATGATTTTTTTTCACTATATTTTACTATATCCGGATTTTGAAAAGGCCGGTGGCTACGAGATGTCGAATCTTTCTTCTTGCTAATATACATAAAATTTAAATTTTCAAAAAAAAAGAGAAAAACAACAAAAAATTTTATAAACAAATTTTATGTTAGAATTTTTTATATGAATTTTTATTTTACTAATGACAGTTGTGCAACTACACTAGAGACCTAGGAAGAGATTTCTTTTTACTTGGGCCAAATTTTAAATTATGAGAGTTTATATATAAACAAATTTAATTGCTGGAGAAGAAATTAAATGAGTGGGATCCACTAATGTGGCCGCCAATGCTACGCTCCTCAGTCCTCACTACTTTGTGGAAAATGAAGCAAGAGCCGTGGAAAGACCATCTTGCCTTGTCCACCCACCAAATTTCGGGGACTAGATTCAGCCCTAGAAAGGGACATCTAGACCCACCTAAGAAGGACAAATACGAAAAAAGTAGGAAAAAGTATGGATGGGATCCACCAAAGAAGGAGGACATGCGCGAGTAGGCAACGAGGGTTGTGTTATTTTTTATTTTTATTTGGGGAGCAGCACGTGACTTTTTACTTTTATTGGGAGTCTAATTTTTTGTTTAATTAATTTAAACTTTATTTTTTAATAGAAATAGTATACTAATTATATCGAATGGTATTATAACATAATAAACTATTGTATCATAACATGATACACTATTGTATCGTAACTGTGCAAACTATTGTATCGTAACATAAGAATACTTGTACCAGTAACAAACAATTCCATGTTCACACCACCGTCACCAAGAATTAGAGCCTCACGTTAGTTACATCCTGAACCCATACCAGCAAAAACCAACGCACAACAGCAATGTCATCTGCAACCACGTAAAGCGGTTGACAGATGAGAGGGAGAAGAATGCTCTGGATTTGGTCGGTGAGGCTTCAGAGAAGGTGATTTTCGGTGAGGAATCCGACTGGGAGAACAGATCGATGCACGAGTCGAACAAGACGGAGCTCGCTGGAGCCGACAAGGACTGGTTCGTCAGAGTCACGCGACCAGAGGAGGGGGAAATCATCTTGTCACTCCGTCATCGCCCTCACCACTGACCTATAACACCGTCCAGGCATCTCCATCTCCGTCTCCAAACCACAAATGGTGCTCATCGGCCCATCCAGATTGACGTCCTGCTTGCCAACGTCAAGGTCCACTAGTGTTCTGGGTCGTCGACGTCGAGGTCCACCACCGTGAGTCCATCGTGGGGGGCGCACGCAATCTAGAGGAGTGAGTTTACGATTGGGAAAGGAGAGAGCGTGAGGGAAGAGGCACGGAAGGAGGAGAAAAGGGAGAAAGAGAAAAAAGACCAAATTACCCTGCCTTGTAATTGACCGTGTGATGAGCTCCCCTTTTTTAAGCTTCATCCAACGATCCATATGAGGTACAGGCCCCTGCTGGTGGAAAATGAAGGTCCAGGTCAGAATCCGGTCCCCAAATTTAGAGGTAGTTTCGTGGGGGACACTTGCAAATAAAGAAACGTACAATTTCTATTTTCTTAAAAATGTTTCAACTTGAATTTTATAATTAAAAAATATAATTTAGAGTCACCTCTTTAACAAAAATTGAAAGTGTCGATTTTATACATGAGATATTCACACAAAGAATTATTTTTTCTATATTTTTTTAAGTTACCCAATACATAGATATATAGTAAACGACTTTAGATTTATTTTCGATAAAAAAATTTAATGATGATAAAACTGTTCTAACAAATACAATTATAGTTTGATGATTCTTTTATTGTCCTGCATTTAAACACCTTTTTTAGTTGCATCCCTTGGGCTATAAATATTTATTTAAATTAATCACATAAAATATTTTTTTCTTAATTGACGAGGTAGATGTTTATTTTCCCAGTCGTCGTGCATCCATCATTTTCTTCGGGGAATAAACAAATGAAATAAGCTGCAGTGTCATAATCAATTCCAATTAGAAGGCCATGGAATTTCCAATCGGAAGATAATTTGTTTGGTTCAACCTTATTTTTCTTATAATCCAATGTTTCAAGTCATATGCACCGGAAAAAAAATTAATATATAGTTCAGCAGGGAAAGAAGTTACAAAAGAAATCTACTCTCCCAAAACTATCTATGTATAGTAAGTAAATTTCTGTCAATGGTTACTCTAAAATATGTACAAAATTTAAGCCTTGAATTATTACAAACAAACATTTTTTGAAAAGTGAATTATATTTAACACCATGGTATATGCATCCTACTTAATGTGATATTTCTTCTACCACGTCAAAACGGGGTTACGACCACACCGACCTCGTCAAAATTTTACCACACCAAAACACAGGTAAAAAAAATATGGTAGAAAAAGATTACCCGATAAAAAAAATCTGTCTTCATATTAATATCGCAAAACAATATCACACCGTCACTAAACATCACAACATGCTAAACACAACCTGCAAATAAAATAATGTAGAAATAAACGATAGGAAAGTATCATGGTGTAAGTTTTTTCGGTAATAACCATTTTTTCTATCGTTTTTTCTACATTATTTTATTTCTTTTTTTGAAACAATACAATTATTTATTTTTAACTATTTTTTCTCTAATTTTATTTTTCTTTTCATATCCTCTTTTCCGAGCAAGGGTGGACTTTCTGAAACAACACAACACCCTTCAACAAGCTACAACACCATCTTCAACCGAAAAAGCTTCAACACCACACTCTCTCTATCAAATATTTCAATGTATTGAAAACATCTGGAAGGGGTGTTGAATCCGAAAATTTTAGAATCCAGCCTTTCCGCTACATGATGCATCAATTGTGATGAAGAATAACAACCAAATCAAATGTAAATTAAGTGAAGATCTGGAACTTTAGGAGAGAGTATTAGCCAAGATTTTAGTAACACGTGTAACTTTTTTGGTCGAGATTATAATATAATATAACGGGTATTTAATCCAAATCATGTTATTAAGCCTTGAGCTCGAATTTAGTACTTTTTTACATTTGTGGACCTCTATTGTTGTCTTGTGTGTTTATGTGTGAATATAGAATACGGCCAAGAACCAAGATAGTGGAGGAAAGGTAAAGCGCATAACATAAAGCAGAAATTGAGAAAATTGGAACAATAGATAGAAGATTAAGGATGGTATCCACAAATTGTCCAAATTTTTGTTAATATTCATTTGTTCGAATAGTTATGAATTTAAAAAATTCGACCGTTTAATTCTTTGCAGATGTAATAATCGATAAAAAATTACTTAAAAAAATAACATAAAGCAGAACAAATAAGAACCACACATTTTTCACATCATCTCTAACCACAATAAACACATAGGTCCCAATCTATTACAAAAGCTTATTAGTTATTTCTTCCTTTTTCCTTCCACAATCATAAAGTCGAAACAAAAAAGCTTTGCCCACGATAACCCACCAACTTTCTGGCTACGATTGGTCGTAATCACTAGGCCTTCTTTGCACCAATAATTTCCCAAGCCATTATTTTTTTCTGGGTCTCATAATAAATACATAGATATTATAGATCACCATAATTTATTCTAGGGATTCAGCATCTAGGAATGGTAACACCACAAGACGAAGCCACCTTCTTGGCTCCCGGAGAGTTAACGTACGGACTAAGGCTAGGGTTCTTTAGGTACCCACAGAGGCATGGTTTCTGCTCCTTCAGCTTCCTGCAGCACTCGGCGGTTGGTGGTGATGATCCTGTGATCGCCGGAGAGCACGACGCCAGCTGCAGTGCGCTGCACGTCACCGCTTCCGACGCGGGCACCGTCGCGACGAGGATCAGTACGGCGGCCGCCATGATTAGGAGAGTGGAAGAAAAGTTCTTCATTTTGGGGACTAAGGGAAAGGAAGGTATTTTCTTTGTATTGGCTATAGAGAGAAGAATGAGATGTAATTTAACAAAAGAATACTTTGGAATTTATAGGGACGTCGAGGTGGGGGGTAAATGTGGGACGAGTCATTTTCCACTACGGTCACCCAGCCAGCTGAGAGCGACATTTATAATATTTCACCTTAAATTGTTTTGAATATATGTCGGTGGAAGTTGGTTGAAGCGATAACAGATTTTAGTAAGTAGTTTTTTTATTAAAGTCTTGTGAATAAAAAAATATGAAAAAGTTAAGGCTCACAATTTTCAATTCGAAATATCATATATTAAAAAAGTGTTTAAATTTATTGATATTAATTTCAACATAAGAACTAGTTTTCCCTTTAATATGTTGGAAGCAAAGCTCACCTACCATGTCCATTTATGAAAATTTTCCTTCGTGGACCTCATTCTATGATCCAACAATCCAATTAAGTCATGTCCCCATAATTTGTCATATAGTCACTAACAAATAAACCATTTATACCTTTTTTTCTTGTCTGTGACAAGTATTCAACATCCGACCAGTTGACGGAAGGTTATTTATCCCTAACCTAACTATGGTTCAACTTTTTATAGCCACCCAATAAATGCACTAGAATAACTAAAAAGCTCCCTGATAAATTTAATTTCAATTAAAGGTTTATGACGATAAGAAATTTGCAATTTTTATGATAATAGAAGTAATTTGTCTCAACAAAAAAACCAACGCTAAACAATACAAGAGATAGTAGTGACCAACTCTGTTATTAGGCTGTGTTGTCCCGCGTTGGATTTAGTGCAGCTTTGGCTGTTCTTTTGGCCTTCGAAGTGCGCCCCAGGTTCTTCTTGTGAGGGGTGGCTTCCTTTGGTTTTAATTATTCTCACTACATATAGAAATCTTTACTGACCCAAAAAAAAAAGATAGTAGTGACCATCACTTACCCAAAAAAAGATAGTAGTTACCAATCTGAATATAACAAGAAAAACACAGATGCATATGGCACTGAAATAATTATTTAAAAAAATATTAAATCTTATGGTCAAATATAAAAAGACATTGAGATTCAACTAAACTATATATTAAGCATATGGCACTCAAATACATATATCATATACGTGCATTTATCAAAATTATAAAGCAAAAAATACATTGATAAAATATAAATAGTAAAATATAACGAATACATATATACTTGCATCGCTGAAATACAAAAGAAAGCAAAATAAATAAAAACCACCCTTTATTCATATAATAAAGCTGGATCGACATTTATAATCATCCTAATACATAGGAGACGACACCTTTTATATGAACAAATATTACAATGAATATTCACCGCCAATGTCTGCACAATTGGCAGTAAATCGTTTGCTTTGTTTACTCTATATATATATATTATTATTCCCAACTTCATATATAATTTGAAAATAAAAAAAAACTTCGCATAAATTTTTATTAATATCTTGATCCAAATTGGTCTTTTTTTTAAGCGATCAGCAACTAGGAATTCTAACACCACAGGCACTAACAACCTTCTTGGCTCCCGGAGAGCTGACGTACTGCTTAAGGCTTGGGTTCTTCAGGTATCCACAGAGGCAGGGTTTCTGCTCCTTCAACTTGCTGCAGCATGTAGGAGATGGTTTCTCTGATCCGGTGATCGCCGGCACGCACGACGCCAGATCCGCCGGGTTGCACGTCACCGCCTCCGACGCGGGTGCTCTGGCCAGCATGATCACGGCCACCATTGTTGCTGCCAATGCAATGACTAGTGGAGTGGAGAACTTTTTTGTCATTTTGCTTCTTTTTAGTTAATGATGACAAGAAATTGGTGAAGTTTTGTACGAGGTGCGTTAGTGAAATAAGAGAGTTGAGTGAGGGTGTGTAATGATGCAAAAATGCATTCGAATTTATAGGAGTTAGGATGGGAGGGGTGAGATTTGATAGAAGCTTTACCAGGTCGTAATATTCGATAGCACAGCGCGTATATGAATTGACGAAAATTTAGGATTCAATTCTTAACCATGTAACATTTATATAAAAATTTACTTCTTTTGGAAAGTTACTCGTTTTTCCTCGAAATTAGTAACTATGTATCAGTATATTTAAATATCGAAAATAGGATCTAACATTGATATACTCTGAATATCAGAAATTCACATTAATATACTCTAAATATCAGAAATTCACGAAAAAAAAACGGGTATAATCATTTGTCGGCTGATACAATGACTCGTTAGTAGGAAGGGCTATTTTCATTAGTTAGGGTTCTTAAATATGTACCCGGAGTGAAAATGAAATAAACAAAGAAAAGTGGTGAGAAGTCGCTGGCCGGAAAGGCACAGGCAACTACTGCTCGTACGAATTTCATGGTCTTCTTACACATGGCAGTGTTTAATTAATAGTATGCGGTCCTCAAAAAAAATAATTAATAGTATGCGTACAACTATCGTTTTCCCTGTCTAGTGAAAAAAATCTAGCAAATTGAATTGCGAGGGACTTTAAGTACGTAGATGATCAGTGAGGAACTTACTTGGAAATGTTTAAATTCTATGGATTTTCATTATCTTCGTGGAAAGTGTGGACAAAATTTTATTTCTTGAGAGGGATAGTCATGTATGATCTATTCTAAACTAATAAATTTTTATGAAAAAAATATTAATTAGTCTCTAAAATTTAATATAATATATTTTTACAATGTTTGTCAATCAAAATTGAGTGCGTTGATATTCTCTCAATAGTGAAAATTTAGTAATGTCTTGATCATTTTAAAAAGGGAAAATTACCCTCACATCCCTGTACTTTGGTCAGCCTCCCCCTAGGGTCCCTGGATTTTGGAAAATGATTGTCCCGTCCCTAAGTTTTGATGATAATAGACTCTCGGGTCTCTGGAGCCGGAATATTCCCTTTTCTCCGGTGAACCCCCACTTGAAATGACCAAACTACCCTCCCACTAAAAAATAAAAATAATTCTCTTTCCTTCCCCTTCTTCCTCCCATTTCATCTTCTTCCTCCCACCTTCAACCAAATTTTTTTAGAGAGAATCAAAATTAATTATAAAGAATTAAAATTTGAAGAACCCTAATTCTAAAAACTTTAATTATAATTAGAACACCCAACATGAAAACAACCCAATCAAAACTCATCTTATTCGAAATCAAGAAACCCAAATGGAAGTCACTCTAGGGCTTTTAGTCCCTCTATCCTCCTCCCGCCGCCTCCATCTTTAGCTCATCTCCATCACTATCTTCCTCTTCCAGCCGCCTCCATCTCCATTTCGCGGACCCATCCACAGATCGCCGCCGTCCACAGATCGCTCTCCACAGACTCCACAGATCGCCCTCGCCTCACCGCCTTCCACAGATCGCCCTCGCCTCACCGCCCTTGCCGCCGTCATCGCCTCACCGCTCTCGCCCTCGCCTCCTTACCGTTTCTCACCTCATCGCCCCCTCGCCGCCGTCCTGATCTCGCCGCCACCTCCCCGATCTCGCCGTTCAATCACCGCCCGACACTCGCTTTCGCTCTTGCTTCAGATTCTTGGTCCTTAAAATCACTCATTGAACCAATTGGGGCAGGATGCATGGGGTTGCTTCAGGTTGAAGGAGGTTCGTCTCGACGGATTTAATTTTTCTATTTGGGTTTGGGTTTTCTCTGGATTTGGGTTTAAGAATAAACTTAGAATTAAAATTTATATTTTCTGGATTTGGGTTTAAGAATAAATCAGGAATTAAAATTGAGTTTCCTTGATTTGTGTTTAAGAATAGAAATGTTAGTTTCTGGGATTGGGTTGAAGAAGGTAAAGAAGATGGAGGAGAGAGGAGAGAATGGGGAGAAGATAGGAGGACATGCAAGTGTGAGGAGGGAGAGAGGGGGAAGAAGGGAGAGAAATTTTGGTTTTGATTTTGGTTTAAGTGCAAGGGGTATTTTGGTCATTTCAAGTGGGGTTTCGCCGGAGAATATGGAATATTCCGGTTCCAGGGACCCGAGAGTCTATTATCATCAAAACTTAGGGACGGGACAATCATTTTTCAAAATCCAGGGACCCTAGGGGGAGGCTGACCAAAGTACAGGGATGTGAGGGTAATTTGCCTTTTTAAAAATCTAAATTTCTAACCAACTACGATAGTAAGAAACGTCAATTTTAGTCAAAACAATTTACATTTTTAACGAGCTACGCGTGTCAAGTGAAAGCAAAGTGTGAGTGTCCCCAAAATTATTGTCAAGACAATGGATTCAGTGAGGCTGGTGCCACAGTAACGATAGTGAAGACATAGAAAAGATGAAAAAATTTGAGATAGAAATAGATTACACTAGATAAAGGTAAAAGTTATAAGCTGAGGAATATAATAATAATTTATATGAGAATATAGGAAAATAATTTATATGACCATGAATTCGGATTTAATTCGATTCGGTTCTTTAAAAATTTGATTCGAATTCGAACTGACTCGAACAAATTCCAAAAAACTGAATCCAAATATCTCAAATTCGTTAATTTGTCAAATTATTTGGCAAACTGAAATTTTTTATTCGATTCATCAAATTATGTATAAAAATATAAATAATAATAATGGGATCAAATTCGAAAAGAGGGGAAGATCGTGAAATTTTAATATTCTCATCTAGTCTCATAGTCCTTCACAAGTAGACTTTTATTTATTAAAAGCTAAGGATATGTGGGCAACTTAATTTGGTACAATAAGTACAATATTTTATTTATTTTTTTCAAATTTTTTTTTGAAATTAAAAAATAAAACAAGAACTCGAATTTGGATGAATTCAATTCGAATTTGATGGTTTATAATTCGTATTCGAATTCGTTTTTATATGAATTGAATACGAGCTTTGATAATTCGAATTTGGCGAATTATAATTCGAAGTCGTTTCGATTCGTGATCACCCCTTCGCGTGGGGTATGCGAGTTAATTTTTTTTTTGAAAGGTTGATTTATATTAGTAGTAATGTTAAAAACATGTATACCAAGAGTGGAGAAAAAGAGCACTAAAAAATAATGATGCTTTAATTAACTCCGCATCTTCACCCTTGTCGGCGTAGATTTCTATTGCAATCTACCCGAGAGCAAATTGGACAAACCAGCGAGTTTAAAATAAAGCCCATCACACCCCGGGTGTCCGCTGTTGCATTCGGCCCAAAAAACCAAAAAACGAGAGAAAAACGCCCGGGCCCATGTATGCGCTGTTTTAAGATGGAAGCACGGCGATTCTAGAATGGTATGGCACGAATTAGTCACTGAGCGAATTAATTAATGTCCTCCGAAACGAAAGTTCATCATTTTGTTCTTAACATTTATACCACAGTATTAAATAATATTTTGTCTCAAGTGGTTGGCTTATATGAGAATAATTTTTAGGTATATAATACTGGATATCCTGGCCGCCTGTATTAAATTAATAGTACATGTTAGTTTAAGTAAGACAGATATAAACCAAAAAAATTAAGACAAATGGAAGCAGCTCATTTGAATACTGTCTTACGAACAGAAAACAAATGGTTCCTTCTGCAAAATAGTGGTAAAGACAAACATAAACAACAAAATCAAGATTAACACTAACCTGTTTTGGAAACCCCGGTTATGATTTATGGAAAATAGAATTCGTTTTCCAAATCACATTTGACTATTTTCTATTGATTGTCGATTGATCCATTTAAAAACACAACAAAAGCATGACACAATATGTTTCAAAAGTTACTATTAAACTCACATTTCAGTGGCATGAAGAGAAAAAGAACAAATCTGAATAGAAGAAAGAGATTTGGTCTAATGACACAATGCATATCAAGATTTGAAGAATTGCTGGGTTCATTATAACTCTGGATCTGGATACTACATTTCCAAATTCAGATCCGCATTCATTTGAAATTTTGCTTTGAGATCTATATCTAAATTTCGATTCGGTCAAATAAATCTGAATTGAGATTTGTCCTCGAATTAATAATTTTTTCATACAAGTCTTCATTAGGTTGCAGGCAACCGGCCCTGGCTATTGGTTCCGATCACTACATGGGAAATTCTCCTCACATCAAAAGGGGCCAAAAGTCAGAAAAGAGACAAAAATAAAATCAATTGGACCCAGAAAAATTGTGTTCCAAGAATAAAAAAATACGAACCAAACAAAATTGCCAAGGACAAGAATGATAACCCATAAACAGAGGCAATCCAGCGATTGCTCCAAGCCAACACCAGCCAATCAATCATCTGCCCTCCCAGAATCTTTGCTCACACAGAACCAGTTCATCTTTTGCTCCGTTTACAGTTCTCCAGCTCGTATCATATGCCTAGATATCAACGTCTTTTATTGCGGTCGACACCCGATTCAAGTGATAAAAGACGGGTCGAAATTTGAGATTTTATTCCTTGACCAGGTACAAAACATTGGTAACACAGAAAAAAAAATACTTGCACATTATCTTGATAAAAACAAACATTTTCCGATATGTTCAAGTAGATTGGCAACATTTGTACTAGGAGTAACTTTTTATTTTTCTCATGCATAAAACAGGTGGGGAGAAGGGTAAGGAGATGGATAGAAGAGAGTTTGATGATAGGAGGAGAATAGGGACAGTGAGGGCTTCTGTTAGTTTGTATGGGGAGAGAATTCTTCAAGGGAGCCCTTCACTTCAGAAGCCTGTGATAGACTTACCTGAGGTATGTTTGGTAGTCACAATTTTGCTTTGTCATATACTATTTTTTTCGTGAACTTCTGGTATTCAGAGCTGTCGGATCCTAATATTTTAGGTGGTGATTTTTGTTTTGGTTCAGTGTGACTTAATTTTGTTAGTCTAATTTGGTTTTGACACTTATTTAGCAGTCTTCTTCAAGAGTCAGAGAGCTGCACAGGGCGAGAAGTGACATGGCTAGGTACAGGGAGAGTAGAAGGGCTGCTGAGTCTTTGAGAGCCAGTGCGGAATCCGAGCTCTTTGATGCGAAGAGGACCGTCAAGGATCTTGCAAAGCATATCGACGATGTGAATGACAGGTTGAGGACTCAGATGAGGGGTGTGGAAACGCTTAGGAGGCCAAGCAAGCGAGAAGAGAAGGCGGTTCGAAGTGATGATGGTGATAAGTATGCGTATGTGATGAGGGAATTGGAGAATGTGAAGCAGGAGATGAGTAGACTGAAGCTTGACGTAGCCTCTGTTTTGGACGAGAAGGAGCGCGCGGAGAGGGAAAACGAGGGATCAAGTTCGAAAATGATGTCGTATTCGAGCTCTGTGGATGCTCTGCGGAAGGAGATAGACGAGGTGAATGAGGAACAAGTGCTGGTTGAACTGGCCCGGATGGAGGCATTGAAAGAGTTTGCAGAAATTGAGGCTCAAAGGCAGAAGGAGGCCAGCGAATTCTCCTCGTCGATGGAGGAGAAGTGGAAGATAATGGCGGATGCTAGTCAGGAGATTAGCCGTTCCAAAGAGCTCGAATCCAAATTCGCCATGACGATATCAGACATCGATGTGCTGCAGAATGAACTAAAAGCTTTAAGAGAAATGGAAAAGAAGGTGAAGAGAAATGAAAGCCTGAGGCATGATGGAGGAACTAGCGAAAGAGCTCGGAGTTCGGAGGGTTCGTCTTTGTTAAAGTCTGTAACTGATGAATTAGAGGCAGCTAAACAGGAGTTGACATCCATTAGAGAAGAGGGATTTCAGTTCATGGCTTCAATGGACATTATTAGGAATGAACTCATGCATGTCACACAAGAAACTGCTCGGTTGAAGAGCGTAGAGGACAAGGCGAATTTAACTGTTCGGAACCTGAACTCGAAGCTGCTCAGAGCAAAGACCAAACTGGAAGCCGTCACTGCAGCCGAGGAGAAGGCGAAATCGATTGTTTTCAACCTGTGCCTCACTCTTGATCAGTTGAAGACAGAGGCAGAAGTAGCAAAGAAAGAAAAGGCGCTGATCGCAGAAGAAACAGCAAACATCATCGAGGAAACGCAGAAGACCGAGGCTGAAATAGACTCTACGGAGGAGATTCTGGCCTCTGCGATGCAAGATCTCGAGGCGGTCAAATCATCGGAGGCTTTAGCCCTCGAGCATCTGCAAACTCTAACAGAGAGTATCATGACAAGAAGAGCTTCTACTTCTCAGCACAGCTCCATAATTACCATCTCAAAGTTTGAGTACGAGTACCTAACGGGACGCGCGGTAGGAGCAGAAGAGATTGCAAATAAAAAGGTTGCAGCCGCTCAGGCGTGGATAGAAGCACTCAAGGCGAGCGAGAGGGAGATAACGATGAGGATCGAGGCAACTCAACGAGATACGAAACAGAGAAGGCTTGAGGAAGAGCAGGAGGTGTACCGGACAAAGAGATCGCAATCTGGACAGAAGCGCGAAAAGAGGACAGATGCTGGCAACCTGCAACTGGCATTGCCAAAGAAGTCTGCAAAAGCTAGCGACAGTTTCACTCCGAGCAGGCGGGGAAAGACAAGAGTCTCGGCCTCTCCTTCCATCAGAACAACACCAAGAAGCACTCCAAGATCGACTCCTTTTGCCATCAGGAAGAGACAAAAGGTGATCCCAAATTTGGCCAGGTTCTTTGCAGGCAAGAAAGGGATTGGAAAGGCTCAATAAAGATAACTTCTTCCCTATCTGTACTTCCACTTCTTCCTCAGAAACAACATTCTGCTTCTAAGTAACTAGAAAGCAAGCAGCTTCTTAAGACCAACCATCTCCAGCTAATTTATGTTCATCTCCAGCTACTTTCATAATAACAAAATTGCTCTAACGAGACTCATGGCTGTTGTGCTCGCACGGTCCCCTTTTTAAAAGCCCGAGAAGCATGGTAGAATGCCTCAGAAGATTTGCGCCTTGAATAATGACATGGTTCCGGAGGATCCATACATTCGACATGATTGCTTTATACACTGTATTCCGGACCTTCCTAATCATACTCCCCCTCGCCAAACCCATCCATAGATCATAGGATAATCCCACCTTATTTCCAACAGTCCAACTTATCCCAACTTATTTTGCAAAGAAGTTTCATAGAGGTCAGGAGAACTCACAGTAAAATTACGCATCAATTCTAGTGATGATTAAAAATAGTGGAAATAGGGCCATTGTTAGTTAAAGTAGTGACGAAGAAGCAAACCACGGAAAAAAAAAACCCCAACTCCCCCCACAATCATTAAAATTAGCTTCGAGACTACCCATATTGCATCTGCGTACCCATTAATTAATCTAATCAAATTTAACGAAAAAAAATCAAATTTAACGAAAAAGACCAAACAAACTTGGGTAAATTACCTCCTAGTCCTTGATTTTTTGTCATCTTCTCCCTCGGATCCCTGCATTTCTAAAATTCATGTTGATGTCTCCCGTGTTTGATTTTAGAAACTCTCTGGTCCCTGGCTAATTTCAGCATCCATTTTTTTATTTTTTTGTTATAGAAATGACCAAAATACTCCTAACCAAAAAAAACAAAAAACTATTTCTTCAACCTCTAAACATCCAAGAACATGACCAATAATTCCAAAAAAAAATCAAAAATTAACTGAATTAAAACACAACCAGGAACCAAAAAACCAATAATCTTACAAACAAAAAACCAAGAACAACTTGTAAATTCAATTGATGACCAACGTCGTTGTTGGTGATCCCCAAGGACGAAGAAAAGAGTGAGCTTCTTCGTCACGGATCTGGTGAAGGCTTCCAAGCACGACCTCTGGGAGGGCTCACCGCCGTCAGGGAAGCAGCATCCCGTTCTCCTCCTCGTCCTCCACCTTTGCAGCGTCTCGTTCTCCATCTTCGCATCACTAACACAGAATACTTCAAGCAATTTTTGAAGCAATTTTTTAGGGGAGCCAAACAAATTAACAAGAACTCAAAAAATTTTCAACCCAAAGAAACCCAAGGAGCACCGTCGTCACAGGTTTCCAGAGAAAGTCCACGGCACCATCACCGCGCTCCCACAGTCGCCCCAGTCGTTTGTTCCCACCGCTCCTCTCCGAGCAGTGCCGTTGCCCCAGTCGTGAAGGAGAGACCCGAAGAGTGGTTAAGAATAGTCCAGTCGCCGCTCTCTGGATGAGTCTGTCACGAAGACCGACAACCTAAAGAATTTCCAACCACTCCACTAACCTGTAAAAAAATGCACAACTCGGAAATCCTAACAGTGAGTTCCACTGAATTGGGTTTCCCTTTTAATTGAGTGTGGATTTGAGCTAAGGTGTTTTAATTTGGTTGCATCTTGTTCTTTTTTTTTAATTAAGGATGAATTTCTGAGTTGGGGATAAATTTTTGGGTTGAAGTATTCTTGGCTTAAGGTTGAAGGAGATCAATTTTTTTTGTTAAAGGGCCTAAAAGTCATTTCTATGACAAAAAATGGGTTCGGACATCAGTTAGGGCCTTGAGAGTTTCTAAAACGAAACATGGGGGACGTCAGCATGAATTTTAGAAATGTAAAGATCAGAGGAGGAGAATGACCAAATATCAGGGACTAGGGGTTAGTTTACCCAACAAACTTTCCTCCCTAGTCGCCGTCCTGGTCTTTTCGTTCCTATCTCCAACTTACATTCTTATGTACCCACGCAAGCAAAATGCTCCACACTCGCTCTTCCTAACTAACCCTCCCTTTCCCTCCGACTAATCAATACACATTACAAAAATAAATATTTTCTAGTTTCTTTATATTTTAACTAGAGGTATCGAATTTTTTATGGCGAACCTTTGTTATCAGAGTAACAAAGGTATTTTTATGGAGTCGAGCACCTTGAGTCCTATTTTTTGAACAACATTCTCAATTGTATTTTTTTACATACGTAAGCTTTGAACTAAGACTTTCTTAAGAAGGGGTAAATATAATATCCCGTATATGTTAAGAAAAAACAAAATATATTAAAAAATATTTAAGTGATTTGATTGCATTATTCATATTAACACGCCTTTTTGACTAACATGGATAACCCCTTGAAAAAATTAACATGGACAACCCCTGAAAAAAATTAAGTGTTAATGAAGACAAAATAGGCTTAAAAAATTCTTGGGATATGTCAAGGGACGTTACACCTTTACTGGAGACCATAGAGATTATATAGCACGAAGGCTATAGGGTTTCAAGACCATTGAGTCCGGGCGTATACCACGGTCTATTGTATTAGGGGTGTGATAACTGGGAGTGACAATTGCTGGGTTTGCACTAGTTATACAAACGATTTTGTATAGATCTACAGATTATTTGGTATATTTACAATAGAGATATATAAAAAGTTCACTTATTAAAAAAATTGCAAGTAATTGCATCAAAGCAATAATCTCGACTCATTTTTGTTTCACTTTTAACTAAATATGCGCACCAGCTGTTAAGCAATTCTAACGTTTCAGGATCTGATACGGACAGAAATTCACATGGCCATATGGCTTAAAGCTTAAGCAAAGTGAAACTGCGTGGGTTCATGGAAATTTCCTAGTGAGATGTTTTTAGAAATTTGATATTTAATGTAATGTATTATCAGATTATATTTTAAAGAGTAATTTTTTAATAATATTTTTATATTCACAAAAATTAATTTTAATATTTCTGATCCGAATTTTTTACTACTTATATCAATCATCACTAATAATTTCGTAATGAGATTCCAAGCTGTGAAAGTTCAAAGAAAGTGCTGCTACTATCAATCGTCAACACCTTTTTGCACGCAATTCGCAAAGCATATTTTAGGGCCACTTTTTCTTTATTCCATGACAGTTCACAATTGATTATTTGCATTACTAGTCCCTGTACTTTCAATATTCTTTAGGGGTTTAGAGTTTATACTTTCAATATTAAATTTTGATAAATAACATCAAAACTTGATGAATAATTACATTAATTAGCATGTTCAAGTCCGATAATGCAACAACATCAAAAGTTGATAAGGAGAGTGTTGTGATTAAAACTTGATAATGAGAGAATTGTAACTATTTGAATTCTAGCTCAATTCTGTATTAATATATTTAATAGATATTCGAATACTAGATAATGTTGATAAGTTAAGAAAAGTTCCATCACATGGATATGTATATATGCAAGGACCAATAAGCAAAACCCAATAGTATGAGACCTTGCATGCAATTATTCGACTTTTAAAAGAAAAATTCGTACCCCGAGAATAGTTTACGGACCACCACTATATAAATGGTCTGAACAATTCGATTTTACATCAAAGAAAACGAACCACTACTTCTTTATCTACCTATCCCATAACATATTTGATGCAATTGGGAATAATTAGGATTTCTTTGCGGAGAAGGGAAAGGAAGATTTGAGCTCCTGGGAATTGTGGGAATGGGCGGTTTGGGATGAAATTTATGTACGATATATTATTTTCAATTAAATTTCAGAAAAAAATTATTTTGTTCTAAATTTTCTTCCCAATTCCGCCCATTCCGATAATTTCCAGGAGTTCCTCCCTTTCATCTCATCCCATAATCTCTCCTTGTTTATCTACTTCGCCGATTTCTTGATTTGCTGGAGAGTAGCACTAAACTAATATTTTTTTGCCAATCTTGCGCTTATTTACTAACACTACTCTGCGCTGAAAGAAGTTTTAATGTTGCAACGCATTAATATTATTTAAATCTTTATTATGCCAAATAATTCATGTTTTGTGTCGGATAAAGAATAAGCAGTGAAAAAAATTCCATACCAAGTTTAGCACTAGTGTTCTCGGAGCTCGATATCAGTTTTAATTAAGTTAAAATAATTTATATTAGTTAATATTGAACCTCTTAGCTTAATTGCATATAGTCTGTAAACAATCAAAGGGCATTTGGCCCTTTGACAAATTAATCAGGTCCAATCATTGGCAAGATTAATCATGATATAACTATATACTTTTACAGAAAAAGTCAACAATTAATTTACAATTATAGTTTATACCCTTTTTAGCCTAAATGCTTGTTTCTGATTGCTTAATTTTGACAAGTAAACATATTGCTCTATATAAAAGCGCCAAGCATTGTTTCAAACTACACCTATCAAATTGTTTCCGATTGCTTGCTTGCTATTTTGCTTGATTAAGAGGCAAATAACTTGTCCAATCAAAGAGAAGAAGCGAAAACTGATGCTCATACAAAGTCTCGTATATCATTTCAGTTGCCTATACATTACTTTAAAAACTGATGTAAAGAAGTCATAATACCTGATTGAGATCCTGAAGTATTTCCTGATGTCTGGTCAAAGTATGAGAACCCAGTAGCCCTGTCGGCGCCCGAGCCACCCAGAAATCACGATGACATTAAATTTACAAAACCAGCAACCCCGTCGTCATTCGAGTTTCTCGGCTGAAGCAGTGAAAGGTCTTGTTAAGCTGGCGACGAGGCCAGCAGCCTCGTCAATCAGCAGGTGGGCGCTTTGGTCTTTTTACGCAATCGGTGCCCGCAACTCTACCATCTCCTCCCGGGTGGCTACCAACTGCTTATTAATGAGCTCGAGAAATTCTGTCCAGAGAAGTAAATGTTGTAATATTTAAGTGCGAGAAAAATGTATTAGTCATTTGATGATGAATCCGGATTTATGACATTAAAGTTTCTTTAAACATTATTCTGAACTCCATAGTTCACACTCGTGAGTAGGTTCACCACACTTAGACCACCCACATCAGCAAACCATCCAAACCAGTTCACGGAATAAACAATTAATTTCTCTTTCATCTACACCCAATCTAATCCAATCCAATCTAATTACATATTTTTCTATCCACAGCAGTAAACCAGTTCACAGAATAAATAATTAATTTCTCTCTCATCCACATATTATCTACTATCATTTTTTGGAATACTAAATTAGATAAAAATACTCGAGGTACAAATGGAAGTCATAAATAATAAATATTATGTAGTGAAAGAAGAGAGAATTGAAAAATAGTAGAAATAATATCATTTGGATCCGTAGAAGAAATAATATAACAGAGGAAATTTAAAAAGAAAATATTATGTAGTGAAAGAAGAGAGAATTTTAGATGGTGTATGAAAATATGTAACATTGAACTCTATTTATAGAGATTTGAAAAATAATAATAATATATATATATTTTTAGTTTTGCTAAAGATAAGGTCTGTTTAGATAACCACGAAAATATTATCCCAAAATATCTATTTTTAACGAATAATATTATGCCAAGTGGAACTAAATAGATAAATAAGAAAAGAAAAAAAGGGCCAAGTGGCCGTTTTCCGTTTGCGAGTGGCGATCGGACAACCAAACCGATCGGCCGCTCGCTCCATACTTTCATTTATTTTATTTTTAATAATAAAAAATTAGCCGATCGGATCGGCCGAACACTTGTTGTGGATGGTCTTACAATAACAAATTTTCACTTTCAAACACCAAAAGACTCCTCGCATTACTTAAATTCGTTGGCATCAATAGGATTGTTATATCATATCTCATACATATTTATAGGCATAAAATTAAATCCAATATCATCATATTTAAAACGTCAATAATATTGGAAATGTTGTTTTTCCAATTACATCTTGAATTTGTGTTGGTATTAACTATCCATGCACTACAAAAAAAAAACAAGGGATGATACTCTCAGGCTCCTGGTGTTTGGCATATTCGTCTCTCACCCCCTATCTTTCGACAATTGATTAAAAACTCTCCGAAATTTAGTTTTATTATACTTTTAGGCCTCTCGCTGACGTCATCATATATATTTTTAAATTTTTTCGAAGGGGCCTAAGAGTATAATAAAACCAAACTCCGGAAAGTTTTTAGTCGATTGTCAAAAGACAGGGGGTGAGAGACGAATATGCCAAACACCAGAAGCCTGAGAGTAATTATCCCAAAAAAATCTAGTCTTGTCAATTAAACATTAAGTTAATATAAATTACACTTTGGTCTCCCAAATTATATTTGCGAATTAATTCAATACACATACTATTATATTGAACATAGTGCAAATGCCACCTAAAATTTGATATTCAACCATCATCGTTTAAATGGTATGATTGTTGTTTTATAATTAAATGTTGCATAGAATACTTATTTACAACTTACTATTTTGATGCAATAACAATTTTATGTTATTGTGTCACCGAACTTAAATATTTGTAGCATTATAAGCTTTAAGCTTTGTAATTTTTCAAATATCTATAAATAATTCAATAAATTGTAAAAAATTAAATTATCAATTTCTTTTTCATATTATGTTAAACCTCAGTACTTGAAATCTCATAGCTCAAGTGACAATCTTGAAATCTTAAAATATGATTTCAAGAGTGATGATATAAAAAATATGATAAATTCACGGGACAATAAATTAAACATATTTCTGTAAAGTGGCTTGTAAGTGCAGTAAATTTAAAGAGGTTATTACTATAGTAAAACTTTTATAAAGTGATAACCTCTCTAAACTGATAAAAAGTTTCGGTCCCGAGTTAGGACTAGTGTAAAAATTTAATAACCTTTCTACTGTAATAACTAATACTTTTTCATAAAATTTTAGTGCTAAATCCCGGTCCTAATTTTTGCATAAAGTGATATTCGTGTATAAATACATATATTTTTACATAATTGATAAATTTGAAAAATATTTTAAGACACTAGTTTGTGCTAAACTTACTTGTTTGATAAATTTTATATCATTTTTCGTATTATCAGTTGTCTTCAAATGATCCTTTTGATCATCCTCTCATTGTTAGAAAAATCTTAATCGAGTGCAGCATTTAAATAAGATTATAAGCCGATATTTTATATAATTTTAATATAGACAATGTAATTTTGTAGTATTTATGTACTTATTATTAAAAATTCAATTTTAATATTTTTGTAGAATAAAAATGCAAACATCTCTTATTTAATAACCTCTCTAAAGCGATATTTTTCTCCGATCCCAACGATATCATTTTATAGAGGTTTTACTGTATTACATAAGAGATAAGAGATATTTACATTTTTCTCAAAAAATATTAAAATTAGATTTTTGAGCAATAAATACGTAAATATCAAAAAAATTACTTTGTCTATACTCAAATTACCAAAAATCTTGGTTTATAGCGTCATTCAAATGCTACATAATATTTTTTTTCAACAAGATATGATTAAAGGATCATTTGAAGATAATTGAGAAGAAGAACTATGTTGTAAAATTTATTAAACAAACAAGTGGAGCACAAGCTAGTATTTTTTTCAAATTCGTAAAGTATGTAATATATGTATTTATTCAAAAATATTACTTTACGCGAAAATTGAATATTAGGACAGAGAAGTTATTAAATTTTAACACTGATCCAGACTCAAGACTGAGATTTTTTAAAATAGGTTATCACTTTATAATAGATTGTTTTACAAATATTTTATTCTAGCAAGTTCATTATCGGTACGAATTCTCACTCTTCTGTTATTTTTTTCGGTAATGCACTCTTCAATTATCTTTTTTTGAGAATTACTCTTTAATTATCTAATAACAAGTAAAGCACTAATCTCCGTATCTATAAACCCGAAAATGGTAGGCACCATAATTAAGCAGACTCGAATTCAACTGAATTTGTTGGAGGGTTATTTAAAAAATTTCAACCTTCAAAGTTCCCTCCCTCAGCAAGTAAAACAAGAAAGTTCCTTGCCAGGTCAGCGATCCGCGCCTCCGAACACCACTGACTAGAAACACGCCACGTATATACCCATTCCGCATGCAATATCAACCATCGATATCTCCCAGCAACATCCAACGGACCTAATAATCCTCGTCAGCAATCCGCGTCCTTCCCAAACAAACCAATCAAAACCTTCATCTTCGTGGTATAAATACAAAACCTCCCCTGGCATCTTTGCTCACCCAATTCCAAAACTTGCGATTCTCTCTCTCTAACGAAAAAAATCCCCAAATTTCTTAACCCTAATTCCTCAAATGGCGCCCAGAGCCGAGAAGAAACCTGCCGAGAAGAAGCCCGCTGCCGAGAAGCCGGCTGAGGAGAAGAAGACTGTCGCAGAAAAGGCCCCCGCGGAGAAGAAGCCCAAGGCCGGGAAGAAGCTCCCGAAGGAAGGGGGAGCTGCCGCCGCCGGCGACAAGAAGAAGAAGAGGTCGAAGAAGAGCGTTGAGACCTACAAGATCTACATCTTCAAGGTTCTGAAGCAGGTCCACCCGGACATCGGGATCTCGTCGAAGGCGATGGGGATCATGAACAGTTTCATCAACGACATCTTCGAGAAGCTCGCTCAGGAGTCCTCCAGGCTGGCGAGGTACAACAAGAAGCCCACCATCACCTCTCGGGAGATCCAGACCGCCGTCCGCCTTGTCCTCCCCGGTGAGCTTGCGAAGCACGCCGTCTCTGAGGGGACTAAGGCGGTGACCAAGTTCACCAGCGCTTGAGTTGCCTAGGGGCTAGGGTTAGGGTTCCGTGTGTGGCTCGTAGATGTAAAGGTTCTTATGCTTTATGTTTAGGTTTTGTATAACGATGGTTGCCTATGGAATGAAATTTGTTTGTGCTTATTTTTGGGGTTTTTTAATTATGTTTATCAAACAACTAAGCTAATTATACTTTTGGAAGTAATTTATTATAGTTATTATGTTATTAATAATGTATTAAAAGGACAACAAGTAAATCAATTGGTCCGGTACAAATTGGTACAGGACTAATTTTAATCGAATCACTTTTAGTTTGAAATAAAGTTTAATTGTGTCGGGCTAAAATTTGCTTGCGTTCCAAATTCGATTTGGGCTTCTTCTTTTCTTTCACCAGGCCCATTTGTCGTGTACATATCCAGCCCATACTTTCCCCCTACTGGGCTCTAACTAAAACGCCCGCGATTTGCTAATCTGATCTTCGTGAAAGTACACTTCTGCCCCTGCCTATCTACTTTGTCTAAGGCTAGATACTTCGCCCCTTCCTATCTACTTTGTCTAAGGCTAGATACTTCGCCCCTTCCTTTAGATGGAGGTCCGATTCCTAGGTTTTTAAAAGTAAATAAAGTGAGAAAAATCAGTCTATAACAGTGACGACTCTTTCTACCATTCATACGCTCTCGGTTCATGCTTGGAGCCCGAAGCTGTCAGCATCCCAATTGCCAACTCCAACACTTGGCTAAGGCCCACCAAATGAGCCCACTAAAAAAGTGCATCATGCAGTGTTTCAATGAATAAAAGTGTGCTCTTCCGAGAAAATTAATGAGTAAAGTTAAAAGAACTTTTAAAAACATCAAGCATCTTTCAAAGAAAGTTTACTCAATAATACGACCGATTAAGATAAATCTTCCAGAATGTATGGCAGAATTCTCCACGTAAAAATTCCTCTTTTGATAAAGATCTATTGGGGGTAGCATTATGGAGGCAGGGTATTTAGTGAATAAACTATTGCCTGCGTAGGGATGGCAATTGGTAGAATCCGGTTAGGATCTATAGGATTCAGATCTTTACCTTTTTTTTAAATGGTGGACTTAGATCCTTATCCTTATCCTCTTTAAAAATAAGGATCCGGACAGGATTTGGGTCCTAAAAAATCGGGCAGGATAAGGGTGACCCGTGGTTCCGTATTTTTTTTAAAATATTTAATTTTTAAAAATTAAATTATCTTTTTATAGTTTTCAAATAGCAATGAGACATTTTCATTCATTTAACATATCAATACAAAGAAACCAAAAAAAAATCCAAAAAAAAGTTGAATTTGGGTAAGTTAAAATTGAGAATTTGATCGAGATTTTTGCTGCTATTACTTGGAGTCTGTGGCTGCTTCGTAATGGTATTATCCTTTATGAGGCGAGGTGCGATAATGAGCTTTTCCTACATTCTGTGCTCTTTCATGTACATGAGTGGATCATTTGGACGAATGCCTCGACCATTCACAATCAATCGCTGCTCACTTTCTTGATTGCCTACAAGGATTAATAGGTCCCTCTTTTTCACCTCTTGAGGTTGAAAGAACGTTTTGATCGGGGTGTGATTGTAACTGATACATGTATCTTGTCTTTCTTTTTGCGCTTACTCTATTTTGAACTTTCGTTTTAATAAAAAATATTTACCTACCAAAAAAATTGAGAATTACATCTAATAGTTAATATACATATTTATTATTTTAATATTAATTTAAAAAATTCGGGTAGGATCAGGGCAGGATCTTGTAGATCCATATCTATGCCCTTATCCTGTTAAAATATCAGGATCTGGACAGGATCAGGGTCTAGATCCGGTCAAAATCAACGGGTCTTAGACCCTTCGGGTCTGGATCAGGGTAGACCCTCAGGGTAAAGATCTAATTGCCATCCCTAGCCCTGCGGAAAAGAGAAATATCAAATTTCCTTAATAATATAATGCTATTAAGGAAACACTATCAGGACAAAATTTTAATTAGCGGGATGAATTTTAGGCGCTAGATTTTAAAAATTAATTTTGAATCAAGACTCTTGTAGCTATTTGTATGAGGAGAGTTGTACCTTTAATACTCGTGGTGTAACCCACATATGGACTAATACCTAGTATCGTGAGAAATCACTTTATTACCTAATGGTATAAAATCGATCAATTGAGTCAAAGTTTTTATTCAAATTAAAATCAATTAGGTTCACCGGCAGCTGCCCAGACCCTGCCCGACACATAGACAAGCCACGTCAGCAAAATTTGATGACGTGGCGACACGTAGACATCCTCTCTCTCCTCCTTTCACTCTCTCTTTCCTCTCTCCTCCTTCCCCATGAACACTCACAGATCCAAAACCCAGGAATGTTGAACGATTAGAGCAAATCAAAACCCAGACAAGCATGATCTTGAGGGATACTGCAATCAGAACAATATTGAGACTAACTGAACAAAGTTCTCATAAGCTGAAACAAAGAAGAGATGGAGAACTATGATGGACCACGGAAAAATTAAGCTGGACTTCACCTTCAGATGAGCAACAATCATCTCCTTGAATCAAACAAGTCTCAATTCTTTGCAAAACGGTCTGAGTTTCTTAATAGGTACTCTGACTAACCTGTAACAAGAAAGATTCAAGTAGCCATCAAAAAGTGAACCAACCAACGATATCATTTATTATTATCACTACGGCAAAGCAGAGATGCACTTATTCGTCCCAAGGATCAACCATCACCTCACCAATTCCTTTCACAAATCAATTTATCTCGGTAACTGTCTGTGGACCTAATTAATTTTAATTAGAATAAATTTCACTCAATTGATTAATTTTATATCATAAGATAATAAAATAATTTCTCGCGATACTACAAGATATTAAAGTAGACTTCTCCAAAAAAAAAACTCTCGATTCATGTTTAAGAATGATGTAAGGTACTGACCTTGGTCAGGTAAATTTTTACATCAAACAACTAATCATATTTCTGAACTTGGTCATTAGTTTGTCCTGATTCTAGTCTTGCTTACAGACATCGAGAAACAATTGTGAGCTTTTACCTAATGCGACAATAGAACAAGTATCTTTATTCGCTCTCCGGAAGATGCTGATCCAATTTTATCGTGGTGATGAAAACCAATATGATCATCTCTCACAACTAATGTTATTGCAGTAGCGGGATACGCTTTTATGTTTATCATCTTTATTTTTACGTGTTCTGTTATTGTATCTATGCATCTCTTTGTATTTTGTAATTTTATATCTTAAAGAAAGAGCTAGTTCATCCCCTAGAAGATGATGATCCCAATATATATAATACTATTTTTTCACTCTTACCGAATAAGCAATGCTAGGAAATCACCACACGTAAATAATAACGCACGCAAGAATACAGACGAAAGATTTTACGTAGTTCAACTTAATGACTACGTCCACTGAGAAAAATAAAAATTTTTATTGATAAGTATTTGAGTCACAAAACTATACATGAACTAGGGTAACATGTCTTTATATAATAGACAAATTATTGCACACCAAAAATCTATCTAAGTCGACCTAGAAGTCCAAAACAAGAGTCCAATCAAAACAAGAAAATTGCTCCACGTAGGAGCTTGCGTCTGCCAACCCCAACATTCTGCCAACCAATTGGCTGACCCCAATACCTTGGCTGACTCCAAGTCCTGCCCAATTTTCTTTGCCGACTCCAACAATCTCCACATTGGCGAAAAATTATCCCTTGCAAAGAACCATGAAGCTCCACCCGAACTTCAACAAATTTTACCTTAATGAGAAACTTCCCTTTGGAAAAACACGGAGTCCCGTGAAACCAAACTGACTTTACCGACTCCACCTCGATCCATAGATACACCGCCATTAATAAGACCATCTACACTTTCTTTTCATCTTTGTTCAATCACTTGGAGACATCTTCCAAACCCGAACAACTCCCGATCTTGCTTGGTGTATTTTCTCCAACCTCCATTAAACCCCAACAGGCAAGTTCACTAGCTGAAGTAACCTTGTGAGAAGCTCCTCTATTTTTCCGGTCATTTCCATGCTCTGCAACCTCAAAGTGCTTCTCCGTTGGATCTTTTTGCCTCGAACCAATGCTACAAGTTATAGCATACAATTGGCAGTCTTTTAAAAAAAATATTTATAAACAAGAAAAAAAGTCGTGCAATTTCCGGTATGACATTTTTAACTTTGAGGTTGATTTCCGCTCTGTATAAAGGTGGCAACCTTTTGGCAAATAGCCTACAAGAATATTAGACACCAAAAATAACATAGGATCAAATATACACACGACAAAACGGCCTTAAACCCACAACTCTCTCTCGCCCCAAGGTAGCAACCAAAACTAAGGAGAAAGAAGACCAATTGGTGTGGTGGAAATAAAAAGAGGGAGATGGAAAGAAAGGGTAGTGCTTCAAGGATAGAGGCACCTGCAGGGTTCAAACCTAAGCAAGGGAATGTGTTCCCAAAGAGGAGGAAGCTAGAGAAAAGGATGGTGGTTGAGTCCCTCCTCCAATCAATCGGGTCTTTTTTCTCTCCTGAACCTCAACCCTCATCATCTCCCACCTCGTACCTAACAAAAACCGACCAACCCAGTTGCTGCAAGAGGCTCATTTGCCCTACTACCAAAGTGGCAAATGCAGATTGAGCCTCCTCCAATCCTCTTTATGTACCAAGTTTAATCCTTGACATGTTACGAACTCCACTGTTCGACCTTGAGTGAAATACCCGATTTGCCCGTGGTGTTACCATCGGCTTCGCATTCCCAATGCCAAACCTATCTAACAACTTTGACGTGCACGTTCCTTTAGACAACTATATCAGATCCTTGCTAACCTTATCTCCACGAATCTCCATTGCATTCAAACCATTCATGTCAATCTCTCGCTCCTTCATACGATCTAACCTCATATGCCAACAGTTTTTATCCTCTCCATCAAAATCCATTGATGTGACCCACCTACAACCGTGGTCTCCACTAACCTGTAGGTGATCCTTGCATCCCTTTTACCCTTTTCCACCACCATAATATCCTTCTCCTCAATTAGCCCGCATATAACCTTATAACAGTACCCATTGTAATCCAAGGATCCTAATAAGATCAAATTCCTCTCAAACTTTGGAACATGCCTAATTCCACACAACTTTCTCTCAACATCATCCCACATATTAATTCAGATATCACCTATGCCAGCAATTCTACAAGTAGAACCACCATTACCTATAGTCACCATACCAGAATCAATGAACTTGCACGTGTCGAACTCCTCTCTTGGATGTCATGTGGAAAGAGCAAGCGCTATTCAAAATCCAGAAATCAATAGGATGCTTAGGACCTGATAAGACGAAAAGACAGTCACCATCCAACACGTACGAGTATGAGGTCATATTCATGGATCCCGATCCTTTTCCCTCGCGGTTCCAAGTTCTTCTTGGACAATCCTTCTTCATGTGCCCCTTTTCTCTACACTTGAAGCAATTTCTTTTGAACCTCCTTGACCCCGACTTGAATCCTCTTCCATCTTTTTCTTCTCTACGACAATTCTTACTCCTCACAACTAGCCTTTCTATTCATTCATCGCTGGTTTTCCTCCTTTGATAAAATCCTAGCAGAATACTTGTGATATCTTCCAACACCAGGGGTTCATTCCCCCAAATTAGAGTTGTAACCAAACTTTCGTAAGAACTTGGTAAGGAATTCAGCAGTAATAATGTCTTGTCTTCATCCTCGAACTTCACATCGACCCTTATTAAATCACACACTAGTTGATTGCAACCGTTGATGTGTTGGCTCAAATCAGAGCCCTCCATCATCTTAAGGTTGTACAACCTTTGCTTAAGATAAAACTTGTTCGACAGAGACTTTGACATGTACCTATATTCCAATTTCTTCTAAACCTCAGCTGGTGACTTGTCATCTATTACATGATACATCACACCATCCACCAAGCATAAGCAAATCGTCGCCACCGCGTTGGCCTCCATCTCTTTCCATTCTTGCTCCTCCATCTTTTTCAGGCTTCTTCCCCGAGAGTGCTTTGACCATCCCTTGTTGCACCAGCAAATCCTTGACACGCATTTGCTATAACCCAAAATTCGATGATCCATCGAACTTCACAAATGCAAACTTCGCGCCATGATCCGCCATCTTCTAATCAAACTCTGACACCAATTGTTAGAAAATCACCACAAGGAAATAATAACGCACGCAAGAACACGGATACAAGAGTTTACGTGGTTCGGATGCCTACGTCCACGGGAATAAAATAGAACTTTTATTGATGAGTATCTGAGTCACAAAACTATACACGAATTCTGATAACATGTCTTTATATAATAGACAAAAATTTGCACACCAAAAAATCTATTTAGATCGATCTAGAAGTCCAAACAAGAGTCCAAAATAGAAAAATTGCTCCGTGCAAGACCTGGCAACCAATTGACTAACTCCAAATCCTACCCAATTTTCTTCGCCAACTCCAACAAGTTATGCTCATTTATTTTACTTTTGGAATAATAAGTTATATCCTTTAGGGCTGGAATGGGTGAGCTACAGCTAGCCCTCGACTACAAGCTAGTAAGTGCTATGAAAATATTTGACGAGACTTTGAACCGGGACCTTCCAGTGTAGAGCGCAAAAAGCCAGCAGCAATTCCATATGCTTATCCCTTTCTAATCAGGCTGACCAACATATATTCTATACTCTTCTATTGTGGAATATTATAATTAAAAATTCGAATACTGTCGGAATATTTTGAAAGTTATTCTCATATCTTTCCACAAAGGTCCTAGTCGAGTACCTGGAACGACACAAGCGAAACAATATTTTCTTTTTATACCACCTCTTATCCAGATATCAGTGTTATGACTAGTCTAAATTTAATCTGTTGTGATATTTAAAAATAACAAAATTTTCTCATCAAATATTAAACACTGTTACATTCCTAATGACTCGTATTCAAATTTTTTTTGTGTACACCAAATAAATCACAAATTAATTTAAGTGTTTCTTGATAAGCGAAACAATATTATCTGCATAAACCCTGTAAGTTGTTTGCAGATACCGTCAGGACTCGCGCGTTAATGATCACTAGCTAGCGAAGTACCTATCTTACGGTACTTGTGGAAGAAAATGACGCACCTCTTAGTTGCCAAATTTGACGGGGAGGAGGAATTGTGGGGACCCAAATGAGGACAAGGGGAAAGATGACTCCGAGCCCGAACAGGAGGGACCAAGATATGGAGGAATGGACACAGATTCTGTACAGATTAGGAATAATTGGGGGGAGCCATGGGGACTCGGCAGTTGGAACAAAAAAGTTAAAGGTAATGGTAATCCTCAACCGCCCCATGCTGTTGTGTTCCATCTAAAGATGTCACTAGCACCACATGAGGGTTTAAACCACACGGTATTTGAATATTACTGTGTCAACTAATTCGAGTTCGAGTTGGGTGAGATTTTTGAAAGATGACAAAATTCTGCCAACAAGTATTCAATATTTCTAAAATTTCGAACTCGAAATCTTTTGATTAAACTAAAACAACGCCGGATTGTTGGTCCACATTAGGTGGTTTGATAATGATCGATGAGAGAAGAAAAGCGAGATAAGGCGTTAGTGATAATAGCCCAGCTAGGCTCCACCTCTTTCTCTTTTCTCTCCGTGTGTTGTTCTTCTTGGCAACTTGTTGAGGCATGCCTAAGCCCTGACGTACTCGTCCATCTCTAGCTAGGCGAACATTCCAGTACCTTTCGTGACCTGTCATAGTTTCGGACACTCGATCAACTCACAAACAGCTATTTTTTTAACCAAATGTCTTGTGTTCGAGTCTTAAAAAGTAGAATTTGGAAAGAGCTTTATGAACATATAAGGTATTGTTTGGTTCAAATATGAACTAGTCTTAAAAATGCATTTAGGGTTTGTTAAGACATAAGTTTATATATATGCCTTTTTTAACGGTAAATTTTATTTCAAAGTAGAGGTCACTCCGTAGATACAATAAACCCCAACCCTGAAAGCGAACAGTTTCGCAAGAAACTTATGCGGCATTGATACTTTCTAACTCTTATCTCAAATATCCTATGCCTAATTCTTAGACAACTAATGTTTTTTTATTTAATCATTAGCTGTACGGCGAAACTTATGAGAACAAGAAGATTTTATTGACTTAGGGAGTAAACGTAACCTTTCAAAAACTTTTTCCTTGTTATGAGAGGAATAACAAAAACATATGTTGTTTTTAGGGAAAAAATCACTTAAATACTCTGTAGTTTCACATTATTTTATCTTAGTACTTTGTGATTTAGTTTTTTTTAGGTGAAGAGGTTTTCGAAATTGACATTTTTTGTGATAAATTTTTAACCAGATTAATTTTCTCAACTAGACTATATACACATCAGCACTACATTATCTCCACATAGTATTTTTCTATCTTAAGTGACGATGATGTGGCAAAATAAAAAATCTAATTTTCATAATCCAAATTAAAAAACCACGAAATTTTATAACCCAATTTATTGAACTCATCTCTTCTTCGTCTTCTTTTTCTTCGTTAAGTGTCAAGCTTTCCTATTCATCCAGGGCTTGAGATTGCACTCCTGCACCCAATCATTTCTCACAGTTACCCAATTCAGGTCCTAAACCCAAGCATCAACACCAACAACAACAATCAATCTTTCTCAGAATAATTAACTATCTCTTAACTTCACATCATCGGCAAGAAGAGTCAACCAAAACTGCAAAAATGACACTCAACTCCCCGGCGCCGTTGCTTCTGATCACCACCGCCACCGCCATCTTAATCCTCGTCCGACAGCCGTCCATTATCTGCAACCTCTCTTTGATGCGGTCCCTGTGTCGGATAAGCCGGGCGGAGCTGAACCCTAATTAACGGAGGTGGGTTTAAAATTTAAAAAGGAGAACGCCGGGAGAGTACTAGGGCCAGGAAGGGAGGGAGCGGGAGGTCGATGGAGGTAGAGGGTTCGAGGGAGGGTTTGAGGGAGGTGGAGGGGTTCAAGGAGGGGGTGATGGGTTCGTAATTTTTTAATTAGGGTCATAAAAATTGAGTTTTTTTATTTTGCCACATCATCGCCAATTATGATAGAAAAATATGATGTGGAGATGACGTAGAGCTGATGTGTATGGTCTGATTGTAAAAATTAACTCTGGTTAAAGATTTATCATCAAAAATATCGCTTTCGAAAACCTCCGTCACCTAAAAAAATAAAGTCAAATTACATGGCACTAAAATAAAAAAGTGTGAAACCACGGAATACTTAAGTAATTTTTTCTCTGGTTAAAGATTTATCACCAAAAATACCGCTTTCGAAAACCTCCGTCACCTAAAAAAATAAAGTCAAATTACATGGCACTAAAATAAAAAAGTGTGAAACCACGGAATACTTAAGTAATTTTTTTCCTTATTTTTATTTGAGTAGAGATAGTAAGACTATTAGTGATATTAGTGATAATCAAAACAAGTAACATTCAAGTAACGAAATGATCATCATTATAATATATCATTATAATATATCCTTTGGAGACAACCCCAACAAAGTATACTTTGGAAAATATACTATGTAGTTCTAACCTAGTTAGAAAGTTGCGCTAGAGTTCTCTATATAATTTGCAACTTTTATTATCCATTTTTCCAACTATCATAAAGGTAGTAAGAAGTGGGAATAAAGCCAATGGATAAATAGCCAATAGGTATTGGAATCGTCTGGTCAATTCTTGGATTCTAACATATAATTGAGTTGTCAGATTCGAGTTTTTGACGTAGCCTGTACAACAAATAAAAGAAACATTTTTTTAAATGATTTATACCCTTCTAAATTATATAAGAAACACTAAAAAGGGTAAGTGCTCTTCCCCTATAAATAGAGCTACTGGGAAAGTGAATTTCCTCACACCAAAACAGGCCATTGACATAATATCCATAGGAGGCCAAGCTCTCTGGTTGAGTGGCCACATCTCTTCTTCCTCCTCTTTCGAATATTAATTATTTAACGTCTAACTAAGAGGAGGCATTTTGGTGATGCTGTTGACAGAAGATAGAGAGCACAGATGATGAGGTGCAAATACAGATGGATGCATCCACTCCTTTGTGCTCTCTAGTCTTCTGTCATCACCTTCAGCCCCTCTCGCTTTCCATATGCTTTACTTAACCCCTTATTGTGCGTATTATACTTATATATACATTTTTTGAAATAGTTAAATTTTAGTAATAATACTACCATGTGTCGGAAGAAGATATATTGTGCAGCAGCGTACCAATTAATATGTTTGTCCATACATACCTGATATGATTATCAAATCTTCTATTTGCATGAATTTATGTCTGCTGGTTTTATAGTGATTGTGATTGCTGACAAGGATTCTGTACCTAGCTAGCTAGGAGATCGAGACTATGTTGACTTTCAATTGGCTACTTCATCCTTCCTGGAATTAAGCTCACTCTTATACACTGATTTTCCTACCTAATACAATATCGTAGCTTGCTCAGCTAGCAATCCCACGTTGGTTATTTCGAAGATTTTCAATTGGGTACTTGATTGCAACCAAATAAGTCTGGTGTATCGTGGAAAAGGTTTCGAAATTTTAATCTGCTTGGTGAAATTTATCTTCGCTTCATCGTCCTAATAACAAGTTTAATATCAATCCAGATGTTATGGTTGATCCGATTCCGGTGTTTGTTTTATTACATCGATGTGTCCTATCAAGGACTTTAAATTCTGTCCATCTCTCCTGCATGTTAATGGGTCATCAATTTAAGACAAACCCAACACAAGTTACTAGCTTGGTTCATGTGGAGCAAATTGTTCTTGGACCAAAAGCCATACCAATATTGTGGAAATTCTGCTGCTTTTCTTAACTTCTTATTCTTGTAAGGTTACTCGGTATAGTAACTTTCTTTTCTTATTGTGTTAAGTAAGAAGACCGTAAGCAATACAACTTGTAAGTTGTACCATCTTTGATTATGTCAAACTGTATCAAGATTTCAGATTGAATACGAAGATTTTAAGAACCAAACGGTGATATCCGACAACCACTCAAATGCATGCATGGACCATCCTCATATCATCAACTTGTTTGCATTCTGAAATATCCACAGGTCAGAATTAGGCCGATGGCGGTCTCGCGACAAATCTCACGGTCGCGGGGCCGCCGCGACCAATCTTACAGCTGCCGCGGGATGTGGAAATAGCGAGGGCGAGGCGCAACCTTTCGTGCCGCATGTGGGATTTCGGACTCACCTTAAGATTGACTGTTGGAGCGTTTGGGACTTTGTTATGGCATGTGCTTTTGTATGCAGTGGAATATATGTTTGATAGTGGGAGACTTCGGAAAATTTTAGAATGATTTGTTATAATTAATAGTTCGTATGATCTGGACACGAGTCCAATATTATTAGTATTTTGCCTAACTTCGCAACATCTTGACTCCGTTCTAGTTTTCTTACATCGGACTTGTCATTACCAATAGGATTGTAATTAACCACTAGTAAATTATATGATAACAACAGAATAAATAACCCATAAAAATAAAATAAAAATCTCGATACTAGCCATCATTTCCTCCTCTCCTCTGAGACAGTATAGCAATATCACCGCATTTTCCATATTATTTTCTATTTTTTTGGAGAAGTTACATTTCTTTCTATTGGAACCTCATCATCCGTACAAAAATATCGTATTTGTGCATTGAAGATGTCTTTTTTAGAAAGAGCAGTCCATCGCCAACAAAATTTCACAATTTGAGGACAAACGCTGCAAATTTATGCTTTGCAGAATTCTTCATTGCTTCTGCTTCGGATTGTGGTTCTCACGTCAAATGGTTGCACTGTTTACTGGGATCGACCCTTCAAATATCCTCACCCTTGCCTTTGTTGCCTGCAATTTCACAATATTAGCCAACTATGACTACGACATTCGTAATAACTAGCGATGCATGAATCTCGACAAGTGATATTTTTTGGTGGGATTACCTGTTTCTGCCAGTTGGTTAAAATAGTTAACAATAAAAGCACAGTAGCTTGCAGGGCTGACCCTGTAAGGACTCCAATCCAGAGACCTTTTCCTCTTAGTTCTACTAAGAAAGCCAATACAACTGCCAGTGGAAGTCCTGCAAGATAATAAGCTCCGAAAATTGATGACGGCCCCTATCCGCTGCCACCCGCATCCTCGAGCGATTCCTGTCGCGGAAAATGGCCTAAAGTTCAGCACATCACTCGAGATTCGATCAAAATGAAGCGAGTCGTAGCAGGAAACTGACCGGAAAGTATCGCGTGCAGACCATCTGAGATGATTGAGAGACATAGGAAAGGAGCCAATTCGGACAAATAGTCCACCACGTCCGCATTGTTGCTAAATGCATATCCTAAAACATGCCAGCAGCCGAAGAGGATCGCGCTAACAATCGAAGCCTCGACCACCAAAATAGCTATAACCACAAAAACAACAGCCTGTGCTGCTTGTGGCTGCCCAGCTCCCAGCTCGTTCGAGACGCGAGTACTGCAATGTTCGTCTTCGGATTAGTTCAAGCAGGGGCCGCGGAGTTAACCGCTATAGCCATTATAAGATTGTGGAACATGTCATACCTTGCAGCAACTGCTACGGCATATTGAACACAGTAATGCAATGAGTCGACAGTTAGGCTGATACAACGAGAACAGAAAGTGATCAGACAGGACCGTTGCTTCGGGTAATCAAATCGAATTCCGATATTGGTTTAACCGAGGTCTAGAAGCATACCAAATCGAAAGCACCGATGTCTGAAGCTGCGAATCGGGTAGCAGTCCTGAAAGTAGTATCACTATCTCAAAGGTCCACCACTCTAGACTAATGATCAATTCAAAAAATAGCATTAAGTTAGTACAATTGGGAGTCTAATAACTTGGAAACCCAACAAAAAGAAGAATTACCAAACCATCACAGCAGAAGGGATGCCATAGAACAAGAACTCCTTGGTGCAGGAGAGTGCGTCCTCCCAGCGCATCGAACTAGTCTTTTCGCAGGAGGAAGAGAACCTCACGCACAGGGCGAGGAGGATAGCTGCCAACGAATAAGAGAAAGAAATCGCCAATGCAGCTCCTACGTATCCGAGATGCGACTTGTACACCAGAACCCAACAGACCGGAACGTGGAAGCACAACGTCGCGCAGAAGCTCAGGATAACCGGAAGAATCATGCTCTGTGAGAGGAAATAACGAAGCTCTGCTTGCAGAATAGCACAGGCAAACAGGGCAGGCATTAGCCAGGCTGAGTAATTGTAGGCCACCGCGGCCACTTCGGGTTCTTGGTCAAGTGATATCAACAGGTTGTCCATGAACATCCACAGGATGCAAATCGGAATGCATATCGGAACGAGAGATAGCATTGTGCAGTAGGTGTAGGTTCCCAGTTTCTGGTGCTGTCCTGCTCTATATGCTTGACCACATAGCGTCTCAAAAGCACCAGACAACCCGGCCTGGTGTATTATCCAAGAGCAATCAGTAAAACACGGGATCAACCCGCTCTGATGCGATAATCTTAACAAAGTGTAAAGTAAATACCAGGAGACTAAACCCAGTGACGTTGGTGATGGAGGTAGCTATGGCCACACCAGCAAGTGAAAGTTCACCAAGTTGACCGGCCATCATCAAGGAGACCACCTGCAACAAGTACTGGGAAACAAACACCACCACCATTGGAGAGGCCAATGAGGCCACCTTCTTTAGCTCCTCCACAAATAGATCCCAGGTTAGTGGTGCCCTCCATCTACCTCTCTACCCAGATTTAGGAAAAAGCAACGCCTCTTCCATGATTTTTTAACTTGTTTCAACTCTCTTGGCTCTATTTAACATGTTCATAATATATATATATATGTGTGTGAATTAATGCAGGGGAACGTGAAAGAGGTAAATAACATGGGAAAATAACATCGCCGGAGTACTTTAGTTGTCTACCAAGAATATATGACATAATTTAACTATCCCCACCAAATTAAATAATGGAACGAACAAGACAAGTTTGTGATGGAGACATGATGTGTAGGATAAAGGTGAATTGGGAGCCAACTTTGACTGCAATGACGATTTGGACAATTACGTGAAAGAAATAGAAAATCCATCTACTCATTTAAAATATTGGTTTGAATACAAAATTTTATAGAATGAATAGATTAATCGATTTAATTAATATTAACTTTTAAACTTTTAGGTATTACGGTGCAATTTATCTTTACTTTTTCGCACATTTTTTCTATCAAATGTTTTCCAAATGACAGAGTGACCACGGGTCACTAGTAGACTATAGTTGGATGACCATTTGAAAGGAAAAAAGTTCGATGACTGCCGGTGTTTATTAGTGTGAGATATACAACATTAAAGTGTTACAACTTATTTCAATGAGAAATAGTGCCGAAACCTAAGCTCCTTTTGTTTCGCTAAAAAATATTTCCATACTTTTACACGAAGTTATTTTCCAATATATACGTGACCCCGGAAAATATATTTTAGCAAAACAAACACATCGTAATTATGAATGACGATAAAGCTACCAATTAATTAAGAATATAATCCGCTGTCCCAACTCATGTAAGCAGTCCAAGTCCACGACGGTCGACCCAAAAACGAAGATCCATTCCATGAGTTTGCGACTAATAAGTTTATGTAGCCGTCGTGACTTTGATTTTCATATGGAATTAATGAGCCTTGTTTGAGTGCTCTAGTTAAAATACATGTGGATATTTTTTAAACCAAAGTGCTTATTATTTACATCCTGAATCATACGAAACATACAATGTTAAATATTTCGGGGTCGAATTTTATCATATTCAATAGTCTTATCTATCTCAAACCTAAATTAGTCATTCAATGAGTATCCACGTGATATAAAAAATATACAATTATCAAATACGGTAATCACTAGATCTTGGACAATAGATCTCTACGTGAATAAACATATTACAGAAAGAAAAAAAAACATGGAGAGGAGATATTCTCACAAGAAAATGTTAAAACTCTCAGGAAGATACAATCTCCGTTATTAATCAGGAAAAAATAAAAAGATTGCGGATTAGATAGAAAAGATGGCAAAAAAAAAACATGAGATAGAAAAGATTTGAGGCTACTATAACCAATAAAAACTGACGTTAACCCTTTGCCGATGAACATATGATTTTTTTAGAGAAGTGTTGGAAGAGGTGTTGGCTGAGATTTTTATTTTTTAGTTTATACTAAATGGTATTTAGACACATACTAAACCTCGATTAATCCAGATTCGAGCCGAATGAAACTTTTAAAATGTGTCAAATCTCATCCAATGAGTATTTAATTTTTCCGTGTTCTCAATGACTTGAACTCGAGAAATTTTGGTTAATCTAGAATAATTTTGAAAATAATATTATCATTATTATGATGCTATCGACTACTTGAGTTGAAACAAAAATTAAATTTCATCTAGCCTCATCCTCAACGGTAGACCTCGTCTGGCGAATCCTCTCTTTGGCATCCACAACCTGCATCAATGAACAAAATGAATTAATATCCTTAAAATAAAAAATTAAACAACGAGGAAAAACAGTATAAAATATTTAAAAAATAATTACATTACCTGTTTTTTCCAATCAATGAGACTGGTTATAAGAGAGAAAAGAGATGCTTGAACAAATGAACCAGCCACAATTCCGATCCAAAGGCCTTTGCCTCTTTTATGAGCTACAAAACCAAGTATTGCTCCCAATGGAAGTCCAACCAAATAAAACGCCCCTAGGTTTATATATGCTCCTATCTTTTGCCATCCACATCCCCTAGCAACACCTGCAGACAACACAAAAAATTGGACTTTAAAACTATCTATCTATTATTGGGTAAAAACCCAAAAATTATTAGAGATTGCGGAAGAAAATTACTTTTTTATAAGTAAAATTTTATTACCCATTAAAAAATTAAACTAAATGTATACGAGTGCACGTCATCAATAGTGTCATTAAACACTAAACATCGCCTAAAATGATTAAAAAATATTTGACTATCTAATAACATATGCTAATAGATAGGTAATATCTTAGACATTAACCACACTTCCTTTTCTCCTTGGACCTATGCTCCACCCGGCCTGCTTTCCTCCTCCATCCCTCTTTAAAATCACTTGCGTTACATTTTCAGGGGATTTTTAATAGATGAGATATATCATTATACCAGAAGAAAAACAATAAAGAAGAACATATTATGACTGTTGCAGGAATAAGAGACGTGTTCTTGACCAATACCCGTCGATCCACTCATTACAACTATGCAAAACGTCTGTTTAATGTCAAGGGCTTGTAGCCCAATGACATGTGTCATGGCGTAAAATTGACCTAAAAATATATGTTTAACAATCCAACTAATGTGCCTAGTTGAAGGGATGATGAGAAATTTACCGGAAAGAACAGCCTGAAGGCTATCGGTCATGAGGGAGAGGCAGATTAGAGGAAGCATGGCGGCTAAATAGCTCCGGACCTGCTCATCTTTGGTATAAGCATACCCAATCAGATTCCGACCAAAAAAGAGGGCAACTGTGACGATGGAAGTCTCCACTCCGGCAAGAGAAACGGCAACCACAACCGCCCTTCTAGCCAATTCTGGGTTCCCAGCCCCTATCTCATTTGAAACCCGGGTGCTGCACCGAACAAAGTTAAGTTATTAAGGTATCGAAATAGAATAATCTTCGAGGGAGTTGACGAAACTTGGAATTTTATTTATTTATTTCGTTATCTACTATGTTCGGAAGTAGTTATATTAGTCCATTGAAATGATTTTTTTTTGTAACAATACCTTGTTATTTTCCTTGAATCAAAATATATAAACTGACTGGCATATGGTTTATGTATTCCTATGTCCTCGTTGCATGTTTGGTTGTATAATGTAAGTATGCAATTTTGATTATTGAATTATTTACTTATAAAAAGACCAGTAAAAAATTATACTTAGTCCCAATTATATAAATCTCAAAAAATGTATTATTTTTCAATTCGGTATTCGAATATGAGAAACGACAGAATCATAAATTTTGGGTTGTATAACACTTCTCGGGTAAATTCATTTTTTGTAGGTGCATACATGTAAGAAGTAAAATTTACCACTTATCAAGGGCGGAAAAGTTATATAATTTAATTTTTCGAGTAAGTATCAAGTGCATAATGAATCGATAAAAAAAATACCGAGCAAGTTAGTCACTGAAATACCTCGCCGCTGCTCCAAACCCATAAGGGACAGTGAAATGCAAGGTGGAGATGGTAAGGCTGATCATAAAAATAAAGAGATTCGCCAGATATTAAATAATGTCTTTAATATTAATCATATTCAACTAGCCAGGCGATAATAATAATAATAAGAATGAAGATTCTATAACGAAGCGTTACCATATGGAAAGTACAGAAGTCTCCAGTTCCGGATTGGGTAAGAGGCCGGAAAGCAAAGTTAGCATCTCCATTGACCACCATTTCAGACTGTTCTCTTGCCAAAACAAAGACAAATCAAGGAACTATGAGAGAGCTCCAAGGCATGCAGGAAATAATAGGGATAATATAAGGTTCAATCCTTTGTAATATTAAAAAAATGAAATCGTAACATAAAAATTTGAGCTGGTCTCGACTTTTATATTGTTATTTTTATGTTAGGACTAATGCATTCACAACATCGATCTAACATAGTTAAATCTGAGATACTATATGACCTCTATTATTAATTATTGATGATGTTCTAACCATGAAATTTTATTAGATTAGAGAGGCATTAATTAATTGAAAGAAAGCTCACATAACGATAATCACTTCACCATTTTTTGTTGCAATTCAAGAAGACAACACATGAATTTTTAAATTCATGAAAAAAGTAAGAGATAAAATCTATCCAGACTTCAATTTCCAAAGAAAACAAAATCGTATTTTACTAAATTGTCTCAGTTATATTCATAATTTCAGAAAATTACAAATTGATGTTAGGAAGAAAACTATCAGATATATATATATATATATATCTTATTTTAAAGATTATCATCTTATTAATATATCAAAATCACTAATTTGAAATTGACCCAAGATAGGATCGAAAACTATTAGGGAAGTTATTAATTTTATCAAATATTAATTAACGAAAATTTTACTAGCCAAATGAGAAAACAATGTAAAGTACTTAAAATTATTACTTAAACGAAGGAATCGAAAAATTACCAGACCATAACAGCTGAAGGTACACCAAGGCGAAAGAACTGGTTAACGCCATAAAAGGCAGCCATGGAGAACGGCGTCCGAGTTTTCTCACACACGGAAGAGAACTTCACGTACATCCCGAGCACCAACACATTGAACCAAGTCGAAAACCCGAACGCCATAGCTGTTCCTTTGGCCCCCAACCCGACCTTGAAAGCGAGCACCCAACAGAGAACAACATGCATGCACAGCACAAAAATGGAGCTCACAAGCATGGGAATGATCACACTCTGGGTTTGGAGGAAGCGGGTTAGAGGCTTTAGTATCGCGGACCCGAAGAGCGCAGGGATCAGCCAGATCGAGTAGTTTCGAGCTTCGAGTGAGATCGAAGGGTCTTGGCCAACTAGAGGGAGTAGCCTGTCGAGGAAGGCCCAGAGGAGACACATTGGAGGGCAGATCATGGAGAGGGAGATCATGGCTGTGTAGGTGTAGGTTCCAAGCATTTTGTGTTTTCCTGCTCCATATGCTTGGCCACATAGAGTTTCCAGTGCTCCTGCCATTCCTGACTGATTAAACAATTAAATTGTTGAAGCGTCTTTTAGTAATTGATCGTCAGACTAATCAGAGAGTCTTATAAATTCATCGTTTAATAAGCTTATCAAATGAATTGTAGTTATGATTGAAATGAGGGAAAAATTTATATGAGTTAATACATATTCGATTTGTAAAAATATCATAACAATTCTTAAAAAGATTTAAAGGGTCAAATTCCTTTAACTTTATATGGAATTTCAATCAGAAATTCAATTGATTATAGGATTTATTATTATCTTTAAATGAAAAGATATTATGCCGTCACTCAGATTCGAACCGAGATGTCCATCAGTGTTTCCTGAGAACAACGTCTACCAATTTCACCATAGCGTCAGTACAAGATTATTCACAAATATTTAGTCAGTTGTCTCGATTTTGTAATAATAACATATTGCCTATCGTCAGTTGACAAGTACATCAAAATTTTGCGACTATTTCTTACTTTTGTTTGTGCAAACATAAGCAACAAAGAAATGGTTTGTTTTGTAAAGGTGAGAGAGAGGGGATGGAGAGAAATAAAGGGATGACGAAATCATAGAAATCAAAGATATAATACAGATTATGAAATAAATATGAACATTCAATATTAAGATAATACTGCCGTAAATGGAAGATATTATTTTAATAAATGAAAGTTTTGTCTTATGTCAAAAAATTTCAGACTATCTAAACGATTGCGACTTCTAATCATAGATGGACATGACAATATTTCAAATATGTGCAGACTCATTTCCTGTCGAATATAGGTGTGATTAGGGGATATTTTTGGTTTTGGACACTTTGGGTCCTTCTAAAAAAGGACAATTTGGTATTTTTAATGGGAATACTTTTGGACTATGTATTTAGATAGTATTTATTATATTTTTTCTATGATAAGTGTTTATCTAATACCTTGGGATTTGAAATACAGAGCGGTGTAATTATCTTTGGCAGCATTTGAAGAATAATACAAATTTATTTAGGAGAAAAATTATAGAACCAACAAGTAATCTTAGATCAAGAGAAAATTATACAAATATTTTTTGAAAGAACTATTTTACATTTCAAAAATTCTACTTAACTTAAATTTAAATTAATCGGTGATATCTAGTTAACGGGTGGCAAAAAAAACACACCATAGAGGAAAGCGACTACGGAATTGTAATACTTATATATATGAACCAAGGGAAATATATAATCGAAAACGATCTACGGTGTTCGACTTTGAATGCAAAAATACTCACAAGAATGCTGAATCCAGTAACATTGGTGAGAGAGGTGGCAATGGCAACACTAGATAGGGAGAGCTCGCCAAGGTGGCCGGCGACCACCAACGATACCACCGGAAGCAGGTACTGCAGCACCGACACTGCCACCATCGGAGCAGCTAGCTTGCTCGCTTTCCTTAGCTCTTCATAGTATCCGCCCCACGTTATTGCCCATTCCCTCGAGCACTCATCTTTTTTGGGACCCTCCTCCATATAAAGACTATAAATTGATCTGATCAAATCGAAACTTTATCTGCTATTACAGGGTCGGGTGAGGTTTATTATATAATGTTCCAAAGAACGATATGCTAGTGGATTGACTAATCAAAGTTAAGTCCTAAGCGATGACAAAATTTTTCAATAAATATATACTAGTGATATATTTCTAAATTCAAATTCGAAATATCTTAATTAAATTAGAAAATTTTCTTTACAAAATAAAAAAAATCAACAATTGCATGAGAAATGACCACGCAAGTTGTCTTATCTTAGATTATGGGCATCCTTCAAAAAGAATATCTAGAGTATGTTCTAATTATTAAAGAACATTTCCAACTTTTTTTTAAAGATAGTTTTCAGTATTGAAACTGGCAATTAATATATTTGCTTCCGAGCTAGAAATTAGAATCACCTTTTGTCTTATTACGTCAGTAGTTGAATAACGGTCCACCGAACAAATTGATTCGCGTTCCTATATGTTTTATTTAAAAGTGTCTTTCCACATTAATTACACGGATGTCGACGCAAACACGTGAAGATTTTATTATATTTTTGGTTTATAAACTTTATATAACTTGATAAAATAAAGATGAGTCGACTAATTTATATTTATATTTGAGTTAGGTGTGATTTTTGAAAAATTGTAAAGTTTTTTTAACAAATATTTAACAGTTGTTTATTTCTAATGACTTCAACTCGAAATTTGTTAATTAATCTAGAACAAAAATCTTGTTGTTAGTAGATTTTATTATTATTGCATTAATCAATTAGTAGAAATGATAACATTAGTTAACACACTTAAGCACGCATGTACGTGAACTAGCACACACGCTACGCACCCGGCGGCACACATTTGCAAACTGAAAAAAAATGTTGTTCATTTCAAATGCTCAAGTTGTTCACAAAATTAGTATCACCTGTTTGTAGTGTAACGTCAATAGTTTAAATTACGGTCCACCTGAATGATTGATTCCCATTTTCAATAATGTTTTAAAAGTGTCTTTTTACATTAATTAGGAAAAGAAACGACAATTCCTATTTATGGCGACGCAACCCATGACAATATTTTTTGTTAAAATAAAGATCCCATTACATTAATCATGTAGTGGAAATAATCTCCAAGTGTTCCGTAATTACGTTACTCAATGGCAGCACACATGTTCGCGCACGAGCTCACACGCAACGCAATGGCAGCACACAATTTTCAGACACGCCCATTTTTTTATTTTTAGTGCCGCAAATTAAAACTTTTTTATTTTGTTTAGACAAAGTTGGAACTGATTAATTTTGATTAAAATGTTTAGATTGTTCTCATGCACTTATATAGGAATCCTTATTGTTCATGTCTCACCAATTTAAAAAAATATTATTTTAGAGTAATCTCATAAATAGAATTTGATAATGTTCGAATCTAAATATCAGATACCGATTAATACCAAGATTGCATACAAATAGAAGAGCATCTGGGTAATAGTCAATGGTGTATAAACTCCGATATATCCGTCGTCACCAAACTTATCAAAAACAAATATCCATCGTCACCATCAACTCCTACTATTTTCTTCGTCCATGAACTATTTATGTCAACCTCCATGATCTAAAGATACCCTGCAATGCTCTCTCCACCCAAAACTGGGCTCAAAGAAGATTTGAACTTTAATTCTTCGCGTTCAAAATGGAAATAATTTCGCATAAAAGCCACATTTTGTTGGGTTTCTACAGTCCTATCGACGTCGGCGGTCGTACCTCTTCTTAGTTTCATCAATATTTACAAAGTTTTATATCCGAATTTTGTTAGAAGCATCAACATTCTATATGTTCACACATATAAATAAAGTTGTCTTATTATGTCTTCTTGTCTTGAACTATTGCTCTTGTCTCTTTTTCCGACAAGTTGACTCCCATTATCAATATTTATCATACTTATTCCCTTTCATCCACCAATTGCCGTGCCCCTGCATATAAGCATCGTGGCCATTTACATGCATCCTTACATAGTGATGTCACATAGGACACCACAATTTTTCTTTTTCATCGACAGCTGAAGGTGTTAGAAAAGCAAATCACTAAGATTGAATGAAATACGCTTAAAATAAAATTAAATTCTATTGCTTCACATCACAAACCTTGAGCAATCTAAGTGTAAAACTGGTGTTAAAAAAGTAGCCGGTACAAACTTGTCACTTCTCTTCCCATTCACTACAAAAAGCTTTCGGGGCATCTTACACCTAACAAGAGAGCTACATTGCTAGGTTCTATTTTCATCAAAGTGTTCAGCAACGGATAAAAGAAAATGATTCCCACGATATCGAAGTTAGAAACCTGAACATCTGCGAGGAGTGTAGATTGCAGTTCTTATCTTCATCATAGGGCATTTTCTGAAGGAACCGGAGGCGCTTTTTTATCTTCATTTTCGTTGGTGTCTGTAGGTTGCTCGTGTGATTGGGGCTCTTCCGCATTTTCACCATTTTCGGGACAAAAGTTGATGGGGAACTTGGTGACCCTGGGCTTATCCGACAGTATATTTCTTTGGACCTTGTCAATCAACACTTTCGTCGGAGGCTCCTCTCTCAGCTGCTCATCCTCATAATCATTGTTCACATAGTAACCAACACGAACAAATTCCTGACCCACATAAGAGCATGTCAATAAAAGTACTGTCACGCCAATGATGTCTTCTTCCCGTATTTTGGAAGGGTCTGGTGGGTCAGCCTGCACACAGTCATCCAAGTTAATTAAGATAAAGACTGAAACATCATGAACTTTGCTAACAACATGATTGACAAATCAATAATAACCTGCAATACAAATCGATAATTTCCAACATTGACAGGCCCAACAAGTACACTTTCTACTAGCTGGTCATATGTCTCATCCTCGGCAGAGCCCACATAGATTAGCTTCCATTCCAGATCTGGATACACATGACAAATAAAGAACACGTTACCATTACAGATTTCAAACATGATAATATAGCAGGCTACTAATAGACAGCAATGAGATGTCAAGGCACTTGCATTACAGGACCTCAAATACTGTATCTTCTATCACCATACAAGGATTACAAGAGAGACAAACTAAACGAAAACAATAACAGAACTCCCAACAACATGAATAAACTAATTTCTTTTCTTATTATATGCCCAGCTCTTAGTGCATCATCTATGTCAAAAACACAATCCCGCAGAAGGAACTCACAAGTCACAAGGTACGCACAGTAGGCGTTGCTACTGAAAAACACAAATTGGGACAAAGAAAATGTTCCAGATCATGTCCATCCAGTAATGCAGAACAAAACAAAACAAAACGACACGTTATTATTACTCTCCTAGCAAAGAAGAAAAATCTCGGGTCCAAAGCTAACAAACTCACATAACATCAAAGTTGAGAAATGGACAACAAAGACAAGGAACGAGGATGAGGAAAGAGCTGTAAAGAATAAAGACAAGAATACAAGACAAAATCTGGTCGAACCTAACTCAGGGTGAAATTGAAACCCAGACCGGGGCTTGGCAATTAAGCACAGGCATGACTGAGTATACACAGCCACATCCAATTGAGACCAAAAGGCTAACATAAAAACCCAGCTCGGATGCCTAACCGACTAGAGTAACATTGAACTCTCAAGTTATGGACACCGAAGACATGACAAAGAAGCAGTAAACTAAACCGGTCGCCCTAGTAGTAGTTCATAATTCACCACACCCCAGCTCACGACCGACCCCCGAACTAGGGATTTCAATGGGGTAAGCACCCAAAACCCTAGCCAAAACCCAAAGGCAAAGCACCTAAAAAGAAAACTCATAGAGGAAGCTCAAAAGAAGTAGGAAAGCAAAAAGAGGGAGGGAGGGTACCGTCTTTGAGAGAGGTGACGCACTCGTAGGAGATCTCGAACTGGAAAGGGGACGAAAACGGCGCCGGGTTGTCCAGCACCGCCACGTTGGTGATATTAACCGCGCTCATTCTTTACCAAACCCTAATTTCAGTTTACTAAGCTAATAGTATAGTATCCCCCTTTCAATTGTACGGAGTGTCCAAGATAGAAAGGTAGAGAGGAGTTGTTCTGGGGATTTTGCAATTGGCGGGAGAATGTGAGGGTCCCGGTTTTTGGCAAGTACAAGGGAGGGAGGGAGCGAGAATTTAATTCCGCTTTGGGCTGGCCGCCCTTTTCAACTACTTTCACTCACACCGCGCCTGTCTTTTTTTAATCTCCGATATTTTAATACCCTCAAATTCCATTTTAGAACGACCATGCAATTGTAATTTTTATGTTGGAAAATACTTTAATCCAAATTTTCATCGATTTCTTTTCTTTTTTTTAGTTTTCGGTTTAAGGTTATTTTTAATTTTTTGTAGCTACACTTATTTTTAAAAAAAATATTTTTGTCTAATTTTCACCACTCGTCCAGCAATTTTTTTTTTGAGAAGTGAAAAAAAAGTGATTCTACAAGGATATACGCATTGAAATACGAGTTCAAGTGTTGGAGGTTATATTCATCTTTCTGGTTTGAGAATTGAACATATCAGCAATATCTGCTGCTGTACTGCATTCCTCTGGATTCCTATCCGACACGGAACGGATGAACCTTGGAAATCTCATGGATATGCCACGGGTTGGATGAACCAGACCTACAGCAGCCTGGTGAACAGGCGACACGCTGAAGTCCGCACCTCTGATGGCCCAAACAAGTGACGGAGCGAACCACATATCGGGAACCTCGGCTGTCCGATAGTACGGTGGCTTTTTCGACAAGATCCTCTCCTCGGAAAAAAACTCCTCCATCTGCTATCCCACGTTTGAATCCAGTTAAACAGTTTCACATGGCATGATGATGTAACCGAAATTAAACACATTCATGCTTGTGCTATAAACCGGTTACCTCAACATAGAAGGCATCGGAGAATCCTGACATGACGCGGCAAACGCTTTGGAATTCCTCGGTCTCGGGGTTGTAACATGCCAAGAGGAATGGGCTGTACCTGAGAATGTCCAACTCAAATGTGATCATGGCAGCAACATAATATTTTCAAAGGCAAAGCAAGTACCGTTCAAATAGAATCCAAATATCTTTCTCCTCTGATAATCAGACTAACAAACCAACCATGTTCGGCCGAGTTAAAACCCTAAATCTAATTGGCAATGCGGAAGCAAACCCCATGCCTTTGTCTGACATAATCCCAGCAGTCTGACAAGATATGTCCATTTTTTATGATCATGTAAGGTAAATAGAACATGTAACCACTCGAAAGGCAGTAGTGCTAACAAATCCAGAAAGAAAACACAATGCGGAGTGTCAGGTGATACCATCCAGCTTTTCTTCCATTTCCATGCCAAGCGCCGATAGGTACCAAATCGAGAGAATCATTCAATCCATCTACATAATCTCGTTTGACCTGCATATTATAAATCAGTGACTGATATCTTTTTATGTTTTCCATAGAAAACAATCAGGAAGAATTAGCGTTGAAAACCTTTAACCATGTGTCAGTACGTTTTGATGGACAATATCCGGCATCACTATCTAAAGATTTCACCATGATCCCTTCACAAGAGTAGAGCATTGCATATTCAAGGAAAGAGTTAATCTTTGCCGTTGTAGCTTCATTTGTAGAAGAAGCTTCATCAGCCTCAACCTAATAAATCACAAGTTCAGATAAAAATTGTAGAAAAGTGGCACCTGAAACACCCGATAGAATCAGATTACTTACAGTCATTTCTTTGGCATATCCAAAATAGCCTAACCTCTCGTCACAAAAGTACTTCTTCAGATCTGTGTTTATATATAATTTGTAAGTGATAAGTGACAGAGATTTCAAGCCTTGCACTGGAGGCATCTCCACAATAACGAACCAGTTAATTAAAAATTTCATTCTGAAGGGACAAGGAACTACTTACACTCCCGTCTTTGCCGTAGAGGTAACTTCAACAAACTGAAACAAAAATTGACCAACTCAATAAATCAATATTCTAGAAGTCGTGATTTACCCAAAGCCATTTAGGCAATAGTAAGATATTGAAATGTTTGCAAAATCACTTGATTCCTACAGCTGATGCTCCCAAATCACAGGCACACTAGACTCAAAGTGAAGCCATCACACACGCAACAATCAGATAAACGAATGGCCAAACACAAGAAACATGAAACACCCACCAGATTCCACTCAAGAAGGTAGATTCTCGCCAAACACACTCTAAACATGAAAAATGATGACAACTATAGTTAGAAGAACTGCCATTTTAGTCAAAACTTCTCCGAGCCATCACTTATATCGCCTTCTATAAAAGGCTACTTGATAGACTCGATTTCCTTGATCGGCACTTCCTTGCATTTTAGTACAAATATATTGTCATTCAACCTAGTAAAGCCACATGCATAAGTTGATGATGAACAAAACCAAGCGAAAAATGAGCTATTACAAATAATGAACAAATCCAAGAAAAAATTAGCTATTATAAATAATGGAGCCGCAACAATAATCCACATTGTATTTGTTGATGCGAAACAACTATCTATAACTGTTGGAAGTGTAGCATCGGCTAGCAAATTGACAATCAAATTCAAATAACTGAATAGATTAAAGATAAGAAAAGAAAAAGGTTCTCGGTAATTACTTTTCTCCATTTGCAAACATGATATCAAAGACAAACACACAAATATCGACCTGCAAACAGTAGAGTCATCAGAGAAAAGTAAGCAAAAGGAAAGTGACAACTTTCTGAAGAAAGTATTAGAAACCACAGCTTCTGGTTAACAACCACTGGCACAATTTCCAACTTGAGAATTTAATAGACCTTTATGTTAGCCACAGACACCAGGGAATCTTTACCCCCTCTCTCTCTTGAAGAGAGTTCCTGAAAAGACATGAGCTTGCAACCGTTCCTTCTATCCACTGCAACAATCTGAAAGCAGCAAGATACCCTATATAAGAAGGAATCCCCTGAACCATACTAACACATTCAATTGACTTTAGAACAGAAATATCTGACCTCCGCATCAACAATAAAAGTTGCTAGAGCATGTTGGCAAGATTCCTGGACTACATTGATCAAATCAGGAAATCTTGAAGTCGTTTCATCGCCATTCCTTGAAAAAATACGGATACTGCCATCTGCTAATCTGTGAATTTGAGCCCGTTGACCATCATATCTGAATTTGCAAGTGCAGAAACCAATTGAATGAAGAATCTTGCAAGAACTTTAGCAGCAGTAGCTAAAATGAAACTTTGCTGTGGTTGCAAGTCAAGTAATTACCATATTTTTTAATGAAAGGGTAGACTAAAATGATCTCTGTAATCTGTATTCAGCAGGCCAATATAATGCTGAAGACTAAAGTTGATAAATCAAACCTTGCCGTGGTTCCAGAAATAAAGCTAATCGCAGATGTACCTCATCACATTAGTAACTATCTACCTATCTTCTGACATTCCAGCACCAGTTTGTTCACAAGTAAAACATTTTTATCAAATAGCTTGCCCCACAAAAGCAATGATTCAGACAAAAAAGGAAATGGGCGTCAAAGATCATTCCCCTAATCAAAAGCAAGGGTCCCGGTACAGCCATTACCAGGAGAAGGCAAGGCAATAGAATCGAGGGTGAAAATGTTAGAAATGAATTCTTTGAAAGGTCAACACTTACTTGTATTCGCATGTAAAAGCCTTATTCCGAAGAATGTCTAGAACCTCGGGAATTCCATTTGTGATTCTATCAAGCAATTAAGAAAAGCAATCAGTTAAATATAATGGAAGATTTACTACAAAATAGCCAGATACTAGATATGATATGCATACCTTGCCAGCATGGGTTTGATTGGTATTCCAGGAACCATGGATAAAGTCGACGATGAAAATCCAATTCCCTTCTCCACAAGGGACGGAACAACAACATCCTGTCAAATAGATGTCACCTAATGTAGTGAAAAAAGATTTACAACAACAAAAATGAAGCAAAGCAGTAGTGTATATATTTTGGCAACTTACCAGATCAGGAACTATGTTATATGCTTCAACTGCAGCTGTAGATAGACTCTAAACACAAACAAAGATGAATAAGCAATAAAAACAAATAGCATAATCTTGACATGAAACGGCAGGAGCAAGGACAACATTATATTAGCAACACGTAGAAGTCAAACCTGAAGTTTTTCCTTCAAGTCTTTAGGTCTACCCTCCGTGGAATTATCATAAAAATGCATTGCAACTGCTTGAGCCAAAGCAGGGAGAATTGTTCTCATCATAGCTCCAATCCTCAAGTTCCTCACCTGTAAACAAACCATTTTAAAAGAATGAAATATTGACAGTCTCCAAGAAAAGAATTAGCATACAGAATGCAACGTAAATATCTTTTTATCTTTAAAAGCCTTACCAAAGTTCTGACAATAAACTTCACCTCCTTTTCTCGACAAGACCGCAGAAGATTCACAATAATGTTCTTCTTTCGGGATGTGCTTCCGCTACCTGTTAGTGCACTGAAGAATGTTTGATTAGTTTTAACTGAAAGATCAATAGAAGATATCAATCTCAATTTTTGAGAACTTTGTTACCAGTGTACAGGAAAATTATAAGCAGGAAATCTTTTCAAAATCTTACACTTCGCATGGCACACTGCTGACATCAATATTCTAAACATGAACATAACTATTGCAATTATCGAGCCACTACCAAAAAATGAGCAGAGACGTCCTTGACAATAACCATCCTCAAAGACTTTATATCAATCATGCAGATTCCAAATAAAATATCAGATACCTTATCTTGTGGAGAGCAGAAATAACATCTCTAACAAGAAGTGGTGGAGGAGGAACCAGCAACTTTTGTGTTTGTCGGCATACTTGGGCAACATCACCTTAGCACGGAGCAACACTAAATTTAGCATCCCTTTCCTCTGTTTTGGAAAACATGAGTACTTCGGGGATCACAATCCAAGAGGAAAATTGCAACCTACCAAGATCCCCATACTTATTGTACATTTCCCTTATTTTAGAACGGTTTGTTCCACATGCCTCTTCCAGTGCTGATGTAACCAAGCTTCCACCAATATTCAGTTCCTGAATAAGATAGATCGATCATTCTCTTTCTGCTTCAGCAAAATCCAAAGAAAACACGGGAATAGGATATTGGCATGACAAAATCAAAGCATGTCCGACAGACGATTTCATCCCAGAATCGAACCAGAAGCCTGTTAGGATAATAAGGTGGCATGCAGCAGATACAAAAGATGAGCAGGGGTCTCTGTTATGCCATGACCAAATAAACTACTCAACTCCCCAAAAGGGAAAAATATGTAAGCAATACCATTTCACTAAAAAAGGCCACAGATGAAGTGGTGGACCAAAAACACAGGTGCAACAAACTAAGAAAGTTAAAAGATCAACTTTTCCAGTAAGCCGTCATCAATGTCTGCCTTTTGGTGTATATGCTCAAGCTGTCCGGGGGACAAGTTAGTCCAATTGATCCATCTAAAGTTGCAATGTCTATGTTTATGTACAACAAGTTATAAAATGTTTATCTAACTCAAGTTTTATAGACCTAAAATTGGCAGAGAGCATCCCACTTCAGCTGTTCAGAATTGGTAACAGAACACTTTTATGATGCAACCATCATCCTTTCGACACAACTTGAAAGCGATTTGGAGCTTAACAATCATTGAACATAATAATATACACTTTCTTAGTCGGAAAACAGAAGGACTAACCTTTCTATTCCATTACATTATATCCCATTTCAGGTGCTTATGGCCGAAGAAATAAAAGCAGCTATTGAACCCAATTGCAAGTATTTGCAACAAAGACGATATAGACGAGGAAGTTACGGAACAATTCATGTAAATAGCTGCTTAACTGAAACAACCTAACAATATATAAATATACACAAGCCAAGGGCCCGAAAAGATCACTTTTCAATGTAGACACACCACATTTCGATGGTCGGCAGCAATCTTATGTGTGCATAGATACACAGCAGCGAGAACATCCTCAGGAGCCAGAGCCAGCAAACTGTAAGGTGCAAGCATTACAAGTATCACTGAGCAATTAACATACTCTAATGCCCTGCAATTAGCCATGAGAAAAATACTAACTAGGTTAAAATCAATGAAAAAAAAGAGAACCAACATATAACCTTCGAAACATATTGCACAACATAGATGTTGCTTTAATCTTTCCCTTTTCTGCTTCAACCAACTCAAAAGTCCGTGCAAGATGGATATAGGGTGAAGGTTTTCCAGCCCTCCAGCAGGCTGCACATGTGTATATAATTGTTTCACTCAGATTGACAAAAGGCAAGCTCCAGAAACTGAAAAGAAAATGGAAATTAGGATGCAGACCATGCTCCACAGGATTATATTTATCCAATGGCAATGATACAAGAGTCGCATCCACGTTTTTTGTCGTCAATGTTTTCGATGATAGATCAAGGCCAAGTTGTGCTTCTTCTTGAAGAGTATTTCCATGGGCAGAAGGGTTGTCCACATTGTGGTTCTGAATCTGAACGACATAGCCAGAATTTAATGGCTGCCCCGTGCTATTACCACAATCACCCTCAGGATTACCATAATGCATATCCAAAGCCTTATTGATATCTCCATCACTTCTCTCCAGCATCATGACAGCATAGCTTTTAGACGACTCGTCGCCACCAATTATCTTCATAAACTGATCTATCTCTTCTGCATCTGGCTCTGCATCAGGATCAGTGACCAAAGTTGCATCGTCAGGATCAGTGACCGAAGTTCCAGCATCTGGATCAGTTACCGAAGATGCAGTTATCGGGGAATTCTTAGATACAGTTCCACATAAACTGCTTTGAGGAACACTGGGCACAACTTTGTTAAAAAACTTAGTAATTGTAGCCTGCTTTGATCCATCAGATTCCGGTTTTAAACTAGTTTTAACTTTCTTACTAGACTTGCTGTTCAAGTTCCTCTTTGATTTTCCAGGAGAAATGACCCTCTTTGGAGAAGGCTTAGCATTAAGAGACTTATAGTTCTGACTGAAAGCAACACTGAAACTCTTACATTGACTCTCAGGAGAAACTGGCTTGATAAGGCAATCACTATTGCTTATACCAGTCTCAGATGCAGAAACGGAGGTTCCACGAGTGAATACTTGCTCATGGAACTCCATTTCACGCTCATAAAAAGTGGAAACAGCCTCCACAACATTTCCACCAGAGCTCCTAATCAAATGCACTAATTGTTCTTGGGTAACCCATACAGGCAAACAATCTCTAAGTTCGTGAATGTTTTTCTCTGCTTCATCATTCTCAACTGAACCTACATTGTCTGCGAAGGGTTCTTCATGAACGGTAAAAGAGTTCAAAACAGAACATGGAATATTAGCTTCACTTCCTTGTCTCTCAAATGACGTCTCCTTTTTTTCCATCTTGACATCCTCTTTCAAGTCCAGAACAGCTTCCTTCTCAACCTTCTCATCATTCTCACAAGACCCACGAACAAATCCCATCAGAAAATCTCTCTTATTGGCCATCTCATTGACCAAACCCGCAAAATGCTTCCGCATTTTATCCGCGTGCTTGCTATCAACCTTCTCAACATCCACACCAACGGTAGGAACAACGCGCTTCGGCTTCAAAAGTTTCACATACTCCCTCAGCTCATTATAATTAGAATGCTCACTGTAAGGAACAAGATGGATCTCAAAGGAATCCTTAGACCTCACAGCAAACTTGCTCCGCTTCACCTCATAAGTCCACCCAGTCGGCACAAACCCAACAACCCTAGAGTACCCTCTCTCCTCCATAATCTCCTTCATCCTCCCGAAATTCGGACGAAAATACGGCCAAGTCTCGCCCAGCACATTCCACCCAACAACATGAACATCGCTCTCCCGCTCATCCTCGGTGAACACCCCGCTCTCCTCGTACCCCAAAACCCTCAAAACCTCCATCTTCCTCGCGTCCACACACACCTTCCTCCCGCACCTGCGCGCAATCTCAAGCAAGATCCGCTCCTTCCCGATAACATACGTCGCAACGAGGAACAACACCCCCTTCCCCGCCCCTACATTGTCCACCACACCAGCCACATAATCAACAGACTCCTCCTGCAACGGGAACACGAACTTCGGGTTGCAGTACGTGGTATCCAAAAACACGGCATCGCAACCGACAAATCTCCTCAGAATCTCATCGTCCCTCATGGAACTACAGTACCTAAAATCGCCGGTGTGAACGTACGCTTCGGGGACCTTCCCGGGGAGGCGGAAGAGGAACTGGACGGCGCCGGGGCAGTGGTTGGCGTCGACGAGGGTGACCTCCACGCCGTCGATGAAGACGGGGTCGCGCAAGGGCAATGGGAACACGAATTGCTCCGGGACGCCGAGGATGCGGGTGAGGAGGGAGGCGGTTACAGGGGAGGCGAAGATCGGGCCCAGGGTCCAGGACGGACCGAGGCCGGAGTAGTGGTCGGAGTGGAAGTGGGAGAGGAAGTGGGTGAAGGAGGGGGGAGGGGAGCGGAAGGAGTCGACGAGGAAGCGGGTGTTGGGGATGTGTTTGGAGGCGGGGAGGGAGGGGGAAGGGGTGGGGGTGGGGTGAGGGAGGGAGAGGGCTGCGTGGTAGATTTGGAGGGAGTCTAGGGTTTTGGCGGCGGTCGGGGGAAGGTTCATTTTGGCGGCGGTGGGCGGTTATGGGAGGAGGAGGAGGGGAATCGTGGGGCGGTTTGGGTTGGGGATTGTTTGGACGCGGGAAAGAGAAGGGGCGGTTCTACTTAGTAGTGTATGATTTGGGAAACGTTTATTTTAGAGCCAAGTAATTTATAATTCTATCACTTAAGTCCCGTGTGAGCGGACAATTATTAGTTCGCGTTCTAGGACGTTTTCTTTTCTCCTTGCTATGGGCGTTCTTGTGTCATCTACCTGTAAAATTGAATTGATAGTTGAAGATATTGTTCTAATATTATTAAGAATTTTTGAATTTTGAATTTTTAAAAATATAATAATGTCAAAATTTTATTGGAAGAGTATGACAAACTCTAAAAAATCTCATCCAATTCATACTTATTCAAAAAGATATCCAGATTTAATAATGCAAACACTTTGGACGTCAGGCTGACACTGGACCACAGGTTCGAAGGTCTTCTATCAGCTATGTCATCAAGATGGTCAAGATAGTACACAAACAGTATTGTACTATTTGATATGTTAAAAATATTTACGGAATTTGATTGTATTATTTATATTATCAAAGTTATTTTTTTTTGTCAAATACTATGAAAAAAAGATCAACCGAGTTTGATTCGAAGTACTCTTAAGATGCGTGTAAATGAGGAAACATTACTATGGTTACAAAAACTGTACCCATGCGATGCACCAAGTAAGTCCTAAACATTGTTGGGAAGGAAGATGCTTCGGTCGCGCGACGCTGAGGGGTAGTCGATCAACAGAGGTAGGAGGCGGCCACAAATCCTTTGGTGGAGTAGGCGGCTGGGGCAACAGAGACAGCTAGACGGAGGTTGGCGTTTGAGGGCTTTGAAGGGGGCTTCTATGTCAGTGTCGTAAGGTGGTAAGAGAAGAACTAACGCGTCAATCTTGATGTGGCATTGAAGTGCAAGAAAAATATGTTCAAGACATTGACATCACATTGACAAATATTTTTGGTTAAGTAAACTTTAGATTTAACTTGGTTTTTAATCCTCTAAATACCGGCTAACTTTGGCTACTTGAATTATCATGACACGTCATTAATTTTATCTGCGTAAATCAATGATTGGTGGATAGGATGACAACAGATCCTACTTCGTTTTCTAAGGATCGGTGGGTCATTTCCTACTCTTACGAAAATGACAAAATTTTGTTTGGGAAAAGAACAAAGTCCAATCTTCTAGAATCTTGAGGTTTAGGTGAACTCGTCTGAATTTTTCTGACCGAAAAAGTTTATTCGCATAATATGTAATTTGTGTGAACAAGTAATAACAATGAGAAATAGTGTTTCCGATGCCGATTCCGATCTCATTTCTTAGGAACTGATATTACTAGATTTCCCATTCTGTTTTTGGAAACTAACTTACACAATTACTTAATATTCTTTGTTTACTAGAAGGTCAAAATTAGCATATACTCTCTAATAAAGTGAAACTTAATTGGTTCCGTGGATATATGAAAAAGGGTTTAAAAAACTTAAGTGTAATAACGTTGGTTAACCTCCCTCTTTTTACAACATATTTTACATTCTATATCAAGAAAAACAAAAAAGAGGAATGCGCGAGACAGGTCAAGATTAACATTTCATTGGAGTTTGATGGAAAAAAGACCATATACACCAAAACATACACATTTATGCTAAATTAAACCATAGGGTAAATACTTATAACGTTACAACCTCATATTGATTAGGTTGCCAATTTGACGTTCTCCTCCACGATGGTCTCCAACAATGGCTTCTTTGACCTGCTCATGGACATCCTGTACCTGAAAAACTCCGGCGAGCTGACCAACTCCTCCAACGTCACCGCCTTCTCTCCTTCACCAACATCATCCTCATCCTCCTCCGTACAATCCCCGGCTCCTCCTTCCTGCAGCTTCTCAGGCGAGACCTTGACTATGGAATTCCCTTTCGACGAGTTCGCGGCCAGAATCAGCGCGCCAAGGTCGCTGGCTGTCACCGCGGAGTTCTTCCTCCGCATCGGGAACATGGCGTACACGGCGGACTTGTGGAGCTCGTCCTCCGCGTTTAGAGGGGCGAACCTCCGCCCTAGCTTCATGGACTTGGTGTCCACGATGAAGAAGCTTGGCTTCTCGATCATCACCTCGACCGCGGTCGCCGGGAGCTGGACCCGCCGGATTTCCCCGTTTGGGAAGATCACTCTCGTGGCTGCGGTTGGTAGGTAGGGCGTGGTGTGGTCTGTTAGTACCTTGCACGAGACGTAATTTCCCATGTTGTTGTCTTGTTTCCTTGGGGAAAGGGTAATCGAAGGGATTGGTTTTTGGGTGAATCTCTATTATTCATAATCAATATTTTCGAGGAATGAGGGAGAGATTGTGATTTATAAGTTCAAGAGGGAATGAACGGAAGGGAAGAGGAATGTATGAAGTGAGGAAGAGGTCAAGTTGAAATGACGAGGAAGATTCTTTTGGAGCCTCTTCGATTATAGTATCGGTCGTTTATTTTTTTATTTTTGTTTAATAGATTAGAGGTTGTATTAAAAAATATAACTAGGGACGTAATATAACGTCAAGAATAACTAGTTGCACTTAGTTGTCTGGTTATAAAAATGTACAACCGAACCCCTTCTTACCAACTTTTACATTGACGAACAAAATACATGACCAAAACACCCTTTTAGACTTTTGAGTTTTTAATTATTTGATTGGTAGGAAGAGTATTTTGGCTGGCCAACACAAAATTGATAGGAATGGTATCCAATTGTACATTTTTTTCGACTAGAAAACTAAAGTACAATTAGTTATTTTGACAATATATTACATCAAAATACATGGACCAAGCCTTTCAAGAAAAAACTACATAGATCCAGTTATAGATTTTTTTCAAAGGTTATAACTTCACATAACTATATGTAGTTTATAAAAATATCAAAGTTTACACAAGGTTTCCCTATTTGGAAATTTTTGTAAAATTCGAATTTAGTAAAAATCACAGAGCGTTTACACAAAGTTTCCCTAATAAATTTGAGAGATGACGCTGGATTACTAATTACTGTGGAACGCGTAAACGGAATAAGAAATAGATATCGTGATGTAACCGGAATATTGATTTCTCTGGTTTAGTTAAGTTGGAATGCACCGAGGCCTTTTGGAGATCGTATTTATTATTTTTCTATTTGTTTTGGATATTCTGTACCCATTACATTAAACCACGACCAATTTGGTATAGTTCCTTATAAAAATACGATTTTATTATACTCGAATCTATATTAATGAGTATTTAGTACATGAATACGAGATTATATTAAAAAATTTATAAATAGATGGACGCAACAATGGATGTAGTCACTTCTTAAGGGACGAAAATGTGCAAAGAGGGACTTAAAATTATTGACATAGTTAATTAATTGATTATAGATTGCCCGAGTAGCGTGGCACTAGACCCGGTTTGATAGGAAATATATTGTAAGATAATGGAGTAACGTTATTATAATGTTGGTTCGAACTTTGATCTAATCATTAGGATGGTTAGCAACAATAAAATAATTATTGCGGGATTTCCTTCGATCTTCCTTGATTTGATTTTGTGTTTGTTTTTTCTTCAATTTTCTAGTTTGAGTCAGCTTGGCTTAAACGGGCAAACGTTGATGAGATAATTTGTAAGGAGTTTTTGGGTTTCTTTCAAATGAGTCAGGATGCCGTCGGTTCTAATATCTTTTTGAAGGACAATTTTATATTGGTGTATACTTTCATTTTACTCACAATATTATTCTTGCAGTTTCACCTACAGGTGAATATTTGGTTTGACCAGATTCGAACTGCTGTGTTACTGCCAGAACCGAGATCTGAAAAAGAAAAAAAATCAAAGTCCCGACCATTTATCATTCGAATTAGGACCAAAATTTTGGTTCAATTCCGGTCGAGACCTATACCCCAAAAAATATGTCACCATCATACTTGAATGTGCCTTAAGAATTTTCATTAATTTTAAAAGTTCAAAGTAATCCACTTACTCTAATCAAATCTCATAAATTTTGAACATACAAATTAAACAAGTGACAAATAAATTCCAAATATAAAATAATTAAACAAGGGACAAATCTATAAGTTCCAAACAGTAAACTAAATTACGTTCATTTATTTAAAAGTAATTTTTTTAACACTTGCCAATGAACCTTGAATCTCATTGATAAACTACACTTTTTGTGTCGCTAGGCTAAATACCTTTTAGCACGTTAGAATTTTTTTTAGTCACTGTAAAGTGATTCGGATTGAATCCGAGAACCATTTTCCTTCAGAAATCTGATCAAACCAAACCAATTTTTTTGCAATTCACAAACAATTTCGATTCGAATTAGAACAATTCTATGATTTTTGATTTTTTTTCACCATAGTTTCACTTTCACCACACTTTTGATAGTTAATTGTTCCGACATTTTGGAGGTTATCTATAACCAGTTGATAGTTATCCAACATCGTACTCAGTTGGGCATCTCGTTGTCGTTTCGCTTTCAGGCAGAGAAAAGTAATGGAAGAAACGTAGCAAGCATTTGTTGTTTAGCCATTGTTTTTGAACATTTAGCTGTCCGTAATTAGGTGACTAGTCGCTCGAGTCTAATCAATATTAAGTGAGGAAAGAGGACCTTGAATTATATTGCAAACCCATAATCATTGTCGTACATGCAGTTTTAGTTGTCGGTCATTAAGTGTCGGACAGCATCGTGGCATCATCATGGCATTCGATTTTTGCAGGAGTTTTCGGGTTAAGAAAACAGGAGGCCTATTTTGAATCGTTTAATTTTATTCCATTTCTAACTAGAGAGGTGAAATAGCACTCGGATATTATAAGTGATGAACTTGTTTTAAAGAAATCAGTATTTTTTCGTGTTAAGACTTCCTTTCTATAAAAAAAGTTAGACGTACGAATTTATTATTAAAATGTATAATATCTAAAATTAACCATTGTTGAAATTTTGTCCATCAGAATTGAGAATTTGAGAAAAAATTATCGCCAACAAAGAAAAAAAGAAACCAGAAAATACTTGCGCGAACTTTACCATATAAACAATTGTCCTATATATAGCTACCTTCTTATTTACTGCTACCAAAAACATTCCCATATGAGAGACCCAAAACAACGCTAATTCAAACAACCGGTCGTCTGCTTCTCATGTATAGGTCGCCAAAACAGGCTTCCTTGTCCTCGTCATGGGCAGCATATGCATAAACTCCGGACTGGACATCTCTTTAGTCTTTAACTCCTTCAAAGCTCAGCCTCGGCAGCACCAATGCGGCCTCCGACACCTTCTCCACCCGCCTTCCCCCTCCGGCTGAACCCTCCATTCCCCCTCCGGCCGAACCCTCCATTTCCGCCTCAATGAGGCCCCCCCGACAACAGAATTGGCCAATCAGGCAACAAATGTTGTGCAGATTGTGAATAACTAAGATTTCAAAGACTGACTACAATAGAAAAAAGATCGAAGATTCAAAAGCTTTGATCAAAACCCAATTACTCAAAGATCATCAATGCTCCGATAGCTCCAAATCTGACTCGAGTTTCGGGTTGAAGAAATGCCAGGTTGAATCATGAAATGCAGCAAAGTAGTCATCTGATATTGTCTTGATTACGTATTCATCTGTAAACTTTTGAGCAGCCAAAATATGCTTCGACACGTCAACAATGCTCGAGTACTTGAAATCAAAAGCCTGCTTGTATACCTCGAAATTATTGCCAAACAAGACAAAGTTACTCAGTAGATCCACCCTCCAATTCGCTTGGAGAAGATTGTCGTATAACTCTGCCTCACAATGCGGCATGAAGAAGAGAGTCGGTTTAGTAGCTTGTCGGCGACCATGTTCATTTACAGAAAGAACTGTACAACCTAGGGATTCCAGCACTTGACATTCTGTTGCGGAGAGAACTGGGTCAAAAACCTCAATGCTCCCAATCCAACCGAATTGCCTTTTTATCAAGAGCGCAAGAGCAAGTTGTAATCGAGGTCTGTCCCCTGAGTCGATATTACCGATTCCATATATCACCATCTGCATCTCCAGCTCCGCTCCCAAAACATTATGAAACCGACAAAAGAGTTCCGGGGTTTGGATTTGATCCAGAATCTTTACAAAAAATTGTGAGCTTCTAAGTTTTTCCAGGCAGCTCTGCATCTTTTGCATCAGCATCGCCTGTCCTTCGGGGCTGCTCTTGAGATCGGTTGGAACCCACAGCTGCTGCTCTCCGCTCAAAGCCGCCCTAACCCTTGGGACATTTTTCCTCTGTTTTCCACGACGAGGTAAAACGACTGTCCAATCTCCGTTTTCAGTATGCTTATCAAGGGTGAGAACATTGGCAGAAGCAGCCATCACAACACTGTGAGTCTTTTCCTTTACTTAAAACGTTTCTGCCCCTTGCAATTACCAATCACACAACCAGAAATCCTGCAAATGTAAACAAAAGCAATGACAAAAGCCAAGAAAACAGAAGAACAATATCAGACATTATGCTTTATTCTAGCAGATGTACACATTTCCAGATTGACAAATACCCGGATCAAACCACCATCGAAACACGACCGCAAACTATATACGACACATCATTTCAGCACATTCCAAAAAGACCAGAAAGAAATAATCAGCCATCTCGAGTAAAAAAACGCTATCTTGTCTTGTCTTTTTTTTGTAAAGGTAAATTTACATAAAGAATTACAGTTTGTCAGGGTTCAAACCCTGAACCTCCGCCAAATCATTTGACACCATGTACGGCTATGCCAAATTCCCTTTCGTATTTTGTCTCATCTTGTAACAATCACCAAAAATGTCATCCATTAGATGCAACCAAGATTGCACCTTTTCACCAAAGTCAGCACGTAACACACCCATCTCCCAACTCGCACAAAACAAATTCAGTCAAAAGAGAGAAAAAAACAAATTCAGCAGAAATCTAAAACAAAAAAAACCTACCATTTGCACAATCAGCCAAACGACCAGTGACCTAACTTAATAGCTATTGCTTCATAAAAAGCTAAGGCCCTTCCTAAGTAAGTTGACAACGAAGGAGACGCAATCGTAGGAAAGCGTCAACAACCCAGTTCAAAACATAGCTCAATAAAGGATAATCAGAATTCTGGGCACGTGTTAGTCATCGAAACGAACAAGCCTTACCTAAGATGGCGATGGGTGATGTCGGCGAGACAGAGGAGGTTAGTGGGATAGATAGGAAGAGTAGAAGAGGGATGGGCTTGGAGTTTGTTTTGTTGTTTAATCTAAGAAAGGACTGTTTGAATTTAGGGCTAGCCCATTTTGGGCCGTATGTTTCGTTGGCAGATGTGTTGGGCCTAGGGGTTAACACGATTCCGAAACCGTCGGTTACAAGGTTCTGAAAAGCTGAAATCGTAATCAGAATCTTGAAATAAAGTTTCAGGATCGATGCCTGAATCTACAGTTACGGTTGTGAAATTTTCGGTTACAAGGTTTCATTTTTTTAATTTTTTTAAGAATTTTTTTGGGGAAAAAATAAAGTAGTGTATTCTTAACTCCAAAGTAATTAAAGTCCCACATATTTTTCTTATTTTTATTTAGAGAGAATACTTGTAGAGAGTAATTAACTAATAGATATTAATAAAGAATTATGAATAAATTATATAATTTTTGAAGAATGGAAGAAGGTGAATACAATTTCAAACCTTGGTTACACTTTCGATCTGATTACCGGAACTTCCGGTCCTTTGGTTCTAATAGAACCATGGCCACCTTTAGTTGGACAGTTTTTTTTTAACTATGATATTCATAGTCGAGCATGATTAGTTCTCACGATAATATTTTAAATATTTTTTACATTCGTAAAGAACCGATATTTTTAAAGTGAATTAAGTTTTTTACTTTCTGAATCAATTATGATTGATATGATGGGCCGACTTTGACTCGTTAATAAAGTGTCAAGTTAGGAGAAGTGTAAACTAATGAGAATTGGTAAATAATTTATTTCAATTGTCTTAAAAATATTATTAATAGAGTCAAAAAGTCATAGCACGAATCGGAAATTAACGGATTTAAATGATCATATACACAATTTTCCTATACATAGCTACCTCCCAATTTACTTCTACCAAAAACATTCTTATGTTCCAAATCCTACATATGCGAAACCAATCCAAGGTCCAAAGTCATAAATCTAAATACTACGCCACCCGTTGACAACATAGTAATTTAAACGACCGGCCGCCTGCTCCTCGTCTATAGTCTGCAAAACAGGCTTCCTTGACCTTGTCATGGACAACCTATGCATGAACTCCGGACTGGACATCTCTTCAACCCCTTCGAAGCTCAGCCTCGGCAGCACCACCGCGGCCTCCGCCCGCCTCTCCTCGTCGAACCCATCCGGCAGGACCCTCCTTTTCCGTCCCAAAGACGCCCTCCTGACCGTGGAATTAGCTGTAATGAGAAGTCCACCAAGGTCACCAGCGTTGACCAAAGTGTTCCTCCTCTCCATGGGAAACAGCACATAAACATTCCCCTTCTCTAACTCATCATCCGCCCCCAAGGGACAAAATTTACGCCCCATTTTCAAGGTCTTGGCGTTGACTACGAAGCAACTTGGCGCCTCTAGCATCATCTCCGCTGCTTTTGTAGGGTGCTTGTTGACTTGCTTCACTTGGCCATTTGGAAGCACCACTTTGGTTGACCTAGGGTTCTCTAGACCTTTACAAGAGGCGAAGTTCCCCATTTATGGAATGTAGAAGAAGATTGAGAGAATTGGCAATAGGGAAAGAAACTATTTCGTGTTTGTGGGTTTGTTAGGGGAGGAATTGTGGAAGTTGACGTGCTTATATAGTGGAAAGAGGAAGGTTGTAGCCTAAGTAAGGACGAAATTGAAGTCATTAAAATAATAATGACTGGAATTGGAAGACTAGTATGATCACAACTTGCCAGTTGTACAGTTGTGTGCGTTGAGTATTTGGAATTCTAAATTGTGTACGCGTTGGACCTATAAAAAATTCGAACGGTGTTCGAAGAGAGATGGAATATTGGAACATCTTTTTTGGTTCGCGTTGATTTTGATCCCATAAGTCATTATTATTTGTACGACCCTGTAATATCGCACGATATATTTTACTTAAGAGATCGTTTTCAGATTATCAATCGTTATATGAATTAAAAGTCGATCAATCTATTTGTAGTTGACGATTATTTGATAAATATGGAGCTGGGTTCAAACTTCTTAGAGTTCATGTATCTCAATATCATATTTAATTTTCAGGGAAGCGGCAAAGAGACTTCGCATGGCCATTTCCCCGCGGAGCGGCGGTGTTTGGTTGGCGAACACGTTAAGCGAAAACCGCCTCTAAAAAAAAGTTAAGCGAAAATCGAAACTGACGCTGCTTCATATGTGCAGAAAAATATGTGCAGAAAGGTACAACTTACTATTAATAATCAACGAACATTTTAATCAACTAACTACGATGAGATGGTTTAAATTTTAATATTTTTAAACGGAAGGTGACCCAGAATTCTTAAAATTTTTGGTTTACCTAGTTCGATCGGTCAGACTATCAGTCGGATCAGAACTTCTATTTTATATTAATATTATCAAATAAGATTTAATAAATTTAATTTAACATAAAAATAACAAAATACCAAATAAATTCAAATATTTAGCAACTTTATAATATAATTTATCCAAAAAAAGTCTTTAAATATTAATTAAACAAGTCTAAAAGTACAAGAAGATGATTATACAAGTTTTCTTGTTCGATATATTAGTTTAATTTGTTTAACTTTGTTGACATATTATCGAGAATTGTTAAAAATATAAGTTTATTGTGATCCAAAAGTGATGTATACGCTCTGAGCGTGAAAGTTACGGTTTTGTTTCTAAATTAAATCCGATAAAATAAAAAATAAATATAAATTTTTCTAATCCGGGCGAACTGGGTCGCCTAGAAGTACCTGACCAAGTGGTACGACTAATTTTGGCCGGTCAAATCACTGGCTGGATTTTAGGCAAAAATCAACCCAGTTTGATCTCAGATAATGGTCCGATCGGTCAGACTGTCAGTCAGACCATAGTTGTTAAAATATTGTTAAATTTAACTAAAATATATCGAGTTCGAACATTTTGAAATATATTTATATCAAATGCTTATAAGAAATTCAAATGTACTGAACGATTTAAACCTGGATTATTCAATCACTATATATATCCAGATACCAGACATTATCCACAAAAATTATGTATGGTACAACTAACTAGTAATAATTAAATAGTAAGGGAAAAGTACATTTTACCTACTTGTATTTTGTTCGATTTCGCGTTTAGGCCGTGCAGTTTCAATTTGGTAATTCAGTCCTTGTGCTTTGCAATCTTTTAGAGCATACGGTCCACTCCAGATGACCGGGCTAAAAGTGCCACTTGACATGAGAAAATTACAAAATCAGTCCTAATTATTATTTTAATTTCTCTCCAAGTAATTAATTTAATACCAACTCATCTTCTTCCCCTTCCTTTGCCCCCAGAAATTACAACCCTCTCAAGGGAAGCTTCATCAAAAGGGAAGCTTGAGAACTTCATCAAACCAACCACGAAATCTCATCACATTTTTTTCAAAAACAAAGTCAACTGCTTTTACTTACGCAAGCTGGGTTGATGAACAATTCCGAAACAGAGCAGACGAACGGGCGGCGGTGGGGCGAGGCAAAGCCCGCCTCGGTAGGTGCCGAAGGCGGCAGCCACCGCGAGGAAGCGGATCACGTCGGGGCCAACAACACTTTTAACAAGCCGGCATCACCGAAACAGACCCAACAACCCCAAGGGAGAAAACCATGAAAGGAATGAAATAAGGATTTTAAGAACACTGTTAATTGAAAGAGAAAACCCAAACTTGAAGAACCTTAAACCCAGTAATTACTTGGAGACTTAAGTTATGTAGCGGAATTGGGAGCTAAGGCTCAAGATGGTCGAATTGGGAATTTAAGAGCTAGGGTTCACGTAGGTCGAATTGGGGTTTTAGAGCTCACGGTTTCCAATTGCGTCTAAAGAAGACGGGAGGAAGGAGAGGACGAAGAAGAGGAGCTTTGGTGGTGTTTGGTTGGCTGGTTGGGGGAGAGGAGGAGGGGAGAGGAGGAGGGGAGAGAGGATGAAGGAGGGGAGGAGGGTGGGCGTGGAGGTGGAGAGAGGGGGGTGAAAGGTTGAAGAAGATGAGTTGGTATTAAATTAATTATTTGGAGAGAAATTAAAATAATAATTGGAACTGATTTTGTAATTTGTCCATATCACGTGGCAAGGCGGGTGGCACTTTTAGCCCAGTCATCTGGAGTGGACTGTATGCTCTAAAAGATTGCAAAGCACGGAGACTAAATTACCAAATTGAAACCACACGGTCTGAACACGAAATCGGGCAAACTACAAGTACGTAAAATGTAATTTTCTCAAATAGTAATATCGTATAAAAACTAACGGGTAATTATTTATTTAGTCAGAAAATAAAATAACTAACTAACTAATAATGGATAACAATAAAGATTTCTTCACAATGCACTCTCAGAAGTTTATGATTTAACATTGGCGGTGGCGGCTCAACATTAATTGGAACGCAAATTTCATCTGATTGCCTGCCACGCCACAGGTGAAGAAGAAGTATGTGTGCGTTTATATCCAGTGTTCGGTGACTTCACATGATTAAATATTCAATACATTTTTGTTTGGTACCATTTTTTTTGTAACTTCACTTGATTAAATATTCAAACCGGTTGGCTTGAGCGAAGTTTGGTGGCTTATTGATCGAAGCGGGCCAATCGAGGTATATCAAAAAATATTTGATACGGGAGTTGGACGGCGACATTGTGCTTATTTCGTTCGATTTGGCCACTGATTTGGAGCTTTGGAGGGTCAAGCACACCCCGTTATTCAAGGATATCTCACCTTGGAGTCCGAGTTTTTGTGCCATTGCCAGAAGTATTTGACTTCTGTTAAGAATTCAGCAACTAGAGAACAAGATCGCACAAAGAACACGGAACAAGAGAATTACGTGGTTCGGCCTAATGCCTACGTCCACGATGAGAAAGGAGAAATTTTATTGATGGATCCGAGTCACAAAAGCTATACAAAACCTTAGGGTAACATGTCTTTATATAGAGACAAACCCTTGGTGTACAAGTAACCTATCTAGGTCTAATTAGGAGTCCAGAATCTAGTCAGAATAGGAATAGGAATAGGAAATAAGTCTTTCCTATTTCTCGCCATCCCAACAATCTCCACCTTGGCGAGAAATCATCTCGTGGAAGAACCATGAAGCTCCACCCGAACTTCAACAAACTCCACATTGACAAAACACCGTCCCATGAAGAACCATGAGATCTTGCAAAACCAATCCAACTCCACCGACTCCATCTCGGACCATAGATAACTGCATCAATAAGACCATCTCAACTTTCTCTTCACCTTTTGTTCAATCACTTGGAGCCAGCCCCCAAACTCGAGCTTCTGAGCTTGCTTGGCCTATTCCCTCCAATCTCCATTGAACCCCAACTAGCAAGTCCACCTGCTGAAGCAAACTTGTGACCAATAGATGCGCTCTCTATTTCTCGGTCAACCCCATGCTCCGCAACCTTGAACTGCTTCTCCGCTGGACCTTCTTGCCTCATACCAATGCTACATGCCATAGCATACAAAGGGCAACCTTTTATTCTACCAAGTAGAACCCTCGACATACCACGAACTATACCGTTCGACCTTGAGCGAGATACCCGATTCGATCATGGTGCTACCAACGGCTTCGCATTCCCCATGCAAAACCTACCCAACACCTTTGACGTGCACGTCTCTTTAGACAACCATAGCGGGAACTTGCTAACTTTGTCTCCGCGAATCTAAACTCCACTCAAACCATTCATGTCAAGCTTTCGCTCCATCACACAAGAGATTTTCTCCCCTCTATCGGAACCCAACGATGTGACTCCACCTACAACCGTGTTCTCCACTAACCTATAGGTGTTCATAGCATTCCTTTCACCTTTCATTACCACCATAGCATCCTTCTCCACCTCCATTAGCCCGCCTACAACATTATAGTTGTACCCACTATAATCCAAGGCTCCTAACGAGATCAAATTCCTCTCCAACTTCGGAACATGCCTAACCCCACATAATTTTCTCTCAACACCATCCCACATCTTGATTTGGATATCACCTATGCTAGCAATTCTGCAAGTAGAACCATCACCCATAGTCATCATACCTGAATCAACGAACTTGTAGGTGTCAAACCACCCTCTCTTGGGCGTCATGTAGAAAGAGCAAGCGCTATCCAAAATCCAGGAATCAGAATGCTTTGGACTTGACAAAACAGAAAGAAGATCACCATCTGACTCGTCCGAATGTGAGGCCACATTCACGGAACCTGATCCTTTTTCCTCGCGATCCCGAGTTCTTTTTGGACAATCCTTCTTCACGTGCCCTTTTTCTCCGCACTCGAAGCAGTTTCCCTTGAACCTCCTTGACCACGACTTGGATCCCTTCCTGTCTTTTGCCCCACTACGATCACCATGGCTACCCCTTACAACTAGCCCTTCCGCTTGTTCATCGTCAATTTTCCTTCTTTGATGAAACTCTAGCAGAGCACTTGTGATATCTTCCAACACCAGGGACTCCTTCCCCCAAGTTAGAGTTGTAACCAAATTTTCGTAGAAGCCAGGTAAAGAATTCAGCAGCAACAATGCCTTGTCTTCTTCCTCGAACTTCACATCAACCTTTCTCAAGTCGCTCACAAGTTGACTGAAACCATTAATGTGTTGGCTCAAATCCGAGCCCTCCTTCATCTTGAGCCCGTACAATCTTTGCTTAAGATAAAGCTTGTTCGACAAAGACTTAGACATATACCTTGCTTCCAATTTCTTCCATACCTCAGCTGGTGACTCCTCATCCATGACGTGATACATCACATCATCTGCCAAGCACAAGCGAATTGTCGCCACCGCCTTGGCCCCCATCTCCTTCCACTCTTGCTCCTCCATCTTCTCAGATTTTTTCTCCGAGAGTGCGATGACCATCCCTTATTGCACGAGGAGATCCTTGACACGCCTTTGCCATAACCCAAAATTCGAAGAACCATCGAACTTCACAAGAGCAAACTTCGCGCCGTCCGTCATCCTCCAACCCAAGCTCTGATACCAATTGTTAAGAATTCAGCAACTAGAGAACAAGATCGCACAAAGAACACGGAACAAGAGAATTATGTAGTTCGGCCTAATGCCTACGTCCACGGTGAGAAAGGAGAAATTTTATTGATGGATCCGAGTCACAAAAGCTATACAAAACCTTAGGGTAATATGTCCTTATATAGAGACAAACCCTTGGTGTACAAGTAACCTATCTAGGTCTAATTAGGAGTCCAGAATCTAGTCAGAATAGGAATAGGAATAGGAAATAAGTCTTTCCTATTTCTCGCCATCCCAACAACTTCAAATAAGGGGTATTCCACTTTAGGTTTGGAACTCTTCCTTCCTTGACCTCCTCTCTTGGGGCTTTCAAGGCTGTGCACCAGGTTACTTCTAGTCGTACGCGACTAGACGTCACTTTTGTAATTATTTCTGCTTCAAATTTGGATCGTGTGAATATGAAGGTCAACTTTAAGATTGGTTGTGAATCCTATCTTGTTTGTATCGAGTAGATGGACGCTCGTGTCGTCATAGATCGCTCAAATTCAGTTTGGGACTCTGGTCGTGCAGATCATCCTGGGAGGAATTGGGTTCTTGGTGATGTTGAGGTGGGTTCCTCTTGCTGTGGGGGGCTTGATGTTCCAGATTTGTCGTCTCCCTTAGCTTCAGTTGGTGCGGTTGATGTTGGCGAGTTCATTGCCTACCGCAACCTCTAGCTGTTGTGGTTGATGATTTGCAGGTGTTAATCATGGTCGATGCTTTGCATCTCACCTCATCCCCTGCTGTCGTCTCTCTGTCGCAGCCTCTTGCTGTGGTTGTTCCAGAGTTATCGGAAGAAGTTGTTGCGGCTTCTGGCTTTTGGAAGGGAATGCTGCAACTTTCGATTACTGCAGAGCGCCCGGTCGCAATTTTTCCCGCTGCCGCCTCGGTGGATGATTGGCTTCATCATCTCATGTTTGACGCTTTGGATGGGGTAGTAGTTGAGGCGGACCCGCAACCTCTTGATGCACGCAAGCGGGTGAACTTGGGCAGATCGATCATTCTGACTCTGATGCGTTCAAGTTGCCGTGAAAGAAGACTCATGGGAAAAGCTGCGGCTCTCATGCTATTTCTGTTGCGGAAAGTAAAGATCAAGTCGCCTAAGAAGTCAAAGTCAAAGTTATGCCTTGGGTCGCTTATCGCTAGCATGGAAGTTTAAGACAATGCTCTCCAAGCGGAACATTCCGCATAAGCATGGCGACTTGCTATTGTGATGGGCCTATCTTGGAAGGTTGTTTATTTTGGTTTGTCCTTCGCTTGGTGTATGTCCAGGTCTGTTTTTTGATTACCCTTTTGCTTGATTCTTTTAGAGACAACTTGGTGATTGTCCCTAGATAGCGTCTTTCATCGTGGGGCATGTTGAAAGGCGTTATCTTGTGATACCCTCACCCTTCTACCGAATTGGTTACAATATAATAAGGTTAGTTTTGGAGGGGTTTAGGCATAGTCAGTCATCATTGGGTAAAATAGGCGTAGCTTCCTTATCCGGATTCCAAATTAGGTGATATTAATTTGTGTGGATTTATAACATCTATATCTATAACTTTGTTCTTTGAGTGTTGTGATTTATGAAATAATCTGGCTGGAACAAGTTAAGAATTTAAGGTGCTTTGATATAGGTCTGATTTTGTCAGTATTGGAAATATTTGTTATGTGATTTTATTTAAGTTAACCTCAATTTTGAATTTACTATTCAATCTGATGATTACCCATATTATGTTCGATAAATTAAGCAAAGTATATTTAGCTGTCCAGTGACAAGATTTGTAAATAGTTCTGAGACGGATTAAGAGCTAGTTGAATTTTAGTTTGTAGAGTTGGATAAAAAAAATAAATATAGTATGGTAAAAATGTGGCAACTATTGAAAATGGCCACGAAAAATATATATATGTCTCATTATAAAATGAGATGAGTATCGGATAAATTAAGTAACATGAAGTAAAAGTTAGAACCAATGTGAATGTTAGGCATTAAAGGACCAGGAAATAACCTAGATAAATGTAAGGTAAAAGAAAGATAAGAATAAGTAAATAAAATGTGATAAGTTAGAAGATTAAAATAAAGAAAGAGTCAACGTGGCAAGTGGAAGTAAATCAAGGAGGTGGTGGCAAGTAAAAGTTAGATGTGTCAAAAAGTAAAAAAATAAAACGTGGCAGAATGAAAAAAATTGACACCAAGAAAGAAAAGAAAATGTAATGCCATAAAAAAAAGAAGAAGATAAAAACCAGGTGAGAGGATTAAATAGCTAGTCATTTTTCCTATTGTTACACCGAACCAAAAGAAAAAAAAGAAGTGACCGCAACTAAAGGGAACTAGGCCACGAAGAAAATATGAGAAGGTAAATGATTACTGGTAAAGTTTATTGTATCTTGAAATGATATCTATGAATTTAGAAACTCAATAGCCATGGTGATAGTAGAAGTAGATAATAAAATATGGAACATAAGAAATGGTTTTGTTGAAAATCTGTGTGTAATGGAAATTTGTAAGATTGAACTTGTAAGAAGTTGGTATACAATTAATTAGGAAACCATTTGAGATAGGTTCAATCAATTGAGGATATTGGATGAACTAACATTTATTCACGATGTATGTTTGTAGAAAATCAGGAGCTAATATTCACGTAATTATGATACATGGATTAGATGATGTTTAAAAAAAGAAGAAGAAGCTAGAAACGTTACTCAATTGGAAGCAGATTTAATAAATATTGGGTTTGGATCAGACCATAATGATGAACCGAAAATAATTAGAAAGAAATGAAGGTGATGTATTTTGTATAATTAACAAGGATTAGATCAAGTATTTCTGGTGGCAGAAATTGCAAATTAAGAAATGAAGTTTTACGTTTCCTAAGACCTATTTACATATTAAAGAGGGTGGTAATGATAGTGGTTAATTATTCTTTTGACTAGTTAACCGATGTTTGAATCCGAGTGCCACGAGTTGTAAAACGAAGCAAGGAGCTTCTCTTTGATTGGTTTGAGCAACCATTATCTTGTAAGTGGATATTCTTTGTAACATGTGTTTAGTTAACTAGACGTGGGTGATGTGCTTTATTTGGCGTACTTTTGAATGATATGAAATGTGGTATTGGGTTGGTTTTGGTCTATTTGATATTTGAAGTTGCTTTTGGATTGTCTGTGTATGTATGTGAATTTTGAAAAGTTTGGTATGTGATTTGTGTGATGGCGGATGATGAGGTCTACCCGTGACCAACCGGGGATGTTGGCATATGTGCACATATACTGAGGATACATTGGATATGGATTCTGATATGATCTGTTTGGCCGGCGGGGTTGGTTTCTGATGGCGCCTTTAAGATATGGTATCCTCGTGTCGGAGTGGGAGTGACACTATCTAGACCTATCTGAAGTTCATCCGATTTGTGCTATGTGTTTGTAAAGGTCTATCTGAACTTTTGGTTATGTTTGATATGCGATTATTTTGATGACCTTATTTGTGAAGTGATCTTTTTGTTGTAGTAGCCTTGTGTTAGTATTTGGGTTTGATGGGGATGTTTGGTTGGTTAAATACATGTTACTTATAATATTTGCTTACTAAGTGTTTCAAAGCACTTATCCCTTACTTCAATCCACAGGTGAAGAGATTTGAGCCGTGGTTTGCATCTGGAGAAGGTTTTCCATCCGAGTTCGGCCCGTTATCTTTCTTTCTCGGGCTACGTTCAAAGGTCTCCAGATGGTCTTTGTCTTTGTAATCTAGGTCGCTCCATTGTACATATTTGTTGGTCTTTGACATATGATTTTAGATTAATGTTAATATGTAATGTATGTGTAAATTCATGTTTGTTTTTAAGGATGTGTTTGATGATATGACGTTGGAGATGTGTACTCCAATGCCTACCAGGTTTTGGACACGATAAATATGTTTGTTTGAAGCAACAATGTTGTGAAAAAAAATATTTTGACAATCCTGGTAATAAGAATGATGTATTATGATTTGAGGCTTGCTAGGTTGTGGTTTATGATATTAAGTTTGACATGATCTAGCGCCGGTCACTGACCACGAATTTGGGTCGTGACAGACTTGGTATCAGAGCTCGGTCAGAGCCCTATGTTTGAGCCTAGCTTATTATGTGAATTATATGTTATGTATAATGGAGCATAGGATTTGTCATGTCCTTGAACCTCTTTTGTTGTGTTGTCTTTTGGTATGCTTAATTCTGACTTATTTGTATAGGAGGATATGACAGTTACACGTAGTGGTATGGATACGGTTAGGGAGCATGGTGAAAGCTCCCAAGGTCAAAGATATGATGTTACATCTGAGACTACACCACCAGTGGAGGCCATTACCGCTGGTAGGGTCACTAGAGATGAGATTCCACCACCTGTTGCTGATGTTCCTACTTCTGAGATGGAGAGGCAGGGTGGTGATGGTGTAGACAGAGTTATGAAAGCAATGGAGAAATTCATCGCTACTCAGCAAGCACAATTAGAGCAGAATGTTACATTAGCTGCTAAAGATGACTCTTTGGGTGAGTTCTTGAAGTTGCATCCACCAACATTTTCTGGTTTAAGTGATGATCCTCAGGTATTCATTGATGAGATGGAGAAGAGGAGAAGAATCTTAAGGTGTGATAAAGAGCGAATGGTGGAGTTGGCTTCATTTAAGTTGGTAGGTGTGGCTGGAGTTTGGTTCCAAAATGAGGGATCATATGCATGGACTTGGGAGATCTTTACTAAGGCCTTGTTGGATCGGTTCTTACCAGAGAGTTTGAAAGATGCCCGAGCTTTTGAATTTGAGCGATTGGTGAAGACCCGAGAGATGACAATATCTCAATATGATGAGAGGTTCACTTATCTGTCACGGTATGCAAAACACTTGGTTCCCAATGATGAGATGAAGGTAAAGAGGTTTATTCGTGGACTTGATGATTCTATGTTCAAGGTTATGTATCCTCGTGGTTTCGAGACATATGCAGCTGCAGTGGATTGTGCTCGAACCTTGGAGATGCGAGATAATGAACGTCGAGTGGTCCAAAGTCAACCAAAATTTTAGAAGTTTGAAAAACCACCACAAAGGAGTTTCAACCAAGGCTTTAGACAGCAAGAGAGATGGACCAATATTCAGCCAGTATCGTCAAAGGGTGGAGGACCAGTTGGTAGTTTTGGTAGAGGGAAGGATTTTCGTGGTCAGCAATTCAGTAAGAACCAGTCCAGTAATTTCAGAAGATGCCAAAGTTGTGGTAAACAACATCCTGGAGATATTTGTTATAAAAGGACAGGAGCTTGTTTTCGCTGTGGTATGCAAGGTCACTTGGTGAAAGACTGTCCTACAATCGATCAGCGTAAGCAAGTGGCAAGCTTGATAGTTAGGCCGCCAACACAACACTTTTCTCGACCACAAGTTCAGCAGGGCAATCTACTTGATCAAAGAGAAGTAGGTTTGAGGATTGAGGGACCTAAGTCTGATAGTGGAGGAGGCGGTGCACAGCCTAGAGTGTATGCATTGACCAGGAGAGATGCTGATGCTAGTAACACTGTGGTGTCAGGTAACCTTCCCATTGGATCATCTTATGCACGTATTCTATTTGATTCGGGTTCTACACACTCTTTTGTGTCATCTCAATATGTTCAATGTTTGAATGATATGCCTGTATGTTTGGATGAGTTAATGATCGTTGCCACTCCTTCGGGTGGGTTTGTATATGTTTGTGAAGTTGTTAGATCCTGCAATATTCAAATTAGTGGGCATGACTTGTCAGCTGATTTATACATATTGGATATGGATGGTTTTGATATCATAGTGGGTATGGACGTGTTATCCACTTATCATGCGATAGTGGATTGTTTTGGAAAAAGAGTGATTTTCCATCCAACAGATGAGGCAGAGTTTGAGTTTCAGGGTGAGAAAAAGGTAACTACTGCAAAGCTTATCTCTTACATGAAAGCTAGCAAGTTTCTAAGGAAAGGTTGTGCAAGCTATTTAGCTATGGTAAAAGAAATAAAGAAAGAAGATGTTTCAGTGGATCATATCCCTATTGTCAGGGAGTACCCAGATGTATTTCCAGAAGATCTACCAGGCTTACCTCCAGAGAGGGAGATTGAATTTTGTATTGATCTTGCACCAGGAACTGAACCAATCTCTATACCACCTTATCGTATGGCTCCAGCTGAAATGAAAGAGTTGAAAGATCAGTTGCAAGATTTGTTGAATAAAGGGTATATAAGGCCTAGTGTTTCTCCATGGGGAGCCCCAGTGCTATTTGTGAAGAAGAAAGATGGGAGTTTACGATTGTGCATAGACTACCAAAAGTTGAATAAGGTAACTATACGCAACCGATATCCTCTTCCGAGAATAGATGATTTGTTTGATCAGTTGCGGGGATCTAAATGGTTTTCTAAGATTGACTTGAGATCGGGGTATCATCAGTTGCGGATTAGAGAGATGGACATTCCAAAGACGACATTCAGGACTCGATATGGCCATTATGAGTTTCTGGTTATGCCATTTGGATTGACTAATGCCCCAGCTGCTTTTATGGATATGATGAACCGGAATTTTAAGCCTTTCCTGGATCAGTTTGTGGTTGTGTTTATTGATGATATATTGATTTACTCTATTGATCAGGAGGATCATGAGAGACACCTTAGGCAAGTGTTGCAGACGCTACGAGAGAAAAAGCTATATGCTAAATTCTCAAAGTGTGAATTTTGGCTTCAAAGTGTAGCTTTTCTAGGACATGTGGTGTCCAAAGATGGAGTGTCAGTTGATCCGAAGAAGGTGGAAGCTGTTGTGAATTGGCCTACCCCAGCTAATGTTACTGAGATACGCAGCTTTTTGGGTTTAGCAGGGTATTATCGACGATTTGTCAAAGGATTCTCTACTTTGGCAGCACCATTAACTCGGCTAACTCATAAAAATGCCAAGTATGAATGGTCGGGTAGGTGTGAAGAGAGTTTTCAAGAATTAAAGGATCGGTTAACCCATGCACCTGTATTGGTTCTACCATCAGGATCAGGTGGATACTCAGTGTATTGTGATGCTTCAAGAGTGGGTTTGGGATGTGTTCTTATGCAACACAAGAATGTTATTGCTTATGCCTCTAGACAACTGAAGAAACATGAAGAGAATTATCCAGTCCATGATTTGGAAATGGCAGCAGTTGTGTTTGCATTGAAGATTTGGAGGCACTACTTGTATGGTGAGAAGTTTGAGATATATACAGATCATAAAAGCCTCAAGTATATCTTTGAGCAACGAGATTTGAACTTAAGACAGAGGAGGTGGATGGAGTTCCTTAAGGATTATGATTGCACCATTAACTATCACCCTGGGAAAGCTAATGTTGTAGCTGATGCTTTAAGTCGCAAATCCTTAATTCAGCCAAAGTTTCTAGCAGAGATGCATATGAGACCTACCTTACGAGGACGGGTTATGGAATTACAATGGGAGGATCCAGAGGTTATTGTGATGATGGAACAAGTTGAGCAGGGTGAATTACCTAAATTTCGACTTAGTGCTAATGGTATCTTGTATTTTGGTTCTCGAGTGGTTGTCCCTGATGTTGGAGATCTAAGAAAGGAATTATTGACTCAGGCACATCGAGCGGTCTACAGTATGCACCCTGGATCTACAAAAATGTACCATGATTTGAGATGCAATTATTGGTGGCAAGGTATGAAAAAGGACATTGCAAAGTTTGTTTCAAAGTGTTTGACCTGTCAACAGGTTAAAGCAGAGCATCAGAGGCCTTCTGGATTACTACAACCTCTAGAAATTCCAGTGTGGAAGTGGGAGCGGATAACAATGGATTTGTTAGTAGGGCTTCCAACTACTTCCAAAGGTTATGATGCAGTGTGGGTTATTGTAGACAGATTGACAAAATCTTCACATTTCCTACCAATAAAGAGTAAATATGATGCAAGTAGGTTTGCTCAGATATTTATGGATGAAATTATTCGCCTTCATGGTGTACCAGTTTCAATTGTATCTGATCGTGGAACTCATTTCACATCAAGGTTTTGGGGGCAATTTCAGGAGGCTATAGGAACTCGTTTGGATTTGAGTACGGCCTTTCATCCTCAAACAGATGGCCAGTCTGAGCGTCTTATTCAGATATTAGAAGATATGATGCGAACTTGTGTTATTGATTTTGGAGGAAGTTGGGATCGCTATTTGCCATTGATGGAGTTTGCTTATAATAATAGCTACCAATCAAGTATCAAGATGGCTCCATATGAAGCTTTGTATGGAAGAAAATGTAGATCTCTGTTATGTTGGAATGAGGTTGGTGAGAAACAACTATTGGGTAATGACTTAGTAGAAGAAACCAATGAGAAGATACAGTTGATTCGACAAAGGCTAGAAACAGCCCAGAGTCGGCAAAAGTCATACTCAGACAAGAGACGAAAGGATATTGAGTTTGATGTGGGACTACATGTTTTTCTCAAGGTTTCACCTATGAAGGGAACAATGAGGTTTGGGAGAAGGGGCAAACTCAGTCCTAGATATATTGGCCCATTTGAGATTTTGGAGCGAGTTGGACCAGTGGCATATCGATTGGCTTTGCCACCATCCTTGTCACATATTCATCCAGTGTTCCATGTCTCTATGCTTAAGCGATATTTGCACGATCCTACTCATATTTTGGAGCCACAGATAGTAGAGATAAGTGGAGATTTGACATATCAGGAGAATCCAATAAGGATTTTGGATCATGAAGTTAGAAAGCTTCGGAATAGAGAGCTTCCGATGGTCAAGGTTGAATGGGCAAATCGTTCCTTCGCTGAGGCAACTTGGGAAATGGAGGGAGAGATGAAAACCAAATACCCACATCTGTTTGTGTGACAAGTAAGTTAAATTTTCATTAAGTAAATTCGGGGACCGAATTTTATAAGGAGGGGAGAATGTGATACCCTCACCCTTCTACCGAATTGGTTACAATATAATAAGGTTAGTTTTGGAGGGGTTTAGGCATAGTCAGTCATCGTTGGGTAAAATAGGCGTAGCTTCCTTATCCGGATTCCAAATTAGGTGATATTAATTTGTGTGGATTTATAACATCTATATCTATAACTTTGTTCTTTGAGTGTTGTGATTTATGAAATAATCTGGCTGGAACAAGTTAAGAATTTAAGGTGCTTTGATATAGGTCTGATTTTGTCAGTATTGGAAATATTTGTTATGTGATTTTATTTAAGTTAACCTCAATTTTGAATTTACTATTCAATCTGATGATTACCCATATTATGTTCGATAAATTAAGCAAAGTATATTTAGCTGTCCAGTGACAAGATTTGTAAATAGTTCTGAGACGGATTAAGAGCTAGTTGAATTTTAGTTTGTAGAGTTGGATAAAAAAAATAAATATAGTATGGTAAAAATGTGGCAACTATTGAAAATGGCCACGAAAAATATATATATGTCTCATTATAAAATGAGATGAGTATCGGATAAATTAAGTAACATGAAGTAAAAGTTAGAACCAATGTGAATGTTAGGCATTAAAGGACCAGGAAATAACCTAGATAAATGTAAGGTAAAAGAAAGATAAGAATAAGTAAATAAAATGTGATAAGTTAGAAGATTAAAATAAAGAAAGAGTCAACGTGGCAAGTGGAAGTAAATCAAGGAGGTGGTGGCAAGTAAAAGTTAGATGTGTCAAAAAGTAAAAAAATAAAACGTGGCAGAATGAAAAAAATTGACACCAAGAAAGAAAAGAAAATGTAATGCCATAAAAAAAAGAAGAAGATAAAAACCAGGTGAGAGGATTAAATAGCTAGTCATTTTTCCTATTGTTACACCGAACCAAAAGAAAAAAAAGAAGTGACCGCAACTAAAGGGAACTAGGCCACGAAGAAAATATGAGAAGGTAAATGATTACTGGTAAAGTTTATTGTATCTTGAAATGATATCTATGAATTTAGAAACTCAATAGCCATGGTGATAGTAGAAGTAGATAATAAAATATGGAACATAAGAAATGGTTTTGTTGAAAATCTGTGTGTAATGGAAATTTGTAAGATTGAACTTGTAAGAAGTTGGTATACAATTAATTAGGAAACCATTTGAGATAGGTTCAATCAATTGAGGATATTGGATGAACTAACATTTATTCACGATGTATGTTTGTAGAAAATCAGGAGCTAATATTCACGTAATTATGATACATGGATTAGATGATGTTTAAAAAAAGAAGAAGAAGCTAGAAACGTTACTCAATTGGAAGCAGATTTAATAAATATTGGGTTTGGATCAGACCATAATGATGAACCGAAAATAATTAGAAAGAAATGAAGGTGATGTATTTTGTATAATTAACAAGGATTAGATCAAGTATTTCTGGTGGCAGAAATTGCAAATTAAGAAATGAAGTTTTACGTTTCCTAAGACCTATTTACATATTAAAGAGGGTGGTAATGATAGTGGTTAATTATTCTTTTGACTAGTTAACCGATGTTTGAATCCGAGTGCCACGAGTTGTAAAACGAAGCAAGGAGCTTCTCTTTGATTGGTTTGAGCAACCATTATCTTGTAAGTGGATATTCTTTGTAACATGTGTTTAGTTAACTAGACGTGGGTGATGTGCTTTATTTGGCGTACTTTTGAATGATATGAAATGTGGTATTGGGTTGGTTTTGGTCTATTTGATATTTGAAGTTGCTTTTGGATTGTCTGTGTATGTATGTGAATTTTGAAAAGTTTGGTATGTGATTTGTGTGATGGCGGATGATGAGGTCTACCCGTGACCAACCGGGGATGTTGGCATATGTGCACATATACTGAGGATACATTGGATATGGATTCTGATATGATCTGTTTGGCCGGCGGGGTTGGTTTCTGATGGCGCCTTTAAGATATGGTATCCTCGTGTCGGAGTGGGAGTGACACTATCTAGACCTATCTGAAGTTCATCCGATTTGTGCTATGTGTTTGTAAAGGTCTATCTGAACTTTTGGTTATGTTTGATATGCGATTATTTTGATGACCTTATTTGTGAAGTGATCTTTTTGTTGTAGTAGCCTTGTGTTAGTATTTGGGTTTGATGGGGATGTTTGGTTGGTTAAATACATGTTACTTATAATATTTGCTTACTAAGTGTTTCAAAGCACTTATCCCTTACTTCAATCCACAGGTGAAGAGATTTGAGCCGTGGTTTGCATCTGGAGAAGGTTTTCCATCCGAGTTCGGCCCGTTATCTTTCTTTCTCGGGCTACGTTCAAAGGTCTCCAGATGGTCTTTGTCTTTGTAATCTAGGTCGCTCCATTGTACATATTTGTTGGTCTTTGACATATGATTTTAGATTAATGTTAATATGTAATGTATGTGTAAATTCATGTTTGTTTTTAAGGATGTGTTTGATGATATGACGTTGGAGATGTGTACTCCAATGCCTACCAGGTTTTGGACACGATAAATATGTTTGTTTGAAGCAACAATGTTGTGAAAAAAAATATTTTGACAATCCTGGTAATAAGAATGATGTATTATGATTTGAGGCTTGCTAGGTTGTGGTTTATGATATTAAGTTTGACATGATCTAGCGCCGGTCACTGACCACGAATTTGGGTCGTGACATATCTAGTACCTTTGATGTAAAAAATTTTGGTACATATAATCTAAACAATCTAATGTATAAACAACATATTATGTGCGATTTCATATTTATTTGTACTATTTGGAGCAAAATTGAGACTGTTATGTCCATTTTACCGAGCACGTGTCGATGCTGTCCAACTTGACCATCTAACTTTATAAAACTTGAGAATTATTTATGTAGGTTTTGTTGAGATTGTTCTAGAATCCTTAAAAGACTAAATAATGTCTATGCTCACTTCTTAGAGGTGTCGGAACAAGAATCCTTGATGAATTAAATACCGAGAAGTCCAACCAAAGTACTTAAGAACCGACAACACAATATGTTGTTCATTCACATGCTAGGCTTGGTCCGAATTTTTAGCATGATAAATCCATGTCTTTCAAAAGCTTATAGGTCCATATCTTACAATTCAATACTATTTTGAATTATCTCATTTGGATCCCGAAAGAAGAAGTTATGAACAACTTATCACATCATGCTTGGAACCGTCCGAGGTAGTCCGATATACCAAATACTTCCCTTCCAATATCTTTGGCACCCTATTTACATAGAAATATTATTTTAAGTACTAATTCGGTATATCATTACGACTAAATATACTTCACTTAAGTCGGACAAATATAATTAAAGAACTAGGATATTACATTATCTTACATGTCCCATTTTATTCCTCGCAAGAAGATCAATCGCTGGAAAGGTTCGACTATTCTTCCGGTGTAATAGAGAGGTTACCGCGAATGAAAAAAAAACATCTCATTGTACAAATTTACGGATGACAACGGAAGATTGAAATCTATCCAGAAAACAATATCTATATTAAAAAAATTGGTAGCACATCTCATCGGACAAATGACAACCATATAACTACTATAAACTCCCCTTTCAATTACATGGTACATGTCCTAACACACATAATGATGGTAACATCTCATTATGCAACCAAATTCGAAAAACCAGAGAGGCCCTTAAATCTTGCAAATACATTTGAATTTTGCTATCCGTCTCGGACATCAAATTATTAATCAATTCAACAAGCCGCAAAAAATAGTCGATCCAATAACAAAAATGTCCAGAGAGTTAGAGAGTTGTCAACCACCATTTGGGTGATCAGGGTGGTTCTTGCCGACCCAAGTTGGGAAGGACCTGGATAGTGGCCTGTTTGGCGAACCGGCCCTTAACCCTGGGCCTGGCCTCGGCGTACTCTTTCCTGGAAGCGTACCGTATGGTCTTTCCAAAGTTAAGGGTTTTCCTCTTCTCCCTGTACTTGAGCACCTTCTCTTTGCGTCCAACGATATCCCCGACGATGTTGTTTCCCACTTGCTGCTCCGGTGCGCCAATTGGTATCTCGATGGTGTTACGAGTCGAACATTGTGAGTAACCGGTTATTTGACCATTTGGTGGTGGTGGCACTTGTTGGTCCACTGCAAACGATAAGACTTGATGGTGGTGGTGCTAAGTGGAAGATTGAGTTAGACAACATTTATAATAAAATCTTATTTCATCTTAAACTTAGGAAATTGTAACATTATAAATTTTGACTGTACACAGTAATATAAATAAGTACATTATAAGAATTCAACCATTGAGAGTCCCGACAAGTATAAAACGGTAATATTTAAATTTAATAAGAAAAAATTGCTTTTATTTATGATATGATCGAATTCGATATTAGATTAGTTGTACCGTAAATATGCTTGTTGGTTTTGAAAAAAAAGAAAAACATATATTTTATATCACAAATTCTCATATATTTTATTACCCAGTGGTATCACAAATTCTCACTTTTATATTTTATATTTTAAAATTCATAGAACTGCTAACTTTTGCACTTTTTATCACTTAGAGTACCCATATCTGGTTCGCAAATTTTTTTCAAGACGACGTCGTTTTGATGTCTACGTGATGTCCATGTTGCTAGCTACTGGGACGACTCGAAAATGACGTAGTATGCGGATAATTACCAAAAAAAAGTAATATACGATTGAGGTGTGCTTACAATGGGTGTAGCAGATGCAAGCTCCAATGTTCCGAGCAGATTCAAGTTGTCTAATCCGAGACCTATTTCATCCAACGATGTCTCCACACGGGCATCCGGTACTCCGGTCGCCGGACGAGAGCACATGCTGGCAATAGCCATCGCCGCCGACGACTCGACGACGGGGTTGATGGGTCTCCGGGCATGGGAAATGGCGAATGGCCGGAGGGAGGAGTGGGTATCCGCATCACACTCATCGCAGAGCACAGCTCCGTCAGCTTCGCATAGGACGGTGGCCGGAAGTTGCTCGCACACAAGGCAAGCCCATGACCGGCGGTGGCTGTCCAGAGCCGCTGGGTTGGCCACGTGCAACTTGGTGTCGCATTCCATGCAAAGGAACAGAGATTCCGTCGAGCATATTACAAAGATTCCTTCGGTTTTGCAGCTGTCGCAGAATCTCAATCGGATCTCATTGGAACCCATTAATTTAATTGGAATTTAATTTGGTTTCGTTTATGCGGTGGGGTATTAAAGGATTTAAGTGTGGTTGTGATTAATTTGTAGAATCTTTTGATCTAAGAGTTAGGCTAACGGATTCGCCTAATGTCACATGGGCTTGCTCTTAACACCATTCGAATTGTATGGTTTAGAAGCTTATTTGTGCAATTCAGAAATCACTTTTTTTTATAAGTAATGTATTTATTTAATGTAAATGCTTTCACCCTAGTGTCACTTGTTATGAAACACAAAACCTAAATTAAATCAAAGAAATTCCTAAAATGAGAGTGCTAAAACATTTTCTTGTTACTTCTCCTCGCGCAAGAATATTTAAGGGACTTCAAAATGTATTTATTTAATAGAAAAATCATACAATTTTTTATAAACAACTCAAATCCTAACTAAAATTAGTTACATAGCAAGATCTATCGTTGTATTCTTAAAAAAAAGCAAAATGTATCATTGTTTGATGCATCATGTACTAGTATTTGTTGTATGTTGTACCATTATTTACTTCATGGTTTATCATTGCTCATATCATGTTGTATCATTTTTCGTAGCATGATGTACCACTATTTATAACATAATGTATAATTGGTCGTAACATGTAGTACTGGATTCGACCAACTTGAACTTCTTTGTGTTTATTCAGTAATAATATAAATTGAACCATGATCAACAATAATACATGTGATAGACAATTCTACCATTGTTCTCCATATGATGCATCATTGCTTCACCTGTTGTAATCCTGCTCTATCATTGTTTGAGGCATGATGTACTATTACTTATATTTTCTATTTTAAATATTATATAATCTCATTTTTTTCAAAATTGTCACTATGTAATATTTGGCACTTTAAGTTTATCCATTATAGTGCACGGCCAATTTGTTTTATCCATGTGTTGCTGTTGAACCTTATTCCAGAGTCAAGGACTCTATTCTCATATAATTATTAGGAAACATTTTACCTTTATGATTTTAATATGATATAATAAGTATAATGATCTTAAGGTGAAATAAAACTATTTGCTTACTAGAAAAATACACATTATACTACTCGATATCTAATCTACCACATTTTTATGTTATAATAAGATAAAAGTATACTTTAGTATCTTGTAGTTTCAAGTATTCTAAATTTAGGGTATGTGGTTTAAAATTTCAGATTTGATCTATGTAATATTTTTTTTCCGGACAGCTCTCCGTCCCGGGAAGCCCGAACAGTTATCTGACCATTTGGCAGTCCACGTTTGCTCCACATCACCCAAAATCCCTATATTTTTTCAAATTGCTGACGTAGTTATGTGGCATGTGGCTGTTTACGCTGGAGGAAGAAGATAGAAAATTGGTGGTCTTGATAAGCTAGGGCATTTTGTTAATTAGTATTATATAGGGGTTTTTTGAAATAATATAAACAAAATTGAGAATGATTTGGTAATGTATCACATGCCACGTCAACAACAACTTATAAATTTTGAAGTCCACGTGGGGCACCAAACAACGTCATTTTGGGTGATGTGGGACAAACGTGGATGACAAATGGCCGGACAGCTGCTCGGGACCGAGAGCTGTCCAAAAAAAAAATATGGACCAAATCTAAAACTTTAAACTACATACTCTAAACTTGGAATACGTGAAATCACATAGTAGTAAGTGTACTTTTATCTATTAATAAAATTATACCTCAAAAAAAATCTACCGCATTTTTATTAACAGAGGTCCAAGTCAAAATCTCCTGTCTATGAAAGAAGATTTTTTTTAAGGTAAATTTTTATCCCATGTCACACCTGCCAAAGATTGAATCTAGACTTTCGTCAAATTATTGAAGCCTTATAATGCTAGACCAAATGCATTTTGGTCTGTCTGCGAAGAACATAAAACCACCCTTTTCATCTCTCTCTGGAGAAGTTTAGTGAGCATTAGATGATATGCGTCATTGTCGTGATGCTGCATCGCTATTAAGCTTGATGTGGTTTACTTGTGACTTGATCATCGTTAGTGAGTCCTGTTTCTGTTTCGCGTTTGAGCTTCGTTGGCCTTTTGAAAAGGTGGAATTTAGTTTCCGATATTCAATTAAAAGGAGCTAGATTGAGATAATAAGATTGCAGCTTGACCACTTCTAGCTGATGAGATTGCAGATTGAGATAATAAGAGCTCTTCAGTGCTGATGAGAACATGGAAGTGCTAACACTCTTTAGCTTTGACCACTTGTAGCTGTGACACCTTCTCGACCCTTGTGTAATTCTCGAGTTGAAGATGCCATACTCTGCTGCTCAAAATGCTTAAATGATGAGTTACCCTGACCAGACCCATTTCAACCTTCTTTGGAATAATTGGTTGAAAGATTGGTCGGATACACTTGGCACAATTCCTGTTGTATACTCCTGTGAGCTCTTTGGTGATTGCGTTATTTATTTGTTTGTCTGCTAGAATATTAAACAGGTTCGGAGCCTATGTCATGGAGTCTGTTGTTTCTTGGACCAAAAGCTTGTGTACTGACATTTCTTTGGGTCGCATATCAAATCATGTTGAGGAAAATAAAACTTGAACCTGCTGAACATAGTGATCAACATTTGTATCATTGAAGTGTACTCGACATTGGAACAGGCAATGGTTTACTCCTTCAAGAACTTGCCAAGCAAGGGTAAGTTGATATTTATCTTTCAGTTATTATCTTCCAAATTGAACTTACAATAACTAATTCTAATTCCGCTTTAAGATGCATAACCCATAAAGCATCTTAAAGCGGAATTAGTAGTTTCTTATTGTAAGTTTCATTTGGCAATGTTAGGATCAGCATCCAGGTTCTTTCAGCCACAAAATTGCAATCATTACTTCTTTCTCCGACTTGCGTCGTTCAATATGGCTCAATCCAACGATTTTTCAAATCTGTGATATTATTTGCTCCAAGCCTGTATATGAATTGCTAATGATGAGCTTACTGCAACTGACTCAATTTCAGATTTTCTGATTTGACGGGAGTTGATTATAGCGATGGAGCAATTTATCTTGCGCGAGACCTTGCTGTTCGTGGCGGCTTTTCCAATATTAAGTTTTTGGAATGATGGAGCCTCGTGATTTATTTTCGCATATCACAGAATCATTACTTATTTTACTTAATTTCTTACCGTTAAGCCTTGGTTCTCCAAAACTAGACCGATTGGCTTCTGAGCGGAAAGCCATGCACTTTGATCAAAACTGATGTCATTGATACTTTTTAAGGGCTTTGAGTTCGCATGAAATATGTGTTTTCTTAAGGGTTTTTTTTTGTTTATACCTATACATGCAACAAATACGACCACTAATTCAGATTTGAGTTAACATGTATTTTATATAACTCAATATCCTTACTTTGTAATCTTATTGGTGTCATATAAAATTCTACTTATCCAAAAAAAATCAAGATTTGAGTTGTGAAATGTGACAAAACTCTCCCAACATATATTTGCCACTGCTGTATTTCGTATGATTCAAACTTGAGATTTATTGGTTAAAATATTTTCTTTATACCATTTTGGTGATTGTCTTTGTGAAGATTAAAAAAATGCTTAATATTAAGAAGGTACAAATGTAAAATTCTTCCAACATATATTTATTACTTTTACATTTTCAATGATTCGAACTCGAGACCTATTTGGTTAAGATATTTTCTTTGTACCATTTTTGTGATTGTCTTTGTGAAGATTAAAAAAAAAGCTTAATATTAAGCTGGTACAAAGGTAATCTAGCTCCAAGGTCATCTATTCTTGGAATTATTTGTTCTCCATTTTTTTATTTTTTTAGACCAGGACATAAACTCCACTGAAAAAAGATTTGGTACAATTTTTTTACATAAATAATTACACCTTGTTACTGTTTAAACTAAAATATCTGCCAAATCTTTCTAGCTTTGTGTTATTAGGCCAATTACATTGGCAAAAAACTTTGTACATAAAACGCATTAATTAATGACTTCACAGAATTTAGTGTCGACAGTCAGGAACAGAAGGTGAAGTCTGAATAATAATATAATACCTTTAACCAAGTTTTAGCTATCTAACGATGAAAACAACTATTGTCATTTTAATTACACTTTCCTAATAATTCAGCGACAGCTATTTATAAAATAAGGTTGTCAGTTACAAGAAAGATAGTGGAAGCAACATCAGCATTGTGTTTCGGGTCTCAGAAGGCACATGCACCACCGAAATACGGATTAAAATTCGTAAAATATCCGTGATCATGAGTTTTTTTAATCCGGACTATGCCTCCAATTAGTGTAAAATTCGTAAAACACTCACTATGGCTATTTCTTTGTTCGACTAGATTGAATTTTAATGTGATATAACATCAAAGCTGATTCATATATAGGCAGGTGAATAATAGAAATTTCCGGAATTTACTTTTTTATTGAAGTTTCCTAAATTTAGGCTTTTGATGACAAAAATTTACTATAAATATGAATTTGGAAAATCTTTGTCAAGAAAAAAATAAAAATGAAACTACAAAATACTTTAGGAAAAACGTCGAATGATAATGTACTAAAATGATTTTTTTGAAAAAATTAGAAACGTATAATAGAAATCCTCATTTCTCCCAAATTTTAACCCCCTCCCCCTCTCCTCACTTGCTAACGAATTTGATCGGAATCGCACGTAGCTAAATGAAACAAAGCGACAATTGTGTAATACGACCAAACACTTATATGAGTTATACTAGTGTTTCTAACTGAGTTAATTTTTTGTGGAAAGTTATCGGATTTACTCCTTTTCTGTTTCAAACTTTTTACCAAATTTTGCTGTGGCAAGATTTTAATAAAATCTACAGCCATAACCGTGTATTCATACGTGGGAGTTCAACAGGAAGCTTGTAAATACAATAATTACATATATAAAATAAAATCAACTTACTGAAAAAATGTATCGGTATCAAATATTTGTTGAGAGAATTTTTTCACGCTTTGAAAGATCTACTCGGCTCAAACTTGAATTAGCTAGTTTAGTATCAGATGGTATAACTAAAAAAGTTACTGTATACACGGTGTTACAACGAATAACTAACACTATACGTACATTATAAGAATTGGTTGAGCAAAAAAATAGCTACAGCTTGCAACGTTTTTGGAACTAGAACATCTCAACCACATCCGAGGACTCCAGAATGACTAAGTCACCAATTAATTATAGATGGAATATTATTATTATGGGTAAACATGGAAACTAGGCAAAGCAAAATCGTCCCTCCAAGGCAGGTGAACCCGACGGTTCCGACACTTAAGCAAACAGATGTGTAGAATTGTCGCAATTCCAATCCTTTCTTGAGCTTGTAATTGTACCCAGGTGGGTGATTCCACCCATAATCATATCTAGAACACCTCTCAAGCCTCTCCTTTACCTTGATCTCCTCCATCCTTTCTCTTAGAATACTCAAGTTGGCGTCCACAGTATTATTGCTCGGCCTCCCTACAGAAAGTAAGACAAATAAAAGAAAATGAAGGAAACCCATTTTGAAGATAAATTGAAAGAAATGTAAATCATGTTGGAATATCCATATTCAATCTAAAATTGTACAAAAACCGACATGTCAGAGATTCATACTCCAAGTTCATGCGTATTTCATAACTCATTTGTTGAACCCTATTTTAGGAGGTGACTCTTTGAATGGTATCTTTTATATTTGAGGTTTGAACTCAAGACATTCTCAACCGAATCCAAGTTCTTGAGCTCGGACCAACTTCAAATTTTAGAGGTGTAAAGTATGTACTTGTCAACAAAATCATGCCTATATATTAGGTAAAGAGTAAATACTTTGGAGTTTTAAAGATAATATGCTTACCTTCATCCCTGAATATCTGGGCTCTAACTTTCAAGCGTAGGGAAGGACAATTGCGCTTGCATATTGATACCTTTGACAGTGTATAATTATGACAAGTTAGATAAGTAGCCATATGTTATGTCTTATGAGGTTTTCTTGGTTTCTTTTCTTCAAAGAGAGCTTTATATGAAATTGTCTTGGCTGTGAATGAGAGGAAGTTGTTATAAACTATAGGTTATGGGATGCCATTAATATCTTCATCTCTCAGGACAAAACAAAACAAAAACGTCCGATTCAGAGCCAGACAAGTGTTTTAGGAAAAAAAAATTTAATTGGACAGTCTTGCTTTGAACTAAATGGTGTGGCAAAGTTGACTATAGAAGGTAATAACAAACATCGGCTCTATTTTATTTTTGTTGTATTTTGTAGTTTTGAAATATGTTTTGTTTTACGTGCGAGATTTAGGTGTTACCCGACAACGACATGGGGAAGTTGTTTTCGAAGCCATCGACGACTTTCAATTAAAAATTGAGGTTGGGTTAAAGTATGAAAAGATTAGGTAGAATTTTAATTAAGGGTCCAAACCTAACCAATAAATAAGATTATTGAGGGATTGAATTCACCGCATGCACGAAGACCAAGTCTTTAAACCGCGTCGCTGCTTTGCGTGATCCGACCCTATTAGGCATAAAATTGTATTCGGCCAAGCTGGACATTGAATCATTAATTACGAAAAAATAAATGCCAACAGTAGAGAGATGATATATATATTTATTCTTTAATTAATTCTAAGAATGTAACAGTCATTTCCACAATAAAATAATAATAAATTGATTGGTGGCATTAGCGAGCTATCTGTGACCAACATTAAAACAAAGAACGACAACGACAAAATAATTTTTGAAATAGTAGAAACCACAACCGTGATTTGTGCATAGACCAAAAACCTCGGAGCAATTAATCCTAACTTAAAACCACAAGGCAGCAATATGTCAATGCTCAAAACTACATACCAACGGGAGTTGGTAAATGATAAGACACTTGAATTTTCTTTAAAAATTTTAGGTTTAATCTTTGCAAATATAAAAAATATTATTAAAAGAGTCATATGTTCTACTTTTCACTACTACATGGACTTTAACCTCTTTTCTTTTATTAATTCCAAGCTCAGTAGCAACTAAATAAGACTAGAATTCTCAAATCTAATAATAAACAAATAGTAACAAAAACTACATTAAAAAATAGCAAATAAGACTATACAATAATCGTAATTCTAATTATACTTGATCTAAAACTCGGCATTTGGATAAGTATTTTATGCTGTCATATGTATCGATCAATATTTGTAAAACAACACTCACGTTTTCCACATTATCAAAAGCAAAATCGTGGGGACAACAACGTCCCGTAGAGGACACACATAATGGGCACTATATATGTCGTGGTTGTATGGAACGAGTCACCATCGGTAGAAACATCGACTCCGTGTGTAGGGATGTTGAAACAAAAATCAAAATTGGCATGTCACACTTAGTCCTACATTGAATATAAATTAGAAGATTGAAAAGTTTATATTATAGTTTTGATATGTTGGGAATGCTATATTGTTGGGTTAGTTTATAAGTGTAAAAAATTAACTTACTTGCATTGGGAATCCTATGTTGTTGGAATCCTACATTGAATCATTGTTTTAAAATTTTGGATTAGGTATGAAAATTATAACATGGTATAGAGCATGTTGATTTCATGTCCATTGTTGTGCTCTCACAACTATCCATTTCATCGTAGGCTGATGAAATCAAAGCACCGCAAACTTTGACCTGGTGGATTTCGTTTGAGGAAACTTTTTAATAAGTATAAAAAATCTACTACCTAACATGACTTGAGAGAAGCAACGATGTCAACTTCTTTGAGAATTCTATGACTTGGGATGCTAAACGTGCATCTAGTTAGAACCTTGCTAAGAATTTAAATTTTTTATATGTTAGATTGATTCTTAGTACTCCCATACGTTACACCCTAAGAGTTAATCACCTAAATAGAAAAGAAGCATAAGATTGCACGGTCACTATGCTTCTAAAACTCGGCATCACTAATGGCTACAATCATTAATGCAATTGTTTTTGGAGCTAATTTTAATTAGATTCGGGGTACTCTTAGGTGGATATTAGATGGGATTATGTACTTAGATAACTTTAATCATAATTTTTATTATGATTCATGTTTATCTAATAACCTAGATATACAAGAGACGTACTTTAGTTACTATTAATGTAATTATGGCAGTTTGAGAGGATTAATATAAATTTAATTTATCAAAAAACAAGTTCTTGATGATCATTTATATCACATCACTAATGACTACAATTACATTAGTGATGTGGTATAAATTATCATCAAGAACTACATGATTCTATGTACAAAAATTATCTTTGTAGTCGAATGCCGATGATGTTTTATACCAAAAAAGTCGTGGACTCGTAATTAAATATAATGTACAAGAAACTCATTGTTACATTCGTTAATATATATGATGTGTGAATCGCTCCACTAGCTAGCTATTATCCACTTGGATAGGCCTTAGAAAGTATGCCGGAGAAAGTTTGATTCGTATTATTTGGTGCAATCATGTAGAATATCTAGAGCATAAGAATCGTGTTATTTTTTAAGCTATGAATTGCAACCAAAAACTTCTTAGATATTCTACTCTCTTGCGTGCCATGAATAGATGTTCTCGACAAATACGTCAAAGGTTTTTGGTCGTCAGTATCTCTCCCTCTATTCTTTCAAGAAAAGGGGCAGCTAACTGCTTGGGTTAGGGGACAATCTTGTTCAATTTTGGGTTTTCTGTTTTAATGTTAGGCTTGATCTGAGTTGGGTTTGTATAGGGATATCTAGATCAAGATTGATTTGTGTTTTATAGTGTAAAATTATCTCTAGCAATTTCTACATCAAGATATAGATTTTTTTTATCGGGTTTTTTTTTCTATCACTATTTTTTCCACAAAATTTTAGCACGGTAAAGTTTTGACGATACAACAATTTTTCCCACTAAATTTTAGCGCGATAAACTTTTGACGAAGCCGACGTTCGTAATATTGAAAGATGATATTCTACACTACTTACTTACGTTAAAATATTACCATTTCCTCCGGAACTTTGATGGAGATCCCAGAAATACACAAATTTTAAAAATAATTTTACAATCATCCTTACATATCAATATTTTTGACTAGTGAGGGCATGTTCGGGAAAATATGGTTCATATTGTTTGGTGCTATCATTTGGAGTTTTTGAAATCATAGGAATTAAGTGATTTTTTTAGAAAGCATTGTGCTCGTGAGCTTCTCAAGCGTACTATCTTCTTTCGAACTCGCGAATGAGTGTTTTGGTCAAGAAGGTTAAAGGATATTGACAATCAAGAGTTTGACTTGTATTGAAACTCTTTACGTGTCATGTAATTCTAGGTTGGCATCTCGGGTTAGTTTAGGAATGATTTGTAAATAGCGCGGCTTGTTCGCTATTAATTTTAATGCCGGGTGTTAGACTATGTATCGCAATGAAAACGATGCAATTCTTTTCCCATCTATCGTTTTTTTCTCCAAAAATTTTGCAATATTTGAATTTTTTGTGAGACCGTCGGTTGCGAACTTTGTACACTTGTACGATGGGAAGTCTTCACTCAGTGGGAGGGTTAGGATCTTATGGTTAGGGGGGTTTTATGGGTTGGGGTTGGGTAGATCATCGTAGATTCCGGTAGAAAGCTCTAGATATCATTAGAACTTTATTTTGTTGTTTCATTGTATATCTCTTCGTTTATTTTAATAAGGCACTTAACTTATCGAAAAAATATCAATAAAAATATTTAATCTATTAATCTTTAAGAGACATGATCCTCGAGGTAATGTCAATCACCACAAGATAACCTCTCAGAGCATTTAGACTTTTCCATCGAACTACCAATTGCCTGCGAATCAAACTACCGGTCAACTGAATACTTATAGGTGAATCAAATCTTTTCTTTGGATAATTCCAGGGACCATTAAATGTTCCGTGGACCACTTCAGACGAAAAATATATATATCCCAAAGACCCAAACCACAATACATCAACATGTCTTCGTCGACACCCTTATAGTTATCTGATTTCCAAGTATGAGATTCATGTTTTTTTAAAAGAAAAAATCAGTCTGAGACTTGAATAGAAAAATCAAATTGGGCTCGTTTTCCAAATAGCTTTATGGGTATTTATTGAAAATGAAATGTCACTAGAAACTATATTCTATTTTCAATTTGGTCATAAACTAAGCGAGAATAACACAATTGAACTCTTGCAAGATAACCACGAACGTCATTCTTTTCCCCCAGATAGACGATTTTATTAAATTTTTTTATAAAAAAGGCGAAAGATCTCTGGACCCAATAATTTCCAGGACCCAATCAACAAAACTCGAGCTAAAAAGGTACCGGTAGCCCACAATTTGGAAGCTGAGGCATAAAAATCGGTAGAGGAAAATAAAAACTACAATGAAACTGATATAATTCCTAGAGGAAATCTATCAGAATGTTGAAGTAGATAATTAAATAAAGCATAAAAGAAAAGACAGCACAAATATGCTGCCAGAAGAGGAGCCCTGAAGCCTCCTTAACAGCGTACCCTCTGATACTCGCAATGGCACCAAACAGAATAGCACTTGGCGTTGCATACTGCATCAGCAGCACGAACCTGTACATATCGTCGTCCGCGACGAGCAGGTTCCACTTGTTCGCCAAGTAGACCACCCCGAACCCGAGCACGGGCAGCACGAGGAGCCGCGCGACGATGATCCCCACCGTCGTGCGGATCCCCAGGCTGGATGCAGCCGGCCCCTCGGCCAGCATTCCCCCCAGGATCAGCATCACCGATGGCACCATGGCCTCGGACATGATTTCCAAGCTGCCGGTGAAGAATTCGAGCGCGGCGTCGTCCCCGTAGACTACGGATTTCGCTGCGGGGATCACCCCGATCACAATGGCGAGTAGCGAGGCAATGGTTGGAGGCTGGAGCACGTGCTGGATCGGGGTCTGCTTCGCGACGACCCTGATCTTCCGCACCACTCTAGGCTCCGCCAGGCACCTGATCGACTTGGGGCTGCTCGGCCCCCCATTGCCCTCTTCCCTCCCATCATGTCCCACGAGATCGGACACGCTGATCGCGCTGATCTGAGAAGAACCCGAGATGCTATTGAACAAGCGCGCAATGAACGGGGTCTTGCTGTGCTCTGTCTCCTTCTCAGCCATCATTGGCCATTCCGCTTCATGAAGCAACGGCCTGCTCATGTCATCAGCAGGGGACACCTCCTCCCGGACCGCCTCAATCTCGTCGTCCTCGGTGCTATCCTCTTCGGTATTCGCATCCTCCTCGTCTTCATCCACGATCTCGTAGTACTTATAAGGTGGCTCCATCATGTGGTACACCAGAGTGTACACCAGTATCACGGACACCCACTGAGCGAACGAAACATACGCAACCCCATCCGTCTCGCAGTCCGTCCCGAACGGATTGTCCGTTGTCCGGCACACGGACGTGACAACAGAGTATGCTATATTCCCGGTGTTCCCGAACGCGGTGGCGATGATGGTGAAGCGAACGAACTCGCGGGGCGGGCGGCAGATGAGTGCCACGAGGCAGCCAAGGACGCAGCCAATGACAGTGCTAATGACGACGTTCACAGGGATGAACCACCAGAGCAGGATCAGCTCGAGGGTGATGGAGGATCCGAGGTGGGTGAAGATGAGGCAAGGAAGGAAGAGGACGAAGACCAACTTGCTCAGGAGCTTGAACGTGGCTCGTGGGATGACTTGGACCTTCGGGTGGGCAAGAACTAGGCCAAAGAGTGTGAGGGTGATCAGCTTCAGGAGTGGGATAATTGCAGCTACCACATCTTCAAAAACAGATCCCAGCTTCAGTTGGGACGAAGATGGGATTGGGAATTCCATCTTCAAGCAATTTCTTGATGGCTGCAAGTTTGTGAGGTTGTTGTTGGTGGTCCTCAAGAGAACATTAAAGATATGGGCTGGTTTGTGTACCAGAAAGGTTTATTTTAATGAAAGGGATCGCGAAAGGGAATCTCAATCTGCCAAGAAATCTGACACGACTAAATTTAAATCTGTGTGCTTGGTGGTATAACACAACGTGCTCGATAACCCCATGTGGGTTTCTTCTACCAAATTCAGTTTTCACAGAAGAGGAAATAGATTTTTTACCAGACAAGAAATGAAGAGCTTCGGATAGTACAAGACATATACGAATTGACGTTCTCAAAAAACGAAATGAAGAGTTCCGTGGATGAAGCAAAACCCAGTTCAGATTTTGGGGAGACAAGCTGACGAGGATGGATGTTTGGTGCAAGAAATGGACAAGTCATGTGAAGTTGATTGCAATGGTCCTGGTTCAATTATCAAATCATGGAATTTTAATTAGTGGAAATGGAGGAAAGTAACTGATGTGATTCTCCGTTGATGTATTGGCGACTTCGGACTGGTAGTTGGGTTATCAGTTGGCGTACAACTTTATACGAGTCAACAGGTCGAATCCAACGTATCCAAGAAAAAAATGCACCTTTTAATACCTCGTGGTTTGGCAGTTTTACATTTGAGTGCCCTGTGGTTTAAAATGAATGGAACGGGTCCAACTCTGGACAGCTGGCTATCCTCTCTCCCACCGAGCTAGGGAGCTGCTTATTCGGGACTGAGAGATCCAGATTTAGCACACTTGGCAAGAGGGCAATTGTGTAACCGATTCACTCTCGAAGCATGCATTGACTATTGCCTACAACTGTATCGAGATTATGACTCCTTTAGTGTCCTGCTTAGATGTTTATATAGATGATTTTAAGGGATTAGTCTTCTCTGTTGTATCCATTCGACTCTGAATTGTTGATTAATAAAAGTTAGGGGTGGAGAAAATGCTTCGAGACAATGTTTGTACTTCCACTCCCTGCCACCGCCGTACAAAAAATACAACGCCGGAAAGGGCTGAAGTTAATGAAGATACCTGCATTCCATTGAAAATTTTAATTTAATGAAGACTTGGTTCATCCTACACGTACACGTCATGGACATCCGACTTTTCTATGTTTCCCATAGTAACAGTGAACAAAATAGGAACAACCTAAACTGTGAGAAAACAAAATTGTGAGAGAACAATACAAACGTCGTGTAATTTTAGACAAAGCGGTGGAGTGCTGCATCCTAGATGGCGGTCCCTCGTTTATACAATCTTGGGTATAATCAGGGGTAGTAAAAGACCAAACTACCCTCACCCCTAACCCTCCTCCTCGGAGCGAAAAAACCTAATCATCGTCACCGTTCAAAAAGAATCAATAACGATGGCGAAGAACAACAACCAAACCCAAGAGCCGAAACCGGATCGGTGGTACAACATAGCCCTAGGGTCATCCTTCACCGACCCCCACCCCTCCTCCAAATTCTGCTCCCTCCGCTGTAATAATCTTTTCCCCCTTCTTTTTACGTATTTTCCAATTATTATTTTATTTAATTCTCGATTCGAAATCAATTCGGATAAATTGTGGTGGGGGGGCAGATGAGTTCAAGCCGGCTTCGGTGGACAAGAGCCAGGCGGGGACGCTGCACAAGGGGAAGGACAGCCACGTCACGGTGGAGTACCACAACAACCAGCCCGGCCGCCCCAAGGTCACCTTCCAGGGCGTCTCCGAGGACTACAAGGACAAGGACAACGACGCCGTCCTCATCTTCGACGGCACCGCCTTCCGCCTCGAGCGCCTCCACCGCGCTGTCAAGCGCCTCCGCCACGTCCGTTTGCCCGGGGAGTCCAGCCCTGCCGTGGAGCCCCTCAAAGGCGGTCCGGGGAGGGCCCCAACGGGCAAGGTGTCTGGTCCCCCTGTCCCGGCGGTTAGTCCCCGGATGCTTTGCTTTTGGCTGTCTTGGGATGTTGCTTGCTTAGAATCGTGTCGGTGTCAGGAGGTTCTCGAGACTGAGATGCTCTTGTTGATGATGATGATGATGATGCCGGTTGTATGATCGGCATTCGGATAGGACATAGTGCCGCAGTATTGGATTGGATAAGATACGGGAAGTTGCATCCTTAGACTATTAAATGCTTCTGGTTCCCTTTCGTATCCGCAGGTTCCGGTGGAACACGTTGATGTTCGTGGCACAGAGAGCCTAGGTATGTTCCATTCTTTGATTAGTGTGCTAAGGACGTGCTTGAGACTTTCGAGCGTGTTCCTGATTCCTGACTATCGGTCTTGCATATGATTAACGTTATTGTTTTCCGTGGCTAGAAGCAGAGTTGAAAGAAGAGAAGAATACTGAGAGCCCCTTAGTTCCTCCCAACCCTCCTTCTACTTCACCGGATTTTAAGCGTTATGATTCTGACGAAAATGTAGATATATTTGATGATGATGATGATAACCAAGTTGATGAGATGGCTAATGTCGACAGTGCTTTAGAAAAAGGATTGCACACTGGTCTTGACATTGATATAAACAAACCACATCAAGCTGACGGGGACGATGAGATAGCTGATGTGGATATTAGTGATGATGAAACGGACAGAGGCCCTAACGCCGCAGAAGCCCTTAAAGCTCAAGTAAATGCTGAAGTCAAGAGCGAGAAAAGTTCAAGCTCAAGTAGTAGCAGTGGATCAGAGAGTAGCGGGAGTGAGAATGGTAGTGGCGGCAGTGGGAGCGGAAGCAGCAGCAGTGATTCAGAAAGCAGCGACGGCGACTCGGTCATCTCAGTTTAAATAGTTTTCTACGACTTTGTGAAGCTTCAAGTATTTTCCCTACAAACTTATTGTTGTTGTAGCTTCTTTTATCGATGGAGTTGACAATAAAAGTTTATCTTATATCTTTTGCTCTCGCTCTTCTTTTTCTCTTGATTATCAATGAGAAGTCTGGTTAGATTAATGGCCCTTGATGCCAGGTTTAGCATGTAAAACAGATTGATAATATGACATGGTGATCTGGATTCCCTGAATCCAATATAGGTGAATCTGTTAATAAGATCTTGGTTCTTCACTGCAGCTTTGTTTAACTGCTTGATGTTGTACCCAGTTATGTCTTTTGGCTCGGAGGAAAACGCGATGATTGCTTGGTACCTTAGGAGTTCCGAGCTTTTGTCAAATGCTGGTAATTCTCCATTGATCCTGTGGCGCATGTTTTACTATACATCAAGAGGAAAGGCGGATGTCTCAATGAGCATATCAACAGCTTGAAGTATTTGACTGTTGCCACATGATCTACTGCTGGGGCTGAAAAGCATATTCATGTTCTGGTTTTGGCTCGACTAGCTGGTATGTTTTATTGTGATAAATTAGCATCTAAAATTAGAAAAGATGGTGGGTGTTATTTCTCTGTTAGAAACGTTAATTTGACAGTATTGCAAGATTAATTGTTGTTTTCACACAGATTGTAGAGAGCCTTCACTGTATCATGTCGAAACTGAAGGGATGATAATTTGGAGCCAGAAACAAAGTGGATAAGAAGGATATCAGAAAATACGACTGAGGATGAAGGGAAGGATTTTGCTTTAGTTTCGCCGGAGGTAAGGTGTATAATAATGTTCTCTACCAGCACCAGTTGATAGCTTTTCATTGAGAATTGATTAAGACTCGTGTGACAGCCATCTTCTGTCTTTACATGTCTCACAGTTTCTTCTGCAGTTTCGTCTAAGATTGGATTTTCTAGCTCCCTTAAACCCCGCGCCAGTATTATTAGTTCTTCAGGCGATGATTTAATGTGCACTTTTCATTTAGGAACTGAACCTTGATCCGTGAGCTCTGCCATATTTTTGATGGATCAGCCATTGTAAAAGCTAAACCTCAAGATGATTCTTGAGCTACATTGGCTCCAAAGGTATGTCTCATCTCTCTCTCTCTCAGTCTCTCTTTATCTCGCAATAACTTGTTGATATTAATAATTCAACTCTTTTGTCTGGTTTCTTTCTTACATGCCACATCTTCAAACCTATAATACTGATATAAGTTCGGTACTATGGACAAGATCATCTCGATCATAGTTGGTACCCATGGAACTGGTGGTCACATGGTCAAAAGCCAGAATGAACTTGAAGACATTTTCTCGATTTTGCTCCTCGGTGCTGCTGAACATTTGAATCATATGCATTGCATCTATATTTACCGCATCTGCAGATAGTAGATTGGGAATTAGGATAACCTAAAATGTTCACTCAGTTTTCTCAATTGCAGATAACTCCTGAGGAGTCGTGGCAGTCATTTGACCAAGAGGAAATAGTCCTACATAACAAGGTTGGGCCAAAATTTATAGATTATACAAATGTTAGTTACATCCAACCATTTTAGGTTCGTGCATTTGCAGGGTGGCCATGACAAGAGCTAAAATAGTGATTGATGAGGTTGATGGCCATCAAGATATCGTGGATCTCAAGATTGTTACTACCCGAGTTTGTCCACAAGGGCGTCTCTCGGGCCACTGAAGTTGATGAGATCACTTGTCAAAGGATGCTTTGGTGACTCCATCACCATGCGGGAATTCGACAGCACTTGAGGTTTGTTACCTGTTCCTGTAGGAAAAAACCCGCCCTTCTTTTCAGGAAAGCTGTAACTGGAAGTCATTTTTAATCACGTAACATGCTAACTGGAAGAAGGAACATGAAATCATTGAGCATATTTCTGAGTAGTCTCATGTCCTGACTGATTTTGATGCTTAGCTTCACTACTCGGATACTGGAACGTCAGCTTCCCGGAAAGAGAGTGGTAAATGCAGCGGCCTTCTGGAATGAACGCTCGGTAAAATACAGAGGAAAGCGTAATCAAGGTAACAATTTGTAAGTTAGATGAAGTAGAACAGGCCTCCTTGCAATCTCGTGCCAATATCAAGAAATGCTAGGTGGTAGCAATTTAGCTATTAGGCGTCACATGATTCTCTCTATTTGTTGGAAACAAGAAGTATCTCAATTGTTGTACACCCATGGCTGGTTATGATTCAGCAAATTTGTTCCAACAAGAGCTGACTTCTCCCAACTGATTGAAGAATCTTCCTTGCTCTGCTTTTGGCTCGTGCCTCCATAGTCTCTGCCATGGTCTTTTCTAACAGAACTTAAAAAATATATATAACAGAACTTAAAAAATATATATGTTTTTAGCATTTTGGTCTTGACCGGCTGGGCTGAACCAAAGACGGGCTATCAAGAGCGTAGAAGAAGTAGGATGTGGACAGTTAGTGATATCTTGTATGGGTCGGGTCATACACGATTGATAATTGGAGTTGGCAGCATATGTTCCCTCATTTGGTATCTCGAGGTAAGAGTATCTAGGTGGCTCTTGCGACAGTGGTCAACGGCTATCCGGGTTTTTGTACAACCTAGTATCAATACTGTATCAGATTGCGATTTTTTAAAACAATGACATTCTTGTCACTCCAGTAACGTTTACAAGATCGTAAACCCTACAGGATTACACGAATACACCCTCCAGAAAATAAGAAACTTCGATAAATAATGTTTGGGACCTTCAATTCAGCCTTTTGCCCGTCGATGGAGCCAAGTGCTTACTTTAGGAAATGGCCAACTGTCACCTTAATTTTATCTGATTATTGCATGAAACAAGTTCTAAGTTATTCTCATTGTTGGAAATGGAAGGTACTTGGGGGCCAAATACCAGCTTAACAAATAATATCTAGTGTGTTCCCACCAAATAATAATAGCTAGTGTGTAAAAGGAGGGGAAATGATGGACTCGGGGAGTCCAAGTAGGGTATAATTTTATTTTTTTGTGAATTTCTGTTATTCCTAGTCGAGCACTGTCGAGTCTTATTTAAGAGACAGTTCTCTCAATAGTATTTTTTACATTCGTAGGACTTGAACGCAAGACATCCTTAAATAATCCAAGTTCTTTACTGTTTGGACCAACTCTTGTCGATAAGTTCATACAAAGGAATAATGAGAATCATCCAATGGCAGCCATTGAAGAGGATTCTTGAATAACTGGAAAGCTAAACCACACTCATTGAACAAAAATGAAAGCCAACACAAAAGCACCATGGCCACACTTATTGAACAAGGATCAGACCCAATACTCAGAAGTGCTTTACGATATTTACCCTTTATTTAATACACTAAATAAATTAAGCCAACTTCAAAGCACTATCGGCGTTCATGATTTCTTGGCCCATTAAGATTAACTTTTGGACTTGTTTTTTCCATCTCTCCCTCGGTCCTCTCCCTTTTGTACCTTGCCCTTTTCCGGAGGACCATCTTCTAGCAAGCGATGCAAGTTAAAGGCAAGTTCTTAATAAATGGGGAATTCCTTGGACATGTTCTTGATACATTTTTTTAACTTCGGGTGTTCGGAGTCAAACACTGTAAAACTCTGTCTAAAAATTATATTTTCAATCATATTTTTCATTAAAACTCTAACTCGAAATATATTTTAACATAATCTAAATATTTTATTAATGGGACAAACTCTCATTGTATCCTTTAGCAGAATTTGAGCATGTGAACACAAAAATTAGTCATACGAATGAGTATCCGGATATCGTATAGTTTCAAAAATAAATTGTGACTCTTCCATGAGTCAAACCAGGCGCCTCTTATTTTTCTGGCATTACTAATACAATACATATCGGCCGCACAAGTAACATTAATATTTAGTAACATATAACTCTGTGGATACTGCTTTCTAAATATATACATACTCCTGTACAGTAGAGCTTACGCAAAAACATCCACAAAATAGGGGAGGAAGTGCTCGAATTGTTCGGGTAGCGGAAGCGATTTGATACGTCTTTATCAACAACAGAAATAGGTTCGGTTAACTGACCTACATCTATGGGGTTGAGACGATATTGACTATGATATGTGGCGTACAACAGATACATAGACCTCTGGCGAAGCGACTAACCTGCTGTATTTAGCCCAATAAATTTCTAAATATTATTCTCTTAATTATAAAGGGACTAACCCTCATTTGCTATACAAAAAGTAGAGCTAATCAGAACTCCAATTACAATAAGAAATAGCTAAATAGAAATTTGAAACATAACGTAAGACCAATCTAAATATCAAAGTTTACACGAGACTAGGTAGCGTCCTATATAAACAACCTATCGCCTCGGTCTAGTGACTCTCGAACACAAAAGAGAGAACAAAAAACACACAAAAAATGGGAGCTCTTGATTACCTCTCTAACTTTTGCACTGTCTCCAGCACAAGAAGTAAACGCAAACCTATGCAGGTACTCGATGATACCCACATGATTGATTAATAATCAACCCAAACCCTTTTTCACCTATTCTCAATTGCTTTTGCACTTTAACTGACTTAAAGAAAGGGAACTAGAGGCTCTTTAGCTAAAACCATATTCTTTCATTGTCTGAAAATCTTGCCGTTGTTCTTCTTCTTCTTTACTTCTGTATGTTCTTGGTTCTCTTAGACAGTGGAGATCAAGGTCAAGATGGACTGTGATGGCTGTGAAAGGAAAGTTAAAAATGCTGTTTCTTCCATGAAAGGTATAATTCGATAACTTTTTGCATGGTAATCTCTTTTAAAAATAAATTGTTACACCAACGTTATGCCTGCCACAAATTGAATAATTCCGTCTTGTGCATCTGGGCAAGTGCCCTTTGGCTCATGCATATATAATCTGATTAGAGTTGGTACATACATATATTATCATCAATTAATGGAAGATATAATTCATGATGTCTCACCCAAAAAAAAAATTTCATGATGTCTTCTGGGTTTCTTAAACCTTTTGCTAGTACTTCCATCCTGATATTTTTATGGTAGCTAACATCATCTAATACATTAAGTGAAAAGAGACAAGAATGTCAATGATTTCATGCTTACATGGGTCGGAAGATATGGAAAATCTACAGTGGCTCACTAGGAAAGTATTACCAAAGTACTTATGGAAAGTGTCAACCGAGTACCACCGATGTTTGGTGGGTAGAATGATAATGGATCTTACCTCATTTTTTAGGAGTCAGTAGGTCGACTCCCACCTTTTGTGAAAACGAAAATTTTTTTACTTAGGAAGAAAACAAAACCAGTTGCCATCTAGAACCGGGGTTGAAATCAGCCCACCTAAATTTAAAAAAAATTGACTAAAAAAAGTGCCAAACAGAGTACAAAGCATATTAACTAACCTCTGACGTCAGAAAATGCTTTCATGTTTCCTAGGTATGACTTGAGCTCCACCTGCCATACTGATCACTACGGTATCCCCACAGCTGAAACAGGAATTATCTGCTTCTGCTTTCCAATTATAAATATTTTCGGTGAAAATCTAATATCGATTAAGACCATATTAACCATTCGTTGACCCGAATATATATTAGGTGTTAAGACAGTGGAGGTGACTAGGAAGCAAAGCCGGTTGGTGGTAAGCGGATTCGTGGATCCAAGCAAGGTCCTGAAGAAAGTGAAGAGCACAGGCAAGAGAGCCGAGTTCTGGCCTTACATCCCTCAGCATCTGGTCAACTATCCTCACGTCGCCGGAGTCTACGATAAAAGGGCCCCCGCCGGCTACGTCCGGAACGTCGTACAAGCTTTTCCGGCGGCCGAGGATAACATGGTGTCGCTGTTTAGTGATGACAATGTCAATGCTTGTTCAATTATGTGAACACATTGTAATTTGGTTTTCTTGTGTAGTTGAAATCGGCTGCTTTCTTTTTAGTAAAAAGGTAGGCCAAGAGAACCTCTCTTTTTTTTTAATTTACTCGTTATTAATATTTTGGTGCATGCAAGAAAATTTAAAAAAGTTACTAAATGGATCGAGCTAGATTTTTTCGACAAATTGAGTCGGGCTAAAGGGTACGTATATCTTAGTACAAAATGGAGTAATTTTAAAGTAATTCTTCCTTATTTAACCAAAAAAAAAGTAATTCCTCCGTACGAAGGGAAATATTTGAGTCTAATTGCACAAAAGTAAATAATCGACACGTTATCATACCACTAAGTAGGTCGTGCAAAGCTTGATTGATATGATTCTCCTGGCACTTAATTGGTCTCTTTTCCAACCCCAAATGTTTCAGTTCTTAGGTAGTATGATGGTAAATTTGTTAAGATTTGTTTTAAATTTTTGATTAGTTTAGAACTCTTTATTTAGAAGTGCGTATTAATTTTACTATATATATTCTTTATCATATAAATATGTGACTCAAATTCGAATCTACTCTCAAACCGTTCTTAAAATTATTGGTTCGAATTGATATGCGAACCTCCCCAAGAACGGAAATAGTGGGTACGGCAGTTTCTAAACATGCCTGCCCTCTTTTTTATTAGTGCTCCAATTGAGACTTGATAAGTACTCCGATGAGGAAAAAGCAAATTAACCAGACGTGGGAAACATATTCGAAAGGTAGAGGTTACGTTAAGCATGTAAAAGATCTTCTAAGAATAAGGTTCGCCATCCATTCCGTGCGCACCTCGAAGAGAGGGGGGAACACCAAAGTGTAGGTGACGATCCCAAAATGAGATGGAATAACCATTGTACCTTTGTCAATCCCAAAGGAAGGAGGAACACCAAAGTAAAAAAAAAGATATGATTTTACTTAAGACATGTTCACTCGACATCTCTAATCTGGCACTCTCAAATTTGAGTAGACTTATTACCTCATTCTTTTTCTTTTTTTTAATTTGTCCACCGGATTGGTTGTCGTTTGCCAAACTTCGATCGTCGACATCAAACTATATTTTCCGTGCTATTATCTTGTACTCAATTTTAAATTTAGTTGTTCCTCGTGAAAATAACAGAAAATACAAATGTTGACACAAGAAATATATTATAAATCAGATTATAGTGATTATTCCATCTCTAAAGTGGCACTTCGTCAATATTGTTCATCGTTGTCCGTTTAACCGTGGACTCTTTAAAGTGTCACACAAAATTTTGCATTAAATCCCAAAGATAATAGTTTGGTTAAAAAGCCAAAAGATAATAGAATATAAAATGTCCAGTTTAACAATTAACGTAACTCTATAATCTTATCACCTAGTTATGCCACGTAAGCAAATAATTAACGGGCTATTTAATTTCTATATCACCTTAACTAAACAAACGTTAATACATATTAGGTAAACAAATATCTAATTACCTAATTTGTGTTAAACTCAGTTTTATAAGGGTGATATTAAAATTAAATTGTCCATTAATTATTAGATTACGTGACAAAATTAGGTGACATGGCAAGAGATAATTGGTTGATTTACGGACTGAGGTGAGGTGGTGCACTAGGTTGATCCCAAAAAAGTCCTCATGGATGGCCCATGGTTGGCAAAAAAATAACTTTTTTCCACGCCCAGACGTGGGCGTGTTCTATGGGATAACGGGAAAATGGGAAAAGGAAAACATTTTTTATTATATTTATACAAACAAAAAAGTTTATTCGAAGTAAATGTCTCCTCGTACCGGCCAAAGTTTAAAAAAAAAATCCAAAAGAGAAACCTTGATTTACGCTGCCAGACCTAATAGTAAGCAATTGCTTGTCAAATAAATCCCTTAAATTCTGGCTTTCAAAAAATTTAAACTTATCACTACATAATTGATATCCAATGGTTAGTGGCGATCGCATTCGTAAGCTAGCGTGGTTACATTTTTTTGTGTAAAGAGCTCGCCTGGTCACGTCGTTTACGTGGATATATCTTATTGTTAGGATAATTTTTTTAAATCTTTGTATTCGAACAAATTCATTTTTTTTGAAAGAGCAAATTCTTATTTAGTGAATAACTTTCTCAATAGTACATTTTACATTAGCAAAATCTAAAATCAAAAAATTCAGAATTTTACAATAATGGTCACCTCATGAAAACCGATATGGAAAGCAATGGAGTGCAACTCAAAAAAAAAAGGAAGAGACTCGAGCAAAAAATCAAAATTTGTGATCTCCAACTTCACCATCCATGTACAAATTCAAATCAAATTTAAATGTGCATCAAGGAGATCCGAAATTAACATTATGAAATCTTGTAACGATTCATGGTGGTATAAGAGAGTGACGTGACCATAATTCTCTAAATCTTATGTTAGGTGACAATCAACCCTAGTGCAAGCAATTAAATATAAAATGTAGCATTTAGTACCTTGATTTACGTGGACAGTTGATTATCTTTTATTCATTATTAAGAATTGTTTAGTGACTAATAACACTAATAATATAGTGCACTTGGCAAAAAATAAATTTGTGGATAATGAACTTTTATGTATAAAAAATTCCAGCTTACTTATTAGACCAGTTCCTATTGGTTTATCCTTGTACACTTTGTAGACGAGTATAGTTAAAACTTTTAGAGTTTACTATGGCAAGGCTCCACTAGGCAATCATCGCACAGATAAGGGCTAACAAAATTAATGAAACAAAGTAGAAGTAAATAAAACGATTTCATGAAATATCCGAATGTGTAATCAACCACTTACATCAACCAGAAATTGATGTGTTTTCTAAAAAAATTTGTATTTAGTGTTCAACATTGTCACACCCATTTAAGGAGCAATTTTATATTTGTAAGTCTAACACAAAATTTCTTTAAGTAAATTCAATTCTCTAACCAGAATTTGAACTCTAATAAGAGTGTCAAAAACTCTGTTGAGACTGCTTTGTTTCCATTTAAGATGATATCGAAATCAAATTTGGATCAACTAACCTACTAATTATCGAGGAACCAAGTAGTATCAACCATTAAAAATATGCACCAACCAATCATCTATTAAATCCATAAAGTACAGCTAGTACAAATACTGCATATCAAGCATTAATGAGTTTTTACATACAAAAGAAGCAAATTGAGTATATCAAGCATTAAATCAAGCATCCAACAACCATCAATGGTGTTTATACGGGATAGGGATCATGAAGCTGCTTTTATTATAATTTCTTGGACTTTCATGTAAGATTTTGGGGTTATTTCTTGTGGATTTATTCTTATATATTTTGTTTGGGACAATCTATACTTTTCATTACTTCTCTCAACCGGAACACATTATAGAATTTTTATATGTTAATAAAAAATTAACGTTAAATTATACCCGGAAACACCTGAGAAGTGTTTTAAAGAAATTTAGGAACTCAGATACGGCATTTTACAGCTTGACGTCTCATATATTTTATTTGGTACTTTTGCTACATTAACAATGGTATAACCTTTTTTGGTGGGATCTTTTATGGTTAATGAAACTTTACTTATAAAAAAATTCAAATATTCTTTCAATTTAACTTTCTCCATCTCTAGCAGCTCGTCGCCGCTAGGCATCGCAGTACAAAGATCCTGGCATCGACCTAATTACTAATTTATTTATTTTTTGGTTTAGACCAACTAATAGCTGTATATAAATATATAATTCTGTTGACTAATTTAAGTTCGAGTAAATGTGACCTTTGAAAGATGATAAAATAAATTCGATAAATATTTAACAATGTTTCCAAAATTCAAACACGAAACCTACCTCTTATTTAAGCAGAAATAATGTCTTTATCGGTTGATTAAGTATTTATCAATAATTACTAATTTGTCTACGTAGAAAAAAAAAGAGGCACTATGTAATGATAGTCGGAAGCACCCACTCGCTCGGAATAATACTGTTGATTACTTTAATCTTAAAGGAAGCTTCCACATTTATCTGTCTGGCCAATCTTTTCAAGACTTTTTGTTTTGTTTAATCGATCAAAGAAATTAACTTTACATTGCTGCCCCTAATATATAGTTTATGTTTTTTTTATAAGTATATATAGTCTATGCTCTAGTTACTTTTTGTCATGAAATGCTTCACTAGGAAATGGAAAGGGAATATATTAATGAAAGATGTCACTAAAAATCGTTATTTCGGGTCCAACCATTTCAACGTGGAGAATTTTTTGACCGATTTAAGGACTTCCATTTGACGAATACCACAGACTTACGTGCCTTGCTAGATCACCCTTTTGGTGTCTTATTCCATCAACAAAAAATTATCCATCCATCTTTACAGTACATTCAAATTCTTTAGCAAATATATATATTGATTCTTTTATAAAATGGTCCTCGTTAATGGGTAGATTTTAGTACATGACACAAAACTACTCGGATGACAGTTCGATTGTTGGTCAACGTTATTGACCATCAATTCAACTAGTCAGATCGACTGATTCATCATGGTTGGACCAGTAAGTAAGACAAAAATGTCCAATTTTTTCGTTTTCTTAGATTAAAAGTGATTGTATTAGGATTTAGTACTTGTCAATGATAAACTGAATATCTAGAAGTATTTTATATTTTAATACAAAAATATAATTTTTAGATTACCTTAAATTGTCATCTTATAACCAAAGGAAACTTGTGTGGAGCCAAGTTTACAACAACCTACTCATGCAGCTAAGTGGCTATGTGTAGTGTTCAGCTCTAAATTTAACTTGTGGGCGGCGAATGTCATCCTGGCTTTGGATTAATCTTATTTCCAAGCTGCTCGATTGGGGATCATAACCGGCAGCTCTGTAATCATTCACCGTCCTCTGCAGAAGTGCCTAGGGGGGATTCCCGTCAGTGAGGAATCGGTTAGACCTCGTTATAAGGATCGCACGGAAACTAAACCCGAGCAGAAAGAACCTCAGGATCTTGTAAAGATAAACCAAAGACTAGCAGAAGTTACCTGCAAGCTAGATACCGCAAGCTCAGCTGCCGTGTCAAGGTTTTCGGGATACTTCTGAACAGCACATAGGCATGAAACGATAAGAAAAAATATTGGCGGAATGACTGAAAAAGAGGGTCAATTTAAGCTAAGAAACATTACTTTACTCCATCCGAGAAGAAGTGCGGTCGTTAGATCGCCAGTTCCCTGCAAAAGTAAATGACATGCATCAACTTTCATTCCTATGCAATGCTTTTCGAATCCATGAGGAGCACTTATATTGGAGGAAAGATAACGAGTTACTCGAAGTTTTACTTGAGATTGATGCAGAAGATTACCTAAAACTGAGTTTACCAGATATAGGAGCATGCTATCTAAAAATTCTTTTAACGGAGAGAACTATTTTGTGGAGTTCAACTGAGAAAATTAAGGAGTACATGGAAACTCTAACTACCGATGTTTAGTATTTAGATAGAAAAGAGTTGCCCAGTCAAGCATGTACTTGCAGTGCTTCTAAAAAAACATGTACTTGCATGCTGCATATTGTATTGACGCATGATATCAAAATATCGAGATCAACTCGAGTGAGATGAGTCTTATTACTGTGAAATATGCAGGTATCTTGGGAATCACAATCTTGAATTGCTTTGGGGGCTGACCCTGAAAGACAGAGGATACAAAGTTTAGTTTCATTAATGAGCAACAAGTTTTTGAATGTTACAATTTAAAATAAAGCATACCAGAACTAACACTGATGTGTGTCGATCAGCATCCACCAATAACAGAAGTATACATTACCATTCGAGAAAGCGATAATGCACACTCATATATGTACAACAAGACCATATTCTGTAATAACAACTTGGCTACACTAGAGAATCAATGCACTCGACTGCTGGTAGATGAACTATTATTCATTATGTTTCCTGATGAGCTCAAAATTGCAGCAGTGAATGAATAAATGATTCTATATCACGACTTTCTATACATAAATCCTACCTTTTCCTTCTGATAACTGCCGATGAGAAGGAGAGTCCCATCTATATTAATGCTTGTAATTACAACCTGAAGTCATGAAAAATGTGTCAAAAATTGGAACAGAAATGCGGGGAAGTAACACGTCTGTTGTTAATTATGCAGCTGCAAGTCACAGATGGAAATCGGAAAGAAGCTACTAGAAAAGCAAGCTTGCATTTGATATTGTGATACTCATAAGGTTGGTCGTAATTTATGTATGATCAAGGCATAAAGAATATACTAAAACCTTGGAAGGTCCAGAGGCATGAAGAACTTTGCAAGCTTCACGGCCATCTGCTTCAGTCACAATCCTGTATGAAAGAACTTCATCGGAAGCCAAGAAATGAACAGATACGGACAGCTTAAAATAAAAAAATGAACATATGCAATTTAGAATCTATTTAAATGACTGTACCATGAACTCGTTTGAGTAGCTTTTATAAGAGAGTAGTTTCCAAAATGATGATTGATTCAAAGATATCTCCATAAAAACAATAAATAAGATAAATGAAAATTTTCAATATGCTCAATTGACTCAAGTAATGTCCTTTGTTTATGAAAATTCTCTCCTAAAATAACCCTGTCTCTGATTTCAAATATAGTTTTTTATCCACCAAAATAATGTCTTTTTTATATAAATGAACATAATAAAACAAAAACCAGCAATTAGATCATGTCGGCCATTAAAGTAAACAAGTATAACCAATCCCACTCTTCCATCACAGACAAGAGAAAATAAAGAGCAATAAGAACTGAACAAAAAGTGAGAGCCAGGAGTCTTAGTAAGGAAAACTCGATTATTTCACTGTATTGTGTATGAAAATTACCTCGATCCAGTCAAAAGTTCAGCTTCAAACTGATTAGGAGTAAGCATGGAAGCTACTGGAACAACCTAGTCACAAAAGATAAATGGTCTCATGTTGCTGCTAGAAAGTCAATTTAATGCAATTTGGATATCATACAGAGGAAGGAAACATACAGTCGAACAGAAAAGCTGTTTTAGCCTAGTCTGCTGCAAATTTATTCACTAAGATTTATTTTCAAGCATTTTTCTTGTCCAATATTGGCATTTAACAATTCAAGCAATATCTTTTATGAAAGCAATTAATGGGTGCATAAAAAGCAAAGCACCATAAGGTTATAACTAAACGGCAACAACGCATGCCTTGTCACGATAGACTGCCACCAGCTCTGGAGGGACATAAAGCTTCCCTTCATCTCCCAACACTGGATCACAAACTAGATCAAGGACAAAACAAATGTCAAAGTCATACGACTAAAAAGAAATGAAAATGAATGCACTAGGTTTATGTGAACGAGCATGGCACATTTTCCACTTCATCTACTCACCATAGACCACGTTTGGATTGGTTGAACGAAGCTTATTGACGACTTCCAATACAGTATTCAAAAATGAAACTGAACCAATGTAACCTAAAACAGACAACAGCAACAGCAAGTAATTTGCTTTTGTAAGAAGAACATGATACTTTCGCTAACAAATCTCTAGCAGCGGAATGCAATAGATAAAACGCAAAACATACCAGTCAACAAATGAGTGTAAAAGAGCAACTCATTTGCTTCGAGGCCCTCGATCAAATCCCATAGCTGTTGCCCGTTTAACACTTGACCCTTGAAAGTGGGGTATCCTGCAGAGTTCAACATTTTAAAAACAATGTCGATGATGAAACGTTGCCTGAATGCGTACGGATTTACAAAAGACATCGCACCGCCTAATCATCCCTTAGAGTTCTGAGACTGCTTGCCTGTGTGATTCGAGAACTGCACCGAATTGACCGGATCCACATCAAAACCTAATAGTTGGAGAGGGAATACGGCCGATTTGTTCCCGACATACCCCTACACATGAATCACCAAAGCGAATGAGAATCACTTATTTCTATTGATTACACATGAATCACCAAAGCGAATGAGAATCACTTCTTTCTAATTGATTACAGTGCTTTTACTCCTTAATTAAGCTATCTAATTAACTCGAACAGATTCTTCCTCTCACTATCAACTGCTCAAATTCAAGGTTAAACAAATAACACATTCGCAAGTGAATCAAACAAGACTATGTGATGTGAGGTCAAACTTTATGCAAATAATTTTTAAAAAAAATAGGGAGAAAAAGAAAGAACCTGGACGGTGTGAGATTGGATGCTGAGAACTCTCCCGGTCTCCGTAGGCAAAGCGAGCGACAGAATCGGAGGCGCCATTCTTGAAGCTCGGCAGGCGGTTACACCTGCAATCTCCGAACTTCCAGGAACCTCGAAGCTTCCAGAGAAGAGAGATCGCGTAATTAATAACAAATTCCTAAACCCTAGCGAGCGGGAGGAGGAGGAGGAGGCGGCGGCTAGTGTGGAAGAAGACACCAGCATATAAATTAATTAATTAATTAATTAGGGGAGGGGAAATGGGAGAGTTGAAAGTTCGCGTGAGGACTGAGGAGAGGATCAACGATATGGGAGATTGCGTGACGTGGACTCGGGGCTCGAAATGACGAGGATGCCACTGGACTGGGCTTTGTTGGGCGACTCTGGGATTAGGCCCGCCTGGCCGTGGTGCGATTTAAATGGTGGTTTGGTTCAAAAATTATAACTATAATCGTCAGCCAACAGTTATAATAATTACCATTAAGCTAATTGAAAAAAAGGCAAAAAATCGAGTTTAATTGTCGGTTCAATTTTTGCTTGAATATTTAGTTCAATTGACGGTTTAAACAACCGTTTCAACTTTGAACCGATAAAAAGGACTAACCATTGGGGGCCACTTGACCTCGCAAGCCTGGGTAGGAATGACGATGGGTGGAGTGAAAAATTGAATTCAGTAATTAAAAAAACTTGCAAATGTGGTACAAATTGTTAAGAGTTTGTCCAACAAACTATTCTTGAGGACTCCTTAACAATCATAATCCTAATTAGAAATGTGTCAGATTCTTTTAAAATATCTAGAGCTCAAATCTTATAAATAAAAATAATATTATTGAGAAAAATATTTAAAATTAGGGCTCGATAACATTAAATTTTCGACACTAGAGGTCACCTCTAAAGAAACAAAAAGAGTCCTTAACTACCCGAGTAGTACAACGGTAGTTGAACAAAAAATATAACAAAATACGACTTCCCTTGTGATTTTTTTAAATAAAATTTAAACAATTTTCCCTAAACCTGAGAGTTTTAGGTAGTTAAGAAAAAGAGTTAAGAATCTGCTTTGTCATTAATTGTATAATTGTCACGTCTGGCTGCAGAAAGCCAAAGAAGTAGGCTCCGGGAGTCCGGGGAGGAAAGGACAAATTTCCTTTATTTATTTTTTTCATGTCTCAGTATATCTAAAAGATTACATTACCGAAGTCAATCTTACATAAGCAATAAAAAATGGATCTAGCGACCGGTTGTTTCCGAACTGGTGGTCAAATCCAAAAACTAGAAACCTACCACTAAGAAGTTACGATATAGCAAAGGGTTTTTCTCAAAACTGGTGTCCATTACAAAAAATTATATCAAAATGAGGTTATTTTTATCGTTTTAAAATACGAATTTTTGTATGACCCAGATTTTAGTCATTTTTCAGGTCATCCGGTCGGTCGGACCAAAATTTTGTTATATATGTATCCAGCTCATCCCCACCATCCATCTTAACTAATGACACCTCACCTTTCTTTCTCGTAACCCCACCTGCTATTCCCTCTTTTAACTTTTTCCTTGCCAATAATTCATAAACTAAAAGAGAGTCTCCCACACGTTTTATCACCCTCATGCATCTGAATGAAGCCAACATGTCCCCTTACTTCAACCTCAAGCTTTTCCATGGAAGCTGGACTGTCGAGTGAGATAGCCCTGATTCTTGATTTTTCACTTTCCTGTCCAGACGCCGGAAACAAGCAAGCAAGCTACCAATTTCCGGAGCTGGAGACCAGAGAACACCGACGGTGAGGTTAACTGTTTGAGACGCCAGAAACCAGAGACGACGCGAGATGGAGAGAGACAGAGAGTGAGAGACGACGTCGAGACCAGAGAAGTGAGAAGAGGGATCGTACCTGTGGTCGACGACGTCGGAAGCGGAGCAGGAGACGACGCTGGCGACGGCGACAATTGTTGCGGTGAGTCGAGAGAGTGGGGGGCCGGGGATCGATTTTGGGAAATTTACGTTTTTAGGGTTTTTGATTTCTAATTTTAGTTCAACGAGGTACAAATTTTAGGTGTCTCGATAAGTTTCGGTCGAACAGGTATTTTCAAGTCAGCACGAGGCTAAAAATTGTCTGGTCGGACCAGAAAATGGGCATTTCGATTAGACCCCATTTTTTTTCTAAAAATGAGCCGTTGAAGTGAATGATTTACGATCCGATCGATCAAATTGTCAGTCAGATAGCATTTTTTAAAATTATGATTATTTTGAAAAGTATTCCAAATATAGTATCCAAACAAGTTTTTTCTCGTACTCTGTGAGCATACTACATATTGTTTTTCTGTGCTGCGTTGTAGTACGAGTTAAATGAATATTCTTATTAACACTACAACAAAATTAAATTCGTAATCAAGCTCAGTACGAAAAAAAATCTGTAGTATGCTCACACAGTACGAATTTTTTTCCCGTATTGTGTTTGGATACCATATCCGGAATATTTTTCAAAAGCACCCCGTTTTCGTAAAACTTTTTGGATGGACACATGTCTCGTACTGTGCTTGACTACGAGTTTAATTTTGTTGTAGTATTAATAAGAATATTCATTTAACTAATAGATTTTACAACGAAAACAAACATTTTCAACTTTTTTTCACCAATTGTGCGTTCGATGTAGATTTTAAGAATCAAAGATTTAGAAAAAATTCTTTAAAAAAAGAAGGTAAGAATAAGAGAAATGCTAAGAAAAAAATGCTTCTACATTCATACGAAACAAATGGAAGATCTTTTGGAAAGTCTGGACATAAAAATAGCAACACGAAAAAAGTTTTATTTACTTATATCAGACAACGTGGAAGATTTATTAATTGAGCAGGCCTCTACAAAATACGATTGGGAACTTTTTTTTCACCAATTGTGCGTTCGATGTAGATTTTAAGAATCAAATATTTAGAAAAAATTCTTTAAAAAAAAGAAGGTAAGAATAAGAGAAATGCTAAGAAAAAAATGCTTCTACATTCTTACGTAACAATGGAAGATCTTTTGAAAAGTCTGGTAAATGTTTGAATGGTGTCACGGTAAATGTTTTTTTTTGAAAAAAGGTGTTCTGTTTAAAAATTTTGTGGATGTGGTGTCCATGTGGAGCTACTTCATAAAAAGTCGTAATGGATTAAGATACGATTTTTTATGGAGTATTCTTCCAAGATACGACGTTTTCGGTGGTTTCCAAGATACCACAAAAAAAGTTGAATCTTGATAATATATCACTGAAAAAGTCCAATCTTGATCTTATAAAACCTTACCGACCTTTTCTCTCTCCACCAATTGGCAAAAAGGCACTTAATGTTCCGGTTTTCCATGAACATTAATAGCAGTCAGGAAAAAGAATTGCCAAAAAAAATGAACAATTAAATATGACAATCTATTAATACAGTAATAATATATGAAAAAAATCAACCCACATATACATGGTAAGTGTCATGTATTAGTCCAAACCAAAAAAATTAGGAGAAAAATTCATAGACCTCTAAAGTTAGATATAATATAATGAGATGTTAACTTCATAGTTTAGAGATATAGTAGATTATTTGTTATATTTGACAAATTTTCTAGCTTTTTTATTTATAGAAAATAGTAAAATTTTAGTTATAGGTCGAAGAGAAGGGCAATCGGGAAATTATTGACAGAAAAATATAGGGACTAAAAATTTCAATTTCTCAACACTTAAGAACTAAAAAAATTATGAAGTTAACATCTCTAACTTTAGGGATCTATGAATTTTTCTCCTAATTTTTTGGTTTGAACTAATACATGACACGTACCATGTATATATGGGTTGATTTTTTCAAATATTATTACTGTATTAGTACATTGTTATATTTAATTGTTCATTTTCTTTTGGCGATTTTTTTCCTGACTGCTATTAATGTTCATGGAAAATGGGAAATTATGTGGCTTTTTGCCAATTCGTGGAGAGAGAGAAGGTCGATAAAATTTTATAAGACCAAGATATGACTTTTTAGGGGAAAATTCCATGGGGACAAGGATAGTCTCCAAATTTGGGGACTAAAGCAGAGATTGTGATAATTTAGGTATTAATAAAATAGTTAAGGATAAAATTGGAAAACTAATAAAAACAAAAGGAGAGATAGCAAATTAGTGGCACACTTTTTTATGGAAAGACTAAAAAAGTAAAAAAAATTTAAAGCAATCTCACGTGAAAAGAGGAAGGGACTATTTTTCTCTCTTTAAATTATTGTGAACTTCAAAAATCCTACCAACTACTAGTTTTTTTTAAATAAACTCAAAGAACCAAAGAATGAAAATTCAATAGAAAATTAATATAACTAAATTCGAAAACCAATATTACTACGTTCGGAAACCAATATCACTGCGTTCGGAAACCAATATCACTGCTTTCGAAAACCAATATCACTACATTCGCAAACCAATATCACTACCTTCAGAAACCAATATCACTACGTTCGGAAAACCAATATCACTACGTTCGGAAACCAATATCACGATGTTCGAAAAACTAATATCACTACGTTCGGAAACCAATATCATGATGTTTGGAAACCAATATCACCACATTCGAAAATCAATATCAATACATTCGAAAACTAATATATCACCACGATCGAAAACCAAGATCACTATATTCGAAATCCAATATCATTATAGACTAGAACCAATAGCATTACTTACTCAAATCAATATCAGAACATACTCAAACCAATATCATTACAGACTAAAACTAATATCAATACATACTCAAACTAATATCAGTTCAGACTAAAACCAATGTCATTAGAGACTAAAACCAATATCAATACATACTCAAACCAATATCAGTACAGACTAAAATCAACATCAATACACACTTAAACCAATATCAATACATACTCGAACCAATATCTTTAGAGACTAAAACCAATATCATTACATACTCAAACCAAACAAAAGAGGTCACGAAAATCAATATCGCCACATTCGAAAATCAATATCGCCACATTCGAAAATCAATATCACCACATTCGGAAATCAATGTCGATACATTCGGAAACCAATATCGATGCAGAGTAAAACCAACATACTAAAACCAATATCAATACAGACTCAAACTAATATCATTACATATGAAAACCAATAACACTACATATGAAAATCAATATCACTACAGACTAGAACCAATGTCAATACGTACTCAAAAAAATTTCAATACATACTCAAATTAATATTATTAGCAATTGAAACCAATAACAGTACAGAGTAAAACCAATATCAGTATAGACCAAAACCAATATCAGTATGTACTCAAACCAATATCATTACATCTGAAAATCAATATTAATACATACGCAAACCAATATCATTATATCTGAAAATCAATATTAATACATGCTCAAACCAATATCATTAGCGACTGAAACTAATATCATACAGACTAAAACTAAGCCGAGTACTCGAGGAAACCCTAGAGGAGCTCGATCTCATCCTCGTCGGTCCACAGCCGCTGGAACAGCAGCCACATCTCGTCCAGCGAGAGGGGCTTCCGGTCGAGCTGCAGCGGGGTGGGGAGGACGACCGCGTCGTAGGAAGTAGGGCGGAGGTCTTCCTCATTGTCATCGTCGTCCATAATCTCGGGATCGTCCTCGAGGTCGTCATGGAACTGGGACGATCGGTCGTCATCGTCGAGATCGAAGACGGCATCGAGTTGCTGAGATGCCATCGAATTTGAGGGAGATTGGATGTGAGAGAGAGAGAGAGAAGAAGAAGAAGAAGAGGAGACATAGGAGATAGTGGGTTGTGTTTAAAAAGGTTAAAATGGATGGGGTGGAAAACCTAGTTGGTATGAGATGGGTAAAAGGTCAAAAGTACCCTTGATAGATTAACAGCCCTTAAATTTGCAGAAACTGTTTTAAAATCAAATCTAATGGTCTATATTTAAGTCCCCACATCTGGACAACTTTTCTTTAATCCTCACTCAATCCATTCTCGACTTTTTAAGTAGTATCTTGCGGGTTTTTGCCCAATATGGTGTCACTATACAAGTTTATTTACCAATATGGTGTTACTGTTTAAAAAATTCCCAAAATGGTGTTCCTTTCTCAGGTTGAAAAAAAATTTTGACCTAGAGAGCGTAGGTCGAAAATTTTTTTTGACCTGGGACCGAACCGAAAATTTTTTTGACTTCCGTAGTCGAAAGAATATTTTCGACATGGGACCAAAATCGAAAATTTTTTTGTCTTGGGACCATTATTTTACTGTAGCAATAGAAACGCGTACTGTAGCAATAGTAGACGGTACTGTAACAATAGTAAACGGTACTGTAGCAATAGTAAAAAATGACTTTAGCAACGGAAATGGAAAAAAATGCACAAAGATAATATAAGTACACTGTAGCAACATTATTTTTGTTAAGATAATAAAAAATCTAAAAAACTCGAAAATTGGTCTTAAATTTAAGACCCATTTTTTGATTTTTTTAAAATTTTCATTATTTTAACAAAATTAATGGTACTACAATACAAATTTTTTCAAAAATAGAAGAAGAATGTAAGACCCATTTTTTAAGTTTTTTAAGATTGTTCATTATTTTAACAAAAATAATGGTGTTATAGTACGAAAATTTTGAAAAATAGAGGAAGAATCTGAGACCAATTTTTTGAGTTTTTTTAGATTTTTCATTATTTTAACAAAAATAATGGTACTACAGTACAAAAATTTGTAAAAATAGAAGAATCTAAGACCTATTTTTCGAGTTTTTTAGATTTCTAACAAAAATTTTCAAAAACTGCTACAGTACGAAATTTTTAAAAAAATTCACTATTTACTACAGTACTCGGTCCCAGGTCGAAATTTTTTTTCGATTTTGGTCCCAAGTCGAAAAAAAATTTCGATCTGAGGAGAGAGAAACATCATATCCGGAATTTTTTCAATAGTAACACCATTTTGAGGATAAAGTTGTACTTTAGCACCATTTTGGGCAAAAACCCTATCTTGCCAAGATACCATTTTTTTAGTGATATCCTTGAAACGAATGAAAAAATTGTATATTGGAAAGATAATCCATACAAAGTCCTATCTTGGTCCAACATACAATTTTTTATAAAGTAGTCCTATGTTTTTTTAAAGAATTGAGTAGTCCTACGTGGACACTTCTTCTACAAAACTTTTAAACTAAACACCTTTTTCACAAAAAAGTTTACTGTGACATAATTCAGACAAAAAAAACCTGTAAAATGCGAGAAATTGATGAGGCCCGGTATACCCACTTCACCAGTCCAATTGGTTTATCGTAATTTTACCTTTTTTGGAAAACAATTCAACTTAGAAGGACCGAGAAATTTTTTTGAAAATAGTAAAAATTAAAAAGAAAATTTATTCAAATACCAGGGACCTTAGGATAATTATCTCTTATGAAAAATGACACTTTTAGCGTTAAATTCGTTACCATCATTAATTTTTTCTAACTATTGCACTCTTGGGTAGTCTGCAACATGTCATTTTTCTCTCTTCACATTTAGTTGCATGTATTTCTCCGCAGTCTTGTCAACCGGCAGTAGAACTCCTGTTGAGGATAATAGGATCACACTTGTCACGTCAGCACAAACAAAGTTAGAGAAAAAGGCAGGTCACAGTAGTGATCATCCACATGCACTAGTTGGAAAAAAGATTTAAAATTTTTTTTCAATTAAAAATGTCATTTTGGAAAAATTCTGCCACTAAAAGTTTTTATTTGGAAAAATTCTGCCACTAAAAGTTTTTATTTGGAAAATCTCTGTTAAAAAAGCGTAATTATATTGTACTCGGTCAAATAATGTCAAACTAGATGTACTAAAGTGTACTTTTTCTTCTTTTAAATATGCATGTGACTGTTAGATGGTAGTGAAGATCACCTTATGATGAAACCAACCAGTCTTAACTCTGGGATAATGATCATGATGACATGCCAAGAGTTGTCAAACCTAGCCAATAGGCTTCCAAAAGTCAGACCCAATTTGCAATTTTGGGTGATAGAGAATAAATGGCTGGAAAATAAAGGAAGAATATTTGCTCAAATAGAAAAAAATAACGTTAGGAAGTCTCTCTTGACTGAATTTTCTTGTGATCATAGTCTGCTAGGCCTAGCTATATGGAAGTTCATCACATGGAGTACCGAAATTAGCACCATAGAACTCTAAAATTAGAATTTCCAATGTCTATGTATCCAACCAAAACATTATGGTAATAATTACGTGGAGATAGTCTGCTTACAAATATTTCTCCCTTCATATATCTAGAAATTCCGACAGAGTAGCTGATTGAATATCCAAGCAGAATAGATCAATTTACTCTTGATGTTGAACTTGATCTTCTTAGAGAGCTAGTTGAGCTCCTTTTATATGATTATCCCCTTAATTAATAGAAAATGACGTTATCCATTAAAAAAAATATATTTATCCACTTTCAAGGTAAGACTTCAGTTAGTCATCTCAAACCAAACTCGGTTTATATTGTGCTAAAGTTTGTACGTTTTCATTTGGTCTCTAGTATCATGAAATGGGACTTATACAACAGCAATGAGTTATCTACTTTAATACATTTTAGCATTTTTTTATACTTTACCTTATTTATTGTTAAAATTTAACCTAATATATTGATGACAATGAACTAGTAAATTTTACTCAAACAAGATTCAAGAACTCTCAGTTTTCCAGCGATGTCCTAACAATTCTAACCCATCTAAACTCAAAATAAAATAAATCAATATTTGGTAGTTAGAATAATACCAGATCCTACCATATTTCTCAAAGATTGGTGAGTTAACTTTCACCTCTTGCGTAAATAAAAAATACTGTGTTTCAAAAGAAATAAAATCGAACACCATCTAAGGTCCAAAATTTAGACCAATTCCACTCACCAAGAAAAACTCAAAAGTTAATTCTAAAAAAAAACTCAAAAGAAAACTCAATTTTCTATATCACAATTTGCAAGTTAATGACATTAAAGTAACCATTGACACATCAGCTCCCATTACCCAACCAGACCTGTTTATGGTAAAAAGGAAAAGGTAAAACCTGCCAACCAGAAGCCAAACTGAACATCAAATAATGAGTTGGAATTATCATTTCTTCTTTCGAGGTATTTGCAGTACCTAGGATTGGTTTCTTGTGATTTATTAACAGCTACACCTCACCAGAATCCTGGTCCTCTTGCAGCCTTTGCATTAATTATAAGCCCCTCCCTCGTCAACGAAGAACTTTTTGTTAAGTTGTAATTGACCTATTAAAGTTGGAGTAACAACAAAGGTTACTCTTAACAGAAGTTTGATTCTGTGGGGATAAGACATGTTTCCATTGAAATGGATCAAATAATTTTGGTTATAGACACTTTTTTTTATGAATATCAGATCTCTAGACACGATTTTTAATAAAATCTGATGGTCCAAACAAAATCCCCTTCGTAGGGACGACTTTTATGTTGTCCCCACTCAATCCAAAACCCTCTTAACATAGTCCAAGATAAAAAGACTAAGTTTCAGGATTGAACAGTTGCTTATCTTGATCTAAACAGCAATTTCTAGAACTGAATTAAGTTTTTTTAGGAGAAAAAAAAGAGTCTAAAAATAGAGCCAAGGCCTAAACGAGCGACCAAAGTAGAAAGTCCGCTGCCACATCTAGTAACTCACCCAAGCCACCTACAAGCCGGGTAGTCGAGGATGATATGAAGTAGCCGGGATGCCTCAAAAGTCCACCTCACACTCCGACCAGCGGAGATCCTCACCAGTGCAGGTAATCCCCATCCTCTGCCTCGTCTGATAGCTAGTGTTTCTGGCAGGCGGGCCTAAATCATACTCTACCTCATCCGCCCAAGAACCCTTTGCCATCTTCACCGCCGCGTCCATGAATCTCAATGCATCTGAAAGATCGTCAGATTCCGCAAAAGAAACCACTTCCGTACCTGCTTGCCCCGGGATGGGCAAGGGGTCCGTCGGCGGCAAGGCTGAAGCATGACCCAAAATCGATGGCCTTGAATCATGCAAGATCGGGCTTCTTTTTTCCATAAAACCGAACTTTAGGCCTTTACCCTTAGAGCCCTTAGACCCCGAAGACCGAGAAGGAAGACCACCTCCTGCTGCAACGTAAGTTGCCTTTCGAGCCTCCACTTTTGCGAAGTCCTTGGGAGATAGCGAGGCCAGTAAATCAGCGTAGGTAGGGACTTTCCTGCTCCCCATTTTGTTGCTCGATTTTGAACTAGAATCATGAGAAGCCGGAGAGCATGTACCATGCGGACGAGCATCATGAGAATCCGAGCTTTTGGACTTACTAGCACCCATCGTCGAGTTGGCTTGCGGACCTGCATCGTCCTGAGAGTCTGGAGTCAATGGTTCGGTGACAATAGGACTGGTAGTCCGCTGCCGCGTACTCGGAGTGGCATCTAAGATGTCCTCAATTCGCAACTCGCGGTCATAGCTGGACCCAATTTGTGCATGCCGTAGGTGTGCCTGACCAAACCCAGTGACCTGGATTTGCACTTGGTGAATTAAGTTAGTGTATGCCAAAAAACGTCTAACCAAGAAACTTTTAATCGTAATGCTAAATAACAGTCATACGAAGAACCAACGCTTAGGCAATTTTCCACATACGAAATAAATCTTAACCAAATTTTTGGTAAAGAGATAAAAACCTTAATCAAAATTAATCGGATTTACCGATAAGAGTTGCTCCAAATTGTAAAAGATTTTAATTCACTTAAAAATATTTTGTACTTAAATCTTACGAACGTAATAAATATCATTTCAAAACTATTTCTAAAATAGGGCTAACAATACTGAATACCAAAACTTAAAAAAATTCATCGATTCGAATTTTCTCCGGTAAAGATGACTATTAGGTCAATGCATGAAGGTTAGGTGGTGCGTGTAACGGGGATTCAATTGCATGCAAGAACTTGTTTGCTACTCTTCTACCCAATCTTGATGCTGTGTTTATCTTCCAATAAGCTTCCATGACTAGGACTCGCACCCCACCATGAGCTGGATTTATTTGGCCTTTTCGGTTATTGGGAACTGCAATTCTTCGAAACCTTAGCTACATAAATTTTGGTACGAATTGAAAGCTGGCCAGCTAGGTAGTTGAAACCCTAGATTCAGGTGTATTTTGAATAGTCTTGACATGATTGTATGCAGTGAGTAGTAATATGTTTAAGCGTGTGAGTAATGACACATCTATCATAAAAAATGAACATTTAAGCGTGCGAGTAGTAGTAAATGATGGTACATATGCGGTACATAATGATACAAATTTTCAATACTTTCTTAGAGAGAAGAAATTCATTTCATAATTAGTATTAATATTTTCAACAACTACCCATAATTGGCCCACAGACTTGATCCGATGCTATGGTAATCCCACCGCCAATCCGACAAACGCTCACCAAACTTGGTGCGTTTTGGTAGTAGATAAACCCGAACCCACGCACCGCCGAAGCTGAAAACCCCAATGAAGTCACAGGGCCAAAACACATGCGAACGAAAGAGACGGATACTTAACGGTAAAAATTAGGAGACAGAAATGACGGGAATCGATACAAGTGATAATGATTTTTGATTCACTTAAAAAATTTGATTGAAATTTCACATAAAAAATATGATCGAAAAAGTTATTCTTAAAATGGGTCCAATAGTAATGAGGAGAAAGAACCCTTATCCACTCTCAACACTTGTGACCCACCTAATCACGCGAAACCCACCAGTCCAAGTCAACCTCCTTCCCAAATATTTCAACATTTGGCCTGTTGGGTTTCACCTCCCTTCTATATATTATTGTCTTAAGCCTGAACCTGAGTTGGCCTGTTTCAATCTTTGCTCTCTTCTTTAATCTCCCCCTCCCATTTCTGTTGCTTAGGGATTACATTGATATATTGCTCATCATCACCCTCCTTCAAATTTTTTGGGGTGTAGTGAGGATATTATTAGACAAGAGAAATGAGGAAACCTTGTTGTGATAAACAGGGTAACAACAAAGGAGCATGGTCTAAACAAGAGGACCAGATGCTCATCGATTATGTGAGGACTAATGGTGAAGGGTGTTGGCGTTCCCTTCCGAAGGCTGCAGGTACCTACCTAGCTACTCTTCTTCAATGAACCTCTCATTTTCAAAATCGATTATTGTTGAATCCTATTTAAGTTATAACTTTCTCAATGACATGTTTTATGTTCGTAAAACTTGAACCCGGAACTAAAATTACAAATTATCCCAATTTCACTAGCATGCACTTGCTTAATTTTATATGCATGTTACATACATATGTTTAGCTTTAACTAAGTGTTGATGGCGTTTATTATTACAGGGCTTCACCGCTGTGGTAAGAGTTGTAGATTAAGATGGATAAATTATCTTAGGCCGGATATTAAAAGGGGTAATTTTGCTCAAGATGAAGAGGATCTCATCATCAAGCTTCATGCACTACTTGGAAATAGGTACCTTTGCACCTAATTATATATTTACATTGCAATATTGGTTAATTCCTATCATATATCCACGTCTGTGTATATGTCTCATATATTCGAACGTTTAAAGTTTGAAATAATTTATTTTTTGTTTGCTGGTAGGTGGTCACTAATAGCCGGGAGGTTGCCTGGAAGGACGGATAACGAGGTGAAGAACTACTGGAACTCCCACATCAGAAAGAAACTAATAAGCATGGGGATTGACCCAAACAACCACCGGTTGAACCAAGTGCCGGTATTCGGAATGAACGATACCGTATCCTCTGGAGGGTCTTTGAACGGTGACAAAGACACCAACAAGCGAAAGAAAAATGGCAAGCCAAAGGCTGACAATGATGGAATCTCGGACTCCGCGAGCTGCCTCGACGATGAGACAACTTCTGATTCTTCCAACCTAAATCTGGACCTAAACATTGGTGTTCCCTGTTCGTCGGCCGGTTCACCCCTTAGAACGTTAGGAGATGAGCAACTGGGTAGTGGTAAATGTCAGCCTGAGTCGGCTAGCCAAGCAAAAATGGAAGGGGTACCCGCATTAGTCCTATTCAGACAAGGAAATGGATGCGGGCTACATTGAGGTCCTTGGAAGAAAAGGGTTCGAGTTCCTGATGTGTATGTACAGCTGTGGAACATCTGAAGCATATGACCTCGGGTAGTTGTAGCTAAAACGTATGTTATCTGATAGAACTCGATTCTAAATATATAGTTTTAAAAAAAGGCCGAGGAAGATATTGAACTAAAAGAAAGGGATGCCTTGTGGTAGATTCTAAATAGACCAGGACTAAATAAGATTTTGTGGGAGCAAATTTCATGGTAAGCTACAAGGATGGAAAATTGTTGGGTGGATACTATCTACATCCTTGTATTGATTATGAGGATCAACGCCTCTTGTTGTTCCTAAAACTTATTGCTGATCAGATTTTATGGTAATGACATCCACTCTACTTTAATTTTTTTTAATCTTAAACTTTAATATTTTATTAAAAATTAGTTCGATATTAGCCTGAACTAATATGATAAAATGGCATAACCTGTTTAACAAATAGGCAAGACCTATTATGAAAATTGGCACAACTATTATTATTATTATTTAATTTTTATTATAAATATTATTTAAGATTAATCATTTACACATAACCAATCAGACATATGCCATTTGACATAACCCCGCATGTTATTTTATCGTAACCGGTTTGCCATTTGGTCATTAGCGAGCATGTCTTTTTATTGTAACCGGACATGCTATTTTATCGTACCCGGGTCTGTCATTTACTCATAATTGAGCACGTTATTTTATAGCATAGGGTCTGCAATTTTATCATACCCAGCATGCTATTTTATCGTACCTGAAATGTCATTTAGTTATGATCGGGCATGCCATTTTTTAGTAACCGAGCGTGCCTTTTGGTCATAACCGAGTCTGTTATTTAGTCATAACCGGGCATGCCATTTAGACATAACTGAGCATGCCATTAGATATAACTGGGCATGCCATTAGACATAACTGGGCATGCCATTTTAACATAATCTTCTAGCTGTTTGGTACTCGATCGACTCTTGACTTCAAACAAATTTTTGATATCATTACACTATAATAAGCTTCAAAGTTGTAGATAAGTCTCATCTTTGTACAACAACTTGAATCACCTCAATCAGACTCCGGAGTAAGAAGTTGTGGCTCCCCAACCGAAATCTGTTAACCACAACTCGGTCGACTCTTAAGTTCAAATAAATTTTCAACATCCTTACACTCCGAATTTGTAAAAGTCATAAGCTTAAAAGTTATAGATATACACCTCTTTGTATAGCAATTTGAATTACCTCAATCAAACTTTAGAGTAAGAAGTTGTGGGTCTCCAACCGAAACCTGTTGACCCTAACTCGGTCGACTTTTAACTTCAAACGTACTTTCGACATCCTTACACTCTGAATTTGGAGACGTTATAAACTATAAAGTTATAGATATGTGTCTCAGCTTCTTACAGTAACTTTAATCACCTTAATCGGATGATAAAGTAAAAAGTTGTGGCTCTGCAACCAAAATATGTCGACCATTTCTCACCATCGCTCCTTCTTCACAATCGGACTTCCGCCTGCTCCTCGTTGGCATCGGAGTGTGGTCGACATCAGGTTTAGCTCACTGGCATCGAAGCTCCAATCGCTGTGGTAGGAGGAGGAGGCTATGTGGGGTCGTCATTTGATGTGGTTTAGGGTTAAGAGAGATTGAGAGAGGGAGACAGAAAAAAAGGGGAATAGAGGAGCAGAAAGGGAGGAGAGAGAAAGCTAAAAGACCAAAATGCCCTTAATTAATTACTACCGTCAGATCTCTGACACTCGTCTAGTCATCAAGATCGATGGTCGATATTCATTCTTGTACGTATGGAAACCCTCTACAGTTAAACCTTTGTAAAATAATCTCCTCTAACCCCTCTATTGCAATAACTAATACTTTTTCAAAAAAAATTAGTGCTACATTTCAGTCGCAATTTTTGCATAAAGTGATATTTTTGAACAAATACATATATTTTTACATATTTTATGAATTCAAAAAATATGGTAAAATACTATTTTATGCTAAATTTGCTTGTTTGATAAATTTTACATCATCATTCATCTTCTCAATCATTTTCAAATGGTTCTTGTGATCGTCACCTTGTTGTAAGAAAATATCATAATCGAGTATATCATTTGAATAATGCTATAAGTTGAAATTTTAAGAAATGTGTATATAGACAAAGTATTTTTTTGGTATTTTTTGGAGGAAAATGATATTTTTCTTCGGTCCCAACAATATCATTTTGAGAGATTTTACTGTATTAGAGTTCGTACTAAATTCCACGCCATGCCAAGGAATCAAATGATTAATTTTTTTTCTTATGATAAGTAAAATTTATGGTAAGCAATGCCAGATATTTAATGGCGGAACCTAATGCGTGACGGGGTTGGATTGGGTACGGAATCTCCCATTCCAAACGGTTTGGAATGAAGGCACGCGGGAGCTTTTTTACAAAAATGCAGAAATATGGCACCAAAATGAAAAAGCCACACCGACCAGTATCGTAAACGGGACATGCCACTGTTGCAAACACAGAAAATGCACTAGCCAGTATGACATGCCAGTATCACATAACGGGACATGCCAGCACGGTCCCCTTCACTCCAAAACGTCTAGAATAATTTTTTTCACTCGGCACCCAATCCAAACGTGACAACTAACAAATAAGGACCATTCCAAAAAGTCGGTGAAAGACAATACAAGAAAATCGGTCTATTTCGACATTTCTAAAAAATTCAACGACGCCAATACAAATTTGAAATGTCCATAATTAAAAAAATGTCAAAATTGATCAGCAAATTGCTACTAATTTTATACATGACAACCGGAGAATTTTCCACATATCTCGCAAATTTCGACCATTTTTAGGAACTTTTTTATTTTAATAAGAATTTTAAGTTTAGATGCTAAAATTAAATTGAGATTAATTTTGTGTATGAAATCATGCTGATATAAGCAATCCGATTAATTTGGCCAAAAAAATTGGAGGAGTGATCCCTCCAGACTCCAATTATATTGGTTAAAAGTTTCTAAATTGAGTGTCCATGAATATTTTTTATACTTTGGAAAACTAGCAAACTCGTTGCTTTGAAGTGCTAGAGAGTTGGAATATTATTGAAGTGTGAAAAATGGCCCACTACAAATTGTGCGTTGGGCTTAAAAGGTTAATTAAACAAAATTGTTAAATAGATAAATGAATAATTTTGAGCTAATTAAAATATGAATCATAGTTTTATAGTTATTTACGAGATCAATAAAGTTCGTTAAAAAAACTTTATAAAATTGACTTCAAAGTTGAGACTAGAGTATGTAAAATTACGAAAACATAAGAGGGGGGATAAAAAATAGGAGGGCTATTGAATTGTATTTCGAATCTTTTCCACCCGTGAGCGATCGATTCTTCTTTTCAAAAATTTGCGTGCCAATCGACAATGAGAAATGGTTTCTTAATTACTTCAACTTTGTTGTTTTTAGCTCAGCGACTAGAGAATTATCCTTGAAGAATAGGAAGAAAGTATGGTGAAACCAAATTTCTTAATTGGCTCTAATTTCGAATACTTGGCTCATGTCTTCCTCTCAACACAACTGAGTTGCCCCACGCCCCACCATAATAATTTATCAGAGAAAATTTGTTTTAATATTTGTGTTTTGCATTTGGGCCTCAGGCCACGCTTGTTCTCTCCGTTGTGTTGGGCCTGCTGGGTACCGCCTATGGACCTAACTGGCAAGAATATAAAAGTGTCGTAGAGAAACAGATACCTGTAGAAAAAAAAATCGATTCTTCTCTGGAGCAGTTAATTATCTCGAAATCCCATTATTTTTAAAAATATGGTCCGACCGAATCGCCCATGTTATTGTCCCAAAATATGTGGTTAGGACGCTTACCTTATTAACTGCCCGAAATCTGGTCGTAATTGTTCGGAATTTTGAACCGGAATTTTCCGAGAAAAACTCCTCGTAGGATTCTCCTGGAATTCTCGAGTGTTCCAAAGAATGCAACGGAAAGCAAAACAGAGGAACCCTTGCTTAACGACAGTCTGCAGAACAAGTCGGCCTATATTGTCCCGACTAAAAAAACCCATATCGTATTCATGGTAAAGATTTTACATCTCGTCCAAATGTGAAGCCCAGTTCTCCCTACCACGAGATGAGAGCAATTCTACAATAAACCTCCACTTTCCACATATTACAAAAGGCCCACACCAAAAAGTGCTCGTAGCCCATATCGTAAATATCTAGGAGTTTCGAGATTCAAATCCTGAAATTGCTAGGAGTTCCGAGATTCAAATCCTGAAATTGTTACCTGAAATTGTTATGATGTAAAATTTATTTTATAGACAGAAAAAGGCCCACCCAAACCCTTGAAAGATTCATATTGCAATCAGCAACAAAGAGCTAATTGTGTGTTAATCTTCTATTTTTTTTGTGTGTGAAGTCATGATTAACATCAGGGAATCAATTATTTTTAACAATTAGACAGAGGAGATCAACTCTCCAGCACCAACCCCACAAGACGTTACACGCCAACTTCCATTTTATTAAAAATCCAGGAAATCAACAGAAACCCACAAATACACAACAAGGTTTATATATTAAACAAAAAGCAAAAAAATATAAAACCGACAATTTAAATAGGAATGGAATTGGCGACTCTCGGGTACACAACGGTTGCGGGATGCCCCATGATCCGACGGCCCCTCCGGTGCTTGAAAATGTACACCAACGCCCCCACGGGCCACTCCACTACGCCCGTCACGACGAACGCCAGGAACCCGAGAGTCGGGCCGATCACCTTGCACCGGCAAGGGTTGCTACGGGTGCCGCATTGCACACATGCAGGAAACCCACTTCGGACCGCCATTCTTCCCTATGTAATAATTTCACAAAGTATACTATAACAAAGTTTAGGAAGAGTGACAGAGGGCAGTATGATTCTCCGGTGTGATTGTTGATAGAATTTGAAGTTGTAAAAATTTAGAAGAAGATGGAGGTTATGATTGGAAGAGATATACTAAGTGAAGGAAGCAATTGACTCTTAATATTTATAAGTGGGGAATGAATGTATTGGAAGAAATTTGAGGGGGACAGATTAATTTATTTTATTTTTTATGTTTTGGCTAAGTACTAAATGGGAGCATACGTGTAAGTAGCATGGGACAACGCGTAGTGTACGTGTTGGTTTGATGTGAGACGTGTCGTGACACGTGGCCACTAACGATTGCGTGGCCAAGATGATAGGGGTGATATTCTCAAAAGAAAAAGATGATAGGGTGACACACACGAGGAAGAACTTTCGGTTAATACTTTATTCTATAGAAAAAATCTCCACGCAACCTTTAACGAATAAAATCAAACAGTCCCTCTAAAAAAAAGTCACTATTGGAGCAAAAAAAAAAAGATTTGAGGGTTGAGGGTGTTGAGGTATAAAAATAATCTCGACATTGTTAATATATTTTGAGGTATCCGGTGTGGTCGCAAGGTGATCAAGTGACCGGTTGACCGGTGACCGATGTGGTCTGAAAGTGATCGGTGGGTGGTGTTGTCTCAAAGCAATCACTTCCGATTTTGAGTTGGAAAGAGGTTGTAGATGGTATTCCCTCCATTGAGTCCAAAGATGGTCTTACTTGGTCGAAACCGGTGATGATAGACGGCTTCCAAGACCAAAGCTCCCGGTTCGGTCAGCTTCTCGCCTGCCTGGGTAACACTCCTCCGTAAAATACTCATAACTTTCTATCTGGAGATCGAAATGAGACGATTCAAGTTTCTATGGAAAGCTAAGACGTGGATCTACAACTCTTTTGTTTACAATATTTTCTGATTCGGAGCAGAAAGAGGTCAAAAATATAGTTTAACACGAATATTTGCTCTGAGTTCGAAGTCTGAGTGGGCGCCCCATCCTTGAAGTCTCAGTGGGCGCCCCATCCTTGAAGTCCGAGTGGATGTCCTATCTCCCAAGTCATTCGGGATGTCCGGGTTGTGCCCTCGAAGTTGGATGTCCGGGTGAACGCCGAGCTCTTCGGCCCGTGAGGTCGATATATCCGGGTTGGACACTTCAGTCCGTGAAGTCGATATGTCCGAGTTGGGCACCTCGGTTCACTAAGTAGGATGTCCGAGTTGGACCACTCGGCCCACTTGAAGTGGTCGTTTAAGTCCGCGTTGGACTTTAAGGCAGTGTTGGAGCACGAAATTATTGTCTCGGAGTGATGGCGGTCTCTCTCAGGATGTGCGGGAATCGGCTCGGGCTCGTCAGAACAAGGAGCCCGGGCAAGAGGCCCCTCTCGCCCACATAGGCAAAACCGAGCGAGGGCTCTTCTCGCTCACGAGAAGCCCGGGCGAGAGGCCCCTCTCGCCCACATAGGCGAGACCGAGCGAGGGCTCTTCTTGCTCACGAGGAGCCCGGGCGAGAGGCCCCTCTCGCCCGCATAGGCGAGACCGAGCAAGGGCTCTTCTAGCTCACGAGGAGCCCGGGAGAGAGGCCCCTCTCGCCCGCATAGGCGAGACCGAGCGAGGGCTCTTCTCACTCACGAGGAGCCCGGGCGAGAGGCCCCTCTCGCCCGCATAGGCGAGACCGAGCGAGGGTTCTTCTCGCTCACGAGGAGCCCGGGCAAGAGGCCCCTCTCGCCCGCATAGGCGAGACCAAGCGAGGGCTCTTCTCGCTCACAAGGAGCCTGGGCGAGAGGCCCCTCTCGCCCGGATAGGCGAGACCGAGCGAGGGCTCTTCTCGCTCACGAGGAGCCCGGGCGAGAGGCCCCTCTCGCCCACATAGGCGAGACCAAGCGAGGGCTCTTCTCGCTCACGTTGGTTATCCGGGCGAGAGGCTCCTCTCGCCCACGAAGGCGAGACCGAGCGAGGGCTCTTCTCGTCCACATGGCCGAGTCCTGTCAGGAAACTTATCCGATTCAAATAGGCGAGAGGCCGATATGAGGCACGAGCAAGGAGCCGAGTGAGAGGCTTACGGCAAGAGGTCGAGTGGCGAAAGGCCAAGCGAGAGGCCGAGTGGCGAGAGGCCGAGTGAGAGGCCTACGGCGAGAGGACCGATCGAGAGGCCGAGTGGCAAAGGGCCGAGCGAGAGGCCTACGGCGAGAGGCCGAGCGAGAAGCCTACAGCGGGAAGCTGGGCGAGAAACTTAAAGCTGGAAGCCTAAGGCGAGAAGATGAGCAAGGAGCCTAAGGCGAGAAGCCGAAGGTGAGAAGCCAACTTGGACCCGAGCGGAAAGCTCATTTGACCTTCGTAGGCGGGAAGGCAATTCCGGGAATAGGTCCACTTTGGTTGAGGAGGCCGTTAGCTTGAGCCCATTTTGAGATTCACTTTGGGCCTGACGAGATGTCCGTCTTGGGCGATGACGGACTTGAGTCAAGATTTTGCGTGGGAGATTCGAGAAGGTCAAAACGATCTATAGTTTCCTAACTTGAGCCGAGATTCTCAATATTTGGCAAGACTTGGTAAGTTCCTCTTTAGGCCGCGATCACTTGGTCGTCACGTTTTGAAAGCTTCCTATCCGAGGATGGGATTTGCTCATTTAAGGAAGACGGCTTGTATTGAGCCGAGAGGATCCCGTCATGTTAGGAACAAATAATTTGAAGCGGATCTCTCGGGATTGAGACTTGGAGCCGAAGGTCTTGGAGGCAGTTTAGGATTTCCTATTGTGAAGGCACGGAGGTTAGGTCAAGGCACTCTATATAAGGAGGGCTCGGGCGAGAGAACGGACATCACCAACACATCAAACAACAACTATCTTTACTGTTTATCTTAGCTTAGCTCGTAGCCCGTAGTTCTTTTTTCTCCCTCTCCCTTAGATTGAACGTCTAAGGTTCACTCTTTTTTCACCCTCTCCGTTAGGCCGACATTGGGACGACTACTCCGGATCCGTCTCGGGTAGTCTTGACGTTCTTGTACCCACTTTCTCCGCAACAGAGGGAATCGCGAATCGGGAATTTATTTAGTAATTTTGGTCGACGGTTTGTGAGAGTATTGGGAAATTTGGCACTGGACTTGACCACAATCTTTCAGGAATGGGAACTTTTTTAAGATATTTAGGAAAGAGGACTTGCGTTTTGTGATTTTGGGAAAGCAATTTGGGCAGCCAGTCTAGGGCCCATGGGCGTCAACTTGGTGGGTCCATGAGGTTTGGGCTTGTCCAAGGTATTATCCGATATATTTCAATAATCCTGACTAATAATTTTGCTATCCTAATCAAAATTTTATATATTAGATAATTCATATTCAAATTCAAATTTATTATTATTAAAGTTTGCATACGTTAGGATGAAAATGCTGCTGTTAAACTTCTCCTGATTTGCAACAACTGATTTGTTCTCGCCATCGTATCATCATCACCTGCCCCCAAGCTTAGTTCTATCTTGTAAATATCAAGTTTGATAATTGAAATTTACTTACCCAAAAAAAAAACCCTGCCCCCAAGCTACCCGAAAAAATAAGGTCTCCATCGAGTGAACAAGTCGACCTGTCTCGAGAAAGAAGCAGATGATGGAATTATGCAATTTATGACATAATACATAAACGTAAATAACCAATTTACTTAAATCAACTGGTGAATAGTTATGATGATATTGAAATCATCATAACCAAAGGATTTGAAACCCAATGGTACAAGATATTATAAATATCTAAGAGATCTAAGGTTCAAACCTGAACAATATCATGGTGTAATAATTTATCTTTGAAAAAAATATATTGAAATCATGCCATTTATGACATAATACGTTACCCATCAGCTATAAAAAAAATAGTACTTAAATGATTATTTTAGTTTGACCACACATCTCAATTTCAGCCCTAACACCGTAGCTGAGTTAAAACTTAATAATGAGAATTTTATCGTGATTTGTGAACTTATTCGATTAAAATTTAAATTAGTCAATTCAACGATTATTTAGATAATCAAACGATACATCATGGCTGTCATGCCCCTATCAAGGAAGTTGAAAATAGGGACCCCGATATTAACAACATGCACATGCAGATCGCTTTCTATCATCAGCCAAAAACCCTTCTCCTTGAATGTGTAATGATTGGGGATCAAGAATAGGGATTAAGAACCCTAATTGTTAGAAAGGGGGAAAAGATAGAGAAGAAGAATATAAGGGGAAGAAGATAGAAGCAGAAACGTAATTGTTCCTGTAGAATGTTTATCACAATATCAAAATGAATCCCGAGTTTTTATCTAATTGCTATTTATATTGTGATCAATTACATATTGATCACTATAACCTTGCAACTATTACAGTTGGGTACAAGTACGTTACAACTTCCCCCTTCAATCAACCTTGTCCTCAAGGTTTAAGGAACTGCAAAATTAGAACTTTGAGCTCGCATGTGCAGCGTAGTTGCCCTATTGGTTTCACATGGAACCAAGTTGCACCCAAAAGTCAAGGTGTGCGCCAAGATCTTCTTACTCGAACACTTCTCTTTAGCTGTTTCAACTTGTGGTGGAAGTAGATTTGAACCAAAAGCAACCAGGCTCTATTGTACTAAGAATTCACTTGCAAAGTTGCACAGCATCTGAATCTGTACTTCTGTGTTAGTGGACAACTTGATAAAATTGCCATGTGTCTGGAAAAATAGAATACCAACCAAGATCAGACTTGCACCAATTGACAGAACAATAGAACTCCCCCATAGATGCTGCCAACCCAAGTCCTCCAATAGTTGTAGACCGGCAAGAGCAATTGGTTCCTGCAGAGACTCAATAAATGGTAACTTTGCATCTACAAAAATTGCAGATGGAAAATCTGCATTGACAAGAATTGCAGCAGCTGATAGATATGAAAAAATCAGCAGCAACTCATTGGTTGACAACTGCAGACGAGGAATAGGTGATGAATCGGTGTAGAATTGCAGAAATGCCATTGTAAAGATTGCAGCAGACTTTGAAGCTGCATAAATCTGCAGACAGAGCTTCAGCAAAATTGCAAGAATCTGCAGACCCATGGAAGTTGGCAGATCTACAAAACATGGTGGTGAAACTGCAGACGTTGCAGCAGGTGGTGAATCTGTAGAGATATGCAACTCCAATTGTGTTAACAGATTGAACCTCCTCCAGGAATCAATTGTAACTACCAAATGCAATGCGGCAGATGGTACACTTTCAAGAACTCGAAGAACTCCAATTGCACTTTTCCCTCGTACACAAGGAATTTCTGCCATGGAAATTCACATCTGCAACTCCGCCATCAATCTTTTACTCAAAATAATTCCCACCAACCTCTCAAAAATGTTTGCGTTAATACCAACAAACAATTGCGGATCAAAACTTGCTGCTACCTGGCCATCAATTCTTAGTAGCACCCTGCTCTTTATTTTCTCATACTTCCGCACATATTTCTTAACAACACTAAATTGTTTCGCCCGATTCAGTTCGATGCTTCTCTTAACAAGGTAATCATGTGTTTTGTCTTCACCTATTGAATCCAATGAGTCAACAAAATCATCTTGGTTTTTACCTACGTTAAGGTTTTGAGAAATACCAAAATCTGTAGACATCACCACACTTGTATAAGCTGCAGGACCCAACTCCTTTGAATTTAACTTCTCCTCAAGGGTTTCAACTGTACCCATCTCCGAATGATCAGGTGGCTTTGATTTGATATCAAAATGATCAACATCCAGATCAACAGCTAAGAAATTTCCACTACCCAGTTGAACGTCCACCAAATCTTCATTTTTTTTACTTATTAGTTGCATCTCATGACCATCCATATCTTTTTCTTTCAACCCTAGACCGAGAACACTAGCACTAGCATCACCAACACATGTCCTTTCAAAACCAGCAACATGAACACCATGATGTTCACCTACAACACCTATTAAGACCCTAGAACCCTCGGGTGCAGATTGCATGCCCAGCATTTTATTGAACACCTGGTGCACGTCCTTCATTTTTCCCACCTTACTTAACTTTCCACACAAATAGTCACAACCAAACACAGTGGAGCCATCATGTAAGACCATCGGACATCCTTTCTCATCTAATTCATGTTCTGATCGTAAATTTCCTAACTTTCTAGGTTGGTTAATGCACGTGCAGAGATCAACCGCACTCTTTGCAAACCCATTGCATAACTCCGCTTCAAGATCCCATAACCCATTCCTAATTCTTGAATTATCATCAGGAAAAGGAGAAGTGTCTACCTTTGGGAGCGGTTGGTTCACGGGACTCGTAACTTATCGGTACAGCTTCTCTTTCACTTCACGACGGCAATCTTGCCATGCGACAAACCCAATTCGCAAACCCTTTCTCTCGCCCTCCTCTGCAATGCAATGGTGTTCTCGCGACCCGCTTCCGTCGCCGCTTTCTGCCATGTTAGGGTTTTCCTTGGGTAGGGAAGACAATGAAGTTTTCGCATCTCGTGAACAACTTTCCTCGCTCCTATCTTCCATACGAGGTAACCCCGGTGAAGAAAGAAGTAGAGATGACCTCCTTACATCCTCTGGCACAGCGGATTTGCCAAACAATTTGCAAATTTTCCTGAATTGAGCCTCGAACAGTGCATCAATTCGAGCCTCGAATGCCTTGAGGTGCTCATTCGTCTCATCGCGCCGCTTCCTTTGGTCCTTCGTCGCGCCTTTCAAAACCCCAAACCTTCGCTCAAGATTCTGGGTTTGCCTTTCCATTAGCTTCCAAGACGTCAACCGCCACTAAATTCCGAGAATCAGTGGCTGTGATACCACTTGTAATGATTGGGGATCAAGAATAGGGATTAAGAACCCTAATTGTTAGAAAGGGGGAAAAGATAGAGAAGAAGAATATAAGGGGAAGAAGATAGAAGCAGAAACGTAATTGTTCCTTTAGAATATTTATCACAATATCAGAATGAATCCCGAGTTTCTATCTAATTGCTATTTATATTGTGATCAATTACATATTGATCACTATAACCTTGCAACTATTACAGTTGGGTACAAGTACGTTACAGAATACTTATCATTTACCAAATACATCAAGTCTCTCTCAATCCTTTCTACCTGTATACTTCCAGAAATAACTTAAATTAACCTAACCCCATATACTTTATCTCTGCCTTTATTTAGAATATGATGCCTCCAGTAACACAAAAACAAATCTAAAAAACATTTATCCACATTCCCATATAACTCAAAAGCTACTTCCCACATCTTCCACTTTTCTTGCTCCTTATCATTTTCTATTGTTATCCAAATTAGATTTTCGGTAATTACAATCCTAGACACACAATTCACTACAATGTCATGGCTTACACTATCACCAAGTGGGCCTATGTTTCTAAAGATGCTTGTTATTTTCCTCCGGTTATGTACAATTAATTTGAGTGGAGGAAACTTGACCTCCAAGGAAGAACAATCTGATACCTCCATTAAGTGTGGATCATGCCCTTGCATCAACCCTTCTGCCCTCCTCTCCCCTCCTCCACCTCCGCCACCGCCAGCCACCGTGTACTGCCCTCCGCTACCTCCGCCTCCACCGAGGTTCATTTATTTCAGTGACATGGCCGCCACTGCCAAGGTTCGTCTACGTTACGGGCTTGCCTGCCGGAAATGTGTACGTAATAGATCCTTATAATTTGGGGTACTACAATGGAGCCAGGGTAAATGGTGCTTGTAATCTTTGGTTGCTCCTCTTCCTTGCTTTAGGAGTTTTAGGCCCAATCTTTGTGTAATTCATTTTTATTTGAGGGTTTTGTAGTTAATTTATTTGGTATTTGGAGCTTCAAAATGTTGGCCTATGTGTATCTCAATGCGAAATCGATTTCATTATTTCTAATTATCAGATTCTAATTAGAATCAATGCTCCAGATTTTATTCTTCAAGAAGCTTCTTTGGTCCGCTGAAAAAATGTCACTAAACCTAAATCTTTGGGTGGCCTTGGATTGGAGGACGTGATGGTCAAGAATAATTCTATGTTGATTAAATGGTGTTGGGAGATTTATCACTCATCGAGACTCATTTTGGGCCTTAATCATCAAAGGAATACATGCCTCCGAATGCTCCTCAAATCTTGACATTCCAGTCACTCGTCACAATCAAGGCATTTGGGCTGGTATATTGGCCAATATGGCAGAGGATTCTGCGCTTAATGCTTTATTTCTCTCCGGTATTAAAGTCGTGGTGGGAGATGGCAGCAACCTATTTTTCTAGTCTGATCCTTGGAATGGTGCCCCCTTGAAGCTTCAATTTGAGAGGCTTTTCTCAATCTCTTTACTCCAGGCTGCTAAAATCAATGAGTGTGGTTATTGGATTGATGATGTTTGGTGCTGGAACCTCCAATGGAGAAGGAACTTATTCATTTGGGAGGAGGAGCAACTCTCTGATCTTATGGTTATTCTTGCTGATTCTCGTTCGCAGGTGGGCAGGAATGATCTAATCTCTTGGAGGATTGCATCAGCTTCATGTTTTTCTGTCCAGGAGCTTCGCAAGCTGTACTACGATAGTACTACTCCTGTCACTCCCACTATCGTTGAGCTGCGGAAGATTTGGACTGGTGGGCTCCCTTCGAAGGTTCAGTACTTCATATGGATTGCGATACAAAATAAAATCAGAACAAGGGACGTTTTAATTTGTGCGAAAGTTTTGAAGCATGAGATTCGTTATGCCCATTATGCTGGAGAAGGGATGAATCCTGTAACCATTTACTTTTGCATTGTATGTTCTCCACTCAGGTTTGGAACTTCTTTGTCACATTGATTGGACAAAATTCGACAGAGTTCTTCAGAATTGACTCTGCCTTTTCCTTGTGGGAGGCTCTCATCGGTAATGGTCCTTTTAAGAAGATCTGGAGAGTTCTTTTTGGTACAATCTTATAAGACATTTGGCATCATAGAAATAAGATTATCTTCGACGGGAGGAGAACTGACAAAGAAGAGTTGATTAATTTGATTCTTTTTCACGGACAAAAATGGAAGAATTGGGCAAACTTCTTAAAAGGCACCTACAATCAACATCTTCCTTTTCTATTGAAGTCAAACGCTGTGATTTGATTTTTGTTCATTGGTGAGATTTTGAATGCAATGGTCTTCTTGGCTCATTACATTTGAAATGTTTCTTTGATGTTTGTAAGCGGATGCTGGATAGGGGCGGAGAGACATTATAAACAGTGGGGGTAATTGTCCCCACTTAATTTTTTGTTTGTTTGATAATTAGGAATATTTTTTAATGTATGTCCCCACTAAAATTAGAAATTGACCCCACTAAAAAATTAATCAACCTAAAAATTAAAACCAAATCTTAAAAAAATTTAGGCATTTCTTTAAAAAAATTATATTGCCCCTACTCTCCAAATTTTCTAACTCCGCCCCTGTGTTGGATCTAAGCCCTTTATTTATATATATACAAATCAATTTTTCGAAAAAAATAATTATTGGATTCTAATTGCAATATATACATCTTCCAGGACACCTTATTACAAATAAATGCTAAAAATAAAAAATATTGCAATATATATTTCGGTTTATAAAAGTGACACACAATTTAATCAAGTTTGATCAGCTTAATCGAAAATCTTAACATACATATGTGTATATTTAAAATATATTGCTGCTTTTTCATTGTCTATATTACAGTCTCCTATTTACATAGATATGTTGTCAATTTACTATGATAATCTATTTTAATAGTTTTTCCGGTCGGTATACAGGGATGCGAGATAAGAGTAGGGAAGCAATACATTTTCTCTAATCAATTAGATACTCCCAAGACGTTTAAATTCGAGACGTACGTATTCCTAATGGGTATGAACCATATAAAGACTGAATGCAATATCTCTTTAATGAAGTTTAAGTTATTTACTATTTTGAATAATTCTCAATAATGACTTATTTAAGAATTGCTGTCAAAGTTCTCTCATATGACCCAAAAGTATTTGTGCGTAAAATTTGTGTTGGACACTACCTCTGAAAGATTATTTGGAGCTGAATTTATCATATTAAGATATATGATATAATTAATTTTGGGTTAGATTCGGTATTGCCGGAGTCTAACAGCATGATCCAAACAATGGTAAGCCCCGTCCATAATGAATTTTTTTTGGAAGGTCCATAATGACCAAATTTGTAATATGAAAAATTACATAAGACTAATTTTGGAATATTTTCAAGTGCTTCTAGGCTTGCCGTCAAAGAATTTTGGAAACCCATGGAATGTACGAGACAAGGAAAAAATGGGAAGATTATGGACCGGAGGAAGACGTCGAGAGACGACAAAAGAGGTCTAGAGGAGACCGGAGAGATGTATAGAATTTGGCATTTAGGCTTGGCGTCGAGGAATGTTGAGCAATTAAAAATTTGTTGTCAGTGTACTATCTGAAAAAATATATATTGTATGATGGTCGTGAGTTTTTTTTTTCTTGTCTCAAAATATTACAGTTTGGTCCGGATTTCTGCTATTTTTTCAGAAATATCTGTGAACCTTTTCTTAACAAACAAGGAATCAATCCGGATCAAATTTTATTTTATTTTATTCCGGACTGGATTTTCTAATTTGAATCCGACTGGTTTTGTGGTTCCAATTGTTTTTTCGCCCCTAATCTCAGCTCGAGTTGCGTCTCGGTCGTGAATCTCCTTGTCCGACCCATCCCTCGGGCCTTGCTTGATATCTTTAGCTTGATTGATATCGGTTGGGCTTTTATCCTATTTTTTCCAAGCCAATCCCCTTTTCGGCCTGCCTGTGCTTTGTTTCCAGGGCCCGTTTGAGAAGCCCAATAAATTAGAATAAATAGAGGTTTTTGGAATGGTTTAGTAAAAATCTTTGATTGTTAATTTTTTATATCATTTTTTATAGGCAGAGGGAATGCTTGAGAATGAGAAGATTTAATCCCATCACATCTTATTCTTTAAGGAGAACCAAGACCTACTCGGCTAGTCCGAATTCACTATTTCTCTATTTCTTCGGATTTCAATTAATGTTATGCATTCAATTTCATTTCAATTGAAACGCAATAACACATTAAAATCAGTCTTCTCGTTGCATATTTTGGAAGTTTCGATACACTAGAAAAGATTTCTTTGGCGTGAGGTTTGGTATGTTGGATTTATAAACTATAAGTTATATTTGCATGCATTTATATGCAGACATACGATACGTGCGTGTGTTTGAGTGTGTCTGCGTGTGCCAGGACGCGTCTGCGCGCGCGTATGCACACACGAATTTCTGCGGACGCAGATATTTAGTCTCTATAATAAAGAAAAAAATCAATAAGATATATGTTACCCAGTGTTTGCAAAGCATTTTTTTTCCTTTTTGTATTCGATGCAACTCGGAGGAACATTTGCATGTGCATGTGATCTTATTATTTTTAATACGTAAAAGTTTTATAATAGTATACGCTAATGAAAAAGTCAATAAAAACTATAAGTTTTTTTGGGAAAAGATATAATAAGTTTGGAAAATTATAATTTCAACATAATTTATGGTGAAAAAATTGTTAATTCGTCTCTTTAATAAATAGCTTTTATTCACAAAAAAATGGACATAATAAATATGTTTTCGTATAATAACTATTCATATATATTATAAAATCCTCATTATCATATTTTTTACAAGGTCTAGAATTATTTTGCACAAAATATATGAAGTTTTAAATATATTACAGAATAAATCATATATTATTAAAATCATAAATAATCTGTATAACTTTAATTAGGATGTATCTGTATAAAATCAAACATAAGGAATATTTTTAAAGAAATATTAGGAAACAAAAAAACACGATTGCATGCGATAATCTATTTTTCATTTATTATCTTTGATTTTTTTTAATTATTTAACCTTCAATTAACCAGTAGTGCTATTGACATTTTTATGGTTACCTCCAACATTGTTTTATGTCTACTTTGATGTATTTGAAAAAATATATATAATTGATTCAATGCATTATAAACAAATTACAAATTAATTGAAAAATACTTTCACCGGAAAAGAATATTGAAAATAACTACGCAGAAAAATAGAATATACCTATAAGAAAAAAATTGAGAATAAAAAAGTACATTGTAAACTATTATTTGCAATCTATTTATGGTCAATTAATTTGATTCTACTGTTCATATCTAAAGTACACCTACTTGTTTTTTGCCAAATATCTTGAGACAACTAAGTTAAGCATATTTAATCTAGAGTAATTTGATGATGAATGACTTATTAAAAATTTCTCTTAGTACTCATAGGACAAAATTACACTACTCCGTCATCGAACAATAATCTTGAAATTTTCAACCTTAATCTACTATCTATCCCTCTGGTAAACTAGTCTCCCGAACGGGCTAGATCTCCTTTGTTTTGTCTGGACTAGTTGAGCGAATTAAATGAGCTAGCCCAGAGAACTCAACTTTGGACCCCATCGTTGTCCCTTTTACACAACATTAAATAAGGTACACTAAATTCCATGTTTTCCGATGTTGCTCAAACACCAACTTGTCAAAATTATACGCCATCTTCACTTCCCCATGCCAATCTGCTCGACTGCTCCCCACGTTTGCTTCGGCAAGTAATTAAATTCAGACATTTAATAGAGAAGATATAGTTGCAAAACTAGTAAACAAAGGGAATCTACTCTCTGTCTCCACCGCTCGAAGTCACACTAAACTACTAACAACCAACAATGAGCAATGAGTTGTAGTTATTATAACTTAATCAAAACATTTCGAATTTGAGTTTTTAACAATAAATTAGTGTTAAATATTTGTTATGTCTTATTCAAATCTAATTTGGATTAGTCGACCTAACGAATATTAAAATACCGTGTGCTATAAAAAAAATTAACAAAGTCTACATATGCGTGGAAGTTGTTCAACCACTCAATAATTCAATAAAGCATACAACCCGATTCTGGTTCATGTTTCCGAACTCGTGCGGTGAAGGAATTTTTAGTGTCAGTCATATGGAAGGAAGGCTAGTTATTGTGACTTAGATGAGGTCAGAGATAACAATTGGCGAAGTTCATAATGACATGAACTTCCAATTTTGTAAGCGGAAAAGTCAAGACTTTGCAATGTTCGTCATTAGTTTTTTTGCAATGCTAAATTTTTGGATATGGTATTTCAAAATCCGCACATGATTATGTTCGATTGGATTATACAATTTATATAGAAAGTTCGATGTATGCATTTATATGATATACTCTATTAAGGGAAACAATTGAATGATAAATACAGATATATTTTTTCCGCCTGTAACAGACAGGCAGATTTTGACTAGTTGCTGTGTCCAGCGAGGATTGCATGGAAATTATAGTCTTGGCTCCCGATCTGACTCATGGGCCGTGGGCGTAATCAATTTTTAGTAGACTAATTATGCAAAGTCAGACAAATACAAAATAGTAAAAATAAAATCTTCTTAATCTCATGCAAACTTTATGAAAGTCGCATGGAAAGACATATATTTGGAATAATCTGTTTGTAATATAATGACGCCAAATTAATGAGAGAAAATATTAAGTACAGAGGGTAATTTTGTAGATAACATATATTGTGTGACAGCTCACCAGATATGTGAAAGGATACACTTAATTATTAGTCTGCTTCGGGATATCGGGCATAAAAGCTTATATTTAACCATTGATTCTTAAAACTATTTTGATTTCGTCGGACCATTTTAATTTAATATTAACTGCCCTTTGCGTAGAAAAAACCGAGAATATTGCTGAGATCCGATGAACTTGCTTCAAAGGATAACCTTGCATCATAATTAATAATGTTTTTAAAAATTGACTCGGAGGCAAATTATTTTCCTGTCCAACCATTTGGACAAGAGACCAACCATGTTGATTAATGGTCTAATTATTCTCCGAATTTTGATATAAAAATAATTTGCTCTCAAGGCCAGGGACCGATATGATGGACCAGACATTGTTTTTTAAACTAATGGTAATTAAGACATTAATCAGAAACCGGGTAATACTCTGTATATGATTTTGGGACGATCCGTACATTTCCGGTGGAGGTGTAACCTCTGCATCCATATATTTGGTTTTAAGGAAGAATTAATTACGACTTGCAACTTCGATTGATGGCACTTCTTCAATAGCCGCTTTTTATGGGATTGATTCACATGTGATCGCTATTAGACCGACACGTGCTTGATGGTAGATAAACTAAACAACGTTTAGAAGGAAATAGCGGCCTGCACGTAGACATGGAATTATGTTACACTTCGTTGGATGTCTTTTATTTTCTTTGAACAGACCGTTCAGTTGTTTTGACCCATTTTCATTTGTCTGTTCCCTGAAAATTTGCGTTCCTCTGTATAAGATATGTTCTACTCGAATTTAAATTAGTCGATAAAGTGAGTCTTTTCTTTTTTTTCTTTTTTTTAGTAAATGGATGAATTTTATAAATAAACTTCAAATATTTATACCAAAATCGGACGAAAGTCCAAAAGAATATTAAAAGAGTGTGAATCTAGCCAGCTACCTTGAATTTGTTGAGTTTTTTACTTTTGGATCCAGATCCATGGTTTACAAAGTGGCATAATACCATAAATTTGTCCGAGCTACCTTGTTAGTAAATCCACCGATGGCCGTGTATTAAAATGTGATGTACCACAAGGACAGAACGTACGGGACAAGATGGTGTCTGCTCAGAATTCCAACACACGAATAAAGAACTGATAGATATATTATGAAAAATATTTGTTTGTTATTTTGTTTGCATGGCCTGATGGATAACCACTAGAACGATTAATTCCTAATCTATGTTAGGAATTGTGCTTCACCGTAACTATCTCCCAAAACACAACATTTTTTTCCTGCTGCCCTACGGAGTTGTCTTACACTCCTGGGATTTAGTCCCTTTCCAACCCTTTTCCTCCCTTTCTTTAGGGAATGAGCAAATTGGGTCATCGCCTACATTACATTATATTTGACTTCCATTGTCGTCCCGGGATTGCTAAGAATTACTTGGAGCTGGAGCTTGAGTTTCTGTCTCTTTGAGAAGAAAGTATAGCATCAATGGCTTCCTTCACCTGAGAGATATCAGGAGCTTTCCCACCTTGAGCCGGCCAAAGTTCATCCGTTGCCAATACCTGCATATTGAAAATTGGTTTTTTTTAATAAGTAAAATGAATTTTTACTGATTTAGAATTATAAATTAAATCGAATTTAGAATTTTATTTAAATTGACATAGGTTTATGGTGATATCAATACCTTTACTTGCAGTTGAAGAAACTTGACATAATTAATGGCCTTTTCCAACATAGTAACCAAATCTACCTGCAGAGGACACAATAATTTCGTACAATTCAGGGAAAAGATGGATTAAGACCCAAGTTTTCCTAGTTACTTACAAACCATACGTAGAAGTTTAATTTTTTTATAAGTAAGTGATTATATTAAAGATGGCCAACCTTCGAACCGTTGGGAACGAGGTCCTGCAATGTCTTAAGCCGCTCGCTGATCCTCTCTCGTCGCTGCTGATAATTGACATAATTAAAATCAAAGTTAATTACGCCATACCATTAAAATTCAAAATATCCTTAAAAAATTAATTATGAAAAAAGTCAACTTTGTTGTAAGCAGATCAGGAAATAATTCGATGATCTATGTTAGACTGCAAATAACTTGCCTTAGCTGCTATACTCTGAGGGTCTTTGGATGGTGATTCGGTCTTCGGTTTCGGCTTCTTCGAAGTACTTGGATTGTTGCATTGCTTCTTTGCAGCCTGCATGCTCTCTCCCTGCGTCCAATAAATATTACAACTTAGTACGAAATCCGAATAAATAACTTAATGTGCATAAAGTCTATACCATATATGGACGCTTCTGCAAGTTTGCTTCATGAAATGCAGGCTCCTGGATGCTGTCCGCAACTATAATTGCCTCAGTATAGAGCCAATTCCCACTATTGTCCTGGAACATTGGACTCGGACCGTTGTCCGAATAGCTCATACTACCCGCCTCCCAACCGGAATAGTCCTCTTTTTGCTTGAAGCTAAGCAAAGATCCGGTATCCGCTTGGATGAAGCTACTATCATGGTAAGCACCACCACAACCACTAGTAGTACCCGTCGCCTCGAAGTTGATCAGAGGATGATGATGCTCCTTTGCATGAAGAGCCACAGCCTGAAACACGAACTCGTTAGAATTCGCGCTATTTGGGCTGCCAGGAGGCGAGGAAGGCTGCCTCGTGGTCAAGTTCTTGATGAATAGGCTGTCATTGTCGAGCTTGTCAAAGCTGTTGATGCGGCCCTCTTCCATGGCTACTTTCGGATAGACATCAACTCCGAATGGAGAAGAGATATCTTCGGTGTAGCCGCGTGCTCGGACTGAGCTCATACGGTTCTTCACAAGTGACATTTTAGGTGAAGGGCGAAGTGATGTTGAGGCTACTTAGGTTAGTCAAAGCATAGGCTAGGTAGGTACATATGGAAGGAGGGTGAGCTTGGTAGTGTGCTATTTGTAGAGTCTCCTAGACTAGAATTAAATATAATGATGATTAGTTCCTTATGTTTTCCAACTAAACCAAGTTGATGGTGACAGTTAATAGCTACAGATATTTGTACTTTTTCCAAAACTTGATTACAAATGCACATGGCACACTTAATAGGTAGGAGTAGCTATTAAGTAGGAGTATTATCTAACTCTATTTTATAAGTAATTTTTAAATTGGGTCTTTTTATTTTGTAAGACTTGAGTTATAAAATCGCTTATCTTCTGACCAAAATTATGCTAAGATAACTAGAAAAGACACCTAGATATATTTTTTTGTTAATTATTTCAAGTACTTTTTATTTTATCGATTAATATTGTATCAATGATTACAGTCCTCTTAAAATACGATCGTAGTTTTTGGTCTAGGTGTTTGTCTCATATGTGTTTATTTTAGAGTAACCCTAGAATTTCATGGTGATCTTTGCTAATAATATTTGATGATTAATTTTTTGATAGAATTTAGGGGAGATAAAAGTGAATATGTGAAGTCAACTATAAATTAGAATAAAATGAAATCATAATTATTATAAAAGTCATACTTTTCGAGTAACCATTATAAATTTTCCTCTCTCTTGTGTGGTATGTCCCGAGTCGGTACCATATGGTCGTATACATCCTGTTTACATGTAAAACAAATTCCAGTTCTTGGAAAAAAAAGTCTGGCTCATTCAGTTGTAATACAAGGAGAAGCAATGTATGGATCAATATCACATGAATATTTAAAACCGCGTAGGGAAAAATCTTAAAAATATTAGCGACCGAACCTTCATTTTTAATATATAATCAAATGAGTTTTTGGTGCTTTAACAGTGCCATAAATATGTTCGTAGGACTTCCCAAAAAAATAAGGTTTTAGAAATACGAAATGGATTTCAATTTTCAAATACAATTCAAATTCCTAGGTATTCATTCTCCAACATAATTAATCGATATTATGATATTGAATCGAACTTTTATCCCCTCAATCGTTGTTTGACCAAGAATTTCCATCGCTCACGGACGCAAGAAGAATTTTTTTACCCCAAACACTTATGTGTGAATTGCTTAAAATTTGTCGGTCCTAACTTCAATGCATTAGTTGGACAAATGAGATGTTCCAATGTAGAGGTAGTTCAACAACAACAAAAAGTCGCTTAACAGGAGATCCTAGTAATAATTTCAACAATTTCTAAGAATTAATGAACCGAGGTTATTTTATCTATGTATTGGGATTGTTAGCTGGCAGAAGCCATCAATTAAATGGAAGGATAGCTATCGGGACGTAAAAATTAGAGCGAAGCAGCAAAAGGGTCGCCGGATCTTCCGCTATCCTCACGTCTTTCAAGATTCCCCAATACTTCAAATTTAATTAGTTTTAAACCAAGTAATTACATCAATCAGTAAAAACATCGTTATGGTTTAGTTAGGTTTTAAGTTTAAAATTTTTAAATTGTATTAGTGTCAAATACTTTCTGAGAAAACTTTACCACTTTTTAAATATTATACCTAACTCAAATTTAGATTAGTCAATATATTACTCAGAATAAACAAAAAAAATTGGTTTTAATTCTATAAGAAACCCTGATAAAATAGCAATTTGAGAAAAGTAGGAGGTTTGGTTACTTCCTGTCGTGTTTCCTTGCTCTAGAGAGCACGTGGATTCATTCTTATCTTATTCTATAATAATATTACCTTCCATGCTTTTGTAGTTGTTCACTATACCTAGAATCATGTGGATGCTCCGTCACAAAATTTGCAACTTGCCCCACCTTCGCCACCATAATTAAAAAGATACTCTGGCAAAATTAAATTTTGTACAAATTAATTTTGTGTGTAATTTTTTGTTTTCGTTACACGTTTTTATTTCATTGTTTGTTTGCGAAGTTAAATTTTATTTCAAATTTTACTCTACTGGCTTCTTTTGATAGACTGTGTCGAGATTAGTAAATTACTATGGTGGATTTTTTAAAATACTTATCTACAAAGTGTAGAAACTCTGGGTTGGATTGTGCCCAGCAGCACCTGCTCACTATGTCAAAATATCCCTGTTGCAATAAATTGTGGTAGAACGTCAGAAACGATCTTTAGAACGGGTCCGGAGTGGTCGTCCCAAAAGTGATTCGAACGAAAGAGAGAAATAGAAGAAATATGGAAAAAGAGAAGAGAAGATAAAGATTAGAATAGATAGAAGAGAAAAGAATTGGTAGAAGAGCAAGAACTTTATTGAACATATAGGGAAGAAGGGGAAGGGAAAAACATAAAGATAAAAGCTAGAGGCTACATAAGATAAAAGCTACGATAAAAGCTATGAAGCTAAAGATTTGATGTGTTGTTTTGTGGGTGTCCTTCATGCCTGTACCTAGCTCTCCTTATATAGAACAAGCTCGCCCCAGCCTCATAGAAAAACCCTAGGCCGTTTTCAAATAGGAAAACTTAACATAGCCTCGGCCTAATAAGGAAAACTTAAACTGTCCGAAACTTCCAACCCATATTTGACCCTTTTTCGTGCTGAATTTGGAAAAGTCATAAACAACAAAGTTATAGATCTCTGTCTCTTCATTCTGTGACTTTTGGAATTGTGTCAATCCAATACTTGAGGAGAAAGTTACGGTATTTTTACCAAAATAGGTTCAGCAGATCCGCGGCCTAATAAAAAGAAAATCTACTCCCGAAAATTCCGACCCAAATCTGACCTCCTTCTGCGCCGAATTTAGAAAAGTCACAAACTAAAAAGTTCTAGATCTGTATTTTATCTTTTTGTAGCTTTTAAAGTCATATCAATTGGACATACGAGAAGGAAGATACGGCTATTTTACTGAGACATGGTCAAATAAATCTGATAATTAATTTTCCGCTCCAACAATGCCCCCCACACGTCAATGTTTTGACGCTAGGAAAAGCATTGACGTGTATCCGTCCTTGAACACGCGGAAAATTAACTCCACTCAAAAAAAAATAATCGGCTAAGGCAAGACCGTAAATATGTAGAAAATGTACCATCAAACCGGTCGAGACCTAGCCGTTGTAGGCGTACAGTTGATCACTCATCTCGAGATATCCGTGTGCTCACGGCTTTCTCGCAAAAACTGGATTTAGGCCTACATGGTTGAGTGGGAGCTCTATGTCCTTCATCAAAATGACCATACAATTGTTGTTGAAGGTCTCTAAGCTTTTTCCTTTGCTTTTGAATTTTTCGCTCCAACCTTCTTCGTTGAGTCTTCGTGAGAGTCGGTCGATGAGACTCCGGACACTTGCCCCCCGAGTGTGGGTTTGGCTTTTTTGGTATCTCCTTTCACACAGGCTTCGTGTGATAACTTGGAGATCTTGTAGGTGAATCACTCTTTGTGGGTCGTGTCTCACATGGTTGTTTCTTAGACCGCAAAAGTTCTTCCTTAGGCACCCAAACCTTGAAGGGTTTCTTTCTCTGGAGAACTCCTTGCTCGGTCGCCAATCGAGTGACCACGTCTCTCTTAACCCACGCGTACTCAGGCGCCCTTTTTTTGTTGCTGGCCGATTTTGACCATGTGACTTGAGAACATTCGCTGTAATTTGAAACCTTTGATGGCCGAGGTTGAGCTGGCCCATTAGGTTGTTGCTTCACCGTACTCTTGCTTGGTTGAGGAGGAATTGAACACTTGACTTTATCATCCTTCACCTTCTTTGTCATGAGCACGTCTTGCCTTTTGGCCGGGATAATTTTGGTCGATGTAGGAGCTTCGACTACAATATTGCAGCACTCTTCATGCCCCCCGGGTGAGATTGAATTCTGACTGTAGACTTGGCCCCCTGTGTCTTTCCGTTGAGTTGGGACAAAATTGGGCAAGCAAAGGTGGCTCACTACTCGTGGAACAAAGGGTAACTCGGATCTCCGCAACAGGTGATTCGGCGGTGGCCCTAAAATTCCCTTTGCTGGTGAAACCCCAAAGATTCCCTTAGCAGGCGGAGGCCCTAGAATGCCTTTTGTATTTGATACAACACTTAGGGTTGTCTCAGTTGCCAATGAGACTTGTGTCGGGCATGGCTCTTCCTTTTCCTCAAATGTGAGCCTTGTAGGCTCGATGGCCGTGGTGTCGGCCAACTGTTGACTAGTCGTCTGTTCGACTTCTTCAATAAGGAAAGAAGATTGTGTATATTCGGCCGATTCATGTTCGACCGTCTCAATACTTGTCTCAAAATTACGAGATTCAGAAACTATTTGGTCCTCAACTTTGCATACGCCACTTGATGCTTCCTCAGTTGCTGATGTAGTCCCTGAATTCTCATTCTTAAAGGCCTTGTATCCCATTGCTCGAAGATCAGCTCTTAACTCCTCATTACGTTTCATATATTCCTCCAAAAATTTTCTAAATTGCATGTAGAATGTTAGGTGTTCAACATGCTCTCTCTCATAATTATCATTGCTCCTCATAAATCCCTCATAACTGATCATGATTTGACAAGATAAATTAAAAATTCTTAATCAGCCTACAAAATGACCAATCTTTGGTATTTTGGTTGTATCTTTTCCGTCCGAATTCCGATTACAGCGATCTTGATGTTCTTGGAAAGCTGAGAGATAGATCTTCAATTTTTCTTGAAATAGCCGTCTCCTAATTCGGCCGAAAAAAGACCAAAATATCCTCTAAATCCGACTGGACTTCTCAATCATACAGATCGATTAGTCTTCAGTATTTTGGTCTTATCTTCCTGGTACGAACTCCGATTTCGGTGTTCTTAGTATTCACAGAAAGAGGAAACAATGATCTTCAATTTTGGTGAAGAAAGCTTCTTCAGATTTGGCTCCAAAAAGGGCCGGAACACCCTCCCAAATCAGGTGACCTTGCTAGACGTCCTCTTTCAGCATAACTTTTGACCGGTTTCGTCCCTTTTGAGGAAGGACTCAAAACCGTATGTGAAAACTCATGTGTTGGGATGCAACAATCACTGTTCTTAGATACCCTCCTTAGTCCCACCGAGCGTGCCAAAAATAATGTTGTAATAAATTGTGGTAGAACGTCAGAAACGATCTTTAGAACGGGTCCGGAGTGGTCGTCCCAAGAGTGATTCGAACGAAAGAGAGAAATAGAAGAAATATGGGAAAAGAGAAGAGAAGATAAAGATTAGAATAGATAGAAGAGAAAAGAATTGGTAGAAGAGCAAGAACTTTATTGAACATATAGGGGAGAAGGGGAAGGGAAAAACATAAAGATAAAAGCTAGAGGCTACATAAGATAAAAGCTACGATAAAAGCTATGAAGCTAAAGATTTGATGTGTTGTTTTGTGGGTGTCCTTCATGCCTGTACCTAGCTCTCCTTATATAGAACAAGCTCGCCCCAGCCTCATAGAAAAACCCTAGGCCATTTTTAAATAGGAAAACTTAACATAGCCTCGGCCTAATAAGGAAAACTTAAACTGTCCAAAACTTCCAACCCATATTTGACCCTTTTCCGTGCTGAATTTGGAAAAGTCATAAACAATAAAGTTATAGAACTCTGTCTCCTCATTCTGTGACTTTTGGAATCGTGTCAATCCAATACTTGAGAAGAAAGTTACGGTATTTTTACCAAAATAGGTTCAGCAGATCCGCGGCCTAATAAGGAGAAAATCTACTCCCGAAACTTCTGACCCAAGTATAACCTCCTTTTCCACAGAATTTAGAAAAGTCACAAACTAGAAAGTTCTAGATCTGTGTTTTATCTTTTTGTAGCTTTTAAAATCGTATCAATTGGACATACGAAAAGGAAGATACGGCTATTTTACTGAGACATGGTCAAATAAATCCGAGAATTAATTTTCCGCTCCAACAATCCCCAAACCTGATTGTGCCCGTGAGAGGCCATTTCCCTTGGGCTTCTTCTTCACTGATGTTCGCTATTGGTTATATATATGTTACTTATCCCGAGACCAATAAATTATCTAGGTATTCCCTAAAAAAAAAATTATCTAGGTACTCGTCACAAGCTAAACTTAGGGTTCAATTAACTTTTTAAGTGTTAATCAAGCTCATAACTAAACAATTTTTTTAATAATTAATCACCAACTAATACATTCTAATTTAAAAGAGTGTATGATTTAATATTAATTAATGTCTTTATGGTCTCATTTTTAAACACATTGCGCCATGCACTCTCTTATTTTCACGTCCTTTTTATGTATACTAGTAAATATTCACGCGCGATACGAGTGCCGTTCTTTTTTAAGCTGTACAAAAATAAAAACAGAACGGAGCTCAGGGTCTGCTATCTGCGGTCGGAGGTCTGGGGTTCAGAGTTGAGGTCTATGGTCGGGGGTCCAGGGTCAAAGGGTCTGCGTTCCGGGGGTCGGGTGGTCCAGGGGTCCGGTGGTCCAGTAGTCCAGGGTTCGGGGGTCCGGCGGCTGGTGGTTCGGGAGTCCAGTGGTCCGGGGGTCCGCCGTCCGAGGGTCCGGTGGTCCGCGGTCTGGGAGTCCATGGTTCGGTGGTCCGATAGTTCGGAGTCTAGTGGTCCGTAGTCCGGGGGTCAGGGAGTCCGCGATCCGCGGTCAGGGGGGTCTGTGGTTCGGTGGTCCGATGGTCCGGGGTCCGAGGTCCTATGGTTTACGGTTCGAGGGTCCAAGAGTTCGGTAGTCCGACGGTCCTAGAGTTCGGAGGTCCATGGTCTGTTGGTCTGGTTCGGGGTCTGGTGGTCTGGGGGTTTGAGGGTCCGGAAGTCCGGTGGTCCGGGATCCGTGATTCGGTGGTCCGGGGTCTGGGGGTCCGGTGTCCGTGGTCTGGGGGTCCTAGAGTTTGGAGGTCCGTGGTCCCGTGGGTTGGTCCGTGGTCCGGTGGTCTAGGGGACGGGGGTTCGAGGGTACGGGAGTTTGAGGTTGGGAGTTTTGGGTTTTGAATTTTTAGTTTGGATTTTGGGTATTAGATTTGAGGTTTGGGGATAGTTTATATATTTTTACTATGTCTGACAAAAAATGAAGTTCACATTATTATAGTAAGATACAATTTAGTGAAAAGTTTAAACCTAGTAGTTTGACCTTTTTAACAAGTATTATTTGGTTTTTTTTTTGCTGGGATAGAAATTTCACTCACTAGCATTTTTACCAAATTACCTATAACTTATATAAAAAAAATTACCTGCAAAAAATTATTTTTACCAAATTTCTACCGATTGTTAATTTTTTATAAATTAGTACTCGTATGGATAGTCATGTATTCAAAACACGTCATTTATTTACTCTTTTGCGTAACTAAGTGCACAGCAGCGTAATCGTGACCAAAGAAGATTTCAGTTGCTACACCAGGAAGCTGAATACGAAGTATATCACTCTAATTAGAAAGATTTGACTAGGGTATTAAAATTTCATACTTAAAAATTTACACTAATAATTATACATGTCAAAAATTAACTCTAACCTATGTCAGTTTTTACTATGTTGTTAAAATTAAAGGGGACGTGGATATAGTGAAAATAGTGGAAAATTTACACCCAATTATATATAACAGGTAATGGGAAAATGGACAAGGAGGTGTCGAGGTGCCACTGGTCATGAATTAATAAATATCTATTTATACAAAGCTCATGATTTCAATTAAGATTGTAACAAAAAAATGCAAAAAAGGTGGTCTTGATGAGTGTGTAAATATTCATATTTTGTCATATGTTTTCTACGTGTTTAGTCATGATTTAAATTATTTTTATTATGCCATGTCAAGTCTTATGATCATTTTAGTATATTTGTGTTCGGGAATGAATTTCTACCCATTGTCATATTTTGTAGGAAAATGGAGCTCAATGAAGGCCGTTGGAGGAGTGATTTCGAGAGACCATATTGCAAGAGCCATAACTTTATATTAGAGTATCTGAATGCATCAAATAAGATACCATTGGAAAGTTTGAAGAGAGATCTACATTTTGTCTTTTATAATCGAAGCCAAATTCGAAGTGAAAAAGGGTCAAAAATACAAAATACAAAGATATGATGAAGCTGATCAGTGACCCGGTGAGCGCCAAATACTTGGCGGGCGCCAAGTCCATTACAGAGAGTTCCATTGGCGGGTGCCAGGTCCTCAACGATATATTTTTTAGACTTTCTTTTTAAGATAGAAACTCGATTTATTTCAGTTATATTTGACTTTTGGCCTCCTGTTTCGGCCTTTGGACTTAAGTTATATTATTTTATATTATTACTTGGCCAGCAAGACTTCCAATTTAGCTTAACCTCCTCTAGATTTTCCTAATTTTTAGTTAGAATTTTGGTTATATATAGGCCTTAGTTTCTTAGGGTTGAGGATACTTTCTACTGCGACATTGAGACTACTTTTGATCATTAATAAAGTCACAATTTCGGGTAGCTAGGTGACGGAGATCGTCGAGGCTTGCTCGAACGACTAAGCTTTCTCTGTCTCTATCTTTTATACTATTCATTATTATGCCTTCCATTAATATCATGTACTTTATGATTATGCTTAGTGAGTAGTTCTCTTGTGAGTGCGATGCCCTAATTATGTGATTACTTGTCTATGTTGGCTATGGTTTGACTATCTTTCGCAATAGTTATCAATTGATGATCTTAATGCTTAATCTAACTTGATCACTTAGATTATGATATTTAGTTGATAATAATAGACCGGAAGGCATTAGAATCAACGGAAGAGTCAATTGACATGTCCTTAGGTATTAATGAGGAATCTTGATACTAAAGAATAACCCGCTAGGAGTTAACTTCATAATTGAGTTTAGCTTAGTTCTTGGTCTAATTAATGAGCGGAAGCATTGATTAGTAATCATGAACTACTCTAGCTTAGTTTTATCCCCCTAATGAGCGGAAGCGTTAGGAAGATGTACTAGAACACTCCGGGTACTAGTTAGAACTTCATAAAAACCATAGTCTCGACATAGATGGGTAGTCCATAAGGGTATCGTGCTCGTTTATCTCCATTGATTTATAACTCGTCTTTTATTTGCGTTTCCGATCTCGTTTATTTACTCGCGACCTTTCACAACCTTACAAAATTTTAATTTCCCCGCTTCACATAATTAGTTGCCTTGATTTAATGTTCAACCTTCACTTCTAAGAACCTTACTTACCACTATACTATTTGCTTATGCGTTTAATTGTTCGCAATTTTGCGTACATCAGGTTTTCAATAGAAAGGTTGGCTAAACTCATGATATTTTTTTTGTTAGGTTCTATATTTAACTAGATTTAAATTTCAAGAAGAAATCTGACTAGATTTAAATTTAACAGATTATCAAATGCAATTAGATGAAATCTAAATAGATTTAAATTTAACAACTTTTCACCAGCAATAAGATGAAATCCAACTAGATTTAAATTTCAAAAAGAAAATAAACATTAGATTTATATTTCATTAATTATCTTGTAAAGAATTTATGATATTTAAGAGACAATAGATTTATATAAGGGTTTATCTAACAAATCTTATTTTATTAATTCATAGAAGTTCCTTTTTTTTAATTGGCTTGAAGTTTGGCTTGAGATTTTTTTTAAAGAGTGTATTATTTTTTTTGTAAAATAATATTACTCCATAAAAAGATACAGCTAACTGAGCTAAGTACTTTTTCAACACCAGTCTCCTATGAATATACACTAGGTAAACACTAATCAAAATAATTAAAGAGTATTAATTTAGTAAGGGTTTATTGTATATCCAAATTTTGTAGCATATCCACTATTTTAGCCTCTTCAGTAAACTTTAATATGGTAGTCTAATTAAAACCAAAAATGAATCATACATATATTGACCCTAAAGTTAATCATAATCAATTAAAGTCATAAACATAAAATACATGTCGAAGCCGAAATATCTTAATCGAAATTGTAATAGAAGTTTGTAATCGGTTGATCTTACTCACGTACTCGACCGAACGGATCAGGTTAGTTTTTTACCCTAAACTCGGCATTCTGTTCAATTGGTAAGATCGGTCATTTTTCTTGGTCGAATCGTATTAAAATGTTTTTGGAAAAAAACTTATATTTTTAAATTGCAATATTACTAATTATGCATTTGATAATTGTACAATATAATTTTGCACTAAATTATAGTACTAAATATAATTAGTTTACCGATTCATCCGGGGAAAAAATTCGGATTAACCTACGAGTCATTTTTTAAAATCATGTATCTAACTCCATTCAACTAATTAGCAGTCACGTAATTTATGGCAATAATGGGTTTAAATATGGTAACTGCCAACAAAAAATTAAATTATTTAAAATTTTAGACTTGATTACGATAACTCTCAAATAACTGAAAATACGAGACATATTCCTATACAGAATTCTATGGGTAACTCTTATTACCGAAAAAATATAATACGCCTCAACGCACGATCTCTCCTCATCGGAACCCAAAAAGAAACTAGAAGTAAGATGTCGACATCCGCCACCACGTACACGCCCCAACTCCCCGCCGCGAACCACCCGACCCCTCGCCGTCCCACCTTCCGGACCCACCGGGACGTACCGACCCTCCCGGAGAAGACCAAACTCTTGTGCGAGATCGTCGCCACCACCGCCCCCTTCTCCACTGCCGCTGCCCTTACTTCGGCCGGCGTCTCCGTCACCCATGCTGACGTCGAGAACGTCATCAACCTGTCGTACTCCTTCCCGACCTCCGCGATCGAATCCTTCCGGTGGGCCGGTTGTCAGCCCGGCCACAGCCATAGCCCCCTCTCGTGGAACCTCGTCGTCGACTTGCTCGGTAAGAATCTCCTCTTCGACTAGACGTGGGACTTCATTGGTTCCATGAAACGCCGGCGTTTAACGTCCCTAGCGACGTTCGCTTCGGTTTTCGGTAGCTACGTGGTTGCTGGTAGGGTTAGGGATGCGTTAACGGCGTTTGAGGTTATGCACAACTACGACGTAAAAGTCAACGTCGCGGCGTTGAACTCGCTTGTCAGCGCGATATGTCGCGACGGGAACAGCGTTGACGCGTCGGAGTATGTTAGGGCAGTCAAACACTTGAACGTGATTAGGCCCGACGCGGACACGTACGCGATATTGTTGGAAGGGTGGGAGAAGGAAAAGGACGTGGTCAACGCGAGGCAGACTTTCGCGGAGATGGTGATAGAGATTGGAGCGTGACGAAGCGTGTTTGTGCACGTTGTTGTTGGGGCGGGACGGGCTGAGCGAGGCGATGGAGGTGCTGGGGATGTGCTACAAGCGTGGCGATCTTCGCGGGATGGAGTCGCTTTGTGAAGCAATGGCTAGGGCCAAACTGAGGCCTGACGTTGGAATGTACTGTAAGAAGGTTGCCTTGTATTGTTACAAGGGCAGTATCGAGGAGGCGATGAAGGTTTTCGACGAACTCGTTTCGAGTGGGGGGTTCCCGGACTCGAGGACGTGCAATGTGTGTTGTTCACAACTTTGGTAAACGGTAAGAAATTGAACGAGGCGGCCGCCTTGTTAAGTGATATGGTCAAGAAGGGATGGGTCCCCGACCAGGCTAGTTGTGTTGATGCCGTCCTCCCGCTTTCTGTGAAGCCGTTAGAATGTCTGTGGACTCTAAAGGTGCTTCTAAAGCGGAGGACAAAAACAGGAAGTTGAGTCTCCCTGTGACCAAACAGATGAAGAGAAGGTTGAACGTTTCGAAAATGAAATATTTTAGCTGTCAACAGAAGGGGCATCTCGGAAAAGATTGTCCTAGGAAGCCGGATGACATGAAGGGACGAGTCCGAGACCAGGCGAGTTCTGGTGGAACTGTTAGATTGAGTGCGAATTCTAATAGCGTTTCCAAAGCAGAAGACAGAAAGAGGAAGTTGAATCTTCCTGTGACCACAAAGAACAAGAGAAGTGTGGACGTTTCAAAAATTAAATGTTTTAACTATCAACAAAAGGGGCATATCGAGAAAGATTGCCCCTCTAACCCGGATGAGGTGAAGGGACGGATCCGAGACCAGGCAAAGTGTGTTGAAGCTGTTAGATTGTTCGCGGATTCTAAAAGTACTTGTAAAGCAGGCGACAGAAAAAAGAAGTTGAATCTTCCTGGCACAAAAAAGACGAAGAAGACAAGTATGAACGTTTCGAAAATAAAATGTTTTACTTGTAACCAAAAAGGGCATCTCGGAAAAGATTGTCCTAGAAAGCTGGATGAGATGAAAGAACGAAAATGAAGTGACAAAGGAATGTTTGTATGAGTTATCTTATTTCAATTGAACTTGGTCCTTTTATGGTTTGATTTAGGAAAAATAGACCATGTGATGAATTCTGTCGCGTATCAAGTTGGATGAGGTGAATCTAAGTTGGGAATGAATTTAATATGGTTACCATATCTAACTCATGTATGACATTTTGTTTTTGTTGAATGAATTTAATTAATGTTCAAGTATTAAACAAAGTTGGATTCAGCATTAAGAACATCAAGAGAATTGAGAATGTTTTACATTGGTGTGATGGTTGTCAATCAACTTCACCAAGAGCTCAATCACCAGTATCAATGTTGAGCATAGCTAGATAGAGAACATGGTTGCAAGGTACAATTTTAATCTTTCAACTATCTAGGATTACCAACAAGAGTAGTTTGAACCCTATCATCAACATGTTTGATAAGAGATTAGGTACTTGAAAAGGAATCCTTTTGTCGCTAGGAGGTGATTTGCAAGCCGAAGATTGTCGCGATACTAAGAGGTGGCGAAGAACCAATCTACTCCGTGAAGAAGAAGTCCAATTTACCAACAAGCACTTAGATCAATTGGTAAGAGAGTTGCTTTATCTTAATTAGGTTTCGGGTTCGAGTCTTTGGATATGCAGCAGCGTTAGATACTTGTTGGAAGAGCTTTGCTACCTTTTAAAGATCCTACCCGGCTCAAAATTAGATTAGTCGGTGCAATGAGCCGGATAGCAATTGATTAAACAAAAAGAAGAAGTCCAATTTTTCCGGGATCATAGATCGTTACTCTCCGGTACCACCATCGAACAGCGAGATGAAAAGCCACTTAGCCCTTCTTCTTGACCCCATTTTTCTTTTCTGAATTAGATTTTTCGGGTTCCTGATTGCCATTTGCATGAATGAAGTCTTAGGATTCATAATCATTAATGTTGGAAATTGTAGATAGAGAAAAAAAGACTTGACTGAGGAATGGTGTACATATGCTTCACTTGTTTTCTCACTGTCAGCTGCTAGGGAAAAAAGCACAATCTAATTTGATTCTTGAGCCTTTCCTTCTCTTGATGAGATACATCTGAATTGTACTAACATCATCATTGTTTATGTTTTTTGTTTGCTGATTGCAAGGTTTGAATCGTATTTGCGAAATACAATCTCAAATCTTTACCTTATTATGGTATGTGCACATGCCCCGACCGGTATGTCGGGGCATGTACATGGTTCGGGACGAGAAAAAAATATGTAAACAATGACTCAATCATTTAGTTTCATAATTAGCTTGTTAAACAAACAAGAGAAAACATGAAGAATGATAGAAAAATGGAACGGTAGGTTACAGTTGAACTACCAATACCATGTCTGTCAAATCCAAAACAAAAAAACAAACATCCGAACATGTCTGTACCTTGCCTTTCAAGATTAATAAACGAATCCTATACCCCAGTCCACCAGGAAGCAAACGTGACATAAGAAACAAAACAAGGGACCTAGAATATCTTGGCAACATCCTTCATTAGGCCACGGTTGGCCCTGGCAAAGTCCTTGAACTCGTCGAACGAGATGTAGCCATCGCCATCGGTGTCGATCTCGGCCATCATACGCTTGATCTCCTCGGCTGTCACTGAGCCGAGGGTCTTCAGGCAATCCCCGAGCTCTGCCGCGGAGATTTTGCCATCGCCATTTAAATCGAACCGCTTGAAAATCCGCTCGTGCTCTGCCTGCTCCTGAGCATCATCAGCCATTGTGCCCGAAAATTGATTAGTTAGTTTGATGAGCGTTGGTTGTTACGAAATGAACGAGTGACAATACATGAGAGTTTGGTTCTTAAAGAGGCAAGTTTGGTTGAATTGGTAAGCCACACAACGAACTCGGGAGCCATAAATAGAAGGATGGATCACCTGAAATCTCTCAACTTCTTTTGGCCACTAGACTTTCTTTCCTGCCCTCAAATAACATAGGAAACTTTTTTTAGTAGAAACTTGAATGGACAGGAAAATGTCTAAATTTGGTTTAATTTTTCCATTTGGGGTTGGGAATTTCCATCATTCTCGTGTGAATGTTTAACTGCTTCTTGATCATCTATATCTATAGTATTAGATCCCGCTCCTCAAACGTATACAAAAACTCAATACATTGATCAATCCGCGAAAAAATGATAGTGGTAACACTCTAAAGATACAGAAATTAACTACACTTCGATTCGATTATTCGAGTAAACTGTTTCACTAACAGCGGCACTAGCATACCGATACAAAGAATTGCAGTAGAACTCGGGGTTGTTACCTAGCAGTTATCAGAATTTTTGGCAACACCTAAGATACTGAATTGAGGATGGCATTAAGCACAGAGTCTTTAGTTGGCAATGCCGGAATTGCCCCTCTTTCCGTTACAGTCAACGCGCCACAAGCATTGGCGAACTTGAGAGCATCCCGCAGTCGATCCTCGTTCTGCAGAGATAAACACAATAGGATGAGGCATACAGATTGAAACAAAGCTCGGCTAATGAGGAAACCAGTTTCGGAGTTACCTGAATCAAGGAGAGATCTTCTGCTAGCTGTGACAATATTCCGGCCACAAAAGCATCTCCAGCTCCGGTGGTGTCAACAGCGTCCACCTTCAACCCGGTTACCTTCCCGCTAAAATTCTGAAAGACGCATTTATGAACTTTTATGAATTTATATCCGGACCAGCGGCAAACAAATAAGACATGTGAGCTTTAGATCGGCCTATCTTACTCACCTTTGTGTAATATCTGCAACCATCTGGACCCTCAGTCACAAGAAGCAATTTCAGATTTGAATGGTACAACTTACGGACAACAGCTTCATCGTACGGATCTTCTCCTTGGGTTAAGAAACTTATCTCTTCTTCACTTATCTGAAGAAAAAAATCACCATGCTTTAGCATTGTCTTAACTTCCTATATTTTTTTCAGTCAGCAAGCGAAAAAAATACTCGCAGAGAGCTAGTTAAACCTTAATGATGTCAGCAATATCCCAAATGCTGAGAATGCCTTCTCTAGCACTTTCTGCAGAAGGCCACAAAGGAAGCCTGAGGTTGGGATCATACGACAGGAGAACTCCGGAATCCTTTGCAGCTTTTGCTGCAGCGATATGGGCTGATCTGCATGGCTCGGTAATAAGACTTATTGATCCATAATGAAAGATTTTTGCCTGCAAAGTAATAGGATATCAAGGAACATAATCAAGAGTATGTTAATGTTACAACGACCGCGTTCCTAATGGGTTAACTTCTAGCTTAAGTACACATCTCTCTGATTCTAAACATTGCTTACCTTTTTTATTAAATCAAAGTCAAGCTCAGCTTCCTGAAGCAGCATATCCGCACTAGGATTGCGGTAAAACATGAACTCACGTTCACCATCACTCCTTAATGTAACAAACGCAAGAGCAGTCCGGGCACCGGGATCAAACCGCATCCCTTGATTATTCACATTATTCTCCTTAAGTATATCCGCTAGCATGTAACCAAATTCATCCTCGCCAACCTGTGAATGTTGTGGAAATATACAAGATCTAAGAGAAAATGAGATACAATTTTCCTTAATTCATGCACATAACAGAAGTACCATAACAAAATAAAGTTTGATGTTCCATGTACCGGAACAATCCGATGAGAAGCAATCAACGATAGAATCCACCTATTCAAACACAGAGCGAACAGACTATAGTAGTACCTTCCCAATGAAAGCTGAGGAACCACCAAGACGAGAAATACCGACAGCAACATTAGCCGGAGCGCCTCCAGGAGCCTTCTTAAACGCAGGAGCCTCAGCCAAAGAAAAACCACTTGTCGTTGGAACAAAATCAATAAGCATTTCTCCGAAGCAAACCACGAGAGCGTTGTCTTTAGCCTCGCCCAATCCATCACCCGACAGAGCTTTTCCTATCATCCTCCAAAATCAGAAAGTTAAGACCGAAGTTCGTATTCTATCAGATTCAGAGTACAGAGAGGAAGCACATTGTTCATCATCCGACCAGAGCAACCCGAGAAGCAAGCTGGATTAAACTGAGACTTCCGGTACATCAGAAGACTTAAAGATCACAAACAATTGTACCGAATCGTCAAGAACCTATTGCCCCAACAATTCCGCGATTCGCGGATTATCAGACAAGTGATAGCAATCCATTGAACATCATATACTACCAACTCAAATTGAATGGTTCCAATCCACAAGTGATCACTCACTTTCACAAAACACTGCTAAATGGTTCCATTCCGTACAATATTCCATAATTTTCCATGGCATATCCACAATGAACACAACACAAACTTGGGAAGCTAACCATGCCTTATAAAAAGATCAAGGAAAGACACAAACTTGAGAGCTAAAATGGGTACCTTTGGATTCACTCCGCTACTTAGAGTCTAACAGTGCTCGACTCTCCGATACGGGATTAAGAAAAAAAAGAAAAGTGGGTACCTTGAAAGCTACTACACCGAGGAGGAGGACGAGAGAACGGAGATGCCTTAACAGTTCTACTCGCCCCACGTCTTACACGAACTGAGCTAGGAGGACAAGACAGAGCCAGGCCACCACCAATCCAAAGGGCACCCGAGTGAAGAAGAGCCATCATCTATATCTGTACGGAAAGAAGAAGAAGCAAACTTGGGAGATGAAACAAACGAGGCGGCGTTGGGATTGACGGGGTGGAAGTTGGATATTGGTTTAATGGGATTGGATGTGAGGAGTTGATGGAAAATTGTCTAATTTAAGTAGCTAAGCATTGGATTACTCGGTGAAGTGTAGGATTATTAGAGCATAAAGACAAAGTTCGGTTCATTTGCGTTTTTGACATTTTTAATGAGGGTCTTTGGTCTGAACTTTAGAGATAGAGAGAGAGACGGAGGAAGAAATTAGTTGGACCAATCGGGTTGTTTAGAGTTATGGTTTTTACTTTTTAGAGAGATATAAAGGGTAGCGGAGAAAGCAATAGACTGAGAAATGAGCAGGACGATTCGTTTTTTTATAAGAGATATTATCCTAATATTTACTCAATTGATTAATTTGGACTCAACCGGATAAATTTAAAAAAAATCAAAATTTTAAATAAATGTTTAACAATATTGATTTTCAAAGATTTCAAAAATATTGAGTTGGTTTGTCGTTTTTTATGCATCGTGTAGCTTACTAAAATTTGTTATTAAAAAAATTACTAAAATTTGAGTTTTCTTTACCTTTGAACTTATAACACGTGCCAGGAAACCCAAAGCAGATCTCATTAGGCCTTCAACCCAATCCATTTGGGCCATACAGTGTCAGTGTCTCTGTCCGTGTCCCTGCAAGGTACGGTTGTTTATTTTTGTTTTTTTAAAGTTAAATTTTTAGCCTCTTTAAATTTTATAACCCCTATATTTTTAGGCTACGTGTTTTTTGGTCACAGTTGTATTATATGTCAGTACAAACTGGGGACAGCAGAAATGTTCCCGTGGGTTACAATTATTAGTGGATCTAAGACATGTGAGTATGGTATTAGTATAAGTTTATTTTTAATGGTAGAATATGAATCTTACTATAGACCTTACTTTAAAATATAGTCTATCCTTTTATTCGTAAAATATATATTAATTTAAATTTGAGATGCTTTTTTTAATCATTAAACTCATATTGAAAATTTGAGCTTACTTGCATTTTTTATTAAATATTGATGTATAATGTATAAAATATTAAATATCTATAATCTATTTAGATTTTATATGCAATATTGGAATTTCACATGAAAATTTATCCGTTGTAAAATGGTTAAATCTCGGACCACGATCATGTAACCCTGCATACCTTGAGGATGAGAACATGGATATAATAGTGAAAATTTTCTAGAGTAAAAAAAAGGGCACGAGAATAACTCTTCAAATTAGGGTATACGTAGGTTTTTTTTAATTAATGGCATCCCTAGCGGAAACCAAGTTATGATGGTACACGGGTGCAGTAGCATATATTTTCAGTTATATCTGAAACCACTTAGTATTCACACATCTACTCAATTGATTAAGAATAATTGGAGTATAATACATTTGTTGAGTCGTACATGAATTGTGGCAAAATTTTATTAACAAAATTTTAATAAACAAAAATATATTATTATTAAGTTAGAACTATTCTTTTGTATATCCCATTTGATGTACAATAAAATCTCCTAAATTATAATGTTAAAACCAAAAACTTTTTAGTAGCAGATTAAACTGAAATACGTATTGTAATGTTAAAACCAATATGTCCTGTAATTTTAGTCGAGCTGTGGTTTTGGATAGGGATGACGATGGGTAGGGTCGGGTAGGGTATAGGTAGGATTATACTCATACCCTAATTTGGAGAGTTCGATCTATATCCTATTCTCTGACCCTCGATAAATTTTATTATTAGATCCATACCCTTACCCTCAGGATCCGCATGGTCTAAAGGGTCTGCAGGGTTCGACCCTTGAATTAAATACACTATATTTTTGATAATTTTTAAACATAATTATATATATGTAATTCAAATAAATCACAATGAATATGCGAAGATTAATTATGAAATATATAGTATATCAATAAAGAAAATTAGAATAATATGTATCTCAAAATTTGGAGTCGATATCATGAAACATATTGCAGAATATTTGAAAAATCTATCGCAAATTATAAATAAAAAATGTAGATAAAAGGATCTAATTAGAGTCTAATGAGGGTTTAGTTGGGTATGGTCCAAAGTAGGGTAAAATAGTAAGGGTATGATAGAAATTCATAGGATTCATACCCTACCCTAGACCCTACCTCTAAAAGTAGACTCATATCCATATCCTACACTAGACTCAGTCAAAGTCAACAGACCCTTGATCCATGGGATAAGGGTAGGGTCTGACCCACGGAGTATGGGTATTTCTGCAAGAGGAGAGAGCTTTGAAATTGGGCTGACGATTAAAGGCCAGGGTACATGGAGGTCATAACGGGCCGCAGGAGTTCATGTCGGCCCAACGGAGAGAAAAGGACAAGTAAGTTTTTTCTCGACAAACGTTAGGGTAACAATGGGAAAACACAAAAAAGAAATTAATTGACAATCTAGTATTGTTTCGCTTTTTTATATTTTTGAAAATTAACTAATGAGTCACTCGATTCAAATTTGAGCAATTTTTTTTACAATAGACCATATAAAATGTTAAAAATACTTCAAAGCCCACTCAAAAATTACATAATGGTCACCTACTTGTTTTCCACCTCCAAACCATCATTTTCTATGTCCTAGCAATTTTATAATTTTTTAGTTGGTTTAAGGATTTCTTGAAGTTTTAGATAATATAAAGGTTTTTTAGAAGTACATTATTACGTGTAAAAGTTTCCAGAATTTAAGTACTAATCAGTTGCTCAGATATAAAGAACCTATTGATATGATTATTTTGAAGTTAAGCGACTTGATTTGCTTTAATTTAAAGTCTTATAAATGTAAAAAATATTATGAATTTTCTACTAAAACATAAAATAGAATCTGCTGGTGCTAGTCCGCGGTTTTGGGCTGGGATTTCGGCTCATAATAGTGAAATGTCGATTGTACGCGTATAATAGGTAGTTTGTCCCTCTCCCCAACCAAAGATTCCAAAAGTGAAAAGTCTCTTGCAAGCGTCGGAATTGATACTTGGCTTAGCAAAGAGGTCCTCTCCAAGATTATTGTACTTTATCTTTTCTGGAATCAGACTAGTCCTTTTTCTTTTCAAGTCTGATATATTTTTATTACACTAACTAATCGTTTGAATCGAATATGTTAAATTGACTAATATTTGTTTGAGTTAAGTGTGTCAAATCAACTAATCATCGTTTTAGCTAAAAAGAGAGTAATATATTTCTACTGAGTTTTAATGTAGACCATTCACAGAATGAAAAATTATCTCCGGTCAGCCTGAATGAGAGAGTTTCTGTAACTTGATTGATTATACCAAAACATAAAAAAAATTCAAAAAAAAAGGAAGAAAACGTGTTCACTGTTATTGGGTAAAATCCTAACTCCCTGAACCAATATAAAATTTTTAACAGAAAGGAGCAAGTATCAAGCGCTAAATCAATGTTTTAATTTAACCAAGAGATTTTGTGTTCGAGATTTTTAGAATGTAATAGTGTTGAAAGAACTTTGCTATTTTCAAATGTCTCATCAGGTTTAACCCAGATTAGTCACCGTGATAGTGTCTAGATACTACTTTGTATAGGCAGTGGATTGAGTCTCGAGTAAAAGGTCATTTCAGAATATTTGGACTGAAGAACCGATAATTCCATGCCCCGATTATGACAATGGCAAGCTCAGTTATTGATAATAGCCTGCGTGCTATGACAATGACATGTCATGTTATCAATAATGGCATGTCGGTGATCCCCTGTCGCGCCCGGATATTTTTCATTTTTGTCCATATTATTTGTAGGAGGTGGTGTACTTGATTAGGATCTAAGTCGATGCAAGAGTTTCACTCTTTCTCCATAAGACGAGATTGCCCCATATTCAGTGCTTACGGGCTACGACAATCGTCCCCAATATCATAGTTGTCAAAGCGGGTGACGCGGCGCGGCGCGGCCAACCAAAAATATGACGCGGCGCGGTAACGCGGCACGGAACGGGGAGTTATAGTTTGACGCGGATATTAATACTGTTATTCATAATTAGAAAAAATACTTGTAAATATTCATGATTAGAAATAAACACTTGCAAATATTTATAATTAGAAACAAAAGTCAATGCAACAAATCAAAACATACATGCAAATGTCAATAAATTCAAGGAAATAAACACTTTAAGACTTCAAGACTTGATAGTTTAAACATCATGAAAATCAAAGTCTTCATCATCACTTCCTTCGCGACTAGATCTTTCGTGATCTTCATCTTCTTCGTCTACTTCCCATGCTCTTGGCCTAAACCTAGATGAAGAAGGTGGTGGCGGAGGTGCAGGTGCAGGTGCAGGTGCAGGTGCCTTCTGCGCTGCTCGACTCCTAGTGTTGAATATAGGCTCAGCAACACCAGATGCACGTTCAACATCTAACCAAGACAAATCATCACCTTCATAAACCAAATCAGCACCACCTTCACAATCTTCATCTCCCAATAACCATTCGTTACTAGCATCAAGTTCATCCATGTCAAAAGGATCAATCTTATCTTTACTGTCGTAGTGTTCTTTCAAAGTTTGGTTATACTTGATAAAAACCAAATCTTGCAACATCTGATGTTCAAGCCTATTTCTTTTCTTGGAGTGAATCTATAATATAAAAAGTAAAAAATAAATGTTAGTTTAAATGATAAATATACATTATGAAAATCTAAATTTGAAGAACTTAATATCAACTACTTACATGATCAAAGGTACTCCAATTGCGCTCACACCCCGATGAACTACAAGTCAAACTCAATATCTTAATGGCAAAGAGTTGCAAATTTGGTGTTTCTGATCCATACCTCTTCCACCACTCAGCTGCAAATGCAAGAGAACTCTTAGTCTCTTATATAAAAATTGTTATGTATTAGATTACAAAATAGTCAAATAGACTTAACTCACCAGGAGATGTTTTGTCTCTTTGCCTTCTTGCAGACTCCATTCCAAAGAAGCCTTCAGCCATCTTATATGCTGTCAATTCTCCATGGATGGCATCGAAGACTTCATCACTTGTAGAAAGCTTTTCCATGCAATTATACAGGCCCTTCAACAATAAACTATCGTTCTCAATCATTGGATTGCTATAAAAGTATGCTGGATTTAGATAATGCCCAGCTGCATGCAATGGATGATGAAGTTGTTCCGTCCATCTGCTATCAACGATTGCTAGTATCTCTTTATACTTGCTTTCATTGTGGTTGAAGCCAATTCTAATATACTCCTTTGCGTTCTTCATTGCTTGATAGATGTAACCCATTGCGGGTTTTTTTTCATTATCAACAAGCCTGAGTACGCCCACAAGAGGCCCCATAGCATGCAGAACATAAAGAACATCATCCCAAAAAGCAGTTTGAAGAACAATTTTTGTTGCATTCTTTCCCTTAGGATCTTTACTTGCCTTCAAATTCTCCCATTCTTGTGAAGTGAACATCTCTCGAAGCTCTCCTTTTCGCTTCTGCAATCTTTTCAACGTAAGAAATGTTGTAGCAAATCTTGTGACTCCAGCTCTCACCAACTCACCTTTTGTCTTCTGTCTCATTAAGTTTAAAACCAAAGAATGGTTATAAATGAAACCCACGAGACTAATTCCTTTTTGTATAACCTTTTTGACTTTAGGAATCTTTCCAATATCTTCTAGCATCAAGTCTAAACAATGTGCAGCACATGGTGTCCAAAACATTCTTGTTCTCTTGGCTACTAGAAGTTTACCTGCAAAACAAGAGCCAATACAACAAATAAATTAACAAGATATATAGAATTATAGATCACAATTAAGATAGTACAGTAGCAATACTTACCGGCCAATTTGTAATTACTTCCATTGTCGGTAAGTAGCTGCACAATGTTACTTTCACCAATCTCCTCAACAAACTCATCCAAAAGCTTAAAAAGAAACGTTCCGTCTTTCACGTAGTCAGAAGCATCAACACTCCTAACAAACATTGTTCCCACTGGAGAATTGACCAAAAAGTTGATCAATGTTCTGCTCTTTGTATCAGTCCAACCATCTGACATTATGGAACAACCATATTTTGCTTGCTGCTCCTTGTTAGACTTTAACGTATCACGAGTATGTTCCAACTCTTTGTTAAGCATTGGAACTCTCAACTCATGATAGCTTGGAGGCTTCAAATTAGGCCCATAATGACCAATTGCTTCGACCATCAACTTGAAGCTCTTTGATTTTGCAACATTAAAAGCAATTCCATTATTGTAAAAAAATCGAGCTATATATTGGCATGCTTTCTCTCTTGCATCCTTAGCAAAAGCATCATTCAAGCTTGTTTGCCTTCCTTTTGCTATAGAAAGCTCCGGTTTTTTTAAGAACATTGCATCCAGGGGGCCTTTTACACTCTTCTTGGCAGCCCGCAAATTGGCCTCTTCAATGGGCCTTTTTCCACTTCGCATCCGAGATATTTCTTGCATCATCATAACCTCATCGTCATCTACATGCACTTGCGATGGCTCACCTGACATAGCATCTTTTGTAGCTAATCTCTTTTCTTCACTCTCCCTCAAAAGCAATTTCACATCTTCGGGTGTTAAAGTGCAACTAGTAACATTTCCTTTGATTCCCATTTGATGTTGTTTGGCCCGAGAAATTCCTGCAGTAGTTTCAACCTTGCAAAAATCACATGTAACCCTCTTCCTATTATTCTTGTCCTTCAAACTATTCCATCTCCATCCTATATCACCACCACTTGGTTTGAATAGCTCGGGAGAAGAAGAAACCGATGATGATGGGTGAGTATTACCATTAGTATTAGGAGTCGTTGTCATAGCTATTAGAAATAGATAAAAAAAATTCAGCCACATACATATTACAAAAAAAATTCAGCCACATACATATTACATAACAACCTCATAATTTCATATGTCAACCACAAATATACAACATATATTCAGCCACATACATATTACAATTTATAATTTACATAACAATCTCATAATTTCAGATTTCAACCACAAAAATCATTTAAAAAATATTAAAAGTTTAAAATCACAATTTACATAACAAGCTGATAATTTCAGATTTCAACCACAATTTACATAACAACCACAAATTTCAGATTTACATTACATTTATCAAATCATTAAAAAAGAAACAGAAATTAAAAAGAAGAAGAGAATAAAAAAATGAGCCCAGAGGTCGATGGAGCACCTGCCACCTGGGTTCTTCAAGTCGCCGGCGTCCTTGAGTGCGGCGGCGGTTGGCGGTGGTCGATGGAGCTCGCCGGGGTTCGTGGGCTTGTGGGACTTTGGGGCTTGGAGGAGAAAATAAAAAAATGGAGGGAGAGAGGGAGAACAGCCGTCTGTGAGGGAGGGAAAGAGAAGAGTAGATATTTAGGTTTTTTAACTTTTTTTAAAAATTACAATTTTACCCCTGAAAAAAATTAAAAACAGAGGGCAATAAAGTAAACTTACCGGGTCCGGGTGAAGCGGCCGCTCCACCCCTGACGCGGGCCGCTCCGGCCGCTCCGAGTCGGCCGTTCCGGCCGCGTCGCCCGTCGTCTCGGTAGCGGGGCGGGCCGGCGCGGCAAACTCCGAAAACCCGCTCCGTTCCGAGATCTCGGCTGGAGCGGGCCGAGTTGACAACAGAGCCCAATATACAACGACTAGTTACTTCCAAGATCGTAGCACAACGATTCTCGAAGTTTCGGCGAACCGCTGGATACTCAAAACTTTTCAGAGAGAGAGGAAAACTACTATTGCTAAAGAGAGATGTTATGCAATGAGTAGTGGAGTGAGTAAAATGATTGGTAGGGGGCCTATTTATAGGTGTTGGGGAACTGAAATCCGAATTACTGCCTGACCACTTCGGCTTGTAACTCTTCGAACGCTTCAGAAAGTTTCATGACTTTTCCAACTAGCACTTCTGGTAGTGATTCTTCGTCCAAGTAATCTAGAGTCTTCCGAAATTGCCCAGCCTTTCGCACCTCCTCATGTCCCTACGCAGGTCCCCGAAGGTGTACGAGTGGTCTCCGGGTTTTGGCAAAACTTTAAAGCTCCTCTAGCTCCTCGCAACGATGTGCACGTGCGAAGTACAAAGTGTGCTTCAAAGCACCCATTGTGACCTGATCCCAATGTGCCATGTGCACACGTACGTGCGTGTACGTGTGCTCGGATGGTACTACGCACAATCTTCGTGGCATATCTGAGTTGCCTTTCCAGGTGGTCAACTTAGTTCCTAGCTAACAAGGAGCATCTCCTTATATACTTGAAAAACTTTTTTGCACTTTTCGATGTGGTAATGCCCTTTCTCATTCCCATCTTGGGCCTCCCACTTTGGGTCTTTTTTCGCTTTGGGCCAATTGTCCTTAATTTTCCCATTTCTTGACTTTTCTTGCCTTCTCTTTCCTTATCTTGCCTTATCTTTCCTTATCTTTTCTTTTCTTGCCTTTTCTTGCCTTTTTCTTACCTTTTCAAGCCTTTTCTTTTCTTTTCTTCCCTTATCTTGCTTTATCTCTCATTTTCTTGCCTTTTCGTTGCCTTATCTTTCCTTTTCTTGCCTTTTCTGGCCTTTTCCTTGCCTTTTCCTTTCCTTTTCTTGACTTTTCTTGCCTCACACCTCTGTAGGTTCATACTTTGGCAGTTTCTGAGAATAGGATGGGTTCCAAGTAATCATCTTAACCATCCATAACTTAGTTGTCTCATTAAACCAAGTTTGAGGGATCTCCACTCATCATGGTTGAGTTACCGCTATGAACGTTTTTAATATGTGGGTTTTATCCTCATTTCCCTTACTGCATTATACATTTGATCTCTGTTGCTGCCTTTCGTCAAAAGATCAGCTATGTTGTCCTTGGACTTCACATAATTAATGATAATTATACCACCAGAGATCAATTATCTAACGGTGTTATGTCTCCTACGGATGTGTCGAGACTTACTATTATATATAGTACTTTGTGTTCTCCCGATTGCTGACATGTTATCACAATGTATCACCTCATTCTTATAACTTTTGAAGGCTTCGAAGGCTTCGTCATTTCCCTTCAAGAGATATGCATAGCAGTATCTTGTGCAATCATCGATAAATGTGATGAAATACTTTTTCCTACCTCTAGTTTGCACGTATTTCGTATCGCAGACGTCGGTATGAATTAACTCTAAAGGTGTTATACTTCTTTCCACTGAATGGAAATGTGCTTTAGCCATTTTTCCCTCAACACATATTTCATATTTATCGTTTTGGTTAAACTCCATTTTAGGCAATAAATTTAAACTTACCAACTTTCTTAGTGAGCTTAAGTTTACGTGTCCTAATCTATCATGCCATAAGTTAGAACACTCAGTCAAGTAAGAAGAACTAAAAACTTTATTCTGGCCCTCAAAAGCACATTGTAAAATTATTACATTCAGCTTAAAGAGTCTCATATCTAGGTAACCCTTTCCTACAAATATACCAGCTTTGGTCATTACAAACTTATCAGCCTAAAAAACTAGCTTCAGCCCAGCTTTGCTTTGCTTAACAGGGAGTCGGATACCAGATTCTTGTGGATGTCTGGGACATGCAGCACATCCTTGAGGGTCAGCTCTTTGCCTAAATTCAGCTTCACGACCACCTTACCTAATCTAACTACCTTGGAAGTTACAAAGTTACCCATAAACAGTTTTCGTCTGGTGATCGGGATGTATGTCGAGAACATCTCCTTGTCTTAGCAGATGTGGCGGGTTACCCCTGTGTCGATGAACTACTCTCTTGGGTTATCCACCAAATTGGCTTCAAACACTATGGCGGATAGATGTAACTCAGACAGGTCCTCAGCCAGATTAGCTTTCTCACGATTGTCCTTCTTTGGTAGACGATAATCCTTTGCCATGTGACCGGGCTTGTCATAGTTGAAGTAGTTGCCTTGATCTCCTTGGCCTTTTTCTGCTTTGGCTCTTGCTTCTCCTGCTTGTTACCAGACTTCTTTCTCTTCTTGCCAGTACCTCCTTCAGCGAGGTGTATCGTGGCTTCAAAGTTGGTCTTGTTGTTCTTGACTTTAGACTTTCGGTTGTCTTCCTCAATCTTTAGTCTCACAATCAAGTCTTCAATGCCAATGTCCTTCCTCTTATGCTTGAGGTAGTTCTTGAAATCCTTCCACAAGGGTGGTAGCTTTTCAATCATTGCTGCCACTTGGAAGGACTCACTTAGTTACATTCCTTCAGTATGAATCTCATGCAGAATCAGTTGCAACTCTTTCACTTGGTCGATGACCTTTTTAGAGTCTACCATCTTGAAGTCGAGGAACCTTCTAACGATGAATTTCTTCAACCCAGCATCCTCTGTTTTGTACTTCTTCTCTAGAAAATTTCACAATTCTTTTACAGTCTTGGTTACCGCATAGACATTGTAGAGGGTGTCGTCCAACCCATTCAAGATGTAGTTATGACATAGGAAGTCGTTATGGTTCCATGCATCCAGGGCATTGATCTTCTGTTGATCAGCCTCATTTTTTGCCACCTTCGAAGCCTCTCCCTTCAAGAATCGGACCAGGTTGAGCGTTGTCAAGTAGAATAACATCTTTTGTTGCCACCTCTTGAACTCGGTGCCATTGAACTTTGCCGGCCTTTCGGCATGGACAGTCAGTACTGGTGCCTAACCAGAGCTTGATGATGCCATCTTCAAGTACATAAAATCTCATCTTACGATTGTTGTTAATAGGAGGTGGTGTACTTGATTAGGATCTAAGTAGAGACAAGAGTTTCATTCTTTCTCCGTAAGACGAGAATGTCCCGTATTTAGTGCTTACGGGCTATGACAATCATCCCCAAGATACAATGACTAGTTACTTCTAAGATCGTAGCACAACGATTCTCGAAGAACCGCTAGATACTCAGAACTTTCCTGAGAGAGAGAGAGGGAAACTACTATTGCTAAAGAGAGATATGCAATGAGTAGTGGAGTGAGTAAAATGGTTGGCAGGGGGCCTATTTATAGGCGTGCGTTGGAGAACTGTTATCCGAATGGATGCCTAGCTACGATGCTCACGTGCGAAGTGCAAAGTATGCCTCAAAGCGCCCATTGCGACCTGCGTGTGCTCGGATGGTGCGTAGCACCTCGTAGCATGTCCGAGTTGCCTTTCCAGGTAGTCAACTTAGTTCCTAGCTAACAAGAAACATCTCCTTATATACTTGAAATTTTTTGTTGCACTTTTCGATGTGGTAATGCCCTTTCCCATTCCCATCTTGGGCCTCCCACCTTGGACCTTCCACCTTGGGTATTTTTCTACTTTGGGCCAATTGGCCTTAATTTTCATTCAAATTCTAACAGTCCACTTATTTTAACTTTTTTACAAAAAGTTCCCGCATGTCTTTCACTTCAAACGATCCGGAATAGACCCATTCTGTACCCAATCCAAGCCCCTTTGTATAAACCAAAAATATATATACTTATCGAAAAAAATCGTCTCCAGAAATACCACCATAAATAAGAAACGTGTGCCCTGATATTGGTAAAATAGGAAGGAAATCCCGGGACCAGAACGCGTGGATACAGCGTTAGCGAAACCCCATATATATATAACCCAGTGTCTCTCCTCTCGATACCTAATTAACCTAACGAAGACAAACCATAACTGCAAAAACACTCCTCCTCTTTCCCTCTCTTCCTCCTCCAATGGCGAAGCAGCAAAGCCAAAACCCACCGGAGGAAATCATCAACCTCTTCAACCAATTCGACAAGAACGGCGACGGGAAGATCTCGTGCTCTGAGCTGATAGACAACCTCGGGGAGCTGGGCACCCACGTGTCCCCCGACGAGGTCCGTTCCATGATCCGGGGCCTCGACAAGGACGCCGACGGCCGCCTCAACCTCGACGAGTTCGCCGACTTCATCGCCGGAGGCGGGGACGGTAACGAGCAGAAGGAGCTCAGGGACGCGTTCGACCTCTACGACATGGACAAGAACGGGGTGATCTCCGCCGGGGAGCTGCACGCGGTGATGAAGATGCTCGGGATGAAGTGCACGTTGGGAGACTGTAAGAAGATGATCAGCCAGGTCGACAAGGACGGCGACGGCAACGTCAGCTTCGAGGAGTTTAAGAAGATGATGTCCGATGGCCTCGCGAGTTAACATTGTGGGGTGTTAGTTTAGTCCTTTCTAATGGTCGTTATAAGCAATTTAGAGTCAACCCATTAGGCTTTAACTCATTGGTGGTTGGTTAATGTTTTGGCATATAATTAAGTTCCAATATGCTTAGATTTCCTTTGGATTTCCACTTGGCATAGTCGTGTGTCATGTTTATTATTTATCTACTATCTGTTGTCATATTCATCATAAACTATTTGATATTTACTCAGATTCATAATAATCGAATTTAGAATTATTGATTTAAGATTTATAAGCCTCTAGAAACTAAATTTTTACATTGATATTAGCAGCAATTAATTTACATTTTGTGTCTTTGGGGCGAGTGTCATTTGATACATAAGACTGTTTATTACTATATTATTCTCTCTCTTTTTAATAATTTATTGTCTTCGTTTGACTAATCGGAGATGAATCGGCCATTCTAAATGCAAGATTTATTATATGGGCGTGAATTCATTATGGGGAGTCCATCTGTATTGAATTCATTGAAGGGGACATTCTGCACTTCTATAAGGTTTTCAAGGCCAAACTTGAGATTGGGCCTAGCATGGACTCTTACCTGGACTTCGGTATCACTATTTGCAAAGGCCTGGACGCTCTTCTTGCTTAATGGGCCCATTCCAAATGTGGGCTCATGTATTTCCTTAGTGCATAGTACAAATTGCAAATATGTAAATAGTATCTACTTGGAAGTTGGAACAAAGATTAAAAGACTACTTTCTCTGAAAAGAAAATTTAAAGTATAAAAGAAAATATGGCGTGGCATGTCACACCTAAGCCAGGAAGCATTAATCTAACCACAGTTAATCATATAATACTCAGTTATCCTTAAAATATAACCTATGTTATTTGGTCAACGAATTTCATTCACATGACCGAAAGTATCTCGACCCTTAATTACCAATGATTTGAGTGATATGTTTTACTTTTTTTTGAAGCGCAGAAATTCCAAGACTAGAACTAGAAGAATTGATTTGCATATTGAAAATGGTCGGGATAGCTCATCTGATAGAACAGAGGACTGAAAATCCTTGTGTTGCCAATTCAAATATGGTTCTCAGCATATGCTTAATTGTGTAGAGTGTATCAATATCTATTTATTTCGCATAATAATGTGTCAAAACTTAAAACCAATGGGTAGTGAAGTGTACTTCCATTTTATGTAAATTGAAAATGTATACTTTGATACATAATATTATATTAGTTTGTAAATTTTATGCGGCTAATCCAAGGTGAGAACATATTCGGTAGTAAAATCCTTTTTGATTTAAGGTTCATAACCCTTGAGTTCCTATCGATCTTCAAATGGACCACCACATGACACACCGACACGTACGAAGACTGCTCACGAGAAATATAGTAAACGACATCCCAAAAATTATCAAAGATCAATCGTATGACGAAGTTTGGTCCCCAAAAAAAAACCCTAGATTGGACACCGGACCACCGTCCCTTCCTCTTCACCAAGTAAGTTCCATATGTCCACATCAAACGAAAAGTCGTTCCAGAAATTATTGGGACCAAATCCAATCACTCCCTTATTAATATTTGTCTCATCCTTCTCTTGTCCGATTTCTTCGCAGAAACCTCCACCAGCATTAATGCACTCGTCGTGTCCTCCACTGGTATCAACCAACAAATCCTCCCACCAACTGCTACCGTTGTTATCTTGCGACGATGTCGTTTCAACTGTGGAGAGCTTCTTCTTTGTATGATCATCGTTGGTGGGCTCCGTGTTCGACGATTGCGAGATCGCGCAGATGTTGTTTCTGATGGTTATAGCAGAATGGAAGAAGAAGCGCTTCGAGAAGGTCCGAGGGCGGGGCTTGATGATGTTGCTCGAGGTCACCACCTTTGGAGGATTGGTGGTTAGGGTTTCGGAGAGTCCTTGCTCGCCGCGGCTACTGCCGGACGTTGCCATCTTCTTCCTCAGGTGGGTGTTCCAGTAGTTCTTCACATCGTTTGCTGTTCTCCCCGGAAGCCTCCCTGCGATCAGCGACCACCTGTAGCACAAGATATATTGACTTATTGAATATATATGTAGTATGGACCAAAGAGCACTTAGGATAAGTTTGTAAGATAACAAATCTAGTATGGAGTATTTTTAATAGAGACATAATAAACAAAATTAAAGGTAAACGCCATGTATACACTTTCGATCCTCCTTGACTTCGGTTTTGGCTTGGTAGTTTGTATTGGTGAATGAATCGGGTCTGGGTTTGTTTTGATCTTGTGAAATTTTTGATTTTTGATATTCTTTTGACGTTAACTTAGAATTGTATTCAGATACTATATATCATAGCATTGTTTTTAATATGTTTTATGAGGTACCTTTGATAAGGTAATCTTGGTGTAACTTCCTTTGATTGGATCTTTTATGATGAATGATATTTTACTTATAAAAAAAAGTTGACATGAAGTTAGACGTTTGGGAATATTCAACAATTGAGTTAATATAACTGACATGTTACCGAAAATCCGAAACAAAAGAGGTCAACCTGGAGACCTTTTGAAGTATTTGAAATCTCGGAGATGCCGGATGCGTAACCATGTGCAAAATACTAACAAGGCGGCTTTCTTTTCAGGAAAATTTCAGTACAATTAACCACAAAATATTTAATTAGTAGATTTTTATTATATTTAAGATTATTAATTTAATTTCAAATGTGCATTGAAAATTTTATAAAGTGACCCGATTAATTCTAGGTGTAGTTGGTCCCTTCTCTACATTAATTAATCTATGTAGTTTTTTTGGTAAAATCCTCTGATATTTAGAGTCGAATACTATCATACTCTATCTTAAGGGACGACTCATCATATGGTATCTTTTATGTTCATAAAATTCAAACCTAATTTTTTTTAAGTAAATCTAATTTCTTTAATATTTGAACCAAATCTTATTGGTTATGTAATTTTATTTACATAGTAAGGCATGGGCTTGTTTTTGTTTTGGGTGGAAGTCTAGTTATTTATTTAGTACTTGCGGTATTGGCACACATGACCTCACAAATGCTACAGTCCAACCTCATAATAGTTGTCCAACGTTACACATATAGCGACCACTAAGGCACGGTCGCCATCGATTTGTCCGACAAATTGATCACATGTCTCATGACGTGTTGCATTTACCACTAGAATCCAAGTGACAGCTACCACTAGAAACTAAAATAGCTCAAGGTTAATTTTTTACTTCAATAGTTACAGAGTAACCGGGACGACAGACCCGCCCTATATATTTTTAAATTTTTTGATATTTTAAATTGATTACTATCAGATTTTACTTAGTATATAATTTTCAATCTTATAGAAAAGTACAAGTAGAAAAAAAGTCAAATTAAATCGATGTGTCGGAAGTTCTTTTTTCTTCCTAAAGCAACACGTGAAAAAATAAGATTATTTGACTTGTGTGCGGGTGCGGCTTTGACAAAAAAACCTATGAAAAAAGAACCTTAATGACTAATCGCTCTAGATAGTACACTAGACGAGCTGCTTAATGGATCATAGCATCACTTTTATCCTACTGAGTGCTGTTAATAATGTGTATTAATTCTCGTGAAAGTGCAATAAGTGAGACGGCTATTACTAGATATTCCTCTTATCAAAATAGTAGTACTTGTCAACATTTTGTTAAAAAATAAAGTACAACAAGTTTTAATATCACAATATTATTTACATGAACAGGTACTATGACAGCTTCCCCGCCGTCGAGGTAGTTGTAAGCATTATTACAAAGTTTAGTTCTTTTGCTATTATTATGGTGGAAAGGCTCTTGTTACTAATTAATTAGTGGTTTAACAACAAGATTTAAAATTTGGTTACAGACTCTAATTTAAAATATTGCCCATCTTTTAAGAAATTTGAAGTACGGACTACCTTGTTCTAGATATTGTCCTTGTTAACGTAAGTATAAATAATCTACGTGGGATACAAGTTAAGTTTACATTTTACAATAACATCAATTGGCCAGGTGGCACAAAGTATTAATGAATTGACCAAAGTTTGAAGTTCAATTTTGATGTAGTCATGATGTAAAATTTTACTATTAAAAAAATTAAGTTTACAATATTGATCCAAAGATCAAAGAATACCTGGCCTAACGGCACAAGGCATACGAAAACTTGACAGGATCTAGGGTTCAATCTCTAACCGGTGTAATCACTTGGTGTAAAATTATCATTCAAAAAAACAATATTGATCCAAACATTAGTAGTAAGCAATTCACTTGACACCTTAGTCACAACAAACTCAACTTTTTTTCAAGGAAATATATTCAACTTACCTGTTGCCTAGCAGCTTATGTAATCTGATCATCATGTCAACTTCATCGTCTGAGAACTCTCCCCTCTTAATATTTGGTTTCAGATAATTTAACCACCTCAACCTGCAGCTTTTTCTGCATCTGTTTAACCCTGCAACACACCATAAAAGAAAGTTAATATCAACTTCCTGCCAAACCACACATGCCCGAATTATATACGACGTATCTGAATTGACGAAAACTCAAAGTTCAATTTCTATTATTTAGGATTTAATATACCAGCTCTTTCCGGGATTTGATGCCATTTCCCTTCTCCATATTTCTCAATGCACGTCCTGAGGATTTGGTCTTCTTGTTCAGTCCAAGCTCCTTTCCTCACCAAAAGACATCGCCCCATATTCTGGCTCAAAGTTCCTCTCTCCCTCCAACTGCGATCTCATGTGATAAATCAGTAACTTGTAAATATTTATAGAACCTACATGCTTAGCTGCAAATAGCAATAGTACCCATTTGGCTCGACTCCCAAATGCTTCCGATTTAATCTGTGTGACGTGCATAACTAGCATCCGCAGAATGTTGGTTTTTTACTTGGTAGAGATTTTTGTATTATAATAGTCAGTCCTCCAAAAGTTATTCTAACTACATTTTTCCTCGCCAAAAATACATTTGGGCTAATGGCACAAAACGTTTGAAAGATTTGACAAAAGTCTAGAATTCAAACTCGACAGATTAATTGTTAGTGTAAAAATTTACAATTTTAAAAAATTGTAGTGTTCCTCTCATTCTATACGATGTTTTGTTCTTTTCCAGAAAAGTACTGATTACTGTTTATGTATTCCATCAAACAGTCTAACTCGACGTCTCCATGCATATGTGCGCTTCTGTGCACCGTTCAAGTCATGTTTCTTGGAAGGACATGGAGATTGCGTGAAGGCGAGAAAAACATGCACACCGGAATTTTTGGGAGGATCATTCGGGTCAATCTTCAACAATGTTGACCATTTTTAAAGAAGTATTTGTTTGTCCGATTTCAATTGCTTCCATGGAGCAAACATTTACCGGCGAAGGTGGCGTTTTGAACGAATACTGATATTCAATGACATGTAATCTTGGTGGCGCAAGCATGTCTAGACGATTAAACCAAGGTCGAGCGACGGAAAAAAGAATTAAACTGCTCAAACATTTCACAATCGAATGATATAGATTCAGTCTCAATCGGAAGCACAATCGAATCCGACGATTCTTAGCTTCATAGGTTAATAGCTTGGTACATAAAAAACTTAATACATAGATCTCAAGTCAAAATTTTTAGTTCATTTAAAAAGCAATCATTTTGTCTTTCTGACGGTTAACCACGTCTGGTCAACTAATAGTTAACTTTTAACTGTCGGATTTGAAATTGGGCTCGAACAATAAATCCACAGTTAAGGTACAATGTTTCTTTAAATTTTGGACCGCCGATTCACGATCCTAAATTGCCAAATTAAAAAATAATCAAGTGTCGACCCATTAGTGGGTGGACTCCACCTCGATGGCTACCACATGGCCACACAGGTCCCTAATTTTTTTTTTTAATTTTAAATGAGTGATAAGATTGTGCTCGATTATCCGAATGAGTTAATTTTTTTAATATGCATAACTTTTTGACTATATGTAGAGCTAGAAAAGTTATGTGAAATAAACAATAATAATATATTTAGCTACGCGGGCACCAACTTATCACCCTTTTAAAAAAAGTAAAAAAAAATAGAAACCTAGGTGGCCATGTGGCAGCCATCTGGTGGGTCGACTCCATATTTTTAAGTTTTTTTATAAGTTACCTAGGGAAAATATGTAACTTGTACCCATTTAGAAAATTTTTATATTTCTTTTATCTAAAACAAAAAATCGAGAAAATTATGAATTTTTTATTTAAATTGGTTTTTTCAAAAATATATATAAGGGTAATTTTGAAAAAAATTCACTTGCAATGTGATCTTACAAAAAAGTTGCGATGGCGGGTTACGTCATCGGAGAAACTACGACATTTCGCAACAATTGCCGAACAGTTGCCCGAGTTTAAACTTTGAAAATATGGGAAAAACTACGATGTTTCATAACACTTCTCTATCAAGACGATATGTCGGCGTTAAAAAATTAACCATATTTACGAATAAGTTACTAAAAGTGTTAATGTGAGAAACATATATTTATAAAAAAGAAACCACACGAGATTCCCGGGAAAAATAAATATGTGGTTACTGATCTTTTACAAATTTTAGTCTATAGTTACTATACTTTTTGTGTCAGTGATATATATTAAATCACTTTTATATCGTAACTCAAGATAATTTTGAAATTGTTATAATTTTAAACATCCTAAATTTTTTTTCTTTTTATCATGCCCTCTTTTCTTCTCTCCTCTCTCTCCACCAAGTAGACATCACCTCAATTGATGTCGCGCTACCTTCGTCACGCCTCCATCAGATCTGATTCAGGCAGAATAAGCAGACGACGGATTTCGACTACAAGACCCTATTTTCCTTACGAGTCATGCTCAATCTCTTCAACTCTTCTAATAAAATGGCTTAGGACAAGGCTCTCTTGGCAGCTCGGGATTAGAGTATAGGTAGGGATGTTAACGAGTATGGAAGAATATTGGTAGGACCAAATCGATACCCTAGTTTTTGGAGTTGGACTCATACCCTACCCTTCAGCAGACCCAGGGTCTGCAAGGTCCGACCCTTTAATGTTCTATTTTTTTATAATTACTTCACAACATATTTTTGTTATTTTAATATAATCCAAATAAAAAATTAAGAAAAATGTCAAAGTTTATGTAATAAACGGATAACCTCAAGTTAAATTTGAGAGTGAACTATAAATTAACTAGTTCAAATGGATAATTGTTGGCCACAACATAAAATAAAATACATACGGCTACGTCGTCAATCAAAAAATAAAACTTAAAAAAATTCTTGCATAATATAAAGTTTCAACTTCAAAAACTTAACATACAAAAATCTAGCCGAGCCTAAAGGAAGAAAAATAAGCTTAAACTCCTACCAAAAGACAATCACAGTGACAAGTTACAAGAGGTAATAATCAAGGACCGAAGTCATAGCCCAAACAAGACAGTCAGCAAAGAACACCCCAGTGGGAACAGCTGCAGCAGAAGCAATCCAACACAGAAGTGAAACAAACCAGAAGTTGAGGTCGCCCAGGCAATTCATAGGAACAGAGCAGGCGGTGACGAGTCCAGCAACAGGAATAAAAATTGACGAGGTTAGCCTAAAACCATCCCAAGACGAGCATCCCCAGTCATCCAATATCCCAAAAAAATATTGCAGTCGATATCTGCGATATAGTTACATTTCATGCAATATGCCTGGTGTCGAATAATACCACAAAAAAGGTCAAAATGGAAATCGAAACAACATCACTTGTATTGAAAGTAATCTATGATACATTTGATACCAATGTCACTAAAATTAAAAACCATTTTGAGGATATCCCCATACCAATATCACTGAAAATATAGCAATTTCTTCGACATCACCATAAAGACAATGGCATTCGAACCAATATCACTTAAAATAATAACTAGTACAAGAACATTTGCATAAAAGTATCACGGCCATACGAAACCAACATACTTATAAATACGAAAAACAAATCAACTTCAACTAGAAAATGTGCTTACAACATAAGACAAAACGTAAGGCATAACTACGATCACCCCTATCCCCTTCTTCCCCCTCCTCGCCTTGACTTTCTCTTCTTTTCATCATGCCACTCGAACGCTCGATTAAATACAGAAGGCAGCAGTAAATTATCTAGTTGTAACAGGATCCAAGTCCTTCAAATCGAGAAGGAAACCAAATCCATGAACTAACCAAACTAATACAATTACAGAAGTGGCATTGGTATAGGCTAAAAATCGTAAAGAGCAGTATGGTTGCATAAAACATACCAATTTATGCACAATTACATACAAATACTATTGCATATGCATACCAAATTCCATACAGTTACCTACCACCCAACAAATAAGGTATTAACCCAATGAATATTATTAGTGATAATCACAAAACGGGTTAAAAATTACATCAACTCATATAAAATCTAATTCCTAATTCCAAACTCTACCAGTAATAATTTTCAGAAATATTTAATGTTATAAATTACATAAACCCTAATTCCTAATTCGTAGAAATTGAAAGGGGAATATAAGAGCGATTACATGTAGGTAAGCTCAATGGAGAAAATCGCGGTGGGGCGAGTGACGAAATCGTGGAACCTTAATTAGAACAGGAGAGTAAGAGCGGGAATGGATCTGCAGCGACGGTGCGAGGAAGACATGTAAAGGGCCTGCAACGACGTCGCTATAAAAAGCATGGGACCGGGTATGCAACGATGGGCGAGGATGAAAATTAGGACAGTGTATGCAACGATGCAGGTTGGAAGAAGCACGGGAATGGTGAAAGGAAATGAAGATGACGATTCTCGTAGAACACCAAAATACGTGAGAGGAAATTTGTTCCTTGAAGGAGATTCGATTACGGGAATGGTGGGGAAGAATTTTTTTTTAACAGGAATGATGGGAGAGGAAATTAAGGGAATGGTGGGAGAGGAGAAGGAAACTTAGCTGTCACTTTTTGGGATGATATGGACTAAAATACCCTCTAAAAGATTTGGACCGTTAGATCAGAAAATTTTTAATTTTTATCAATTCTAAAGGCCCAGATTTAGTCCATACCATGAGGATGAATTTTTTGTAGTCCCCTCTGAATCCAAATCCAATCAGGACATTGAATTTTGGTGGAACCCTCAAATTTACATTTTTTTTTCCTTTTGATCAGTTCCCATCAAGACATCTTAAACTGAACACGATTCACATTTTATCACCATATACTCGGGAGTAGATGCCCATGACGTGTTAGGAAAGGGAGGAGCTGGTCGTGAGGGTTATCTTTTCTATTCCCTCTTCAAAAAAATTCGGATCCTATTTTAAAGATAATATTATACTTATATTTAACCCAAAATGTTGAGATAATAAGTACATGTGAATTTTCATTACTTAAAAACTTGTCAACCATTTTTATACTAAGTAATGTGAAATTTTTGTTCAAGTTCAGAGACGGAAGCGTTGGAGATCAAAGTCTGAATCAAATCAACTAGGTTAATGTTCCTGATGATGAACTTGAAGAATACCTTGAAGGATTAAAACATCTCGGGGAACATGGGCCAGCCGCTGTTGTTTTAGTACCAAGCTTTTGGGCCCAGGCCTACTCAAGAGAAAAGCAGCAGCACGCGAGTTGTCACGCGAGGAACTCATCTTACACACTCGCGCTAGCCAACGCACAAAACACAAGAAGGATTTGCCTCTCATGTGAGAACAAACCGAATCATTGCAAGGCACAAGATTTGATGCTGGTTTGCTGACGTGGCATCGTCCTTTTATTCCTTTTGCTACGAATTATTTAGTTTTGCACAGTCGTGATTCTTGCTTTCCCTTGTATATATGCTATAATGTAAAGCATTATTGGATAAGAGTGAATATAACAATTCCATCCATTATCTCTCTTGGTTGTTCATCTTCACTTTCTCTCCCTCTCCTCTTGAGACCTCCATTGATAGGAGCTCGAGATTCTATTTTCTTAACATGGTATCAGAGCTCTAACACTCTGTCTTATTTCTGCAAACTCAGTCCTTGATTTTTCACAAGCTGTGACCAACAATAATGGCGCAAGAGACAGCTCCATCTTTGTCTGTGAACGAGACTGCTTCTCGTATTCCTACTGAGGATTTTATGAATCCCTTTTATGTCCATCCGGGTGAGAGCCCAGCTGAGGTTCTTGTTTTCCCACCTTTGAATGAGAGAAGTTATCATTCATGGGTACGAACCATGAGTCAATCGGTTGAGTCCAAGAATAAGCTTGTCTTTGTGGACCGTACCATTGTTATTCCTGCAAGAACAGATCCCATTTTTCCAGCTTGGAAGAGGTGCAACACGTTGGTGATCCACTGGTTGATGAGATCCGTGGAGCCAGAGCTTGGAGAAAGCTTGCTTTGGTATGATTCTGCAGCAGATCTCTGGGATCATCTGCAGGAGCGCTTCGGACGAGGTGATTTTGTGAAGATAGCTGGTCTAAAGAGGCAGATCTCTAATATGTGCCAAGGTATACTTAGTGTGAATAAGTATTTTTCTAAATACAAGTCACTTTGGGACCAATTAATGCAGTTTCATCCTGTTCCTGTGTGTCGATGCACAACTGAGGCCCCTTTGACTTGTGCTGCTACTGTGATGATGGCTGATCAATTGGATCAAGATCATATTATGGGATTTTTAACTGGTTTGAATGATAATTTTGACAATGTGATAACTCAGATTCTTATGATGGATCCCCTACCAAGCATGAGTAGAGTGATGTATTTGGTGAGTCAACATGAGAGGCGATCTATTTTTGAGATTGTTCATCCTAAAGCTGTTAATTCTTCGACTGTTCTTGCTGCCCAATCGGCACAAAAATTTGGGTATAAGAAACTCATTTGTACACATTGCCACATGGAGGGTCACGCGGTTGACAAATGCTTCAAATTGTATGGTTTTTCTCCTCGATGGAAGCCCAAACCAATAGGAAATGCAGTTGTTGCAGCTGGCTATACTGAAGTATAGCAAAATGCTGGTGGTCAGTTTGGTTTTTCTGCAGAACAAGTGCAAGGTTTGATGGCGATGATGAGGCAAACCATGAATCATAACACTGGACGATCCAAAGTTGTGCCGCCTTCTGCAACTGATCCTTCTGGATCTCAAGTAAACCCTTCTGTGGCCTTTCTTGTTGACACTAAAAATATCATTGCAGGTATTTTCTCTATTTGCAACTTACAAAAGTCTTCACTCATTAGAACTAAGAGTTGGATACTCGATTTAGGGGCATCCACACATGTCTCTTGCAACCTGTCTTATTTTGTTTTACACCATAGTGTGGATAATGTATTCGTTACTCTTTCTAATGAGATCAAGGTTAGAGCAACTCATGTTGGAACTGTTCGAATCTCCAAGGAGCTGCTCTTGTTCAATATTCTCTGTGTTCCAGAGTTCAATTACAATCTAGTCTCGATTAGTCAACTTGCGAATGATTTGCCAGTGACACTCATTTTCTCTTCAACTTGTTGTGAAATACAGGACCATATAGGGGGAAGCGGATTGGCATTGCTGAGAGAAGGAATGGATTGTACTACCTCCAAGCCAGTACATCCAAACAAGCCACTAAACCAGCTAACCTTCCAATCCTCGCAGCTGCTACTTCAGATAATTATGTTGAACATGTTTTAGACATTTGGCATTGTAGACTAGGTCATATTCCTAGCTCTAAAATGCAAGTCCTTAAGCAGATTTGTCCCTCTATTTCAGTACTTCTCTCTAGTGAACCTTGTGATAGTTGTCATTATGCAAAGTTGAAGAGATTTCCCTTTCAATCTAGTGATGCTGCTGCAGAAAGCATTTTTGATCTGATATATGTGGATGTTTGGAGACCCTATTCCACCCCTTCCTATGATGGTTTTAGCTACTTTCTTACCACACTTGATGATTTCTCTAGAGCAACTTGGGTATACCTGCTGAAACACAAGTTGATACCAAGGTTAAGTGCATACATTCTGATCAAGAAACAGAGTTCCTGATGCGCACTTTTTTTCACCAAAGAGGGATTTTACACCCAAAAAATATGTGCTTATACACCACAACAAAATGGACGGGTAGAAAAAAAATATCAACACATCCTAAATGTAGCTAGAGCCATCTGTTTTCAGTCCTATTTACCTATTAAGTTTTGGAGCACCTGCATACTACACGCAGTGTACCTCATTAACCTTACTCCTTCCACCTCATTAGCTAATAAGACCCCATATGAGCTTTTATACCAGAAGCCTCCCACCTTATCTCATCTACGAGTGTTTGGATGCCTATGTTACGCAGTCATGGTCCCTAGACTGTCCAAATTTGATCCTCGCGCCAGAAAATGTGTTTTTCTCAGATATGGAACTGGGATTAAGGGATATAAGCTGTATGATTTGCAGACACACTCAATATTTTATTCCAGGGATGTCATTTTTTATGAGAATATCTTTCCCTTCCAGACCCAATTACCCTCTGATGTTACTCAATCTGGTTCTCTCGGTGACCACACGACCCCTAGTTCACCTCTGATCTTAGAAGATGATCATACTCTAACACCATTGGATATATCACTGCCTACCGGACAACCTGATCCACCTCAACCACCACAAGTCGACTAACCTGAACCACCTCTAGTCCAACCCAAAAGATCCACCAAGCCTAGACATGCCCCCTTCTACCTAAATGACTATGTACATGATCCATCTTACTCGCATCAATGCCAATCTCCTGCAACCAGTATTGGTCAAGTAAGTAACCCTTCTACCTCTTCAGTTCAGCTTCCTATTTCTTCAGTTTTGACAACTGATTATCTTGTAAGGGATCACAAAAATTTTGTCCTGGCATTGGACACTGTCACGGAGCCAAGTACATATGCAGAAGCTAAAGATCAACCATGTTGGCAGGAAGCTATGCAAGCTGAATTGACAGTTTTGGATGAAAATGGGACATAGGAATTTGTCTCTTTGCCTCCCGGGAAGGAAGCTATCGAGTGCAGGTGGGTGTTCAAAGTTAAATGCCATGCTGATGGTAGAACTAGGGGTACAAGGCCAGGTTGGTTGCCAAAGGATATACTCAGGCCTTTGGAATTGATTATCTAGAAACCTTTTCTCATGTTGTTAAGCTAACTTATGTTCGAATGGTCTTAGCTATAGCTGCTAATCAACATTGGCATCTTGAAAAACTTGATGTCAATAATGCCTTTCTCCATGGAGACTTGCATGAAGAAGTCTACATGGAACTTCCACATGGTATTCATACTTCAAGCAATATGATTTGCAGGCTCAAGAAATCTTTATATGGTTTAAAATAAGCCATCAGACAATGGTTTGCTAAGCTCACATCATTACTACTATTTTTTGGTTTCACTCAAGTTAAGACAGACTATTCTATGTTTCTTCTCCATAGACATCAATCTTTCACTTGCTTATTGGTCTACATCAATGATATAATCTTAGCCGGCAATGATTCCAGCAGTATTCAAGAGGTTAAAGCTTTTCTGGATACTAAGTTGAAGATCAAAGATTTGGGCAAGCTAAAATTCTTTCTTGGATTGGAGGTGGCTCGATCCAAAGAAGGAATTTATGTCTATCAAAGACAATATGCCATCGACATCCTGCATCTTTCTGGCCATTGTCTGCAGAACTTGAAGATCCTTCCACCTACAGGCAACTTATTGGGAAGTTACTTTATCTCACCAATACCATACCAGATATTTGCTATGTTGCACATCGCCTTAGCCAATTCCTAAAACATCCTCAGATAATGCACAACAAGGCAGTCCACCGCATACTTCGATATGTCAAGAATCACCCAGGTCTTGGTCTTTTCTTCCCTTCTTCTGGCAAGCTCAAACTTGCAGGTTTTTGTGATGCAGACTACGGTGGATGTGAAGATACGAAGAGATGTACGACAGGCTACTGTGTTTTCCTAGGAGATTCCTTAGTCTCTTGGAAATCCAAGAAATAAACAACGGTGTCTTGCAGCTCCTCTGAATCTGAATATAGAGCTCTGGCTTCCATCAGTCGTGAGATTCAATGGTTGTCTTATCTACTCAGAGATTTGGAGGTCCCTCATCCACAACCAGCTGCTGTCTTATGTGATAATAAATATGTCATTCATATTGCGAAAAATCCGGTCTTCCATGAGAGAACTAAGCACATTGAAATCGACTGTTATCTCGTGCAGGAAAGATCATCAATGGTTTGATTCGTCTCTTCCATGTCTCAGCTTATAATCAAACAGCAGACATCCTCACTAAACCATTGGCACCGACCCCGTTCTATTCATGTGTTTCCAAGCTTGGACTGTTAAGTATTCACAATCCAACTTGCATGGGAATGTTGAAGTTCAGAGACGGAAGCGTTGCAGATCAAAGTCTGAATCAAATCAACTTGGTTAATGTTCCTGATGATGAACTTGAAGAATACGTTGAAGGATTAAAACATCTCAGAGAACATGGGCCAGGCACTGCTGTTTTAGTAACAAGCTTCTAGGCCCAGGCCCACTCAAGAGAAAAGCAATAGCACGCGAGTTGTCACGTGAGGAACTCATCTTATACTTTCGCGCCAGCCAACGCACAAAACACAAGTAGGATTTGCCTCTCAAGTGAGGACAAACCAAATCATTGCAAGGCACAGGATCCGATGCTGATCGCTGATGTGGCATCGTCCTTTTATTTCTTTTGCTAAGAATTAGTTAGTTTTGCACGGTCGTGATTCTTGTTTTCCCTTATATATATGCTAGGATGTAAAGCATTATTGGATAAGAGTGAATATACCAATTCCATCCACTCTCTCTCTTGGTTGTTCATCTTCACTTTCTCTCCTTCTCGCCTCGAGACCTCCATTGATAGGAGCTTGAGATTCTCTTTTCTTAACAATTTTCAACACGTTCTCTCAAACGAAACCCATCGTATCGAAGATTACTTGGACTTTGACCTTGCCAATGTACGAAAAATGGGATCGTGCGAATACAACAATGGGTATAGAATCAACCCGCTCTCATACCATATTACAATCTTCATATCCAACCAAAAATCTTAAAGTAATGGATAAATAGATTTTTAACATTTGTAAACTTGTCCACCACTCTTTCGTAGAGATTCGCAACAGTTGACATTTCCAATGGTAGTTTTACATTCTTGAAGTTTTGACTTTGAACACAAAACCTCATTAAGTGAATCAAGATCTCTTACCAATTTTGATAGATAATTTTTTAATTTTCTTCTATTTTTCAAGATTTCCGAAGGCGTTTTTTGTACGAAGATTCTGAAGTCGTTAGAGGCAAGTACCTGAACTTTCGCTTTATTGCCTGGGCAACATTAATATCACTCAACTGTACATAGTTATGGAACACGGATATAGGGTCTCGATCCAATGTGAAGGAAGGTTATTAGGGTTTTTAAGTCAATTGAATAAATATGACGGTCCAAGGTCCAAGATGACGCCCATGTCATGGGCGAGATTATAACGACACATACTTCGACATTGGTTACCTCGTTATATTATGGTAGTTCCGCTATTTAGTTAACGTAGTTCCACTATTGTTTTACGATGAATGCCCTCGTCTGATCGAATGATATACGTGGGATAGCGAGAAATAGTAATTCGTTAGAAATCGCAGGTGATCCAACACTAAAGAATTTCTGTTCAAGCAAGAAATTTTATCGGGAACTTTTTTACCAAAAAAGTGTATTCAAAAAATATTAGGAAAAGAAAAAAATATTTAGCAACCTTGTAAGTTTTTTCCTTTGCGAAATATCTTTTGGCTGCAAATTCAAATAAACAAAAATGGAACAATTTATGATATGCAAAGCGATATTTATTTTTTTAAAGATAATTTTTTTGAACCCCGTAATTACATATTGAACATATTTTTGAAAAAAAATTGTAATCTTTCAAAAATTTCATCCGATTAGTACTCGATTAGTTCGGACATTGCTATTCCTATATAAACAAAAATGCAATGAGAACTCATTTGGAACTTGATTATTATTCAAAACCGTGACAAGAAGACGGGTTCTGAGCAGAGTTTTCGGTAGTTTGGGTGTGGTGTGGGCTTTATATGTTTTGGGCTTGGGATTTAGAATAAAGGACTATTGAGATTTCCTTGGGCTTTAAAGTCCGACACTTATGTCACATGGCGGTTAATATATCCGAGCACCGGGTACGACAATTATTGTGGTCACCGATGTTTTACAAATTTTTATTTATTGTTTTTATTGTTATCAGTCTATATTTAATATTATTGTAAGATATAACTTTCAAATTAAAATTTTTTAATTTTTTTTGAAATTTGTTTTTTCCGCTGGCCACCATTTAGAAATTATTTATAAATGTACCATTATTTCTTATAACTACTCTCATTTCCAAAGAACTTTTAAAGGTACCATTATTTCTTATAAAAAGAAAATAAATCCAGAATAGTTTTTTTTATCGCACGAATTGAAAAAAAATGTAATTGAATGTTTCTGAAATAAGTTTCTCCAATTTTAATAAACTATTCTCCAAGAAAATATATTTTCTTTTAAAATTATAAACATGGGCTTGGGACCATGGTTTTAAAACCCGGCCCGGAGCTACGACCCGGAATTTCTACCGTTTTCTGGGTCGGCTGGTCGGACCAAAAATAGACTTAAAATAGACTTATTTTTCATTTAAAAAAAGTATGCTTGATTTTTTATCTCTCCACTCTATAAATCTACTTATTTATTTATTACTCTATAAACTTGTCAAATCAATTTTTTTTTATCGAAAACCACCCAAAAAAGCTAATTTTGCCCATTTTTGTACGAACTGGGTTCGACCGGTCAGAGTGGACCTCAAAATCAGCCAGTCCGACCAAATTTGGTCCGGTTAGTACAGACCCCGGTCAAAAGCCTAAAAACGACCCGATCTTATACCCGATTCGTGGTCCAACCAGTCAGACTGCGTTTTTTAAAACCATGCTTGGGACGGCCTAACCAATTTCTCATACCAAACGCAACCTAGATGCCTAGTAATAACGAAGGTTTTGCTGTCTCCAAATGCTAAAAATAAACGGAAGAGAATCTGTTCAAGAGTACGAACATCGACTACGTCGAAAAAAAATTGATTAGTGCAAATCCCCAACATCTTATATATATGATTATATGATGTCCAAACTCTTCTCTGTACACTGGTTCAAAGCCAAAACACTACTTGACCGATGAAATTCTACACACCCCTGGAGCCAGGAACATCAATCCACTGCAGCTGCAGCTCAACCTCGCCGCATTCGACATTCCGGAGCCTGAGAAACATGTTCTGCACCACCTTTCCGTCAGCCCAGACGATATGGCTCTCCTCGGCGAGGCAGTTCTTCCTGCACGGCTGAATCCTTGTAATCAGAGTGCCATCGGGGACACCCTCCAAGTGCATTTTGACGGCCTCCATGAAGAGGCCGATGTCGAATTCCGCGTCCCCCATAGGGTCATCTCTGCTGAAGGTATCCCTGTCGTATACTTCCTGCAAAAATATTGGAAATGGTCAATCACAAGCTCTATCAGAGTATTCATCAAGTTCCAACTTCTTGAGATCGCAAGTCGAGTGACTTCTGCAGAATTTGAATTTTACATTAATCCTAGTAATCTGCAGAATTGACATTAATAACTTTACCATTTCGCAGAACTTCTCTAATTCGAAGACAACAAATAAACAAAAGAATGTAACTACACAACTGCCACTCAAGAAGTTGAACTTCCGGAATTAGCGACAGAGTAGACACTGTCGTGCGAACAGCAATATCGATGTCTTCATCAAACCATAAGCAAGGAATAAGAAATATACTACTCACAATTCTGATAGGTACACTAGGGTCTGTAACCGAAAGCGTCAAGTCTTCGTTCCACTCGGGGTTAACATTTCTCTTCACCACGCGCGTCTTAAGTTTCTGCAATAGAACACATTGTATAAATACCAGGCTGAATTAAGGGATTAAAGTATCACTATCACATGACATGTGCATATTATTTTTCAATATCATCATAGATTTTGTCTACTCCATCTACCGTTTCGGGTTTTCGACATTCAATTGGTTGCCTTTTGGGTTCCAAACAAGATCCTGGTAGGACTGTTAGCAGTCCAATATCATCAGATGACAGAGGATATCGATGCGGCCTATTCTAATTATTAAAAAAAGAAAGAACTCAATGACTTGGGACAAGACGAATCTTTCTTTATTGACAAGTCTCATGCACAAATTTAAAATCATTGTAACCATCTGAACACAGAGTATACGCATTGTTTCCAACTCATTAGACAAGCAAAATTTGCCACACCCCCGAAGAAAGCTCAAGGACACAACTATAAAAGTGGGTAACAAAGGGAACCAGATTTGGTGCATCCGATGCACCAAGATATGGTCAGGTCAAAAAAGAAAAAGACACAGCATCACAGCTATATCTTAGCACAATTAATTATTCACAATTACTTCAAATAATAAACTAACGATACAAGTAGTAAGAGACTTGAATTTCTCGAGAATCTCTTGGTTTCAATCTTTACGAATGAAAATCTAACTAAGACCCGACTGTGCTCAACTCTCACGAAAGATGATTAATATGGTAGGGTCCTAAGGAAAATATATCAAGACCCAGAAATTAAACAATTAAAAAGTGAAGACCCAGAATCCAAACAGTGATGATCTATCTACCCAAGGCTTGCAGTTCTCATTTTGGCAAAGAATTAATAACCAACAACAAGGAAAACAGAACAGAACGGAACAGAAAGAAGTTGCGTGTGTGTGTGTGTAAATTACCTGTTTGCCCATCTTGATCACAACATAAGGATCACTGCTCCTAATATCCCTCACAGCTAGGTTGATCCCTCTATGCACATGGATCTTCAGAAGTCCCAACATACCCTCCATCTCCAAAACAAGACAGTACTAACTAATATGTCTAAAAAGACCGGCTTTTTGTCTTGAAGGACACAGGTAAATAACTCCTTTTTAAACTGAGGAAAAAAGCTAGGTTTGTGATGATGCCTTGTTTGTTTGGTAAGCTCTTGGGTTTAGGGCTTAGACTAGGGGAGACTCTGTACTAATTCACAACTGGAAAGGAAGGAAGATATTGATCAAGTCCCTTCAAGACATTTAGTTGGTTCTCCTTTATAATGACAATAACCAGAAGTTACCCTACCCGCTTGTTGAGGTGTGAATGAAAGCTACGAGGAAAGAGAGAATCAGGTAACCTTTTTTTGGTGGAAAGAGAATTAGGTACTTGGGACTTGTTTTTTTTTTTTGAGGGGTAACTTGGGACTTGTTCTGGGGAGGATCTATGTGGACTAATTTTTTATAGATATTTGGATTCGAATATTATTGAATTTAATTTTTTTAATAATATTTTTTATGTGAGAGTTGAACTCAAAAAAAATTTTAACGGTTCAAACTCGTACACTATGACCATCTTTTTGTGGTTCTTATGAACTATACTTATGTGACATTAGGTATAAAATTTCAAATGTTGGTGAAAACTGTCAAGCTGGACTTTGGTATGGATAGAGAAAAGTACACTAAGGGCGAAAGCACTCTGCTAGGTCGACACCGACACTGAGAGACGAAAGTTAGAAGAGTGGGTAGGATTAGAAACCCAAATAGTCCTAATCATAAACGATGAATACTGGGCATTGCGTGAATCGACAACGTCCTTATTTTCTATTTTCAATCTATTTTAGCATAATAATACAAGATAAATGAAGATTTGACGTAGATTGGAGTTCAAATATTAAGAGATGTATTTGTTGGTGTAAATATTTATATTTAAGAAAAAGTCTCGATTTAACAGTTATAATATGCTAAAGGACACAACTTAAAAGTGGGTAACAAAGGGAACAAGATTTGGTGCATCAGATGCACCAAGATATGGTCAGGTCAAAAAAGAAAAAGACACAGCATCACAGCTATATCTTAGCACAATTAATTATTCACAATTAGTTCGAATAATAAACTAACAAGAGTTAGTCCAGGTGATAAGAAACTTGAATTTCTAGAGAATCTCTTGGGTTCACTCTTTATGAATGAAAAAGACAGTAGAAAGAGTACCATCTAACTAAGACTCGACTGTGCTCGCCTCTCACAAAAGATGATTAATATGGTAGGGTAGTAAGGAAAATATATCAAGACCCAGAAATTACACAATTAAATTAGTCTTTCTCTCTCCCTAAGTGGAGCTTATCCTAGGGTTTTTTTCTTTCTTTTTCCAATCTGCCACCTCCTCCTCCAAGATACCATCCATCTAGCCTCCATCAGTCCCAGCCGTTCTCTATCCAGCCTCCTCCCTCTGTCCTGTCGTCCTTCGCAACCTCGTCAGCAATTCTCCGCCTCGATCGTCGTTCTCCATCAGCCGTCTAGTTGTCGTCAGCCCAGCTCGTTGTCTCGCCGTCGCTCACCGCTCGCCTCTGCTGGCCTGACCAAGCCTCCATAACCTTAGCCCAAACTTGTCGCCTTCCCTCTCCTGTCTTGACTTCCTCGTTGTTACCTCCTCTGCCTCATCGCCCACCTTGCCGTTGCCGGTTCTCACCCTCTCCAACTAGATCACCGATCACATTTGATATTGTCCGTCGAGTGAGGTCGACCGGAGGGGTTGGTCATCGGGTGGCCTCCCCTCCGGTCCGATGGATCCTGTGTGCCTTTGCTTATTTTCTTGCTTTTATTGTTGCTTTTGTTCCTATGTGTGGCTCCTGTTTGTGCTTTTGTTTGCTTTTCATGCTTATGTTTATTTGCTTATGTTATTGTTTTGTTCGACAGTTGTCTGATCTGAGATCTTTTCGGATCTCGTTGTCTAATCGATGGTTGCGGATGGAGAACCTTGTTTTGGTCGATTTACGTCGACTTTGGCTCTCATCTGAGTGCATATCGTATGTATTCAGATGTCATCTTGACGATGTCTTGAGGTTATTAGCCGAAACTTATTTCGGTAGAAATTTGCCCCGGTTGTTAGCCTTCGTGATTTTTCGACTGCCCATCGCACCCCCCTGTGCCACCCTGCTGCCATCGGTCTGGCTTCATTTTCTGTTTAGCTTTCTTGTCTTATGTCTATGTACTTTTCTTTATCGCTTTGTAACTCGTTTATAATATAGGCTACGCACCACTTTATCCCTAAAAAAAGAAATTAAACAATTAAAAATTGAAGACCCAGAATCCAAACAGTGATGATCTATCTACCCAAGGCTTGTAGTTCTCATTTTGGCAAAGAATTAATAACCAACAAGAAGAAAAATAGAAAGAATGGAACAAAAAGAACTTGCGTGTGTGTGTAAGTACCTGTTTGCCCATCTTGACCACAACATAAGGATCACTGCTCCTTATGATTTAGAGGGGTAATTTGGAAATTGTTTTTTTTTAGGGGTAACTTGGGACTTGTTATGGGGAGGTTATGTGTGGACTAATTTTTTCGGATATTTAGATTCGCATATTATTGTATTTAATTTTTTCAATAATATTTTTTATGTGAGAGTTGAACTCAAAAAAAAATTTAATGATTTAAACTCTGAACACTATGACGGTCTTTTTGTGGTTCTTGCGAACTATATTTATGTGACACTAGGTATAAAATTTCAAATGTTGGTGAAAACTGCCAAGCTGAAGTTTGGTATGGATAGAGAAAATTTTCAGTGGAGCGTTTAAATGCGTTGATCGGAAAGAACAATAAGGGTGAAAGTACTATGTTGGGTTGACACAGACACTAAGAGACGAAAGCTAAGGCAACAAGTGGGATTAGATACCCCAATAATCCTAATCATAAAATTGGGCGTTGCGTGAATCGACAATATCCTTATTTTCTATTTTCAGTCTATTTTAGCGTAATAATACAAAGTAAATGAGGATTTTAGGTAGATTGGAGTTCAAACATTAACGGATATATTTGTTGGTGTAAATATTTATATTTAAGAAAAGTCTCGATTTAACAGTTATAACATGCTGTTATTTAATATCTTTGACTGAAGTCACGCGCTCCAGCTAATTACAGTGTGGTGCTTAGTCCTCTTCGTTCGTTTTTCCTGTCTTTGCCCTTGGAGGTCGGCCATTATGATGTTGAATTAATCTTAAGTACCTAAAGTTTGACATAGTACACAGGTAAGTCCAGCATATATTAAATTAATCTCTAATTTATTACCGTCAATTATACACTTAATTTTTTAAATCCCTAAAGTACCCTCCCAACTTCTTATTATTAAGTAATTAAAAAAGAAACTGCGTTTTGCTAGATATTCTCTCTCTTCCTCTCTTCCTCTCTTCCTCTCACTCACACAGTAGTCTAGCTCGTCACTTGCCTGCCCCAATCCATGGTCATTTTACTTTTAGTTTATTATTAAAACTTGATTTGAGGTTGATTTTGATTAGGCGGAAAATGAAATTAATGACTAACAATTTTGTTTTCTCAAAACTGAGATATTAGTTTAGACTTAATCTTTTTTATATTTTAATAATTATAGAACTTATTTATAAGTTCTCCTTAATTTAAAGTGTTTGTGCGGTTGTTTCTACAAATTTTAAAGACGTTACGTTCTACAAATCCAATATATATTCTAAACTTTCTACTGAATGAATTAATTTAAATTCAAATCGGATAAGAATTTTGAAGGTGACAAATTTTTTCAACAAATATTTAATATTATAGTATTCTCAAGAAATCGAGACTTCTTAATTAAACTATAAAAAATTTCTTAATTAAACTATAAAAAATTGCATTCTATTACACTCGAAGAAGCGTAATGATAATTTTGTGGGCCAACCCCTTATCCAATTGGCTTAATATTCGATTTGACTAAATCATTAATTATATATGTATATTTTGTTAGTTCAAATTAGATCATTGGACGTGATTAAGTGAAATTCCGAAGCTCAATGATATGATGGTAATAAATTTAACTATCTAGTTTGTTTCCACCCATTCGGTACCCCAATATTTGGTTTCAAAAAAAATAATATGCAAGAGTCACAATGTTCGATTCTTAATTTAGTATTTATTTACAATATTTTTTTATTAATTGTTGTCCCCAGTGTGATGTGCTCGACTGGTGAAAAGCTTTTAATTCGAAATTTAATTTAAAAGTACTTTTTTATTAGCAGAGCCAACTCCGTTAATAATCATATTACCATATTAGACTTGGAAGATACCTAAGAAAAGATAGATCTTGGAAGGACCACGTCCGAACTCTCGTCAAGTCACGAGTATTAAATAATAAATACAAAGGGCGGTGACGGGATCTATCTATCTTACATCGAACATAGTTTATATAGTGTTTTTTTTTCCTCCTCTTTCGAACAATGGATCTCAGATTAAAATGAAAGGGCGAAATACTGAAATAAAAAGTAGAGTAGAAGTCTACGCCGCTTGTTCGCCAAAAACGTAAATGTTTTTTTTAGAATGAAAAACCTAAATGGTGGGACTGAGTCTTAGTTTCAAGTTTCAATAATGTAAAAAATTTTGTTTCTAACAGAGAAGGTAAAAGTACATTACTGTTTCACTTATTTGTACATCACTATCCGTGGTTTTAAAATGTTTGGGCAAGCTACAAAGGTTTGATTTGACACGACACAATTTGAAGAATTTTTTGGAAAAAAATATAGTATCATTAAATTGAAATTTTGAATACCAAAAAAAATATCAAAAAATATTGAATACAATTTGCTCACCCCTAGTTTCTAAGAACAATGGGGCCGGATCTGGTCACGCTGTAATGAGATCCCCCGGACTGTTTCAACCTTTAGAACAATGCAAATTATTGATCAGATAATTGGGATTTTAATTTTTTTGTCTTTCCTTGTAAGAATCTCTGCAGTCTCTTTTTCAATTTTTTATCTTTATTCTGTCTAAATCTTTTCAGATCTATATTTTTTCTTGTTCCCATCTACAGTATTGCCTATTGCAACGCTTGCCTTATTCTAGAAGAGGCTCCCATTGGAAATGTATTAATTTTTACATTAAGCCATTGTTTATTAGCTGTAATAAATACGTGATGGTTTTTGAATAATTGATTTTCTAAAAAAACTTTGTTTATTAGCCATTGTAACAAAATTTTGTTATTATAAAAAAATGTTTTATTTGTTTTCTATAATTTTTTATTAGCGATTCTAGGTCTAATGTGTAAATTCAAATAATATATTTTTTATATTTAGAAAATGAATAATAGGAACGACGTCTTTATAATATGGTGGAGCGGACCGCACTAATAGCGGCCACCTGCTGCCGCAATCTATGCAGTAGATTAGGCTCAAAACATGTGAAGGTTGAAGTCTAAAGCTTGTAATGTTTGATCTACAATTTTTTTAAAGTACACTTTTACACATGACACTTCTTTAAAATTTATAATGTCTTGTATTTTTAGGTTAAATATCTTTTGAGATATATATTGGGCTAATAATACAGACGGATATGATATTTGATAGGTGGTAAAACTTTGCTAACATATATTTAACACGGCTGTGCTCGCAAGAGTTGATCTCGAAATCTCCTAGTCAAGCTGGAACAACTCTCTTATTTGTCTAAGTTTTTTTTTGGCTAAAAATACAAGTATGGCTATGAACATTTATCATCTTAAATTTGAAGTCTTCCCATACTACAGCTTTTCATCTGAAACTTTTTTTTCTATGAGTTAGTCAATGTGAAACACCTCCAAAAAAAATGTGAGCGAGGCGAAAAAAAATTATACTTGATATATATTTATAATTTACTAAGAATAATATTTTTGTTCAGACCCACTTTCGGAAAGTTAAAATATAGGTCATTTTAACAAATAATAAGGTGCTAATTTTTAGAAAGAATTTTTTATAAATTTATACCACTGTCAACAATAATTCTGTAGCATAACAAATGTAATTTAAAAATGTGTAAAAAAGAATGTGATGTTATATGTATATGGAGTTAAAATGGGAATTAAACTATTATATGTTTTATCAAAATACGCTAATTTGTTTCGAATAATCCATGTACTCTGAATCGGGAGAGAGGCCAAGAACATGTGTAGATAGCAAGTCACCATAAATTTCAAATATGGATGTTTCCAATGACTTACTACGTTGAACAACTCACAAATCTTACACAACGCACATCCTATTTAGTTTCATTTCCATAGTGCTGTTATGCGGTAGCGTTAGAGCAAGAAACATTTTGACATTGCATAGAATTGAAGTTTCCTAATTTCCTATTGGCCATGCTGGCATTTGTTTTTGTATAATAAAATAAAAAAGATAGCGAGATCCAAGGAAAAGTTTAAAAACGGTGAACAATTTCAAAGCATTTGCTTGCAAAGCTTAGTAAAACTTTACAGATTTTGTGTAGTTATAAATCGGATACATAACTGTACTTAAAATTACGTTATGCATCCGATTTAAGACTACACAAGATACATACAACATTACAAAATTATTTCCGACATAAATCTTTTGAATTTTACATTATTGTCTAACATTTTCTGAGTTCAAACTCCTAACATCATCCTTTCGAAAGGTCTGTCCAATTAATGGACCTTTCTTCTAAAAAAAATAAATTAATGGACCTTGACAACAGGAGAGTAAGAAATGGGCTTCCTTCTTTTTTCTGAAGGGTTAGAGATGGGCTTCCATTAAAGCCTGTTGCAGACAATTTTTGCATTTATGCAACTTATGTTCTTTGGTTGGGTCAAATTTTTTTATAAGTACATTTTTGTAGTGATCATAATTTAAACTCGGTCATTTCTCATCTCACTCTTTTTTTATACTATTAGAGTAAGTGTTATTTGGTTCTTTGGTGAGGTCAATTCCCCATGACAAAAGAAAATTTTTTAAAACTAGTAAAGAAGTAAAGAATTTGTCTCACTAAAAAATTACATTTTTTTAATTAAGAACGTTATTAATAAGAGAAAAAAATTATCGAAGGGATGAGAAAAGAGAAAAAGAAAAAAAATAAAGAAAAACTAAGGCCTAAACGAGCCAACCATAGAGGTTGATCCGCTGCTATAACAAGCTACTATATCCGAGCACACCCACAAGCCGGGTGGAGAAGAATAGATCCTAGAACCTTCGCCCATGTGACTCGTGGAAGTCATATCCATCGAAGCAGACCTGATTCAAAGAAACTCTCTTTGTCCAAATGGAAAGGTCCACCAGATACAAAACCATATCCTTCGCCCATATAGAACCATCGAAGCGGGCCTTGATCAAAAAAATACTCTCGGCCCAATAAAGAGGAAGCATGCGGCCCATAAAAGAGGCTGCCTGTTGCCCCGAGATGAAAACCAGCAAGCCCTAGGATCGTCGGAATGGCCCGATCACGAACACCAACAACCGCCGAAACCCTCATTGTCCCGCCCGATAGGAAGTGGCGCCTGTGAAGGGTGACCACGAGCCACGGAAAGGAAGAGCGAGGAGAGGTCGGAGGAGAGGCGATTGAGGACCGGAGTCCACGGGGAACTAGGGAGGATGAGAGGCAGCCCCCATGATTAGGGGGCTGTTGAGATCGAAGCCGGCTGGAAACCCCCGGAGGGAGAACCAGAAGGCGCCGCTGGAGAGGCCACCGGAACGGTGGCTGGTAGAGTAGAACCCCTAGCCTCAGGCTAGGGTTTAGAAGTCGTGAAGAAGATTAGGAGGGAGGCCAACCCCCTCTATAGTTGATGGGTGCCCTGCCATGGTCACCGACGACGGGGCGACGCTAACAGTCCTCCTGAAACCGGTGCAAGTTTCAAACTCTCAAAATCGCCAGTTTAGGGTTTTCTCATGTGGGCCTGTTTATTTCTTAGGAATTGGGGTTTGTTTCTAAAAAACTACATATTTGTTCCCACTAAAATCATGTGTTCCCACAAGTACAAAAGAATTACAAAGACGACTTTGTTATTGCTTACTGCTTACGCGTATTAATGTTTCGTCCCGCGAATTAATATTCCTAGGACCATCCCTGTTGACCATGGTTATTTGAAGTGGCAATGAATGGAAATTTTTAAGATTCAGAATTTCAAAACTTGTCTATTAAGAACACAACGGAGCATTGTTGGTGTTGAATCTATCAATATCAAAAATTTAAAAGTTCATTATTAGCAAATTATTTTTAAAATGGAAATTTTTAAGATTCAGAATTTCAAATTTCGTCAATTAAATGTATGTAACTGTCTTCTTTATTTGATTTTATGAAATTTTTTGGTCCAAAATTTTTTTAAATTTTAGTATAAAATGACTCGGTATTAGTGTCGGGTCCCGGTGGTAGTGGATTTATAAACAATGGTAAAAATCAAGCGGAAGTGTTCATCTGAACACTTATGGGAAGAGGTAGAATTAGTTGAAAATAGCACAAGCACTAAAAATTGTGTGGACTTTGGTGGGCGACGGGTATCTGCAAAGATCAGGGGCCCCCTAAAAATAAAGTAAGGTGGTTGTCAAAATCAGTGGAGCCACTAGTCAACATCAACTGGTAAATGCCATGTTGCTGTCTGCCCTGATTATTAGAGCGAGGGTGACCCCTGATCCAATTATCAGGAAGAGGGTACTGTATGATCGGATTAGATTTAGGCAAACTATAATTGGGAAGATTAACAAGTATTGACTAGAAAGTACTTTTTTTAGAGGTTGACTAGAAAGTGTTTGAACTCTTTTATAATGTGGATCGGAATCAAGAAATATTTAAATTAACTGATAGTGGAGTCTTTAACCGAATCTCGGATTTGACTCCCTGTAGCAATGGATAAATACTTGTTAGGAAATTTTTTGTGACTTTTCAAAGTTCTTATCCACTTAAACTTTTTTTTGATGGGTTTACCCATTTAAACTTAAATACGGCTAATGATGCAGGGGCATGTGTATAGACAATCATGAATACGTTGATTTCGCAAAATATCGGATATGGTATCGTGAATCCGTTGATTCTGGAAATACTCAAAAAATACGATAGAATTACAAGTCCGTTGATTTAGGGGAAGTGTGATACATGAAAAATCCCTTAATTTTATTTATTAAATTCAACCAACTAAAAGAATGGAGTAGAGCTCATATTTATAAAGAATCAAAAGAAACTTATTACATAACATTCTACTAGAAATCAAACTTATAATAATAATCATAAAATTGTAGATATTGACTAAATATAAGATCATTCTTGATCTCCGTCAGCTAATCAACTTAAATACGGCTAATCAATTAGGAATCATGGTGCCTAACAGATGGGCCTAAACGAAGAAAGGAAAGGTGTAAAGAAATATTGGTCAAAATGTAACGATGTATGTGTTGACCTGGATCCTTCCTGTTGAACGTGGAATCCAACCAATTAAGAAAGTTCCTTCAAACACGGTGGGCTCTCTCTCTGTGCGTGGACGAGAAATAGTGATGCACGGTTGGGTTGGGAGGCAACTCGGAAGTTGGAACACGCATTACAATTGCGGCTCTGTATAAAGGGAAATACACCGCTAAGTAAATATTAGCCTCACAAATTATTGAAAAAATCACCTCCTAAAATAGTATTTAGTAGTGCTCGATTTTGAACATTTTTAATATATAAAATCGAACATTTACGTCTAGTCATCAACAGAAGAAACCAAACACCATCAAGCGAGTCGGAACCAAATTTTTTTTCTGAGGAACCAAATTAGGGTCCAACCACTTGAACTCGTTACAGGGTAATTGAGTAGCAGCCCTACACAAGTTGCACTCCGGACATGGACTTCCACTTTTGATGATATCTCGCCGCACATGTATACCGTGAAGAGTAAGTGAATATTAGAAAAGAAAAAATTACCCTAAGGTCCCTGACCAATAGCATAATTAATGGTAGGGTCCCTGCTATTTGAAATTTTGTTTTGACGTCTCTATTCTTTGGAAAAATATTGGTCTCGAGTCCCCAGCTGACGTCATCGGTCATTTTTAAATGTTGGTCTTAGGTCCCTGGCGAGACCAACATTTAAACAAAGAGCAGGGACGGCAAAACAAAATTTCAAATGACAGGGACCCTACTCGTAATTATGACATAGACTAAGAACCTGAAGACAATTTATCCATTAGAAAAATATATCACTCAAAAAAATCACTCTTAAGCAATCCATGTCTAAATACTAGATGTTGAAAGAAATGTGTGGATCATGTGGACGATCTTGGCGCCATCAAATTAAAGCAATTTCAGGACGATTCTTGCAAGCCGAGGCTAAGTGCAGTCCAGGACAAGAACAAACTGATAAGGAAGGAATCACGTCGCTCACCAAGTCCCTTTCGATTCCCATACAAGATGAGAATCAGTTCCTAGTTCCCCACAAAAATAAAATTCCATCTCTCTATACTGAGTCTACTAGAAGAAACCTTCCAGATTTTTGCTAAGCAGTGGCCAATAATGATACACATGACAATTCTCCATCGATACCAAGTCTTCCAAGCTTAAGACTTGACCGGGCATCATCATAAAGGAGATCAAGGGCAAAAATTCTAGCAAATTACAGGAAGACTAGTTAAAGCAAGAAAATACCAAAAATAGGATCACGTCATCATCATCATATGTAAAAATAGAAGCAGGGGGAGTGAAAAACAAAAACCAGTAATAATTTCTGGAACTACACATTTGGATTGGATTGGATTGGACTGGACTGAATCGCATCACGCATTGGTTCCCAATAGACCCCAATCAAGTCTCGACAACCCGGGATGGTAGCGAATTCCCAACCGGCTAGGCTCATCGACTAGCCCCTGATTCCAGCCTCCTCAACCCAAACCCGCGATCCGCCAGGCCGAGGTGGCGATGAGCGGCCGAGTGTGCCATCCAAGCATCAGGCACCCATTGCTCTCCTCCACACGGTACCCGTCCCCGCCTGCGAAAAGCGCCAGCAACATGCTTGCCTGGCGATACGCGTTCGACCCGAGCAGGACCGGTTGGAACCCGGACGACTCCATCCGGCCCCTCCAGCGAGTTACAGGCTCATGCCGCTCGACCCGGTCAGCCCCCTCGCACGCCACCACATTGCAAATCTGCCTCCCCAGGTACAACTCGGACATGACCAGGTCTGCCCCCGAGCCGGACGAACCCTCCAACGAGTCAAACAAGCTCGAGTAGTAATGCAACGCCTCGGTGAACCGGTCCTGGAAAACCGGACCGCTGTGGTTGGCCTCCTGCTCCACAACCGTCACGATCTTAGGCCTCATCGCCTTAACAGAGGACAGAACCTTCTCGATCCCGCCCGGCCGCCCTAGGAGGCGGTGGAGCTCGAACACGGAGTTAACCGCGACGACCTCCTCCTCCCCGTCGCCAATCCCGAGCATCTCCGGCTCGATATCCGCCAGGCTGGAGGCGACAAACCCGCGGAACTTGAAGTCAACCCCGACAGTCTCCGCGAAGACGGCGAGCTTCCACCCGACCTGCTGGAAGGAGTCAGTGCCGTCGGGCTGGGGCGGGCCGATCCCGGTGAGCCGGAACGCGGGAGGCCCGCCGGGGCGGAGGGCGAGAGCCTGGAGGAGGGCCGGCCACTGCATCCCTTGCTTGAGCCCGAAATCGATGACGTGGACGCGCGTTGCGGGGGCGAAGGCCTCGAGGATGGCCTGGTTTGCGGTGAAGTGGGCAAACTTGAGGTACGGACACGACTCGTCGTCCGTATAGGACGGATCCAGGGAGGAGTCCGGAGGGTACACCTTGTAGATCCGCCTCGCGAGGGCCTCCGTGAAGTAGGTCGCAACCTTCCGCCGGGTTGAGCCGCCGCGAGTGACCCCACGCGCCGCACCAGCCTCCGCGCACGCGAGAAGCGTCTGGACCAAAGCTTCCCTTCCCCCGGGCCCACCCTCCTCGAAGAAAAGCATCTCTTTCCCCGCCGCCGCCGACTCTTTCTCCCCTTGGTGTGGCTTCTCTCTCTTCATTTTGTTTAGGATGAGAAGAAGTTAGTGGACGAGAAGGAGACTCTGTGATATGGTGGAAGATAGATGGGTTTTTTCCTTTTTTGGAGTGAGAAATTGTAAGGGTTAATGGAGGTGTGTTCGTAGCTTCTTGTCTTACCACTGGATTTGGTTACCCCCGGCCCCCCCTCGTCTTCTTATGTTATTCTTTGATCTTTCTTAATCCTAATTTAGGGTTTCGAGTTTCCCCCTTCTTGGGGATTTGATCAATTAATGAATCCCGCGGGTTTCGAGTTTCCCCCTTCTTCGAGCTTTCTTAATCTTAATCGATTTCGTTTCCATTCATTTTGTTTCCAATGTTTAACATGGGAACACGCGCTTCCTCCAGCGACGTTGAATTCGATTTCATTTTCTAGTGTGAGCCGTTTATTGGTTTTGTTGATCCCATTTCCCATCACAATTTCAGGTGGAGAGTGAGAGAGAGAGAGGATACCTTACTGATGCTGCGACTCGGTGGGTTAGTTGGGAGGGTTCAGGTTTGGGAAATTAACGAGGTTGATTTCACCCGGTGCTAGGAGTTTGGGGGAAGGAGGATGATGATACGAAACTGTTTCTAGGATTGAACGATAAAATAAAATGAATAACAATGTTTGGAAAGGAAGAGAAAAAAAGTTGTATATGATTTTTTAATCAATTTTGACTTAATTTATCTATGTCAACTTGCAATGTGTCGTTGAAATCCAAAATTACAAGATACTTTTTTGAGTATTTTCTAGATACAAGTGCAAAGTATCTATATGATAAAATACACAGGGAATTTAAGTATCTCTAACCCTAAAAAAAATGTGGTTGTCGAAATCAGTGGAGCCAACTACTCAACATCAACTCACAAATGCCATGAAGCTGTCTGCCCAGATTATTAGGGCGAGAGTGACCCCTGAACCAATCAATTATCAGGAAGATGGTACTGCACGATCAGATTAGATTAAGGCAAACGATAATTGGGGTGATTAACAAGGCTAATCAATTACCAACTAATTACCAAGATTTTGAAATTGTTCTAATTTAATCATAGTATCGAGTAAATAAACTTTTGTTAAAATTTGACACGAAAAATCTTTTAACTCTTTTATAATCTTGAACCAATAAGTATTTAGATCAACCGATGATGGAGTTGTTTTAGCTTAATCGATAAATTTTGAGTTTGACCCATTGGAAACATAACAGTGATAAATACTTGTTAAAATAACTTTTGCCACTTTTCAAAGTTTTTATCAAACTCAAAGCTAGATTAGTCAGCTGATACAAAGTAATAAAATATGGCTAATCAATTAGGAATCATGGTGTCTAGCAGGTGGGCCTAAATGAAGAAATGAAATGTGTAAAGAAATATTGGTCAAAATGTAACGATGTATGTGTGTTGACCTGGATCCTTCCTGATGAACATGGAATCCAACCAATTAAGAAAGTTCCTTTGTTCTTCAAAAAAAAATTTAAGAAAGTTCCTTTAGTTCCACAAAAAAAGAAAAAGAAAGTTCCTTTAAACACAGTTGGTGTGTTCTCTCTCTCTCTCTCTCGCGGCGTGTGCGAGGATGAGAAACAGTGACACACGGTTTTGGTTGGGAGTCAAGTTTGGGGGCTCGGAAGTTGGAACCTGTATTACAATTGCGGCTCCGTACTAAGGAAAATACACCAATAAAGATATATTAACCTAAAAGAGTCGCTTCCTGAAACAAAATTCAATTGGGAAACCAAAGACCACCAAATGAATCGGAAACAAATTAGGGGGCCAACTTTTTTTTTTTGCGGGGAATTAGGGGCCAGCTATTTGAACTCGTTACTACAGTTCAAAACTCACAAATTAAAAATAAATCGTTGGAAAAGACATTCCAAAATACGACCCGGAAAAATGTGTGGATCATGTCTACGATCTTGGCGCCATCAAATTAAAGCAATTTCAGGACGATTCTTGCAGGCCGAGGCTAAAAGTGCAGTCCAGGACAAGAACAAACTGATAAAGAAGGAATCATGTTGCTCTCCAAGTCACTTTCGATTCCCATACAAGATGAGAATCAGTTCTTAGTTCCCCACAAAAACAAAATTCCACCTGATGCAGAGGAACATGGATAGGAGATCGTGAATTCGTTGATTCTGAGAATACTCGAAAAATACGATATAGTATCGATCCGTTGATTCTACGAATACCGAAAAACGACACAGATAATAGAAAAAACTTTTGTTTTTCAATATCAATATTCAACAATCTAAAACAATAGCGAAAGGTCCTATTTATAGAAAATTAAAAGAAACCTAACACATATAATTTTACTATAATTAAAACTCCTAATACTAATAATTAAACTATAGATAATTACTAATTTAATGTCATTCTTATCTCCATCATTCTCCCCCGGTTGGAGAAATTCGTCCTTGAATTTGGTGTGGTCGGCCAATTTGCGATCTTCATAAACACACTCTTTAGTACCTTCGAGCGACATGGTGACACCTGATATCTTCCTGCCCAGCAGAACAAATACAAATCATGTAACCGCGAATATTCTCCAGATAAAAGACCATGAACTCACGTTGTCGAGTAACTTGCTCTACTTCCTTCAGCCTATTCCACGTAATCAGCAAAGGAGAAGCTTCAACGTATTCAAACTCGTCAACTCTGAGAAAGTCAATGTGCTTGACGTACTCAACTTCATAATCATTGGCAATCTGGAATAAAGGCACATCCACTAACTCATCAACCTTAGTAGAGTATTCAAGTCTAACGTCACCAACAACTGCATCAACCTCATCCTCCTCATCAGGGTAAGAGTCATAAATTGCTTCACCATGATCTACATCAACCTCAGAAGAGTCATAAATTGGGTAATCAAATAAGGCATCAGTGGAGTCACCAACCTCTTCCCAAACCAAAGTATCTTCAACTTCTTCTGAGGGTGTAGTATGTTTCTTCCTCAAGATCTCTGCCATCTCTTGTCTTAAATCATCCAAATTAGCTTAAAGCTCATGCAATTTTTGGACCATTTGACGATCATATTGTTCCCAAAAGTGACGGTACTTGTTGCCAACAGCGTTCCAAACTTCGTAAGCATGTTGAGAAAATAAAGCATAAATCAACTTCTCTTTCATCTTAGGTCATTGAGATATTCTCTGCTTACCACATCGTTGTCGTTGAAGATTTAAATCAGACCACCAATGCATAAGATCACCTCGCAATCGTCGTTTGACAAATCTGACTCTATCCAGCTCCGCAAACTTGTGAACGTCAAAGTATGTCTCCACATTGACAAGCCATGTTGTGAAGTCCCTTCTCGAAATTTCCCAATCGAGATAAGAAAAGTCACGCAAAGTAGGAAGCATCTTCAATTCAGCCCAAAGAGATCAATCTATAATTTATCAAAACCTGATGGGACCAAATTGAAATTATGCCCACGGGCAAATTCTAATCCAGTCACTAAACTCTACACAAATCTTCAATGAAGCCTAAAAGGACTAATCTGTGATAATCTGAAACCTTCTAGGACTAATCAGTAATTAAACCTTCTGGCAAATTATGAACCTATCACCAAACTCAACAACCAGGGGCGGCGGGCACCGGACCGGACCGGACTGCAGGCTGGAAGCGAGGGCGAACGGCGAGCTCACGACGACGGGTACCGTAGGCGGTGGTGAGAGCAACGGCGTCGTCGGGGATTGAAGCCCTCGGTCAGATTCCTCTTCCGCGCGTGTCTCTTCTCAGCCGCAAGGAGGCGGCGCAGCCAAGGCGAGCGGCGACGTCGGCTGCTAGAGAGGCGACGGTGACGTCAGGCGGCACAGTGTGGAGCGGTAGTGATGACGCTGTGGGGTTTTCGTTGAAAACCAAAGCAATCCTCTTTTTTTTGGTTTTTTTTTTATAGAACGAACTCTGATCGATTGGATCGAACACCACGAGGAACGAACGCGGCTCTTGATACCAACTGATGCAGGGAAACGTGGATAGGAGATCGTGAATCCGTTGATTCTACGAATACCGAAAAACGACACAGATAATAGAAAAAACCCTTGTTTTTCAATATCAATATTCAACCATCTAAGATAATAGCAAAATGTCTTATTTATAGAAAACTAAAAAAAACATAATACATATAATTCTACTATAATTAAAACTCCTAATACTAATAATTAAACTATAAATAATTACTAATTTAACTTCATTCTTATCTCCATCACCATCTCTCCGTACAGAGCCTACTAGAAGAAACCTTCAAGATTTTTGCCAAGCCGTGGCCAATAAAAATACACATGACAATTAATTCTCCATCGATCCCAAGTCTTCCAAGACTAAGACTTGACCGAGCATTCAAGGGCAAAAATTCTAGCAAATCACAGAGAGACTAGTAAAGCAAGAAAAAACCAAAAACAGGATCATATCATCATCATATGTAAAAATAGAGACAGGGAGGAGTGAAAAACAAAAACAAGTAAAAATTTCTGGAACTACACATTTGGATTGGATTGGACTGAATCGCGTCACGCATTGGTTCCCAATAGACCGCAATGAAGTCTCGACAACCAGGGAGGGCAGCGAATTCCCAACCGGGTAGGCTCATCGACTAGCCCCTGATTTTGGCCCCCTCAACCCAAACCTGCGATCCGCCAAGCCGAGGTGGCAATGAGCGGCCGAGTGTGCCATCCAAGCATCAGGCACCCATTGCTCTCCTCCACACTGTACCCGTCCCCGCCTGCGAAAAGCGCCAGCAACATGCTTGCTTGGCGATACACGTTCGACCCGAGCAGGACCGGTTGGAACCCGGACGACTCCATCCGGCCCCTCCAGCGAGTTACAGGCTCATGCCGCTCGACCCGGTCAGCCCCCTCGCACGCCACCACATTGCAAATCTGCCTCCCCAGGTACAACTCGGACATGACCAGGTCTGCCCCCGAGCCGGACGAACCCTCCAACGAGTCAAACAAGCTCGAGTAGTAATGCAACGCCTCGGTGAACCGGTCCTGGAAAACCGGACCGTTGTGGTTGGCCTCCTGCTCCACAACCGTCACGATCTTAGGCCTCATCGCCTTAACAGAGGACAGAACCTTCTCGATCCCGCCCGGCCGCCCTAGGAGGCGGTGGAGCTCGAACACGGAGTTAACCGCGACGACCTCCTCCTCCCCGTCGCCAATCCCGAGCATCTCCGGCTCGATATCCGCCAGGCTGGAGGCGACAAACCCGCGGAACTTGAAGTCAACCCCGACAGTCTCCGCGAAGACGGCGAGCTTCCACCCGACCTGCTGGAGGGAGTCAGTGCCGTCGGGCTGGGGCGGGCCGATCCCGGTGAGCCGGAACGCGGGAGGCCCGCCGGGGCGGAGGGCGAGAGCCTGGAGGAGGGCCGGCCACTGCATCCCTTGCTTGAGCCCGAAATCGATGACGTGGACGCGCGTTGCGGAGGCGAAGGCCTCGAGGATGGCCTGGTTGGCGGTGAAGTGGGCGAACTTGAGGTACGGACACGACTCGTAGAAGTGGGTCTCGAGCGCGTCCGTATAGGATGGACCAAGGGAGGAGTACTCCGGAGGGTACACCTTGTAGATCCGCCTCGCGAGGGCCTCCGCGAAGTAGGTCGCAACCTTCCTCATCGCGCCGCCGGGTTGAGCCGCCGCGAGTGATCCCACGCGCTTCACCAGCGCGTCGCCGAGCGTGAGGTCGTCCCGCTGCACCGCCTCCGCACACGCGAGGAGCGTCTGGACCAGGCACACCCCGGCCTCCTGCGTGTCGACCAGCACCACCGACCGGGTTCCCGAGGGCTCCGAGGGGCGCATGCGCTTGGGCGGGGGAGGGTAGGCGGCGACGCCGGGGATGGCGCGGAGGTCGCCGGCGGGAGGAGTCGCCGGAGTGAGCTCGGAGATCATGGTGTGGAGCCAGGAGGAGAGATCGGAGGGGTTGTAGTAGACGGTATCGGAGGAGATGGCGTCCGGCGGCGCGGCTCCGAGGGCCATGTCGAGCTGCTCGAGCATGTCCGCCACGTCAGCCATGTCGGAGGAGCGGACCTTGTAGCCCAGCACCTCCAGGAGCTCGTCCATGTCTCCCCCGGGCCCACCCTCTTCCTCCTCCTTCTCGAACCAAAGCTTCCCTTTCCCCGCCGCCGCAGCCGAGGCCGAGTCTTTCTCCCCCTTTCTCGAGCCTTCGGCCATGTAGGAGGGCTCCTCATGGTGTGGATTCCCTCTCTTCATTGTGTTTAGAGAAAAAGGAAAGTATGAGGATAGTGGAAGAGGAGACTGTGATATGGTTGAAGTTACATGGGTTTTTTTTGCTTTTTCTTTTTTTTTTTGAATGAGAAATTGTATGGGTTAATGGAGGGAAGAAGATGGGAGAAAGTGGGGAGCTTTTTTTTTTAGAAAGTGGGGAGCTTGAGGGTGGAGAAGATAAGAAACAACTCTGGCCATAATAATTAGGTAAATTATCATATGGTTCTTGAATTATAGAAAAATAGACGATTTGGTCTTGGTACTTCCGAAATGTACGTAGTCGTCCTCGTAATTTGATTAAATTATTCACTATAATTCCTCATTGATGTCATCAATCATTTTTTCATGTAAAACACTTATTTACCCTTAAATATATTAAAAGTACAAAAAATGATCGATTAACTCTTTGACGCCGAGAACATGTCGTTCTTAGATGCCGGAGAACAACTTCGTCCGCCGGAGCTCTACGAAGAACAACAACCCGTCAATCTGTCTTCCTCCTCCATCTCCTACTTTTTCCATTGCGAACACCTTAATTTTATCATACCTTCACTCAAAGTCGCGACGCCAGAGGAACTGCCCGCCGGCCCAAATGCTTCGTCGCCGAGCAGCACTCGACAAATCCCTCGAAGCACCGAATCCTCTCCCTCCCTCCGCAATCAATTTCTCTGTGCCCACCACCAACCTCCTCGGCCAGGACGACTTCTCCACCGTCGTCGTGCATTTCCTTCATAGCTCAAAACCTAAATACTCTTCACTCCCCTTCATCCATTCCACAAATTGACCAACTGGTGCTGGCGAGGTTGGGCAGACCAGAGTTGCAAGCCAAGGTCGAGAAAGAGATGGAAGGCAAGTTCGAGAACGAGATGGGTTACCTCTTTTTTTTCCACGATGTTTATCAATTGGTTCTTTTAGGATGCATGTTGTTGTTACTTTAGATTGTCTCATCGGTAGTACTCGTCGATGCAAACCTTGTTGCTTGTTGAGTATGGTTCGGTGGTCGCTGAAAAATTGACCGGAGAACATCATCGGAGTTTGTGTTCGCCGTATAATGATCAGAGAAGATGATCTGAAATTTGGGTCGACTAGAGCTAGAGTATAAAAGTCATTTCAAAGTTAAAGTAATAATAAATTGGTCGATAATGTCAGCGAGAGACCCTAAAGTATAATTTGACCAAATTAGGAAGTCAACTACAACTATTTCAAAAGTACAAAGATCAAATCATCTATTTTACTATAATCTATACATTTGAGGGTAACTTACCCTATTAATTATATGAGAGGATGGATATTTCTCACTCAGTTTGTTTGAAACTTAAAAAATGAGAATTGGATTCCATTTCTCAAGTTTAAGTTAAGGTCACTTGTTTGGAACCAAATTTATTCAAACTTAAAGAATAGATTTTTTTTCAAATTGTAGGATTTGTAGAGTTAAAAAGGAGAATTGTGAGTAAATATTTATTATAATCTTACTTCAACATGCTTTTAATGAAAGAAATACAGATCAAATTCAAAGTCTTACTTTTTGTTCCAAAATTCCATATTCTTTTACTATTTTTGAATAAATTGCGAAAACATTATTAATCAAAGCAAAATAAAACTAAAATAAAAACATATGCTACCAGACCCATCTTTTTTTACTATGGAAATGGAAACAACAAAATTTATCGAAGGAATTGTTTTCAAACAAACTCTCTGTATTTCTATTTTTTCTATTATTTTAACATTAATATTAGCTTACTAATTTAGATACGAAACAAATAAAATTTGAAAAGATATAAAGTTCAAATTTGAGACTTTATTTAAGTCAGAATGAATTTTGATCTAAGTATTTGGTTTATTTTTCTATGCTAAGGAAATAATCTTTTTCCAAAGGAAATAACTTTTTAACAATTGAAATCTAATTTAAACCATGGTTTTAAAAAATGCGGTCCGACCGGTAGTTCGACCGGTTAGACCGTGAAACGGGCCCTAGACCGGGTCGTTTTTAGGCTTTTGACCGGGGTCTGTACTAACCGGACCAAATCTGGTCGGACCGGCCGATTTTGAGATCCATCCTGACCGGTCGAACCCGGTTAGTACAAAAATAGGCAAATTTGACTTTTTTTTTGTGATTTTCGAGGAAAAAAATTGATTTGACAAATTTATAAAATAATAAATAAATAAATAAAAGTAGATTTATAGAGTGGAGAGATAAAAAATTAAGTCTACTTTTTTTGTATGGAAAATAAGTATATTTTAACCTACATATATATATTATTTAAAATGTTTAAAAATAAAAAATTTTGGTCAGACCGGTGGTTCGCCCGGTCGGACCAGGCGACCCAGAGGATGGGAGAAATCCCGGGTCGGCCTCCGGGTCGTTTTTTAAAACCATAATTTAAACGAACAATACGATGGAACAAACAAAATATTTTTTTTTAATGAACGGAAATGACAAATTAAATAGTACTGATTTCTGTATGATTTAGGTCCAGCTGTGTGTTTCAGGAATCGTTACAGTAGATAGTGTTGAGATGGTACTTATACGATAAAAAAATATTATAAAAGCAGAAGAAGAATCTCGTATGTCCTCCGTTGTGAGCTGTTGTACGACATCTATTTTGATGTTGTTTCTTTTTCTTCATTGCGGTATAGATCGATGAGAATTAGGTATTGCTTTATTTCCTGATTTCAATTAAAAATATTATTCTTAAAATTGGATAAATTATTATCAAATCTTAAAATTAAAGATGAAAACAACAACTTTTAATTTTTTATCTAATCAATTAAATTAACATCAGCAATAAAATCCGAGTCTCTTTCAATTAAATTATATATTAAAAAATTGGCTAATATAATGTACCACGAAATTTCCGAATCGAGAGAAGAAACTCTAATTGCATTCCATGTATGGATAATACAAAGGGAGTGGTCCCCTTGGTGGACGCAAGTCAGAATAGTGGAAAGCTGAAGAGAAAGGAACCGTGGCAACACCGTAATGCTTAAAGATGCTCCGTCTCTTTCTATTCGGTCCGGGTGGTGCCTCGTTTTCGGCTTCCAAATTACGTGGGGAAGTTCGTGACAATTGTGTAAAACTTATTTATAAGTTGAGAAGATTCATTAACTTTGAATCTTAAATTGTTTACAAAATTTATCTATTCATTATCTTAAGGTTTTGAGTTAAATATGAAAATTTTAAGGGCAAATTACCCTCACATCCCTGAAGTTTGGTCACCCTTCCCCTAGGGTCCCTGACTTTTGGAAAAAGATTGTCCCGTCCCTAAGTTTTGACGATAATAGACTCTCGGGTCCCTGGCTGACGTCATCGGCTCTTTTTTCATTTTTGGTCATGGAAATGACCAAAATATCCTTAAACAAAAAATAATTTTTTTACCTTCTTCAACCTTTTACCCCCCCCTCCACCTCTCGCTCCCGCTCCCCCTCTCCCCCTCCCGCTCCCGCTCCCCCCCTCCTTCCCCTCTCCCCCTCTCGCTCCCTCCCTCTCCCGCTCCCCCCCTCCTCCCCCTCTCCCCCTCTCGCTCCCTCAAAGCCGACTCATTCGCCGAAAACATAGATCTCTGTGGCGCTCCGTTGGCGTCATGTAACCCGTTCTCCCCGTCGCCAGTGCCGTCTCCTGCCGGAACACCACCGCCAGTAACGCACAAGAAGAAGAAAAAGCTCTCCACCACCGCCATTGTCCTGATCGCGATCGGCTCCGCAGTCCTCCTCATCTTGATCTTCCTATGTCTCATATTCTGTCTCCGGCGCCGGCGGGAACGGCCGGCCAACACAACGAAGGCGGTGGCAACTTCGCGCGCATTGTCGATGGATGCAGGGACGTCGTCGTCGAAGGACGACATCACCGGGCGCTCGTCCGCGGATGCAGCCGCGGCCGCTGGAGAGCGGAACAAGCTATTTTTCTTCGACGGCGGGGCGTACAGCTTCGACCTAGAGGACCTGCTGCGGGTGTCAGCGGAGGTGCTGGAAAAGGGCAACGTCGGGACGTCGTACAAGGCGGGAGGGGGAGAGGGGAAGGAGGGGGGGAGCGGGAGCGGGAGCGGGAGCGGGAGCGGAAGCGGGAGAGGGAGGGAGCGGGAGGGGGAGAGGGGAAGGAGGGGGGGAGCGGGAGCGGGAGGGGGAGGGGGAGGGGGAGGTAAAAGGTTGAAGAAGGTAAAAAAGTTTATTTTTTGTTTAAGGATATTTTGGTCATTTTCATGACCAAAAATGAAAAAAAGAGTCGATGACGTCAGCCAGGGACCCGAGAGTCTATTATCGTCAAAACTTAGGGACGGGACAATCTTTTTTCAAAAGTCAGGGACCCTAGGGGGAGGGTGACCAAACCTCAGGGATGTGAGAGTAATTTGTCCAAATTTTAATATGGTATGTTGTGCTCGCAAGATCCTATTTAAAAGTACGAGAGACAGTGTGAACTCCGTACAAACTTCAGTCCGATGACTTCGTTTGAGGAACTGCATTAGAGAAAATTTCACACCGAAAGTGGCAACTGTGGAAACTGTGATGGGTATATTTACAAGTGTTAAAGATCCAAATGCGATAAAAAAGAATCTAAGATAAATCTAGGTTTATTGGGATAATTTTTTTTGAAATTTGTCAAAAAAATCAATAAATATATGATACTATTGCATTTTAAAGAATCTCAATTTAATACCTTTTATTAAGATTGAATAAGTCTTTCACTTGATCTAAATAATTCATAAATTTAACATAAAATTTTACCATTCAATGTTTTTGTTTTATAATTTTGCTCTTCGCTATCATCGTGAGACTTTAATTGAAAATTTATAAAATTAAATATTGGGTGGGACGTTTAGTTGCTATCTTACCTTTAAACAACGGATTGAAGAGTTTTCTTTTTGATAACGAGGTATCTCTATTAATTTTAGCCGAGCAGACCTTGGTCTTCGAACTCGAGATATTTTAGGTGCACAAAAATTGCGTCCATGGATTTGTTTCATAAAAAAACTCGAGATAATGGGTACAATTAAAAAAAATTGAAAAATAATTATTAATGGAACCGAAGTTATCAAAAATTTAAGAGTCTAAATTCAATTGGACCTTATTTCTCTACATATAATTCTTTTAACCACATCATTGAAAGGAATTAGGGTTAACCGGATTCATAATCCGCGTGTGCAATAAGAATTATAGGTTGGATAGAGTTAGTCATAATGAAATAAAATTGACAATAGTGCGAGTTTAAGCGGATGATAGTATATTTACAAAATTCAAAATTTTCAGTAAAATCGTTATTTCGATTAACAAATTTATGGAGTTGTCACTCCTAATAGCAACTTAATTTAAGTTTTTTGTCCTAGAGACGACTTTCATAGAACATTTGTAAAAAGGTCGCTACTATCTCGATATTTTGAATGACAAGTTTATATTCCTAGTAGTGACTTTTATAGAATTTTTAAGAGTTGAGTTGAAATTTCAACAGTCACTTCTCCGAATTATAATTTTAAAAGTCTTTTTTTGGGTAAAAATTCTAAAAGTCTCTATTGACTACACATAAGGGGCCATATTGATATAAAAAAATATTTACAATAAGTCATTAATCCACTCATAGTATTTACTTGAAAATTGGGGCTTATTATGCTATTTTCACACATCCTCTTATATTCTTGGGAAAACTTTATTTTTAGTACCTTAATTTTACAAATTTTGTGATATGATCCGACGTTTAGAAACAATATTTTTTGTACCTGTGGTTTCAACTTTTTTTGCGTCAGAAGCTCGAGAAGGTCCTGACCCAAAAATGACTCTGAACCTAGAAACGACGTCGTTTCGCTACTAAGTTGCCACACCATGTCAGAAATTTTTGCTCGGTTGTTATGCTGAGTTGGCACGAAATAAAATATCAATTTCAATCACTTATTTCTTTATACTTTTCAAAAAACCACTCATTTAACTCCAACTTAATCCAATCCAACCCAACCCATCTCCTTCAATCCACAATCCAACTCAATCCATCTTCTTCAACCTTCAAACCCAGTAATAAAAAAACTAAAATTCTAGTAATCATGAAAATGCTAAAAGAAACTAAAAGATCGTATGCTTATGAAGGCTGGGTTGAAGGACAAAATCGTCCAAAATGCTACCGTCCTTGCCGTCTCTCTCTTTTTCCTCGTCTTCTTTAGATAAAAAAAATTTACCTTTCCCAAAAAAGAAACCAAACTCATAACGACAAGGTAGCTCCGGAATCATCCATCCAACAACTTTCACCATCTCCCTCTCCCTGCAAACCAACTTTTTGACCGGCGCCAGCTACTTCCCTGCCAACGAGCTCTTCTACAAGGGGTAGCTCCTCTCGCTTCATCTCTCCCCGTGCATCTTCTTGATCCGCACCCTCGTCCTCCATCTCCCCAGATTAGTCCTATATCCCCCTCCTCCTTGTGTCCCTCATGGTCGCTGGCCTCCACCCACAATTGATGGCCGACATCTCCCTCCGCACCCTGCCACTCCTCTGCCATTCTCTGCTCCACCTCAAAACGACACCGTAGATCCTGTGTCGGCACACCATTTCCATTGTTTACTGGGATTTTATTTTTTGTTATTATTGGATTTAAAGGTTGAAGATGATGGGTTGGGTTGTGGGTTGAAAGAGATGGTTGGGTTCGGTTGGGTTGTGGGGTAAAAGGGGTTTTTGAAAAATATAAAGAAATAAGTGATTAAAATATATTTTTTATTTCGTGCTAACTCAGCATACCAATCGGGTAAAAATTTCTCACATGGCGTGCCAACTCAGCCTAGAAACGACGTTGTTTCTAGATTCAGAGTCATTTTTGGGTCGGGACCCTTCTCGAGCATCTGACGCGAAAAAAGTGAAACCACAGTTACAAAAAATGTTGTTTCTAGACCTTAGGATCACATCGCAAAAATTATAGGTACTAAAAATGAAGTTTTCCCTATATTATTTTTCCGCTTCGCAAGGATAAAAGATGCCATACATGTGAGAGCCACGCGCCTGTAACCGAGGTGGGATAAACGCCATTAAACTCCCGCTTACTTTAGATCAGACGTCCCCAACCCGCGAGTACGGACCAAACGCCACTAAACGAGAGCTTAGTGTCACAATTACCGTCACGTGTCAGTGTCCAAATTAGGCCGTGGGTAGACGCTCCTCGCAATGCCAACCGGGAAGGCACCCACACCCAAACAGAACGCTTCACTAACTACGATGGTTGTGGGCCCCAAACCTCCTCGGCGTGTTTAGGCCCTACTAGCTGTTTACGGAGATTCGGGGGTTAACGGCGTTTCGGATTTGACGTCGGAGACGGGACGTGTTAGTTGATTTTACTTTTAGTTGTTTTTTTTATATCTTTTTGAAAATGAGATTTTACTCTTTTAGTAGATCAACTGTTTTTTTTCTGCCTTTTTATGTACGTGCATGAACTTTTGGTATTGGATGGGCATTATATATATTTCAATATTTTTATCTTTTTTATAAGTATCAATGTTTTTTTATCTATTTTAATTTTTTGAAGGGTACAATACTTTTTTTATCTATTGGTCAAGTATGTGTGCTAAGTAGACATTCTTTTTAGCTTTCAATATTTTTGTTCATACAATTCTTGGGTAAGGATTGAGTTATTTGGAAAGACACCATTGAAATGAGTATTTTGGTAATTTTTCTAAGTGCATGTTGTATTAGATTTTTGTTTCTTTTTTTCCTGAAATTATTTTTCAACTTTTTTAACTACGGTACATATGGAGACCAGATTGACTGGGGACTAAAGAAAATTTGTCCACAGGTGGGGACTACATTTTGAGCCGTCAGATTTGATTATCTTTAAATCCGATGGTCAATAACCTACTAGGTGATATTGGTTTGCATGTGAAGTGATATTAGTTTGCATGTGAAATGATATTGGTTTTCAAGAGGCTGGTTTACATATGAAGTAATATTGATTTGCATGTGAAGTGATATTGGTTTGCATGTGTAGTGATATTAGTTTGAGTTAATCCCCATAAATAGGGACTAGCCCAGTCCCCACCAAATCCACCCCGGTACAATATGGGGTGATAAGTGGTACATTTAAGCCTGTGAGTAATATTACATATGGGAAAATAGTGGTATATTTAAGTGTGTGAGTGTTTTGTCCCTTTAATTAAACAGTTTATCTCTGCAATTTTCACTTATTTTCTTGAAATGGGCCTTAGTTGATTTAAACCATTTTTATCTAACAAAAATGGGTTTTCATTTTGCATAATTTGTTCTTCCTTTCTAGCTAATAGCTTATTCTTTTGGAGATTAAGAAGCCCTACTTGTAAATATTATTTTTATAATGAACAGAAATAAGTAATTACAACGAGCCGTAGTGTATTTAAGTCATTTAAGAACCAAGAGATAATGCAATTTTTCATAGAAGAATCTAATTTGATGAATAGGTACTTAAGAGACAAAATATGATGTAAATCTTGACATCATCGAAGGTGGTGGTGTGGAGGCTAGTGATGACATGGTTGATGTTTGGCTCATTGAGGTGTAATTTTATGGTCCATTGTCACTGAAATTATAGGCATGAGTTTTCTAGATTTTTATACCAATATTGTTTCTTTAAAGAATTAAACTTTGGACATCCAAAATTCGTTTGGTCTAATGGCACAAGGCATAAAAGAATTTTATAGAGGTTAAGTGTTTGATTTACCTTTTTTAAAAATTAAACATTGGGATTCCGTCAGTGTTGTGTCATTAGACTGCTATTTGGCTTATAGGCACGATCTATTGGTACAAGAGGGACCATCACTAATGATGGGGAGGCATGCATGTGATATGAGCTGGGATGGGTATATTTTGCTGCACCATCGAAGGTGGTTTGGATTTCTCATTGTTGCTCATGAGATTTTGTGTGGCTAACTTAATGAGATATTGCTTTTGTACATTCTTTTGGGAGAGACAGGGCAGGTCATGAAAATAATGTGTCGGATCCTTGCAGATGGCGAAGATATTCGATGAAAGCAATGGGAAAATGGAATCCTATGCGTTTTGATAATTAAATGTTTTACATATCTATGATATAATTACACAGAGAGTTACACTTGTTCTTCCATGCAGATTATGTACAAGTCGTTGCTAATCGGCTAATTTTTCTGAGCTATTGACTTCATAAATTCTATGTATTTAATGGCTATGTTTATGATCTTAGTAGAATTGAATATACGGATAAGTAAAAAGGGAAATAAAATCATATCAGTGATGGACTGGACGATTATTTGACAACAAATAACGTGTCAAACAAATAATATAGTAATAATATAAAGTTCTACATCGAGAATTCGCAAAATCTAAAACTTATTTATTAGTTTAAAGCTCAAAATTAATGTTTGTTAGAATTAAAGCAAAGTAAAAATCGCAAAAAATAAAAGATGTAAACCAGATGGAAAAAGATGATTGTGATACCCTAATGAAACAACCGTCTACAATATGCTTATAGGTTTAATTAAGAACTAACTAGTATCTAGAGACAGGAGTTTCCTAGTACAATCCATTTATACATGTATACGTACATTTGTAATGCTTTATTGTTGGTTATTAGTATTAAAATCTCATGCTTTTAATGGCTCATTAGATTTAGTTTAAGGTGATTTCCATGAAAAAAATTACTTCATCACGAGTACTAATATGATCTTCCCGGTAACAACTTTGGGCATAAGTATAACACCAATAATGGTCACAAATTAATTTGCTAAAAGCCCACCTCCCAAAACGTAGACATGATTTTGGGTAGGGACCAAGTCCCAAACCAAAGTGACCACATTTATTACACCATCTCCATGTGCACCATGTTACCTAATACATCCCATCGTACAAGCACCAACCGAACCCAGTTGCAACCTTTTTCCATTACCAGTAACTCTCGTGGGTTCCCCTGATAGAGAGGAGTTGGTTGGTGTGAGTTTCTGTGCTTCAGTTTGGAGAAAAAGAAAAAGAAAAAGAAAAAACTGATGGCTGAGGTTTCTCTCGTGGGCAACAACGGTGCCTCTCTTAGACAGATTATGAACATTTGCCCACACCCACATGCACATTTACGTCCCCTTTTGGAGGCATGCCTGCCCCCTAGTACCTTTGTTCAAAATGGACCTAATAATTTTTTATATTTGGACATTCATTATGTTCGAGCTGGGTATGACTTTTTAAAGATGAAATAGTTCCAACAAAAAAAATTTAACAGTGCTCCATTTTCAAGGGCTCAAACTCGAATAGTTAAATTAGAACAATTCTCTCGGCAATTGATCTTAGTTGTTGTTCCGGCCTATGGGATTGGAACCACTTTGAGTAGGGGGAGGAGTGGACTTCTTGTTGGCCCCAACTGTTGCCAATAACCATGTGCTACCTTGGTCCACCTACGAGGGACTAATGCTTATGTGGTGTATGTAGATAATGGGTACGATGATTTGCTATATTTTTACAATTAATCTAGAGATAAACACGGTTAAAAAGTCATTATTATCAGTATGCGAGCTGACTCGAGTGGTAAGTGAGAAAAGAGATGATTTTAATGTAACGATCTGTTCAATCTCAGCATTGTCTATATGCATACATGAATGCGAGAACTCTAAACTTTCCTCACGTTTGTGAAGTCCGGTTTTTCTCCTATGTACTAATCCAGTTTAGGTTGCCTTTCGTGGATGTCACTCCACTTTAAATATTTTACTAACAAAAATTAAAAAATGTAATTTACTATCTTAAAATTTTTAGGTTGGATAAGAAAACACTGATAAATTATTCACAGAATGCTAGCTCAAGAATGTTTAAATTAATTCTTTTATCACCTAGTTGATGTGTTCAAAATCACATATTACATTAATACATATGTATCAAACTGTAAGATCCTAAAATAAATTTTGGTCAGATAAGGTGTATTGATGGTTACAAAATGTATCAAATCAGTACAATACATTCTTGAAATGTCGTCCTGGCTGTTACAAAAAAAATCATATATAAAAAACAAATGGAATTAAGCCACGAATCCAATTACCAAATAGCAATTACTCTAATGATATACAAAAAATAATGAGGGTCCAAGAAAACGGACGACGCACATCCTTTGATTCTTTGAACCAGCCCACGAGTTTGTGGGCCTTCTCTCAGAACTAGGCCCATTCGATTGGGTTTTTCATCAATCCAACCAATTTTGCCACGCAAGGTAGGAATCCGCGACCACTAAATCAAAAACTAATTTAAACTAGAAAAAACGCACGCGCGATGCGAGTGACGTTCTATTTCAAAACCTAGGGTTTGGGGTTTGGGTTTTTCATGTTTGGGGTTTTTGGGGTTTGACGTTTTGGGGTTTGACGTTTTGGGGTCTAGGGTTTAGGATTTGGAGTTTGGGGTTTAGGGTTTAGGGATTCGGGGGTTCAGGGTTCAAGGTTTGCGGGCCCGGGGGTTGGGGTTCAGGGTCTAGGGTCCGGGAACCAGGGTTCCGGGGGTCCAGGGTCCAAAAATTGGAGGTCAGGGTTCGGTGGTCAGCGTTCGGAGATTCGTGGTCTGGGTCCAAGGTCAGGTGTCTGGGGTCCCAATTCCAGGGTCGGGGGTCTGGGGTTCTAGGGTCGGGGTTCAAGGTCCAGGGTCCCGGGGTCGGGGTCCAGCATTCGGGATGCGGTGGTCAGGGGGTCGAGGTCCACGATCTGGGGTCTGGGGGTCTGTGGTCGGGGGTTCGGATGGTCCGAGGTTCGGGAGTTGGGCGGTCGGGTCAGGGGTTCGAGGTTCGGGGTCGTGGGTATGGGGTTCGAGGGTCAGGGTAAGGGGTCCGAGCTCCAGCGTCTGGGGTCTAAGGTCTGGTGGTCAGGGGGTCGGGATCTGGGACAGCGGTCCGGGTGTTTGGGGGTGCGGGGGTCCAGGGTCGGGGTTTGGGGTCCAGCATCTGAGGTCCGAGTGTCCGAGTGTCTTAGGGCCTGGGGTCCATGGTCCGGGGGTCCAGGGTTGTGGGTTTGGGGTCTTGAGGTCCGGGGGTTATGGGTCCCGAGGTCCGGGGGTCAGGGGTTATGATGTCAGGGTAAGGGGTCTGGGGTTGAGGTTCAAGGTCCGGGGGTCGTGGTCCAGGGGTCTAGGGGCCCGGGTAGGGACGGTGATGGGTAGGGTTGGGTAGGGTAGGGTTGGGTATTAGTAGGACCCTACCCATACCCTAATTTCGAAAGTTGGACCCATACCCTACTTGTGGACCCTCGAAAAATTTCATTACTAGATCAATACCCTTACCCTCAGGATCTAGAGGGTATGTAGGGTCCGACCCTCGAATTAAATGTAAAATAATTTTGATAATTTTTTAAACATAAAATTTTAATTATATATATATAATTCAAATAAATCATAAATAATATGTGAATATTAATCATGAAATTATTAGTATATCAATAAAAAATTAGAATTATATGTACCTCGAATTTGGAGTCAATAACATGAATCATATTTTAAAATATTTGAGAAATCTATGATAATTTATAAGTAAAAAATAGAGATAAATGGGTCTATTTAGGGTCTACATAGGGTAGGGTCCAAAATAGGGTAAAAGGGTAATGATAGAGTATTAATTCATAGGATTCATACCTACCTTAGACCCCTACTCTAAAAGTGGAACCATACCCATACCCTAGACACAGTCAAAGTCAACAGACCCTTGATCCACAGGGCAAGGGTAGGGCCCGACCCACAGGGTATGGGTATTTCTGCCATCCCTAGGCCTGGGGGTCTGGGTCCGTGGTCGGAGGTCGGGGGTTGAGGGGTCGAGAAATCGAGCGACCCTATAATTTAAAATGCATCGAACAGATCTAACTTATTTCAATTTTCATCAACTAAGGTCCCGGGTAGTCCATAAATTTTTTTCGAAATGATACAGTTTCGTGTCATCTCAACATTTTAGTATCCTGGCAAGTGCAAAATTTTTAAAACGAGCTTAATTTTTAGGACAAATTACCCTCACGTCCCTGTACTTTGGTCACCATCCCCCTAGGGTCCCTGAATTTTGGAAAATAATTTTTCCGTCCCTAAGTTTTGATGATAATAGACTCTCGAGCCAGAATATTCTATATTCTCTGGCGAACTCTCACTTGAAATGACCAAAATACTCCTCTCACTTAAAGCTTCCTCTAAACAGATCTAAAGAACACAAAATTGGAAGGTGCCTTACAAAAATTTGTCGAAAGAAATCAAGTCGTATCAAGAAGAGGAGAACCAATTTGCTAAAATGCAATCAATATAAGAAGCAAACCCAACAAATGTCGAAACCCAGATATGATAAAGAGAGAGATCAGAATGGGCTACCAGTCAGTGGGTGGACAACCACGGTTTAGCGGCAGCAGAGATGACCCTCCTGGTTGGCTCCGGCATTTCCCCACAGCCACTCCCGACAACCGGTGTTGAGAACCTTGGGTTCGAGGAGAGGGTCTTATCCACCATGGGGGCACGGTTCCTCTCTGCCATTGTTGTCAACCCTCTCGACGTCATCAAGGTCCCGTGGGCCAACTCGATGCTCTTACAGAAGATGGTTGGAATTGATTATTTGGTTAGGATGGAGCTTGAATCGATGGAGGATGCGGGATTGGGTTTTTTAATTAATCGATGGAGCTTGAATCAGGTATAAATGTCTAGCTTCCCGACGGCCACGGTGGCACATCTCTGTCATGAGGGATTCTGGATCCCGATGGCTTGAAGGTTGAGTCAATTGGTTGCCATACGCCATCCTCTGCTCGTCGCCATCCCCGTCGTCGTCTACAGGCTAGACCGCATTGGCCCTATCCTCCTTGCCGGTGCTGGCGTGTTCTTTACCTGACGGCGGTGGCGGTGGCAGAGACGAGAGAAGAAGATGACTGAGATGGAGACAGCGAAACCGAGAGGTGAGCCTTACCTGATGGCGGTAGCGGAAAGTCAAAAATCATGTAGACGATGAGCTTTGAATTAACAGAAAATCAAGTTTATTTAACTCAGAACATTAAGTTTTTAGAGAATGGAATTTTGTTCTTGGTGATGGAGGTAGAAGATGGATAGGAAGAGGATGGATAGAGAAGGAAAAAAGAGAAAAGGGAATATTCTTGCTTCAGGGACCTGAAAGTCTATTATCATTAAAACTTAGGGACGGGATAATATTTTTTCAAAAGTCAGGGACCCTAGGGGGAGAGTGACCAAAGTACAGGATGTGAGGGTAATTTGTCCTAATTTTTATAATCCTTCATCTTCTTCCCTAGCCACTTTGAAACCCAAAAAATTTCGGGCACCAAAAATCTAATCCAACCCGAAAACCAACACTAATGGAACCCTAGGATCTCGATTCAACCATAAACAATTGATCTAAATAGTAAATACAATTCATTCCAATAACTATAAGGAACAAAAAGAACCCAGCTCTCGTTCAATTCCCATCGATGGCGGTCGCCTCCTCCATTACCACCGTGCCCCCATCTTCCGCTTCCTCCTCGGCCTCCGTGCCTCTCCCTCATCTCCTCCTACTCCCGGCGAAACCCCAACAACATCTCTCGCTGGAAGCTCGAGAAGCACCCACCCAGGCCCCTCAGAAAGGACCACTCCACCGCCCCCTCCTCTCTCCTCCCCCGCGACGCCGCTCTGCTCTCCGACACCCAAGTTTGACTTGGTCGATGCTTGATGCTGGTGTTCGTTTCTTTGTTTTTATTTATCATTTTCTCTTTTTTCAAGTAGAGTTTGGATTGCGTAATAGTTCAATGCCCCATTTCACTCAAAAATAGACATTTTTATGATGTCAGACCATTTTTTATTATAGTAAAATTTAAATTAAACGATGAATTTTTTTCAACAAATAATTAAAAAATTCTTTTTAGTTTTTTAAATGCTTGTTGGTGCAAGAATTATTGGGTACTTCTCTTTCTATATTTATTTTGGACATTGGTTTACAACTAAACTATCATTGCGTATTAGATATCAACAACTTCGGAATGTGTCTACCTTCCAAAAAATAATTTGTGGATTGAATGTGATACATACTTTCATGATAGGAATCTAATACAATTTTAAACTCGTGCTGCATTTGCAAGATTCATACTCATAACTTTTTTAAGATAATTTAAAAATACCATTGGTTTACAACTAAACTATCATTGCGTATTAGATATCAACAACTTCGGAATGTGTCTACCTTCCAAAAAATAATTTGTGGATTGAATGTGATACATACTTTCATGATAGGAATCTAATACAATTTTAAACTCGTGCTGCATTTGCAAGATTCATACTCATAACTTTTTTAAGATAATTTAAAAATACCATTTGTTTAACCACATACTTTTTGCTATCTAGAACTTCAACCAACTCCCAAATCCAATTAGACTTGAAACAATATGACAAATGAGATACTTAATATGGAAGAGAAAGAATAAAAAATTTCCTACTACCTACCTAACAACAAATTGAGAGCCATAGCCATTGCTAGAAATAAAGATGCATAAATAATCATTAAGGTATCGAGGTTGCCTTTTCTCACTTCGGTGACTAGGTTGTTTGGATAGTCGAAGCAAAAAAATTTACTTATGCACCATAACAAATAATAAGAGAATAATAGAAGACATTAAATATACATAGTTGAACTAAAATGCCTACATTTATGGGTCGGAATGATAATATATGAAGAGTACACGACAGAATACTGAAAGATTTGGTCCATAATTAACACATAATTATGAGTTAATTACCTTCTAATTAATAAAATAAATTTATTAATAAATAACAAGACTTACTTGTTGAAGCGTACTTCACACATGATCAGATAACGAGATATTGTCACCGGCAGTTTACGATCACAAACAGATCGGATACGTAAACGATTTCCACGAGTTTTCTTACTTTACAAAATCTGAGTGTATATATCAGAATTGGAAAAAGTACAATCTGTTCACCAGCTCTTTCTCTCTTTTATAAAGAGGTCCGACTCTCACATGTGCGCCACGTGGCACCCACATGGTGCCAAGTGTCGAAGCTACCCAATAGCTTTGGTACGTGGCGCCACATGGCGAAGCTACCTATTAGCTTTGCCACGTGGTGAAACTACTCACTAGCTTTGCCATGTGTCATGCCACACGTTTGCCACGTGTCGACCCAAAAGCCCAATGGCTTTTTGGGCCTAATGGGCTTGGGCCCATTTTTGCCCAATAATGGGTGACTAATGGGCCTTAGGTCCAACATCTCCCACTCACACATTATTGATCATAATTAACAATGTCTCAGATTATGATTAGCAAAAATTTTGTGTGACCAGCATACATCGAGTGCACGTAGCTAAACTCAAGAGCACACACACACGGGCTACTTGAATGATAGCATCTCGACATTCTCATTACGTAAGGTATGCCTTATCCTAGGTCTCATCTCATATTCCATTGTTTGCATATGTGATTTCAAATAATTTAATCGTGTTCAATATTGTATTGCTCTCAACACAATAGGTGCGCACCATTGAACAACGAAACTTAGAAATGTGATCGATGAATAACCTTCTCTTTTATACGTATTTCTTCCATCATGATAAAGCCTACTTTTCTAGTCAGTCTTGCCAGGTCGAATAATGAATCATGACCTTTTCATAGACTTTTCAAGCTAGCAGCATAGAATCATATTTTCAAAATATGTTAAGGATCATGAGGATAGTGAATCGAAAAACATATTTTTTTCGGAATTGGTCTCACACCAGGGAAACAGAAATTACTTAATGATTTCCCATCCATTGGTCGATAAAGCAAACATGGTACATTCCACGTTTTATGATGTTCATTCCTTTAAAAAAAGAAGCACATGTAATTCATAATTAAATATCATACTAGAGCATTAGTCTCGATGTTTTACTGAACAACGACTTTAGTTTACTAAAAACTGCTATAGACTATATAGACAGATTAATGATAAGTTCTACTTATTTCTTATCATTTAGATTTACAAAAAATCCAATGCAGCAACAGATGCTTGCATTATCACAAATCTCATACTTTAACAAGAATTTCTCTTGTAGTTAAGCAAGACGGCATTAACATTTTAGAACAGGCACTCAAAGTAATGATGTTCTTAAAACTGCCTCATTTCAACAAGGAATCAACTCGTTGACTCCCACTGAGGTAAACACCCGTGTAAGTGGGTTACTTTTCTGTCCCACATGCTCTGGTAAATATTTCCTAAAATAATATTCACACTTTTGTATTGCTAGAACAACCATGTTATATTGAACAACTGATTTATTATAACATGTACAAAAAATATCAGCATCTACGCAAACCTAGGGATCTGACGTATTTTTCAAACACGTCTCTGGATACAACCTTGGTCATAGAATCCGCAATCATATCTTGCGTAGGCATATATTTTATGCTGACCTCCTTATGTATAATCATATCCCTAACAAAGTGATACTTACTGTCAATATGCTTCGCTGTGCTATGGTATCTAGGATCCTTAGCAAAAGTTATTGACGCTTGATTATCGTAAAATAAACTCACTGGTCCTTTTGAGTTGGTTAGGGATAAATGGTTTAGAAATCTCTTCAACCATATTGCTTCTTGTACAGTTGTCGCAGAAGCAACGTACTCAGCTTCCATAGTTGACAGAGAAACACACTTTTGTTTCTTGCTACTCCACGAAATAGCACCTCCGTCAAGCATGAAGACATATCCAAATGTAGATTTATTCTCATCCACATCACCACCCCAATTAGTATCGGTCTAACCTCTCAATATCAAGTCTTGACCTTGATAAACCAGTGAGTATTCTGCAGTCGTATTTAAGTATTTCATAATTTCCTTAACTGCTTTCCAATGTGCTTGACCTGTATTAGACTGATATCTACTAGCTATACTGACAGCATAGCAAATGTCTGGTCTTGTACACAATATTGCGTACATCAGACAACCAACTGCATTAGCATAAGGGATTTTTATCATATCCCTTTTCTGTTGAGCTGTTATAGGACACATATGTTTATTAAGATGATGGCCTTTGGCAATCGGGACAAACTTGGAATTACTATTATTACAATTAAATCGCTATACTACTTTATGAATATATGTCTCTTGTGAAAGAGATAATAGATTTTTCAAGCGATTTCTCGTAATCTTAACTCCGAGAATATAATTAGCTTCACCCGTATCTTTCATTTCAAAGTTGGACAAAAACTAAACTTTGAGCTCATTAAGATATCCCTTGTCATTTCTAGCTATCAGTATGTCATCTACATACAGTGTAATAATGACAAACTTATTATCCGAATATTTCAAATAGACACAATGGTCTTCCTCTATCATTTTAAAATCATGCGACATGATCGTATTATGAAAGCGAATGTACCATTGTCTAGAAGACTGTTTAAGGCCATAAATTGATCTCATCAATTTGTAAACTTTACGTTCGCAGCCTTTTTGGATGTAGCCCTCTGGCTGAATCATATAGATTTCTTCATCCAATTTTCCATTGAGAAAAGCAGTCTTAACATCCATTTGATGTAGCTCAAGTTCTAAATTTGCCACCATAGCCAGAATTATCCTAATGGATGTAAATCTCACAACAGGTGCAAAAGTCTCCTCATAGTCTATTCCTTCCTGTTGTTTGAATCCTTGGGCAACTAAGCGAGCTTTGTACCTTTCGATACAGCCATCTGCTTTACGCTTAATCTTGAGAACCCACTTGTTCCCAATTGCCTACGTCCACTAGGTAGATCAACCAATTTCCAAACATAGTTTTTCTTCATCAAAGCCATCTCTTCCTCCATTGCTTTAATCCATTCATTTTTATCAGGAGATGATAGAGCAGCAGAAACATTATTGGGTTCATTCTTATCTTGTAGGATTGCCAAAAGAATCTCATTTGGATAATTGTTATCTTTCAATGATACCAAGAAAGTATTAACAGCGCATTCAACCTCAAATCATTTGCGTGGAATGCTAGTTCTTTTGGTTCTACGAAGTTCACGGTTTTGATAAACATCTCTAATATATTCATCATAACCAGGAATAGTACTCCCGCTAAAGGGATAATCCATACTCCCACTGGAATTTGGAAATGTACTCACATTAGGATCGTGAACTACCAGATTATTTTGAGATGGAAAAACTTGATTTTCCTCCACAATTCTCCTACTCGGTTGGAGCGATCCAGATAATTCTGCCTCATCAATTTCGTATAACGTAAGATCATTACTTACGTCTCCCAATTTCAGAAAAATATTTTCCAAAAATGTGACATCTCGTGATTCAAATTCTGTCACTTGTCTATTTTCGAGTTTACCTACGAAAACATATCCCTTTGATACTTCAGAGTATCTTATAAAGATACTCTTTCTACCTCTTGGTCCTAATTTACCAAAAGAACTAGAGGTAGAATGGACATAAGACGCACACCCCCACGGTCTTAAGTAGCTTAGATCGGGTTTTCGACCTGTCCACATTTCGTAAGGGGTGGTGGCGACAGATTTAGAGGGGACTCAGTTTAGAACACATGCGGCGGTAAGGAGCGCATCGGCATAAAATGATATAGGCAAATATGCCTCAGCCATCATAGATCTAACCAAGTCAAAAAGGATTCTGTTCCTTCTTTCCGCTACCTCATTTTGTTGAGGTGTATAAGAAATGGACAACTGATATTCAATTCCTTTTTCTTGGCATAAAGTATTAAATTTATCAGAAAGATACTCACGGCCACGATCTGTTCGTAAGGCCTTAATCTTTCTATCATGTTGATTCTCAACGAAATTCATAAAAATCTTGAAACAACTAAATGCTTCAGATTTGTGAGTAATCAAATAGACTTGACTATACTTACTATAGTCGTCTATAAATGTGATGAAGTAATATGCTACATAACTAGCCCTCACATTCATTGGACCACAAACATCAGAATGAATTAACTGCAGTGGAAAGGTGGCTCTAGTTCCTTTACCAAATAGTTTTCTTATCAATTTTTCTTCTAGACATCATTCGCATGTAGGTACATAATTTTTTTTAAATTACCTAATAGTTCTGCCTTAGTTAGACGATTCATGCGATCTTGACCAATATGGCCCAATCTAGAATGCCACAAATTAACGTCATCTCGAGATGTTTGCACAATGGTGACTAAGGAAAAATAAGATTTTGATAATTGATCAACATATATAATTAAGAAACTACCTAATTTAAAACCAGATCCATAAAAAATGTATTCTAAAAATAACTGTACAAAACTATTCTCAAACAGCAATCGAAAGCCAAGAGCCATCAAGGCTGAAACAGAAATTAAGTTCCGAAAAATTTCTGGAGCAAACAGCACATCATGTAGAAATAGGGTACGTCCGTGACGCAGGTTCAATTTACATGTACCCATACCCTTAACATCCACTCGTGTGTTGTTACCAATAAAAATATATTTTACTCCTACCGGCAACCGTCAAAAATCAACAAAAGCTTCACGATCTTTTGTTACATGGTCGGTCGCTCCTGAATCAATCACCCACATATGATGAGTTTCAGATAGAAGAACAGTACTATATACATATAATTTACTCACATATGAGTGAATTTGATGTACCTTCTTTTCTTCCATGCAATCTTTGGCGAAATGACCTTTTCTTTGACAGTTGTAACATCTGACTTTCTTGATGTTAAACTTTCTTTTTTTCTTTCTTCCAGAACTTTTCTCACTAGTTCCAGATTTTTCAGCTTTGCTCTTGTTTCCATTTTTCTTACCCTTGCCCTTTTTTCCTCTTTTTCTTGTACTCCCTATGCCATTAGACTGAGTTATGTGGGCTTCATGGTGTACTCTAATAGCTAGGAGGTGATCCTCTTCTAGCTCAAGGTGTCGGACCATGTTGTCAAATATCGTAACATTATCGGCATAGGTAAGTGTCATTTTCATGTGTTCCCAGCTCACAGGTAGGGAACGAATGACAGCCTGGATTTGCTGCTCATTACTAAGCATGTGGCCAGCCTCAACCAGCTCACCAATCATGTTTGACATTACCTTGAGATGCTTTTGCATAGAATGATCAGGGCGTTTCTTATAAGTATCAAATCTTATAGTCAAAGCACGTAGCTTCGAGATTGAAAGCCTCCCAAATCTTTCTTTTAGAGCATCCCATAGGTCCTTTGCATTGTCATAGACACGAAACTGCCTGGTAATATCATCCATCATCGCACTTAGCAAGATGAGACGAGCAGTAGAGTTCTTCTTTTTCCAAGCTTTAAAAGCGTCACTATCACGCTTATGCTGTGCAGTGTCCACTATCACTCCTTGTTGAGCTCAGCGACAATCGATTTGGAAGCAATCGACATAACTAACGAGAATTATAAAAAATATATTAATGAGTCATTATTAGCAATACGATACAAATTTACTATACGTTATAACTCCGAATGATATAAAGTCCTTGACTAATTTTAAATTTAAAGTAGGTCACTGGCGTGTTTGCCCTTACCCTTCAAGAATTAATCTCGAACTTTAATCATCATAAGTTCTTTGATAGTAAATACAAGTGGATATGACACGAGCAATCAAATAAACACATTATTTAATCACTAAAATAAAAAACTCACAAGCCTTTTATTTATATGTACACGGATATACATGAAGTTTTGAATACACACATATGTATATAAAGCTTCTATGAATACCTAGTATAAAACAAAGTTTTCCAAAAACAACATATGTATATGGAAACTTTCAACAAGACATACTAAAATACATTAAGGATCTATTTATAGACCTAAGAGAATTCAAACAGTCACAACTGGGATAGGTGCGGAATCTAAAATTCATACCGCACATGGAATGGAAAAATTATAAAAGTATCCCAGGCTACAGTAGCGACGTATCATACGTCCACTACGTAGTTCCTTAGGAGGATTGGGGATCATTTCCAACAGAAGTCCTTTATTATGTAAATAAAGGACTAACCCCGCCAGTGCATCTCTGTGTGAACAATCCTCAGGTTGTAGGAAAAATTCTATTTTTTCCTTAATCCTGAGTGTGATCAAAAGATCACTGAACATGGAAGGCCAATCCTCTCCATGGTCATATCCTCATGCCCAGATGCAATCCTGCATCTTTTGATGAACATTCTCTATATGTTCCATTAGAACATACATATCATCCTTTGGTTGTCGACTTGAAAGGCGACACTTGAGTATGCCTTCACGTATTTCACGTGCACAAAAATTTTGGTACACAACCATCTTATATTTCATCATCGTTAATCTGCAACATATGCAGGTTAATTTTGGGTCAATACACATATTTACCCAATGATAAAAAATAAATAATTTTTAATCAAACGATGAACACATACTCAAAGGATTTGTTCAATTCTAGATTCTTAAATATAATTGTATATTATCTTCAATATATTTCAGAACTTATTCCAAAATATATTCAAGACTTTAAAATTATTCTAATAATCTTAAAAACTTAACTAAAAAATTAACTTATAATTTTTTATCAATATTAATTAAATTTTAATTGAATAAAATTAATTTATCCAATTAAATTCAAAAAATATTCATGTATAATTTCAAAAACTTAGTCCCAAAAAATTAACTTAAATAATTTTTATTATTATTATTTTTAATAAATTTTTATTGAATAAAAATAATTTATCCAATTAAATCTAATAAAAATAAATTCTGCCCAATTTTGACTTAAATTGGCCAAAATCGAATTCGGTCGAACCAAAAACCAGACCAATTTGTCCAGTTACTATTGAATCGAACCGGGGTATAAACATTTCCAGAAAAAATCATGAAATTACGATTTTGCCCTTTCACTTTCTCTCTCCCCGACGACGAAGACAAAATCGCCTCTGAATCGCCCTCCTACGACCGCTCTCTCACGGCGGCGAGTCAGCATCTGCCACTGGTCGCGTTCGACTCGCCGTGGCCTCCCACTCGCCGTAACGGTCGCACGGCCCGTCGTGCCGCCGTTCTCCTTCGCCGTCGTCTTCTCTCTTTCGGTCGCCGGCGAAGTTTTGAGCTTTAATCGTACAATTCTGGCGACGTCGATCCATAAAGATGGTATCAAAACGTCGGGAACACGCCGGAGAATCGATCTACGTTGATCGACGGCGTCGAAATCGTCAAAAATCGATGGATTTCAAAGGATTTACGATTTGGCGAAAAAATGCCCCCAAATCGCCCGATTAGGGATTTCGGGGTTAAACTGAAATGGCAAATTTTAATTTAATCCTGAAATATTTTTGAAATTTTCACCGAAGGACATGACACGCAGGTGCCACGTAGATGGCCAAATTTCACTTTAGTACCTTAAGGTTTCGTGCGTGCGCGAATTTTGCCCGCGTGGTTGGACAAATTTCAATTTATTTCTGTTGGTTTTAAATTGATTACAATAAAGTACATCAGATTGTAATTTTCATTAAAAATTACAATTAAACTCGATTTTTGAACCAAATATTCACAATTAAACTTGATTTCAAAAATTATATAACAACCAGAACAATATCTAAGCAAGCTCTCATACCAATTGAAGGATTTGCCCAATAATTAACACATAATTATGAGTTAATTATCTCCTAATTAATGAAACAAATTTATTAATAAATAACAAGACTTATTTGTTGAAGCGTGCTTCACACAGGATCGGATAACGAGATATTGTCATCGGCGGTTTACGATCACAAATGGATTGGATACGTAAACGATTTCCACGAGTTTTCTTACTTTACAAAATCTGAGAACTACTGGAACTAATCTGTAATAAGTCCTCTGATGTGTATATATCGAATTGAAAAAAGTACAATCTGGTCACCAGCTCTTTCTCCCTTTTATAGGGAGGTCCGGCTCTCACATGTACGCCACGTGGTGCCACGTGGCGAAGCTACCCACTAGCTCTGCCACGTGGCAGCCCAAAAGCCCAATAGCTTTTTGGGCCTAATAGGCCTGGGCCCATTTTTGCCAAATAATAGGTGACTAATGGGCCCTAGGTCCAACAAATACCAAAGCCAACAAACTTTAAATTGTATTGTTATAGTTGAATATAAAATAGAAAAATCTATTAAACAAAAGTTCAGTGACCATTTAGTAAAAAAATCAAAATCCATAAAAAAAGAGAGTAAATTTTCACAATAATTAGCCTAGGAGAGTTTCTTTGTGAAAATGCATCAATAGCCAAAAAAGTACCTGAACTCAAAATAGGTCAAGTTATAATTGTTCACCTTGATTCTATAGTACTAAGATCTGCTCAACCTTATTTGGTCACTCGGAGAGCAACCGTTCATGTCCATTATGGAAGAATTCTATACGAAGGAGATTTAGATCGACCTTGGACCCAACGGATGCTATGACCCGCGAAGGATTCATGTACAAGGCACTCTCTACCTAAAACTTTTTAGGTTTAAAAAGTGCGGTCATGCAATAGACGAGTAAGGGTTGAAAAGTTAATGCTGAAACTGAAACGTACCAAAAGTTCAGTGACCATTTAGCAAAATATCCATACATTTACCCTCCAAAATTATCCACTTCCCAACTTCACTTCATCATCCTCTAGCTTCTTCCTCCTCCGCCACTAAAAACCCCAACCCCAAGGGTTTTCTTCTCCCTCTTTCCTCGAACTTCAGCAGTAATGGCGCTACAATTGGGGCCTCTCTCCACGCCTCTCTTCTTGTCCTCGTGCTCTTCTTCCACCCACAGGCTAAGCCCCTTCCTCCTCTTCAGACGGCGTCGTTTCCTTCCTCCGCGGTCTCGCCCCCGCCTCCGCCCCGCGTTCTTCTCCGGTGCTTCCCTTTTCTTCACCCTGCCACGCGGTTGTTCCCTCTTTTCTATTTTTTTTAAAATAATGGGTTTTGTGGTGGCTGTGTTTTGTAGTTGCGGCGGCGGCGGAGGATGGGGTGTTCACTTCGCCGGAGGTAGCCAAGGTGTTCGATTTTTCTTCCGAGGAGAAGATTTACAATTGGTAATCTTTCTCATCCCTTTTTCAAATTTTTTATATATATTATTTTCCTGTAAGTTCTGTTTGGTAATCAATAATGGCAGTTGTGAATGTGGTGATTTAGATTTTATGAGTTTTTACGTGCGGAAGATGTCTTCGTTTCGGATATTAGATTTGAGCTGCCACGTTGATAATGGCGGCTGCAAATGGAGGGTGAAAGTGAGCGGAGCCTCGTGGAGTGGACCACAATTGAGTAATAGAAAGATTGAAAATGCCTTAGGTTTCTGAAGCTTGTAGCAGACGCTACTATTGATGGCTGATAAGCTTTTCAAGTACAGTTCTAGGAATAGACAAGTGTGAATCAGAATCAGCTGGCCTTTCTGGTGGGTTTTCTGGGTTGCTGGGAATGACCTTGGATTTGAGTGGATGAAACGAATTAGCTTGTGATGTTGAATGGGACTTGTATCTAGGCCGACTGTTTGTATGAGTGTAGTTTCTGACTTTAGGAGGCACCCAACTGTTAGGTTTTTCTTTTCAGTTATTGGCTCAGTTTGGTTGGCACTCTCCAGTCGCTCAAGTTCATTTTATTTTTACTTGAGCAGTCATTATCCAAACCTAGATTCTCATGCAGTTATTCGAAGTATCTTAAAGAGGAAGAATAACACTATCTAGTGTACCAGAACAAAACCATTTCTGCTTGGCAAAGTTAGTACTTAGTAGATGTTAGCAATTCCTTAGTTGCTAATTCCTTTTACCGCTCTAAAACGAATCTCGAAGATCTGCCCAGGAGTAGAGAGTTGGCCTTCTGTTCGTTAATGTATGAAAGGTAAAAAATGGTCCATCTTTTGGAACCAATTAGCATTTTAACTCGCTGATTTTATCACTCATCTTATCTTTTTTTTTTCGCAGAAAAAAACTCTTTTGTGTGTGTATCTGTGCCGTGTGTTGGAGTTTAGGCTTTAAAAGGCTCTTCATCCGGGTTTACAACACACACCACAATCAAAGAACGGGGATAGTTTTCTTGATAAGTGATTTTTCACTCGACTGCATATTTAATCGCAGTTCAAAACTTCCAATAAGACATCTCTGTTGAGGTAAAGAAATAATTGTATGTAGCTTAAGATGAAAGAAACTTCTCTAATCTAATCTGAGGAAGTTAGTAAAAGAGAATAACGAACAGTGAACTGGAAGGACTCTTCTATTAGAATATTCTAAATGCTTACAGTTGCATTCTTAGTAACTCATGTCTGACTGTTGCTTGTGATGGTTCTCCAGTTAGTATTCTTAATCACTTTTACATCTATATCTGATTAAAATGTGTACTACTCCCAATGCTCTTTCTCAATACATGTGCAGACATGATATCTGCATACAATTGTTGGATGTTAGGTGGGAGTCTCAAGGATTCTTCAAACCATCTTTTGAACGTGGAACTGATCCTTTCGTTGTACCGATGCCACCTCCTAATGTTACCGGTTCACTGCATATGGGACACGCAATGTTTGTGACACTTGAGGTTATTTGATCTCAAGATTCTTATACTTTTTCCACTATTTTTTAATATTTCTTCCTTGATTAGTCCGTGTAAGCCATTTATTGTTTGAGCTTGTACAATGTAGAAACAATATTTTCTTACTGCACCCTCCTATATTATTCTTATTTTTATGGGTACTTAAATCTCCCTCTCTCTCTCTATGTGCGTGTGTGCCTCCTTCCACATATGCGCGCGCGCGCGTGTGTGTGTGTGTTTGTGCAGCGGTATGCACTATCTTCTTATTGCATGTGTTTGCTGATCCACTACTCTTTTATTCGTACGGTCTGTTGCCAACTTATGTTGCACATTTCCTTTTTCATGACTTTATGTATATTCCAGGACATCATGGTTCGATACCAACGAATGAAGGGAAGACCAACATTATGGCTTCCTGGGACTGACCACGCGGGTATTGCAACTCAGGTTTGTCTGCCGAGCAATCACAGATGTTGAACTACTACCCAAGTTTGGGTTTGCTCCCTTTCTTTTAAAAAGTTGTTGCCTGTCCTTTCTGTGGTGAAATTCAGACTTGCGCTAGTAATCTACATTCTCAAATAGGTTGTTCATATATTCTGTCGTGGTGTGGCTGCTTTCTATGAAATGTTTGCTTTCGGTTCATAGTTTTGCCTATGTAGCTAAATATTTGCAAGCGGAGTTATCTTTTTGTTTTTTACTGCTAACTTTGGGGGCAGCTTTAGTATATTACAGAGCTTACAGAGATTGGAGCAAATGCCATGTTGCTCACATTAGAGGGTGTTCTAGAGTGTGTCTCCCTATGCTATCTTGGATGGATTCGAGGGGAGAAACAAAGTTAAAGGAAGAGAATAGAACCTATTAATGTACTGTGAGATAGGTGGTGGCCATGCAGAATTTTTCTTGTTAATGCCATTGCCCCCTTTTCCTTTATAGACCCCTTTTCTTGCTTATGAATACTGTAAACGGGCTTACCATTTTATGCCTTGAATATAGTTTTTGTCATCACAAGGAAAATCATTATGACCTACTTGACCTAGGACTTCTTTTCTTTTCATTTCTTGTTTTGATTGATGCTTGATTCAATATAGTCTTTCCTACTAGTATCTTCTAAAAACGTAAATATACCTGATTTTCAGCTTGTTGTAGAAAAAATGCTTGCATCTGAGGGAATAAAAAGAAGCGAAATTGGAAGAGATGAGTTTACCAAACAAGTCTGGGAGTGGAAAGAGAAGTATGCATCCAGACCATCCCATGTTTCTTTATCCCGAGTTTGGCATTTATTATCCTTATTTGCCGTGACTGTAGTGTGTCTACACATTCTGAAGAAGGACCAAAAATAGACTGACAGTTGCTAGCCTTCTCTTGTACCTCAATTACGTAGTGGTTGTAGTTTGTAGCTTTGAGTTTTGTTCTCTTTATTTCTAAATTATGATGAACAAAACCTTTAACTAGTAGACATCTCCAAAGGTTTTTAATGGAAGTAATATTGGTTGGTTAAGCTTAAAATACTTAAGATATCTCTAACAATTTAATTCTAATTTTTTAAAGTCAAGTAGAAAAAGAATGAGACTGTCGAAGGACACTGGTTGATTAAGTCTACATAGTTGGGTATTTCTATACGGGTGCACTTCTTTGGTGCTTTATTAATACAGCGTGTACCTTATTTCTGAATAAAAGCACAACATCTACTTATTTATCAAAAAAGGTGATTAATTTATTGATTACAATAATTAAAGTTCTAAACACATTTTGTAGAAAATACATGAGTGGAAAAGGTAGACTTGTGCAGAATGAATCTGACAAGGAGTTTATAGTATAGGAGAGAGTGACAATTTTGATTTACTTGTTTCATTGATGCATGTCCTTGGTACTTTCAGTTCATATCATCATCTTTTTCAGATTTCTCTACTTCTTTAAGTTTCTTTTTCCAGATACGGAGGAACAATCACGAATCAGATAAAAAGACTCGGTGCTTCCTGTGATTGGACGAGAGAGCACTTTACCCTTGATGAGCAGCTAAGTCGTAAGATAGTTTCTATCTTACAGAAGTAGTTTAGAGCTGGTCTGGGCATTGTGTATTATTTAAGATTGTGCTAATGGTGCTCCATTGCCTTTCTTGCATTATATTCAAGGTCCAAGCTACCATGATCTTGCCTCAAGTCTATGGTTATCAGTTCTGTAACGGATATTTTTTTCATATTATTTAGTGTACTGATACAGCCGCCTATTTGCAGGAGCTGTGATCGAGGCTTTTATCAGGCTTCATGAGAAAGGCTTAATTTATCGAGGTATGTATAGTCTTATGTAAGGTTCTTGCTAGATATCTTAGTTTCCAAAGCTGCTTTAGGCCCCTTTTACTAGTTATATACATATAACTTTTTTGTCAAACTATATCTGTTAGCTCCGGAGTTTTAGCTTGCCCCTCTTTGCTAGTCATCCTGCCATTTGTGCGACAAGATTGTGCTTGTATGTTGTATACTACAGTGCTTGTATGTTCAATGCATCATCAATTAGATATAACCAACTAACTGGAGCAATGTTGAGAGGGATTTGTTGCTGTCTGTTCTTATGCTATGGTGTTCTATTGATGTGGAGCAGCACTGTCTTACAATTGTGAATCTCTTGGATCAGATTAATTTACTTGTGACCATTCTGCAGGGTCCTACTTGGTTAACTGGTCTCCGAATCTACAGACAGCTGTGTCAGACTTGGTATGAATTAGAATTGTTGTTGCTTCAGTTTACCATTTTAGAAATGACATACTTCAGCTTTCGCTTTCTGTGCCAGGAAGTAGAATATTCTGAAGAACCTGGTTATTTGTATTACATCAAATATCGCGTTGCTGGTGGTTCAAGGTATGTTTGTATTACTTCAACTTTGGATTCTTGCTTCTAGCTCGATTAATCTTATGCTAGGAGGCAATCTGCACTTCTGAGAGGCTAAATGATGTAGAGAAAGTTCAAGGATCTCATGAATAAACTATATGCTATTCTGAGTTCTGCAATATATATATTGAGTTTTGTTGCTTGCACAATGGTCATTTTAGTACATGTACTATAACAAAGCTTAACTATCGGGGCCTGCTCAACGTCATAATCAGTTGTGTAAATTATGACACGTTTCTTACATAAATTTTGTTTTATTTTTGTCTTGCCCTTGTAATTTCTTCTTGTGGCTGCTGGAGATAATGGTAACTTGGGTATGATATCTTAGAAATATGATTTGCTTACAGTCTCTTGCATTCTGATATGACTCATCTCAAGTTGATATTGTTGGAGAGAATCCCACACCAGAAGTGGCAAGTGTGTCAGGCCTGTTTATAAGTGTGGAAGATCCACCTACTCATTGCCTTTAAGGTTTTGGGTTTGGTATAGAAATTCCTATATGGTATTAGAGCCCATTGCGCTAACGAGAACCATGGCCTGTTGTACTCACACGACCCCCATTTGAAAGCACAAAAGGCAGTGTTAAGCCCGTGCAAACTTCAGCCCGATGGGCTTCATTTGAGGGGCGTGTTGGAGAGAATCCCACATCGGAAGTGGCAAGTGTGCTGGGCCTGTTTATAAGTGTGGAAGATCTACCTATTCATTGCCTTAAGGTTTTGGGTAGGGTATGGAAATTCCTATAGATATGACCATTTCCAAATCACCACACTGGTTTATAATAATATTTTGCCTCCTCAATCTTTAGGGATGACTTTTTGACAGTTGCAACAACTCGCCCAGAGACATTGTTTGGTGACGTGGCGATTGCAGTGAATCCTATGGTAGAAACATATCTATGCTAGTAGTTCTTTTGGTCTTTGAGCTTCTGTCCTTTGTTCTCTGTTCTGTTATTTTGTTTACTGTACTTTTATAGGATTCTGCAGAAAAATAAGAAATCTTTTTGGAAAATATGTAGGATGATCGTTATTCTAAGTATGTCGGAAAAATGGCGATTGTACCTATGACCTATGGACGTCATGTCCCTATTATATCTGACAAGGTACATCAACTTCCTTTTCCCATGAGTTTTCTTATCAACTTTTGTTTGAACTTTGAAGGTTAAGTCTGTTTTGACAACTACTGATAGAAGAGGTCCAGAAGGAGGGATGATCCATGTAACATTAATTATTCCAAGGCGACACCAAACTAATGATGCTCTTATTTCTTCCGTAGTCCTTTTAGCCTGCTATATTCTTCACGTTTCATTTTCTTGTTTTGATATTGAATAAAATGGTAATATATATGTTGGATCCTGCTATAAAAGATTGACTAGAACATGTAAGATTTGAACCACGAAGGCCCCTTTTTGGTCTGTTCTTCCCTGGTTGAAGTAGAAAGCATATCTTGGAGCCTAGTTGACTGGTCAAATGATTTCTCTGAAGTCAGTTCCAAAGTAAGGAGGCTGTTATACTTGCCCCAGCATTCAATAAGTGATGATTCTATCAAGTTTTACAAACACTCCTCCATAAACTTGGTTTCACTACTATTTGAATGATCCCTATAAGTTGGACCAGAAGTTCCTTGTTTCAAACATCTGTAAGCTTGCCTACATGCTAGCTGCTAGAATCTCCATATCCAACAAGTGGATTTTCCACATTTATAAACAAGCCCACCACAGTTGCAACTACTAATGTTTAACCTCAGCACTAGCAATTATCCACGAACTAGTAACACTCAAATGAACTGAAATGTTCTAGTCGGTTCTTCAAAATGGCAAATGATTCAAGTGTCATGTCAAAGAAACTTCATACCTATCTAGTGTACTCACTAAAGGTATCCACAAATTATAAGCTCCTTCATTAGTGATTGATATTTCAATAAGTTTCCAGCCGTCATATGTTGTTTGGACAATGTTTCCAAATTCTGATAGGTTCTAGCATGACTTGATTCTCATGCAACTTTATTTCCTGGCCTATAGTTGAAGTTGCTTTGGTTGTAGAAGACCATTGGATTGTCCAACCCTTTTAGCATTTCAAATAAGAGATGTTGCACTTGAGTCCAGGAATTGGACCAATTTTGTTGTAATGTTCTATCTAGTAAGTGTCCGATTCTCTGATTAATTCTGTTCCTGAGTCATACTTCCTGAAATTACAGAGTTAAATTTTGCAGAATGTTGATAAAGACTTCGGTACTGGAGCGTTGAAGATAAGTCCTGGACATGATCATAACGATTATCTTCTTGCTAGGAAGATTGGTCTTCCTATACTTAATGTGATGAACAAGGATGCAACTCTTAATGAGGTCGCTGGTTTATATGGGTAAGGCTCTGAAATAGTTCTATGATGTTTAGATGACCTTTCTACATGAATAAAATGTCCTTAATTATCTTCCATTGATGGGGTCAATGGCTCTTGAATTTAGTGGTCTTGACCGATATGAGGCACGCAAGCAATTATGGTTGGATCTGGAGGAAACAGGCCTAGGTGTGAAAAAGGAGCCCCACACTTTACGAGTGCCCAGGTCCCAACGGGGTGGAGAGGTGCACAGATGTTTTTGAAAGACAGATTAATGATAGATTGCTGCATTTGTGGTTAAAAACTTGTGATGATGATTTTAGTTTCACATTGTTTTAGGTTATAGAGCCATTAGTCAGCAAGCAATGGTTTGTAACCATGGAGCCCTTAGCTGAGAAGGCCCTTCGTGCAGTTGAAAATGGGGATCTGACCATTATGCCCGAAAGATTTGAGAAGGTTTTGTTGCTCAAACGACTATTCTACCTTCACGTCTTCTTATTGGATGAATTTACTGCTTTCTCTGTTGCATTATGTTTTGCTAGTGCGAGTTTCCTCTGAGAGTGTTAAATTTCGCTGGCCGGTATATCTGTTATTGCCCTGTAGTTTGTCTTTCCAAAAATGTCAATTGACAAAATCTCCTATTGCCCTGGCAGCATTGTTTGTCTTGGTTGTATCTGAACTTCCTGATATCCTTTTGCTTAATGTGGTGATCACTTATGCTTCCAGAATCTTTCTGCTTATAGCTTCACATTGATGTTAACAGATCTATAACCATTGGCTATCCAACATCAAGGACTGGTGTATAAGCAGGCAACTGTGGTGGGGGCACCGAATCCCTGTCTGGTACATTGTTGGGAAAACAGGGGAGGAAGATTATATAGTTGCGAGGAATAGAAATGAAGCTCTTGAAAAAGCACGTGAGAAGTATGGTAAAGATGTAGAAATATGTCAAGACGAGGACGTGCTTGATACTTGGTTTTCAAGGTACTAATGATTCCTGAATAACTTGTTATTACCTTTTCCCTATGATCATCAGTGATCACTTCAGACTCAGCAAAAGTTGATACTTAGAAATTTGCTCTTTATTGCTTATACTGTCTTCAGTGCGCTATGGCCTTTTAGTACCCTTGGATGGCCTGATGTTTCAGCTGAGGATTTCGGAAGATTTTATCCAACAACAGTCCTTGAAACTGGGTATGATTTGCTACTTATTTTGATACTCTTGACTTGTCTTTCGTATTGCCCTTCACAAGTCTCTTCTTTCTGAATTGATATTGCATTCATGAGTATTCGGTTGCAATCTATGGGCATTTCTTGTTACTTTATGAGGCTGATTTTACGCAATGAGTTGGACTTGGAGTCCATGTCGATCAACCACCATGTTTTTAGTCAGAGCTGGTATGTTTATTTCAAGTATCTTTCCCATTGAAGTTCTCAGTGTTTTGATGAGAGCTGTTTGCATAATATGTAAATATATTTTTTTCTAGTGCTCTAAGTAATGTTTGAGGACGGATCAGAAGATTTCGTTATCATATTGGCACCTGGAAGGCCATCTTCATTCTAGTTGCCAAAAGTTGTCGTTATTTGGGGTTCAGTTGTACCATACATGCATGGACCACGACTCTTCTTTTGGGTCTTTAGTTATGCATGTGTAGCTTTTAATGCGTTCGCTTGCTCATATATTGCTCTCAACCTTGAAATCTCTCTCTTTCGCAGGAGCTTCATAAATTCATGTAGTTGGAAGATAAATCCGAGAATAACTTTTTAATATTACAGCTTAGGTTTAGCTATGTAAATGTGATCTGATACTTGTCCAGCATTAATTTTTTGCATCTTCATTTGAACAGGCATGACATCCTGTTCTTTTGGGTGGCGAGGATGATTATGATGGGAATTGAGTTCACTGGTAAAGTTCCATTTTCATACGTCTACCTCCATGGACTTATCCGAGATGCACAGGTAAGCACAATATGTTGTAATTGAATTACTTGATTTTCTGTGAAGAAGGAATGCAGTCCAAGCGGGTTACGGTGCATGTTAGAATACAGTTCATGACTACAGACAAAAGCATGGGAATAGGGAACTCTGCCCTCACAGGAAAATCTGTTGATAAATACCTTGTTGTCGTATATGTGAGAAACGTGGGCTACATGGTCTCAGAACATTAGGGGGAAAATACAACTTTGCCACATGGTGGTTTTGCCTTTGCTCTGCAGACAGATAGTTCAACTTGTGCAGATTGCTTACCGTCAATCCTTATCATTATTTTCAGGGGCGTAAAATGTCTAAAAGTCTGGGGAATGTTATTGATCCGCTTGACACAATCAAAGAGTTTGGGACTGATGCTTTAAGATTTACTGTTGCATTAGGAACTGCTGGGCAGGTTTGTTTTGTTTCCATAATCCTTGAAGATTCTGAAAACTATAGGCCTACCTGTTAGCCACTATTTTAAATATCTCTTTTCGCGTTTGTTTCGTTCATACAAATCCAAAATGTTGCTTATTGGCTAACATGTACACTTGCCATCCAGGACCTCAATTTATCCACCGAGAGGTTAACTGCCAACAAAGCGTTTACTAACAAACTTTGGAATGCTGGGAAGTTCGTCTTGCAGAATTTGCCTAGTCAAGATGATTTATCTGCTTGGGAAGCTATCCAAGCATATAAGGTAAAACTTCCTTGATTTATTATCCAAGCATATAAGGTAAAACTTCCTTGATTTATTCTTTTTCTCATGGATTAAGCTCTGAACCACATATTCTCTAATTGAAAACTTATGATCAACCAGTTTGACGAGGAGGACTGGCTGCACAGGCTTCCTTTACCAGAATGTTGGGTGGTACTAAACTTTTCTTGATTGACTGTCTACTGTCTTCAATCTTGTCAAGCGTTTGGTAGTTAAATCGCTTGGTGTTTCTGTCTGGTTCTCCAGGTTTCAAAGCTTCATATTCTTATCGATAAGGTCACTGCAAGCTATGATAAGTTTTTCTTTGGAGATGTTGGAAGAGAAATATATGATTTCTTCTGGAGTGATTTTGCCGATTGGTCCGTAAGCTTCTCTCTGACTTCTATTTTGAGATAATCAATAGTTGCTGGATCTTTTTGTCTATGATCTCCACATACCTATGCATGCAAACTAAATATGAGTTACAAGTCCCTTCATAAAACTGGAGGTTCAGGTACTATAGCTAAAATATGTGGCTTCTACCTGACAGTAAATGGACATTTTAGAATGAATATAAATTATAGTTGAGAAAGTTACCTAAATCATGGAATTCTAGATGGTTTTTAGCTGTTGTCATGTCTAAATGAACATTTTTATAGGTACATCGAAGCCAGTAAAGCTCGACTTTACCAATCGGGAGGGAGTCCAGTTACTTCTGTTGCACATGCAGTTCTCTTGTATGTTTTTGAAAATGTTTTGATACTTCTGCATCCTTTCATGCCTTTTGTCACAGAGGAGCTATGGCAGGTAATAATATGAGAATACTACTATTAAGGCATTTCACTCTGCTTGCATATTATGGAAATTTGTTATTTTTCTAGCTTTTGCGCTTTGTGGTGTGGGCATGATGAACAATTTTGCTCTCAGTGGAAAAAGTTATTATGAAAGTCATCCTGTGTTACCATTAGTTAGTTACAATATTGCCGAGGATAGAAACAACTCCATTGTTGTTCATGTCAGTAGAGAAACAATGGTTTTTTGCAACTTGTCTACACGATACAACCGTCATTTATCTACGACCGAAATGTTAAGAGAAACATGTTTTATCTTGTAAGTTGAATTAAAACATACATGTAAGTTGAATGAACAGTGAGGAACACTGATGGGTATCTTGAAAATTTTTAGAAGTTAATTTTAAGTGTCTTGTTATTTCTGAAAAAACTCAATCGGGTTTATCCATGAGTAGTGATGATATAATGGCTATTTTTGGCATTGCCATAATTTTTGCAACTCGTTTGTTGTTCCCTATACCGTTAAAATTGTTAATGCCAATTGCAGTTTCTGTCCACTGTGATTTGTCTGTTTAATTCTCTCATTGGTTGTGTGATTTTAAAACTGTACAATCAAGAGGATTAGCTTCTAGATGCATCTTATTTATGTGACAGGCTCTACCCTTGCGGAAGGAAGCCCTTATGGTATCTGCCTGGCCCCAGAGGTCACTCCCACAACTCACTAACTCAGTTAAAAAGTTTGAAAATTTGCAATCTCTGGTATGCACTCATCTGTAGTCCCTGTGACCATTATTTCACTTTAGATCTTGTGTAAAAACATGAAGAATACTGACCATCTGAGGGATAACAATAGACGAAAGCAGTACGGAATGCACGGGCAGAGTATTCCGTGGAGCCAGCAAAACGTATATCAGCATCTATAGTTGCAAGCAAAGAGGTCATAGAATACATCTCTGTAAGTGTATCCCATTTAAGTAATAACGTCTCAAGCAATGTTCTCCATATTCAGCTGTTTCAATATAAAGTTATATGATTGACTAATCATTCAGTGTCCACAAGGAAAGGCCATTGAGTGCTTGTCTTTTGTGTGTGTGTGTGGAGAGAGGGCAAGACTTTCATACAGAATATATTGGATATTCGTTGTGGCTTTCATTTAACATGTCCGCCAAGGATATATCTTTATCTCTTCAAGTCATTATTGTGTGAATCAGTCTTAAGTAGAGACCATAAAAATAATTAGTCTAAGAGCATGTTTGGCTGTGCTGGTTGGGGCTGCTTATAACTGATTGGACACCAATCAGCACTCCCAACCTGGTCATACAATCTGGATCTTATCCAGTGCACCTACTCTCTCATTGTTGGTTTTTTTCCTAATAAGCTTTCTCTCATAATTGTTATGGTTAGTGTTGTTCCCCTGCTGGTGACGCGATGGTTATAATATTTGTTTATACAGAATGAGAAGGAAGTTTTGGCTCTGCTTTCCAGGCTAGATCTGCTAAATGTCCACTTCACAGATACTCCTCCAGGCACGCTTTCTGCCAATATTTTTGATTTAGAGTTAAAAGAAGATCAAACTATTTATGATTCATGCCTTAATTATATTCTTAGAAATTTTCTGGTCTCAGTGTGGAATGAGCCCTTGAGCAGGTTTTGTCTTAACGTTATTGCTGCCTTCACACTTTAGGGGATGTGAGCCAATCAGTACACCTTGTTGCCAGTGAGGGGCTAGAGGCATATCTCCCTCTTGCTGATATGATTGATGTATCTGCTGAAGTAGAACGTCTTTCCAAGCGCCTTTCCAAAATGCAATCGGAGTATGAAGGACTAGTAGCTCGTCTCAGTTCTACAAAAGTATGAATTTCATCCATTGCTTCATAACCTGACACAACTTCTCCATGCTCTCTCTCTCTCTCTCTCTCTGCCTGGTTGTATACTTTTCCTCGTCACTGTAGTTCATCTATTGATCACCGGTTTGCGTCATGTTTTGAGACATGAGAGTTGAGGGGTAAAATCAATAACTCTGTCGATATTTACAGTACTAGTTTTTCAAAGGCTCTGAAATTTCCCGGCAAGAAAATTCTCGGATAAATGATCTCCACTGCAGTTTGATTCATATAGTAATGCATGACATAGGGTTTCTTACGTAAAGTTGATAGCATAGAACATCTTGTGCCCCCAGCTTGTTTCCAGCTGTGCTTCAGCTAGTTTTTGTTAAACGGTTTGCTCAAGTTATATTCAACAGAATTCGAGTTGTTTCCGGGATTTCCTCTTGTATCCTTGTTTTCTTCCAATTGAGCTTATGTTGTTTAATGCAGCATTACGGTAAAAAGAAAGGCTCTAAAACCAACTTTATGACACCACTGTAACTGCTGAGATCTTTTTCTTGTTTTTCTCGTCAGCTCACCTTTTGGTTACTTTTTAGTTTGTAGAGAAAGCTCCCGAGGACGTGGTGCGTGGTGTGCGTGAAAAAGCGGCTGAAGCTGAGGAGAAAATAAACCTAACCAAGAATCGATTGGAATTCCTCAGATCCTCTGCTTTGGTATCAAAATAAGATTTTGGATGGCAGATTTCGTGGTGTAGTGGGATTACTCTTGATCTCAAGGGAAGGCTAGATCCATGCAGCATCCTGACAGCATGATAATGAAGTATAAAATCTAGAGACGCTAGAGATAGGATAACAAAACTCAGGGCAAGTCGATTGTACCGAAGTTACGTACCAAGCAAGTTTTGCCCGCCATTCTATTCATTGGATCTTTTAAGAAGGAGGGCATAATTTTTGGTTTTTTCATGTTGTCAAAGAGTATAACAATAAAAATAGATGGTGAATACCTAATCGAGAATTCGTACAAAATCAATTTGTAGAAAAAACATGCGATCACGAATATTTTTCAACGAGACTAATTTACCGATTTGAAACTTGTAAACTGATTGTCAAGGTTCTTTCTGGACCGTTACCAACCCTGGTACGTCTTGTTTTGAATTTCCTAAACACCGTAGGGTGGTAGTAGTTGGACTTAACTGCGGTGAGAACCAATAAGCTGATGGACTTCTTAGAATCGCAGTAGTATTAGGAGTATTTTATTGCATTTCAAAAATTTTATCTAATCCGTATTTGGATTAGTCGATTTAGTGGATCGAAATTCATTTTCATTTTATTTCTATTATTATTCTCATTAATATTATTATAACTTTTTAGTATTTCTTATTAGTCTTTATTCATTTTATTAATAGTATTAATTCATTATTTGGATTTTAATTATTCAAAAAAAAATCATTATTAACAAAAAACAGAAGAATAAAAAAAAAGGAGTAAGCAGCCTATCTTTACATATATAAATTCCTTAGTGTGATAGAGTAGAAAGGGTTGGCCCGAAGTGGAGCACATGGTGAGCTTGTGGTCACAAATTTTCCCTCCAAAAGCCAAAAGAAGAATGGGGCCCATTTCATGTACCTTTCTAATGGAAGTCCCTCGCTCGCTACATTACACACTCACCTAAACCAACTTATCTGCTTTTCGAAACATCCTCCGTTCCGTCTTGTCACTGCCCAATCTGCTCCCTCCCTCCCTACAGGTTTCTTGCTATTCATAATCGAGCATTGTCGGGTCTTATGCGAGGGTTGTTCTTCTAATCGTGTTTTTTTCCGTTCGTAAGACTCGCTAATAGGGTGTAATTCACTAGTTGATTTTAATTTGCTTAGATAAGATAAAGCAGGACTGCCCTTTTGCGGGGAAGGCTTTAGGGTTCTTGGTAAGCTTTTCTCTTCCACTAGAAGTTGAGAAGACGCGAGCTTCTTCAAACAATTAACCGCCCTATCTCTCTCTCTCGGGGGCAATTAGTTTAAAGAACGGACTTTTATACTTCTTTCTCTAGTTTCAAGGTGGGTGTGAAAGCCTTTTGGAATCTGTTCTGTTTTAGTTACTTGCTCTGATCTTTTGGTTAGTTTGAAATATCGGTTTCTCTCCGTTTCGGTTACCCGAAATGGTTCTTGATTTGTAATCTTCAGTACTTCTGGTTAGCTTTTAGCCGGTGCTTGATGTTGTTAGTCGATAAGGGTGCATTTTTCTTCGAACGATTTATCGCGCTCGTGGTATGTGCATTTCTCTTTTCGAATTCGTTGGTCATTGGAAGTGTTAGATTGTGATATTTAGAGGGATGATTGTTTGAAAGGAAACACGTTGAACCCGTCGGATTTGGTTAAAACAGCTTTTTTCTTGGAAGTGGGATTAACCTGTTCAACGTAATTGTCTTGGTACATGTTGATAATGTTCAATACTATGGACATGGGTTTTTGAATCAGAAGGTTTTTATTTGGAAAGATGGCTGCTTTGCAATTTTTTTAAATATGTCATCCTTTAGGAGGATGGTATTTGGTAAGCCGGGGGCCTTAGGTTATGATTATGCTCTGTATTGCTTGCTTCATTTGTTAATTTTCACAGATCATTACCCCACTATGCAGAAACTGCCTTCCAGCTTCTAGATGTACAATTCTGTTGGCATGAGGTGCTCCAATCTGTAGTGTCTAATCTGTAGCAAAACTGGTCGAATTCATTCGCTTGGCGCAAAACTATGTTGTAACAAAGCTGCTCCATTCGTTTTGTGTAATGGTGTCCTCCCTCGTTGTGAAATGTAGGCCAATCCTGTAGATGTCGGAGCATTTGCTTGAAAATGTTAAAAATTTACGCGATACTGAACCGAAGCTGATAGTATCTTCCTTTTAGCTGCTTAAGACAGAACATTGAGGGTTTCCGTTGAGTTTGTTGGATTTCATGACTAAAAATTGGCCTGTGTTTGGTGATGTTTACTTCCAAACAAGTGAGTGTGCTAAGATATATGACTGTTGTATAATCCTGTAACTTTTATGTTCCTCTCAGAACGCTACCGGAAAGGGAATGCTGTTCTGTATTACTGCTTTCTTGTCTTGAAGATACCGATGGCATTCAGTGTTAGCAATACCTCATACAATGACTTTGTAATTAGTAGACCAGCTACACCCAGATCTAATGGAGTTACATGCTCTTTGGCCAAGCCACTGATAGAAAATAAGCAACATACTGCAAGTCAAGCAATTGAGTTTCGGCATCTTAGCATGGCAAATGTTCTGGGTCCAAAGATTAACTTTTACGGTGATAGCCTGTGGGGAATACATGGACAACAGATTAAGGCAGTTGTTCCTCAGAGATCTATTGTATGTCATTCAACTCGTTTTCGTGGAACTGAAGAGAAGCAGCAGACTATATCTTCTGATGACCAGCCTGAGATGTCGAGGTCAAGTTTTTAATCTTTACTTTATCATTTAAAATAAAATCATTTAGAGAATGAGTTGATTGTTATTATTTCCCTTCAATATTTGACATATTCGGATAGATCCGTCTTTCTCCTTCAGTTTTCTCGTCCTTGCTTTTCGTCCCAATTGTGTTGAACCGGCTTTTTCCTGCATCAGTGTCCAAATTAGAGAAACAGATGAGCATCCAGTCATGCCTAGAAGAAGCATCCACTCAAGCCCAGCATTAGCCGAAGCTTGTAAATTTGTATATAACGATGCAAAGTTTGTAAATGAAAGGGCTCGAAATGATATGGTATTACTTTCACGGTAAGTTCCCGTATACACCGGTCCAGTTTATATATATTATAGACAACTTGTTGCCTATGCAGATTTTTCAATAGACGAAAATTCTGTATGCCAAGTTTGTTATGTTCCCAATGCTTTGTTGGTTTTTGCTTGAGCATTTGATAGCTTGTGCAGTTATTTTGTGTATATGCTCATCAATTATAATTAAGTGAAGAAACATTCCTATCTCAGTGAGAAACAAGAGCAACTCGGGATCACTCTTTCTGTTTTTATGATTATCTAGGAAGACGGACATTTTTCTAATGAAGCAATGCCTTTGACTGATTAAGTAATATTTACTTGTACATCCTTGCTCAATTGTCTTTCTCCTTCAGTGGGATAATGAGGTTGGATGCTCGTGCGCGTAAAGATGTCGCGATTCTTGAATCTGGGTTTCTTAAACTTGATGGTGAGCATCTTTCCCATACCCAAACATTGCCCGGTTCTGCTCTGTAGTCGAGTACCTATGCACCGACCGGTTCAAAACTTTCTAATCTGCCAGCATCAATCTGAAGGACTTTCCTATGTCTAATTATAGATTTTGTAAAATAAATTACTATATTTACTGTGGCACCTGTATGACTTACCTTTGGGAAAGAAGACTGAGTTTGTTGGCGTTGGATTAACCTTTACCTGCTCTTATCAAAGTGGAATTCTGTTTTTCTTTTGGTTGGTGACACTTAGCACCATTTGTCTGACTGTGTTCCAAACCGACACTGCTCTCTTCTTTTTTAAATCCAAACGCAGCTAGGGCCAGAGAGGATACAAAAAAGATTGACCGGGGCATGAAGGCAAAAGCGGAGCGTCTTCAGCATATTGCAACTGTATGTCGAGCCATAGATTATATGATCTTCTCTTTCTGATTGAGCTTGTAGCTTTGTCATGCTGAAGTGTTTTTCTACTTTTATGTAGATGCTCAAGGACCGAGCAGAGTCTAGAATAAAAAAAGCGGCTGATAAGCATTGGAGTGATGGAGCTTTAGAGGTAGCTGCCTTCTATGTTCATGTCTGCCCCTAGCTACTTTTCAAAACTACTATATATAGATTAGATGTTTCTGGGAAAAAACAAACTATGTTCATTTGCTCTCTTCCAGCCAAAACTGTTCAAAGAAAATCTGGATCGTTCGGAAACACGTTCTGGGACTGACATCTGTACTTGATGTCCTGCACTCTGGTTGTGCATATTGTCTTTTGATCTTCATTTCTCTTGGCTGTTTGAATATCAGAAAACATACTGTTGCATAACCATTCCCATCAAGTTTTCTAATCAGTGACCTCCTAAAGCACATGGTTTTTGCATTTTCTTATCTTAAGTGATTGACGGTTTGTCAAAAATGTTTTTCGTAGTTCACGTGCACACGTACATCATTAGAACCAGCAAACTTTCTTCAAATGTTCCATAAACTAAAAGTATCAGCTGTTATTGAACTTGTTTAATACCTGCCAGGCTGATTTGCGGCGGGCCGACATTCGTGCAAAGCAACGAGCCATGGAAGATGCTCTTATGGCTTTGGAGGTGAGAGACCAGATTATAGTTGCACATTTTTATTATGTAGTTTGCTAATACTCGTAAAGACTTCCAGTTGAAGCAAAGAAACTCTCTTTTCTTTTGATGAGTCAGAGAAACTCTGTTTTGCACGTTAGTAACGTAACTCGTGTGCTCTTTGACCTGTTGGCAAAATCAGCTCATTAAAAATATCCATGACCGGATGGTGAACAAGATGTATGAGTTGTAAGTTCCCTCTGGATGGCATGTCACCCATTCTGCTGATAGTACCGACCTTTCACGTCTACATGAAGCTGATCTGTGTTATAATCAATTATGGACCTTCAATTGCCTTTCAGCCGAGAACTAGGTTCTGTATCTGGCGACTTCACCGATATAAAACTCGAGAAAAATGGAATGACTGGGAATTTCTTTCCGGGAGAAGTGTCCACTGACCGAATTACTGCTATTCAGGTATATAATTGCTGCTTTCCATATTATTCTGTAAGGTTGTCTAAGATCTGAAAACGTGATCAATTTGTGGTTTGATTTTGCAGAATGCTTACTGGAGCATGGCATCCGCACTCTCTGAAGCTGATGGAATTGATTACACAGACCCTGAAGAGGTATGATTTTTGATTTCTCGGATCAGCCGGCCCCTTCATAGTTTCATGAGTTTTACTTCAGTTTACTTTGTTTTTCATTTCCAAACTTACCACTTTTTCGCTCCCTGGAGCAGCTAGAGTTGTTGATTGCAACTCTTATTGATCTCGATGCCATGGATGGTAAAAGTAGTGTGTCGCTGTTAGCAGAGTGTTCAAGCTCCCCCGACGTTGGTACAAGGTGAGTAGTCGGTCTTATCATTCGACTTAATGACTCGATACGTTTCCTGAACTATGTTTCCTTTCAATTTTAAATTGGACAAGACTGATAAGCCTCTTGCATCCTTTTTATGAATGGTTCACTAATTATTCTTTCACTAGAACATTATCAATTAATCCTCTTTTGGTTGGTGTGGTAATGTTGCTGGTTTGTGACTGCAAACTAGTGGTAGTAGTTATGAATCGTATTTATAATGAATACATCCGCGTGAATTGTCCAAACACTGCAAGGCTCTGCCCGCTTTTAATTATCGTCAACTCTAATCATCCTTGACGTATCAGTCACATAATTTGTTGTCGCTCTGAAATGAGCAAGATTACGTAGAAGATCATCTCATAAGATTCGCTCTTGTGAGCTAAGTGCCTAAGCACTGAGCTTCCAAAGTTTTGAACACGACGGACATCTCTACGTGTTTCTGCAAACTTCTTAACAATTAGTTTGTCAAGTCGTCTTCTTATCACGCCATGCAGAAAAGCGTTGGCAAATGCCCTTGCCGCAGCGCCCTCGATGTGGACTCTCGGAAATGCAGGCATGGGAGCATTACAGGTACTTTATTGTTAATTGGAACCTGCAATTCATTCCTCGCCACCCTTTGTAACGGTGGCAACTTCCTCCACAAACTTAATCGCAGAGATTGGCAGAAGACAGCAATCCATCGATTGCTGCCGCTGCGTCCAGGGCAATCTATGAACTGAAGAAACAGTGGGAAATAGAGGAAGGGGATAGTTGGAGGTTCACCATGAATATCAAACCTGCAGAGCAAGACCAAGACCGAGAAGACGAAGGCGGCGAAACCGACTCGTAAGTGAGCTGCAGCCGAATACTCACATTGTAGATATCTACTCTAGGCCTGCTTACTGTAAATTAACCTCTCTCTCTCGCCAGCAGCAGCTGAAAATGCCTAATGTAATGGAAGAGAGAAACTCAAAGCAGTTATATCTTAATTAATTGAACATTTTTCTACTGCTTCCAGAACTAATCTAGCTCGGTGAATGCTACAATTTCATTAGATAAATTTCCGTGCACTATCTTTTTCGATATTGGGGTGAGTTGGTGATTGAAGTAGAATATTGAACTTCGGTGAAAATGTTATGTTCGATTTCGTGGAAGATGGATAGATTCTTTCGTGCTAACGAGAGATGTTAGCATATATGCACATAAGTTCACCACTCGTAAAACTAACAATGTGGTAATCTCATGGTAATCTCGTAAAGCATCGAGGCAACAACTTTTAACATTAAACACTACCAAACGAAGAGATCCTCACCATGTAGTCCTCAACCGAGTCGAACCCAAGTACGACATTATCGAGCTTCCCTTCAAAGACCCACCAAAGATAGAGGACAACGGGGGAAAAAAGAGAGAGAACCTTGTTTGTCCGGGACTAAAAAGGGAAATTGTGGTGGCGCCATAGTTGGTGATTAGGACACCTATTGTCCCGTTGTCGAGCTCCAACAGTTGCGCGTTCGTCTTCTTTGTTTCTTTCGATGTGGTCTCGTGGCTCGCCGCAAGAATTTAAGTAGACAACGAGGGCGGGGACGTTATATTCGTTACGTTTAGTTAGGGATCCATCGAGGATTTTAAGATTTGGATAACTTACGTAAATCCTTAATTTTATGTTTTAGCAAATGGTTAGAACTAGACAAGCTTTATCAAAACAAAAACTATATTATGTGCACTATGGAACTTACGTACAAACTACTGTTTGGAGCAGATCATCTCTGATGTCGAATTGCAAGACTTTGTATTTTTTTAAGTACTGCTTTCTTGTTAATATGAATGAAAAATTCACGTACTTGTTGAATATAAAAATTATAACTTGGTATCAGGTTAATCTCGTGTTTATTATTATCGTTTCACAACTCTCATTTCTACCATTTCTAGGGTTATATATTGCAAGTCTTGAATATAGTCACTATGAGATGTATTGTTACTTAACCATGAAATGAATCTAATGGCAAAAAAATATTTGGTCTCACAATTCAACAGGAGTCTCATAATTAAGAGCAAAGTTGTGCCTCTTCTACCCAAAATGGAAAAAAGGAGTCAAAAAAATATGAATCAGAGAAATGTCCACTTCACTACTAGTGTTATATATCACTAGTTTGTGATTCTAAATTTTCTAACGAGGCGATAAAAATACTGCCTGATTTACAACCAAGTTACATCTGCTAACTCAAATTAATTAATTAGCATGTGTGTCGTATCATGCTATTAATTTTATCCACGTCTATGACATATCACTAATTATATATTTGTGTCGTACTGTTAGTGATCGATTCAGACACCGTCGATTTCTTCCTACCATATCTGAATACTGTCAAATTTTCTCTTAGTTTTGGTGAAATGGCATGTCATGTCGATAAAATGAGTGATATGACATGACAAGTGAATAAAATTAATGATGTGACACCAAGCACATAATTTTTAAATAAGTGGAATTAGCATATGTCACTTATTCTTAAAAAAACATGTCACTTAATTATCAATCATATAAAAATTTTATCACCTCATGAGAAAATTTAAAATCACAAAATAGTAATGTGTGAAAGTACATAATCACAAATCAGTTTATTTTTCCACGGGAAGCCCACTCAGTTTTATATTTCTCTCGGTCAAATGATATTTAGCCTAGCGATATAAAGTAGATATAAATTCAGAGAAATTTAGGGTTCAATCTATTATAATCATGGCATAAAATGTTTGCGAAACTTATGTTCCGTCGGATATCCTGACAATTGAGAGATGACATTTTCACGTTCATGCATGTAATTAATACGAAAAATTAATTCAGTAAAGTGACATTTCAAAGGTCTGATTATGTAATTTCTGATGGTAAAAAAAAGTAAAGATGTCATTTTCAAAATTTCTTTTTTCTATAGCAAACTGCAAAGATCATTTTCAAGAATATACATTTTTTAACCTAAGGTTGGGGAGGGGACCAATATATTTTCCCTTTTAATTAAAACAATGTTGACCCACGAGCCGATGACAACCATTGTTTCCAAAAACGACCCGGAGAGCGACCCGGATTTTGGTCCGTTCTCCGGGTCAATCGGTCCGACCGGTCAAACCGGCAGTCGGACCGATAGTTTATTATATATATTTAGTAAATAATAGGTTTAAAAATTAATATTCTTGAAATGTTGGTAAATTTATTTCATATTTAGTATAATTATCTTTGTAGATTTAGTTTATTTTGTGTTGATTTAGAAAAATCGAGTAGAAAATTTGATTTTTTTGGGTTGGGTTGGGTGAAATCTGGTTTTTGGGTTGGTTTTTTGGTCAAACCTAACGAACCGGATTTTTCTGGGTCGAAAATTCAAGCCAACCACCCGGTCTGACCGGAAATCTTCCGGTTCGTTAGGTAACCGGTCGAACTTGGTTTTTTGACCCGGGATTGGCTCCGTTTTGCGGTCCGATCGGTCGGACCGCCGTCTCGAAAACAATGATGACAACAAAACAGAAATCGACCCCAAACAGTGGGTAAACTCGTAATTTCTAGAGGAAAAAAAAAAGAAAAAGTCACTTTAGAAATCTATAGTTTCACACTTTTTGCGTGAAGTACCCTGTGATTTAAACTTGGTAATTCGGTCCCTGTGGTTTACCAACAATTTTTTGGGCAGGTCCAAAGTTGCTTTCCGTCCAAACATGCTCGAAACGGTGCCATTTTTCAGCCAACGTGGAAGACACGTGGCAACAGGGTGGCTCAAATTAAAGCTCATGTGTACCACAGGGACCAGATTATCAATTTTAAACCACAGGATACTGTACACAAAAATTATGAAATTATATAGTACTAAAGTGTACTTTCCCCAAAAAACTAAAATACAAATTTCACCCATGGGGGGAAATACCACGTCATCGATCTGAATTCATTGAAACCAAGGCAAACATCATCCGCTGGATTATCATCCAGTAAGACATTCACAGCCGTCCATTTAACTCACAAAAACACCCGAAAAACCAAACAGAGGATCAACTGAAACATTTAAAAATAAAGAAAGGCAAGGAAAGGAGTAACAAAACAAAAGAGAAAAGACAATAATAGAAAATTCATACCATCTGTCTCTCAATCTTTCTCCTACGTATTAAGAGGTAGAAAATTCATACCACCAATTTGAATTTAAAAAAATCGGATTCAAATTTTACGAAAATATTAACAAGTAGTTAGATCAACTGAAAATAATGTTATTCTAATTAATCAAGAATTTATGGATTTGAGTGCTTAAAAAAATATTGCTAAATACTTGAAATTTTTATCATCTTTGAAAAATCTCACCAACTCAAATTTAGGTTAGTCAGTTAATGTCTGATATGAGGTGGTGTAAAAACGAATAAACAAGATGTTATTAAAAAAATTACATCTAAATAAAAGTTCACCAAAAATTAATTTAAAACTACAAAAAGACCAGTGAGAAAAAAAGAAAATAAAAAAAAGAGATGATATAATAAAAAAAAGGAAAAAGCTTTGTTGATAGGATTTCTCAAAGAAAGTTCTTGTCTTTTTTGGGGTGTTTGTGTGTTTTTCCTCCTGTCTGTAGATTTCAGTTCTCTCTCTTCCTAACCCACTCTCCCTCCCCTTTCTCTCTCTACAACTCAGTTGAGAGCTGGTGCTTAAAAGAAGAAGAAGAAGAAGAAGAAGAAGAAGAAGCAAGCTTCCAGCTTTGTGTAATTCCTTTTTCCACCCTAAAAAATTTCTATCTTTAACTTGGTTTTTTGAGTCAAACTTAATGGCAGCTCAGGAGTTTAACAAGCCACCCTCACTCCCTCCTTACCGTGAGGTAACTCTCTCTCTCTCTCTCGCTCTAGGAAAAAAAAATAGAATCTTTATCTACTTGCATGAGCAAGGATTCATTTTTTATTAATGTTAAGGCTTAGATTAAAGTTAAAACTCAGAACCCATTTTTGTATGATTCAAATTTAAGCCTTTCTTATCATAATTTTTTTTTCCTGGTTCTCGCTATCATTCGGTATCAGAGTTTATTTGTTCCCTGTGTTCCTGGTTAAAATTAAAATTGGGTTTTGTGAGCCTAGTTTGGTTAGGAATTTTTTTAATTTACTTTTTTAGGAAGTTGCTTCAATTAAAGCTTGTCCTTTCTTTTTCCATAATAGGAAAGGCAGGGCATGCTTAGGATAGGAACAAAAAAGACACCAGCTTTAAGCTTGAAACTTAGATTACTTGAAACTTTTCCATTGTTGTAATTTAATTCACATTGGTCTTATTGAAGTAAGATTGAATTAATCATTTATTTTGACAATTAAGATTGAATTAATCATGCTTTTGGTACTTCTGGGTTTGAGCTTCCCCTGTCTTTAGGGTATGAAGATAGCGTTCTTGTTGAAAGGATATGTAGTGGAACTTTTGTTCTACGCGTCGAGGATGTGTAGAAGAAGAGGCCATTCTGGTTTAATCGCTTCCCAAGGTTCAACTCTTTGTTAAGAACAGGGTGTCTGCATTTTGTATTACGTTGTTTCGAGCTAACTTTTCGATAGATCTACGGAGTCGAACTTGTTCTGGTTTAACTTTCCGAATGAATTAACTGATTATGTTTGAAACTTTCTCTATTGGAATTAAGATGATTTTGGGAGCAATTACTGCACTGAATGAGAAGAATGGTTCAAACAAGACATCTATTTCGAAGTTCATCGAGTCGAAGTACGGTGACTTGCCAGCTGGTCACACAGCGCTGCTTTCTCACCATCTCAACAGAATGAAGGATGCTGGAGATATAGTCTTCTGGAAGAACAACTACATGAAGGCGGATCCTAATGCACCTCCAAGGCGTGGCCGTGGAAGGCCCCCTAAGCCAAAGGCTGCCTCACCACCAGGCATGGTCCTCGGCCCAGCCAGGCCTAGGGGCCGTCCACCGAAGGACCCCAATGCACCAGTGAAACCAAAGGCTGCAACTTCCGGAAGTGGGAGGCCAAGAGGGAGGCCACGCAAGATGGCAAATCCATCCGGAGGAATGACCGGCGCTAACACAACTTCGACAGTGGCAATGGCTGCTGGAAGTGGAAGACCGAGGGGTCGGCCTCCCAAGGCGAGGGCACCTGAAGTGAGTGTTCAAAATTAGTCTGCCCATTCCGACTAGTGATAGTGTTAGCTTTGTTGGGCTCGTGTTTATTCGTGTATGACGTGTCTGTAGGATTCGGTAACTCGTGGTGGTAGCAGTCTGTGTTTGTTCAAAGTTTGCTAATGTCTGTGTTGGTTGCTTGTGTTACTCCTTGTAGGATTCGATGATTGTAGCTGTTGTTGTTGTTGAGCATTTCTCTGGTATTTGTAGTTTGCTTTCTGATAATGATCCTGAAGCTTGATAATACTTTGTTGTTTATTTGTGCAATAGTTTTTTGGTTTATACCCGGGCTCGAGGAGGATCTTGGTTAAGTTAGAATAATGTCTTTACCAGTTGATTTTAAGTGTTTGTCATATATTTGTGCAATAGTTTCATGTTTATGAAAGCAGCTTTCCTTTGGGTGGGAAAACCACGGTCCAGTTTTTTGAAATACCGTTAAAAGGCTGACTTTTCTGCTGTCCTAAAGTCGGTTGCCAAAACTTCAGGCTTAGAGATGCTCTACTCTACTCTAACCTTGACGTGGTGGACCAAAGAAGCCTTGAAAATTGTACTCCAAACTAATATGGAACCACAAGTCTATCTAAAGGCCACACATGATTATGTTTCATGACATAGTAATCAAAAATTAATACCAGTCAATAAATATTCAACGTTGTTGCGTTCTTAAGGATTGAACTCGAGAAGAAATGTCAGAGACAGTAGCAGAGAGACCAGGATGGATGGAATGAGAGATGGGATAGGTAGGGATGATTGGACGCTAATGACTAGGAGGATGTCTCTCGTTCCACTATCATTTGGAAGGACCTCGTACCATGTTGGGCTCATATCATGTCCTTTTTCTCTCTCTTTAACAAGACATCATCCATCGTCACACTTCCGACAAACAATCAACAATTATGATTAAGAAAATTGTAAATCCTGATTGTACCAAAAAATCAAGATGATGGTTACAGTTTAAAAATCGACATAGTTACAGTTAAACGGCCAGATAAATCAAAACATTTTATTTTAATTTTTTTAAAAAAATTAAAAGTTGTATTCTATATGGAATCATAAAAATATATTTAAAATATAATTATTTATTTTTGTTCATTTTCCTATAAAATCGCAAGTTTTAACTGCCGATTAACTGGCAGTTTAATCTATAGCTAACGACTTTCAAATACTTAAAATAATCGGATAACTGTCAATTTCATAATTAAAACCAAACATGGTCAGGACTTTCAAATGGATTTTTTGACCATTAGATTGACATCTCGTACACTTTTCAAGTAACAAACTCATTAGTCTAATGGTCAAAAATGGTCGCTTGTCCCGCCCAAAATGCAACAATTTTCTCTAAAGATTACTGCAAAAGAAACTCGCCTCAACAGTACAAAACGTAATCATGATTTGACGAAAGTTCGGAATTGAATTCTCTATCAACAAATTCTGATGGAAATTGCTCAAGATCAGTGAACCTATGTACAATCTAATCAAGTTAGAATCACCAAAGTTCCTTCTGCATTTTTTTCCCTACATTTCTTCCACCTCGACTGAGAATCCGCATCGACACCGTTTCGTCCTCACGGAAGTGGACTCGTCAAAAGTTTGATCCTCGGCCAAAAATACATGCTCGTGACCTTCTGAAGGAACAACATCTTTAAAACGCTTCACGTTCTTTTCCTGGCATTTCGGAGGTACTTCCACACTTCTCTTAACACCTGCAGCCTGCGTAACCTCAACTCTCGTCGGAGCTTCCGGCTCTGGGACGTCACCGTAGGTGTTGCTCAACCTCTGCCGGGTAACGATTGATGAGAGAAGTTGGTACCACCGCGAAATGGCTTGTGCCTCGTTTCTTTTCTTCTCTGCTGCATCTCGTCTTTCTTCTTCTTCGGCATACGCCTAGCAAAAGAATAAATGAGAAAAGGAAGATAAATAAATATTGCGGACTGGAGAACCATCATAAGGAATACACCTACCTCCAGTATTACATTCTTGAACTCGGAGCAAACCACAATGCCATCGAAGATGGGAACAGATTTTCCGTTCTTGAAATCGAATCCGACCATGGCAGGGGCATAATCAATTTCAAGCCGCTTGGCAATTTGAAACACCCTTGGCAACCTTATGTGCGCGGTTCCTATAGGCAGGCACTTCTCAGACCAAACATCAACTTGGCCACGCTCATTCTGAAGTTCAATAAAAATCAACCAATCAGTAAAACCAGATAGCAAAAGAATGAGAGCCGAATGATAAATAGTGGAGATAAATGCCAAATGAATCGAAAACAGATTTCCCAGTATAACGCCGCTGTTTCCCAGTATATCCTCTACCCACAAACTCATCACATTCCTTAACAAAAAGAAAACTCACAACATCATTTGCTTAGGCACTAAATTCAATTACCGAAAAATAAATTTTACCCTTGGTACAATGCCATTTACAGCATGAGGTAGTTGCAATGGCTCTAGCTGCCATCTTCCATAAAGTTCAATAGTTCCATTAGAACCAACCTCCGGATAATCATCTTCCTCACAAAGTTCAACTTTATTCAACTTTTTAGATTGCTTTAGCGCCTGTAGCAAGCATTACACTTTAATTTCTGGAGAATATGTAGGAAACGCTCTTGGCTTGACAATATAAATCCCAAATGATAGATCCATAAGAGTCGGACCAGACCTTTGCAGGAAGCTCATTAGCTTTAACCTGTAGCGCTTCACGCAGCCATCTGTCTTTTGTTTTAAGCAACTGGACACAAGAACGAGGATACACTGGATGACCAGAACAAAAACCCAAAACTGGTCCCTTGGGATGAAGTATCTGATACTTTGTAAGCCATCTTTCAATGGCGTATAAATGATGACTACGATATGCCTGCAAGATCCAGCTAAAATTAAATTGGATAGATATAGTAAGAACTTCAAAACAAAGACTATTTGGCTCTAGATCAGTAAAACCTGCTGATTTGTGGGAAGTGGCTCAGTTAGAGCCCTGGTTTCTAACTCCATATCCTCCATAGAGTCCCTAGTCGCAGCAAAAGTGTTCGTCCCAGAAGATCCTGCCTCAGACGAAGATGGCTCCCCTGACAACTTGACATGACCTGGACAACAAGAACAATCAGATGCTAATCGATGTTTTGTCTACTCATGATCGGGAGAAATGTACAGCTTTCTTTTTTCTTCTTCTGCAGATAAGCCATACCACCAGTTGCACCAGACTCTAACTCTCTCAATGGGGCCAGAACTGCATCCCACCAGCACGAGTTAACTCGTTGTGATGCTATTTTGTGCCACTTCTTACAATACCTGCAAACGAATGTGACAATCCTGCTTACTGAGCTGGAGGCTTGATGAAAGTATCTGTTGAATTCGTTAGTAATGATACTATCTTCTGAAAAACAATTATGCAAGTAACTAGTAGCAGAGAAGAGAAAAGTACAAACAGTGAAACTTTTTGATAACCAATAAATTTATACTCGTGGAAGAAATGTGTTGGGTCTATTTCTTACAGGTCTAGTGTCAACTGATTGATACGTTCGTAGGTTTCTTAACTGGTAGGCTGGTAATATACTAGCTCGGAAATTTTCTGTCCCTTGCATGAAGATCCTCTAAGGATGCATATATGGAGGTAAACAGATACAAAAAATCCACGCTTATGACAAACTAACATATATAGAGGAACTCAACATGCCTAATGGAAAAAATGAATAAAACAACTAATCTGAAGTCTTGCCAATGAAGTGCAAGGATACAAGATATGCCTTGAATCCAATGCCCGCCTTGTTTATGAGTAAGTTGTAATGAACATAAGTTAGAATGTCACAGAGAAACATTCTAGGATTTACGTTCTCTCTAAATAAATAAAAACCAAGAAACAATATGATGTTTGGGGCCTGTTACGTGCATTTAGCAAATGCATTGGCAGAAACAAAACAGGAGAGGTGAGACGGTGAAAGTAGGGTGATCAGAATCCTGGCATTTGGGCATATATGAAATGAATGATACAAACCTGCGAGTCACGTCCTTAGCTCCACTTCCAGCAAAAGCAACCACATATCTCAATGGTGTCTTGCATGCAGCAGCTGCAGCTTCTACCCTATCCTCCCCATCGACAATTGCATTCACAGCATCAACATGTACCCATTTTCCTGTCAAGTTTTCTCCAGTACAGTGCACTTCAGCCCAAAACAGTGGAGGCCCTATTTTCCTTGATCCAACAGCAGTTGATACTCCTTGAGAAAAAGGTTCTCCACCAGTAATTCTTCTCAATCTTTTCAGGGAAGAAGGATTGCTATTAGAGCTTTGAATACCAGATTCTACATTCCTTTGAGGTGTCGCAACTGCTGTTGCTGATAGAGCCATTTGCAGTTGCATCTCAAACTCCAAATCACCTTTCCTCTTTGCACCCAGAGATGTGCTAGTACCAGGTTCTTCAGAAATATCTTCATTTATCTCGGATGGTGTTGAAGAGTCTTTGGATTGGGAAGTGTTGCTGCTAGAGTGCATGTCCTTTCTGTTGCTGGGAATCTTTGCTGAATTTTCACAAGCATTCTCTCCTTTGTTGTCGGTGAAGGATACCACAGGAGAACAGAGGACCTCCTTTGTCTTGTCCACCATCAATGTAGCAGTTTTGAATATATTTCTTCGTACTTGCTTAACATCATGAGATGAAGATTCGCATATATCAGCTTCAGGCTTTATGGATACAGCATCTAAGATGGAGACAAACCTGTGGAAAAAGAATGCATTAGCCAGCGAGTGTAGGCTTCTAGTTGAGAAATCCACACATTCTGACAAGAACAATCCATAAAAATATTATGACGAAACCCTGATATCATGTATCGTAACTGCGAAAGCTATACGCCTACCAAGAATATCCTACTTGTTGGTACTAGGTTATAATGTTTACTTGCACGTATTTTTTGAGGTACCAAGAATGTGGCATAGACAGTTTAATACTTGTTTGGGGCATATGACATCCCATGGTTACTAAACTACTTTTGTTTAAGCTCATTCAACAAACAAAGAGAAGTTTGAAGACAAGATTGGTTCCAGATCTGGCATAAATGGCATGATGAGATGGACAAAGATTAATAAAAGAGGTCACCTCGCTTCCTTGTTAGTTTAATACTTACCGAGCAGTAAGTCCCAAAGCACGGAGAAGTGCCACCGACAAAGCTGCAACCTGCATGGACAGATAAAGCCGGAATCTATTTCTCAATCATCACACAACTACCAAGAAGGAAAGATACTGTAACTCATACTACACGAGGTCACTATGTATACCCATGAAATAATATATTTTCATATTCTGTCTGATTTTATCCTACACAGTACCGTATCTAACGGAACACAACTGGCATTCTACTTTGAGTGGTAGAAGAATAGGACAATCAGCAGAATACATAATGAAGAGAAAGGAACAGGAGTGAATGGAACAAAGAACCAAATGCAACCGAAGTTGACCCAGAAAATGTGAAGCTGACTAGTCTCAACTCATAATATATGTGAATATTGCAGGGGAGGATACTGGTGTCAAGTAAAATTGAGATCCCTGTTTTCTGGGGACAACTCGGGGAGTTGAGAAGGGAGTTCGTATATATACATGCAAAATGGGCTTGCGGTTGCACTGAGTTTACATATTGCTACTTAAAAGAGAGCATGACTCTACCAAAACATCTAAAGCTCAGGAAACAGCAGGAGAGAAAAATCCTCAAATTAAAATGCTTTTTTGTAACAATCACAAATCTTTAGTACAACATCAGAGATTACAACTACCTCTTCTGGTGTTCCTTCACAATTTTCTATAGCAGATAACAAAGCTGAACGAAATGCTCCCCTTTCACTGAATGAACTGCTAACACGGAAGTAATTGTGGAACTGCAGGCATCAGAGAGAAGTATAACAAGAAAAATGGTCATGAAGTTGCAAACAAAATTCTTTCCCCGGCCAATACTCAGGAAGTCATACCCAGCGGACAAGGGGAGCTAAATTTCTGGCAGCAAGGTTTGAGATCTTTGATAATTTGGATAAATGCTCCGGAAGAAGAGAAAGCAAAGAAGCCTGCCACATACAAAATAAACTTTTCAGACTACATAATTGCAGCTTATGTCATTCTTATTTTTTTTTCAGGACAGCCCCGCCAATAACATTTTATCTTAGCCCAAGGCCTGAAGGTCACAATTGCATCATATCTTGAATCTCTTAATATATAGATACTAGCCAAGGATGTCATGTAGATAATACTCCTTGACCTTGTAGTAAAAGTTATAACATTTAATTATACGGCAGTTAATTGATCATTAAATATTAAGGGGTACATAAAGCTTGTTAGTATATGATTGCTACCATGAAGGAACATGCAGAGTACGATACATCCCGTACTTATATGCTTGGCTTAAACTATGATCAAAACTTGTCGCAATAGCTAATAATAGAGCAATTGCCAGGGAGTGATCAAACAATCGAGAAAGTGGCATACTAATTTCCTCTGGCATGATTCATTTTCTTTCGTGGACAACATCCTAACTTCGATAACCATTTAGAGTCCAGTAACCCAAAAAATGAAGATCACAAGTGTCCCTACTAGAAAAAAAAGCCATCCACTCAAGCTACTCATGTCGGAGGTAGCACTACTCCACAGACGAGTATCACAAGTGTCACTACGAGAAAAAAATCCATCCACTCAAGCTACTCCAGTCGGAGAGTAGCAATACTCCACAAACAATACTAGTAATAAAGATTATCCATCAAAAAAAAATTTGTTGTTTAATCTACTGAAAAGAAAGGAAATAGCCATCTTCATTGTCTAAACCATGGAGTACTTGCAAGGAAAAATAATGCTGAGCAAGAAATAAACAGCATGGTTCATTTCTAATTGAGGGAGATGCTTTAATCTAGAATTTAAGTTTACAAGAAAGTGTACGTTAAAAGTGAAATGTGAAACACTTGCAGCAGAATGTAAAGCTAATCACCAAGAACAACCTGAATGAGAGGGTCATCGCAAGCATTATCAATTATTCTCCCCCTTGCAAGTAAACAAAGCAAGTGAACCTTGTGCACAAGCTCTGCCAATTCCTGGAAAAAGAAGATAGCAAAAAAGAAAACCAACCGTTCAGGGACAGACAAGGATAAAACTTTTCCATAAGAACCATAAAAAGATTCACCTTTTCTTCAGCAGTGGCTCGACGAACAGCCTTCCTCGGGGTAGAATCCGAAGGTGAATCGTTAAACTCGATAGTTAGCTCACTGGTGCTATCAACATGCTGATAGTTTAAAGAACTCAATCGAGTGGAGCCATCTTCCCAATCTGCATCTTCCATTTCCTCGTCAATGTTAGAATTATCATTTTGAGAGCCTCCTTCATTGCCTTCCCTGGAACAATGTACTCCAGAGTCTTCAACAACGTTACGACCATCCAAGTCATTCCAAGTAACTCTAGTATCCGAGCCATGTTTATCCTTTCTCCCCAAACTGCTCCGTGGCTAAAATCAAAGCAATGTTCGTTCAACTACATCACTTTGAACTATGCATAAGCAAAGTAATGCCCGAAACATGATGAATTATCAAACTTCATTGGACTAACCGAAGCGGCACACTCCTCAACAAGATCATCATCATGTTTGTTCGCCCTAGTCGAACGACGCGCATTTACGCGCTTCACAAGCTTGTCCACCGATTCCTTCGACCTAGCAGAAAGCGTTCCGCTTTCGGAATCACGAGTAACGCCAGCCATTGTACCATTTCCCTTACCTGCGACTTCACCAACAAAAAGTGAGTAGAAACGAAAGGAAAAATGGTTCAACAAATTGACCCAGATGACCAGAAGCAACAAAAACAACTCAAGTTCGCAACTTTTATATGGAACAACTAAAACCCATTAACTATCAAGGCCATAGATTTGATAAAAAACGAAACTTGGTGAACCAACGAAGCCCCCCCACCCTGGTCTAACTTCTTCAATCCTCCGTTACTTCCAATGGGAACTGCCAAGGAAACCGTTTTGAAGGGCAGAGGTACGGGAAAGAAAAGGGTACGCTTTAATCGTCTTTGGGGGAGAGAGGGAGAAAGAGAGAGAGAGAGACCTGAAGGCGGCGTATTGTTCGGTGAAACCCGCATTATTGCTGGGGAAGAAGAGTTGAGGAGGGAAGAAGAAGAAGAAGTGGAGAGAGAGGCGCGCGTATTATTCCCCCGCGGTGTTGGGGAGGGGAACGGGTTTTCTTTTTGTTTCTAAGAAATTGTTTGGGAAAAGCACACAAAAGTACTCTGTAGTTTCACCGATTATCACTTGGGTATTTTGTGGTTTTTGAACCGTAAAACAGGTTCAACTTATTCACGAATTTTGTCACGGACCGGTCCGATGTTCGATTTGAGTTTTTTTTGGCAAACGACATCGTTTTATAGCCGATGTGGACTGCCACGTGGCTTAGACTAGGATTACTTGATATTGACGTGGTGGTGGGTAAATTACCAAATTAGTACCAAATTTGTTTATTACTTTTCAAAAAATCCTATATAAATTTATTTACCTAATTGACTCTCTCACTATCTTCAATCTCCCCCCAATCCCATGGAGTCCCAGCAATACGACGCCGTCTTCGATCTCGACGACAACGACCGGTCGTCCCAGTCCCAGTCCCATGACGACCTTGAAGACGACCCCAAGATCATGGACGACGAAGACGACGTCGAGGAAGACCTCCGCCCCACCTCCCCCTCCACCGTACCCGTTCCCGTACCTATCGCCGTCCCCTCCGCCTCCACCGTCAACATCACCGCCGTCCCTAACGGCCAGCATCCGATCCTCGCTCTCCCAACCACCGCCATCCCCCCGCCCTACGACGCGGTCGTCCTTCCTTCCCCACCGCCTCAAGAAGAAGATCTCACAGAAGATCTAGAGCTCCTCCCTCGCTGCCCCGACGACGAGGACAACGATGTCAAGCTCCTTGCGGCGGCGCCAAGAAGAGGAAGAAGAAGACGTACACCAAGCCGAAGAAGACCAAACACAAGCACACGAAGGTCAAGCGAGGTGGCGGAGGGCCGACAGGACTGAGAGTTGGGCGTGCTTTGAAAATAAAATAAAATTAAAATAATCATGGAGAAGAAAGCTGCGGCAAGGAATGAGTTAATTATCCAAGCACCCATAGGCCATAAGAACATTATATATTAATTTTATGCTGCAAAGAAATAACACGTGCATGGTAGTCAATTGGCCAGGATGTCACTTTTCTAGCCGTAGGACCCGGGTTCGAGTCCAGCTAACTCAATTTATTTGTTTTTTTGGTTGCATTTCTGGAAAGATTGTAATGTTCATATTTTATGTAATCTGGTACTAATTGGTAATTTATCACTGCCACATCATACTCACTGCCACGTGGCATTTCAAATAGGCGTCAAAACAACGTCGTTTGTCCAAAAATCTCTGAACCGTGTTTTACGGTTCAAAAACCACAGGGTACCCAAGTGATAATCAGTGAAACTACGGGGTACTTTTGTGTACTTTTTCCAAATTGTTTTGAAGGTGGAACTTCTTTATTTTTATTTTTTAGGTAAATTGATTTTATTAATTAAAGAAGTAATAAAGATCACTTATCTTATGTCCCAAAAAAGATCACTTATCTTCAAAAAAGATAATTAATATCCTCTATTTTAAATTGGAAAAATTAGTCCCTGCACTCTCTTAAATATGACCATTGATTTTTGATATCAATTTTCCGGTGACTGAAGTTAAGTGAGCATATACACCATCCTCGGAATAATCTACGTGATTTTGTAAGCAAACAGTAATTTCCCTCTGTAATTTAAAATGTCACCAATGTAGATTGAAATTTATGCATTTGAAAATGACGATTTTGATACTTTGTAGTTCAGTCGATTTATACATTTACATCATCGTAGTTTAAAAAATTCAACCGAATAACAGAAATTTTGTCTAATGTATATTCCACTATTTGGACAAAATTGTTGGACAAAAATATTGGTAAGTATCAATTTTTTCTCTTTTTTTTCTCAAAAAGATTTTAAAACAATTTCCACGTGGTTAGGCTAGTTAGAGGTTAGAATTAGAAACAAGGTTTGTCTTATTTTCTACAATTCCATGGCATTGCCTAGTGGAAGTTGAATTTTAAATTCTTGAGAATCCAAACAAGTGATTTGTGGAATTAGAAATGTGTTTCCATTCCATACCTCAGTTCTTGAGCCGCCAATTCCAGCAAACAAACGGGGACTAGCGATTTCAGTTATAACTTAAGTTCAGGTAACAAGATTTCAGGTAGTCAAATTGAATTTTTTTTAATCGATTACTATCAATTCTTATTTAGAAAACGCTATTGCCACGAATACCCGGCCAAATTGGAGATTGGACTGGGAGAAAATTGTCAAGCAAAAGAAACCTCCAAAGCAGCAACAAAAGCTTATCCAGCAGCTGCCAACAACCAAACAGGCCAAAGATCTCTTCGTCCATCTTCCTTTTCCCGCACCAGCCAAGTTAAGACACCAACTGTCCAAAAAGTGGAGTTCCCTGCTTCTAATCTAACCTTAAACAGAGACAAGGTCTCCAAAATCTCTCCATCTTATCCATGCAAGTCTGACTACTCTGGACTAAGAAAGAAGCCAAGTAACGTTTCCCAATGGTAATTTCACTTCTTTGTTCTTTGAGTTTTAGTCTATAATTTCATAGTATCCATCGTTGTTACAATCTCTGCTCGTTGACAAAACCCAAGTTAGAGAACTTCCTTGTCAAGACTAATTGTTGAGAGTGCGGTGAGCTTGTAGGAAATCCACTTTATACATTGCCTTAAGGTTTCGGTTGGATATGGAGATTCTGCGGGTTGATCATGTGGCCCGGGCTTCGAGGATACTAGCTCCGGTCAGTGGTTGAACCTATTTGTTTCCACATTAGTGTTGAAGATTAAACTTATAAAATGACAGTTGCAGATAAGTTATGTTATCCATCAATAAGTGGAACAGGTCATCTTGTTTGTTTCTGGGTTCATAACTGAAGCTTTGTTCCTAAGATCATCATAAAGACTGGTTATGTTCCTATAGATTACTTTAGTAGATTAATTAGCTGATCTGTAACTCTGTGATTAAGGTATTGGTCATCTGGGAGTTTGCTTCCTTTCTGTAAGAGATTGCTTTGGAGAAATGGAGCTAGTAAGACCAGTGGTGACATTTGGAACTCCAGCTTCCCATTCTGCAACTATCACATGTTGCATAAAACCGTCTCCGAAGATCGCGGAGTATCTGATCAGCAGGAGAGCAGGAGCATTGGCAGCAGGGGCTTCTCTTCTTCTGGTAGCGGAAGCCGCGCTTGCTCCATACGCCGCAAAGGGATTGCGACTCGGAGACGATGGACTGAGGGTCCCAGAATTCAATCTCGAAGAGGCGCAGAGCGGGATTAAAGGGCACGCGAAGTCCTTGCTGCAAGTGAAAGGTCTGTTGGATTTGGGATTGTGGCGCGAAGCGCAGAAAGAGCTCAGGAAGAGTTCTTCGAATCTGAAGCTGGATATATACTCCATAATCCAAGGCAAGCCTGGAAGTGAGAGGCCTCAGTTGAGGAAGCTCTACGCTGATCTCTTCAACAGTATCACAAAAGTAAGTGTGGTCAAGCCTCGCTTGAACTTGCAATTGCTTGCCAGATACCACCCTTGGATCCTTATCATCAGTTGACTTGGTTTTTACGCTTGTAATTGCAGCTAGATTATGCAGCAAGAGACGAAGATGTCCCGCGAGCCCAGCAGCTGTTCGGGAATATTGTTGCTGTTATGGAAGAAATTCTGTCCAGGATATGACCAAATGTAGCAGCTGGAGATCAATAGGGTTGCTCTGAAACGAGTTTTGGTGAGAGCTCTAGTTTCATAGAAAGAATTTTCATGTCATGTGTCCAAGCAACAGCTACTTTCGGATTCCATCGGCAGTAATGGAACACATACTTCTTACTTCCTTACCTTCGATCTCGTCCTGTACCGCCTGACGAACTTCGGTGCGAGGAATCGCCATGAATCGACATAGAAAGAGATTTGCTTGAATGCATTACCTCCCTGTCGTTCTCATATATGGCCATGTTCATAGGATTCTCTGCAATCTGCAGAACATAATCAGTGAGTACCCGAAATTTGCTGAACTAACTTGAAACTGGTTGGACATTTTTGGACATAGTGGTTCTTGAGGTGTCGGCCCAACTTGTTCCGGATGAGAAGAATCACTAAACCATTATCTTATTCTGGAGAAAATTTTGAACGACGACGAGTTAAATGTTGAAGTAATGACTCCACCGGAAAGTCAAGAATGAGCACCAACTTCTCAAAAGGCACACTTGCATCAGATATTTTTGTGAAGCATTTAAAAAAATTCGTGTAACTGGACCACATTATAATTTTTTTTGGATAAACCACATTATAATGTATTTATTGTGCAATTATTGTGATATAAAACATACACATTAGACAGGCGAATTATCACGCGAGGAGCAAAACTCCAACGAGATCTGGTTTTGTCGGGTTCGCAAACTAAAAATTTCATCCTTACTAACCCTACTACTTCTTTATTTCGTTACTCCGACGCAAAAAATAAATAGCTAGCTAAATTATTTGTAGTAGAACATTTATTTTTTTAACTTTTGTTTTAAATTTTCTTTTACTCATTAGTGTCAAGATTATGTAAATAGTTGTGCAAAATGTATTCCAAGAGTTACGTTAACACGAACAATAAAAAAAATAATACAAGGATAAAAATTTCTACCAAAAAAATCTTAAATATTTCTTTATGCTGTCATATATGGAGTGATCAAAACACATTCTTATTTGGGTGTGATGGATTTAACGCGTAATTAACGAGTAATTACATGTTAAACCCGTCTAATTAACAAACTAATTCGTTAATAATAAATCACTTACTTGTTGAAGCAAGAGGTCCACAGGTTCGAGTCCACAATGTCTTCGTGCCAGTCGAATTACGATCACGTTATAACAGATTCGTAATTGATTTTCACGAGATTTCCTCTATTGAAAATCTGTTCAAAACTCAAGGACTATTCCAGAGTTTTTCTTTCTTATTGAGTGGTTATGGGCAAACTTACGGATTGGTTCAGCCAGATTTCTCTTTTTATAGGAAAATACGGACAACCAAAACGCGTCACGTGGCACTTCTATGCCACATGTCCGCCACGTGGCACTTTGGGTCGCATGTCTGCCACGTGGTGCCACGTCAGTGTGCCACGTGGGCCACCAACTTTGGCGGCAACTGCGTCAGCGCCACGTCACGCTGACGTGGTGCTTGCGTGGCCTTGGGCCGGTCAACTCGGGTTGATCGGCCCATTCCACCCAAAATTTGGGCCTGATGGGCATGGGCCCAATCAGGCAGAATAATAATTGCCTGATTTGGCCTTTTAGGTCCAACATCTCCCACTCAATTATTATTGATCTTGATCAACAACTATCTGATTTCTTTAAATGATTTCGTGCGACCAGCATACATTGAGTGTGTTAAGTTAAATTCAAGAGCACGGACACTCAGGCTACTTGAATAGTAGCATCTCGACAACCTTTTTGTATAATGCATGCTATTACCCCAGGACTCATGTCACATTCCATTGTTCTCATTAGTGATTTCAAACAATTATATTCGGGTTCACTATTGTACTTTTCAATACAATTGGTGCACCTGAACCACGAAACTCAGAATGTGATGAACAGAGTTCCTTCTCCCTTAACTATATTCTTTTCATAATGATACAACCTACTTTTCTGGTCAGCCCTGCCAGGTCGAATCGCTATGCTATAACCTTTTCATGAACTTTTCAAGCTAGCAGCACTGGACCATACTTCCAGAATACGTTTAGGATCTTAAGGGTAGGTTTCGACAATCACAGTTCTCGAAAATTGGTCTCACACAAGGGATTGTGAAATCACTCAACATTTTCATCCCATCCAGTGGTCGAGTAGCACACATGATACTGATCACGTGTTATGGTGTACATTCCTTTTTTAAAGGAACATATGTCATTTAACACCATACTAGAGTATCAGCCTTATGGATTGTAGAAAATCCAAATGCAGCAACTTATTCCTGCATCCCATAAGAAAACTTGCTCTTGAGCAAGACGGCATTCCGTCATAGGACATGCACTTATGAATGTCCAATAACTGCCTCATCTCATCTAGGAATCAACTTCTTGACTTCCACTAAGGTAAACACCCGTATGAGTGGGCTACTTTTCTGTCCGACATGTTTCATAATTAGCTCATATTACCAAATAAAACTTCTTTATTCCAACTAATTGGATTACAAATGAAACCGTCGTAAACCCAATGACTTAACATGTTTCTCGAACACTTCTCGAGGTAATGCTTTAGTCATTGGATCTGCGGCCATATTTTGTGTAGATATGTGTTTCATACACAGCTCTTTATATTTTACTAAACTTCTAACAAAGTGAAATTTGATATCTATATGCTTAGCCCTGCTATGGAATCTAGGATCCTTAGCATACGCTATAGCTGCCTGGTTATCGCAGAATAGACTCACGGGCTCCGTCGAGTTGATCAGGGAGAGATGGCTTAAGAATCTCTTCAATCATACCGCTTCTTGTGCAGCATGAGCTGAAGCTACATATTCTGCTTCCATTGTTGACAGGGATACACAGGTTTGCTTCTTACTGCTCCATGAGATAGCACCCCCGCCCAACAAGAAAACAAATCCAGATGTAGACTTTTTCTTGTCCATGTCGCCTCCCCAATCAGCATCAGTGTAGCCACTCAGTATCAGGTCACGCCCTTGATAGCACAAGGAGTATTCTGTAGTAGAGTTCAAATATTTCAAAATCCCTTTGACAGCCTTTCAGTGAGCACTTCCTGGATCAGACTGATATCTGCTTGCTATCCCAACAGCATAGCAAATATCAGGTCTAGTACGCAACATTGCGTACATCAGGCATCCAACAGCGTTGGCATAAAGAATCTTCTCTATGTTCCCACGTTGTTTAGCTATTTTTGGGCACATGTCCTTACCCAAATTATGACCTTTAACCAATGGGACGTACTTTGGGTTACTGTGATCACATTTGAAACGTTCTACTACTTTGCGAATATATGTCTCTTGTGAAAGAGACACTATTCTTTTTGAACGATTCCTCGAAATCTTAACTCCGAGTGTGTAATCCGCTTCACCCATGTCTTTCATTTCAAAGTTGGAAGATAACCAATCTTTGATTTCGACAAGAAATCCCATGTCATTTCCAGCTAAAAGGATGTCATCAACATACAAAGTGATGATGACACATTTCTTTCCTGATCGTTTAACATACAAGCAGTGATCTTCGTCTATCATTAAAAAATCATGCTGCATGATCTATTATGAAAGTGAATATACCACTGTCTAGACGACTGCTTAAGGCTATAAATTGATCTATTCAATTTGCAAACTTTGTGTTCGCAGCCTTTTTGAATGTAGCCCTCAGGCTGAATCATGTAGATTTCTTCATCCAATTCTCCGTGGAGAAAAGCAGTCTTTATATCCATTTGATGTAATTCTAGATTCATATTAGCAACAATAGCTAAAATGACCCTAATTGACGTAAATCTAACAACAGGTGCAAAAGTCTCCTCGTAGTCTATCCCAGCCTGTTGTTTGAACCCTTGGACAACCAAACGCTCTTTGTATCTTTCGATACTGCCATCTGCATTGCCCTTGATTTTGAGAATCCACTTATTCCCAATTGCCCTATGCCCCTTAGGTAGGTCTACCAGATCCCAAACCTAATTTTTGATCATAGAAGACATTTTTTCTTCCATTGCATTCATCCATTCAGTTCGTTTTGGAGATGACAAAGCTCCAGATACATTCTTTGGCTCATCTTCATCCTGTAGGATGGCCAGAAGAATTTTACTTGGACCACCAAATCTCTTTAGTGATACCAAGAACGCATTAGCCTCGCCTTCGATGTCAAATCGTCGGCGTGGTATGCTAGTTCTGCTAGACCTATGATATTCCCGATTTTGATAAACATCTCTCATATATTTATCATATCCAGGAATCGCACTCCCACTGGGTGGAAATACCGTACTCCCACTGGAATAAGGAATTACCTCCCTTTCAGGACTCAGATCACGACCTTCCGGATCATTTTGAGTTAGAAAATCTCTATCTTCCTCCTCAATTCTCCCACTCGGAAGAAGTGATCCAGATGACTCTGGTTCATCTGTCTCAAAAAAGGTAAGGTCATTACTAACCTCCCTCAAACTTGGAAATTCATTCTCCAAAAACGTGGCATCACGTGATTCAAATTCTGTTACATGTCCATCATCCAGTTCACCCACGAACACGTACCCTTTAGATACCTCTGGGTATCTTATAAAGATACTTTTTCTACCTCTCGGTCCTAGTTTATCGAAAGTACTTGAGGTATAATGGACATAGGACGCACACCCCCATGGCTTAAAATAGGATAGATCGGGCTTCCGATCTGTCCACATTTCATAAGGAGTGGCTGTAACAAACTTAGAGGGAACACGGTTTAGAACGTATGGGACAATCAGGAGTGCATCTCCATAGAATGATATAGGCAAATTTGCCTCTGCCATCATTGATCTAACCATGTCAAGGAGGGTTCTATTCCTTCTTTTAGCAACCCCGTTTTGCTGGGGTGTATAGGAAATGGACAACTGATGTTCAATCTCTTTTTCAATGCATAGAGCTTTGAACTCATCTGAAAGATATTCACGGCCACGATCAGTTCGCAAAGCCTTTATCTTTCTATCCTTCTGATTCTCAACATAACGCATGTACGTCATGAAGCAGCTTAAGGCTTCAGACTTATGAGAAATCAGGTATATCAGACCATATCTAGTATAGTCGTCAATGAAGGTGATGAAGTAATATGCTCCATGCCTTGCCCTCACGTTCATTGGACCACAGATGTCAGAATGGACTAATTGTAATAGAAATTCGGCTCTAGCCCCAGTACCGAAAGGTTTCCTTGTGCTTTTTCCTTCTAGATAGGATACGCATCTGGGTAATATAGATCTCTCTACATTTTCCAGTAGTCCTGCCTTAGCTAGACGGTTTAAACGATCCTGACCGATATGGCCTAGTCTAGAATGCCATAGTTTAATATCATCTTCCGATGAGTTTAAACTAGTGACTAAGGAAAAATTTTCACAAGGATCAATATCTAGAATCAGAAAACCTTCCAATATATATCCAAGGCCAAAATAGGTATCATCCAAAAATAATCCAACAGTGTCGTCCTTAAACGACAACCGAAAACCTAAAGACATTAAGGTCGAAACTGAGATCAGGTTCCTTCGAATGTCTGGAGCAAATAACACGTCATGTAAAAGAAGGGCACGACCACCACGAAGGTGCAATTTACAAGTGCCCAGGCCTTTCACATCCACGCACGAGTTGTTACCGACAAAAATGATTTTTGCTCCAGCCGGCAACCGCCTGTATTCAACGAATGAACAACGGTCTCTAGCTACATGGTCTGTCGCTCCTGAATCAATCACCCACATAGAATGTGACTCAGTTAGATGGGTACAAGAGGATACATACAACTTACTCACACTTGAGTTTAGTTGTACCTGCTTGGGCATCTTGCAATCTTTTGCAAAATGTCCCTTCTGTTGACAGTTAAAACATTTCTTCATCTGTTCCCAATTTGGTGGTAGGGAACAGATGATAGCTTAAATCTGCTGCTCGTTGCTAAGTATGTGACCAGCCTCTGCCAGTTCACTGATCATGTTAGACATCACTCTCAAGTGTTTCCTCATGGTAACCTCCGGACGCTTCTTAAAGGTGTCAAACCTTATGGTCAAAGCACGCAGCTTCAACACTGAAAGCTTTCCGAATTTTTGTTTGAGAGCGTCCCATAACTCTTTCGCGTTGTCATACACGCGAAATTGTCGGGTGACATCATCCATCATTGAACTTAACAAAATCAATCGGGCAGTAGTGTTCTTTCTCTTTTAAATAACATAAGCTTCTTTGTCTCGCTTATGTTGAGCAGTTGTGCCTTCTTCAGGCTCATCCATTATCACATGTATGTGCTCCAGAACTTCTTGTTCCTCAAGCACATATTGGATTTTCATGCTCCAATTCTCATAGTTTTCACCGTTGTGTTTTAACTGACGGTTTAACTCAGCTATGATAGATCTAGAAGCAACTGACATTTATATAGGGAATTTTTAATATGAGAACATATTAGAAATTTGATTTGGCAATATGATTCAATTTACTAAATACTAATAACTTTTAACGATACGAAGTCCTTGATTAACCTCAAAATCGAAGTGGGTCGCGGGCATGCTTCCCCTTACCATTCAAGTATTAATCTTAAACTTCAACCGTTTAAAGTTCATCGATAGTAAACTCAAGTGGAAGCAACTAAACAAACATCTTTGTTTAATTACACACATCACATATACATTTGTACATTCTGAGTTTACACGCACATAAAAAACTCAGACAAGGTCTCAACCTATTGTACAAAATTCTCCCAAAAATAACATATGTATATGGGGACATTTAAACATGTAATCACATGAGGATCGGGTGTCCAGGCGATCCGGTAGAAGAATCCAGATACATATATGGATCCGGGTCCAAGGACAATCCTGTGGGGACCGGGTGCGAGGACGATCCGGCGAAGGATTCCAAGTTCACCACCGGAACTGGGATCGATTCCATAATCCAGATGATCAGGAGCGCAGGAAAATTGTAATGGTATTCCTTAGCGAGGTAGCGGTTCAAGATCAAACCGCTTCGCAGCTCTAGAACAGGAGAAGGTATCATTTCTCTGAGAAGATCCCTCTCCTCGAGATAGTGGATCAGACCATAGAGGACATCTCTATGAGTATTGATCTCGGGCTCCGAGAAGACACACATATCTTCTTGGATTTTCAGCGTGACCAGGAGGTCTCGAAACATGGAGGGCCAGTCCTCTCCATAATTATAAGTCTCGATATGCTCAACGATGACATACATGTCATCCTTAGGCACTCGCAGCGGTAAACGGCGCTTCAGAACCTTTTGTCGAAGTTCCGTTGCACAGAAGTTCAGCTACCTTTCTCCAGTAGCCATCGAATCTTGTATCAATTACAAGTCAATTTCGGGTTAATTCTCATATTCTCCCAAAATAGGATTGAAAAACTCATTTTTCAATCTTTTGATGATCATACTATGGATCAATTCATGTGATTTTAGTTAAATTTAACATATTTCGGAACTCGTTCCAAAATATTTTCTTTTTAAGTTTATTAAAAATATTGTTATAATTTTAATAAACCAAATTGACAAAAATTTCTCAAATTTTTTTATCAATTTATTGAATTTTAATTGAATAAAAACTAATTTTATCCAATTAAAAGAGAAAATCAAACATTTAAGTCCAATTTGGCTTAAATTGACCATAAATCGGATTAGGTCGAACCAAGAAACCAAGCCAATTCGACCAGTTTTTTGATTTTCTTGACCCGGGTATAAATATTTTCGGGGAAAACTACGAAATTACGATTTTGCCCCTCACATATTTGCCCATTTCACTTTCTCTCTCTTCTCCAGCGAGCGCCGAAGGCGGCCGAATCTCCGCCCACGACCGCGGCGCAACGGCGGCGAACCAACGGCCGAGACCGGTCGCAATCGACTCCCCGTAGTGTCGCGAGCTCGTCGGTAGCAGCCTCGCGAGCCGTCGTGCCTCTATGCTCCGTCGCGGTCGTCTTCTCCGTTCCGCACATCTCCGCCGTCGTCGGCTTTGATCTTCGTTTTTCAACGACGTCGATCCACGAAAGTGGTATCGGAACGTCGAGGAGAAGCCGGAGAATCGACTATCGTCGATCTACGACGTCGAAATCGTCAGATTTCTGGCGAAATTGAAGAGAATCGATTTGGGGAAAATCGCCCCAAATCGCCCGATTAGGGTTTTTTGTTGATTTGGGGATTTTTGGTCAAATTTCAAATTAATCCCCAAGTTTTTCAAAAATTGCACCAAAGTCCATGACACGCAGGTGCCACGTAGGCGGTCAATTTTTAGATTGGTACCTTAAGGTTTCGCGCGTGCGCGAATTTGCCCGCGTGGTTAGGCAAAATTTAATTTAGTCCCGCTGGTTCTAAATTAATTATATTAAAGTCCAACAGATTATGATTTTCAATAAAATCACAATTAATACGATTTTTAACCCAATAAATCACATAATTACTTGAATTAAAACATCATATCATCATCAAAACATGGTTTCGACCATGCTCTGATACCAATTGATGGATTTAATACGTAATTAACGAGTAATTACATGTTAAACCCGTCTAATTAACAAACTAATTCGTTAATAATAAATCACTTACTTGTTGAAGCAAGAGGTCCACAGGTTCGGGTCCACAATGTCTTCGTGCCAGTCGAATTACGATCACGTTATAACGGATTCGTAATTAATTTTCATGAGATTTCCTCTATTGAAAATCTGTTCAAAACTCAAGGACTATTCCAGAGTTTTTCTTTCTTATTGAGTGGTTGTGGGCAAACTTACGGAATGGTTCAGCTAGATTTCCCTTTTTATAGGAAAATCCGGACAACCAAAACGCGCCACGCGGGCTGCCACGTGGCACTTCTATGCCACATGTCCGCCACCTGGCACTTCAGACCGCATGTCCGCCACGTGGTATGTCGCGTGTCACTTCGGGTAGCATGTCCGCCACGTGGCAAAGCTACCCCCAGCTTTGCCACGTGGCGCCACGTCAGCGTGCCATTAACTTCGGCGGCAACTGCGTCAGTGCCACGTCACGCTGACGTGGCGCTTGCGTGGCCTTGGGCCGGTCAACACGATCCACCCAAAATTTGGGTCTGATGGGCCTGGGCCCAATTTGCCTGATTGGGCCTTTTAGGTCCAAAAGGGTGTAATTCTTTTTTTGGTGTAACTTGTTATTGATTAGATGAAGAATGAAATTTACAAAAAAATTGCATATACGGGTTTTTACGTTGAGATAATCGTGACGTTGTTGAACTATCAGACTCACACGATACCAAAATAAAATTTTCCATTATTGTTACATAGGAATGAATTAATACATTTTTTAACTACATATAAACAATATTATAATGATGAGTTAGCGTTTACCCTAAAATAAACCAATGGCTTTGCCCCGGAAAAAAATAAACCAATGGCGGTGTAGGAAAAGTATAATTAAACAAACCAGCGAGATCAAACGGTGTCGCAGCAAAACCCTAATCCGAAGTCTCCTCACCCACGATCTTCTATAAATACCTAAGCGCGTTCGAAGAGAGGAACCATAAAAACGAAGCCCCCCTTCCCCCAACTCAAGGCGCCCTCTCGTCTTACGAGAAGATAGAGGATAAAAAAGCCCAAAAAGTTCCCCAGATTGTCAAACCCTAGATCGCCGTAATCCCTCGTGGACGGTTTCTTCTCCTCTTCCAAACGGTTCCGGTAAGCTCCCCCCTCTCGCTCTCCTTCTTAGGGCTTCGTTTTCTAGTCAGATCTCGCTCCCGTTGGCTATTTCTTTTCCCGAAAGTTTCTGTTTGTCTTTCGAGAACATGAATTTGGACTTTGTTTTGCTTCTGTAGCTTCTGGATTTCAGAGATCTCATGGTTAGGGTTTGTTGAATCTTGCGTTATTGGCTTCTCCACTCCGAGATAGATAATGGATCTGTTTTGTAGATTAGGCTGAGAATCGTAGTTCCTGGATTTCAGAGATCTCGTGGTTAGGGTTCGGTGAATCTCGCGTTACTGGTTTCTCGACTCCGAGATAGATAATGAACCTGTTATTGTAGATTAGGCTGCGAATCATAGTTTCTGGATTCAGAGATCTCGTGTGGTTAGGGTTTGTCATTTTTCTGACCTTTTTTGCATTCTATTTTGTGTGTTAGGTTCTCGCTAAGTTGTGTTCTTCGTGAGGGATTTGTGGTCTTTTGCTGCAAGATACAATGGCAACTTCAGTGGACATGTCGCTGGATGATATCATAAAGAAGAGCAGAGGGGGTAGAGGTCGTGGTAGGGCCCCTCGTGGCCGTGGCCGAGGATCCGGCGGGAACTTTGTTGGTGGAAGAATGGGAGGTGCTGCCCGGAGAGGTCCTCTATCAGTCAATGCTCGGCCATCACAATTTGCTATCTCGAAGGCAAGCTCACAAGTGGACCTAATGTGCCTTACTGAGAATTTGAATGTTTAAGAAATCCATATCTTGACGGTCTCTAGAACACCGTAGAATGCACCAAAGTGGGATCTACATTATTAGTTTTGATCATGGAGGAGCTGATTTTGACCGCATGCTCTTCTATGGCCGATTCCTAAGTTATTATCTGTGGTAAATTCGAGTTGGGGGTTAATTTGGGCTAACATAACTCGGAGTATTCAACAAATCTGGTCCTTAAAGTACATATCTACTGTGGTAGAGTTTTATGTTCTGCAACTTATGATGGTGGCTTCGTTAGTTCAACTCCTTTGAGTGGAGCTTTCAGTCTCAGCTAACAACATGAATCTTATATATCAAGCTATAGATCTATACCATTTGACTGCTGGCTGTATAGAGTTGGAGTTCGAGGTGGATCCTATTGCTACATGTGGAACTTCATCTCTGGGAGATCTGTATTTTGCTCATAATCCATGGTCTTTTTGCAAAGGAGCTCGCAGTGCATAAGAGCCGAACTGGATCCCTCGGCTGTGCTTATGCAATGATGAGTTGAATGCTTGTACTGCCGGTGGCCGTCCATTTATTCAATTCTCCCGAAGTTTGGCCTCATGGTTGCTAAAGTTTTAATGAAAAATGAAGTTTCTTTTTCTCTTTTGGGTCCTTTCCTTCTGAGATTGACATTGAAGAGCAGTGATCTTGTTATCTGGTAGCAAGCTGACATGTTCTGTTTGCTTTCATCAGCCTGCTCGCAGATCTAGGAATTTGCCTTGGCAGCATGATTTGCTTGAAGATAGTATCAGAGCTGCAGGGATAACAGGAGTGGAAGTTGGTACCAAGTTATACATATCAAATTTGGATCATGGAGTGTCTAATGATGATATAAGGGTACACATTTGGATATCTTGTTCATGTTAGATCTTCGCACCATGGATTCCTAAGATACTTTTTGCTGTGCCTCAGGATCTCTTTTCTGAGATTGGAGCCTTGAAACGATATAATGTTCACTATGACAATAGTGGTCGATCTACCGTAAGTTCTTTCTGGCTTACTATACTATCTTCATTAATAATTTTCAGTTATACTGGCATGATTTCTCTTCTCAATTTGACCAGCAGGGCTCGAACCATTATTGAGATGCTTGTTTGCTTCATGGATTTTGTTCCACCAGACTACTACAGTGTTTTATCTACCTAGGATTTTGTGTTGATTAGATTTCTCTTTGTATTTAATTGCCAAATTTGAAAGCTGAACATGCAAGTTAATATTGTGACCTTGCCATATACAACTCTGACTCCAATCCAGATATGGAATGAGTACCTTTAATACTCAAGTGATGTAGATGCAAAATCCTACTTTTTTTTGGCTCTTTGTTTTGCTTAAAGAGCTAGAAACTGCAGAAGTAATTAGGTTTTATTTTTTGACAGTCAAATTATTGAAGAATAGGAACAATTAGTTTGGAGTAGCAATTCATGTTTCTATTGTGTATTTTAATGGTTGTTAGTTCTTATGCATGTTCAACTTTATGATTTTTGTTAATTCTGTTGGTTTCATGTTAAAAGAAAATTTCATTCCTTGGAGCCTAATTTGTTCGTTCTTATGCACGGTCAACAGGGTTCAGCTGAAGTAGTTTATACCCGGCGAAGTGATGCATTTGCTGCTCTGAAGAAGTACAACAATGTTCTGTTAGATGGAAGGCCCATGAAGATTGAAATTGTCGGTGGTTCGGCTGAGATGCCCCCAATTACTGCTAGAGTAAATGTGACTGGAGTTAATGGGAGGAGGAAGAGAACAGTGGTTATGGAGTACGTGTTTCTTCTTTGGCTTGATTTGTGATTGTGTTTCATATTTACATGGACCTTTCATCTCAACATAAAATTTATTTTCCTGATTTCCATATATGCCAGCTTGTTCTTTGCTGGGAACGTTCAAGAATGGTTTGTACAGTGTGCAGTTAAAGTTGTGTTTAGTTTTTTTCCTGTACACTCTGATAGATGCCTCTAGTTGAACCAGATTATATTATTCTTTTTCGGTATTGACCTTTTTTTATTCACAGAGCTTGTTTTGATCATTTCTGAAGATGTACTTATCACCATTGTCATGTATCTTACGTCTGTTTTATTGGGGGTTTTCTTTCCAGAAATTTCACTTATGAATGATTCTTCTTATTTGCATGTCTCTCTCAAGTCTTTTTGTTGACTATGTTAGTAGTAATTGTTGACGGAAAAGCTTAAGTGGTGCTAGTTGCCTGCCTCTAATCTATTATGCTAAAGATTCTGGAAAAATAATTGTTCCACTTGGAATTGTGCAGGGCTGGTCCGGCTGGACCTGGTCGTACCAGAGGATTTGTTCCATCCAACCGTGGCACTGGGTGAGTTGTCAATTCTTGCTGGCCTCTTGCTTGTATTGATAGATGCTTTCTTTCTCATGATTCAAGGAACGTAGATGACTAGCATCCAAATATTTTGCTTTATTTAGGAGCTTTTTTGATTTAGTATTAGGAAGAGTGAGCAGATAATATGTCATTTAATCTGTTTCTGAATACTCTTGCAGCCCGAAGGGTAGTCGTGGTGGCCTGAGGAATGGGGGAAGCGGCAGAGGTCGAGGGCGAGGGCGAGGTTTTGGTGGTGGCCGAGGAAGGCGACCTGTTGAGAAGTCGGCGGAGCAGCTTGACAAAGATTTAGAGAACTACCATGCCATGCAGACTTGAGCGGAAACGGACTGGATGGTGGAAGATGTTAGCTAGTGATGTTTAGACATCTGCACTGGTTTAATCACATCTGTTGATCACATTTCACAATTAGACGTGGAATTTCGGTGGTGTGTATATGGGGAGGAGGTTAGATGGTTTTTGGTCGTTTGTTTGCTCCCGCACTTGGCTTGCCAATGCTACGGTAAAAATTGGAAGGATCTGTCTTCTCTTCTGCTTGATTTGGCATTCTTCTACTATTCTCTACTGCAGATACGTTTATATTGACCCTACGTTTAGGGTTCTGGGGTGAGTTTTTGTGTCCGATGCGATGACAGTTACGATCGGATGCTCTCATAATGCGAGCGCGGTTTGGTGTCGCAGTTTTGAAGCAATATCTTGAGCCTGAAGCCGAAAAGGTGAACCTGTCAACCCTTAAATAGATTGTGTTGGCGTTGGGAGGGGGAAGACAGATTGGAGGTTTTTGATTTTAGTGTTATGATAATCACCATAGATTTTTGAAAAAAAGTTATAAAATTTATTAAATTAGTGATCGGAGTTTAATATTTTGACACTGATAATCGCTCTCTTATTCGACCAGCTACTTCCTGATGTGGTTGATGACATTATTTGTCAAAAATCTCACCAAATATGAGAAAAATTAACTTTAGTACCACTAGTTCTAGTTTTTTTTTACTTGAAATCTTTCACTTTAGTACCTTGTGTTATGGCCACTTGACACAACAACAACCGTCCACTGTCATCGAGCTTTGGCACCCAGAAGACAACCACCGTCCATTGTCATCGAGCTTTGGCATCCCAGAAGTGTGTGATCGGGTCATTTCTGTTTGCAACCCCACACAAAAACCGTCCTGTTCGATTGTTTCTTGATCCATATCCCGACGTACGGATCAGTGGAAGCCCCGGGGCTGAAGAAACCGAGCTCGAATCTCCCGTCTCCCGATACCAAGGTACCTCCATCGGGGACTGATTAGTTAGTGGATATGGTATCTGTTGAATCAGCTGATACAAAACCAGAAGCTAAAATGAAGCAGAGAAGGACCATGGATGAAGAACAATTATTTTTGCTTCATTAAAAGAATTATGAAAGCCAAGTTGATGCCAGAAAAGGACTATCGAAGTTGTATAGACTGGAATTGCCTTCGTGTGCTTCAAAGTCAGCGTCTTGGTCAAATTTAGATTAGTATCACGTGGTATGTTAAAAATTTATTAAAGAAATCTTAATTTTTCTTTTTGAATCGGTTGATACTAGAGGTATGAAATCCGTTTTATAAGATTATTGGCCTCATCAATATCCTACGTCAGTAAAATTCAGTGGGATAAAAACTACCAATGGAAAAAGTACTTTCAATAACACTGCATAAAATGTGATTTAGATTAGAATCTGTCGCATGAAAAAAAAAACCTTAGTTATCATTCAAAAGCTTTGTATCCGTCAAATTTATTAGTCATACATGGTGTGTTACACTTATTAAAAAAAATGTTCTGTCATTTTAAAATTGTCTTGATTAAATATAGATTAGTCTCACATGGTTTGTTAAAAACTTATTAACGAGACCTTTGTTATCATTGAAAAGTTGTCAACGGTTAAATTTGGATTAGTCTTGATGAATGTATGTATGCATGTCGTTTCAACCAAAAAATACACAATGGGGCCGAATTGCTTTATAACCACATGCAAGGTTGAATACCATACTTGACTATTGAAAGTAAATGCAGCTAGAAAGAAATCAACCATTGAAATTCTACCCGTTCATAACTGATGATCTAGGATAATTCCACCCAACACTTGGTATGTGTTGATTTTAATGACTTGAACAACTTCCATCAATAGCAGTTAAATTTTTCATACTTATAAACAAATATATCATAGGATAATTCCACCCAACACTTGGTATGTGTTGATTTTAATGACTTGAACAACTTCTATTAATAGCAGTTAAATTTTTCATACTTATAAACAAATATATCATATTCGTAAATAGAGATGTTGTTATCTCAACTTTAATTCATCCAGTTGCTCAAAAAAAAAATTCTCATCCAACTTTACTCTTTAGTGATTACAGGTGATTACGTACAGATAAGATTGCAGTTACGCGGGGATTATATTAAGTACCCAGAAGATAATATCACGACATTTGTTATGGGCTTGGGCTGGTTATGGGGCCTTTGATGGATCTAGCCCATTCTTCACCACGAGAATTATTCAAAATAAATTTCCGTCTTTTATTACTCGATATTGTGATTGTTCATGTGAATTAAATAAAAATATTTGAATAATGGCAGGCATTGAAGAGACCAAACTACGGGACAGGGATGCGCGTGGCTACCGGACAGGCTTAACAGCGGTGTCTCGATTAGGAAGAACCACTTTCTTTATAGGACTCTGTCATGTTTAATTCAGAATTAGTAATTTTTTGCGGAATTTATATACAAAACTGATATCGAAATCTGTATATTCGGGTCTGAGTTTTTCTTGACCTTAGAACATTTTTGATTTTTGCTATTCTTTTGGTATTACCTTAGTTTTTGTACTCAAATACCGTATATTATTGCTTTGTGTTTAATATATTTTATCTGTTATCTTTGATAAGGTAACAATAATGTAACCTCCCTTGATAGGATCTTTTAAAGTGAATAATACTTTACTTATAAAAAAAACTAATATCAAACTTACCTCTTAAAAAGAATTATGTGCTAGCTTATATATAAAGGTACATACATTTTGATTCTCTATGTTATTTGAAATCCCCATAAAAACTCGGGTTATGAAAAACCAAAAAATACCACCTGGAATTTTTTTTTCGTGAGACAAAATAAAAACGTTATGACGAAAATATTATTATTACTATATTTATTTAAAGAGTTAGCAAACAAAAATATAAATCTAAAAACTGAAAAAACGAATACACAAATTGATAAATATGAAGAAAATAATTAAGGTTTAAAAATGAAAAAGTCAGATTCGATTCAAGATGTAGATTAGGTTCCTTTTCTAGAATAGAGACTAACTGCATGACATGGTAGCTTAGGTTTCTTTTCCTGCTTGGAAGATGGGATGCAACTTGGACATTTTTTTAATCGGAAACTACGAAATATTAATATGCGTACTGATATCGTATCGTTAGTTGCAAATGTGATAGTATAATATTTTATAAATGTATAAAACTCGTTTTCCTTATTGTGCAAGATTGGAGGAGAGCCTATGACTAACGCGTTTCCCTTGTTACGTAGCATTCATGCAAATTGGCATCGAAAATCCTATACCAAGACTCACGGTAGATTACTTGGTATAGGTTTCAATAAACTTGCATGCATTTTTGACATCTTTCTTAAAATAGTTAAAGGGAATAATTTCTCTTCTCATTTTAATAATTAACTATCCACGAATACTTAGATCAACTACTCAATACGTTGTCCTGGTTTAATTAGATGTCGAATTCGAGACTTTAAAAACACAACAATATGAAATACTTGTCGGCAGACATCTTAGCTGATAATGGGCTCTTTCCGATCTAGGTATGTTCCTTGTTTAATCTACCCTACCCTTTTTCTACTTTTCCTTCCTTCCCTCCCAAAATAATTACCCCAGAAGATGCATAAAATGAGAGCCCAGCTTGTTCTTAAACCCACACTTCATTTGATTGACTCGGAGAGAAAAAGGGCAGACCTGATTTGTCACCGGCGATCTGGTAAATCTCTCTCTCTCTCTCTCGAACTTGTAATCTGTCTATGTTTTTCCAAGTAGAAGGTGAACTTTATATATAAACGAAGGTCATTAGCTTTGTTACTCGTGCCCAATTGCAACGTTTGATGGTCTGTTTATCCTTTGAATATACTAGTAATCCCTGTCCGTGGCTGCATTGGCGCTCTCTCCTTCCTTGCTTCCTTCCTTCCTCTCTGGGAGAACACCAACTAGGTATCTCTCTCTCTCTCTCTCTCTCTCTCTCTCTCTCTCTATACGTCTTGCTTGCAACGTTGGAGCTTTCGGCTCTAGTGTTTGTGACTAGCTGAGTTAATAGTCGATAATTAGGGAAAATAGGAAAAGGTGAAGATTAAAATGTTTGTTTCTATTTTAACTCTGAAATTGTATAGGTTAGTTACTGTGAAGATTTTGTGGTACCCGTCTGTAATTTTTCCACTTATTTTCTATTTTAACTGTTGTTAATGGGGGTTAGTTTTGCAACTCGAGATGTAGTAAATTCTCTTGTCCTAGTTGGTTGTTCGGGTTGATTTAGGTTATTTTTGTCAGGTCTAGGGTCATAAGTCTAGTAAAATTGCTATTTGATGCTTGTAGCGTAAGTTATCGGGAAACCCCTTTTCGGATCAATTTCTATCTGCAAATTTCTTGGTGATTATTTGTGTAGGTAAGTTATGTAAATGCAGACTTTATGGAAAATTAGTAGTTAATTAATAAGTTGCCTAGCATCAGTTATTAATTAAATAAATTGGAACGAGAGGCCAAGGAGAATAACACTGTATCGTCAGCGTATAATAGCAAGCAAAGTTTATGCGAGGACCTCGGGAGACCTAATCCTTAGACTAACCTAAATCACGATATACTATGTCGATTCAAGATTGGGGATGCCATTGTCGAAACAAGAGGTAGTCTAAAACATGTTTAGGGAGATAGAGTTCAATGAGAGAGAGGTTCTAGTCTAGAACATGAAAGTCTACTGTTGATGGTTATATTCCCTACTGTGCATTATTTCATTCTTTCGCCCTTGAAGAAAATTATGTCATTATTTTTTACTTAGCCTTATTCAGATTTTACCTGATCCGAAAAACCATTTCCCGTCATTTGATTATTTTTTTCGGGCCCAAAATAATATAAGAATAAAAAATTAGTTTGAAGGTCATTAGCTTTTTCACTCGTGCTCAATTGTAATGTTTGATGGTCTGTTTAGGGTTTTGCTGCGGTGGAAAGTTTCCGAGACTTGAAATTTTCGCACTTCAACAGGTTTCCTTTGAATTACTAGTAATCCCTATCCGTGGCTGTATCAGCGCTCTCTCCTTTCTTCCTTGCTTCCTTCCTTCCTCTCCAGTAGAACACAAACAGGGTAACACTCTCTCCCTTTCTCTCTTCCATTGTGTAATTTGAGTTCTACGGCTTACTTGCAACGTTGGAGCTTTCGGCTCTCGTGTTTGTGGCTAGCTGAGTTAATAGTAGATAACTAGGGAAAATAAGAAAAGGTAAAGATTAAAATGTTTGTTTCTATTTTAACTCTGAAAATGCATAGGTTAGTTACTATGACGTTTTTGTGGTATCCGTTTGTAATTTTGTCACTTATTTTCTATTTTAACTGTTGTTAATGGAGGTTAGTTTTGCAACTCGAGATGTAGTAAATTCCCATGTCCTAGTTGGCTGTTCGGGTTGATTTAGGTTATTTTTGTTAGGTCTAGGGTTATAAATTTAGTAAAATTGCTCTTCGATGCTTGTAGCGTAAGTTATCGGGAAACCCCTTTTTCGGATCAGTTTCTATTTACAAATTTCTTGGTGATTATGTGAGTAGGTCGGTTATGTAAATGTAGACTTTATGGAAAATTAATAGTTAATTAATAAGTTGCCAAGCATCAGTGAGTGGAAAATTTATGCAAGTCTATTGTTGATGGTTATATTCCCTACTGTGCACTATGTCATGCTTTCGCCCCTTATGAAAATTATGTCATTATTTATTGCTTTGCTTTATTAAGATTTTACTTGATCCGAAAAACCATTTTCCGTCATTCGATGATTTTTTCCGGGTCCAAAATAATATAAGAATAAAAAATGTGTTGATGTTGCGTATGTTGAAATGTCAACTACTAGACATCGCGAGGCAGATTGTGCCTCGAAATATTAGAGCCAGCTAATTTAGTACGTGGATTTGGAGAGTGCGAGCACTCCCTCCACACCGAGTGTTTTCAGAATTATTTTGATGCATGGTATCGTGAGGGTGGTATCAAAACTTTTAGTTGTCCAGTTTGCCGCGCAGCTTTATAGATATGTATAGGAAGTTTATTTAATCTATCTACTTAATATATTGTTATTGCTATAAAAAAAATTCAATTTTCTATTAAGATTGAATTGAAAAAGTTTGAGATTTTAATTAAGTATTGTCGCTTTAGAATAGCTAATGAGTCAATTAACTCAATTATTACAGGATATATGATTATAAAAGTCAATTCTCGATGAAAATAAACTTGAAAATGGAGTTAACTACTTGTTAGATTGAGGACCCGCTTAGATAATCAAATGGTTTGGAAGTTACTGGGCCTACATGTTTGGAGATATGCCTCTATAAAGTAAAAAAGTTGGAAAAGAAACTCAAAGAAATAAGCCCATGTTTCAAATATCCTCAACAAAGAGAAAGGAAACCCTCTAGCAAGGCTAAGGCTCTGATCAAGACTAATAAGGTTTCGAAATTTTTGAGAAGTCCAACGGGTCCTTAGTTTATATTAAAAAAAGGGAGTCAAACTCCGGGGGCGGATGATGCTGCAAATTGGTTGCACATACACTCAATCGTGACATAATAGCAATCAAATTGGCAACCTCGTTTGGCGTCCTTGGTGTATAAGCCAACTTACACATAGGCAAAAGATCAATATCTGTTTTAGCTAATCTTGCATCATCCTCAACATTCCATTCAATGAAGCTAGATAGTCCGTTAATGAATTCAACCGCAATTTTGGAGTTCGGAGTGGATTTACACATCCTTCTCACGGTACTCCTCCTCTACGAGCTTGATGGCCAACAAGATGGCTCCAAAGAAAAACAGAACCTAAAAAAAAAACAAGATAGGTCTGATCTCTGCTGCCAAAGCAAAACTCGGATTGGACACTTTGAGGTGGTCCCTTTTGATGGATGGGATTATTTCTACCGTGTCCGTTGGGCTTCTTCACGGCTTGGACACCTCGTGGGCTTTCCTTCATGGTGCTGGGCCGGCATGCTCTAATAAGTGTTCTTGGCATTTTATACGATGACGTACGTGGGTTTTTGGGGTTATTTTTTGGGATCTGATTACAGGTTAATTGGGGTGGTTTAGATTTGAAAAGAACAATCGGACGATTGCAATAGGAATCTCTATTGGAATGAAGGATTATGTAGGATTTATTGAGGTAGGATCGAAACTTCTGAAGAGGAAAATCTACACACAAAGATATGTAAATATTGGTATATGAATAAAATTCACTTATTTTAATCGTAGCAAGGACCTAGCTTATTTTAGTGCAAGGACGTAAGTAGTAGTAGCTCCTTAAGTGGTTGATGTGTAAATTTGGATAAAGACAAGACAAAGATGGCTGACTATTATGCCACGTGAAAGAGCCAAAATGGAGAGCAAGGCATATACCGAGTCAATGTCTTAAACACAAATCTTGATGTCCTTACTTTTTTTTTAAAGTAGATTAATTTATTCAAAAAAGGGATTTCATCCTAGTGTTAGATTCAAAACTCATTGGAAAAACAAGTTACATAGAAAATATACCAAAATCATCAAACTCCTTCATCAAAGTCCATCCAATTTGGTACCGCTGATTGACCAAATTTAATAATTAAAAAAAAGTACAAAGTCTTCTGAGGAGAGTTCAAACTGTCCCGCACAAGCTAGTGGATTTTCATCACCGACCAAGCCCGAAGATCTTGGGAGGAGAAAGCTCTCCTTCAAGGATGCAAACACGGGGAACACGGAGGACCAGCCTAAATGCCACCACTTTACTTTTGACCTAGAAGAACAAATAGTATGACTAATATAGTTAATTTATATAGATCAAATTATCAATAGAAAGAAGTAAAGAATTGAGATGAGATTTTGTAAATTTTGAAGAATTAAACTAGGTATTTAAAGCATTGAAATATCTAAATTTTTACATAATACAGACGAATTCGATTCGAATCAAATTTGCCGGTTCGATAAATTTTAGAATTCTTTAACCATTTTCAATTCGTGTCTGAACAAACTATCTTGGCTAAATTCAAGAGATTTCGGCCCTCATTGGCAGCATGATGACATAAGCGTTTATGAATTCCCCTAGCTACATAACTTAGCGATTCTAGGCTCCGAACTCAGAAGAGACATGTAAGAGCTTCAAAAATATTGGCACCCTGCTAACGAATTGACTTTTTTTTTTCAAAAAAGTTCTATTTTAAATGAGTCTAGTCAAAATTTTGATGAATCCGAAAATTAGATTCTGACAAGGTGAGGTCTGCCCATACCCCTAAAAAAACCTCTGAACCTTTTATCGTTAGTCCATGCGGTCGGATTAGATCAACACATTTCCCTCGTCAACTCTCTACTTTGCTTGATGCATCACCGTGCACCATTATCAGCTCGCCGAGAAATGAAATTAGCCACTCGATAAATTCTTCCGACCAGAAATTAAGTGGTATGCCTAACAGTGTGTTTGGAACCAATTTCGACAAGAAAGGAATTCTATTTTTAATTCCTAATAATAATAAAAATGAATCACTTTCCTATTTTTTTGTTTGAAGCCATAAATTAAATTTGAGAATTGATTTGAAATATTACATAAACACCCTCCTAACAATCCCAGGTGAGATAGAAAAATTTCCTTCAAAGGGTATAATAGACATTTTACTACCAAATTCGGTTTAGTCTCCTACAAATCTGACCTAATTTCAAAGGAATTCTAAATCCGGACTTTTGAACAAAATAGAAATTCTTTTTAAAAATATTTGGTTCCAAATAGACTAAGTTTTTTAAAACTTCGGAAAAGAATTCCATTTCCTATTTTTAAACCTTTCCAAATACGCCGCAAAAGATTTAGCCAGACACACCTCGTCGATGGTTTATAGAGAGGAGTCCATGGCGGAAAGAGGGGCTTCGACGGTGGAACGAGGGAGTGGTTTTATGTTCAATTTTGGAAGACAAAGGAAAGTTACACGATTTTTTCCCATTATGTACTTGCATGTAATTAAGTAGACGGTTTTTAAAGACAAAAAGATGTCACGACATGATTTGAAGTCTTCATGTTGACATGAAGTCGTAATTTCTTTTGGCTAGATCTTGTAGGTGTCGTACCTCTTCAAAGATATTCATATTTTTTTTTATTAATATTAGGAAAATCCTTATTACATATGTTTTCGTAAAAAAATATGAAATCTTATCTAGATACCACATTCTCCGCCTGGACCACCAAAAGAAAAGATCTCTCCAAATTTTCGAGTGTGGTACCAATGAATTATGCTATAGCATTTTTTACTGTCAATAATCTTTGTCGACTTTGAATAGTCAAAATCAACAAGATGATAATTCTCGTCAACAGTTTGAATAATAGAAAAAAGTGCTGCAACTTTCTTATAATAACTAGCAAATGTTCCTCTCCCCATAGGCGGGCTAGGTTGTCCTGTAGGTGCATAAGTTACTCCGCCAAATGCAATATCGCTGACTCCTCTATTCAAATGAGTAAATATTTCTTTTGGCCAATAACCAATTTTTTTAGTATAAAATATCAACCACCAATTTTCTGACACTTGATCCTACAAGATAATTCTAATCAGATGTAAATTATACACTTTTTCTTATAAGCATTCTTTCCATTTCATGTACTAGTAGATCTATACAATCAATGCAAGAAAAAAAATAATTAGAGAAAATAGATCTTAAGCGATATAAATAATTGATAATGTATTTCTCACAAAGTAAATAGCTTTTTTGAAGAAGTTAAGAGACGTATTAAGAGATGTTAGGAGAACTTATATCTATATCCACTTTTCAAAAACCATCGAGCGTCATTTGAAATTTTCTTTTATTTATAAAAAAGGTATCGTTTATTAAAAAAAACCAAATGAAAGGTGTAACTTCTTGTACTTATTCTCACATTACTATTACTAAAATTTATAGTTAGTAAATTTTTTTAAAAGTAACATAATAAACTTGAAATTCTTCCGGTGTAGTTCTTATACATCGGAGTATATTACAAATTCAAATTTTTAAATAAGAATCCAAGTAAATTTCTCCTAGACCTAATAAAAAAATGAAATGAGACTCTAATATATTTACTATCAAACTTATGGTTTGGTAAAAGTGCATAGTTATGATAGACGAAAAATGTATTTTCCTATATTAACTCATTCAATAAATTATTACTCAATGAATTTACCTGAACTACTTTGTAATTCCATCCGAATTGTCGTTTCACATTAGAAATGTCTGAAAAATGTTCGCCTAAATAATGTTGTGAATGTATTTGCACAAATCCTGGACATAAAGTGTTGTAGCAACCATTTTTGTAATCATTTCCCTGTATGGACAAATTATTTTACACTTAATGAGATATATACAAAAATATAGTATAAAATAAACAAATCTAATAAAAATAGTTGATGAACGAGAATCATTTATTACCGTCCAGAATCCCGTAATATGACTGAAGTTATCACCATAGAGTTTTGGATTTACCTAAAATAACAATATTAGGGTCAAAGTGACACTTTTTCAGGAGTACGTAACATAATTAATTTTTTCCACAAAAAAATATAATTATTATTTTGGAGATTTTACATATTAAATAATAGACCAAAAATAAGTATTACAAATTATTAGAAGTATTCTCAATATATGTAGAAATCTTATACATCCGCATACATTTGAGTGTAGATTTATCTTGGAAAAATGCTAAATCATGACGTCATTCAAAGTGTATAACTTAATAATTTTATTTGTCATTAGACTATTTTAATTTGTGTTAAGAATATTGTTTTCCTGAATTTTCAAGCAAAGAAATCTCTAACTTTTTTTGGTAAAGAATGAGCTTCTAACTAAAGATATGGTAAAATTTGGATGTACTATTCTTTGGCACATTAAGATCTTGAGCATAAATACAATCTTTTCATAACTTTTTTGAAGTTTAAGGAGTCGATTTCTTAGTAAACTATTTAAGGGGTACATTTTATTTATTATTAGTTAATAGGAAAGATTCAATTTGCCTATAGCAATTAGTCATTTCAAATGATGATATTATTCATTATGTCTAGAAGAATTAAAATTTTAACTTTCAATGAAAAGGAGAAAAAAATCACCAAACATCTTTTATGCTACATAGCATGACACCTTTTTAGAAGTAAAATTTTAAACATGTTATACCTTGCGATGAGTTGAATCCTGAACTTCGTCAAATCATGACAACGTCTTGTGTTCTTGGGACAAGTGCCCTTTGGCAGTTAAAGACATCATCAAACATCTTCTATACTACATAGCATGACACTTCTATTTCTTTAATCTAATCCAATCAGATGTTTAAATGTTTAATAATGTAAAACTATAATATTCACTTAAAATTATCTGTCTTACCTAAAGACTTGTGATTTCTAAGATAATAAGTATAAATTAAGAAATATTACTCTTGCTAAATATCTTAATAGGTGTCTAAGAACCGTACTTATGGATTGTTATGATAGATTTAACTAGAATAAAAGATAAATAATATTGGTACTTAGAATTAGAGTCTTACCTATTCATTCAATTTAATTTATCAAGACATCTTTTAGAAAGATAACATTGAACACGTGACAAAATACTTTGCATACAAATAAATCTAATATTTTGTTAAAATAATAAAATGTACCTTAACTATTTAGTATGAATGAATTTATAATAAAAATATCCTAGATAAAAATGAGGTTCTCGATTTCAAGGAAGACACTCACCATCCATCCAATAGAAATAATATTAACTTCAGTCTGTGGTCCATTCTTAATCCAAATTAATGCTCCACTAAATTGATCTGATTTCACTGATGGTTGTTCAACACTCATAAATGTACTAGCTCCATGATATATTTTTGGTTCAAGTCCAGTATTCAATGTAGCAATCTGTTTTTATTGTTAATATTTAAAATCACATCATGAGAAACAATAGTCAATATATAAGGCACACAAATAGACAATCAAAAATAAAATTTCATGTATCCTCTCAAAGAATTCCATCATTTTAGCGCCAATTATGCTCCTCATGGACCATGCTTTCTTTATTTTTAAGTTTTCTTTTCTTTTCTAACTAATTTATTAGTGTAATTTAATTATTGAGGTAGTGTTGTATGGAGTTAACAATAAAATTAAATTATTGATATGGTGCCAATAAGAGTATGGACACAATATGCCAAAGGGCATGTAGCCTACCGGCAGAAGGTGTCGTAAAATTTAAGGAGATCCAAGGTTCAAGCCTTAGTATGGTGTAAAAATTTACATTTAAATAAATATATATATATTAAAAATATAAGGTCATTTTTATTAGTAGATGATTAATATATTAATATTATGGTTGTCAAAATATATGCAATAGTAAGGTTTAGACCAATATATTTTTAGTAAAATTTAAGAGATAAAAAATGAATTCAGCACTAGGTAAAAACCTATCAGCATGTATTTATAAAAATGTGAGGTATTCATCATAGAATGGCAGAAATAGTAACACTAAATAAAATATTTACCGCTAAATATTCTGTTCTTTTATTTTTTCAACACTTCTTTTGTGATTTTATACCTACAAGGTGAACTACTCACTAGGTAAGATGTGGATTAAATTGACGGGCTTTGGAGAAGAGCATATTCACCCGAAGATCGTGTTGGAGTTGGCCAAAGAATTGGTGCCCCTACAAGGGTCGATAATGAAGCAATAAGCCATATTTTTTGCAACTATGTGAGAGTTTTGGTGGAGGTGTATCTTGCCAAGGCTCTCTCGGAGAAAATCATGCTTGAACGCCCAAGCAGGAACTCTTGGGTGGGAGTCACATATGATAGCTTGACTAGTTTTTGCTCTCATTGAAAAATAATTGGGCAAATTTGTTTCTAATCGTCGAAAGTGTAGAGCGTCACAAGGTACTATGAAGGACAATGTGAAGAGAGATATCACTTTGGCATAGGAACGTTCCGCAGAGAAAATTGGATGATCGCAACAAATCAGTTGATGTTAAGGCTCGAGAAGACAACATGGGTAGGGGCAAACAAGTATGGAAGAATAAGCAAGGCAATACTTGAGGCAGTGGTGCATCCGAAGAGATCCACCCTCAAAGTACTCATGAAGCCTCACAAGTGGATGTTATCACTTCTAATGCATTTGCAGTTCTCGAATCAGAGGAGCAACTAGAGGAGGTTTTGGAGAAGGATATTGAATTACCGGAGTCCTCTAGTATGCACGAGGGGGTTTAGTAGGGTGGAGAGGTGCCTATAGGGCGGAATCACTAGTTAGTGGACGGACAGACAACAAAGAAATTCTAGAGGGTGATGCCACGGCCGCAGTAGGGGAGGCGGCTGAAATTACGACTGCCAATGAGACTTTATTAGAGGCCGTGGTGCCTAGAGAGGTTAGCAAAATATCTCTAGTTATGACTACAGACTGACTCGACTTATGTTTTCTCTTTATTTCAGGAGAGGAAACAAGGGGTTCCCTAGAACTTTTGAAACAGATGGTTGCAGGCACATGCAAAGAAGGCAATCATGGAGATTCAAGTGTCGCATGTGTTTCACGAGGGTTAATGTGATAGTTGATGCATTGTCCAAGCTCCGGGTAGATGGATGGTGGACAAGTGGCGAGGGAGTTGCAACATAGGTATTACAGCATTAACGCAATTTATTACCTTATGTTTGCCGAGATATATCTTTACTACCATTTTTTTGCATTTCATAGGTATTGCAGTAGTAACGCAATTTTTGACAAAATTTTTTCATGTTACGGTTTTTCCTATAGACTTTTACGGTGCAGAGGCCTACGGTGCGAGGGAGTGATCTGGACACCTATTATGGGTGCAGAAATCAGTAATTGTAGTGAACATCATCCATGGGCTTAAGATGCTCTTGACTACTCGCTTGTGACTAACTTGAGCATGCGAGTCCCATCTAGGATTTGGTTGCCATTAACTCTTTTCTATTTTCTTTCATTAATAAAGGTCCATTATTTATTCAAATAAATAAATAAACCGACATGTATAAAAGAACTAATAAGCAAAAAAGTAATATCTCAACAACTATTTTATTTTCTTTTTATTAATACCCCTATGTGTTTTTTTGATGACTTATCAATTTTATTCAAAATTGTTGTAAAGTTTACGATTTATGTTTCTACCGGATCCTAAGACCAATTTTTGATCATCTTAGTTTATGTTAACATTATCTTCTTGCTAGCCATAAATCAATTTAAGTGAAAGAATAAATGAGTATTAAAGAAAGAATAACTGATAATTTGCATGATAGAAGGAAAGTATGTCAAACAAAACTTGTGTGCATGTTTACTTTAAATTGAGTCACAGACAAATAAAAAATATATTACATTAAACTTACATGGTATCCAGGATGATCCAATGTTAGTGGACGTATTACTCCACTTTGTCTTCTTTGAATAGGTACTAAACCATTTGAACAAACATTATCTTCAAAGAGTCCAAGTGTTTCATCTTGAATAGGTATTGAACCATTGTCTCTTTCCATTTTGAAGTTTGGCTCCATCTTAAACATATGTATTAAATTTTCATGAAAAAAATCACATAAAATTTATCTTGAATCCATAAACAAATCAGATGATTACCTGAATTTTATGATTTTGGAGCATAGGATGATCAAAAGCCGGTTGTACTCAATAAATGAGGACTATACGAATAAAATGAGTAAAATGAGAAATAATTCTTAACATCAATATTAACCTTAACCACTGTTGACGATTCCAAATATATCTATCTGTGACTTGGAGTTCATAATTACTACCAACCACGAACATCGTCAACAATTTTCAAAATCATAATTAATTATTAATCATGATAATTTCAAAGTTAAAATCAAACCATGTTCAGAGCTACAATCACATCATTAATGATAATAAGAAAAATCTAGAATTTGATTTTGTAGCGCAGTGTGATTTAAAATGTGTTAAAATCTTTAGGAATTACAGCATAGGATCATATTTAATTATAGGAAATAGTAAAAATTAAATATGAAAACTCTTTCTCAAGAACAAGGAGCCTTGACACTTAAAAAACTATTCATCTCCTTCTAAACAATTTTTATAATCTTTCGTTAAAGCTTGCGCTAAAACATTTTAGGCTGTTATTCAAACTGATTTCCTTCTAACATTATAATGTTTATTCATATCACCTCACAAGCAAACACCATGAAGCTTAACTTTGGTTGATAAATAATTTATATTTGATTATTTGATGAAACTTTTGATTCCAATTGGAAATAATTTAACTAAAAGTTATTGCATTTTAATTTGCAAAAAAAAAAACACTTCATGATGCATCAAATCAATGATAATAATTTACTCGAAGTTTTAAAATAAGAAAGAAAACAATGAATATAATAAGGAGATTAGGTCAAAAACCGTAAAAGTACAAGTGGATACCTTTAATTTTTTAAATCCTTTCACGCCATGGTAAGCTGAGCTAATACATAAGATGACCAATATTACGTAGGCACCCATCATTTTTTTTTCTGAATGACAAATTTTAGACAACAGTTTTCTTATTTATAGGAAAATTACAACCACATGTCATAAAAAGTGATTTAAATTGTTACATGTTAAAGAATTTGACCCATTAATTTTTAATCAAATTATATTAGTTATTCTATGGCATTTTTTATTTCTACCTAGCATTAAATGCAAATTTAAATATTACCAAAAAATTGTTAGTCAAAGTCAATTAGTTATTGTATTAGCTTTTTGTATTGCGCCTACCATTGAATGCAGATTGAAATATTTTAAGAGTTCATACAAATCTATGAATTGTTTATGTGAGAAGCCGAATTATTAAAGATAAATTTATTAATAATAATGATAACTGTAATGATATTAACAAAAAAATTATTTTGAAATTTAAAGGGACCAAAAAGATTTAATTTTATTGCGGAGGGAGAGATGGAAAATATTTGGAGCAAGAAGTGTAGTATACAAAATTATCTTACAACCAATGCTTAGCCATTCTTTTTTTTGAAAGGTATAATTTTTTTGTTTGAAAGGTGAAATGTATAATTTATTACCCCTTAAAGATTATCACTAGAGTACATCAATCCAGGAGACCCTAGTCATCAAGACAAAAACAACAATAGTGGAAGAAGTCAAAACTATTAACACAAATTTTGGTAAACGATTTTTGTATCTCAACTTGGCGATTTTCTCACGATTAGTAATAAATTCTAACTAAAGAAAATTGATCATCCGTAACGGGTGTGAGTACTAAGTGATTCATATTTTCATTTCTTAAAATGAAAAATAGAGGAATAAAGAGTGAATTATACTTTTTTTGGGTCTAAGCATCGTTATTCGATGGAAAGTTATAAAAATACGATTTGTTAACTATTTTAAAATTTTGATAAATTTTTTGACCAAAAGACTCCCGAAATGCGACTCGTTGAGTGTTGAAGACTTCTGATTTTCTATCCCAGACTTAGGTTGACTGAAACTTTTGTTATTGTGACAAACTTTCATTAATTACAATATATATTACATCGAATCATTATTGTATTTTCATGTTTCGTCCTAGTTTTTATTGTATCTTTCCATAATTCTCTCCTCTCTCTTCCCTTAGCTCAGAAGCAAAATCGATTAAACTGTAACCGATGTAGTTTTTTTTCCGGCTTAACTAGAAGATGAACCAAATACAAAATGGTCCATCAGATTTGCATAATTTTCCAATCAAGTCCAACTTAGGCTGCTGTCCTCTATTCAGAAGACCACACGGTTCTGCTGCCATGACCGACCGAGGAGAATGATCCGTCCACTTTCGTCGACCTTTAGCACGCGAGAAGAGCCAGTGATCGTGTCATTTCTGTTTGCAACCCATACAACAACCGTCCAGCTCGATGGTTTCTTGATTATAAAACATCATTCTCTGTTTAATAATTGTGGAGGTTCTATTTTTTGAGTGGTTTTGGTGGGTTTCTCAAGTGGGGGCTGACTTTTTTCTTTGTACCAGTATTGAGAACTTTGTTCGAGAATCAGTAAAACTGTTTGCCGTGGAAGGGCTTCGCATTGTTTTTCTGTAAAAGTAAATTTTATACTATGTCGGATTTGAACCCTGGACTTCCGTCAAATCCTTCTACACCTTTTATTATTACGTTAAATAGTCATTGGTGCAAAGGTCTTCAACTGGAATTTCCCCATTGTCTCACTTTCTGACCATGACAAGTGCAGCTGGCTGTTACATGTTGTTGAAGTTTTTCTTGGTTGTGTGTTTGAGTTTATCGCTTATAGCAACCAATTATCGTTATTTGTGATGAAGCTTATTGGAACAACACCTATGGTTTATCTCAACAACATTGTTAAGAGGTCTGTTGCGCACAATTCAGCCAAGTAGAACTTTCGTCAATTTTTCTTTACCTCTAGTACCATTAGCCCAAATGACAGACCGGTTCTAGCATAACCAACCAATCTTTGTTGTTCCAATGCCAGACTTCAGAATAGGACTCATAACCATTGATAAGGTAATAAACTTGTGTGTTCTTTTCTTCAGTAATGTTGATCTTCCATTGACTATATAATTTAATGTTGCTTCTGGAATGGGCTACTAAGAAAATTATAACTGTATTTGATCTGAATTCGGTGAAGTAGATGATTACTTGTTGACAGAAATTGGTTACTTGTGGATTGTGTTGCTCTTAACTGCTGGATTTGGTTACTTCAGGCTGTTGGAATTTTTTGCAAGAACTTCGACGAAATTTGCCAAAATTTGTTGCAACAATTTGGAAATTATCTTTTGGGGATTCAAAATGTCGACGAAGAATTGAAATTACGAAAGTTAAGAAATTCATTAGAAAGTTTTATTATATTCCTTTCCAGACCATTTTCACAGAAATATGAAATAAATAAATAAATTCATTAAGTATCACTTTCGTATACTCGAAAAAAGTTGATACTTCAAGGGGCGGACTCCAACAACAATGTCATTTGCCGAGTTGCGGATCATCTCAATTTTGTACATAAATCGTCGATCACTCGCACTGTCTTTTTCAATTTAGCTTCAGACCCGACATTCAGGAACCTCTTAACTTTCCAGAAAATGTCAACGTATCGCCAAAGAGTCAAAGCACTTGCATCATCGAAAGCCCTGCTAAACCTTGCACCTTCTTCGTTGAATCTTCGCATGCTGTCTAGATCAATGCCGAAAGCAACTTGGAATATGGAATCCAAGCTGGACTTCATAAATAGATCCTACATGAACATTCCCAGAAGCTTGATCATAGGCACATTCTCAAATGGATTTCGTTAAAATCTGTTAAAATTTAGGTGTCCAATCTAAACTTTAAGACAACAATTAGGTGAATACTTCACGCTCCTCTTAAATAAGACCCATTTGAAATAATAGGGTTTAGTTTGTGGTTTAGCATATGTGTCCACAACTAACAGAAATTTGAACACGATATCTCATATGCTATAAAAAGATGAAAAATCTGTGAAACAAACTTGTTACGATATCATGTTAGAAAATTATGTAATAGTCAATTTTGAAATTGAAAGACAAAAACATGTAAAGAGTTAACGGGGAAGATTTGAAATTCGAAAATTAAGCTGGCTGTTACGGATTTGGGAAATAAATCAACTAAAACGCATTTATACCACTTGACCGGATAAAAACCTACAACTCTGTTATTTTATTATACCATTACCACAGAGAAGGCCATTACTTAGAGACCTTCTACCCAAATGAGAGAGATTGCGACAAATGTACAAACAAAAGTAAACGCTATAACATATTTTTCTACATTTGGTCACTATCTCCTTCTTTTGTGTCTAGGTGATTCATTGGTTGCATCCTACTTACTAGAAGATCTTAATTTTATTTTGGATTCTTATTCTAGAATCTAGATATATATATGGCCTTATTTGTTCAGGCTATGTATATTTCATACGTCCAATAGGCCTAGTTTATTGTGTCTTTTGGCACGCTTAAGTGCAAGATTATTTACATGAGTTAATATAAATATTTACCTATAAAATAGAAAGCTTCCAAACTTAGAAAGTTAGGTTTTTGATTGATGAGCGTGTCGACGCCCTTCAAAATAAATAGATATTTTGCGGCTCACTAATTTGTAGCAAGCAAGGGAAGTACCGAGTCAGATCTAAGGAGTGACAAATACTTAATTAATCTAACTACTAAAACAGAAGTAAAAAAGGAGGATTTTGTGAGATTCGAAGTCGTACGAAATCAACGAACACAAATGAGAGTAGTGAGTGAAATCAATGGGAGAAAATGTTAGATTCGAGATTGGAGTACCACGACAGGTTGGTTGATCACTGGATCACAAAAGATAATCTAACACATGTAGCAAGTATGGGTAAATCTCCTGCAACCGCAAAGAGACCACAAACATCAATATCAACTAGCCAAATAATCGCCTAACTAATTGTTTACCACTTAATAGATAAAATATCAACCGATTTCAACCTATAAGGCGATACCATTAAGAACGTACGTTCCTACTCCTAGTGATTATACTTACTTATTCCTAGTTAATTAGTCTGGTAACGATCGTTCTTCACTAAATTAATATTGCTCCTAGTTTAATTCCTAACTGTAATCGCTAATTAAGAATCAATGGCAAATATGTTCTAGAATAAATCCACAACCACAAACTATTCAAGAACAATAATAAGCATAAGGAATAAGTAAATGCTACTGAATTAAATTGAATAACCAAGATCCTCACAACCAAAACCTGGGTCTCCTCCCTCGAATCAACCTAGAGGATTAGTTCATCATGGTTATGACAAAGGCAAAATAAAATAAGGTCTAGTTCTCTGGAATAGAAAGGGTGCCATCTAAAATAAGTCTAGAAGATTATATATACTCCTCCTAAGTGTAAAAACCTAGAGAAGTCGTTTCGAGAGTCCTCATTGATGCAGAAACCAAATTTCTAATATTGTCCCGAATTTTCGTCAATAATATTCTGCCAGACCAGCTTTCCGTGTTTTGGTTGTGTCTTCCTCTTTAGACATCCGATTTAGGCCTTCTTTATATGCACACAAAGAGGAAAGAAAGTTATTAAATTTTCTGTCTAATAGGCGTCCTCTAATTCGGCTCTGAAATTGACCAAAATGTCCTTCCAAATTACGTCCTTGTTAGACTCCTTCTTCAAGTATAATTGCTTTCCAAATTTACCTCATTTTCCTACAATTTAGCACAAAGAACCCATTAGTCACCCAAAACTCAAATGTTCACTAAAATGATACTAAAGTAAAGATAAAAGTGCAAAAAAGACTCAAAATCTTATGCGTTTAATGCATGTTGTAGACACATATCATTGATTTTGCAAGAAGATGTCTAATAAAGTAACATTCTCTAAGACCCGAACCCCCTTCACCTCTAAACTTCAGTTATTAGTAAAGTTGGTTTGACGTTCGTAGCTCCTAATTATTTCTTTAAGAGTCGAATGAGCTTTCTTTTAGTGTTGGATTAATTATTGAGATGGTTTCTCAAGGAAATAAATGGAGTAGCGCTTTAGGTCTTTAGGTCAATATCTTGTTCACATGTTTTATATTGTTTATCTAATGCTCAATAATGTGGCGGGTAGTTTCAAGTTTTTATAGGTGTATCTATTTTTTTCCGAATTTTGTGATGTTTTAATTTAGGTATTTTTGATGTTTCACTTCTCAAACAGATACAAATCTCAGTGAAATACTCTGTAAAGTTTAAGTTATTTATTATATTTCAAATTTGAGTTTCTCATTATTTATAGAGGCGCTTGATGTTAGCAAGAATCAATTGCAAATATATCTCCGTAGAACCATTTTCTCAACCGGACTATTCCTGTGAACAAATTGGTTACTTTGAGCTTATATTTGCATCTTCATTCGCATGATATCAAAATTAAAAAATTTCAAACTACATGATACTAGAATGAATTTTTCATAGAATCTTTTGTTTGTCACTTTAATTAGAAGACACAAGTCATCAAAATATTATTAACATGCGTTTTAGATTAATTTTTATGTTTTGAATTAGTTAAGATATGAGCTTTTCTTTTTGGAGATATGTACTTGGTTCAATATTTTTTTTGGTGAGCTTCGAGGGGTACTGCCCATATTTGTAGGGATGGCAATGGGTAGGGTCGGGTAGGGTATTGGTAGGACCCAACCCATATCCTAGTTTTTGAAGTTAGACCCATACCCTACCCTCGACCGTACAAATTTTTTATTGTTAGACCCATACCCTACCCTCCAGGAGACCCAGGGTTTATAGGGTCTGCAGGGTCCGACCCTTTAACATTCTATCTTTTGATAATTACTGTCGCGACCCGAAAATAGAAGCGACAAAGTCCGAGGTATTAATTACCCCGAAAGGCATCAGACTTTTATTAATAAGCGAAATGATTATCCAAAATGAGAATTCTATAACATCCAAAGTAATTCAATTATTCAGAAATCCGAATAAATAATAAAAACTGAAAGTTCAATAGTCTTTATTAATCGGCCAGAAAACAGTGTTGATGCATGCACATGAATCACCCTACTCCCGATCCCGGATCCCACCTGAACGATCTGAAACACATACAGCTAGGGTGAGTTGATAAACTCAATAAGTGGAACGAAACACCGAAAACAAAATACAGAAAACGAATCACAGGAGAACGAATCACAGGAAAATGATTTCACCTTGCAAGCCCCAAAGATCCCTATCCGACTATCTGACCAACTAATCAAATGGCAGAATTTCAGAACATAACATATCCACGAGTATATATTACATACTTATCCGACTACCCTATCCGACTACCCTAACCGACTACCCTAACCGACTACCCTATCCGACTACATATCACATACTTAACAGAATTCGGAAACGTAAGTACACAATATCTACTTTTTCACATTCAGAATTCGGACAGAAACATAGCACACGGTTTCATCATAATCCAGATCAAAGTATCAAAACAGATTTTTCAAACAGTAAAGAGATCGGCTTAAGCCAGATCCCGAACTCAAGCCATACGTGTTCCAGACTGAGACATAGATCATCCTGGATCTACGAGATGACACAAATTCCACTTACCTTTCCGAGCCTAATCCAATGATCTGTCCTGGACCCCCTCGAATCCGACTTGTCCACTTACAGATCCGTCTTCTCCACCTTCTCCACCTTTTGTTTGGGAGGCAAATACACAACTTATAACAGGAACCATTCAGAAATGGGTTTACTAGGTATTAATCCTCCTTGTACAGCGATTCCCGGATGGTCTCGTCCTCTCTTGGCACCTCTTCCCGAGCCAGATTTTGCTCCTCACCTTCACAATAAGAGGAAAATCCGTGGGTGTTAATTAGGCTGCCAGAATGGACGGCCTAAGGGCCTATTTATATAGGCTTTCAACCCTAATCCGTTCCTGGTTTCCCTAATTATGAAAAATTACCGTTTGCTCCCCCAAACTTTATAAAGTTCTCACTTTAGTTTCCCGATTCTTACATTCTTCCCCCCTTAAAATAAAATTTGTCCTCAAACTTACTTGGACGTTCGAAAAGGTAAGGGTATTTCTCCTTCATTTCGGAGCTCAATTCTCAGGTGGCTTCCCTCTCTGTATGATTACTCCATTGTACCTTGACATATTCGATTGTCCTCTTACGAAGCTGTTGGAGTTTGACATCAACAATTCGCAGAGGTACCTCCTCATAGCTTACATCCGGACGAATCTCTGATGGGATATCTTGTACCACCTGCCCCTCCCTCGGGATGTATTTTCGTAACATAGACACATGGAATACATCATGTACTCCTGCCAGAATCGGAGGTAAAGCCAGCCGATAAGCTAACTTTTCTATCCGTTGGATTACGTCAAATGGTCCAATGTATCGTGGACTCAGTTTTCCTTTGACCCCGAATCTTCGAATTCCCCTGGTAGGTGACACCTTTAAAAATACATGATCTCCAACCTCAAATTCTATTTCTCTGCGATGTTGATCTGCAAACTTCTTCTGCCGATCTTGAGCCGCTTGAATTCGGCTTCGTATAATTGGTATCTTGTCAGTTAACTCCCTGAACATCTCCGGGCCCAAAGTTTCTCTCTCTCTTATCTCATTCCAGCTGATGGGCGATCGACACTTTCTGCCGTACAGGGCCTCATATGGAGCCATTCCAATACTCGACTGAAAGCTGTTATTATAGGCAAATTCCATTAGTGGCAGATGTCCCTCCCAATTTCCCCCAAAATCTAACACACAAGCTCTCAGTAAATCTTCTAGCGTCTGAATTGTCCGCTCCAATTGTCCATCCGTCTGTGGGTGGAAAGCTGTACTGAATTGTAATTTTGTACCCATTGCTTTCTGTATGCTGCCCCAAAATTTTGATAAAAATCTAGTGTCTCGATCAGAAGTGATGCTCATTAGAATTCCATATAGCCGTACTATCTCTCTTATGTACAACTCTGCCATTTGCTCAATAGACATACCTGTCTTGTATGCTAAAAAGTGAGCTGACTTGGTGAGGCGATCAACCACTACCCACACTGCATCCTTACCTTGAAGGTTCTTCGGAAGTCCCGTCACAAAATCCATTGTAATCTTCTCCCACTTCCACTCTGGAATCTCTAATGGTTGTAGGGGGCCGGCTGGTCGTTGATGTTCGGCCTTAACTAATTGACATACCATGCAACTGACTACATAATCTGCTATCTCTTTCTTCATACCGGACCACCAAAAATCAAGTTTGAGATCCTGATACATTTTAGTCCCTCCTGGGTGTCCTGCATAGCGGGCGGTATGGGCCTCTTCCAATACTTTATTCTTTAGTTCTTTGGCGGCTGGAACACATATTCTGTTCTGGTAGTACAGATTATTGTTGGCTCCAATGCGAAAATGTTCTAGCTCTCCTCGTTCAACTTGCCATCTAAGAGAGATAAGAGTTGCATCCTTGCGTTGCCCTTCGTCTAGTTGAGTTCGCAGTGTGGGTTCTAATTCCAGACTTGCAGCTAGGCCGATCGAACCTTCAGAGTCTTCCAGCCCCAGACTTCTCAATTGACGTATCAATCCTTCTTGTGTCGTAAGAATTTTACCCGTTTGATTCTTCCTGCTAAGAGCATCTGCTACCACGTTAGCTTTTCCTGGGTGATAATGGATCCCAATATCATAATCCTTGATCAATTCTAGCCACCTTCGTTGTCTCATGTTCAATTCCTTCTGTGTGAAAATGTACCTCAGGCTCTTATGATCTGTATACATCTCGCATCGGACCCCGTAAAGGTAATGTCTCCATATCTTGAGTGCATGAACTATGGCTGCTAGCTCGAGATCATGGGTGGGGTAATTCTTCTCGTAAGGCTTAAGTTGTCGTGATGCATAAGCGATCACCTTGTCCTCTTGCATAAGTACACATCCCAACCCATTTCTCGAGGCATCACTGTAAACAACATAATCCTTTCCCTTGCTAGGTTGAGCTAGTATGGGTGCTGTCACTAATCTCTTCTTCAATTCCTGGAAGCTTTGCTCACATTCTTCACTCCATGTGAACTTCACTCCTTTCTGAGTTAACCTGGTTAAAGGCATGGCTATCTTGGAGAACCCTTCCACAAAACGTCGGTAGTAGCCTGCCAATCCCAAGAAACTGCGTACTTCTGACACAGTGCGTGGTTGCTGCCATCCTACCACTGTCTCAATTTTTTCGGGATCAACAGACACTCCTTCTTTGGATAAGACGTGTCCAAGGAATGCAATTTTCTCGAGCCAAAATTCACACTTCTTCAATTTGGCGTATAATTGTTCCTTTTGCAGTATTTGTAAAACCATCCTCAAGTGCTCTTTATGCGCCTCCTTACTGGGTGAATATACTAGAATGTCATCAATGAACACCACCACACATTTATCCAAGTATGGGCGAAAGTTTCGATTCATCAGGTCCATGAACTTTGCCGGAGCATTGGTCAATCCAAAGGGCATCACTAAGAACTCATAATGTCCATATCTGGTGCGGAAAGCCGTCATATGCACATCTTCCTCCCTAATCTTCAATTGATGATAGCTCGAGCATAGATCTAGTTTGGAGAATACTCGTGCCCCTTTCAGCTGATCGAACAGATCTTCAATTCTGGGTAGGGGGTATCTATTCTTAATGGTGAGTTTGTTTAGCTCCCGATAATCTACACACATCCTCATGGAACCGTCCTTCTTCTTTACGAACAACACTGGTGCACCCCAGGGTGAAACACTTGGTCTGATAAATCCCTTATCCAATAGGTCCACCAGCTGTACTTTTAGCTCCTTTAGTTCCGCTGGGGCCATGCGATAAGGTGCTTTAGATACCGGTCTCGCTCCAGGGCTTAGTTCGATTTGGAACTCCACTTCGCGATCTGGTGGTATCTCTTGTATCTCCTCTGGGAATACATCTGGGAAGTCTCTAGCAATAGGGATCTGATCTAATAAAGTCCCGGCCCTCGCATCCATTGCAGTGGCTAGGTAGGCTACCGCACCATTTCGCACCAATCTCCTTGCTTCCATAGCAGAGATTATTGTCAAGGGGGTTTTGTCATTGGCGTCTACAAACATAAACTCTTCCTTTCCTGGGGGTCGAAAAATAATGGATTTACACCTACAATCAATACAGGCGTGCTGTCCCGCCAGCCAATCCATCCCCAGGATAATGTCGAAGCCCATCATTCCCATAACTCAGAAATGCCCCTTGAGTTGCTGGCCACTTATAAGAATCTCGCAGTCGCAACTCTGTTGTACAAAAATGGCCTTCCCCAGTGGAGTGGTAACTGCCATCTCCTCCTCGCATCTATTTGTCAATAATTTATGTCTTCTCACAAAGTGATCAGCAATGAAAGAATGGGTTGCTCCATAATCAAATAATGTATTCGCAGGGAATCCAGCAACTAAAAATTTACCTACGACGAAGTCCTATGCTTAAATGGCATTCTCCTAGCGGTACATGTAACTTAATTGTGTGAAGATTTACCTATCACCACATCTCCATGTTGCCCAGCTTCAGATTGGTTGAGGGCGTACACTCGTGCCGGAGCTCTCGGCGATGGCGGCGGTGGTGGCTTCCCTCCGGCAGGAGTGGTGCGGCCACTGGAGTTTGTTGCGGTCGCACCCCGTGCACGCATTCGGGGCAAGATGCCAGTTGGTACCCCATCTTACCATACTTAAAGCATGCACCAGAAATCCACCTAAAATAAATGTGTGTTAAGACTCCCAATTGTATTCCAAGTTTCCCAGTTGATTAAAGTAATACTATATTCACCTGCATTGCTCCTGGGTGTGGCCCGGACGATTGCATCTCTCGCACCACGGGCCAAAGTTTCTAGCAGGAGGCGGGTTGTAGGGTCTCTTAGTTGATTCAGAATAATGATTTCCCCCATCCGGTCCCACCTTCCTCTTTGCCTGTTCCTTCTTTTGGCAGGATTTCAAGTTCTGTTCAATCACCAGTGCCCTGTGGAGTACATCCGAATAGGTGGGTAGGAGAAAAGGCACTACCAGATTCCTGATATCATCTATAAGCCCATCTTCGAACTTTCTAGCTCGAGTATCTTCGTCTAGCGCCATCGCCGACTTGAAGATTGAGAGTCTAGAAAATTCTCGATCATACTCTGTCATAGTCAGGTTCCCTTGCACCAGCTGGTCGAATTCTCGTGCCTTTTCTCTCCTCTTAGCTGGCGAAATGAAGTGACCCCTGAAGTCTCTCAGAAAGTCTTCCCAGCCATACACTTCCACTTCAGCTAACTCACCTGTCCTTGCTACCTCACCTGTCCTTTTGTCCCGACGAATCCTATCCTGCATTTCCCACCACCTACGGTCGTCGCCCTTCAGTACGTAGGCCACGTACTTTACTTTTTCTGTACCCTGAGTGTTGGCGATCTCAAATGCCTTCTCCATCTCGACCACCCAATCCTCTACCTGGATCGGATCTTCCGAACCATCAAAAGGGGGTGGCTTAACCCTCAGAAATTCTCGATAACCCCCAGCGGTGGGTTGCGAGTGGAGTGCAGGCTGTGATGCGACTGGGGCTGCCGGCTGGTGTTGCTGAACTAAAAGAGTCAAAATCTGCAAAAGTGCACCCTCAACGTTTAACCCTGCTGGGTTCGGGACAGGAGCAGCATGAGCATTGGCAGGGGCAGCAGGAGCACTGGCAGGGGTAGCAGGAGCACCGTTAGCTGATTCATTATCCCCGATGTCATCGTCCATGCCAGCGACATTATCAACAGCGTCCTCCACGTGGTCAGGGATCACGCCATGGTCCCCAACTTGTTCCGGCCCTATTTCCGTTCTCTGTTACTGCCCGTGCCCCCTAGATGCTCCAGCTCTCGTCGTCGGTGCCATTATTTCGTATTCCTGATGTGCGCACATCACTCACGTATTCAGACACTTGTTACTAACAATCATATTCACAAGATTATATTCACACACTCCTATTCTTAAACAAGATTATATTCACATAGTCTGAAAAATCACATTACCACGTTAATAGTCATAATCGCAATCATAATCCAAACACTTATCACAGTCATACTCTCAGAATCACGAATCCATAATTCCCAAATCAGAATCACTGAATGACAGGTTCCCGAACTCATAATCATAAAATCATATAAAATATTCCTTAATCACGACCCGTATCCTTAACTTGTTATGAGTGGCATAGAAACTACCCCTCCTGAGGTTCCTTACGACCTGTTTCACCCCTAGGAACACGAAAACTTCAAAACCAAATCAAAATTTTTGACGAAAGTCACATAAAATTTTTGACAAAACTTCAAATGGCTGTAACTTTCAAATGGCTGCGAATTAGCCCCCAAAAGTCGGTTGCTCTGGCGAAGCGAGAGAGTCTGTAGATCTTGAAATTCTCTTTCCGAAAAGTGGTTATCATAGAAAATCGGTTAAGCGAGTCAAAAGTTATGGCCTTTCAAAGTTTTGGTGGTTTTAGCCACAAAATCACGAGATTTTCACACCAAAACCATGGTTTCAAAAAGATTTGCACCCCCCCCCCCCCCCCCCCCCCCCTTCCCTTTTACCACTAGTTGTTTTCCAAGGTAGCTTCTCTACATGAAGTGCAATGTTATGCATGAACAAAATCTGTGCATTGCAGCGGAGTTTTTTATTACCCGAAAATAGAAGCGACAAAGCCCGAGGTATTAATTACCCCGAAAGGCATCAGACTTTTATTAATAAGCGAAATGATTATCCAAAATGAGAATTCTATAACATCCAAAGTAATTCAATTATTCAGAAATCCGAATAAATAATAAAAACTGAAAGTTCAATAGTCTTTATTAATCGGCCAAAAAACAGTGTTGATGCATGCACATGAATCACCCTACTCCCGATCCCGGATCCAACCTGAACGATCTGAAATACATACAGCTAGGGTGAGTTGATAAACTCAATAAGTGGAACGAAACACCGAAAACAAAACACAGAAAACGAATCACAGGAAAACGATTTCACCTTGCAAGCCCCAAAGATCCCTATCCGACTATCTGACCAACTAATCAAACGGCAGAATTTCAGAACATAACATATCCACGAGTATATATTACATACTTATCCGACTACCCTATCCGACTACCCTATCCGACTACCCTAACCGACTACCCTAACCGACTACCCTATCCGACTACATATCACATACTTAACAGAATTCGGAAACATAAGTACACAATATCTACTTTTTCACATTCAGAATTCGGACAGAAACATAGCACACGGTTTCATCATAATCCAGATCAAAGTATCAAAACAGATTTTTCAAATAGTAAAGAGATCGGCTTAAGCCAGATCCCGAACTCAAGCCATACGTGTTCCAGACTGAGACATAGATCATCCTGGATCTACGAGATGACACAAATTTCACTTACCTTTCCGAGCCTAATCCAATGATCTGTCCTGGACCCCCTCGAATCCGACTTGTCCACTTACAGATCCGTCTTCTCCACCTTCTCCACCTTTTGTTTGGGAGGCAAATACACAACTTATAACAGGAACCATTCAGAAACGGGTTTACTAGGTATTAATGACTTACCCTCCTCGTACAGCGATTCCCGGATGGTCTCGTCCTCTCTTGGCACCTCTTCCCGAGCCAGATTTTGCTCCTCACCTTCACAATAAGAGGAAAATCCGTGGGTGTTAATTAGGCTGCCAGAATGGACGGCCTAAGGGCCTATTTATATAGGCTTTCAACCCTAATCCGTTCCTGGTTACCCTAATTATAGAAAATTACCGTTTGCTCCCCCAAACTTTATAAAGTTCTCACTTTAGTTTCCCGATTCTTACAATTACTTTACAAGATATTTTTATTATTTCAATATAATCTAAATAAAGAAAAATTAAAGTCTATGTAATAAAATAATAATCTCAAATTAAAGTTGAGAGTAAACTATAAACCAACTGGTTCAACATAAAATAAAATACATACGACTATCTCGTCAATAAGAAACTAAAACTTATAAGTGTTCTTGTGCAATATAAAGTTTCAACTTCAAAATAATTTCTTTCTAAATTTTCAAGCGACTTTTGAACACGTTTTCTCGATCATCTTCTTGCTCTTGTAATCTAACTATTCTCGATAGCTTCTGTGTCTAACCAAAAAGTTTAATTACTTAATTAGTCATATACTATTTGAAATTTTAAATTAAAAAATAGTATTATATTAGATTTTTTTGGTGTGCGCTTATTCTTTTTGCGGCTGTATTATAATTATCTTAGCAATATAATAAATATGGATCTAAGTAGGATCTAATTAGGGTCTAACTAGGGTATGGTCTAATTAGTGGGTCTATGGGTAGGGTCTGGGTCTGGGTTTATATAGACCCTATCCAGACCCGGACCCTATCTAAATCTATAGACCCAGACCCAAATCCTACCCAAGACCCATAGACCCTAAGATCTACGGGGTAGGGTAAGGGTCTGATCCACTGGGTCTGTCTTTTTGCCATCCCTACATATTTGATTTTATCAATATGCCTAATCTTTTACAACCATCCTCGGAAGGGCCATGTCACTTGGGTCTTGAAGGAGCAACCTGTTGGATCCTTAATCCAACATTGGGCTTATATGTGAAATAATCATATAATGGGCTGTCATGTTCGGTTGAGCCCACTCGAAAGTGATCAAATAAGTATTCGGGCTTTAATGTATCTAATAGGGTGTGGGCCTTTAATATGTAGAGACATTAGGTAGATTATGGTTTTGTTATGGGTAAAATCATAATTTACAAGAATAAGGATTTTCTCCTTATATAAGTAGGGTTATGGTCCCGGGTTAGACATGCCGCCGCACTATTCTTTCCATTGAGATTAGGTTAGAGAAAATTAAAGGAATTCTCTAAGGCACGTCATAACCTGGAAGGCTAACCCATCTTCCTCGATCAAGTTCTCCGCTATGGATTCAGGTACGCTTCCGTATTAAGTCTGTCTTGATAATTTACATGAGATCTTGGGTTATGGATTATAGATTATTTATATTCTAACAAGTGGTATCAGAGCCTCTCATGCTAGATTATTAAGATTCTCAAGATCGATATGATATTATCATAATTCTTTGGATTAGTAGGTTTCGCGTCAAACCTAATTTTGGTCGCTTAGGTTTTATTTGGTTAATACAATAATTGAGTTCTACGTTCTCACGACCATAGTCTGGATTTTTCTTTAGGAATTAGTTTCTGTTCGTCTTATAGATTCTGATCTAAAGGTCAGCTCAAGAAATTTAATCTGAATAAAAGAAATTAGGTTTATTGCATGTCATAGATCTGGTAAATTTAAGAATTGGATTAAACCCTAAGGTTTCGGCAATTCATTATGGATCCGTAGATCGGGTTAAGTATATTGGGGTTTTGATCCTTCGGTATGTTTTTTTTATCCTTCAAACGACATTGTATAAGTTAATTCTATCTTTTCTGGATTCAATGACCATGTTTTCTGGATTGAAATATTGGTTATTTGATTATGAAATATGCGATATAATTTCCATTCTGTTTTAATTATTTTAAGGCTGCGACTCGATATGTGGCCCTTCCAAGGGTTTCAGGGTTTATCGTTATAGTAGTATAGTGGACATGTATTTTTGTTTTGTGTTTTGTGTGTAATATTCATCGAAAGTGCAAGTTGAAGGAAAAATATAAGCCTCTATGGCTTATTCGGTTTATTTTCTTGAATGTCAGTATATTTAGTGTATTAAATTCAAATATAAGATATTTATATGTATTTTAAAGTAGATCAATTGACACAATACGTCGCCAAAGTGACCTCTATTGTGAAAATTGATTCATGATAAAATACAAAAGGTTGTGTATATGCAATTTCTGTAAATATTAATCGGCCCAAAGGAAGATAAATATTTATTAGTGATTTGCATATACTAGAGTGGTGATGAACATGTGATAATTTTTTAGTTTTCGCATGTGAATAATAAATCGGCCCAAAGGAAGATTTATTATTTGACATGTCCTTATTATCAATGTTAAATTACTACAGCAAGATATCACTTACAAGTTAGTATTTTGTCCAAAGATAAAATATTAATGGAGTGTTCGATGTCTTGAAATGGGATATATTATTATTTGAATTTATTACTATTTCAGTTTAAAGCTAATGTGAGTTTTTCTTTTTTTTTGTTCTCTGATTCAGCTATGAATAATCCTGCGAATATTTCTGCCAACATTAATTCGATTCCCATGCTAAATGGCACAAATTTCAAGCCCTGGAAGGAGAATATCCTTATAGTTCTTGGTGTTATGGACTTGGATTTTGCTATAAGGATTGATTGCCCTCCAGCTATAACAACTGAGAGTACCTCTGAACAAAAGAGGGAGATGGAAAAGTGGGAGCGGTCAAACAGGATGTGCATGATGATCATAAAGAAAGCCATTCCTGAGGCATTTAGGGACACTACGTCAGAAGAAATTCTGACAGTTAAGGAATTCCTTGCCGATATTGAGACAAAGTTTGTCGAGAACGAAAAGGCTGAAATTGGTACGCTCTTGACAAACCTTATCTCAATGAGGTATAAGGGTAAAGGCAACATCAGGGAGTACATCATGGAGATGTCTCACATAACTTCAAAGCTGAAAGCCCTCAAGCTTGAGATCTCTCAGGACTTGTTGGTGCATTTGGTTTTAATATCTCTTCCAGCACAGTTCAGTCAATTTAAGGTGAGCTATAACTGTCAGAAAGAGACCTGGTCTCTGAATGAGCTCATCTCTCACTGTGTCCAGGAAGAGGAAAGGATGAAGTTAGATAAGACAAATGTTGCTAATGTTGCTTTTGCCCATAAGGACAAAGGCAAGAAAAAGAAGAAGGATGCTGCAGACACAGCACCAGAGAAGAAACAAGAAAAGAAAGCTGATGGTAAAGGTTGTTTCTTTTGTGGAGCTGAAGGGCATATGAAGAAGCAGTGCACTAATTATCACGCTTGGCGTGCTAAGAAGGGTATGCTTCTTAACTTGGGTTGTACTACAGTTAATTTAACTTCGGTGCCTGGACACACTTGGTGGATAGACTCTGGTGCTACTACTCACGTAAGTGTGTCTATGCAGGGTTGCCTGAATTGCTGAAAGCCAAGTGATGCTGAAAGACTCATCTATGTGGGCGATGGCAAGTCAGCTGAGGTTGAAGCGATAGGGACTTTTAGATTATTGTTAAAGACTGGATACTTTCTGGATCTCTTGGAAACATTTGTGGTACCATCATTTAGATAGAACTTGATTTCTATTCCCGCATTAGACAAATCTGGTTATTCTTGCTCTTTCGGGAATAGAAAATTTAGCTTGTTTCATGATTCAAATTTGGTTGGTTCTGGTTCTTTGTCAGTTTACGATAATCTATATTCAATCGATACAATCGCTTCATATAACCAGTCCCTGCAATTAAGTACACGACCTCATAAGTGAAAACTGACAAATGAGAATTCGGCTTCGCTATGGCACAAAAGGTTAGGTCATATTTTTCGAAAGAGGATAGAAAGATTAGTGTCAAGCAAAATTTTAGACCATTTAGATTATGCAGATTTTGACGTTTGCATTAATTGTATAAAGGGAAAGACACCCCATCAAAGAAGATATGAAGCCAATAGAGCTGTAGATGTTTTGGATTTAATCCATACATATATATGTGGGCCATTTCCAACACCAGCTTGGAATGGTCAACAATACTTTATAACATTCACAGATGATTTTTCAAGGTTTGGCTACTTATATCTGATAAGTGAAAAATCACAGTCATTGAACGTGTTCAAAAGTTTTAAAGTCGAAGTTGAAAATCAACTAGGCAAAAGGATTAAAAGCATCAGATCTGACCGTGGTGGTGAATACTATGGTAGATATGATGGTTCAGGTGAACAACGTCCAGGACCGTTTGCTAGATTCCTAGAGGAATGCGGTATCGTCCCACGGTACACCATGCCTGGCTCACCTGCTATGAATGGTGTTGCTGAAAGACGAAATAGAACGCTTAAGGACATGGTAAGGAGTATGATTTCTCACTCTACCTTACCTGAATTGCTCTGGGGAGAGGCACTAAAGACTGCAGCATACATTCTGAACAGAGTTCCAACTAAGGCAACAACCAAAACTCCATATGAAATTTGGACAGGCAAACAACCTAGTTTGAACCATTTTCATATTTGGGGATGTCCAGCTGAGGCAAGGCCTTACAGGCCCAATGAAAAGAAACTGGACTCAAGGACGGTTAGCTGCTATTTTATTAGTTACTCTGAAAGATCCAGGGGTTATAAGTTCTACGATCCCACATCTAGATCAATTTTTGAGTCGGGAAATGCCCGGTTCTTTGAGGATGTCGAGCTTGGGGGGGAAGATCAAGTAAGGGACATTTCTTTTGAGGAGGAATCAAGCACGATTCCCAATATTCCTTGTGACAATGTGCAGGTTTTAATACCTGTCATTGCTCAAGAAGGAAATACAGAACCTCAAGAGGAGAATGTCGAACAACCCCCCATTCAAAATGAGGTAATCATTCTTGATGAACAAGCTCTACCACCTCAAGGACCTATGCCATTAAGAAGATCCACTAGAGAAAGGAGGAATCCATTATCAGATGATTATCTTGTATTTCTCCATGAATATGAGTTTGACATTGGCGTAAAGAAAGATGATCCAATCAACTTCGAAAAGGCCATGGAAAGTTCTAAATCTCTAGAGTGGATAAATGCCATGAATGAAGAGATGAAATCTATGAAGGACAATGATGTTTGGGATCTTGTCTCGTTGCCTGAAGGAGCAAAACCTATTGGTTGTAAATGGATATTTAAAACCAAGCAGGATTCAAAGGGTAATGTAGAAAGATATAAGGCTTGTCTTGTTGCAAAGGGTTTCACACAAAAAGAAGGTATTGACTATAAAGAAACCTTCTCTCCAATTTCTTCGAAGGACTCTTTTAGGGTTATAATGGCATTAGTGGCACATTTTGATCTTGAGTTGCATCAGATGGATGTTAAAACAGCTTTTCTCAATGGCGACATTGAGAAAATAATTTATATGGTGCAGCCAGAAAACTTTGTTTCTGGAGATCCAAAATCTATGGTTTGCAAACTTAAGAAATCCATCTATGGGCTTAAGCAAGCATCTCGACAATGGTATTTTAAATTTCATCAAGTAATTAGCTCTTATGGTTTTAAGATGAATTTGGTTGATGAATGCATATACCATAAGTTCTGTGGGAGCAAACATATTTTTCTGGTTTTGTATGTAGATGACGTCTTGCTTGCCAGCAACGATATTGAGCTTTTGCATGACACCAAAAGATCTCTAGCTAAGAATTTTGAGATGAAAGATCTTGGTGATGCTTCTTTTATTTTAGGAATTCAGATATACCGAGATCGTTCTCGATGTATTCTTAGATTATCACAAAAGACCTATATCGAAAAGGTTCTTAAGAGATATGGTATGCAAGATTGCAGACCAGGTGATACCCCTGTGGCTAAGGGAGACAAGTTTAGTCTCGAACAGTGTCCTAAGAATGCTTTGGAGAAAGAAGAAATGCATCAATTTCCATATGCTTCAGCAGTCGGAAGTCTGATGTATGCTCAAGTTTGTACGCGTCCGGATATTGCGTTCATTACAGGAATGTTGGGTAGATATTTGAGTAATCCAGGATTAGATCATTGAAAAGTAGTCAAAAGAGTCATGAGGTACTTACAGAGAACAAAAGGACACATGCTCACATATAGGAGGTCAGATCAACTTGATGTTATTGGATACTCTGATTCTGATTATGCTGGATGCCAAGATACCATGAAATCTACATCTGGTTATGTCTTTCTGCTTGCTGGAGGAGCAGTCTCCTGGAAGAGTGCTAAATAGTCAATTACAGCATCTTCTACCATGGCAGCAGAATTCATAGCATGTAATGAGGCATCTAGTCAATGAGTGTGGCTGCAAAATTTTGTCACCGGACTGTGCATAGTTGGAGGCATTGAAAAACCTCTCAAACTATATTGTGACAACAATATAGTTTGAGAGGTGGCTGCAAAATTTTGTCACTGGACTGTGCATAGTTGGAGGCATTGAAAAACCTCTCAAACTATATTGTGACAACAAGTCCGCAGTCATGTATTCTACAGAAATACAGTTTGTAGTTTTTATCCATACTCTGATTTTGTTTGGTTGATCTCACTAAAATTTTAAGGTTGGACCAGTTGGAAATAGACATGTTTAGGTCACATTACATGAAATTTTCATGCTACACATCCACATCATAATCTATGTCATTCAGTTATATCTCATTGTGACCATTGTTGGGTCGAGTAACGAAAATGAATGTAACAAAGGCTTCTTTGATCCTATGTTGATATGATTGATGGACGAGATTGGTTATAGATGCATTTCAGTAATGACAGCAAAATGAGCTCAATAAGGTATCTATTACATGATTATAAGGTTACACATATAGCCCAAGTGGGAGATTGTTGGATCCTTAATCCAACATTGGGTTTATATGTGAAATAATCATATAATGGGCTGTCATGTTCGGTTGAGCCCACTCGAAAGTGATCAAATAAGTATTCGGGCTTTAATGTATCTAATAGGGTGTTGGCCTTTAATGTGTAGAGACATTAGGTAGATTACGATTTTGTTATGGGTAAAATCGTAATTTACAAGAATAAGAGTTTTCTCCTTATATAAGTAGGGTTATGGTCCCCGGGTTAGACATGTCGCCACACTATTCTTCCCATTGAGATTAGGTTAGAGAAAACTAAAGGAATTCTCTAAGGCACGTCATAACCTGGAAGGCTAACCCATCTTCCTATTAAGTTCTCCGCTATGGATTCAGGTACGCTTCCGTATTAAGTCTTGATAATTTACATGAGATCTTGGGTTATGGATTATAGATTATTTATATTCCAACACAACCGACTTTGAACAAATGATTTATTGTATTTTAAAGATCGTTTAGTGGGAAAAAAAATTCAATCTGTAAAAAAATCAAAAAATAGTAAAAAAGTGAAGAGTGAAAAGAAAAGAAAAGGTGAAACTATTGACATACTACCGAAAATTCGCAAAAAGAGGACAAATAACAAAGAAAGAAACATAATTGAGGGGAAATTTTAATTATTATTTTATGGTTCAATTATTGAATAAGATACACTTTGTGTGGAAATGCGATTGGAGGCTAATAAAGTAGAGTTTCCCCCACCTTCCTTATAATTGCTGGAAATAGCTTTAATTTGGAGGAAAGTAGAAATTTCATATTCTGCCTGACCAATTCATAATGTCGACAAAGAATTGAAATTATGCAAGTTAAGAAATTCATAGGTAAATGTTATTTATAGTTTTTTCAAACAATTTTCCCAGGAATTTGAACAAAAAAAATCATTAAGCATCATTTGCATTGCCCTAAACAATTTTTTGAGAAAAATCAACAAAAAACCAAGAGAAGAAAACTACAATTATGTACATCAAAGAGAAAAAAATGAATATTTTTATCAGAAAAGGGATTCCATTCCAATCTCAAAGGAGGTAGCTCTCAGTCAAAGGCCAAAGTTTTCCACCTGAGAGAATTAGAGAAAACCAAATAGAGTGTTTAAGCCAAAGAAAAAGCTTGGCTCAGAAAAATGCCTAAACAAAACCCCAAGCCTCAGATTTTCTTTGGATTAAACAAAACGGATTTAGAAGACCCTAATCTCTTTTCGGTGTGGTTAAAAAGATATGAATCATCATCGAGCCAACCCAGATTGAACAATAAATATGATCATCATAAGTGTCAAACCAGCATAATACATATCGAAATTTTTCCATAAACTAATTAGCGTTCATATACTAATCAGCTTGACTAATCTAAACTAAAATCTAATTAATTTACAGCTAGGGAGGAGAAAAAAAAGAATTAGGAACCTAAAGTTTCTCAACAATTTTGAGACTAAAATAACCTTTAGGATAAAAGAGATAAGATAAGCTCAAAATAGTCCCACATTTGATGAGTAGTTGAGCAGAGGCCAATTCTGTAAGTTGAGTAGAAATAATCCGACATTTGATTTTCTGATGTTTCAAAGAGAACACATTTGATGTTCAAAATGGACCGAATAATCCCAAATCCCAACTCTCTTTTTGTACAAAATCAATGTACTTCTAAAGATCCTACCTCCCTAGCCATCTTGGCGTCCACAAGGCAGATGGAATGCCATCCATCTCAAAACTTTTCGGACCAAGGAAAATTCGCCGTCCACACCCTATTCTACAAGTAAACGAGGCCGGGGATCACAACTCCGAGAAGCATCACCATGAAGCTCGTGAATACGCTGCATTGCAGGTACTTCGAAGGAGGAGAATGCGAAGTCGTAGTAGAGTTCATGGATGGCGCGGTGATGTTCGCGAATGTCCCGTTGAGCTTCCCTTCACTGCAAAATCAAAGATGAATCAAATATATCAGAGGAGATGCAATAGACATGTCAATTATAGAGTTGATGAAGTGATGGTTGTTACCCTCCAGGGAATACACATGTTCCGTGACCTGCACATACCATGAATTCGGATCAGTCGCGTAAAACTTCGTGAACTGATGCCTAAGTCAAGGTTAAGGGATGATCTTACTTGGATTTGTTGTTGAAATCGTAGCCACGCCGTTGAATTCGCAAGTCCCCGAAGCCTTGTCCATCTGACGATAGTAAGTGTTGAAAGCATACGTGGCATGCGCTGCGACAGTGTCTGGTTCATAGCACGGCTCTCCCTGCAGCAAAGATGAGCAATCGACCTTGCCAGCTCCGCATGCCCAATCCAGAGCAGCTTGCAGCATCTTCGGATCAGCGCCGTCCTTTGCAATACAATAAGTCTGATTGGTGGTGTCATTTGCCAACACTAAACCAGCCCCCGCCAAGTGCAAAATGTAAACAGGCTCGCCATTAGCATTGAACAATCCCCAGTTCTTCTCTGAGAGAGGCCCTGGCTTCAAGTCCTCGTTGTAAAGCTCGTAGATGTATGTTCTGACACCAACTCCAGGGTATTTCGGAGTGCCGGTTTTGTTCAACACATGCCTGATCAAATTGCTGTTGTAAGTGTTTGCATTTTCTAGTGTAGCATCCGGCTCGTTTGCATCGCCTTTCGATGGCCAGCCGGACTCGGTAACCATGACAGGAATGTTGGTGTAGTTCAGAAAAGCCATGGCAAAGTATGCTGCATCAATCATTGCATCAAAGACATTGGAATAGTAGACATTCGTGTTGGCATCGACGGCTTCTTTGTTAGGAGGCAAAGGCTTGAATAGTGCATAATCTAAAGGGATGACACCATTTGACTGCATGTAGTCATAGTAAGGGTATATGTTGAGCATCAAAGAGGAGCCCGTGGACTGCAAGAAATCGAGCATGGGAACCAACACGGGGTTCCACGACTTGTTAAAGAAAGCCTGAGAAGGTGGGAAGGAATCAAGGATGATGGAGGACGGAAGAGGAGTCGAAACTTTGATCTGACGATCCAGATTGGAAGCTACAAGGGCAGACTGGATGAACTTGAGCGCGTTGACGAGGATCTTCGCTGCATTAGGAAGGGTATTGAACACCTCGGAGCCAACTGAAATGGCTGTGATGTTGGTTGCAGGATAATGTGCTACGACATTGCGGCTCACCCAATTCGCCGCAGTTGAATTAGATTGGCCGATCCCGAGTAGCTGATCGTTCGGGATAGACACCATAACTTGAATGCCTGTATTTGCAAGCGCGACTAGCATACCGGTATCAGCATTATACAACCGAACATGTCTGATCTGCTGAGCTTTGAGAAGAGCTACCACTTGGGTCGGATGCGGCATGTCCGAGAGATCTGTTCCTATATTGACTCCAATGAACACGTCTGCAAACAAGAACAGAGAATTCAGTATAATCTCCAGTACAGCGCGTTTATCTACAAGAAAGATCAAGGGAGGAGGAGGACGCAGAAGTAACTAAAGAGCAAACTAACAATGCAAGGATAACATTCACATGCTGCATAATGAAGAATGGATATGACAGAAATATTAGACTTCATTCGCAACTCGACCACCGGGTTTTTCACACTTATAAACAAGCGGTTATCTTAACACGTCGGAAAAGAGATGCTTAATTATTACAGACTACACTGTATACAAACAACATACGGGTACATTGCAGTATTAGGACCTAACATTTCAATACGTTTAGTGTACATGCAAAGATCCATGGGATTCGTAGAAAACATTTTCCCTACTATTAGTAGCATCTAAGAGCTTAGTCAAACATTCCCCACCTTAAGAAACAGCTTAGTCAAACAAAGTACTCGAAGGTTTTCTTATGATAGTGGAGAAAACTGTTTCAGTAACTCGGCGTGAGCAAGGTAAAATTATTACAGTAATCTTTTTCATAAGTTTTTAACCTACTCAAATCTATGATAATATCTTAATACAAAGTATTAATCAGAAAAAACCATATCAACAAGCAAGAATGGGATTTCTATCTCATATACGACCAACATCCAGAACATACACCCGTGAATCACTCCAAAATGTCTGACCCGCTTGCACATTTTTTGGGATGCGGAGTTTCATATTATCATATAATATATGCTTTAAGGGTTAAGTTTTGGTTGAATAGAAGATGCTTTATATGGTCAAATGAAGCATAGAAAAGGCAAAAAAGTGATGGCCCCCTCTAGGCGGTGGCCTCCTTGGTAAAATCTAATCACTAGCTGTCCTCCACTCCCTTCCTAGATACTCACATTAACATATTCTAGAAAAGATAACTAAAGAAAAGAAAATAAAAAAATGCTGAACATTATTAAAATGTGAATGGAAAGGAAAAAAGAACCCCACAACTTAAGCTTATCTAGATTTAATAGTTATCGGTTCTATTTAAAAATATAATATTTTTAATTTTCTTTAAATGAATCCACTTTAGAGCTACAACCTCCCCTGCCACATTCTTAATGTCTTAATTTAATGCCTAACCTAACAAACAAACAAACATATCTGGCTCCCAGTTACCAGAACTACGTAAGATCCTCAAAGTGAACCAAACTAATCTAACTTAAAATAAATACATTATACATATGCCTAATGTAAAATATTAGTTTAGATGTTACTGATGAAATCTTGAAGCTAGTACATTGGTTCAATGTGCTAATGCAGATTAGAGTTTCCGAGAAAGTGACCCTTAATAAATAATGAGTGTGTACAGTTAAGTTTAATTGAACCCAGATGAAAAGAAACCATGGGATGATTAGTAGTTAACAAACGAGAGACCTAAGAGGGCAGTGAGAAAAGAAACCGAGAGAAAAATAGCTCACCGTCATCAGCTGAAACAGGTATTATTACCAGAAGAGAAGCTGCTAGAAGAAGCACAAGGGCAAACCCAGCCAGAGATTCCATCTTCTAAAACCCTCTAACCAAATGGGGAGAGAGCTTTCCTCAAAAAATGGGGAGAGAGAAGAGAGAGAGAGAGAGAGAGAGTGGAAAATGAGTGTGAAAATGAGTAGTACCAAAAGGTTAGCCAAGGAGACAAGGAAAAGAGAGGTAGTAGTGGCATGAGATTTTAATAATAAACAATCATGTTACGTACAAATCGTTAGTCCAAAGGTAGTAGTGGGGTATATGAGTTTTATATATATATATATATATATATATATATATATATATATATATATATATATATATATAACACTAATAAACGGTTAGATTAACAGTGAAATAATTATTTCAATTTAATCAAGAATTATAAGCTTGAGTTTTTACAACTAAACAAGCACTAAAATACTTGTTCGAATAATTTTATTATTTTTTAAACTTTTGCGAACATAAATTAGTAGGATCTTTTTGAATATACAATGTAATATACCAAGAAAATAATAGGAGTCGTTTTCACGTGGAAAAATGTGGTCGGACAAAGATGGACGGTGGAGATATCATCATCATCTGCTTCGTTGCATGTAATGTAATAACCAGTGAGTACAGAGGGGACAGAATAGGGCTATTGGATTGGATTTTAACAAAACCCAACGTGTCCCGTATTGGGTTTTTTCTTGAGAGGGGTGAAATTTTTTTACAATTATCATAATAGAGTTCTCGCGAAAGGTATTATCTGTTCGAAGTTGGTTTAGAAAATACAGGTTCTCATAAATGTTAGTAATCCCCGGATCCCCTTTTCTTTTCAGAAAATTGTAATCTCTCTTTTTTGGCTAAATCGTCACTTTATGTCTGTGCAAGGTTTTTATTTATTTTTTTATTTATCGTTTCGAGGAATTTAGCCGTTGGCAGGCTTTTTCCACCCTTAACATTTTGTTTCTTTGTACTCTCTCGTATGACCTAGTGATTCACCGTGGTGGAAAAGTTACGTGGGCCCTCTTGTCTTTAAGAAACAAACAAACAAGGTTTATGAGATTAGGACAGCCCGAGAACCCCCTCGCCTGGTCTTTGTCCGGTCTTCAACGGTCAAATTTATTTCCTCGAGTCATTGGAGAATTTTTTTGGGAAATTATTCTCAGGATTCTATTATGTGATAAAATAGATGCTAGAGATCGTATAGTTTGTCTTCTGATTTTGTAATCCTTCTAGTTTGAATTTATTATACTGTAGTGTCCCTTGCTGACATCATCAATCGATCTTTTGTTATTTTATATTTTGAAATGATTGTTATACTCTTGCTCCGGCCAACCAAAATCTTCGGTCATTTTTTCGACGAACACCAACTCCGGTATTCATCTTTGGTGACCCTCTGACCCAGCGGCTAAAGAACACAGTAACAAGAGAATCACACTGCAAAACTACTTCAAGCAACGACTAGCTCCTCCCGGAGGCGGACCTTCTCAAGCAAAGACTCCTCACTAGGGTTTCCTACAACGAAACCATCCCTACCCACCAAACTACAAATCTCTTTCTTTTTAATTAAAAAGAAAAAAGTCTACTTTAATGCCATGTAGTATGGCCCAAAATTACTTTAGTATCCTATGGTAAAAAATCGACCAATCGAGTCATACTTATTCCAATTAACATCACTTAGGTCCACGGACAGCTGCCCGAACCCTTCTCGACCTGCCCGGACCCTACCCGTCCATATAGACAAGCCATGTGGACATCCATTTCTATCTCCCCTTTCCCCTCTCTCTCCTCCTTCCCCTTTCTTCTTCTTCTTCTTCTTCTTCTTCTTCTTCTTCTTCTTCTTCTTCTTCTTCTTCTTCCTTGCGTCACAGCCGTCCATCACATGAACTAAACAAGCGCTATGAAAGGTACGTGCTTGTATTGAGTATTGTCCACTGCTGGTACAGATTTATACATGTACAGGATATTCATAATTAATCTGAGTTAATCTCGTGGGATGTGATTGATGCCAATTTCTGGTAGGAGATCACAGAGACAGGTTGGCGGACTGCCAAATCAGGAGCGAATTCTTCGGTGACAATTATGAAAGATAAGCCGCCTCATTACTCCCCTGTAAGTGAATAGTCTGTGACCATGAGCTTGGACCTGAGCTCTTGAAACCGTTGACGGGGTAGCAATTTTGTCAGGATATCGCCCATCTGATCACGCCAGGAGATGTACTTGACGTGGAGCTTGTTATTTGCGACCTATTCCCGCACGAAGTGAAAGTCGATCTCCATGTGTTTGGAGCGACCATGAAATACGGGGTTTGTAGTCAAGTAGGTGGCACTAATATTGTCACACCACAAGGTTGACGAGGAGGTGCGGGGTAGTCAAATTTGTTTGAGCAGCGACTGTAGCCAGATAATTTTTTAGGCCACTATTGCTAGGGCATGATACTCTGCTTCAATGGATGATCGAGACACAGCCTTTTATTTACGGGAGAACCAAGACACGAGGTTGGGCCCGAGATATACTCCATATCATATCGTAGAGCTCCTATCCTCTGGGCAACTTGCCCAATTGGCATCGCTATAGTCGGCTAAAGTGTGCGACTTTGAGGGCTGCAGAAGTAGGCTGTAGTTACGGGTGCCTTGAAGGTAGAGCAAGATGTGCTTGACATTGGTCCAGTGTGGTGGTGTGGGCTTATGCACGTAGCCTGATGCTCGTCCTACGGCAAAGGCAATTTTGGGCTTGGTGATCCCTAGGCACTGAAGATTGCCCACGACATGGCGATATAACTCTTCGTCATAATCTGCCTCTGTTTTGTCACCCTATTGTACAGTGGCAGCAAGTTTTGCGAGTGGATTGCAGGTTAACATCTTTGCCCTTTGTAGGATTTCTTGAAGATACATTTGTTGAGACAAGACTAAGCCACGTGGTGTTCTGACCACTTGTATTCCTAGGAAGTATGACAGCAGTCCGAGGTCCTTGACAGCAAATTTTTATTGGAGGAAGAGAAGCAATTTGTTCATAGCAGCCATACTGTTCCTGGTGATGATGATGTTGTTAACATAGACAAGTACAAACAGGTGCAGTGCTCCACGGCTTAGGTAGAACAGTGAGTGATCTGTCCGCGACCCTCTGAAGCCATATATTGTAAGGGCAGCTCGCAAGCAGTAGAACTAGGCTTGGGGCGCTTATTTTTGGCCATACATGGATTTCCTTAATTGACAGACATGATCGAGGTACCTTGGGTGAATAAAACCCAGGGGTTAGACCATGTAGACTTTGTCGGTGAGGTCCCCGTACAAGAAGGCATTCGAGATGTCTAGCTGTCGTACTGGCCACTGTCAAGAGACGGCAATAGCAAGCAACAGCCGCACTGTGGCTGGTTTGATTACTGGGCTGAAGGTGTCATGGAAGTTGATCCCGGGACACTGCTAGAACCCTTTAGCAATGAGCCTGGCTTTGTGTCAAGCAATTGAGCCATCAGCATGGTACTTCACTTTGAATAGCTATTTATTGCCTAGAATATTGGTTATCGTATGTCGAGGGATGAGGACCCATGTATTATTGCAGAGTAGCGCATTGAATTCATCTGCCATTGCCGTCCTCCAATTTGGATCAAGGACAGGCTTGGAGAAATAGGTCAGGACAGTCGGGGTGGTTGTGACTATGACCAGGGCCATTGGTGCTTGCACTGTCTGGGACAGGGTCTGCATCGGGTGAGTCCGTCGGGGCGTTGGTGGGTCAGAAGTGGTCAGAGGTGGTGCGGCCGCTGGTGGTGGCACTGAGGAGGCTGCTAGTTCGGCGTCTAAGGGTGGACCTCGTGGCTATCTGTTGTAGACATGGAGTGGTGCTATGGGCTGGGCCGTTGGTTGCTATGGAGGTCTAGTTGGTGTGGGCGGCCCTGTTGGAGGAGTACTTGGGCCTGGGTTGGTTGGACCAGCTGGCAGAAAGAGCAGTGGGCTACTTGCTAAATCAGGCCCAAGTGTTGGATCTCTTGGATTTTCATGTCGGTTTGTGAGGTCAGCCTGCCCACTAATGTACCTTTTATCTGTAAATAGAAGTGTGAGTTCATCAAAGAACACATGTCGAGAAATAATAATTTTATTTATAGATAACTCCAAACACCGATAACCCTTGTGGTTCCGGTTGTACCCCAAAATACACACGGTGCAGATCTTGGTTGTAGCTTGTGTTTGGTTTGTGGTTGAAGCCACAAGTAACATAGGCACCCAATTACCCTCAAGTTGGAGATAGATGGTGGATCTCCAAATAGCTTGGCATATGGAGTGTCTTGATTAAGTAGTGATGTCGGCGTCTGATTTATGAGATACACTGCGGAGTCAAAAATAAGTGACCAGTAACATAGTGGGATGGAAGTATGATGTATGATTGCTAGATTGGTCTCTACAATGTGTCTATGTTTGCTTTCAACACACCCATTTTGCTCGGGGTGTACGGACACGAGATACGATGCACGATTCCATGTTGAGTGATATTTAGGGCTTGAAACTCACCCTCAGTCAGATTGAAAGATTTTTATAAGCCTTTCAAAATACTTCTCCACTTGCGTCCGAAATAGTATAAAAGTATCAAGTAACTCTGACTTTTGTATGAGAAAATATAACCAGATGTACTTGCTGAAGTAGTCATAAAAGACTATATAATATGAATATCCATCAAAAGAGGTGACCGGGGCAGAACCCCATAAGTCACTACAGACAAGTTCTAGAGGGCTCGATGCTTGAAACGAGAAATTAACAAAGGGTAACTTGTGGATTTTACTGACGCTGCACCCATGACACAAATGGGATGACTTCTTATTGTGGAAATAAATGGACTGGGATAGCAATGCTGTCTTGACGGATTAGAAATTCGTATGTCCAAGTCATTGATGCCAAGTAAACAGAGAGATGTGGAGGACGAAACATGCACCTGAGGACCATAGCTAGTCGTGGACTCGGTAACTGGGTAGAGGCCATCTTTACTCTGGCCTTGGTGTAAGATTGCCTTCGTGACCTGATCCTTGACATAAAAATAGTCACCAACAAATTCCACATAAATATTATTATCGCGAGTTAGGGCAATCAAAGATATCAAGTTGGTATTGGAATGCGGGATGCATAGGACATTAGATAAGGACACATCAGATTTGGACAGGGAAAATGTCATATTGCCAATATGAGTAATCGGGAGTGTGTGACCATTACCAAATGTGACTTCATCAGTGCCCGAGTACTCTGAATGAATCAAAATATTCTGAATGTCGGATGTCAAGTGGTGTGTTGTGCCAGAGTCTATGATCCACGGTGAACTTTGTGGTGATACTGCTTGATGGGTTTGGGGGCCCGACTGGGATGGGCCAGACCTAGGTGCGTTGGAACAGTTTCGGACTATATGCTCATAGACTCTGTAATTGTAGCAGCGAATCTCATTCTCTCTAGGGGGTGGAAAAGATGGGCCGGCCTTGTTGGGTTGTCGTGGGCCTCGACCATTTCTGCCATAATTGGTTGGGTTGCCTCTTTTATAGTTACGCCCTCCTCCGTTCTCCTGATAGTTCCAGGAAGAATAGCCTCTGCCTCGACCACCGCTCTAACCTCCTCCTCGGTTGCCTCGCCCTCCAGTTTGGGTGTAGTTGACGGCAAGGACCAGCAGTGGTGTGAAAGTGGTAAACCTGTTCAGACTGATTTTTTCACAGAGAAGATAAGAGTGGAGCTCATCGAGTGTGACTGGCTCCAGGCGGGACTTAATTTATCGGGCGAACGGGTGATACGAATCATCAAGGCGGGCCAGAACTTTGTCCACCACGTTCTCATCAGTAGCTTTTTGACAAAGGGAACCAGTTGCCTCACAATCAACTTGGTCTTTTGCATGAACTGATCTACAGAGTCAATCCCTTTCTTTAGGGCTTCGAGCATTGTCTTGAGCTACTTGACTTAGGCTCAGGTTCCCGATGCGTAGACACGCGCCAGACGCTACCACGCCTCCTTGGCCGTGGTACACGTGACAATCTGAAGCAGCACCGAATTCATGACTGAGGCGAAGAACCAAGACATGATTTGTTTATCCTTCTGGAACCAGATTGGGAAGTCGAATTGGGAGTTGGTGGTTCTCCTTCAACCTCGCTCGTTCTAGTTGGCGACAGTAGGTTCTGGGTTTCGTTGATGTGGAGATACATGCCTTGACTATATAGGTGAGCTTCCATCTGTGCTTTCCATGCGATGTAATTGATTGAGGTCAATTTGTCGGTAAAGAGGCCTACTGTGGGGGAAATGTGTTGGTGGGAAGTTGAGCCATCTTGGTCTCACGAATAGGGGATCAAAAAAATAAGAGCTTTTCTCACTGGGGCTCTGATACCATATGAAAAGTACTTGCTTGTATTGAGTATTGCCCACTGCTGGTACATATTTACACATGTACATGATATTCTTGTTAAGTTAAATATTAACTACAAGATATTCGCAATTAATTTGAGCTGATCTCGTGGGATGTGATTGATGCCAAGTTCTGTAGGAGATCACAGAGACTGGTTGGCGGACTGCCAAATTAGGAGCAGATTCTTCGGTGACAGTTGTGGAAGATAATCTGCCTTATTCAGCGCCAATCCTCTGACTCCTCCGACGGCTTCCCTACGGTTAAATGCAACCTCTCGATGCTGAATGACTCCTCCCCGGCCTCTAGTTGTCCTCCATATTCTCTCTCTACTAGATCTCTCGCCGTCCTAAGTTTGAGAAAGATCTCACGCTGCATGCCTTTGGCGGCTTCCTCACTCTTCATCTGTGCTTGAGGTCTCTCTCTCTCTCTCTCAACATGACAGTTGTTAGTTACGACATCGTTTAAGTACGCCGTTGTTTAACAGTTTCCTGGCTTATCAGGATAATGTCGGCGAAGCAAGGGCCGAGATCGAGGATGATGAGCTCCTCCGGTTCAAAGCTCGGGGCGGCTATGAACTCTGCCTCGTCCTCCACGACATCGTGCCGAAGCAGCGTGTCGAGACATCAGTGGACATGCTGAGCTCCCCGGCCTCCTCCTTCGCCTGAAGCAAGCCTCGGTACTTCTTCTCCAAGGCTATCCCTATCGACGCTGAGAGATCCGAGGAGAACATCACCGTCACTGTCCTCTTCGGTCATCTCAGATCCACCCCCTTGCAATCCTCGTATTGTTGCAATCCTCGTATATTAATAATTTGTGTGTTGTTTTTTTAGGTGATGGACGGCTGTTATGCGAGGAGGAGGAGGAGGAGGAAGAAGAAGAAGAAGAAGAAGGGGAAGGAGGGGAGAGAGAGAAGAGAGAGGGTGGAGGCCACGTCATCAAAAATCGGTGATGTGGCTGGCTTAGTTGGACGGGCAGGGTCTGGGTAGGTGGGAACGGATTCGGGCAGTTGTTCGTGGATCTAAGTGATGTTAATTAGAATAAGTATGACTCGATTGGTCAATTTTTTAGCACATGATACTAAAGTGAATTTGGACTATATCACAGGATACTAAAGTAGACTTTTCCCTTAAAAACCCTCCAACGAGTTAAACCGGTTCCAAGGACTCCCGGAGATAGACCTTCTCGGTGCACATCGGGTGGGTCAAAAATCAAACATGAGGTACGTCTATTTTAACCAAAAATCAAAAGGGGAGGAACATCTCCTAGGTCGATCTCCTTTTGAAATGAAGGGTACCTCTTTCGTCTCGTGAATCGATTTTCCCTTGGCCAAATCAAGAGGAAATCGGCCCAGCTCACAACTAATGTCATCCTTGGAAGTTTCTTGGTTTGTGAGCTTCTTCTCCGGTTAGTTGCAGTTTTCCTTTGGAACAGTTTTCCTGGTTTTGGAGTTTTCTGATTTGTTTCACCGGAGAGAAGAGAGGAAAGAGAGAAGAAATAAAATTAATGATTTTTTTTAAAATTTTTATTAAGAGTATATAAGTTATTTACTTAAAAAATCGATTGATGACAACAGCGATGGACCTAAAGATATAATAAAACTAAATTAGAGGTGTTACAAAATTAGAAGACAAACTACAAGATCACTAACGTCTGTTTTACCAAACATCAAGATCTTGAGAGTAATTTTTTTATTTTTTATAAAGTAAAATTTTGTTACACAGTATTTGAACCCTCGTTATTGGAATTTTTTTTTCGTTTCCTTCCAAAAACTTATTAGTTGATTAATTTGTAGTGCACTCTTATTCATATGAGAATGACAAGATACTTATTTTTCTGTATAACATAATTTTACAGAAATATTTATACCTTATGAATTATGCCATATTTTTATCTCGCAAAATCAAGATATGTTAATTTCGAATAATTTTTAGAGAAAGGTCAACTTTAATATCTTGAGGTATCTCCGATTCTCACTTGGGTACTCTGTAATTTAAAAATGATAGAACCGGTCTAATTTTTCTCACTTAAGTTCACCCAAGTCCGGTTCGCCCTTTTTTGGACAGACTGTGTCATTTAGACGCTTATGTGGAATGCCACGTGATAGTGACCTAAATTAGTCGTTGCTGACGTGGCAATCTAATTTACCCATCTCTACGTCAGCAACTGTTGGAGAATTGGTTTAATAACCAAGGAAAAGTTAGTCTAATACAAATAAGTGTATTGGGCTTTGGGCCCAAGTATTTAATGAGAGAAAAAATCCTAATTAAATAAAATAACTAAATAATTAGTGGGCAATACGAAGCCAATTGGATTTGGATGTTTGTGAGATCAATACGAAACTCGTTGATAAAGCTTGGTAACGATATATAACACTTGCGAAAATTTAATTCTTGGGGTAAATAAAAATTAGTTTAAGTACGTATTAAACATATCTCTTTGGTAGTATATGAATTATGTGCCTCAGTTATTATCATCGCTGCTGTAAGTAAACAATTAAAGTAGAATGAAAACGAAAAGTCCATAATTTGGAAAATTAATTTGGGTTTGTTGATATTCTGTGAGCAATATATTATTTTTTAGAATGTGGATAAACTCCTTGCTGGAAATATTGACATTCACAGTTGTTTGCTTCTGTGCACAAATTGAATTGGGAAGCTGATTAAAGATTAAATTATCATTAAACCATTTCATGAATAATTTGGCTGCCTATTATTGTCCATGACCGTATGAAAATTAATTGGCTACTATATGTAACCGATTGGGGATTAATTTTGTGCAGTTGAATAAGTAAATACGGTTTTAAGGTGTGTTGTAAGTGTTTACTGCGAGCACATATGAGGTTATTTGAATTGTGGTCAAATTTATTACCAACGTTTTTTGGCGTTTGATATGGCAAAGAAAATTTGCATGTAGCCAGAGCGTATACAAGCGTTTAATTCGATGTATGCGTTACAGCTTAAAACAAGCGTTCCTTGAGATTCTTTTATCAAAATGTCAGAACGGTTTTAGAGTCTTTATCTATTTGCTATTTATATTGTGATCAATTTACAGATTGATCATCCTAACTTCGTAACTATCACAATTGAGTCCTATGCTTGTTACAACTCCGCCCTTCAAAACAACCTTGTCCTCAAGATTCAAGGAACGTCAAAACCAAAATACTGAAATCGCCCTTGCATCATAGCTGCTTGTTGAACTGTAGCTGAACTTTGGATGCACCTTGCACACAAGTCTGGTGTCATGGTTTGTTCAATCGTCCGACCCGACCAATATACAATCTCTGCAATCAGATGGGTAGCCCTCGCAGTCACCAATCAGAACGTAGTTTCAATACCTACAAAGGCTGCCAATAATTGCTGCCAGCAAAGATGACCAAACTGTAGTTTTGCTGCTGCAATAGACTGAAGAGTTGCTGAACAAAGTTGGAAGGATGTGGTTCCACGCGATCGCAGTGTTGTTGGTGAAGGAAGGGAGTTAAAGGTCTGCTACTGCAAATAAGTGTAAGGCTGCTGCTATAATAAATTGCAGACTTGGATAAGTTGAGAAATCTGCAGAGGTGTCAGCTATGATAAACCTAACACCTGCAAACTTATTCACATGACCTTGGAAGTCCAACATTTGCAATTCCTCTTCCTTGCTCAGAACACTTGTCATCAACCTCTCAAGAATGTCTATATTAATGCCAGCAACCACTTGAATTCTACGCAACAAGATGATCTTTAATCTCAATAGGATCAGCTTCAATAGCACTTCAATAAAAGAGAGCAACAATTCCTACTTCTGTTGATTCTCATAAAAAACCCTTAACCTTTACCTCCAATTGTAATCATTTTCACTTGATAACTACTCCCTGGTTCGAATAGAATCTTGTCCTCAAGGTTAAGAAAATGTAAAATCTGAAAACGAGACTTTAAGCTGGAACATTCCTCCCAATTTGTGTTATCCGGACTAAAAGTGCCACAAGAATCAAGAACCTATGTACTTGTCAATGGCCAATTGTTAACCTTGAATGCATCAGAACATCTACTAAGTTGTTTCTCTACAGTAATGGGCCCCATTTCCATTGTCTCAAGTATATCCTCAATCCAGAAAACACTCACTTCCAACTTATTCTTCATGCGTAATCCACATATACCAATAGTGATCAAAGAAAGAATACCAGGAAACCAGAGCATGTTCCTCAAGGATTTCCACCTCAGTATCTCAATGATTTCCACTACCTTATCCATGCTAGAAATGCGTCCATCCTCCACAACCCATTCTTTCAACACATCGAATATCATCTCATTCCCATATTGGTGGCGAAACTCAATTGCTGCATTCTTTGCTTGTTGAACTAAGGTCCTTACATTATCAGTCATGCCAGTTGCTAGAAAACAGAGGCAAACTATTTCTTTGATGCCGACACCTGCAAACACAGCTGAGTTGCTCATATTTGGCTGAAAGAGTTGTTCCTCAAACACTAATTCCTTCCAGCAAATTCCCATCAATGTGGTTTCAGCAACACCATCTTCATCACCTAGCCTGATCTTGCATTTCCTCAACAAACCTTGAGATGAGCTTGCACCATCTTCATCATTGAGAACTACCAACAAAGCCAATAGTAGCAGCACCCGCTTCTGCATTTGCAGTTCTGCATAAAATTGCACGTCTGCAACAATTGACCAAGCTGCAGTAGTTCGTTCTGCAGTAGATGGACCTACAATCATGCTTTTCCCTTGTCTTGTATAAACTAAAGTGAACCACTCTCAGAGAATCTTCTGATGAATGACACTTTGTTTGTATAAGATCCACTTATGTCAACAACAAACTGGTCATAACCACTCAAGAAAATACATAAAATGATAATCCCCACATCTTCAAACAATCCATTGAACGACATCACTCCCTCGACGCATAAGATATCAGAATCAGAGGGTTCATAGTCCATTCTCAACATATCAACAGTCATATCCATGTGACTGTTGTCAACATTAAGCATCATTATCTTGAGTTTTCCAGAAACTAAAGACCTTAATAGCCAATAAAACATCTTCAGTTTTTCAAACTTCCTCACATATTTCTTAACCACAAGTTCATATCATGTGCCCCCAAATCTTGAGTTCAATGCGTCAACAAATCCACACCATCTTGCTCCCTCATAGTTCACATCCGAAGATACGAACCCAACATATTGATCACATTTAGCAGTACCAAAATTTTTTTGGGTGGCAGGACACTGGACCCACGCACCAGATTTAATTCCAGAGAAAACGGAAGTACCTGACCTTGGCAAAGAGCCATCTCGTGGTCTTTCTTGATAGCGTTCTTGGTGGTGAGCAGATCCATATCGCGATACTGATGAGTTGAACAACTCGTGTATCTCCTGAAGGCGATGCTTAATAGTTCACCTCCGGAATTCTTTCAAACCCTAGCCTCGATGCAATTGTTTTCGGAGAAGCATTGCTTTGCAGACGAATTCCTTCTGCTCGCGAACCGTTAAAGTCGCCTTGGTGGTTTGATTTACCCTAGGAGGATTCAGAAACAAAGGCGAATCTCTGACGATTTCCCCATCGCGGTCATTGAAATGGTCGCGAAGCTCTTCGAACTGGCGGCGTCGCTCATTGTTTTCCTCTTCAAGAAGCCCAATTCGATTCCTCAATTGTCGAACGGAGGAGAAGAAGAAGAAGAAGGGAACAATCGTTCCTTGAGATTCTTTTATCAAAATGTCAGAATGGTTTTAGAGTCTTTATCTATTTGCTATTTATATTGTGATCAATTTACAGATTGATCATCCTAACTTCGTAACTATCACAATTGAGTCCTATGCTTGTTACATCACCTGTATGGTGTTCACTCACGTTGAACTTGCAATCACTATTTTGAAGATCAATTTGTCTTCCAATAGGGATGATTTTTGTGAAATTGATTAATATGTGTTGGCTTTTTAAATAGGGATAAGTACACTTAAGTAGTTTAGCGCTTTCCAAGATAAGGCCATGTAATTTTTTTCGTCTAAAATCAGTCCCTGTGGTTTGTTTTCTCGGACATTCATGTGGGGGATTGTTGGAGAATTAGTTTAATAACCAAGGAAGAGATGGCCCAATACAAGTGAGTGTATTGGGCTTTGGGCCCAAGTATTTAATTAGAGAAAGAATCCTAATTAAATACAATAACTAAATAATTAGTGGGCAACTTTAAGCTAATTTAATTGGAGGTCACACCAATTGGATTTGGGTATTTGTGAGATCAATACGAAGCTCGTTGATAAAGCTTCGTAACGATATATAACACTTGCAAAAATCTAATTCTCGGGATGAATGAAAATTGGCTTAAAGGTGGTATGGTTGTAATTAGAATAAGTGCTGGTTGCGGGATTGTGGGTTCGTGAGAATTGTTCTAGGTTCCTTGGTCTTATCTTTTTAGAGCTGGGCCGGACCTGTTGAAGTGATACTCGGCCTAAAATCTGTTGGGCTTCCTCCTGGAAAAGTCCACGCTCTAAAACCTTCTTCCCCTTCATGCCATTTGAATTTAAATTTAGGTTTAAATTCATGAGTGTAACAACTTATTTAATTTGGTATTTTATGGGTGTTGTAACATCTCATTCAATGGGTGGATTAATTACCCTATTAAATTTGGTTTTGATGTTGGAGGTCCTAGGCCCCTATAAAAGGAGACCTTCTCCTTCATTCCAAATCACCTCCTAGCTCACACTCTTCCTTGAGCTTTCTACTTCTCCCACTCTAGATCATAGCATTCTTCACTTGTATAAAAGAGTCGGAGTTCTACACCAACAAGGGTTCGAAAGGTGTACGAAAGTGCTTCCTTTCGTACACGTGATTGGGCGTTGTACCTTGGGAACTCTCTTACCCACGGAGGCCTTAAGCATATAGGCGGGTAATAAGAGTTTAAGGGCACACGGTTAAACTTTGGCTTCGTCCAGGATTCAATCTGAAAGTCACTACCTTGAAGACGACGATTTACACACTTAGCTCTAAATGTGATCATGAGCATTCTGTAAACTCCTCTATTTATATGCTTATGATTTATATTTACATGCCCATACCTTAAGTTACTAATATTTGTTCTAACAACAACTAATAATCAGGGTCACTACCATGTGGCATGCCACGTAAGGGTCTAAACGAAGTCGTTGCCCTAAAAAAGGGCGAACCAAACCTGGGTAGACTTAGGTGAGAAAAAATAAAATAAGTTGGACATGTTCTATAGTTTTTAAATCACAGGGTATCCAAGTGAATCGGGGATACCACATAGTATTAAAACAGACTTTTTCCTAATTTTTAAGATAGCATGCGGGCATCGCTCTATTTTTAGTGGTAGAGTTTAAGATCATCTTTTTACTTTATTTTAAACCCTACACTAGTATTATCATAGTTAAACTCAGTTATCCTTTCTAAAGAAAAAGTTAATCTCTTTTATATAGGTGTAGTTTTCAAAATTGTGGCTAGTGTAATTGAAAATTCGGTTGATAATATAGTTGTTAATGATTTAGTAAAAATTTAAAACAAATCACGGAAAAGGAAACTATCATAGTAACATGACCTTTTCCCAATTTTCTACCACAATTGGAAGAGATGATACGAGTGCTCTTAAATTCCTTGAGAAAAGCATTGGTCTTTAGAGTGGAGACCAATACCAATGCCTTAGGTGTCAATTTTCTTTTTCGCACAGAAGACCTCCTGGAGATCGATTGTGTGTGCTCACCACGTGTTTCAAATGTTGGCAAAATAACCTTCCTTTTGATAGGCCTTCATCGTTTTTTCCGTATCCAGCCCATTTATTGGCCTGAATAGAACCTTTCTGTAATAAGTTTTGGACGGGCTCTTGAGGTAACAAAGCCCCACTTTTCCTTGTCACAATTGGGCCCAAGTCCAAAGAGGAACCCATTACTTCATCCACCGATCTGGCACTATCCTCGTATAATCAGCCTAACGACAAAAAAAATTTACTAATTTAAGAAGGTCCAAGTTCAAATCTTGCAATTTTAAAATTTAACTTTAAGAAAAACCCAAGGTGTATATGTAGTAATGATTTCGTACTGAGACCCTAAACCCCATATTGAGAAGACCTTTAAGAAAAAACCTCATAACCAAAAGCACCAATAGCAGGGACGTACTTGGCAAAATATTACCCTAGTCTAGGGGTGAGCACGAAACCGCAAAACACCACTAAATTGCAATACTGCAAACCGAAAAAAACTAAACCGCTCTTTTATAACAGTTTCACAGTACGGTTTTATACCGAACTGCTCCTATCGGTACGGTTGCGGTTTCGATTTTGTACCGAACCGCGATACCGATATCATAAAACGACATCGTTTTATACCTGGGCTACTTAACTCCAAAACGACGTCGTTTGGGTACGTATATAAGTCAAAAACGAAAAACTTTCAGATCATTCTTCCTCCTTGCCTGAAAAAAGAACCTCAGCTTCCTCGTTCCTTGTTTCCTCCTTCCTCCTCCTTCTGCGCGTCGCCAACCTCACGGCGGACACTGCCATCGACGGTCCTCCAGTGACCGCCGGAGCTCCGCCATCGACATCCCTTCTTCCCCTCACGCCCGACAACCCTTCTTCCCCTAAATTGAAAAAAAAAATCCTAAAATGGGTTTTTCTTATCTAAAACAGAAATTTGGGCCTGGAGCAATTTCATACTACCATACCGTACCGACCCCGTCACACCGCAAAGTCTACGGTTTAGAGTCACACGGCAATACCGACAATTGCAAAATGTTATTTTTAAAAAAAAGTGGTTCGGTATAATTTTTCGGTAAAATACCGTAAAATCGTACCGTACTCACCCCTACCCTAGTCACGTCACACAGATAACGAACTTGTACGAGAAAACATGTTTACTTTCTATTTTCCAGCTTCCACCAACTTTTCTTCAGTCGGCAATCAGTGGGAAGAAATTTCGTTGAACTCTACCATTTGATAGCTTAGTGCTTTGCATCATGTTACATTTATTTGGTTTATATTGGGAGTATTCAGAGTCTCATTAAACTGGCTAATTCATATTTGAGTCGAATAAAACTTTTGAAAAATTACAAAATTCTTCCGACAATAATTTAACACTACAAAATTTGTGAAGATTCAAACTCAAAATTTTTTAATTAAGTAAGAATAATTTCTTTACCGGTTAATCTAATGTTTGTCGGTTGTGCTTCACGTTACAGTGGACCACCTTAGCTAAACAAATAGCAGAAAAGGAAAAGCAAGTTCTATTCCAACTCACACAGACCTATCCAAGTAGAAGGCTACTGATGTGGTGATAAATTATTGATACAAGCCGACTGCCACCAAATCTAATCGATCACCACATGGACCAGACACCCAAAATTGTCAAATTTGAGATACCTTAAGGCCATGTGTCTATACAGTAACCTTCCATTTAGACATTGCAAATGGAAGCAAATGATAACTTCCAAAAAAAATATACGGCTTCTATCAACATTCTTGCGCGAAGATGACACGAGCATTACGATTGTTATAACGATTCCCGGTAGCAAAATGTGAATTCAATCGTATAATGATAATCCCATGACAATAACAAGCTAATAGATCATGCACACGTGGGTTCACCGACCCATTTTGTTCCAAATAATAATTGGTTCAAATAATAAGAATGGCATTGGTTAAAGAAAATATTGAATTTAAACTTTATACATGGAAAATATTTTTATGGCCGGACAATTAATCCACTCTTATCATAATATGAAAGATTAAAAAATCTCAAATAGAAGCACATTTTTTAAAAGTAAAATTTTATACTATAAATATATCTTCTAAGAATTAAATTCTGGACATTCGTCAAGTCCTCAACACATTATACAACAGAATTACATTTGTTCCGTACAATGTACATATTATGATATATGTAAGGCCTACTGTGTTTTAAACCTACGTGCCATACGATGTATTTATACGCTCGCGTGTATTCCGTGAGACGTACTATTTATTATAATATATGTGCTATTCACTACATAAGTATGTTGTTCGAAGCTGGAGATTAATTTGGTGTATTATCCTGAATAATTTATGAGCAAGTATTCCACTTATTCCACCACTATTTTCCAAACGAATTATAACTAACAAGGGGATGTCGGAGGATCTTTTTCCACCAAGTGCACTGGCTGTAGATCAATCAGTTGTAGATTATTTTAATCTAATGAGGTATCCGTTAAAAGTGATTAGATAGTTTTGTTATAGTTTTAATTGAATCAACTCGAATCTAATTAATCAATATGATGATGTCCCTTCTAAGTAGGTAGTCATTTTTTAAGGATATTAATTGAGAATCAGTGTCAATCGACCTTATTTAGGAATTAATTATGTTTATAATTTTTTTTTATTTGTAAATTTTAAACACATTCTTAAATAATATTCATTATTAATGAGATTTAGATTAATCTTAACTATCCGCTGGTTAAAAACTCGAATATGAACGTCTCTTCTTTTTTTTTTTTTGAGAAAAATATGAACGTCTCTTCTCGAGTTAGAACTTAGAACTCGATGTACATTTGAAGGTCCCACCCCAAGAATCCACTAAAAGTGCAAACAGAATCCGTACGCGTGGAGAGACACCGGCCATTCGGCGACCGCCCCAGTACTGAAGCCCATGAAAAAGCAGACTCACACCATTCAGGCCCATGCCAGCTTACCCCCCAATTCCATTTAAAAAAGGTGGACACAAAGAATAAAAGAATAATGGATGACAAAGAATTAACGAAAAGTGTCAATTCTAGTGGCCACCCAATACCAATGTGATCACTCACACTGAGTATCGGTTGACAAAAAATTGGTTATAATATAAATTTATCATAAAAAGATCAATTTGAGAAATATCTATTCATAGAACTTTTGCTAGAAAAAATAATGGATGACAAAAAAGTATAATTAGTTTGATGATATTTGCCAACCTTCCTCAATTGTCTTAAAAAATCAGTATTCACCAACATCTTTTTCTCCTAATAATGTATAGGCAATCCTACCAAATGGACTCATGAGTCATAATCTTCTTATTTGATGATATCTCTGCCAATCAATTAATCCCAGTCACTCTTCCACTAGAGGCTCTTTCTACCTTCCCATTTGTCCCAATCATATTCTTGTTGTTCTCCGGAGCCCGGAGGTAATCATTTTCCTCAGGGGACAAGGGCCCTTTTGTTATTAAATATTTATCCACTTTATATTCTTAACTTTCCTTTTAAAGATTTCAAGCAGCTGAGTCTTTATATTGTAAGATCGATTTATCGTAGTTTTTTTACACTGCATCCCTGAACCGAGTAATTAAGGTTCAAACATGATAAAATTTTTGAAAAATGATAATATTTATAAAAAATATTTAACATTATTTTTTTTTCAAAAATTCAAATTCAAAAACTTTAAGTAAAACAACTCCTTTACTAACTCATTTAAGTTCTATTATATCATAGTTACGCCTCCTGACTTCAGCTTAAAACCAGGGGTGGTGAATTGTTTCAATACAAAATGCATGGTATAGTAGATAACTATATATTTCCTCTTTTCCTCCGTTCACCCATAACAAGAGTAATCACAATTGATAGTTAATTAGGAGATGTGATAAAGTTTAGAGGAGGATAAAATAGATTTCCTCGTGTTTTAATCTCAAATATTATGTACAGATTTATACTGCACAACTATAACTAACTAGCTAAGAATAAGCTAAAAATAAGGAACTACTCTACGTGGGTTTCACCACTTTCAGGTTACATGGGTTAAAAGATCCGAAACAAATATGGTTAAGAGAATAGCGGCCTCGTGGCATGGAACTAGCACGTCCATGCTGACTGGAAGAGATAGCCGTTGGTGGTGGGGAGCTAACACCCAAGACTTGTGGAGGAGCCATATTTGATACGGCCCCGCAAGTTGGAATGCGAGGAGAGTAAATGTCGAGCATGCCCAACTTGAAGAACAAGAAATCGAGACGCTTGAAGTAATGCCATTAGCTTGGAACACTACTCCGAGGACAATCGAAGTTGGGAGAGATGATTGGAGAGCGACACATCAGCAGGATTCGTGACGGCCATGGCTGCTATTGATCAACCTAGCTTGTAGTCACGGGAAGGAAGAACCTTTAAGCATTGGTGTGCCTAGATGGTTCTGATACTATTAACAAACTGGAGTTTGTTCTTGGATTTTAGAGCAATGACCATCGATCGAGACCACGAAAATGGTAGTTATCACCATTCAGGACCGGATAGATAAGAACCAATGCTGGGTTCTCGTTGGAATGAAGATGATATGGGCTGGATAGTTGACTGGAGAGAGCTTCGTCGGCGGGATTAGTGACGGCCATGGTTGTTTTCAGATTAACCAGGTTGACTGTCACAGGAGAACCAAATATTAGGCGTTGATATGCCTAATAAGCTCTCCTTGATTGATAGTTCCTATGACTTGATTGACATTAGAGCCATTGGATCAGAAACGAATATCTTTGATTGGAGTCATGACGGCCATGGTTGCTTTGAATCAACCCGGCTTATGATCACAAGAGAAATTAAAAGAGTTTTTAGGCATTGATGTGCCTAAATGGCTCTGATACCATGATAAAGTTTAGAGGAGGATAAAATGGATTTCCTCGTATTTTCATCTCAAACGATATGTACAGATTTGTACTACACAACTATAACTAACTAGCTAAGAATAAGCTAAAAACAAGGAACTACTCTACGTGAGTAGAGATGGAAATGGGTAGGGTATGGTATTGGTATGACCCTACCCATATCCTAGTTTGGAAAGTTAGACCCATACCCTACCCTAGACCCTCGACAAATCTCATTATTAGACCCAAACCCTTACCCTCAGGGTCCGCAGGGTCTATGAGGTCCTGTAGGGTCCGACTCTTGAATTAAATGCAAGATATTTTTGATAATTTTTAAATATAAAATTTTAATTCTTTATATAAAATTTAAATAAATCATAATGAATATGTGAAGATTAATCATGAAATATCTAGTATATCAATAAAGAAAATTAAAATTATATATACTTCGAATTTCGGAGTCGATATCATGGAACATATTCCATAATATTTGGGAACTCTATTACAATTTATAAGTAAAATTTAAAGATAGAAGGGTTACTTAGGGTTTAAGTAGGGTCTAGTTAGGGTAGGATCCAAATTAGGGTAAAAAGGTAAGAGTAAGATAAGAATTCATATGATTCATACGCTACCCTAGACCCCACCTCGAAAAGTGGACTCATACTCATACCCTACCCTAGACCCAGTCAAAGTCAACATACCCTCGGTCTCGTGGCATGAAATTAGGACATCCATGCTGACTAGAAAAGATAGCCGTTGGTGGTGGACAGCTAACACCCAAGACTTGTGGAGGAGCCATATTTTGATAAGATGTGCTTATAATGTTGTCATCTAACGTGGAGCTCATCCGTGGGTGCATGGTGTTGAAATTTTAACATATAAAAAAATTAATTAGACAATATTGTAACATTAGAGAAACTCGCATAACAATTTGAGCTAACTATGATAGCAATTTTTTTTAAATGGAATCATATACGAAGTAATTATAAGTCTTTTTTTTTTTGGAAAGAAAGTAATTATAAGTCGCGTGCTCTTAAATTTTCAACCTGCAACGGATTGGACAGGAGCGAGTAAGGTCGTGTAGGGATAGGGCGGCCGCGGGGCTGTGTCGAGGATTTTTTTTAAACGGTCATTAAAAAAAACACAGAAACAATAGTCACTTAGAAAGCAAACGGTTGTCCTTGTACACACCGTTTTCAAAAACGACCCGGAGCGCGACTCAAATTTTGGTCCGTTCTCCGGGTCAACCAGTCTGACCAGTAGTCGGACCAGAGATTTATATATATATTTAGTAAATAATATGTTTAAAAATTAATATTCTCAATATATTGGTCAATTTATTTCATATTTAGTATAATTATCTTTGTTGATTTAGTTTATTTTGTGTTAATTTGGAAAAATCGAGTATATAATCTGATTTTTTTATTTTTTTGGGTTGGGTTGGGTTAATTCTAGATTTTTTGGTTCAATTTTTGGTCAAACCTAATGAACCAGATTTTTCTGGGTCAAAAATCTGAGCCAACTGCCAGGTTTGACCAGAAATCGTTCGGTTCGTTAGGTAACCGTGCATACATAATTTCTGACTCGCTCAAGGCTCTGATTCACGGTCCGACCTGTTAGACTGCCGTCTCGAAAAGAATGCTTGTACATGCACAACTGAAGCAACAACAATAAAACCCGTAACTAAATCCCCAAAACTAGAAGACACTCCCTCTTACGGATTGCATGAGATTGCGGTCATAGAGCTCATTAAAAAAAATCAACCATGGAAAAAATCTCATGGCAAAAATCCATGGCAAAAAAAATGAGAGTCACACGTTATAGACGTTAAGCCAGAAATGCACTAACAAGGGGAAGTCTTTTATGTTGACTCTAATTCGTTCTAGCTGTCGGGTCAGGAAACTGACGGCCAAGGCAGCGGCCCACAAATCGCAGCCGAACATTCTACAGCGAGTTACCCCTTAGCTCGCTCATTGCTTCCATGGAGGTGTGTCATGTGTGACGATGTTCTCGGTGAGAAACTCACATTGGAGGCATGGCGATTGGCTATTCTTATGGGTATTTCTTGGGAGGAAGACACCTCTGCGATCCTCCACGCTCTCAAATCCGCTGCTCGAGGGCATGTTCGGTTCCTTCCTTTTGACCCTCCCTTGCTTCAGCTCCTTTCTTTGGTGTGATTAAGGGGAAAGAGCTATTTTAGATTATGCTAGATAGCTCGCATCTTTGTTTTCGCTTAGATATGTGTCTATCTAGTAACTTGGTGCCTTGGAATTGTACGCTTAGTACATTCCAATGTAATTACCTTTTGGTGAATTCAATACAATTTACTTATATAAAAAACTCCCAAAACCATGAACATTAATAAAATTTGTCTCTTTTCTAACTATTTAATTCTCATTTTAGTTTCAAATTAATAAAATTTGTAATCTTTCCATTTTCAATTCTCAAATTTTCTCCCCCACCACAGGTACAAAGATTAATTGTACTTGGCTACATAAATTAGCCTGAAAAATCCATCCATGACTATTGAAAAAATACCACACAAACTTCAAGAGCTTTTTCTTTGATAAAATTACTCTGAAGTTATTCATATTTAACTATAAGACTGAGATTTAAATTTAGATTAATTAATGTATTGGGTATTCAAATACTAAATAGTTAAAAAAATATTTTCTTTTTTAATTTTTCTCTCACTTTGTTTTCTTCTCTATTTGTTCCAAACATAGTATAAGTCGATATACAACTTCAAAATATTTGTTTCAAGTGTAGCTCAATGATGAAATTCGCCATCCTGAAATGTGAAAGCAACCTTCAGTAGAAAGATTCACTGAAAAATCAGTGGTCCGTTTTGAAGGTTTTATAGAAAAAAAAGTATGGTTTCACATTACACTTCAGTAGAAGACGACAAATTCTGTTGACGGAAGGAGAAGACAGATTCACAAATTCCAAGTTGTTTTAGTTCCAATTCCACAATTTCATGTCTTATGAGGCTCGCCTATTCTCGGTAACAAAAAACGATCCGTCTTATGCTAGTTGACAATGACAAGAGATGTAATAAAAGGATAATCCCCGTATTTAAATCTTGAATGTTTGGGAAAACAAACATTTTATCTGAGTAAAACATGTTAGGATAATTAATAGGTAAAATTTACTTTAGTATCTTGTCCTTTTACGTCATTTTGATAAGTATTTTGTAAATGTTTTCCCTTTTTTATAGAGATTTCGAAAAATTCACATTTTTAGTAACAAAACGTATACAAAATTATGAATTTGGAACACTCATGTAAAAATGAACAAAATTTTATAGTAATTGATCAAAAGAGCGTAAAACAACATTATACTAAAGTACATTCTTTCTACAATATTTATCCCACCAACATTTCCATGTCTCAATGAGAAGATCTACAATATAAAATTGGCAAATTTTTTGGCAATAGTTTGGTAAGCTCTAGCTCTAGTCCAACCGCGTTTTTCTACGTCTGGGGCTAGTTAAAAAAAGTCGCCAACTCTTTGTCTGGACAATAGAATGTTTCCGGTCGTTCTCTTGTTTGACAAAATCAAACCTACGTGTTGGTACTTCCTAATGATTGACCCTGAAATCTCAAGTCCAACTAGTAAGTGGAACTTCTTTAATTATATAGCGATCTTGCTAAGTCTTGGCAATTAAAAAGCCAAACGAAAAATGAACGAGTTTAGCTAACTAATCCGTGACTTTGTTAGCTAATCTAGGCACATATATTGGTTTACACAAGAGTAAACTCAAAATACAATTATGCACCTCCAATGCTAGGAGTTTCACAATCCAATCAATTATGGCAGATGCAAAGTTTATGAAATCAACAAGCACCTTGCTCGCAATGAAAAGTTTTGACTACCAATAATATGACCCTAATGATTTCTAACAATCGTTGCTACACTAGCACTCTGATTTTTTAATTTTCATGGTGCAATACAATTTACTATCACCTCTTGATCTTGAGGTGGGTTCTGTTCTTTTTTTTTAAAATAGTAGTGGCCTAGAAGCATTTCATAAAACAAAGAGGTTTTAGTACAACTTGGAGCAAAATAACAACTATTACAATGATGGACACGGATATAAGAACCACATATAAACAATCAAGCTGCAGAGAAAAAAGTGGGTTGCACGCCCTGGATCATGCATCAACTTCTGAAGCTGAATAGATCTCTGTAGAAGAGGAAGTGTCTGTCAAGATGTGACCACCCAAAAAACTGCTGATATCAGCTCTAAGGCTCCATAGCATGGCATACATGATACAGCTAAGAGCGGGACTCCATTGGATATTACAACCCGGAGTTAGAAGGTTTTTTAGGACCGATATATCCAAGGCATAAGTAGCAGCCGGTAGTGTTAAAGCAAGTAACACCAGCAGCGTTATCATTCATTTCAAGTGAACACCAGACGTTGATACGGGCTTGATATGCTTGTGGGCTTTATGGACGATATGCTTCTGGGCTTTATGGACCGGAAATAAAATTGTGTACATCATAATTGTACTTTCAACTAAGCTTGGGCATTGTAGACACGTATAAAAGACAGATGGCCTTAGCTAGTTGTACTTAATTTTCTTTTTCTAGCTAAGAAACATAATAACCGTTCAGTTCCTCCTTTCTTCTTCTTCCTCTTCCTTCGAGTAGTAACTGTTTTTTCCATTCTTGTTCGTGAGCTCAAGTGAGCTCATAATCTACTCTTCTACTTCTTGTTATGGCATCAAAGCGCTAAGCAAGTTCAAGCTTAGTTGAAGTACTGGATTTAACTCCGAGACAGAGTTTTAGAGACGCTCTAATGGCGGGAATCTCCGTTCTGTAAGTCCATGGAGATCGACGATCTCTGCCTTCCGATTCTCCAATTTCTGGTAATATCCGCGAGAACTCTCCCTTTTATCTTCATCCGAGCGAGAATCCAGCATCTGTCTTAGTAACGCCACCTCTAGATAACACTAATTACCATTCCTGGAGCAAATATATGCAACATGCCCTTAGATCTAAGAAGAAGTGGCAGCTAGTTGATGGATCTATTGTTCCGCCTGAGTTCGGTGATGAAGATTACTTTGAGTGGGAGAGTTGCAATAGCATGATTATAAGCTGGTTGATGGCTTCTGTTGAGCCTTCTATAGCTCAAAGCCTTAATGGATTGGAAACTGCAGCAGAGGTTTGGAAGGATTTGAAGGAACGTTTTGGAACTGGAGATTCGATTAAGATTGCTAGGTTACAGATGCAACTTTGCACCTTGAAGCAAGGAGGACTCTCCGTTACAGAATATTTTACTATTTTTCGAAACATATGGGATCAATTTGTTCAATATCGTCCTATTGATTTGTGCAAGTGTGTTGATAAAGAGAAAGGTTCTTCGGATTGTAATTCTGTGAAGTCTAATAGGCTTTATTTCTAGCAAGATCAAGTGATCAAGTTCTTGATTGGTCTCAATGAGAATTATGATACTATAAGGTCTCAGCTTATGTTAGTAGATCTATTGCCTACTATGACTAGGACACTCTATTTGGCTCTGCAACATGAACAACAGCTTCTAGGTTCTGGAAGTAGCAGTATTGTGGCTAACTCTGCTACTTCAGTTAACTTTGTTAAAGGAAAAGACACTGGGTCTACTGCTAGACCATACACTAATCAGAGGAAGTCATCCTGGAATAATCAGAAGCGAGCTACCTGCACATATTGTGGGAAGGAATGCCACACAGTGGATAAATGTTATCGAAAGCATGGTTTTCCCCCAAATTTCAAGTTCACTAATCGTGCAGGCAATGGGAATAGCCAACCATTTGCAGGATCAGCTCATGTTTCAGATTCTTTTGATGATAATAATGCTGGTTATTTGATCCAGTCTGCAGGCCATTCTTCTTCTGGTGGCTTACAGCAATTGAATCAAGGACTTGATAGACTGGGACTATCAGCTGATCAGTATAACAATCTCTTGGCTTTGGTCCAGCAGTCCTAGAATGCGCCTATGAGTTCAGTTCTTAGCCACCATATTGTTCATGATGCCCAGCCACAAGTTAATGCCATTCATAGGACTCCTCTATCTGGTAACCTACTTTCTTTTTCCTCTAGAGTTTGTTCTGTGTTTAACTCCACTAGTACTTGGATATTAGATTCAAGTGCATCCGATCATATTGCTTGTTCTAGGAAGTTCTTTGTCGAATGCCATCATATCCAACACACACTGATCACCTTGCCTAATGACCAACATACTCTAGCCACCCACATAGGGACTGTCAAGCTTTCTTCTGAACTATATTTGTTCAATGTTCTTCTAGTACCTACTTTCACATTCAACCTGTTGTCTGTTAGTAAGCTCACTTCTTCCTTTCCTTTCCAGTTTTGTTTTAAACACAATCTCTGTGTCATTCAGGACCTCATCAATTCGAGGGTGATTAGTAGTGCTGTGGAATCTCAGGGACTCTATATCCTAGACCTCACCAACCCAAATAACCAGCAGCCTACACCAGACCTCTCCCTTGTAGCAAGTTCTTTTACAGAGCACGATATTGATGTTTGGCATTGTCGATTAGGACACTTGCCTTTGTCTAGATTGTAGCATGTTAGTAGAATTGATCCAATTGTTTGTTGTAATGGATCCAAAGATTGTGAAGTGTGTCATTTGTCTAGACACAAACGCTTGCCTTTTCCAATAAGTGACTCTCTAGCTGCTGCTTGTTTTGATCTAATCCATGTTGACATTTGGGGCAAGTATAGTGAGCCTTCATTTGATGGTTTCTATTACTTCTTAACCATCGTGGATGACTACTCTAGGTCAGTTTGGTTGTATCTGATGAAATCTAAGGCTGAGGTGCGAGGCATTTTAGAACAGTTTTACCATTTAGTTGAAACCCAGTTTGGTAAGAAAATCAAACGGATCAGATCAGATCAAGGACAAGAGTTTGCTATGGTTGAGTTTTACCATAAGAAGGGAATTATACATGAAACCAGCTGTGTCTACATCCCACAGTAGAATGGAAGAGTTGAGCGTAAACATCAAGATATCCTCAACATAGCTAGAGCCCTCATTATACAAGCTCACCTTCTTACTTATTTTTGGAGTGCAGCAGTGTCATATGCTGTTTACTTGATCAATAGACTTCCCACTGTGATATTGCAACACAAAACACCCTTTGAGATATTACATGGCAAGGCACCAACATATGGACATTTGAGAGTATTCGGATGCCTCAGTTATGCTAGCACCCCTGCAGCTAATAGGACCAAGTTTGCACCTCGCGCAAAGCAATATGTGCTGCTAGGAATCCCTGATGGAATCAAGGGATATCGTCTCTATGATTTAGACACTCATCAAGTCATTGTTTCCCAAGATGTTATCTTTTACGAGACCATCTTCCCATTCCAAACCCATCACACTTATACACCTACATATTTCCATCCACCTCAGCCTCATCCGAATGTTTCCCCACATCCAACTACCTTTGATCCACCTGCAACCATGCTTCCACCCTCAACTACTCCACCAACATCTTTACCTACTTCTCCTATTCACTCACCTATTCTTCATGACCTGACTACCTCTACAAACCCAGAATCAGTTACAGCTTCCCCATCTCCATCTCCAACATCACCACCTGCTCCACCTCGCAGATCCAGTAGAACCAAGAAAATTCATGTTTATCTCCAAGATTATGACATTGAGATTCCACAGCAGCACACCATGGTTACTACTGGTCCATTGTCGAGTCAGTCTCCTAGTCAGTCCTCCAGTCAGTCTTTTAGTCAGTCTTCTAGTCATTCTTTGTCTGCTAATGTTGCTCAATCTTGTTCTAAATCTGCATCTACTCCATATCCAATCCAGAATTACTTTACTCTCAATCATTTGTCTCCTATATATCGTATTTTTAGTGTCTCTGTTGCCAGCTACATAGAACCTAAATCTTATGAACAGGATGCTAAAGTGGATTGCTGGGTTCAAGCCATGAAATTAGAGCTTGATGCTCTGTCACAGAATCACACTTGGACCTTGGTTGATCTCCCTCCTGGTAAGCGAACTATTGGGAGTAAATGGGTCTTTAAAATCAAGCACAAGGTAGATGGCAGTATAGAACGCTACAAGGCTAGACTTGTTGCAAAGGGATACACTCAATCTCTTGGGATTGACTATCTTGATACTTTTAGCCCTGTGGCTAAAATGACTACAATTCGCACACTTTTGGCTGTCGCTGCATCCAAACACTGGAGTCTCCAACAATTAGATGTTAACAATGCTTTTTTACATGGAGATTTGGATGAGGAAGTGTACATGGCACTTCCTGAGGGGCTTTCAGTTTCTGCCAAGGATTCAGGGAAGGTTTGTAGACTCCAAAAGTCACTATATGGACTCAAGCAAGCAAGCCGTCAATGGTTTGCCAAGTTAACTTCTATCTTGTTTGCTTTTGGTTTTGTGCAATCAAAGTGTGACTATTCTATGTTCACGCTCACCAAACCTGATTCCTTTATAGTGCTTTTAATTTATGTTGATGATATCATCATGGCGGGAAATTCTGATGACATGATTTCTGCTACAAAAGTGCATCTTGAACAAACTCTCAAGCTGAAGGATCTTGGCCAGCTTAAATATTTTCTTGGCTTGGAAGTTGCTAGGAATGCGACAGGATTACATATTTGCCAAAAAAAATATGCTCTAGAGCTATTAACAGATGCAGGTTATTTGGGTTGTAAACTAAAAAGGACTCCTATGGATGCTGGTTGCAAGCTCAGTGCTACATCAGGTACTTTGCTAGATGATTTAGCTTATGATGGCAATGGTAAACCAGTCATTCATTATACTATAGATGGTAACGAAGTCATCGAAGATTCCTCGCAGTACAGAAGGTTGATAGAAAAATTGTTGTATCTAACTGCAACTAGACCAGATATCAGTTTTGCTATACAAGAGCTTAGTCAATTCTTGACACAACCTCGAGACGCACATCTGCAAGCTGCTTATCATGTGCTTAAATACATTAAAGGGTCGCCTGGGATGGGTTTATTTTACTCTTCTGCATCAGATGGACAGCTCAAGGCAACCACAGCAGATCAGCAGCTTAAGGCATACTCAGATAGTGATTGGACAGCTTGTCTCGATACTAGACGCTCTGTTACTGGGTATTGTGTCTACCTTGGTACTTCTCTCATCTCATGGAAGGCAAAGAAGCAGATTACCATATCACGATCCTCTTCAGAAGCTGAGTATAGAGCTTTAGCAGCCACAACTTGTGAGGTTCAATGGTTGTCTTGGCTCCTGCAAGATATGGCTGCTCCTTGTGCAGGACCTATACTGCTATACTGTGACAATAAATCTGTTATCCACATTGGTGAGAACCCCGTTTTCCATGAGCGTACCAAGCATATTGAGTTGGATTATCATTTGGTACGGGAGAAAGTCCAACAAGGTTTGATTAAGTTATTTCATATGAGTACTCAATTCCAACTTGCTGATTTACTTACCAAGAATCTGTCAGTGAGTCGTTTTGAGTTCTTGGTTGGTAAGTTAGGACTGATGGACATACACAGTCCTACTTACGGGGGCGTGTTAAAGCAAGTAACACTAGCAGCGTTATCATTCATTTCAAGTGAACACCAGACGTTGATACGGGCTTGATATGCTTTTGGGCTTTATGGACGATATGCTTCTGGGCTTTATGGACCGGAAATAAAATTGTGTACATCATAATTGTACTTTCAACTAAGCTAGGGCATTGTAGAAAAGACAGATGGCCTTAGCTAGTTGCACTTAATTTTCTTTTTCCAGCTAAGAAACATAATAACCGTTCAGTTCCTCGTTTCTTCTTCTTCCTCTTCCTTCGAGTAGTAACTGTTTTTTCCATTCTTGTTCGTGAGCTCAAGTGAGCTCATAATCTACTCTTCTACTTCTTGTTAGGTAGAGCCGGTGGGTGCCATCCTTGATCTTTCTTACAGGGTCTAATAGTCCTTTCAAAGATTGCTTCATGTCTTTCTTCTTAAATCTCGGTTGTGATTTATAAGGAAGATTTAGAGATAAGCTGTCCCGGATCAAGTCCTATATCCGGTGTCATATTAGCTAAATAAGGCTATATTCGGTGGATTAATGAAGTCACGATCCACCTTGCCCGGATCCACAACTGCGACATTAATTAATTGCTTTCACGAGAAGCATAATTATTACTATGTGGATTTATTACCAGCATTTTACGACTCTCAATTATACGGCTAAGCAAGAGCATGAATCGTCCCCAAGCAAAGGCTTACGCTTAATTCCAGTAAATTCATTCGTATTATTCACACAATTTGAAAATAACCGAATGTTGAAGTAATATAGTCAAAGTAACTATTAACAAATTTACCAAAAAAAGCAACTATTAACAAACGCTAGATTAGCTGATCAGAGTTATTTTAATTTAAATAGAAATCTTGATTTCCAACCCTGAGAAGTTATTCATGTTAAAATATGGTACACAAATTTTGCCGCTACCAAAATTTATATTCGATTCGAAATTAAATTAGTCGAATATTTTCAGTGGCTACCATTCTATAAAAAGTGAAAACCGATTCGAGTTTGAAGGGTCCCATTGGCCGCGTTAAGGTAGTAAACCAGAGGACACAAGTGGTCTTTGCAATATTAGAGATACTCGCCCGGCTGAATTATCATGCAATTTTTTTTTAATGAATTATTATACAAATTGCAAGCAGCTGATCCTGACGATGTCCACTTTTTTTAATGTCCGTCAAATTAAAAACTAGTTGCCTACAAAATTTCTGTTGCCTAGTTGGTGACCCAGAAAAAAATAACTAATATCTTTTAAGTTAAAGAAAATTTAACACAATGACATATGACGTTGAAATATTTAAGTAAATCCAAAATTCAAGTTATATAAATATAATTATAGTATAAATATCTGCCTTTCACAAACTAATATCTTTCAAAATTTAATTTGCACTTCGATCCTTGGGAACTGCTGATTATTAGCAATTATGTAGAGGTGGAAATTAGACCCATATCTAAGGGTTTATCTAGATCTTGACCTGTTGATTTTGATCGGGTCTTGATATAGATCATGCACGAATACTTATTTTTTTAAAGGATAAGGACATGAATATGGATCATTACATGTACTCACCATACCCAATTTTTTAAATATAATCTTAAAATTATATATATATATATATATTAATTACTAAACTTAATATCAAATTCTTAATCTCAACCCATCCAAGTTCGAATTTCTTTTGATTTATTAGTTTGATTTTTTATATTAACTTTTTAATGAATGAATCAATTGCATTGATAATTCGAGTATATCTTTACTACTGTTCACCATCAAGTGACGGTTTCATTATTTTAAATTAAATAATTTTTAAATAATGTTGACCTGCGGTCTGCTTCGATCCTGCTTGGTATTTTATGACCGAGATCCTACCCGGCTCTTAGTTTTAAAGAAGACAAGGATAAAAATTTGTGACCACTCTCAGAAAAGAGGATAAAAAATTGGGTCTTATGGATCTTACCCGCCATTCGTACAATTATGACTATTACCCAAAAAATTATGATCGATTTAGAAGCTCCACAAAGAAAAATAAATGATACCGAAAACATATTCTCCTGCTGAATATTTATTTATTGTCATAAAAGACATAATGAATCCGACGCTACAACAGAAGTCACAACTGATCTAAACTTGCCCCTCGTTTCACACTAAGAGAACTGATCTCACAAACGAACATGTACACTCAAATTTGTACAAACCCGTTCTTCCAATTTCAATTTCTTATTCTGCAATATATTCTCGAAATGGAGATAAATTTTTTTTAGCAAAAACGATGGTCAAATTACAAATAAGCTCCCACTTGTATTCTCTTATCTTCCTTTCCCTTTGCATATACAATCAAATCAAAAGAGGCCATATGTCCAAGAATCTTGACCCCAAAACATTGTAATTGGGCAATTACTCAAAGGAGGATCATTGGCACTAGCTTCCTTAGCTAATACCTGTGTGTCACTATCACCTTCGTTGATTAGAAAATCCCAACAACTAAAGTCGTCGTTACCCCACAAGTCAATCTCATTATAATTATTGTCGGACCACTGATTAAAGTCCGGCCACTTCAAATCCTCAAGAATGTTGTTGCTGTTGTTGTTTGCCCCACGGTTATAAGGAGATGAAGACGATTGGTCCGAGGAGGAGGTCGAAGAAGACGTTTCGTGAGGTTGAATTAATGGAACCTCATCAGTGCAAAACCCTTCCATTAGCTCCATTGCCATGTTTATATTATTGTTTTTGTCTTCCTCTACACTTGCGGCCGGGTCGGTGGAGCTCATGCTAGATTGTGAAGGTGTCTCTATAGGCTCATTGGCCAAAGGAATTATGTTCTTCTCATTCTCTTCTTGTTCTTGGGGTTTAGATGGTGCTGCTGGTTGTTGTTCAATGGTTGATAATGGCCTGTGGGTTTGAGGGTCAATGCCCATTTTCTTTAGCTTTTTCTTTATGTTGGTATTCCAATGGTTCTTGATCTCATTATCTGTTCTCCCTGGTAGATGAGAGGCAATCTTGGACCATCTAGTAATAAAAAGAGAACAATATTAATGATAGTTAAAGGAATGAATATGGAAGGAGTAAAAAAATGCATTATGAGTGAGCATTTGGGACCACGTAAATGAAAGAAATGTTTGTGACCATATATGGATTGCAAATGAATAGATTAATTCATGGTTGTTTTATCATATTTAGACAGAAGTTTGCGAAAAATAAAATGTGTGGATACTAGTGATATAAACGAAAAATATATACAGACTAGGAATTTTGGCATTAATATTGTCCACAGATGGCCCACTACATATCTTTTGAAGAAATTCGCAATGATGCACGCATGGACCAGGTCTACTCATAAAATGAAAAAAAAAATTATTATCATCTCTGGATTCAACACCAAAAGTATACATGTCAACTTTAATGATAAGCTGGAAGTCATACATTAAATTAATTCATGTATCCTTCTATATATCCGAACAGTTAGAATAAGTAACGTATTGGTACTCACTACACATATTTTTTTGGAAAGAGGCATCAAGTAATACAGGTGATCAGAATATAGCGTGTGCCAATTAACTAGAGACTTTTGAAAATTAAAATAAGGTAGATGAACCAATGGTAAGAGATCTAGATTCATTTAATTGTTCGATTCTAAATATTAGAAGTTTACGGAAAAAATGAGTTTTGAGGAATGACTTGAAAATAAAGAAAAAGATGTAGAGTAATAACGCAGAATAGGAAAGGCCAACCTGTTGCCAAGCTGAGCATGAAGATCAAGGACCAGCTTCTCTTCCGACTCAGACAAAAGTCCTCTCTTCAAATCTGGCCTTAGGTAGTTTGTCCATCTCAGCCTACAACTCTTCCCACATCTTAACAACCCTACATTATCAACCAATCAATCCCAAGTTAATTACTTTATATTCGAATGTAAACCCCTATATCATGAACTAAATTAATTTGAAATTTTGTCTTGGGTTATAAGTTTATTCTAAAGCAATACGTGATAAAATACATCATATTTTTACTTATAAAAAAAACATCATGCAACTAGTGATTATACGAGACTAACAATAACAACGAAGACGGAATGACATCATGTTTGATGCCATCCCGGCTACCTCGAGAATGTAGCCTAGCTAGAGAATGGTAATTGTATTACTACTCAAAGAAAAATGCCAAGGTTATTTACACCAAACGCTACCAAAAGTACATCACCAAAGATACTAGATATCCAGGTATCGGAGCGATACACTACTTATAAACACTATCTAGAGAGGGTAATTGGGACCTGCAATTATAAACACTATCTAGAGAAGGGTAATTGAGACCTGCAAGCTTAGGAACAGCTCTCCAGCAACATTGGCCATTGGTGAGGATAAAGTTGATCAACCTCTTGTCCTCCTCAGATGTCCATGGCCCTTTCTTCAATCCCACCTTGTCACAACAGGGTTGCCTCCCCATCTCCAATTAATTTGACTCACAATTTGGTCTAATGATACAAGACATAAAAATGGACAAAATTTCAAGATTATTAATTGTATAAAAATTTATAATGTGAGAGGCCTCACAACTTCTTGAATATTTCTATCTCTTTCTATAGGCAGGATATGCGAGGCCAGAGGCACTAGGCTACCTACTTATACAAGTCAGGAGGTCCCATTATCGACGACCAAGGCCAGCCAATATTCGATTTGTCTTTTGATTATTTTTCAGGTTGTGACATATTATTATTATTAAATTTGGTTAGATTATTTAATTGGACATTTTTGGTGCTTCCTTCGGGTACACACGTGCCAGTGCTCCAGGGACGCGTAATTCGCCTTTGGATGGTCACTGTCTGAGAGCGCCACTACATCCAACTCCGCCTTTGCTTGGTTTAGAAGCGTGAGGACTTGGGATACTGAATGATCGCATATATAAGTACATTAATATGATTTTCCTTACTAATTTGAATTTAAATTAATAATTCTAATATATATATATATGGGTATTATATGATGTTAAAAACAAATATCTTTCTCCATTCTTCAACAATTGACACCCTCTACTTACTCTTCTTTAGCTATTTATATAATGGTCACTCCATTTTGTACGAATTTGTTGTGGTATATTAATTTTATTAGGTAGAATGTTGTGTATTAATTTGCACCCATGTTTCGCATTAAAAATAACAATAATTATAATAATAACTCATGATCCAATTAGGGCAACAAGATTGTTTTTTAGAGAGCCAAGTACAAGTAGCTGTAGAGTATTATGGTGCTTCCAACATGTATACCAACAAAATATGGATTAATAAAAATATAATAAATCTGAGAAAGAGAAAAATGAACACAGTAAAAAAATTATTAAACTCTTAATAGTTTGACATATCAAATTATAGTTTTTTTTTGTGCAAAATCAAATTATAGTTGGTGAGGCCTTGCGACTGCTTTCCGGGCTACCCGCACCTTTGTACTCTTAACTTCAAGGAGTTTACTAAACATACACTTTTCAAAAAAAGTAAAATTCATGCGTATAAAAAGTAAGAGTATGTTATTCAATAAAATTTGTATATTATAACACTAAGATATGTAAAAAATTTAAACTTGTGATGACAAAATCTTCGAAGTTTGCCGAATCTTGTACCTTGTATTGTTTTAAGTCAGATTTTCTTTTACCCATGACCAAATTTGTATATTATATTCGAGATGACTTGCTACACCAGATGATCAAGAAGAATTATGACAATCTTCATCGTTACTTTTATGCAAACTTTAAACTACAATTTATAAAAGTAAAAATAACTCAACCTACATACAAACCACGTTATGTAAAAATGAACTTTTTCCCTAAATTTTGTATGATTCTAAAGTTTCATCTATGGCAAACATCAATTGGTTCAAATTGGAAGTGAATGAGATGAGCATACACGTCATTACCGCGTCGAAGACTTGACAGTATATTGCTTTCATTAAATTTTCAAAAAGTTCTGTACGTTGACTCGAGCTGTATTCGACTATTAATCGGAAATCAACGAGTGAGTCTAATTTTGGTGCTCGTCCAATGAAGGATTTGGCGTGTGAGTATTTTTTTTTCTTTTTTGTAGTTGTTAATTGTCCTGTAGAAATGCATGTGTAGGCCAAATATTCATAATCATGCGAATAGAGCTCTCTAATGTACAATTGTCCGGGGAGAATTTCGACCAAAATTGGCTGTAGGGATGGCAAAAACATCCTACTCCGTAGGTCGGTTCCTATATCGTGTAGGTTTAGGATATGTTGACTTTGATTTATCTATGGTATAATATGAGTATAAGTCCATTTTTTTAAAGGTAAATTTTTACACCATGACATTACCAAGGTTTGAATCTTAGATCTCCTAGATATTTATAACGTCTTGTGCCGTTGAGCTACAAGTCCTTTGAGAGTATAAGTCCACTTTTAGTATTAGAGTTTATGGTAAAGTATGGATCTTACCCTAGATTCTACTTTGAACCATACCCTTTTGTTTATTCGTAATATATATATATATATATATATATATATATATATATATATATATATATATATATATATATATATAATTTTTTTAGGTACATATAGTGTTTATATTTTATTGATATACAAAATATTTTGTGGCCGTAGTTCATGGTGACATAATCAAGAAGGTGCGGTTAGTATTATTCAGAGTTTTACTTTGGAGAATTTGTCTCTTGAGAAATCATGCCATTTTTTAAGGTGAGAGATGAAACTAGAAACTTCTTCTTCATACTACTTTGTACCGAGATTATTAGTAGTTCTGTTGGTCGAACTCCATTCCGAAGTTTGGTCATCTGAACCTTATGTTGTAATCTTTTAGGTTCGAAGATTAGCCTTGTAATTACCTATTACTTGGTGTAAATTTTAAAAAATATATATAATTAATTCATTTACTAAAAAAATTATGAGTAATTTTTCACATATTTCTTACGTTGTTCGAAACTATAAGAAAGTAGGATACACTAGGAGTTTATTTATTCAATTGTTGATGCAATTAGAACTTGAAATTAAGAATTTTATACCATTGATTTTATATTGCAAATTTTAATGGGTAGGGGAACTTATGAACCATGAATGAAAATTAGCAAAAAATTTGTGACCATGGGCGACCATACTCTACCTTGGGTCCGATTCCGGACCATTGTCCCGAGTACTTTTAAGTTTTAACTGATATAGTTTTATAATGGTAATTTTATACCAAGTGAGAAAATATGGATCATTGAAGATTTCAATAACATCTAGAAAATAGAAAATGAATTACCTAAAATTCATCATAAAATTCTGACTTGGAATTTTTTAACCATTAGCTATATTAAGTCTTATGGTGAAAATGTCATTGTAAAAATTTTCTTTGAGCCTAACAAACAAGGCAGAGACATGGGAGATGTCTTTCTGCAGAGTACAAGTGGAGGTCGACTTGACGCTCGGACGTGATGTGGCATGGGCCACGCCTTGACGACCCTCGTCCACCAAGTCAAGGAGCTACTAGCTCGTGACTGAAAAATCTGCATTCACCATATATGGAGGGAGAGTAACTGCGTGGCAAACACTCTCCAAACACACTTGGCGATATCTTTTGACTATGTTGTGCTTGATGGCCAATTATCGTCATGTTTGAATGTGTATCTCGATGACTTGAAAAAGGTCAATTTATCTCGATGTACTCGTTTGATGATGAATAAAGCAGAGCTCCATGCCCCTCGTTTTTACAACAAAAGAAAGGCTGAGAGAGAAACGCAAATTTACAAGTGTCCTCGTAGGAGATGTTGGCGGTTTGTGGGCCGCGATATGTCGGAGAAGAATCATGGCTGACCAGATAAGGTTGTCGTCGCTGGTCACAATCTCACTTGGTTTTTCAAAGCAAATCATTTTTCGATTATGGACATGCTAATTCTAATATAGCTGCAATTTTTGATGTCATCCAACCGTCTGCATGACGTGGTTGGAATTGAATTATGTAAACCGACAAGATGACGTAATTATGAAAAAATGAATTACTAAATTAAAGAGCACTTTTTACGAATTTATATTATCTATAACTTCTTCATGCATGCGATGAAGCCGGATAAAGTGGTTGGAGATTGTTCATTAAATAAAATGAAATTGGCATGTTATGTGCCTAATCAATAGGGTGGTAGCTCATGCAATGGTTGATAATGGAAAATTTAATAATTTCGATTTGTCTATTAAATATAGGAAAAATTACTCTCGGCTCCTTGGAGTTTACTTAAATCACTGTTTTAATCTCTCTTGTTTTGAAACTCACCCTTTCGCCCCCCTAGTTTGCAATTATTGAACTCTAAGGCTCTTTGCTGATGTCATCATTCATTTTTTGTCTATTTTTAAATCAAGAAATGACTATTATACTCTTCAATAAATGATTGTTATACCCATCATTCGTTGATGTCATCATTTTATTTTTTATTGAAGGATATAATAGTTATTTCTTGATTTAAAAATAAAAAAATGAATGATGACATCAGCGAGGGGCCTTAGAGTTCAATAATTGCAAACTAGGGGGCCAAAGTGTGAGTTTCAAAACAGGAAAGGTTAAAACAGTAATTTAGGCAAACTCCAGGGGGCCGAGAGTAATTATCCCTTAAATATATATGATTTCATTATTTTTTAGTTTATGGTGAGTACTATAGAATTTAGGTTTTGTTTTTTAGCCATTATTTAAAGAACAATTTTCCAAATATCGTCACTTAATACGAAGAAATCACCATCAGTTACTCATTCATAATCCAAATAAGGAAGTATTAAAATGGTTATGTTAAGATCCTACGATTTATAGGTTTTACATTGGTTATGTTTGTACCATTTTGATTTTCAAAATCATAAATTGAGTGATTGAAGTTTGGAGTTTTCACACTTTAGTGAACAGTAAATCTCACTTCTACTATCCTGCCGCCTAACATATAACATCATATATGATCTTTCATGTGATTGATAGTGTGATATGTCAAAAAAAAATTCATTTACATATCATGTAGTTTGAGTCATTTTTACTTCCTCATATTGTGGTTTAAAACTCAATGAGTACAGTTTAAAATTTTGACGCTCTAATGACACCAGCAGATTTCATCGTACTACATCATAGGGTGGCTTCCTCTTTCCTCCGTGTGAGACTCTCTCACTCCTCCCCGTGAGACGAGCTCAAGGGACTGATTGAAAACACAGGTTCACCACGAGGGTGGATTTCTGGTTGTTTGTGGGGTGGCAAACATGGATGGGCTTCTCTTTGACCATATTATATTTGTTTCTAACCGGACCCTCAAACTTCTCTCGCATGGTACGCAAGTGATTTTTTAGTTTTTTTACATGCTACTTCTTCTGCCACGTAGAAAATTTGAGATAACGTGGATATTAGGTGGCCACATAGCATGAGAGAGTCTGTCATGTCATTGAACTGTCAAAAAAATTTTTAATTCAATTACTAATTTTATGTGTTTAAAACTAAATGGTGTCAAAATCAAAATATCCAAACGAAAAGGTATATATGATTGAACTTTTTCCTTTTAAAAAAGGTTATTTTGAATTGCGTAAGTTACTCTCAGGTCCCTGGAGTTTCGTCACCCTACCTCTAGCGTCCTTAGGTTTTTTAGAAATGATCTTGTCGTCCCCCGTGTTTCATTTTATTATACTCTCGGGTCCCTGGCTAACGTCATCAGTCATATTATTATTGTTTTATCTTTGAAATAACTTTTATGCCCCTAAAAAAATCACTCATGTCGTCTCCTACCTCTCCTCTGGTGACGCTTGCATCTTCTCCAGTGACTCTTCGTCTTCTCTGGCAAAATGTCGAATCGACCAAAAAACCCTTGTCCGACTGACCCTTGCTCTTCGTTCCTGCAAAGCAATCCAAACAACAGAGGCCCCACAAGCTTTGCAAATCGATGTCTTCGGTCTAACAAGAACACACTCTTATTAACAAAATCCACTCATGGTGAAGAGAAAAAAATGCATCTAAATTGTTGGAGCAAAAAATTAATTCGCAGCTTTGTTGAACCTATTTTGGTAAAAAGGTAGTAACTTTAGCCTCAAGTATCGGATTAATACAATTCCAAAAGTCACAGAAAGAGAAGACAGAAATCTACAATTTGTAGTTTATAACTTTTCCAAATTCGGCTTAGAAAGGGGTCAAACTTGGATTGGAAGTTTTGGTCAGTTTAAGTTTTTCTTATTAGACCGAGACTATGTTAAGTTTTCCTGTTTGAAAATGGCCTAGGATTTTTGTATGGGGCTGGGGCTAGCTTATTCTATATAAGGAGAGCTAGGTACAAGCATAAAAGACACCCACAAACAAAACACCAAACTCTTAGCTTCATAGCTTTTATCGTAGCTTTTATCTTATGTAGCTTCCTAGCTTTTATCTTTCATATTTTACATATTTTTCTCCTTTCCTTATCAATAAACATCTTTCCTCCCTACTCTCTTTCTTCTCCTCTCTTCCCCATTTTTCATCTTTTCTCCCTAACCGTTCGAATCGCTCTTGGGACGACCACTTTGGACCCGTTCTAAAGATTATTTCTGACCTTCTACCACAATTTATTAGCAATATTATTTTTGGCACGCTCAATGAGACTAAGGAGGGTGTCTGAGAAGAGCAATTTTTGTGTCCAAACACATGACCTTCCATATACGGCTTCGAGTCCTTCCTCAAAAGGGACGAAACTGGTCAATGGATGTGCTGAAAGAAGATATCCAGCGAGGTCTTCCAGCTTTGGAGGGTGTTCTGGCTCTTTTTGGAGCTGAATTTGAAGAAGTTTTCTTCACCAAAAGTGAAGATGATTGTTTCCTCTTTCTGTGGATACTAAAAACACCAAAATCGGAATTCGTACCAGGAAGATACAACCAAAATACTACAGACTGGTCGATCTAGACATCAAGATCACCTCAATCAGAGTTTGGACAAAGAGGTTACAACTATAATACCAAAGACTAGTCATTATGTAAGTTGGTTCAGAAAGTTTCAATTTATCATATCCAACCATGATCAGTTTTGAGAGATTTATGGGGATCAATCGGAGTTTTGATGAACTCCAAGCACTCGTGGAGAAATGTATGAAATCTACGCAGGAATTTTGTGCTGAAATCCGAGCAATGAGATACAAGCCCTTCAAGAATGAGAATTCAATGATTGCATCAACAACTGAGGAAGCATCAAGTGGCGTACGCAAAGTTGAAGACCAAATAGTTTCTGAATCTCACGATTCTGAGACAAGTATTGAGATGGTCGTACATGAATCAGTCGGATATACACATTCTTCTTTTTTCCTTATTGAAGAGGTCGAACAAACGACTAGTCCACAGTTGGCCGAAATCACGGCCATTGAGCTTGCAGGGCCCACATTCGAGAAAAAGGAAGAGCCATGCCCGACACAAGTCTCATCGACAACCGAGACAACGCTAAGTGCTGTATCAAATACGAAAGACATTCTAGGGCCTCTGCCGGCTAAGGGAATAATTGGGCCTTTACCAGCAAAGAGAATTTTAGGGCCTCCGCCGAGTCACCTGTTGTAGAGATCCGAGTCACACTTCATTCCACGTGCAGTGAGCTACCTTCACTTGCCCAATTCTATCTCAGCTCAATGACGAGACACTGGGGAGCAAACCCATCCTCAGAATATTTGTGAGAATTATATCTCACCCGGGGGACATGAAGAGCAATGCAACACTGCAGACGAAGCTCCTACTTTAGTCAAAATTATCCCGACTGGGGGACAAAACATGCACAAAATGAAGAAGGTAGATGATTATAAAGTCAAGTCTTCAGCTCCTCCTCAACCAAGCAAGAGTACAGGCCGGCTTAACCTCGGCCGTCAAAGGTTTCAAATTACGAGGAGTGTCCTCAAGTCACATGGCTAAAACCAGTTAGTAATAGAAAGAGGCGGCCTGAGTACGTGTGGGTTAAGAGAGACGTGGTCACTCGATTGACGACTGAGCAAGGAGTTCTCCAGAGAAAAAATTATTTCAAGGTTTGGGTGCCCAAGGGAGAACTTTTGTAGTCCAAGAAAGAACCATGTGAGACACGACCCATAAAAAGTGATCCGCCTACAAGGTCTCCAAGTTATCATATGAAGCCTGTGCGAAAGGAGATGCCAAGAAAGCCAAATCCACACTCGGGGGGCAAGTGTCCGGAGTCTCATCGACCGACTCTCATGAAGACTCAACGAAGAAGGTTGGAGTGAAAGATCCAGAAACAAAGGCAAATGCTTAGGGATCTTCAAAAATATTTATATGGTCATTCCAATAAAGCACAAAGGACTCCTACTCATCTGCGAAAGTATATTGTTGAAGCACGGAAGGCTACTACCCTGCCACAAAAATCTATTATTGAATAGGGATCATCTGCATGCCGACGATGGCTAGGTCTCGACCGGTTTGATGGTACATTTTCTACATATTTACGGTCTTGCCTTAGCCGGTTATATGTGGGATGAAGTTAATTTTCTGCATGTTTAAGGATGGATACACGTCAATGCTTTTCCTAGCGTCAAAACATTGACGTGTGGGGGGCATTGTTGGAGTGAAAAATTAATTCGCAGATTTGCTGAACCTGTTTTGGTAAAAAGGCTGTAACTTTCGCTTCATATATCGGATTGATACGGTTCTAAAATTTACAGAAAGAGAAGACAGAGATCTACAATTTTGTAGTTATGACTTTTCCAAATTCGGCACAGAAAGGGGTCAAACTTGGGTTGAAAGTTTTGGCAGTTTAAGTTTTTCTTATTAGGCCGAGGCTATGTTAAGTTTTCCTGTTTGAAAACAGCCTAGGGTTTTTGTATGGGGATAGGGCTAGCTTATTCTATATAAGGAGAGCTAGGTACAAGCATGAAAGACACCCACAAACAAAACACCAAACTCTTAGCTTCATAGCTTTTATCGTAGCTTTTATTTTATGTAACTTCCTAGCTTTTATCTTTCATGTTTTACAAGTTTTTCTCCTTTTCCTATTAATAAATATCTTTCCTCCCTACTCTCTTTCTTCTCCTCTCTTCCCCATATTTCATCTTTTCTCCTTATCAGTTCGAATCACTTTTAGGATAATCACTCCGAATCCGTTCTAAAGATCATTTTCGATGTTCTACTACAATTTATCAGCAACATAAATACACCGGAAATGTTCAATTGATAATCTAAACCTAGAAACCCCATCCTGAATACTCTTCTTCTAACTAATAAGGTAACGGTTAGTCAGATTTTCGTACCAGCAGTTATTTGGTTAGGTCTATCTTTCTAGAGAGCTTATTAACGCTAGTAGCTGATAGTATAACTATTAAAATTAATCTCGCCACTTTGTTATCTATCAATTGGTACACATTATTTACGCACTATTGTTTATATTTAATACTCTGCTTCTAACTAATACTGGTGTTGGAGCGAAAAATTAATTCTCGGATTTGTTTGACCGTGTCTCAGTAAAATAGACATATCTTCCTACTCGTATATTCGATTGATGCGATTCCAAAAGCTACAAAAAGATAAAACATAGATCCAGAACTTTCTAGTTTGTGACTTCTCCAAATTCGGCATAGAAGGAGGTCAGACTTAGGTCGGAAGTTTCGGGAGTAGATTCTCTCCTTATTAGGCCGCGGATCTGCTGAACCTATTTTGGTAAAAATACCGTAACTTTCTCCTCACGTATTGGATTGATACGATTTCAAAAGTCACAGAAGGAGAAGACAGAGATCTATAACTTTATTGTTTATGACTTTTCCAAATTCAGCATGGAAAATGGTCAAATATGGTTTGGATATTTCGGGCAGTTTAAGTTTTCCTTATTAGGCCGAGGCTATGTTAAGTTTTCCTGTTTGAAAACGGCCTAGGGTTTTTCTATGAGGCTGGGGCGAGCTTGTTCTATATAAGGAGAGCTAGGTACAGGCATGAAGGACACCCACAAACCAAACACCAAATTCTTAGCTTCATAGCTTTTATCTTAGCTTTTATCTTATGTAGCTTCGTAGCTTTTATCTTTTATGTTTTACATGTTTTTTCCCTTTCCCTATCAATAAAATCTTTCCTCCCCACTCTCTTTCTTCTCTCCTCTCAGCCCCATATTTCTTCCATCTTTACCTATTCGTTCGAATCACTCTTGGGACGACCACTCCGGACCCGTTCTTAAGATCGTTTCTGACGTTCTACCACAATTTATTTGCAACATATTTTTGGCACGCTCGGTGGGACTAAGGAGGGCGTCTAAGAAGAGTGATTATTGCATCAAAACACACAAGTTTTCACATACGGTTTCGAGTCCTTCCTCAAAAGGGACGAAACCGGTCAAAGGTTGTGCTGAAAGAAGACGTCCAGCGAGGTCAGTTGAGTTTGGAGGGTATTCCGGCCCTTTTTGGAGCCGAATCTGAAGACGCTTTCTTCACTAAAATTGAAGGTCATTGTTTCCTCTTTCTGTGGATACTAAGAACGCCAAAATTGGAGTTCGTACCAGGAAGATAAAACCAAAATACTGAAGACTGATCGATCTATATGATTGAGAAGTCCAGTCGGCTTTGGAGGACGTTTTGGTCTCTTTTTTTTCCGAATTAGGAGACGGCTATTTCAAGAAAAATTGAAGATCTATCTCTCAGCTTTCCAAGAACATCAAGATCGCTTTAATCGGAGTTCGGACGGAAAAGATACAACCAAAATACCAAAGGTTGGTCATTCTGTAGGCTGATTACGAATTTTCGATTTATCTTGTCAAATCATGATCAGTTATGAGGGATTTATGAGGAGCAATGATAATTATGAGAGAGAGCGTGTTGAACATCTAACATTCTGCATGCAATTTAGAAAATTTTTGGAGGAATATATGAAACGTAATGAGGAGTTAAGAGCTGATCTTCGAGCAATGGGATACAAGGCCTTTAAGAATGAGAATTCAGGGACTACATCAGCAACTGAGGAAGCATCAAGTGGCGTATGCAAAGTTGAGGACCAAATAGTTTCTGAATCTCGTAATTTTGAGACAAGTATTGAGACGGTCGAACATGAATCGGCCGAATATACACAATCTTCTTTCCTTATTGAAGAAGTCGAACAGACAACTAGTCCACAGTTGGCCGACACCACGGCCATCGAGCCTACAAGGCTCACATTTGAGGAAAAGGAAGAGCCATGCCCGACACAAGTCTCATTGGCAACTGAGACAACCCTAAGTGCTGTATCAAATACAAAAGGCATTCTAGGGCCTCCGCCGGCTAAGAGAATCTTTAGGCCTTCACCAGCAAAGGGAATTTTAGGGCCACCGCCGAATCACCTGTTGCGGAGATCCGAGTTACCCTTTGTTCCACGAGTAGTGAGCCACCTTCGCTTGCCCAATTTTGTCCCAACTCAACGGAAAGACACAGGGGGCCAAATCTACAATCAGAATTCAATCTCACCCGGGGGGCATGAAGAGTGCTGCAACATTGTAGTCGAAGCTCCTACATCGGCCGAAATTATCCCAGCCAAAAGGCAAGACGTGCTCATGCCAAAGAAGGTGAAGGATGATAAAGTCAAGTGTTCAACTCCTCCTCAACCAAGCAAGAGTACTGTGAAGCAACAACCTAATAGGCCAGCTCAACCTCGGTCATCAAAGGTTTCAAATTACAGGGAATGTCCTCAAGTCACATGGTCAAAATCAAAATCGGCCAGTAATAAAAAAAGGGCGCCTGAGTACGCATGGGTTAAGAGAGACGTGGTCACTCGATTGGCGACCGAGCAAGGAGTTCTCCAGAGAAAGAAACCCTTCAAGGTTTGGGTGCCTAAGGAAGAACTTTTGATGTCTAAGAAACAACCATGTGAGACACGACCCACAAAGAGTGATTCACCTACAAGGTCTCCAAGTTATCACATGAAGCCTGTGCGAAAGGAGATGCCAAAAAAGTCAAACCCACACTCGGGGGGCAAGTGTCCGGAGTCTCATCGACCGACTCTCACGAAGACTCAACGAAGAAGGTTGGAGCTAAAAATTCAAAAGCAAAGGAAAAAGCTTAGAGACCTTCAACAACAATTGTATGGTCATTTTGATGAAGGACATAAAGCTCCAACTCAACCATGTAGGCCTAAATCAAGTTTTTGCGAGAAAGCCATGAGCACACGGATATCTCGAGATGAGTGATCAACTACACGCCTACAACGGCTAGGTTTCGACCGGTTTGATGGTACATTCTCTACATATTTACGGTCTTACCTTAGCCGGTTATTTTTTGAGTGGAGTTAATTTTCCGCATGTTCAAGGACGGATACACGTCAACGCTTTTCCTAGCGTCAAAACATTGACGTGTGGGGGGCATTGTTGGAGCGGAAAATTAATTCTCGGATTTGTTTGACCGTGTCTCAGTAAAATAGACATATCTTCCTACTCGTATATTCGATTGATGCGATTCCAAAAGCTACAAAAAGATAAAACATAGATCCAGAACTTTCTAGTTTGTGACTTCTCCAAATTCGGCATAGAAGGAGGTCAGACTTGGGTCGGAAGTTTCGGGAGTAGATTCTCTCCTTATTAGGCCGCGGATCTGCTGAACCTATTTTGGTAAAAATACCGTAACTTTCTCCTCACGTATTGGATTGATACGATTTCAAAAGTCACAGAAGAAGAAGACAGAGATCTATAACTTTATTGTTTATGACTTTTCCAAATTCAGCATGGAAAATGGTCAAATATGGTTTGGATGTTTCGGGCAGTTTAAGTTTTCCTTATTAGGCCGAGGCTATGTTAAGTTTTCCTGTTTGAAAATGGCCTAGGGTTTTTCTATGAGGCTGGGGCGAGCTTGTTCTATATAAGGAGAGCTAGGTACAGGCATGAAGGACACCCACAAACCAAACACCAAATTCTTAGCTTCTGTTGCGGGGAAAAGGGAACAAATAACCCGAGACGGATCCGGAGTGGTCGTCCCAAGGTCGGTCTAAAGCTATGCTAGGCTACCGGCTATGCTAGGCTAAGGAAAGATAAAACAACAAGATAGTAAAAGTAAAGTAATTGTTGTGTTGTGTTGTTGGTTGATGATCCCCGTTCTCTCGCCCGAGCTCCCTTTATATAGCACGTCTTGACCTAGCTCCATCCTTCCCGTGCAAGAAACGCCGTCCCGAGTGAATATTTCGTTTCCAAATTAACCCGGCTTAGAATAGGAAAATATAAACTGTCTTCCTCATATGAACAGATCTCGTCTCCGATTAGGAATATGCCGGTCGTGTCGCCCAAGCAACCGTGCTCCAAAGTCTTATTGGAATCCCGGAAATCCCGGCTCTACTTAGGAAAATATAAGCCTAGCCGACCCGATCCTCTCGAACCTTCTACGCAAAAGCTCATTTTAAGCTTGTCATCGCCTAAACAGCTTACCGTCTTTAAACCCACAACGGGCCCAAGCCTTCCGCCTACATGGACCAAGATGAACTTTCTACCCGGGCCCCCAAAGCGGGATCGTCAAATCCATCCGGGCCCCTAAACGGAATCGGACCTTCCGCCCGCGAACACGAAGTAAAAGGCGGGCCTTACCGCCTTCAAAGCGGAAACTCGTAGGCCTACCGCCCGGGCTCCAAAACGGGCCTTACCGCCAGCTCCTCCAAGCGGGCTCATTCCGCTCAGGCCCTAGGCGGAATTCTCCTTCCGCCTTCAACCAAGAGAAAGGCCGAACCGGTCCTACTGCTCATGTTCCAAAGCAGATCCTACCGCCCGTGCTTGCACATGAAGGGCGGTATACTACCGCCCGTGCTTGTACATGAAGGGCGGTATACTACCGTCCGTGCTTGCACATGAAGGGCGGTATACTACCGCCCACCCGTGCTTGCACTTGACATTCTTGTTGACGTTCTTGTAGATGTTTTTGACATGAAGGGCGGTATACTACCGCCCGTGCTTGCACATGAAGGGCGGTATACTACCGCCCGCCTTGAAGGGCGGTATACTACCGTCCACCTCAGAGTGCATTGAGCGGTCCAATGGGTCGTTCAAAGACAACGACGAGTCCGGACCTTTCCACGCAAACTCGGAAATAACCATCTTCGTCTGAAACCCAGCATATAATTTTTGTATTCCAACAATGCCCCCCGCACATCAATACTTCGAGATAACCAATCGAGAAGTGTTGATGTGTTTTCCTCCAAATTTTCAAGTTTTAGTCAAACTTGAGTCCTTTGAATTTCAAGCCCCCACCTTTGACCTAGTAATAAAGGACCCCGAGCACTTTTGACCAAGCCTCTCCTTCCTTACACACTTTCATCATCCTCTCTTTCAAACTCCTTAATGGAAAACAAATCTTGGCCTCCATCCCCTTCTCTTAACAACTTTAGTTAAGACTTTAATCCATCCTCCTTATCTCCAAAGTTGCTAAGTTGTGCTTAATCTTCTTCCTCATCTTCAAAGTAAGTCTTCTTTTCTTCCTTCATTATGTTTGTAAAGGAAATACACGAAAGTAGCTCACTTTGGTCAAACTTTTATACGTCGTAGGGAGACCCTTACTTGGGATTGGAGTTGCTCTCCATTTTTCGGGAGCTTACATCTTCTTGACATCTTTTTGGCTCAACTCCACTTCTTCTTCAAGGTATGTTCCCAAGCCTAAACTCTTGCACACCAAGTGTTTGTGAAAATGCCAAACCCAACATTTTAGCACTTTTTGCCTTGGCCCTTGACTTAGGAGAATGTATTATGCAAGCTTTACCTTTCCGCAATCACCATCGGTCCATCACCTACCGCTTGTGCCCAAAATGCGCTCGACTTGTTCCACCTAAGCGAACTCGGACTCGGGCTCGTCCATCATCTCCGTGCTTGGCCCAAAGCGGTAAGCATATACCGTTCGGGCAGTTGGAGGACCAAGGCGGGACGTTTGATCCGCCTAGAACGGTCGGGTGGATGAACAAACCGTCATACCGCCATTTGCTCACCTTTGCTTATTTTGTGATGATAGGACGATCATGCCGATACCTCCCGACGTAGCAAAAGAAGAGCAACTCTCCGCCGACATACTCATCACATCGACACTTGGAGAAAGCTACCCGGTCGATGACATTTCCAAAGACAAAGAGAACCGGGTACTTGGACCCATGGTCACTAACGTTGAGTCCTTTGGAACCACCCTTCCGGTCCACTACCGTGACGTGCCTCTCTTTCAAGGTGCTCCCATCAATTTACACTTTTGGAGCAATAGTAGAGGATACCGTGGATGGCCTACACCGTTCGAAGAATTTGAGACTTGGCATGCCGTCTTGAAAAAATTCCATCATCCACTATGGGACCAAACCGGCATCGCCTCACTCTTGTCCCTTTGCACTCACAAACTCGAGCCATATCGTCCACTACTCGGCACCTTGCTTCTCTATTGGTGTCCAAGTGCCAACGTGTTTCTTTTCCGTTCCGGTAAGCTATGCTCAATATAGACGATTCCTTTACCGTCTACATCAAGCTTTTCACCCGTCTCACCTAATCTTGCAGGAATGAAGACCATCACACTATACGACATGGCCGCCCTCTTCGGTCTTCACCCCGATGGTGAACCAATCCTTCCATCCACCCCAGTGACCGATACAAATGCCCGGACCCGGCACGATGCCAAGAGGCCAACAGCGAATGGCTTTTCCGCCTATGTCGATGCTTACCGACTAGACGATAAAGACCCTCGAACAGAACTCAATCCCGGTACTATTCTCGGAGAGAGTGATCCTGACTATATGCCCGGCGATGAATTTTGCCGTAAGGACGAACATACGGCCTTCCTTCTTCTTTGGATTGCTCGTTACATCACCTGCCCGTCCTCCAAACGTGTATCGAATGAATTCTTCAACTTAGCCGCTGCACTCGCTGAAGGACGGAAGATGGCGATGGGACAATTCGTCCTCTCCCACCTCTATGATCAGATGACAGTGTACGTGAACGCCTACCGATTGAAGAAGACCTTTACCGCCAACGGTCCCTTATGGATAGCTGCCATGTGGTGCTTGGCTTACTTCCCCGAACTGACGCCCTCGCTACCAACATACGATGGGTCATTATCCAGCTATAGCCACCACCTTCTTCGGGCTCGGGTAAGGAAACCCACAAAAGATCTTCGTCCCTACTTTCGGGTCTTCAACAAGGACCACGGCGGCAACCAAGCTTCCCCACTTCTTCACGAAGCATGTCGTCCTAGCTTCCTCGAGTTTTCCGACGTGACCCAAAGTGCTGATGCCTGGAAGAATATACTCACAGCCCGAGATCTTATTAGTGGAGGCTCTACCGGAAGAATGGTTGTAGAACCATATAATCCTCACTTCGCCGCTGAGCAACTCGGCCTTGTCCAAGGAGTACCATTCCCGACCGCCTACCTTTTCCATGGACAACGAGCCGACCGAGGTTCATACCAATGGGAGAAGGTGGAGCTCTCCCTCGAGGTCAGCAGCTACCTTTTACAGCGAAGTACGATAAGCGACTTCAACTTCTCTCCCGGTCGTACTCCCGCCTTTGCGACTTGGTGGGCTACACTCACGTGTTGGGAGGCTAACGACAAGCAGCTAGCCGAGACCTTTACTCTCGTTAAAGCAACATCCCCCACGGCCGGCCCCATCTCGAAGTCGAAAAAAACCCTTCCGAAGAAGAAGCAAAAGGTCGATCATTCAGCCGGAAGCGATCGGGCGGGTGATTTGACATATCCTTCCAAAGCCGACGACTCCGGCCTACCAGAAGATGGTAAGTCTCCTGACTCTTACAACCGCCGCGTTCCTTACTTGGCAATTTCAAACATTCTTTTCTTGTTAAATAGGTGACGTCCTTCGAGCTTCCTCTCCTCCAGCCAGACTTGTGGGATACCCTTCTTCTTCATCCGAAAAGGTAAAGATTAACTTCAGGAACTTACTCGGTATGAATCAAACGTTCCTAAAATATGTTCTCACCATTTCAGGATTCGTCACCTGAGGCATCTCCCACACGAATCGACCCTACTACGGGCCCTGAGTCCACCCGTGCCATCTCTTCTTTAAGGCTCAGAAGAAATCCTCCGCGTCAGGGTCGCCCTACTAGCATCATGGATTCCGCACCCTTAGACGATGAAGCCGAGTTCCAAGTAATGCTCGATCTTGTTTACTCACCTGGTTATACTCCTTCGCCTCCAGCAGCACGTCCTTCAACCGGCGGCACCAATTACCCCGAGATGACCGAGATCGAGCAAGCGCCGGGCCTGATACGTCCCGCTCCGCGGGATGATCCTTACCCCACAGGTGAGACCGTGCACGCCTCTACATCTATGACCATTACGCATCATCAGACCACCTCGGATGTCGTACATCCTTCGACGCCTTTAAGCGTCGCACCACTTCCTGCGGCTGGACCACCAACACCTACCGTTGTTCCACTTCTGCCTACATCTCTGATCGACGCCTCCGAACTCGTAAGCATTTTTTCTTTAACTTTGTTTTTCCATACAATTCATCGCTCCTTAGGCCATATACGACACTTCATGCTAGGCTTTCTATGAGAGCATTGGATTCACTATAGACGAGTCGACCGATCCTCCGGTCATCCCCGCTTTGGTGCCTGAAGTCCCGATACTCGCTCATGCTGACACTGAAAAGGACAAGCGAAAAGCCAACTTGATCCGTTACCTTTGCGACCTCAAAAACCAGACAATAAGCACTATGCTCCCAAAGCCTCCAGCCTATGCATATGACGCTCTTGAGTACTTGACGAACCATGGGCCATCCACCGGGACTCAGCTTGCTCCCATCCGTAAGCTACATGCCGATTTTGCACATACGATCCATTGGTAAACTCCCTCGTACTCATTCTTCTCTAACCGCCTTGACTGAACCTTGTCCACTTCTAACACTTGTTTCCTTCAGGTATCAAAGGGGCCAAAGGTACGTCGACTCCATTCATTGTATGGAGCAAAACGCAGAAACCCACATTAAAACCTTCACGGAGACTCAGAACAAAATGGCATCAAGGGTCGCCGAGTTCAAGCTGGTTAAGGCTGAAGAACTTGAAGCCGCGCAAACGGCCGCCACCCATGCTGAGACGATAAATCAAATTCGAGCTGAGATCGCTCGCCTTCAGGAGAGCTTGATCCAAGCCGATTCTGAGCACCAGAAATCACGAGACGAACTTGCCCGTGTGAAAGAGAAGAGAATAGCCTGCCATCAAGCCAACATGGAATACGGGATGACCATCTTCAAAAGCGCCAAAGACGAGTCCGAACTTGCCGACGCGCTATTAGGGCATGAGAGAAATGCCTATGCCAATGACCGAAGTTTTATCGATGCCGCCCGAGAACTAGTAGACGAGACGATCTCCTACCTTTTTGAATCCGATGTCGGTGCCGCCCCGCCGGAGGATGACCGACGAGCATGAGCTCGACTTCCTAAAGCTCTCCGATCCCGCTGGCTTGACTAGCTTTTTATGTTAGGGATCTTTTTGGACTGTCGTATTTATTATTTACCCAACTTTGATGTATGTACGCTCGGTCTTATCGAGACCGTATGCTAGACTTGAGCATGACACATGATTTTGATGGCCCTTGAAGAGGCTGATGAAGTAACTTGACCTTGGTTGACCTTTTACATTGACTATTAGCCAACTAGATACATTGTCAAGCTACACGTATGACCGGTTCCATCAAAAACCGAAAAGACTATCGTCATAGTCTATACCGACTAAGTACGATTCTACTACAAATCCATCACCGGCTAGGTTACATCTCTCGATTGTAAGTTCGTGCATAATCTTCAAATAGACGATCATCCACACCCTCCCACATGCTAGGTCGGTACTTCTTCAGGTAAAGTCCGTTTATCGGGCGCTCATGAACTTCACCGTTGATGTCTGCAAGTCGATAGGATCCATTCCATAGCACATCGTGCACCTCGAATGGTCCTTCCCAGTTTGGCGACCACTTTCCAAGCTCGGGGTCTTTGCGTCCCAGTGGGAGTATAACCTTCCACACCAGATCCCCTCTCTCGAAATACTTTTCTCGGACCCGCTTGTTGTAGGCTTTCTCTACAGTCTTCTTCTGCTGGACGATCGCGTCCAATGCCCTTAGCCTTTCTTCCGGAAGATCTTCAAGCTCAGCCAACATGGCCGAGTCATAATCAAGTCGGGAGAGGTTTGCCTGCTCGGCCCTCCTCAAGGATTGTACCGTCTTTTCCAACGGTATCATAGCATCGTGTCCATAAGTAAGAGCGAACGGTGTTGTTCCAGTGGCACCCTTCTTTGTAGTGCGGAATGCCCACAACGCCTCCGATAGAGCGAGATGCCACATTCTGGGTCGCTCTCTCACCATCTTCTCTATGCATGCTTTCAATACCTTATTGGTAGCTTCCGCTTGACCATTGCCTTGAGCATAATAAGGCGTCGAGTGGGTGATTCGGAAGCCCATGTCTCTAGCAAACTTTTGGATTTCATCTCCGGTGAACATAGTAGCTTGGTCGGTTGTGATCGTCTCCGGTAACCCGAACCTATGGATGATGTGTTCTTTAAAGAACTGGATCACCGTCTCTTGGTTCACAACCTTCATTGGGACTGCCTCCACCCACTTTGTAAAATAATCAGTGGCCACTATGATGAAGGCGTGTCCCTTGGTAGAAGCGGGATGGATCTTCCCGATAACATCAACTGCCCAACCCCGAAATGGCCAAGGCTTCACTACGGGATGAAAAGTGTCTGCCGGCGAGTGTTGAACTCGTCCATGTTTTTGGCATTCTTGACACCCCTTCGCGTAATTGGTGCAGTCATTTGCCATACCCGGCCAAAAGTAGCCGTGACGATGCATCAACCATCTCATCTTGATACCTGACTGGTGTGCTCCACATATGCCTTCATGGACCTCTGTCATGGCTAGCATAGCTTCTTGTGGACTTGGGCAAACCAGAAGTAACCCGTCGATGGTCCTTCGATAGAGGGTATCATTGATGAGCTCGAAACGAAGAGCCCTTATCTTCAAAGCCTTGTCGGAGCAAGAGCTTGGGTCCTTGAGGTAGTCGATGTATTCCTGTCGCCAGTCTCGGTCGAGTTGTAACAAAGCAATCTCGACCGTCGGGTTAAGCTCCTCTAATGCCGAGGTCGACCTGACCTTCACCGGTACGGAGTTGAATTTGGTGAACGCACGGAAACCGGACCCGGTCTGTGCTAACTTGTTGGCCTCCATGTTCTTGGTGGAATCCACGAATCCAATGATCGCATCTTCGAAACTCCGTAGTAGCGATCGGGCTGCGTCACAATAGGCTTGGAAGCCTTCCCGTTCGCACTTGAATTCGCCCGCCACTTGTTTGACTACCAACATCGAATCACCAAGCACCCGGACGGTTTCGGTGCCCAGGTCCTTCAAAATAAATAACCCCAGCATCAAAGCCTCGTACTCGGCTCGATTGTTGGTGCAAGGAAAATTAAGTAGGAAGGATGCCTTTGTCTTGACACCAGTCGGAGATTTGATCACGATTCCAGCCCCGGCGGACTTGTTGGTGCGGGAGCCGTCAAACCAAAGCGTCCATGGTTTCTTTGCTATCAACCCAAAGTCTACCGACGTATCAGCAGTCACATCAATACACGGGTGGTCAGCCAAGAAGTCAGCCAACGCTTGCCCTTTCACCGCTCACTGAGGCACGAACGTTAGGTTGAACTCCACCAAGGCCAATGCCCACTTGCCAAGCCTTCCTCTCATGATAGGTCCGGCGAGCAAGTGCTTGATGACGTCGGTCTGGGCAACCACCTTCACCTCCGTGGGCAAGAGATAATACCTCAATTTTCTACAAGCAAAGAAAAGACAAAGGCACAACTTCTCAATGGCTGAATACCTCGTCTCCGCTCCCAAGAGCGACCTACTCAGGTAGTACACAGCCTGCTCTTTTCCTTCGTCATTCTCCTGAGCCAGTAGGCATCCAATTGAGTCTTGGGCGGCCGATACATAAAGCAACAACGGTCGATTCGGGGATGGCGGAGTGACAACCGGAGGTATGGATAGGTATGCCTTAAGCTCTTCGAAGGCTTATTGGTGCTTGGCTTCCCATTGGAACTCGCCTCCCTTTAGTTTGAGCAAGTTGGCAAATGACCGTGTCCGGCCCGCAGTGTTGGATATGAACCGACGCAAGAAGTTTACTTGGCCGAGGAAACGTTGCAGCTCCTTCTTGTTTCGAGGAGGTTGGGCTTGTTGAATTGCCTTGATCTTGTTCTCATCGATCTCGATGCCTCGCTTATGGACAAGAAATCCCAAGAAATTCCCCGCGGATACTCCGAACGCACACTTTAACGGGTTCATCTTGAGCTGGTGTTCCCGCATCCTCTCAAACGATGCCCGCAAGTGCTTCAAGTGTTGGGTGCGATCATGGGATTTGACCACCACATCATCGATGTATACTTCCATAAATTTGCCGATGAAATCCGGAAAGATCAGGTGCATCCCCTTTTGGTACGTAGCTCCGGCGTTCTTGAGTCCAAAAGGCATAACTACCCACTCAAAAATCCCGATAGACCCTGGACATCTGAACGCCGTCTTATGAACGTCCTCCTCAGCAAGATAAATTTGATTGTAACCCGAATGACCATCCATGAAGCTCAGTACTTCATGCCCGGCTGCCGCGTCAACCAACATATCGGCGATGGGCATTTGATATTCATCTTTTGGAGTAGCAGAGTTTAAATCTCTAAAGTCAATGCAAACCCGAATTTTTCCATTCTTCTTGACAACGGGTACAATATTGGATAGCCACTCCACATAATCGGCTTTTCGTATGAAGCCGGCTTCTAAGAGTCTATCTATCTCTAGCTTGACTTTCTCTACTACTTCCGGCATCATCCTCCTCATCGGCTGCTAGTAAGGCCGAAAACCCGGCCTTATAGGTAGTCGATGTTCTATGAGGGACCTATCCAGGCCTGGCATCTCGTCATAGTCCCAAGCAAAACAGTCTTGGTACTCCGTCAGTAGCTCGACCAGGTCCTTCTCGAAGTCTTCAGGAAGCCGCTCACTGATGAATACGGGCCGGCCTCCTTTTTCTGATTGGAGAATTATTTCCTTTAAGGGATCCTTCACCTCTGCCTTGGCATCATCGAGCTTGCTTGGTGCCGGGTGAAGATCGCTCATCCTTAATAGCTCTAGTGGGTCTTGGCCGTCATCCTCGAAGACGTACTCGGCCGCTTCATATTATGACAAGGCGTAGACCTCCATCCGCCTTGCCATCTCCTCAACATTTGGATTACTCTCGAAAGGCAAGCCTAAGCGGTTGCCCCCCGAGTGCAGCTATAACTGGTCGTTGGGTAGAAGGGACCTCCCTTTCGACCGAGCATGCAATCCCGGCAATGCGGCCATCTTCGTTGCTCCATGCCATTGATGTTGGTATCATGGAGCTATCATAAAAGGCCGCTTCCACATTATTAGTATTCAACGCGAAGGGATTGGTGTCGGCAGCCACCAACTCTACCTTGCCGTCCGGCTTCCATTGGATGAGGAACTGATGAAGGGACGACGGGATGACTTGTGCCGAGTGAATCCAATCTCGCCCCAACAAGCAGTTATAGGAAGTTTTCGCGTCTATGACAAAGAACGCGACCTCCCTACTCACAGATCCAACACTAACTTCGGCTGCGAGCATTCCAAGTGGACGTGTACCCTTTCCCGCGAAGTTCATCATGACCATGTCAGTCGGGATCAACCGCTCTCTCTCCTTGTTCAGCTTCCGGAGTAATGATTGGGGAATGATATTGACGGTAGCCCCATTGTCCACCAGAATCCTTCCAACCGGCTTCCCGAAGATATGAGCGGTGATGTACAACGGCTTGAGGTGCCTACACATGTTGGTGGTGGGTTTTGCAATAGTGATGCTATTGCTGAAGTCTTCAATTATGGGCACCGCCATAGATTTCTCTCCGATCTCGTACTCTCCGAGATCCCCTTCAATCACATCCCCTTCTAGGTAACTGGGCTGATTCTCCTTTGGTCCGAACATGGCTGGGAGGGTGAAGACCATATTGACTTGTAAGTCTTGGTTATTTTCATTAAGGTCATCCTCACTCGTGCTATCCTCCAACTCTACCTTCTCGCCCATCTCATCTTCACGAACAAAATGCCTCATCTGCCATGCCAGGTACTCTCTCTCGTTACTAGGACTTGGTGGTTCATCATCCTCATGGTCCAGCACGAGATCATCACCATTCCCAATAAGGTCATCTAAATCTAGCAACTCTTCTTCGTTATGGTCGGGGAGACCGTGTAGTCTCAATTTCTCATAATTCTCGATCATAACACAGGCTGGATGTACTGCCTTTTTCTCCTTGAGAGGGTTGCTGACCTTCTTGTCCTTGCTAATGCTATCATCCTGACTTGATCCCTCATTCCGGCTCGAGGTATCGTTGAGACTCAACTTTTCGAAGGATCCGAACCTCGCTACTCCTGCGTCTAGGTCGACCATGACTTCCTTGTGTAGAGTGGTTCGCCCTTTTTGTACGAAGTTATCTTTGGGGCGGACCTCACCTTCTGTCTTCGGTATCCATACCTTATTCAGCTCTCGTTCTCCCCCAAAGTCGATGTGCCTCTTTGCCTTGACGAGTGTTGCCGACATCCTCGATCCACTAAATTCCTTCATTGGAGCTTTCCCCTTGTCGGATCTTTGTGATGATAACTTTGTTTCATCACCAAAGTCTTTCATAGGGGTCTGATCCTTGCTATCGACCTCTCTCATCGGTGCTTTTCCTTTGTCGGGCCTTGGGGCGTCGATCTCCATGGACCGGCTTTGTCTAGAAGCCGCACGGTGTGGAACTTCGGGAAGAGCTAGGAGAGCTTCTTGCTCCTTGAGTCGAGCCTTGCGCTCGGCTAACATCTTCTCCAAATCTCGAGTAACCTGCTTCTCGACCTGAATCTTCCTTTCAAGGCGACGCCTTTGAGTATGAGTAAGGGGTTCAGGTGTAACTGGTCTTGGTGCACGCCTCTTCTCTCCCAATCGGTGGAACACACCTCCCTGACGCTTAGTGTCATCTCGGAGATCTATTTTGATGTGAGGGTGGCGAAGCTGCCCGCCTTGCCCCCCGAGTCTTTCTTTTACGTCTCTTGGATATTCTCGCCTCTCGGGACTCTCCTCCGGGCCTCTTGGAAGTCCTTTCCCTTCGAGTGTCTCCTTGAGCTCCTGTAGCAGTTGTTGTGCCCTAAGTTGCCTCATGGACTCACTCGGCTGCTCTCGCCTTTCGTGTTTAGGTGATCCTTGCTGCCCGTGTTTCTCGGGTCCACCCCTATGATCCTGGTGGTGTTCTCGTCGTTCATTTCTCTCGAGTCTATCTCTTAGATCTCGAGAGGGTTCTGGGCTTCCATGCCCCCCGAGTTCTTCTCTCAGATCCCGGGAAGGTTCTTGACGTTCATGCCCCCTGAGTTTTTGTCTCAAGTCCCGGGAAGGTTCTTGGCGTGGACGCCCTCCGAGTTTCTCTCTCAGATCTCGGAAAGACTCTTGACGTCCGTGCCTTCCAAGCTTCTCTCTTAAGTCTTTGAAAGGTGATCGTCGTGCATGCTTGGGATCTTCCTCCTCAGTCCGGTCCCTTGCCATACTCACCATATTGATGGGTACGGTGAAAGGTGCCGAGGGTTGTTCTTTGGGGAACCTCAAACGCCCGTCTTTGATTGCTTGTTGCACTTGGTTGCGAAACACCACACAATTGGCTGTATTGTGTGACTTGCTCGCATGCCACTTGCAGTACTTCATCCCTTTCAGCTCCTTCTCTTCGGGGATCTTGTGTCCGGGTGGTAACACGATCTGGCCGTTCTTGAGTAGATTATCAAAAATCTCATCGGCCTTTGTGACATCGAACGAGTACTCTCGACCGACCTCGTTGAAGCCCTTGCTCTGTTGAGGCAAGTTCCTGGGACGGGTGAACTCGTTGGGGACCGTCATCGTCTTGTGGACCAAGCTTTCGCACTCGTATGGCTTACCCTTCTTGAACTCGGCCACCATCTCTTCCATTGTCTGTCCTTCTTCGAGACCCCATTCATCACTAAGTTGGTCAATTTCAAGCGTAGGGTCATAGCGATGGTAGGTACCTTTTGAGGAAGAAGCCCTTCTATCCTTCTCGTAGATCAACTGCTGTGCCATGGCGGCCTTTTGTGCCAATTCGGATAGGTCCCGGAATCTCCCGACTCCGAGTTTCCTTCGAAGGCGGAAGGTGAGCCCTTGCATGGCCAGAGCAGCTAGATCGGACTCTGACAAGTTGGTTGGACACTTGTTTTTTGCCTTCCGAAAGCGTATTATGAATTTCTCCACAGACTCGCCTTCGAGTTGTTGCATATGTGCAAAATCCGATATGGTTATTGTTGGCTCAGCTCTGTAGAACTGGTCATGAAATTTTTGTTCCATATCGGGCCAATCACGCACCGAACCCGGCGGTAGTCCAATATACCAAGCGAAGGCCGTCTTGGTCAAAGTCATAGGAAATTGGCGTAGAAGCCATCCCCCATGGGTTGCGGTCTCCCCACATTGGATGACGAAGCGAGCAATGTGTTCCACCGTCGACTGATTCTCTTCGCCCGAAAACTTGGTGAACTCCGGAACTCGATATCCTTGCGGAAAAGGGTGTTGATCAAGGTTCGCTGGGTAAGGCTTGACGAACCTAGGACGAGGGTTGTTCCTTGTCTCGACTCCCATATCTCTTAGTAACTCGACCATGTGCTCTCTGTGACGATGTCTCTCCCCGTCATTCTGGATACCTTGGTTGAATCTGACCGGCGGTTGCTCTTCGAGATATCGTCGCGGGCTCATGTCTTCGTGCTCCTCGGGTTGGGGCTGTCGTCGGTTTGGCCGGACCTGTGCAGCACCAAAGGCTAATTGGCGATTGACGGGTTGCGGCATGTCTTCCTCGTCTAGCTCCACCAGTCCATGGCGTCCGGCCTGAGGAGTTGGAACAGGGTTGTGGTGTACCACCTGAGGGGTTGCCACAAGGACGTGGTGTGCTGTCTGATAGGCCGAATTTTGATGTGTGACTTGAGGGACTGGTAAGGGATGTTGATACACTCCTTGAAGAGCCGGATGGTGATACATGCTATGAAAAGTCGGCACATAGTGATGCATGCCCGGAGGAGTCAGGTTGGGGTACATGGCTTGAGGGATTGGTATATGATTAGGGCCCCTCGGGTCAACCAGAGGACCTATCTGAACGCCTCCTGAGCTCGGGTCAATTGGTATTCTGGGTGGGTACGATCGGTCCTGAGTAGGGGCCGACTCGTGGTAACCCGAGTGATTAACTCCTTGCGTTCCCATAACTGGGGTTACAGGGACTCCATTTTGAAAGTTGGAGCCGAACATTCCCGGCGCCACTTGGACAAAATTACCCTGGGGAAAGCCGAACCCCTGTTGCCCGGTTTGCTGGTGAACAGGTATAGCTGATCCGGTACCTCCGCCCATCCCTTGGTATCGAACCTCCGCCGACCTTGGCTCTGGGTGTGCATGCTGGATGTGTTCGTTGGCACGTGTACTATCTTTGTCACGCATGTACTGAAACACCCGTCCGATTGCTTCCCTCTGGTCCTTCATCGTCAGATCAAGGCGAGTTGTGAAGGATTCAAACTTCTCTTCCGTGAGGAAAGTTCGATCGACCGGCTCCTTGGAGGGTGCCGAGTTGGTGTAGTTCCTTCCGGTAGTCACCTGGATCACGGGAAGGACTGGATCCTCGTGGGAGGTCTGATTGGATGGGCTCCTCCCGTTGTTTGCCTGGAAGTCAGACAGGGCCGGCTCATTGTAAGGAGCCGTGTTGGATGTGTTCCCCTCAACTACATGTTGAGAGGATGGTGGTGGATCTCTAATGACGACGCCGTCGGACTGATTCCCCCCAGCGGGTGGCTGAAGAGGCGGTGGTGCATCCCTGATGACGACGCCTTTGGATTGATTTCTCCCAACGGTTGGTTGAGAGGTGAGTGATGCCGCCTCCTTGGACTTGGCTTGCGAAGCAACGTTCTTTGTCATGCTGATTGAACAAGAATAGACCGCCTTCTCAGACGCCCTCCTTAGTCCCACCGAGCGTGCCAAAAATATGTTGCGGGGAAAAGGGAACAAATAACCCGAGACGGATCCGGAGTGGTCGTCCCAAGGTCGGTCTAAAGCTATGCTAGGCTACCGGCTATGCTAGGCTAAGGAAAGATAAAACAACAAGATAGTAAAAGTAAAGTAATTGTTGTGTTGTGTTGTTGGTTGATGATCCCCGTTCTCTCGCCCGAGCTCCCTTTATATAGCACGTCTTGACCTAGCTCCATCCTTCCCGTGCAAGAAACGCCGTCCCGAGTGAATATTTCGTTTCCAAATTAACCCGGCTTAGAATAGGAAAATATAAACCGTCTTCCTCATATGAACAAATCTCGTCTCCGATTAGGAATATGCCGGTCGTGTCGCCCAAGCAACCGTGCTCCAAAGTCTTATTGGAATCCCGGAAATCCCGGCTCTACTTAGGAAAATATAAGCCGAGCCGACCCGATCCTCTCGAACCTTCTACGCAAAAGCTCATTTTAAGCTTGTCATCGCCTAAACAGCTTACCGTCTTTAAACCCACAACGGGCCCAAGCCTTCCGCCTACATGGACCAAGACGAACTTTCTACCCGGGCCCCCAAAGCGGGATCGTCAAATCCATCCGGGCCCCTAAACGGAATCGGACCTTCCGCCCGCGAACACGAAGTAAAAGGCGGGCCTTACCGCCTTCAAAGCGGAAACTCGTAGGCCTACCGCCCGGGCTCCAAAACGGGCCTTACCGCCAGCTCCTCCAAGCGGGCTCATTCCGCTCAGGCCCTAGGCGGAATTCTCCTTCCGCCTTCAACCAAGAGAAAGGCCGAACCGGTCCTACTGCTCATGTTCCAAAGCGGATCCTACCGCCCGTGCTTGCACATGAAGGGCGGTATACTACCGCCCGTGCTTGTACATGAAAGGCGGTATACTACCGCCCGTGCTTGCACATGAAGGGCGGTATACTACCGCCCACCCGTGCTTGCACTTGACATTCTTGTTGACGTTCTTGTAGATGTTCTTGACATGAAGGGCGGTATACTACCGCCCGTGCTTGCACATGAAGGGCGGTATACTACCGCCCGCCTTGAAGGGCGGTATACTACCGTCCACCTCAGAGTGCATTGAGCGGTCCAATGGGTCGTTCAAAGACAACGACGAGTCCGGACCTTTCCACGCAAACTCGGAAATAACCATCTTCGTCTGAAACCCGGCATATAATTTTTGTATTCCAACAGCTTCATAGCTTTTATCTTAGCTTTTATCTTATGTAGCTTCGTAGCTTTTATCTTTTATGTTTTACATGTTTTTTCCCTTTCCCTATCAATAAAATCTTTCCTCCCCACTCTCTTTCTTCTCTCCTCTCAACCCCATATTTCTTCCATCTTTACCTATTCGTTCGAATCACTCTTGGGACGACCACTCCGGACCCGTTCTTAAGATCGTTTCTGACGTTCTACCACAATTTATTTGCAACAACTGGAAAGGCATTTAATTAAATCTGTACTTGGCATTTAATTAAATATGGGAAGGGAACACGTCGAGGCACTCGGTGGACTTGCCGTTGGCCAAGTGCATATCCGCCACTTGCAGTATCTTGAACTCTTCGTTGCCACCGAACCTCAGCTGCTTCGTTTTCTCGAATCTGTATCTTGGACTTTGAAACCTATACGTAATTAACAAAAGCTTCAGCCACCGGAGAAAATCGTGGGACCGGGTTCCGAGAAGGGAAGCCGGTGGAGGTTGGGGGTTCAATTACATGATTGGGTGGCGGATGATGGTTCGGGCCGATAGTGACTTTGGGTGGTGGTGGAGAGGAGAGAGACAATTGGCGTCACTTTTATTTTAATTACAGTCATTTTATGATTAAAAAATAAATAAATTGACGAATGACTTTTGCTTAAAATTCAAGAGTATAATAAAAATTATAAGGAGAACAAAAAAATTATTTTCTGAATCGAGAGATGCTAAAAATAGGCTGATTAAATCCCACAGAGAATAATTTACCCTTTTTGAATTTCATAGTCTTCAATCTACCAAATACTTTTGAGCAAGCAGCGAGTTCTAAAACTTTGGCCAGCTTCTTTTATTAAATTAATATTTAATAATTTAATAGATTTCTAAAATATTTTTTTCCAAAATTTATAAATTAACTAGATAATTATTTTGAGACACATAGTTTATACAAATCAATCGTCTCATCAACGTAACAAGTTCATAATTTTCTAACATTACAAAATATTTGATTTCTAACTGTTAGAATATATCTAATCCAAACCTTAGAGACTCACCATATCAAAGATTGTACAGTTTTTAATTTCGCCAATATGCGAAATTTCCAAATCTAATCAAAACTCGAGAGACCTACCAGGTCAAAGATTGTACAACTTTTGACTTCGCCAATATGCGAAAAAAGGGGATGGTGCGAGCACAACAATGAGCACGAAATCAATCTGTTCTAATACCATGTTAGAATTCATATCTAACCAAAAATCTTAAATTAATATGTACGTATATACTAGTCTACCACTCTTGTACTAAAATTACGTAAAATTCTCAATGCTAATAAATCGCGTTAGAATAATTAAGCATGTGCTATATAACAAACATTATCATGAATTTTCTAATTAATTTGTTCGAGATTGAACCAGAAAAATAGATGTATCAACGTATGAACAATCAGTACTAACTTCTTACCATCGAACAACTCTTTCCGCTTCATTTAATAAAAAAAACTCTATTTTCTTTAAATCGATAAATTATTGATTTATCGTTGAATAAGTGCATCTCTAAATTAATAAAATTTTATGGCCTGAAAGTTATTAACTGATTCAGATTGTAACGTAATCTATATTTATGATAGAAAATCTCCATCGCATTCAGGAAAATAGCTCATACTTTCTGAAAAGTGAAGAAAAGAGGAAATGTTGGGCCAATTTCGAAAGTGATATTTGGTATATATTTGGGCTATTGATATCTCAAACTCACGAGTGAAATGGGCCCAATTTCGGGAAGAACATGAGATGTTCCGTCACAGGTTCAAAGGGCTTCTGCTTTTCAACTCTCCCAGGAATGCTCAAACAGTTGTGAATTGAAAGGCTCATACAATTGTGAACAATGATGAATACAACTTGTTTTATCTTATTCAAGAGTTTTCGAATTTGAGTTATTGAAAACGTAGCAGTGTTAAATATTTGTTGAAAAAAATCTGTCACTTTTCAATGGTCACATCTGACTTGAACTTAAATTAGTCGACAAAGTGGTATTCGATTATCACATTATCTAGACCAAACTTAAAAAAATTGGGTCTGTCCCTGCCGTCAAATACATTCAAGGCGGGTGGACATATTCACCTCCAATCTAAATCGGAGGTGCGTGAGCGTAAGAGGTCGTTCCGACCATTTTTAACTAATGTACCACCAGTCTTACTCTCATATAGTTATGCTTGATATTTTTTTCATAGAAGAACTGATCAATACTATTCTTTTACATATAAAATAGGCTATACTGTATAAGGATGAAGCCATGTACACATTAGTACAAATCCAGGAGTTGTGGTATTTTTCCCCAAAAAGAAAAGGTATTAAATTGAAATTTACCCGAGGAAGAAAAGACACAAAAATACAGCCGGGGCTTGGGAGCATAAGCAAAGATTTTTTATTTTTAAAGGGATAAAGATCTTTTGATGACAGCACTTATTGCCAAACCAAAGTTCACCAAAATAGACCGGTAACAAATTTTACTTCATTTTTCAAGAATTTGTAAATTAATTTTTACTCGTTATGAAAAAAAAAAAAATTAACAAATCTCAGAGCCCTATGAACCTCAAAATTTGTCCCAAAAAAAAGGCGGAGACAGGTTAATTTTTTTCTGAAAGGGAGACAGCGGTTAATTACTTATTACAACCCAACTAATCCACGCAGAGACCCAACATTAGTTCCTCCTTCCTTCCTTCCTTCCGTTGTCGGTATTTATTTAGCAAAATCTAAAACCCTGAAGCTTCTTCCCCTTTGTACCTTTCCCACATCTTCAATCAATCGCCCTTTTCTTGCTCGTACCGCTTCCCCTCTACCATATTGTCCAAAGTTGCCAACTTTGTCCTCTTCCAAATGATGGGTCTCTGGGATTCTTTCCTGAATTGGCTCCGGAGGTAATCCTGCTTCCTTTTCCCTGTTCTCTCTCTTTTTTTCCCTTGTTCCAATGAATTGGAATTGGATTTCCGTATCGGAATTGAGTTTCTTTGTGTATGGTTTGCTGGTATCGTAGATGTTGCACCCGGTAGGATTAGCTAAATAATTGGTTTTGTGGGTTTTTCTCGAGTGTAATTGTTCGAAAAATGAAGGCTTGGTTTATTTGGTGGTGGAAATTTTATCTGGTTATCGAGAACTCGAGTGTTGGAGCACTCGGGGAATAAGCTTAACAATGGTGTGTATATGGTTGGCATTACAATTTGAGCTTCTATAGGTTCTTGCAATTAGGAGACTTTTGTATGTTCAAGGTGCCACCTTCCGGGTTGCATTCGTTTTTGTATCTTTTAGCTAATGCACAGAACAGTTTTTTTCGAGTTTTGACGAATGAGTTTGGTGGTCTCTGTGTAGCTGCATGATATGTGATCTTTCATTAATTTCTTGTTTTGGGGGGCCTTTCTTGTTTGAAGCTAGTTGGTATATTTGTTTCGTAAGACGTTGGGGATGTTGATATAATATGATGCATATAGCATAGTACTATAGTAGGATTTAAAATCCCATACTAAGTATTGTCTGCAATTTGATGATGCTCCAGAGATTGTGGCGAATAAGTGGTTGGAGTTCATTTTATATTAGAAGAAGGATCAATTCGGGATAGAAAACGTATCCGCCACAGGTTTGAGGCACGAAAATAGTTTCTTCGCAATTAACTAGGTAGTAAGCTTGCTATATGAAGACATCCTTCCCCCTCCAACCCTGGACTAGCTGGAGTATGCTTGCAATTTAGGGAAACCATTTACCTTATTGAGCTTATCAGGGTTGTTGGAAGTCACCTATGTTAATGGTCTTTCCTTTTCATTTAATCTCGGGAAAGAAATTCTTCCAGCTGACATGCTTCTACGATGTTCTATCTTTGTGCAAAACTGTTTGAACTGGAACTTTGATTTTTAACTCTAACTGATGATTGAATGGCTTCTAATGGCTTCTTCTTTTATCGTGGCCATCTATCAGCTTGTTCTTTAAGCAAGAAATGGAGCTATCCCTTGTAGGTCTTCATCATGCGGGAAAGACATCTCTTGTCAATTCCATTGCTGTAAGTCAAAGGCCTTCCTGTTACATTGTAGTACTTCGTTGGGTCGCTCACCTAAGGTTTTTCGTTCTTTGTACCAGACAGGAGGCTACAGTGAAGATATGATTCCGACTGTAAGTATTTTTACCAAGGACAGCCGCTGTAAGAATATATGAGGACACCTTAAAAAATATTTTTGCAATGTTTAACAGGTTGGTTTTAACATGCGAAAAATTACAAAAGGCAACGTAACAATAAAGCTTTGGGACCTTGGAGGCCAACGGAGGTTCCGTACCATGTGGGAGCGCTATTGCCGTGGAGTCTCAGCGATTGTGTAAAATATCTGTTTCTAATTTTTCTTTCCCGTACAGCTTCTGACTTTAAACACTTTCTCAAAAAAATCTTTTGCATCCCAAGAATGGAAAATGTTTTGGCAGCAAGAACAATGTCTCATCTGGATGCCAAATTACATTTAGAAGTGGACTTATTTTTCGGTTCATCTATCCACATTTAAATAGGTTCAGCTAAACACATTTAAATACATTTTAGAGCTGCGGTTGAAAATGTAGGATTTATGGGGAAAATTTTCTAGCTTGTGCATCCTAGACCACTTCATCTTTGAGGATATTTCGTATGGTGAAGTTTTAGAACGAGTTTATCGTGTTGAAAGTTATGTTCTCCTAGAAATAAAGTCATGGCTTTGTGCTGTGCTCCGTGTTTCTGCTTGCAGTGCGAGAATACTTTCTGTGTACCTCATTGCCTAATAGACACATCATGGCTCTCTTACAAGAGAAGATTTATCCTGGGACTTATTTTACGCATCCTCTCTGTTTTGAAATTTTGGATTATTTCCCTTACCATTAAACAGTTGAATTCCAATAGCAGAAAGGGTAATTGGTTTGTTTGACATGATGCGAGAACAGATATGTTGTGGATGCTGCTGATAGAGATAGTGTGCCGATAGCTCGGAGTGAGCTACATGAGCTTTTGACGAAGCCCTCTCTAAGTGGAATCCCACTGCTTATACTTGGGAACAAGATTGACAAATCGGAAGCTCTTTCCAAGCAAGCATTGGTTGATCAGCTGTGAGTTTCAAGTGCTCCAGAAACTATTTTCTATATATTTTTCTCATCGCCAAAGTATATCCGTCTTTTATCACTACGAGTCTTGTTCTCTGGTTCACCTTCCCATATGATTTTGCAGAGGTCTTGAATCAATCACAGATAGGGAGGTGTGCTGCTACATGATCTCGTGCAAGAATTCGGTAAACATCGACATCGTGATCGAGTGGCTTATGAAGCACTCGAAAACCGTAAACTAGCACGTTCACAGCTCAAGAAAGTGCTGTAGTTTATAGCAGTTATGGTGAATCCCGACACAGGAAAAATATATGTAGCTTATAGATTGTGATGCATTGCAGCCTGCAAGATCTTGTTTACAGGACTCGTTTTAGTTAAGGTCCCGTTTGTTTGTATAGTTGTGAACTGCTACTTTGTGCATTGTTTGATTCGTTTCGCCTCTAATTTTACGTGTTGCTAATGGCAGAAGCAGTTAATGCATTTGCCGGGAACTTTTGGTAGTAGAGTATTGTCGGGTCCTTTTTAAGTGGTGATTTTTGAAATGGTATCTATTACATTTTTGAGATTTGATTTTTTTTTTTTGGGAATTCAAGTCCTTACTACACCTCCCGGGTCTTTCATAGTAAAGCATTGTCGGGTCTTTTTTCGTTTGCTACTACTGCTTTATATTTCTTACTTGGACGTAAAACAATGGTCATGTATGAGTTCGTTGAATTTTGCCCCAAACTGAATGTTATTGGGCTCAGCTTGGACCCAATGTACCCGGTTCACACTCTTCATAGAAAACAATTTTTTTTGGTTGGAAAAATTTAGGCAGATTGACCTAAATCTCGGAGCTCTAAACGGTATTTGATTTTGTTCCCTTCCCAAGCAAAGTTTTGCTATTTCTGCAAGGGGTGATAATTGACCCACCGACCCTTGAAAAACGAGACAGGACTTGTTACTATCATACCCACCTTGTTTTGGTGAGAACTATCTTTTTTTTTTGATAAGTCATCATAGTGTATGTACAGTTAATAACTAAGAGTGAAGTTAATGCATAGTTGCGATTTAATTGAGTTCCCCTTCTAACTAGCTAGCTGTTTAAGGATATCAGTGAGCTGAACATGCTACAACATTGAGCATGTCTTTTTCATTTGGTGTTAGTCGTAGAAGAAGGTTAATTTCTGTTTTCCAAAATAAAAATGCTTTCAGAGAATCTTGATAAAGCAAAAATATCTCAAGTATATTTGTATCTTGTCCGATAAGTGGAAGAAAAGAAACCCCGATTAGATGGTCTCGTATAATTTTCACAACAAAACAACCATTGATGATCTTATCCTGGAAATATTTCCATCCTTTCATCAATTTGTTTTGATAAATGGAATTTTTTTTGTGAAATTACGATCGTCGGTTTTATTAAAACTCAACTGCGATAAAATTCGATTTCCATCCTCCCACCATTACTGCTGGTTTAGATGTCGACTTTAAGTGGACGATAATTCGGAAAATGGGGTATGACTCGTTGCTTTTTGTCTCTTATCGCGTCTCAGGCATCGAACATTATCTGCAGTCCAAGGACGTATGCCTCTAACGGAACAAAATAATGGAAAGGTAGTTTCTACGTGAAAATCTCGGAATCGGGTTCCTCAATTATATTCCTCGCATGGTATCAACATAAAACTTTTAGGTATGCCTCGAGTCAATATATTGCGGATCATGTTAGCATCTCGGTATAAAGCCTTATAATCTAGTACATGCGAGAAATGGGAGTAGAGCGAACATAATAATAGGTACGGGTCAACTCGTTCCGATACTATATTAGAATTTTTATATCCAACCCAAAATCATAAGGTTACAGGTAAGTAGATTTTAAACATTTATAAATTAGCTCACAATGCAATATGATATTCTCAACCAGTCACTCGGAAATTTTTTTGACCAAAAAATATGAAAATAGATGTTCGAATGGATTCTATCATTTCTAGAAAAAATGGTTCTATAAAAAACTTTTAAAACAGTCGCTAACCCCGAAAAAACTCTGAAATAATATTGAACACTAGATGAATTCTTTTGGGAATGAGATGAAAAATTATATTTTTTGGTGGTAAGATGAAAAATTATATGAATGGTAGGTACGTATTGGATGCCCATCTTAGGGCCCAGCAATTTATGCGGAGCCCATTGATCAAAATTGACTATGTATTTGTGCAATAGGCCACCTAGGAGAAAAATTAAAAAGTGTTTCCTCTGCAAATATAATTCAATGTAAGAACTAATTTTATAGTCAACCACGCACGTTTCATTTTTCTCTCTCCTAATGTTATTAATGATCGCCATTAAATTACTCTACTTGGGCAGCAGAGAGGCTCCCACACTTCAATGAAATTAACCCAAAAAATACCAAACAATTCAAAATTAAATACTTCAGTTTTTAAAAAATGAGGTTGACCCACTACTAAAAATTCAAGTTGTGGAGTCTGCGTGAGGAGGATGGATTGAGCGGGGACTAAAGAAATTTTGTCCATAGGTGGGGACTAGATTTTGGGCCATCGGATTTATTTGTAAAAAAAATCTTCAAATCTGGTGGTCAATAACTAATCAAGGGCATTTTTGGCTTTTTCACACAAGAAAAATACCCAATTAATACTCCCTGAAAAAAAGATACCAATTAAACATAACTCGTCATCTCCCACGTCTCTTCCTCTTCTTCTTCTTCTCTCTCTCCCTCCTCCGTTTTCCAAATACCAATTCATATCATCAAAAATCTATTTTCCTTCCCTACCCACTTAATTATAAACCCAGATCATCCAAAATCTATTTTTCCATTGGAGTCGCGGTCCTACAAGGAGGATTCGCATCAGCTTCTTGAGGTTTGTTGGCGATGACGACGGCGGGAGGATTGTTGGCCATGGCGACAGCGGGGGTTTTGTTGTCGATGGCGACGATGACGGCGACGGCGGTAAGCTCTATGCTTCCTACAACTCGATTCCTCCTCGACTCGCACAAGCTTCGTGAAGAACCTCAGATTTGCTTCAAGGCTCCTCCAACTCAGATTTGCCTTCACCGCCTTCATTTTCGAGTTGAGTAGTTCGTTGCGCCCTCCCAGTCTCGTCCAAATCTCCACACTTGCCACCGGACTTTGGCTCCTTCACGCTCGCCCAGGGGCTTTGGTTTGTGTCTATGTTGATATTGATTTTAATATGTATGGATATTGGTTTAAAGTTGTATGGATATTGGTTTAAAGGTATAGCAAAATTGGTTTTGAGATGTAAAGGATATTGGTTTTAAGGTGTAGTGATATTGATTTTCAGCTGTGTTGATATTGGTTTTCAGTTGTATAGATATTGGTTTTCAGCTGTGTTGATATTAGTTTTTTGTTGTAGTGATATTGATTTTCGAATGTAGTGATATTGGTTTGCGAATGTAGTAACATTGGTTTTCGAATGTAGTGATATTGGTTTTCAGATCTAGTGATATTAGTTTTCGAATGTAGTGATATTGGTTTTCGAATATTGGTTTCTGCTTCTTCCCAGATTTGACAAGCTTCTTCAAATTAAATTAGAGGAGCTTCCTGAGAGTGGGAGGCAACTGATTTGGCTTCAAATTATTTTAGAGTTGTGTTGCGTGTGTTGTATGGGTATTGGTTTTAAAGTGTAGTAGTATTAGTTTTTAGCTGTGTTGACATTAGTTTTCAACTGTATATATATTAGTTTTTAGCTTAGTGGTATTATTTTTTGCTGTAGTGATATTAGTTTTTGAATGTAGTGATATTGATTTTCGAATGTGGTGATATTAATTTTTAGCTGTGTTGATATTGGTTTTCAGTTGTATAGGTATTGGTTTTCAGTTGTATAGGTATTGGTTTTTAGCTTATTGATATTGGTTTTTTGCTGTAGTGATATTAATTTTCGAATGTGGTGACATTAGTTTTCGAATGTGGTGACATTGGTTTTCAAATGTGGTGATATTGGTTTTCAGATCTTGTGATATTGATTTTCGAATGTGGTGAAATTAGTTTTCGAATGTGGTGATATTAGTTTTTAGCGGTGTTGATATTGGTTTTCAACTGTATATATATTAGTTTTCAGCTTCGTGATATTGGTTTTTTGCTGTAGTGATATTGGTTTTAGAATGTGGTGACATTGGTTTTCGAATGTGGTGATATTGGTTCTCGAATGTGGTGATATTGGTTTTATCTTGTGATATTGGTTTTCGAATGTAGTTAAATTGGTTTTCGAATATGGTGATATTAGTTTTCGAATGTGGTGGTATTGGTTTGCATATGTAGTGATATTGGTTTACAAATATAACTCGAATTTTAGTAGAAAAAAATATCAGATTTAATATTTAACGAGGATTATAAATATGTAACTCGAATTTTAGTAAAAATCAAAATCTGAGTTGAGACACTTGTCTAAAATTATTAAAATTTAAAAAAATTTAATTCAAATTTGTAGGATATAAAACATACAAGTCAAAGTATTCGATTTAAAATATCAAAAATTAAAAAATGTTAAAATTCTGACGTATTAAAAATTCTCTCAATGTATTAAAAATTCCTTCAAAGTGGTCCCCACTGACACCTCCACTTACGCCATTTTCTCTCTCTTCCCACCTTTTTCAATGAATTTTTAGCTTCTATTGGTTTGACAATATTACCACTTATTACTTTATTAATACCTAAATTGTCATCATATCTTCTTTAGTCCCCAAAGATGGAGACTATCCTTGTCCCCCATTGTTTTCAAAAACGACCCGGAGCTCGACCCGGTTTTTGGGCCGACCTCCGAGTTAACCGGTCTGACCGGTTGAACTGTCGGTCCGACCGGTTGAACTGCCGGTCGGACCAAATTTTATATAAAATATTTTTGAAAATTATATATATATGTATAAATTATAATTGGTAATTGTATATGTAATTAATTACAGACACCTACAAAAAATCATCATATATATCACATATAGAATAATAACCAACATTAAACCAAACATTCATTCATCCAAAACATCATCAAATCAAACCAGATATCCATTCATCCAAAACAACATCAAATCAAACCAAATATCCATACATCCAAAGCAACAATCACACCAAATGTCTCAATTCAACTTCAAAGTGTACTTAAAAGTTAAATCCAAATATGAAAGCGAGGAGCCACAATAGTCAAATATCCAAATTCTGTATTTCTTCTCGTGGCAATGCTGATGCTAGCCAATCTTCATTCTCCCAATCGGTTCCAAGAACAGGTGGCACCAGAATATCATCTTTACACAAAACATTAGACGCAATTAGGAATATCCAATATGATATTCATACCAAATGTCTCGATCTCACAAAATGAAAGACGTTACAAACCTGTAGCTAGAAGCGATTCTACTTCCATATCAGCATTGTTCTCTTGACCACAAATTGGTGCTTCCTCTAGCATATTTTCTAATTCTTCTTGACCAATATCTCCTTCCGGATCTTCCTCAGTGATCCAAAACTCTGTCTTGTCAATGGATTCATAATCAACAGGATCATATGACTGTAGTGAACGTTTTTTCCTAAAGCATTAAACACGTTGCTTAGTCATAATATAAGGTACTCATCAAATCATCAAGTCTTTGTCAATGCATTCATACCTGTCACGTAACCGCAAGTTATAATGAATATAGACCAAGTCATTAAGTCTTTCATGCTCTAGTCGGTTTCTCTTTTTTGAATGAATCAAATCAAATGTGCTCCAATTACGCTCACAACCCGATGAAGAAGCTGTTTGACTGAGAAATCTGATTGCCAACTTTTGCAAAGTCGGTGTACTCCCTCCAAATGACTTCCACCATGCATCTGTTCAAAATAATATCCATAATTGATGCACGTAAAAACAATTTCTATATATGCCAAAGTTATGAAATACGTAAAAAGTTTAAAATTACCTGGATTTAGACACTTTGCTATATCCAATGCCATTTCATGTACAAAAGATGGTAGTCTACGATTTTTGAAGTGCTCCACTTCATGATACAGCTTCTTGCCATCTATCTTGCCTATCTTCTTTTGCAGTGATGCATAATCAAGCATAGCCTGGATAACAATTTGCTTCTTGCAATAAGTGTCCTGATCATATTGAAAGGCGGGATTCAATTGGTATGCTATCGTGTCAATAGGTTGACAAAATATGCCTTTCCACCTAGCCTTGATGATATCAGTATAAGGCTTGTAAAGACGCTTTTTGTTCAAAAATATATCCTTCATGGCTTTACGTGCCCTACGCATACCCTCATACACATATCCCATTGCAGGCTTATCATCACCATCACATATACGCAATAGACGCGTCAATGGAGCCATCAACTTCACAGCAACTAAGGCATTGTTCCAAAACCTGTAATCAAACACAATTTGCTTCACTTCTACACCCTTTGCCATCTTTAAACATTTCACATAATCTTGAGATACGACCAAAGCTTCCAAGTCCAACTTGTGGTCATTCAAACTTTGAAGTGTAATAAAGGTCGTAGCAAATCGCGTAGCGCCGGGTCTAACAATCTCATTCCAACCTGGACGTTGCCTCAACCAATTCAACGTTGCCTTGTGATTGTACACAAAGACAGTGATCTTAGAAGCTGCATTAGCTGTCACTTTCATCAATGGCATTTCACAAATGTCCTTCAAAATCAAGTTGATGCAATGTGCAGCACAAGGAGACCAAAAAATGGTCATATACTTCTCATTCAGCAATCTACCAGCTGCCTTATAGTTAGCTCCATTATCAGTCACAATTTGAACAACATTGTCAACTCTCGCCCACTCAACTATCTCAGAAAACAAGTTGCACAATGTTGTAGCATCTGAAACGAAATCTGACGCATCAACAGACTTCACAAATGTAATCCCTTTCGGACAAGAGACCAAAAAGTTGATCAACGGCCTTTGCCTAGTATCCGTCCAACCGTCTGTCATAATAGTGCATCCCGTATCCTTCCAGTTTTTCCTATAATCCTCAACAATCAACTCCACAGATTTTTTGGCATCTTTTAGCAACCCAACACGCAAAGCATGATACGTCGGATGTCTATATCCATGGCCCATTGCAATACTCTTATTAATAGCTATTTGAAAATAAGGCGATTTCAAAGCATTCATTGGAATTCCAGCATCATAAAACCACATTGCCCAAGCCAAATCAGAATCGTGCACCCTTTCTTTACTTTGCAATGCAACTTTGATGCTTGGTTGAGCATGATCACTCACACCGTGCATGAAAAGCCGTTGAAAACTCGCATCAATACCTCTTTTTTTTGAAGGAGTTGGCATTGTAACTTCCTCACTATCGAGAGTCTCAAAGCTTCCCGACTTCTCCTTCAACTTCTTGGAATTCTCGGAATTTATACTTATAAGTTTTTCCTTTACATCATTTGGCACCTTCTTGCATATCCCAACATCTCCTCTAATTCCCATCAAATGTTGCTTGAACCTATAGATTCCTCCACCAGCAATAGTTTTTTGACAAAATGTGCATTGAATGGATTTCTTACCCAAACTTTGTAGTAAAATTGCATATTCCCATGCCGCATCCTTCTTAACTCTCACATTTGGAGCGGCGCTTGATTGTGTTGGAGTTTCGACTTGAGATTCAGGACAAGTAGCTCCCGGATTAGACATATCCATCACCTATCAATAATCAATCAAACAATCAAGAACAAACTCATTATAATTCTAACTTAAAGTTACTCCAACAATCACACTCAAAGTTCCAACATTCAAGAACAAAAATATGGCAGCAGCCGCTCCAACATTCAAAGTTACTCCAACAATCACACTCGAAGTTCCAACATTCAAGAACATGTACTCAGCAGCCGCTCCACTTATACACGATCCAGAATCTAAAAAATATGGTAGTGGCTAGAAGGTATACGGAGCGGACTTACCTGAGTTCGGAGCAGCGAGAGAGAGCTCAGAATCTGAGACGAGAGAGGTCAGACGCCAAATGGGAGGCCAGAGCAGAGGTCAGACGCCGAATGGGAGGCCGGAGCGGAGGTCGTCTAGACTCTGAAGTAGTGGCTAGAAGGTGTACGGAGCGGACTTACCTGAGATCGGAGCGGCGAGAAAGAGCTCAGAATCTGAGACGAGAGCGGAGGTCAGACGCCGAATGGGAGGCCGGAGCGGAGGTTGTCTGGACTCTGGATTTGGAACGGGAATAGGCGAGAGAGAGCTCAGAATTTGAGACGAGAGAGAGCGAGCGAGAGAGAGAGAGAGATTACCGGAGGTCGTCGCCGGAGGTCGTCGCCACTCTGGATTTGCTTCGTCGCTGGAGTGCCGTCGGGGATTTTCTTGATTTCTTCTCGACGAAGAGGAGAGGAGAAGGCAAAAGGGGAAAAGGAGGAAAACGGACGCTGGCTGGATTTTTTTTTGGTTTGAGTTAGATTAGGTTTGGTTTTTGGTCAAACCTAACGAACCGAATTTTTTCAGGTCACGAAACCGAGCCAACCGTCCGGTCTGACCGGAAATCATCCGGTTCGTTAGGTAAACGTACGTACCTGGTTTTCCGACCCGCTTTATGTTCCATTTCACAGTCCGACCGGTCGGACCGCCGGTCAGACCGCCGTCTCGAAAACAATGTTGTCCCCTCCAAATTCCTCCTCCTGGGTGAGCCGGAGTACCACTTAGGCTACCCCTTTGCGAGTGAGTTGGTGGTAGGGTCCGGGTGATTTGTAAATACTAAAATTTTAATTTTCTATAGCAATAAAACTTTCATAATTATTCTAAAAAAAATTCAAGTTGTACCACTGTACTTAGATACCTTCAGTTTAAGAAAATACGGATGGGTAAATAGCAACAATTATACGTTCTAGATAAATGATTCTTTCCTACAATGCGGAGAGAATCTGTTCCCTTTGGTACGAATCCAGCCAACAGTGATCTGTGAATTGATATTAGACACCCAACTAGATTTGTCTTATCCATCATCATCCAATGTGTTTGGATGCTCTCTCCCGTTACAAAAAAAAACAATGTCTTTGGACTGGAAAGAATATGAATTCCAGGCATCAGATGCCACCACACCTAGGGCCTAGAGAGAAACAAGTTGGGACACTAATTGGTTGGACGCCTTCAACCAAGTGCCCACCGTTGACAAGACCTAGGCTTGGGTTTCATTTGCTTTATTTTTTAATGTTTTTAAAAACAGTCTCGGAGGTGATCGGATTGCCCTCGTTTTCTGGTCCGATCACTTGGACCGGAATTGTTTTAAAATATATTTGTTATTTTAAAATTAAAATATCAAATAATTATAAATATCATCTAATTTTATCGTGATGTTTATCATTTATAAATATCAAATGTTATTGACTAAAAAGATCGATCGATTCACCCGATTAGATCAATTGTACATCACATATTGATTGAATGTATACGCTATGTTGCTCCATTTCAAATCCACTAATAGTTAATAACGTAAAGAAATTTTTTTTAGGGGTAACGTAAAGAAAAAGCTGATATCCTTGCTAGTTGCTAGTGATAATTTTTGGTTTATACCATTTCATATCAAAATTCAATTTACTAAACTGACTAATCCAGATTCGAGCCTTGATGAGATATTTGAAAGATGTAAGTATTTTCAAAAAATATTCAACACTGGTACGTTCTGAATGACTCAAACTCGAAATCAGGTTAAATTAGAACAACGTCCTGGTAATCAGAGTTTGGCGAAGATGAAGAGGATTTATTCAATAACATAATTTTGGCTCATTGATCGGTTTTATCTAAGTGCTTGCTGATTTGTTCATTGAAGATGATGATATTAATAGGGTGATATCTCCCCATGAAGCCAAAAATTGGAAAGCTCTGCTTTACCCTATGTGTGCCTTAGAAGGGCAATATAAAGCGACAAATCAGGTTAATCTTCTAATAAAAACCGAGTGCTAAAGGCCAATTCTTGCAAGTCCTTCAAAAGGAAGCTAACCTCAGTGTCCTTATCCATCAATTTCGGGTCTATTACCCTATCCTCCATCCATGAACACAAATACACTCATCACTGTTAAAAATATCAGGAGAGTGGTACCTACAAACGATAGCGACATTTTAGAGTAGTCTCGTGTCATTTACTATAAGAATTGGGATAAGCAACAGAAGAATTCAGAATTTTCTAGATAAATGAGTTGTGTAATTTTTTTTGGTAGAAACAACTTAGTACTGGCCACTCTCTAATTAAGTAATCCATGTTCGAATTATGACGTGCTAGAAAAAAGTTGACAAAATGTTTGCTACCAAATTTTAATATAGTTACGTTGAGCTCTAATTTAATTAGACTTGACAAATGTGAATACTTAATATGATAATACATACTTGTTAGAAATGTAACAGTAGGTATTGTGGTTGGATGATAGACACACAGAAAATATGTACATTGTTTAATTAGTTTTCTAAATTCAGAAATATGGTTTGCGATGCGGGGATGGGAATCATTTGTAATTGAGATGCCGATTGGACATAGCTAAGCTGACTTCCATAAATTTATATTTTTTATAAATATTTTTTTACACAAATTGTTATACTCGCGAGTAATTGAATCTCGACTTTCATGAATTGATATACGCTATCATTCGAGCATGTGCTGTTTGAGTTGTAATTTTATACTTCTTGGGTTCATATTAATAGGGTACGTATCATCGACCTGTTTGGCGCAATTCTGGACACCACGTTTCAACTCATAATGAGTTTTGCAAGAGAACACAGAATAGCCGATGACATTATTATTACATAACCAAGTTGACCTTCGTTATTATATGTTCTAAATTAAATGGGCCAATCATGATTATGTTCGGCTTATTAACAGCTGAAAACTATAATAAGCAACCAAGTCACTCATGGACTTGGCCTTTCAATGATATCTTATAACCTGTTCAAATTATGACCTTTGTGGCTTTGAACGATTGTCATACATCACACATAAACGACCACACAATAAAGATATCGTGAAATTAAAGCCGGTAAATGGAGCCCAAGGGCGAAATTATAGCCATCCAATGTTCAAGGGGTTATCCTTCAAAAAAAATGTATATGGGTCACATAGTCTGCTACCCAAGTCCAAACCGGAATATCATTTCCATGATTATTATTCACAAAAACGGCGAATGTATTTGACCTGATACCATAAAATATTAAGACGTTAATGAATTGACAAAAATTCAGAGTTCAATTTTTATTAAGTACATCTATAGTGTTAAAATTTACTTTTTAAAAAATATTCAAAAGGATAAGAAATTTGAATAATAATACATTTCACCTAATTGACTCTTAGATCAAGAATCTCCCCGTGATATAAATGATGTGCTAATAATAATACAAAATTTTAATAATAATAATAATAATAATAATAATACATTTCACTTGATGATATAATTGCCTCCACTTTTTTATTTTACAAACCGAAAAAACAGAAAATTTCTCTCCCAAAAATGCATGCATGTAAATCAGCTTTAGTCGGTATCTCGTTGTTCATGAATGTATCAATAGAAGACTAAAAATAAAATTGAAATAAAAATACATTATGTTATTTTTAGAGATTTCCGGTTCATATCAAACTGAACAAATTTTATTTCTATTTAAAAAATTTTAAAAGTGTTGTTCGATGAGTAGTGGACAAACAATAATTATACCATACTTGCAATGATAATTATAACGAGAATAACTAAAGAAAGTCAATTTATTAACGAAAATATTTCTATTTTCCTATTTTAGTTATCTTAAAATGATAATACGTGATGTTACAAGTGTCTTAAAACACACTATTAAAAACATACTATATCATACCATGAATATAACTTATCAGTAAATTTTAGTGTTCAATCCTTGAATCCAATTGTATTGTCATTTCAATTTTATTTTAGTCCTCTATTGATACATGCATGCACAAATAGATACTAATTAAAGATGATTTACATGCATTTTTTGTTTTTTCAATTTGTTTAAAAAGAAGGTGGAGGTGACCTTCTTGTCTCTCCTTGCCACGTGGCGACTTTATGTTGAAAATCCCAAATCGGTTAAAACACGAGTGGATGGCAAGTTTATAAAGTGTGAAAAATTCATCAATCTATTATCTTAAGATTTTGGGTTGGATATGAAGATTCTAACATGATATCAGAGCGGGCTGATTCTGTGTCCATTGTTGAGCTCGCACGACCTCCATTTCTCGCACTTTGGTAAAGTCAAAGTCAGTGTAATCTTCGACCTGATGAGTCTTCTTTAAAAGGGCGTGTTGAGAATCTCACATCGGTTAAAAAATGAGTGGGGGAAAGTTTATAAGTGTAGAAAATCCACCAACCCATTATCTTAAGGTTTTGGGTTGGATATGAAAATTCTAATACTTCCGAGTCACCTCTCCTTTTTAAAAAAAACTACCCATTTTGATAATAAAAAATAGACTTGTACCCATAGTGAATATTTTATAAATTTTAAAACTTTTTGGAAATTTTTTTAGTTCAAATCGTGGTAATTTTCCACTGAAGATAAAAAAAAGTCACTACCGCAAACATGAAAGGATATTCGAAGGTAAATAAAGCACAGAAAGTATTAATAAAATTCCCCGGCAAGAATCATAGTTGGATTGGCTGGTCCACAAACAAGAACAAGAAAGAGGTGGTGGAGGAGCAAACTGTGAGGTAAACGCCACTCGAGTCAATATTATACGGCCGAGTGACTTTTAGAATTTCCATGCACGCGAAGTCATCCCACCAATCCTCTTCCGCCACGTATAATCTTCTCCCATAAAACAAGGCTTAACCAATTCCCGAACAATAATAGAAAATCAATAAGTTACAAGAATAATAGAAAATCAATATGCTACCTACCTGTGTGGTGTTTATGTGATGAAACTTATAAACAAAACTTGGGAGAAAAAAGTATATTAAGTTGTCCAAGGCTTAACTAATAAATTGAAAAAATAATTTGAGTATGTATTTTAGGACGAGAGTATCAGAAATAATTTTATTCAGTGAAATTAATAAAAATGAAGTTTTTAGATAATATTAAAGTTTAGATTGACTTTTTTTTAGCATGATCAGTTTTATTTCTCTGTGAATGAATCCATGTAAAAAAAACTGTTCTAATAGTGTTTACTGGGTAAAAGTTTTGAATAAGTGACCCACTTACTAGGGATATATTGGAACAGTAATTAGTGATTAGGAAAGAAGGTACACTGTATATCATATCACATTTATTGTCTTCGAAAATTTTCAATCCCTCTACTTTATATAAAATAATGGAAGCATTTGAAAAGCATAAAACGTTTTCCGAAACAGATTGGGCAAATTACCCTCACGTCCCTGAGATTTGGTCACCCTTCCCCTAGGGTCCCTGACTTTTGGAAAATGATTGTCCCGTCCCTAATTTTTGACGATAATAGACTCTCGGGTCCCTGGCTGACGTCATCGGCTCTTTTTTCATTTTTTGTCATGGAAATGACCAAAATACCCTTAAAAAAATAAAAAAAATTCACCTCCTTCAATCTTTGACCAAAAACACCAACAACCAAAAATCAACCCAATAATAAGATCAAACTAACTAAAATCAAGAACACAACCAAGAACGTCAAGAACAAAAAAAATTGAAAATCACGACAAAATTGAAAATCACTCGATCATTTAAAAATCTGGATCTAGGATTTTTTTCTCATGCCAAGTTTTTCATTCTTCTCCTTAATTTTAATTCGTAACAATCACGACAACTCTCCAAGCCCTAATTTCAATTGGAATTTTTTCCCAATCTCTCCTCCTCCTTCCCCTCCCATGAGAAACCGCTCCATCCTGGCAGCGTGTTTCATCGTGTCCACATTCCTATCGTAGAACCCCTCCATCGCCCCAAATTGGAACGGCCATCTTCTGGTGAGTTCATCGTAGAAAAGGGTCCTCCCGGCGACTGACGAACCAGCAAGAGCAAACCAGCCCCAAATTAAACCCTAGCCCACCGCCCGAGGCGAAGAAGCCGCAGCCAAGCGAGGACCCGTGGGAGCCCAGCGAGCGGGTGCCGTTCTTGTTCTTGATAGGTAGGAAGAGGAGGAGGGAGAAGAAGACGACAGTGGTAGTAGAGGAATGGCTGGCCTTGTAGGAGGAGGGAGAGATGGTCTTCTCCTCGGTGGAGAGAGAGAGAGGAGGGAGAGATGGTCTTCTCCTCGGTGGAAAGGTATAGTATTTAGGCGTTGAGGATGATGAATTATTGTAGAGTTGGTTGGGAGGAAGTAGCTTTCTGGGTTTGGTGTTTGGGGGATTGTTAAATGGAACGAAGGCTTATTTTTTTTTGGAGGGGTACACATATTGTTGTTCTTGATTTTGGTAGTTTGATCTTGTTTTGGGGTTGTTTTTTACTTGTTGGTATTTTTGGTCAAAGTTGAAGAAGGTGAATTTTTTAAAAGGGTATTTTGGTCATTTCTATGACCAAAAATAAAAAAAAAGAGCCGATGACGTCAGCCAGGGACTCGAGAGTCTATTATTGTCAAAATTTAAGGACGGGACAATCATTTTCCAAAAGTCAGGGACCCTAAGGGGAGAGTGACCAAACCTCAGGAATGTGAGGGTAATTTGCCCAAACAGATTTTGTGCTATCTTTCACTCTTTTATCTCATAATTTTATTTTTAAAGCATATAATTTTTTAACATATGATATTAACTTATAACCATGTAAATAACATTTTTATTATTGACTAGAATTCTTCATATCGATAAACAAAATTTGAACTAACGACATAATATATTTTAGGAAAAATTACTCTCAAGTCCCTGACCTTTGGTCACCCTCTCCGTAGGGTCCCTGACTTTTGGAAAATGATTGTCTCATCCCTAAGTTTTGATGATAATAGACTCTCGGGTCCCTGGAGCCAGAATATTCCTTTTTCTCCGGTGAACCCCCACTTGAAATGACCAAAATTCCTTCCCACTAAAAAAAATCTTCTTTTCTTTCCCTTTTTCTTCATCCCAATTCATCTTCTTCCTCCCACCTTCAACCAAAATCAAAACTAAAAATAAATCTAAATATTTTTCATGAGAATCAAAACCAATTAGAAAGAATCAAAATTTTAATAACCCTAATTTTTAAAAGTCTAATTCGAATTAAAAATCTAAATCTAATTTTATAATTAGGGTTATGCCTAACGACTCACCTCGGTGTTCATCAAACCCACCCTCGTGTTCTTCCTAATTAGTTTTACGAATTATGAATTAGGCCCAAAAACTGAATAAATGGTTTAAGCAGAAATGGAGTTCTGCTCCATCTCTGTCCATGGCGTGTCGCCAGCGATCCGAGGGAAAAACTAACCAGCCAAGATTCGTCGCTAGGAATGCTGCAGTCCATCTCAGTCGATGCTCATAGCCACTTCGTCTCAGGTGTACCATTCTGCGTCTCAACCGTTCACTACTATGATCTTCCAAAAAATCCATTGCAAGTCCATGGCTACGCATTGCTCGGTCAACGTCCTCGTCCTCCATTTGGTGGTCTCATCACCCACTTCAACTCGCTCCTGCGTCTAAAAGTTCACAGCTTCCTTGTGACTTTACCAAGGCAACCGTCTATCGAGCGATTTCTTGTTTCGGAAGAACACCCACTTCGAGTTCACCCATGTCAGGGAGTAGGTCGGGGAATCGATGAATCGAGTTCACCCACGTCGAATGGAAATTGAAAAAAATGGGGATAGAACACCCAATTCAAAAATTAGGGTTCTAAGTGGAATTGGGGATTTTGGTGGCTAATTATAGATTAGACCATGTTGTTTTCTTGTGTATGCAAATTAGGACTAAATCTCTTAAAGTGGGTGGACATTTTAGTCTTTTCAAGTGGGGGTTCGGCGGAGAAAATAGCATATTCTGGCAAGAGAAAATAATATTCCTGCTCCAGAGACCCGATAATCTATTTTCATCAAAATTTAGAGACGGGACAAACATTTTCCAAAAGTCAGGGACCCTAAGAGGAGGGTGACTAAAAGTCAGGGACTTGAGAATAATTTGCCATATATTTTACAATAGACCTGGTAACACAAACATTTCATTTTATATTGTATATGGAACTGCAGAACTGTTTATTTTTTCAAAAAACTCGCTTTCGACCAAATAATCATCCCAAATCATTATTAAATTTTACAAAAGAAATAGATTTAAGCTCGTGACGTGATAATTACGAAGAAAAAAAATCTTATCTCTAGAACGCCTCGTTGATTGGGAGTCTCAAGGAATAAGTGGACCCCAAAAACACCAAAGGTTACCGTGGAATTTTCGAACTCGACGACACGTGGCGGTAATTTCAAGATTCCTTTTCAGAAACATCAGATGCCCACGTCCTTCGCCGTACAATCGCTGCCACTTCCTTTGTTTTTCTTTTTACCGGCTAAGGATGAAGCCATTCTTCCATTCTTCCCTATTCCCACCTTTTCGTTTGCTAATAACATAATTTATTCAATAACGATAATACTGTTATCACATCGCAACCATAATATCATAATAAAGCTGTTATGAATAATTAGTTTTACTCATTCATGATATCATTTTCGACATTTCATTTCCGATGAGAATTTCATTGTAACCAAAATGCAAGAAAAAAAATGCTAAAAACATACTCTATTAAGAATAATAAAAACTCTACGCAAAATCTCTCACAATAAGAGACGATATTTATTAATAAACATAGAAAAGCAAAAAATAAGTAGAGAAAAATGTGGGTTACCGTAGTAAATTTTCCCGACGATATTCTTTTGATGATAGACAAAGAAACAATTATTTTGAGAGAAACTGAAGCTGAAGTTTTCACCTAACAAATATTTTGGATGATCAAATAATTATAAATTATTCTCGCTTAAATAAAAATTTGAATTTGAAATATTAAAAATATGTTAATGTTAAATAATTATTAGGAAAATTTTATCATACTTAAAAAGTCTAATATAATTTGAACCTGGTTTAATAAATTGGACTAGTGTCCGGACATTAGATGTATAATCTTTTAGCTAGAGTTATATTTTTGGTCTCAATCTCTTTCTACATCTATAGACGGTAAGTTACCTACTCTCCCACTTATCCTTTGTGAGACTGCTTTTTTAAGAATTTTATGTGATTGATGATGCCATTGTCCGTGACGGACTCAACCTAATTTCGTAAGCTCAAACGCATTTGTTTTCTTTTTTGTCATAAAAATAAAAATACAACTTGAAAATTTACACAACCAAAAAAATACGAAAAAATAGAAACCCAAAAAATATCCTAAACAAACTTTAACCATATGACGAGGTAAGTTTTCGCGGAAACACAATCACATACTTTTGTCTTCTTCTACTAATAAATTAATCCTGCTATACGAGTGGAGTTTTATTTATTTATTTTAGTAGCTGCCCAAATTGAAATTTGCAGTGCAAAGTAAATAAACAATGATGAAGGCACCAACCGGAACTGGTGGGGCAGGTGGAGTGGACCCCACCTGCGGGATTCTCTGTTCCGAGGAAAACAAGAGCACGTAATTCAATATATTCTTATATTCAGTATTCCCCAAAGAGAATTTAAATGAACATTAAAGAAATTATCCAAGCTTAATTAAAGTCGTTAAAAATTTCTGAGTGAAGTTAGAAAAATGTTGTTATTATTTAATTAAATTAACTAAATCAAATTTAGATTGGTCAATTTTATACGTTTTTGAATACAAAGTAGTTTTAACCCAAAAAATATTGATTTGAAAGTTGATTTGTCATAATGAACAAAATTATTCTGCTATAATGCAGAATAAAGATGCTAAATATATGCACATGTTTTATTTTCTAATTTTACGATTAAGCAACAACAAATTACTTAAATTTATCAACCATTTGCTCCTATATAAGCTACCAAGCTTTTAGCCGTTACAAGCTAAATCTGATCAAAACAAGTCATTAATCACCCGCCACTGCTAACCTAATTTTAGTCTAGACCAATCCCAAAATGAAATTACTAATTCACACCCCAAAAGTAGCAATTCTCCTCTTTCTTTTTTTTCCTTTTCCATCAACCATTTCCTTAGTGTGGCATTACAAATGTTTTGAACGCATCATTAGACGAGTTATTTTTTATATTACAGGAAAATAAATCCACTGATTCTTTTTTATCCAATAAATACACAAGTTCTACAGTAGCGATTTTTTTTGTTCCCTAAAATTTTCAGGACTTTTTTTTCTATAATCTAACCACCTACCAACTTCTCTGCCAAGCATTTTTTTTTTATAGAATTTGGAAGTTGACCCAAAATGATTGAAGTTCGATTTTTCTAATGACGTAGTTTTTTCATCTTAAAACTTAATCCAAGATCTTCATAACAAAATTAATGTCCATTACCTCGCAGATGAGCTCTAATTAAACATTAAAAAAAAGTAGCTTTGACAAAGTCTGAATATACTACAATATTAGAAATTGAAAACGTCCAAATTGAAAATTACAAAAGAGCCCGCAGGCCTCCCGAAACAGAATTTAGTTATTGGCGACTTGTAAAGTTAATTTTCTTAATGAGATTCTAATTCTGATCATTAAGAAAAAAAACTCCGAACTCGCCCACTTGTAACAAGGTTAGTAATCTTTTTGTCATACCACTTATTTTTGGGATAATTTAAGTTCGACTCGGATAATTAAATGACGCTAGTGAGCCTCTTTTGTCCTATAAAACCCGGGGCCACCCCCTCTCTTCCTCCACCACCATTCTCCATCTCTCTCTAGCTAAGAACGTACGAAGGAAGAAGAAAGTCGTTGAAGAAGAAGGAGGAGGAGAAGATGTCGCTGCTCACGGATCTCATCAACCTCGACCTCTCCGAAACCACCGAAAGGATCATCGCCGAGTACATATGGTTCGTTTGGTGCCATGTTGTTGTTGTTTTGCTGACGTGTTTCCTGGGTTTGGACCCTTTGGTAAATATTAAAGGCTTCATAGAAAGTAGGAGAGGAAGTGTTTTTCTTTTCAAATTTGGCTTCTTTTTGGTTGCTTGCTTTATACTTATTGACGCTCTTCGGTTTTTTTTTGATGGGTTTCTTCTGGGAAGGTTTTTACTCTGCTAAGTTTTTTGGTTATGGAAGTCAAAGTTGACTTCCCTTTGAGAGTTGTTGACTTGCTGGGAATCATCCTTGGAACTGAATGTTAATGTCTTGCTCAGAATTTTATACTATTTTCTAAATTAGCTCTCTGTTACAGGATCGGTGGATCTGGCATGGACATGAGGAGTAAAGCCAGGGTAAGAAAGTCCCCCCGAACTCGAATGCCCCACTCGAAAATGTATCCGACCACAATCGACTCGCGACTTGTTGTTTTGATCGTTGATTGTTTCTTGGCATTTGTAGACTCTTTCTGGACCTGTTAGTGATCCTTCTAAGCTGCCCAAGTGGAACTACGATGGCTCGAGTACCGGCCAGGCTCCCGGGGAGGACTCTGAAGTCATCATCTAGTGAGTTCTGCTTCCTCTTTTATTCTGTATTAATGACTGGTTGGTGATGACCTGATGAGTGTTTTTTTTCCTTCTATTGAAACAGCCCTCAGGCTATTTTCAAGGATCCCTTCAGGAGAGGGAACAACATTCTTGTGAGTTTTGTATTTCAACTTTTAACTTCTCTAAGTTTTGACCAAGTTCAAATCTTGTTGGCTGTATTGATGGATTGTTGTTGTTGCCTTGTTGGTGAATTTAGGTGATGTGCGACGCATATACCCCGGCTGGTGAGCCTATCCCGACGAACAAGAGGCACGCTGCAGCTAAGATTTTCAGCCATCCGAAAGTTACAGCTGAGGAGACCTGGTATGGTATCGAGCAAGAGTACACCTTGTTGCAGAAAGATATCAAATGGCCACTCGGGTGGCCAGTTGGCGGTTACCCTGGCCCTCAGGTTATTAACATTCTCTTGATTTTGTTCAGATCTTTTCTCTTAAGGTATGCATTTATTGGCAACTTATATTCTCTTGATTTGATCCAACAGGGACCATACTACTGCGGTATTGGCGCCGACAAAGCGTGGGGACGTGATATTGTCGATGCCCATTACAAGGCCTGTCTGTATGCTGGGATCAACATTAGTGGTATTAATGGAGAAGTCATGCCAGGCCAGGTAAAAATTGGATATTCCTTCTCCTCTAGAGCTTTATCCTTGTCCCATTTCTCTATGGTTTTATTTACACCTCTCTGTAAATCTGCAGTGGGAGTTCCAAGTGGGACCTTCTGTAGGAATCTCTGCTGCAGATCAAGTGTGGGTTGCTCGCTACATCCTCGAGGTAAATTCCACATGAACGAGTTAGCAGCCTTTTTGCTCTTTCAGCTTTTCGTGTCCTTGGTATAAGAACACGTTTGTTTTGGTTAACAGAGGATCACCGAAATTGCTGGAGCAGTGGTCTCATTTGATCCTAAGCCAATTGAGGTTAGTCATGCTTCCTTCGCCCATCTAGTCTTCTCTTCTGGATCAGAGCTGCATTTGAATATTGTGCTAATGTTACTGCACTGAAAAACCGAGGCTGACTTCGATCGGGTCGAATTTCTTTTGTCTAACCAGGGAGACTGGAATGGAGCTGGGGCACACACTAATTACAGGTACACTCCAGAGGAACTTGCATCAGCACATTGTTTCTTCTCTTGTTTCATTAATACATGTTATTATTATGTCTCAAATTTTCAGCACCAAATCTATGAGGGAAGAGGGAGGATTCGAGATCATCAAGAAAGCCATTGAAAAGCTTGGCTTGAAACACAAGGAGCACATTGCTGCATACGGTGAAGGGAACGAGCGTAGGCTGACCGGAAAGCATGAAACTGCGGACATCAATACATTCAAATGGGTGAGAAGTTGCTCGTATGTTGTTATTTCAGTGTGATGAGAATGTATCTTGAAACTTGTCATCTGACGTTTGGCTATTCGACAGGGTGTTGCTAACCGCGGAGCTTCCATTCGTGTTGGCCGGGACACTGAGAAGGAAGGCAAGGGATACTTTGAGGACCGAAGGCCTGCTTCGAACATGGACCCATATGTGGTGACCTCCATGATCGCGGAAACCACCCTCCTCTGAAAACCATGAGCAACCCTACCAACCATGTGATGTTCCATGGAGAGGGGATGGCATTTCTTTGTAGCAGGATCTTTATCCTTAATAGGATACTTTGCTTTCTGTGTTCCCCATGTATTCGAGGTGACACAGCAACGATTGTTGCTTCCTTGCGTGAACATTCCGCATTGTGATCAATAATGTGGCACTTATATATCATCGACCTTCGTTATTTGGAATTGAAGAGGTGTGTTTTTTCTTCTGTATTTTGCAATTCTTGCGGGTTTTATTTAGACTACCTGATATTTGAGGTCCTATCTAGTATTCAGAGTTTGTCTCGATTTGGTACCGATCTCGCGGCCCGCACCAAAATAGTGCCTTACCCCTAGATGTCCAGTCAACTGCTGCGCCTCAACACATTTCGGGAAGAACCAGCTAGCTCTGAATTCCAGTGGCATTTCACCCCTAACCACAACTCATCCGCGATTCTTCAACATCAGTTGGTTCGGACCTCTACTTAGTTTCCGATCAAGTTGTAAGTAAGCGCTATTGGTTTAAAGAGTAAGACAAACTGCAAAGTTTTGAGTTGTAATGCTTACTTTAAGTATATAACATCCCTTTAGATATAAAACATACATTTACTGTGGAACTGAACTTGAGCCACTTCTTAGTTAGAGCCTTCCCTTCTTCATCTTCCGGAGGCATGGACCGAGGTGTTGTCTGATACTTTTCCAAATCTTTTTCTTCTGGCACCATCTCCTGCTCTGCATCTTCTTCAGCTTCCATCCTCGATACTTGTCTCGCGTTTTCAACCACGCAGAATAATCCTTCCCTCGCTCACACACGACGAAATCCACTAGATCATCAAAATCATGCAATCTTTTGGCCCGAGTTCCAATAACGCATTCAAGGAAAGCATCACCTCTGCAGGTTTCCTCTGCTTGGCTCACGGTTGTCGCAACGGGCTCTTCCTGGTTATCACGGTTTTCTTGGTCCAAATAAAGAAGTGAACGAGATCTGAGGGCACAATGAAATATGCAACGGAGACAAGGTCAGAGGAGGCCTTGAAGTGAAAAAGCTCATAGACAGCACATTATTTCACAATTTTGTAGCACTGTCACCACATTGATCGACAGATTAAAAATATTTTCTGTTTTTTTAAATTACAGGATCATCATATTTGCTTCAATCAAGCAGAGAACTATGATGTCAATATCAAAGAAATGCGACACAGATATCAAATAACTAAGAATAAAGCAGATCTCTTTGGAAAACGAAACAGGCACTTGAAACATGTTCGAAACAGAGTCCAATCTCCAGAATACCAGTCTGAGCATTTGTCCCCCGTTTCAGGAAAACAAAGCAAATCAAATTGTTTAATGAGCCAATGAGTCCAAGTTCTAGATATGAAATTTGTTTTCTGACAGATGAATATCGAATCCACATTGATAACTTGTTCAACCAAACTCCAGCACTTTTAAACAAACCTTAGCATTTCCATATTTGGCACGCAACATAAACAGTTTAGAAGACCAATTGCCAAGTCTTATCGGTTTCTTGGTGCAGTGGACGCGCAATTCTAAACAACTGGTCAACTATTGTAGATGAAAAAAGGGGAGGAGGGCGCAATCAGTCCAAGCAGAAGAGTGCTAAATTGTTTTCAGCACGTCTTCGGTTACCACTTGCTCGTAGGAAAAAGTAGTTCTTTTATGCCCAAATTTGAAGATACCAAAAGGCACAATCTAGCATTCCTAATTTAATCCAGCCCCCTTTTCTCTAGCCGCTGAGAGAAATTTCTTGGATCTCTTTGGCATCTGTCTAACAACTGTAGATGGCCAAACTACATATTCAACCTTTGACAAATTTTTCTGCAAATCCTTACAATTCACCTTCTTAGGGTCCATTCAAGTTCCTAGATGGTAACTGTAGCCACTAAACCTTCTTACATTAGGATTCCTCGAATTATTTTGCCTCAAACTGAGTATTGAAGAACAGAACAATCAAAAGATTATATTTACATGGCTAACATGAACTTCCCTCAAGGACAGGACTAGTAAGATTCACAAGTTTAGCCTTTCTCAAGATCAAGAGCATGAAGAGACCAAAAGAGATATGAACCTCTATCATTAGTTGGACAAAGAATCGTCTGTCATTATCCCAATGTTTGAAAGAGAATTATCTTGTCCATAACACTTGAACCTCAAATCTACAATTAATATCAACTCATTTGGTATGCTCTTTAGATGATTTCTTGATCTTCCTTGTCATAAGGAAACTTCTTATTTCTTATCATATCTGGCTCTTAAGCTAGCGTTGTAACAATATCCTGATCCACCACCTCCCAATGGCAATCTAGATGGTTTGCAAAGGCATTGATTTTTTCTCCCTAACAACTTCATAAGACGAATTTTCTTAAATCTTGATAAAAACAACAAAAAGTCCACTTTGGAGACTGAATATCACCAACTAGACATAAGGATGTAACGTCCTTTAACTATCCATGCATAGCATCAAATCATGAGAACAAAAGGACAAACATGGTGAGCAACAATTACCTTGTGTACATCCCATGTATTTTCTTAGCTTTCTTTGTAGTGACCGAGGTGGCCTCTTGAACAAATACCACCTGTACATAAACTACAGATTTAGAACAGAAAGCGAAACATTGTTAACGCTTTAGAAAGAATTTTGCTAGCGAAGGGACAAAACCTACGCTTTTCAATTTTTTGGAAGAGTTTGATGAAAAGCATCCCATCTTGGTGCTGAACAATGATAGGAGCTCACGCAGATCACCCTCTTCAGTGGTAAACGTGTGGACCAGGATTCTCATTATGTATAAACAGTCCTTAACTAGAAAATCAGGCTGACTCGGGTAACTGACAGTCAGAAAGCTTGACAAGTACGAAAGCAACCTCTTGCATTCATTGTCTAACGGTTGGGAAGATTCCACAAATTCACTTGTGAATATTTTAGAAGAAGAATTCATACCAAACTGTTCAAAGCAACTATGAGAATAAACCATGGATGCATTTGAGGAAGCGCCATTTTCTGTAGACTTAGAGCTATCTGAAAGCTTGAGATGCCGACCAAACTGCAGTACTTGCAACATAGAGCAGGTCATTAACTTCAAAATGGAAGCAAGAAGAACTAGATCTTCTAGAATTGTTCCCGCTTTTTTGAGCATTATGACATCAGCGACAGCATCAGGTGAAACTTGGGATAGCAGCCAACTTAAGACAGGTTGAATATTATCTTTGTAAAGGTTGTCAAAAACACATAGGTTATCCTTTATATACTCAACAGAGTCAGCCACCAAATCACGAGAGGTTCTAAAACCCATATCATTTGAGGATGCATTCCATGTTCTCTTGGAGTTGTTAGTTAGACTGAGAAGTATTCTCATCGAGTCAGGCTGAAGAAAAGATTCAAATGACTGCCGAAAACTACCCTCGAGAGGTTTCCAAACAGAAGCAGAACCCAAACCACGGATCTCAACATGCAAACCATGCATGTACCTGGAGTACAAGCTAACAGAAGTTTCAAGGGCTAGCAACAAGCAATCCATAATGCCAGACTCTGGTGTTACATTGTCAGAAGGCAGACAACTTTGGACAGACTTGGCAGCCAATGATATCAAGTAAGTTTGAAGAACTTTAGGAGCAGAAATGGTGATGGGATGAAGAAGCAATGTCAGTGCTGATTGCAAGCTCAATTCCGGAACTACAAAATCAATCTCATCGTAGTGAAACGATCTGTCGAGAGAGCTTTGAGGCACTCTACTAAGAGAGCACGATATGATAAACTGAGAAGTAATCACCTCCAGCACACACCCAATATTGTTGTGACCGAACTGTTGCTTAAATAACATTTCACTTCCAGAAGACGCCGAATCAAATCGCATTAATTTCTCCCTTGTACTCTTGTTCATCAAAAGCTCATCTGCAAAAACCTACAAGGTAGAAATAGCCCCACGATTTTGTGAAAGGGAAAGAACATCAATGAGGAATCAAGATAGCAGCAGAAGGTACCAGACGTGAGGCACGAGATACATGAAAGCGAGGTTTCATTTACATAAGATAATAAAGAACCTAGGCATCCACCTTCATGAACAATAACAGTCAAGAGACTAACTAGACGATGTCACTTAAGTAGTAAAGCTTTGTTTAGAAACTAAAACGGGAAGTTTAGAAATTACCTCCAACACTGGAACCAAATACAAGTACCAAGGACCCGAAATCTCAACCAACGACTTGGTTGCGTCAAGTCCTCCATCCATCGCAACTCCTCGGGGCGAAAACTTCCTAAACTTCACAGCACCCCTCCCATTCCCACCGCTCAACTCCACAGGAAGCAACGATCTCAGTACTCGAAGCAGGATGCAACCCTTTTCGAACTGGACCCGCAGGTTTCTTCCAAGCAAGTCAAAGAGCACCATACAACACCTCAAAACCAGAGCCAGCTCGTCAACAGCCGGCCTCACGCCAACTCTCCCCCGCGCAGGAGCATCAAGCAAAGCGGAGACGAGCTCCTCGAACCTCGCCTCGAGAAGCCCAAACAAAACATCGGCGAGGGCAGATGCCCCTCGGGCGCCGGACGATTTCTTGGACAGAATCAGAAGCAGGGAGTGCACCATCCTCGTCCCGCCTCGCTGGCATTCAACCACGACGCGGAATCAGATTCTCAATTCCGTTTTGGGGGGAAAAGAAAGCAGACAGTGTGGGGGGTTTTACCTGTGGGGATTCAATCGCGGAGATTAGGGTTTGGAAGATGTCGGCGTCGGAGCGGGTTTCTGCTCCCTTTTGGACGCCGTCGGAGGCGGCGGTGGTAGGATCCACTCTCTTGGGTCTTCTGCCGCGAGCCATCGCCAAAACGGTGTCGTCGGAAATCTTGGGGGTGTTCGAGTTTGTGGGGTTTGCTTTTGGCGGGATGGAAGAGCAAGGACTATTTGAAGGTAGTCAAAAAAATATGGGTAAATTACCCTCACATCCTCGAAGTTTGGTCACCCTCCCCCTAGGGTCCCTGACTTTTGGAAAAAGATTGTCCCGTCCCTAAGTTTTGATGATAATAGACTCTCGGGTCCCCGGCCGACGTCATCAGCTCTTTTTTTCATTTTTTGTCATAGAAATGACCAAAATACCCTTAAACAAAAAATAAATTTTTTTACCTTCTTCAACCTTTTACCCCCCTCCCCCTCCCGCTCCCCCTCTCCCCTCCCGCTCCCGCTCCCCCCCTCCTCCCCCCCCCCCTCCCCTCCCGCTCCTGCCGAGGCCTATAAAAAGCTAAAACGCCGGAAACCAGCAACCACCCAGAAGAGAGGGGACAAAGAGAAAGATGCCAAGACCGGAAATCTAGTGACACTAACACTGGTTTATGTGTCCATGATTATGACGATGGTGGATTCCATGAGGTTTGATCTCATCTCCGGACACAACAAGTGCATCTCCGATGACATCAAGAGCAACTCAATGACCGTTGGCAAGTACAACGTTGTCAACCTCAACGAAGGCTACTCTGTCCCTGACCCCCCCAAGCTCACTGTCCGGGTGTAATTCGCCCCTCCTTTTGTTGATTTCCTTATCTGGGTTTGTTTAATTTTGTTGGTTTGCATCTGGGTATTGCCTGCTTGTGTTAAAGACGGAGTCTTTGAGGTTGTAGTAACATAAAGGTCTCATCTTTGCATGTTGGTCATAAGCCCAGTATTGCCTCTGATTGACGATGGGATCTGAGAATACAGAAAGGTTGAGTCTTGAAGAGAGCCCTGGTTTTGTTTGGAAGCAATTCGGTTAGCGTCGGGGGGGGGGGGGGGGGGGGGGGGGGTGGGGGGGTAAAGGTTTATTTTTTGTTTAAGGATATTTTGGTCATTTCCATGACCAAAAATGAAAAAAAGAGCCGATGACGTCAGCCGGGGACCCGAGAGTCTATTATCATCAAAACTTAGGGACTGGACAATCTTTTTCCAAAAGTCAGGGACTCTAGGGGGAGGGTGACCAAACCTCAGGGATGTGAGGGTAATTTGCCTTAAAAAATCTTAACGAGCCCTTGATTTTAATCTCTATATTGGTCCCAAATTTAGTATTAAAATGTTATAACTATAACAATTAACATTCTTTAAAACTCTTGGTCCAAATTTTCATTTTTAATAAATATATATTTATATATTTTATGAAAATGAAAATATTTTAAAATGCTTTGTACTACACTTGCTTCATAATTTGTTATATCATTCATATTCTAAATCTCTTCAATTGGTTCTGAATCGTCTTGTTTTCAATTAGGCCTTTGCGAATTGCGATAGTTTTAAATAGTCTTTAATTGATCACTGTGATATTCCAAATCATCTTCAATTAATTTTTATCATCGTTGTCTTCTTATTGTAACAAAAATATCTTAGTCGAGTCTTGAATTGATCCTAAAAAAATAGAGATAATTACTGACAGAACTCCGGAATATAGTCAAATAGACTCTGAGGACCATGTAGTTTCCCTACTAATTGTTGAGCCCATGTAGTTTGTTTATTATTATACTTTTGGGTCCCTGGCTCAAGTAAATGACTCAAATACCCTTGTAAAAAATCAAAAAAAATCAAAATAATCACCATGGCTTTTGGGAGGAATAGCCGAAGGGGAAGTCTGGCGGGAACGACGAAGATGGAGGCCGAACCACGAGACGACGAAGGAATAGATCTCGACGATGAAGAACCGGTCCTCATGGAGGGCGGAGGAGAGCGTCTGGGCGGAGTAGCCGAAGGAGAAGTCCGGCGGGAACGACGAAGATGGAGGCCGAACCACGAGACAACGAAGGAATAGATCCCGGCGACGAAGAACCGGTCCTCGTGGAGGGCGGAAGAAAGCGTATGGGCGGAGTAGCCGAAGGGAAAGTCCGGCCGGAATGACGAAGATGGAGGCCGAACCACGAGACGACGAAGGAATAGATCCCGGCGATGAAGAACCGGTCCTCGTGGAGGGCGGAGGAGAGTGTCTGGGCGGAGTAGCCGAAGGGAAAGTCCGGCGGGAGCGGCGAGAAAATGTCCCAGGAGCCAGAGGCCAGGTCATAGATCTCGACGGTGAGCCGCTCCTCGTCGACGAGTGCGCCGATGAATCGGATGACGCCGCCGACGAAGAAGGACAGTGCACCGCTGTAGGGGAAGACTTCGAGGCGGGGGTAAGCTCTTCTTCCTTCACGAAGAAGACGAACAGGGAGAAGACCAGAAGGGCATATCAGTAATTTTAAATATAAAATAAGAAAAAATCGATTAATGACATCAGACAGGGACCCGAAAGTATAATAATAACCAAACTACAGGGGCTCAGCAATTAGTAAAAAAATTACAGGGTCCTCAGAGTCTATTTGACTATACTCTAGAGTTTTGTCAGTAATTATCTCAAAACAATATATCAACTTTTTTTAATCTCATTTTGAACTGCCGTTTGGTCACCCAAAATACTCAATTTAATTTTTTTTCTCGTTTATAACTATTTAATATCCGACCTAGTGGGCCGACTGTATTCCCAAAGAATCGAACCTGAGATCTTGATTAAGTTAGAACAACTCTCTCATCAATTGATATTTGTTAGTAATACTCAATTTAATTGTATTTGAAGTAAACCTCTATAAAACAATATTTTTGTTCGGTCTCCACCAATAATATCATTTTTTAGAAAGGTTCTAAGTTAGGTCGAACTTGTATCTAGACCCGAACCAATAACCGATCCTTTAGAAAAAGAACCAATAATCGAAACAATAGTTCCAACTTAAACTCCGTAAATTATTGTTTAATTGCAATTTCTACCCAGGATCAACAGAGATCGACAGAGTTTGACCAAATTATTCACAACGAAATCCCATTGCAACAAGTGCACATTTACTGCAAATTCAGATATTTTACAGAATCCAAGTCGAGGGAAACTAATTCGACTAATCTTAAAGATAAACACTTGGAAGTGATGCCAGCGGAGATTTCCATCCACAATATCTGTCGCTTCATCCGTTAGCTGGCAGCTTTATCTTGCATTACTTGCTGCCATCATATTCAAGAGAGCAAAAAAAATTATATTTAGAGTCAGTTTTTTAAGGCGTAAAAATGGCCGAGCACTATCGGACTCTGTTTAGAGAGTGACTCTCGCAGTGATGTTTTCTCACACGTAAAATTTGAATTCAATAACAACTCCCATTGGTTATACAAGAAGTAATATTACAAGCGAGTAACTGAGATTAATTTGCAGGCAACCAAACTTTTTTTTGTCCATAAACTTTTCTATTAATACAAGAACTATCTAATAAGACCTTGCTCTATTTTACTCCCTTAATTATGTCACAAGAAGAAGCATTTAATTCAGAAAGGTAGAGAAACACAATGTTATGTTATTCAAACACAATGTTAGAGCATCGGCATTTACCTGGAAGCACGATAAGGTGTACTGAACATCACCAGAAGAGATCTGGTGGTGAAGAACAATTCTAACTCTGCTGACAAGAAGAAGCATTTAATTCAGAAAGGTAGAGAAACGAGAAAATCGAATAAACAGGTCTCGAGTTCGCTGCCGATCGCAGAGCAACACGAGTTGTGGTTTACCGTTTGCATTACTACACTAGTTTATGAACTGGAAAAGAAGATATCAAATTGTTGGAACAGAACATAAGCATGGGATCATCGATCGTTCGTTCAGCTTTAACGAACCTGTAGGGACCTTCTTGCATCAGGAGTATCCCATGCAATGCCAGGTTCTTGCATAGTTTCTCTCCAGTGATTCTCGATGCCTCGTCTATGGTAAAATATATCTAGCATAATGAAAGGCATAGAGCATTATCGAAGTTGCAGCTGCTACGACGTTCTGAGTAATAATACCCGACATCACTCCAGGAAACAACATAAAAGATATACTCTGTAAGAGCATGGGGCAATTGTCAACTTACTATGTTCGTTTCGACAGCAGCGAGATTCACTTTTATCCCTTTGATTTGATTTAGTCCCTCTGCAAACAATTAAATCAACTTCTTCAAAATTACCCTCTCTTATTGTAACCAATGACCAAAAAAGTTCAAAGAGTGATTTAGTACCTGCAAGTGTCTTGGCATTCTTGTGATCATCCTTAAGTTTGCTAACATTATCTTGCACGGCAACTAGAGCAGCAGCACAAATGATTCCGATTTGCCTCATCCCACCGCCTAATGTTTTCCTGAGAATTCTAGCCTAGATGTGCAAACTGATTGTTCACAAGAGCTTCTACGCAAACATATTTTCACAAACTACTGTTTCCGAGGACACATTCGTAACCCGCTTTTTTCTTACCTTAGCAATAAAGCTCTCTGAACCAACAATGACTGATCCTATAGGCGCACCTAAACCTTTTGACAGACATACCTAAACAAAAAATAAATTCACAATCTTCAGATATTACCAAGAATTGGACCTAAATTTATCTCTTCAAATAAAAAATGTTCTGCTCGTAGGTTTACCGAAACAGAATCAGCAGCTTGTACAAGCCTTTGAACAGGAACTCCGAGTGCCTGGAAGACAAACATTCAGGTCAAATGCTGCAAAAATACCTAACACAAATTTCTAGCAAATCACAAGATAACGCTCGGGAGTATTAACGACAAGTAAAAGATTGATGATCGAATCTGATAGCTCACAGTGCAAGATTTAACGTTGAAGAAATATCTCTCGTCCCGGGTTAAATGTAAAAATCTATCGTGGCAGAGCTGAAGAATCATAGAATCTTTACTCACAACAGATGCGTTGAAAATGCGAGCACCATCAATATGAAGCTTCAAGCGATGCCTTTTTGCTAATTCTCCTACTTTGTCAGTATATTCAGCAGACAGGCACCTACCACCGCAGCTGCATCGAAGAACCCGAATAACAAAAATGAATGTACAACAAGAACCATCAAAATGAGCAAGGGATTTCAACAAGAATAACTTTCAAAATTGCCACAAGAGAAGAACTGAAAAGACATTCCCAACAAAAAGTAATAAAGCACTCACTATCCAACAAGAATTGCTTTCAAAATTGTCACAAAAAAGAAAGAAATTGACAAGACACTACCAGCAAAAAGTAATAAAGCACAATCAGTTAAAGCCAGAACATTAACTTGGCTTGTGAGTTCTCCAGACAAATGAGCCTTGTTGTCGGAAAAACTAGCTCCCCTCTCGGATCTCTTATTTTGGCTTCAATCTGATCGAGATCCATGGTTCCGTCTTCGTTATTCTCGACGGTCCTTGCATGCACACCTCCGATAGTTGCAATCCCACCATTCTCGTAAATGTGGATATGAGAATTGTCTCCAAGAATGACTTCACTTCCTCTGACGTCGCAATGTACAAGAACGCTGATAAGGTTGCCCATGGTGCCTGACGGGACAAACAGAGCAGCTTCCTTGCCCGTGATTCTCGCTAGTTCGGTCTCCAAACGCAGTGCAACCGGGTCCTTACCCAAAACATCGTCGTCGACCTCTGCATTTGTCATTGCAGCTCTCATCGCTTCGGTGGGTTTCGTGACGGTATCGGAGCGGAGATCCACGGTTCTTGTCACCATTTTCGCTAATACAGCAAAAAGACAGAAAGCAGGGGAGGAAGAAGGGATTAGCCCCTGAGCAATGCAGCTAAACCCTATTAAACAATCAAGACTATGATCCAATCGGCAAAGAACTAGGACAACCAAAATATTATCGGCTCTGTACCCGAAACCACGAAACAATGATTCGATTCGATTCGATTCGTTTACCCGTCAGCATAGAGAACCCCCGTATTCTCAAAACACACCGAGGGAGCGAGATTACATCGACCATCACACATGCATGTTGGCTTGAAACACAAGTTGGCAACTTCAACAATTCAGCCGAACGTAAACATAAATCGACAGAAATCGAGGGTTCAATTCCCGACGGGTGTAATACGGTGTCGTAATTTAAGAGAAAAGAAGAAGCCATAGAGCGATAAGGTAGGTGTTTAGGGTCTTACCAGAAAGAAATTCACCAACAAACGACAGACAGCCCACGAACCCACCAAGTTCAAAGAAACAGAGTGAGGTAGGTCTATTTAAGGTCTTTCTTTATAGAAATGAAACCAAGGGTCTTCTTATAAGGAGGAGAAAAGGAAAGAGTGGGGAAACAGCTTAAGAAGAAAAAACCAAATTTGGATCAAACTTTTAATATTTTTATGGGAAATTGGATATGCATGAGGAGCTGTCTCATTGGCCGTCTCTTTAATGACGTCCACTTTCAAGTTTACAAGTTTGGCAATCTTTGCTCCACTTGTACTTCCATGCAATTGCCCAACTAAAGGCCTAAGATCCTTTTTAACATAGTACTATTTCGAACTTATCAGAATATATTACTATTTGGGAAAAATACACTTTACCTACTTGTAATTTGTCCAATTTCACGTTTAGGCCGCGTGGTTTCAATTTGGTAAATCAGTCTATGTGCTTTCTAATATTTTACAGTATACAGTTCACTCCAGATGACGGAGATAAAAACGTCCACCTGGCATGCCACGTAGGTTAGTACGACGTCATTTTTTGTCCACGTGACAAGGTGACTGGGTAAATTGATTGACTCCAATTTACTCGGAACGACGTCGTTTTATGGGCAAATTACCAAATCAGTTCCAAAAATTTTAATAAAATTTTAAAAACTCCTTGGCCTCATCTCTCCCTTTCATCTTCAACCTTTCACCCCCACTCTCTCCATGCCCACCCTCCTCCTCTCCTTCTTCCTCCCTCCTCTCCTCCAACCAGCCAACCAAACACCACCAAAGCTCCACTAACAAAAAACACCCTTCTTCCCCATCCCTCTCACCGAAGAGAATCTAACCCAGCACCCGAACAATGGTGGAGGGTGGTCGGAAGAGAGCCCATTTCCTCTCCACCCGCCGTCGCCTCCCTGTCAACACTCACCCAATCGTCGATTCGGGAAGAACGGTGGGTAGCTCTAGCAGCGATTCGCGAACACATTTTCGAGCGGCGAAAGCGGACCTCCGCTGTCGTCATCTCGTCGTTGTCTGTGATTTTCCTTGTTTAAGTAATCGATTGTGTTGAACGATGAGTCGAAAATGGTTTGTTGAATTAATCCAATCGCTCCTAGTGTTTGGTTTTTGTTAAAGTACACCATCAACCGTCCAATAAAGCCCCTTCCTTTCAACTCTAATCCCTCCCAAAGTAAGAAAACAGACAACGAACAAAGGAAAGAGAGAAACTTTAGTGCTGGTCGGAGAGAATTCTAACGAAATGGGAGCTGCCGTTGACTCCAATTTTCTGGTGATTACTGCCATTGTTACGTTGGAGTGTCTGCTTGTCTTTCTTGGTGGCGAGAGATGGGCTTTCTTCTTGTTGGGTTTTTTGATGTTGGTTCTAATTTGGTGTTTTTGTGAACTGGGTATGGTTGGTTGCAGAAGAGGAGAGGAGGAGAGATAGGATGAAGAAGAGGAGGACAGAGAGAGGATGGGAGGAAGGAGAGGACGTGGGGTTTTCAAATTTTATAAGAAAGAAATTTGAGGTTGGGACCAATTGGGTAATTATCCACTCAAAACCATGTCAATCATCTTACCCAGTCATATTGTCACGTGGACAAAAAACGACATCATATTAGCCTACGTGGCATGACAGGTGGACGTTTTATCCTCGTCATCCGGAGTGGACCGTATATTGTAAAAGATTGGAAAGCACATAAATTGATTTACCAAATTGAAACTACACGGCCTGTACCTGAAATCGGGCAAACTACAGGTAGGTAAAGTGTACTTTTTCCTTACTATTTTGAAGGTTGAAAAATAAAAGCAAAATAGTGATAGATCCTTCTCGGAAATTGTGTCCCTCGCATTTAGATTTGAGAGTTTCTTTCTTTGGCAATTTTGTAATATTTAGATGTGTTTAGGGATATTTTTGTCAATTTTAATAGCATCTTATAGAAAAAATGATATCAAAATTCGTATCAAGAGACTAATGAGGTTGTTTGGAAAACAAAAAGACTAAACATGCTATCTTGATGAATCATTTTTTTTAAATAATGGCCACTTTGCAAAAATATGATTAGAAATTCTGGTAGACTCGTGGGATCGAGGAATCTTGTAGTTTGGTCTTATAATTTTTTTCACCATTTGAAGCACATGTCAGTTTTAGATCGTAATCATTTTCTAATTTTTCTTCCATGCATGCAACAGTTAGTCAAACTTAGTCGTCCGATAACGGATGACCAATATTTAATTAGTTGGCAAATTCAAGGATTTCACTCCTAATACTCTTGTACATGAATGTGGACTAATTCTGTAATCCTTCTATAGAATTAAATTTTCATACGTCTATAAAGCCACTTTGGAGGTTTAGAAAGATTCTAACCATCTTTTGCTTGAGCTTGGGACTACAGATTAAATGTGGAAGTGGAGTTGGTGAATCATGTTCACCGCGGTTGATCAATTACCCATTAAATATTTTTTTGTAGAAATGGAGGGGCAAACTCCTATTTATAAATATGAAAAAGTAACAATTACTTCTTAAATAAAAGTCTCTTTAGCTCATTATTGTGATGACTATTACTTGACGCACCTTTTTTTCGAGGTTGCGATAGCCGACCTCAGTAAAAAAATTTACGATAAAATCCAATAAAAAAAATCCACGAAAGGAAAAGAATACTTGGGCATGCCCGTGGGGTGTAGTATGAAGAGGTTGGTATCCTGGAAACCAATAATTGACACTGTCCAACAAAGGTTGGCCAATTGGAGAGGCAAAATTTTGTCACTAGGAGGGCGCATTCTACAAGATACGGAGTAATAATGGTAATTGAAAGAAAGATGAGAGAAGTTTTGTGGTTGGGCGATTCCGCAAGGACTAATAATAAAAGAGACATCTGAGCAACTATTACGAAAAAAAAGCCTTGGGTTCGTCCATGATCTGAAGAGTATCATTTAAAGGGCTTGAATTGAAGGTTGGAGATGGAAATAAATCCCTTTAATGGGTGGACCCATGGCTTGACAGGAGGTCACTGAGAGAAAGGTTCCCTAGGATTGTGTATGACATTTTGATTTGAATGAGAGAAAGAAGTTTGGAATCCTCTTTTCGATTCTGATTTTTTTATTCCAGTCGTTGCTTTTCTTTGTATTACTTTCAAAGTACTTGCTTTAACTTCAGCCACTCGAATCCTCTAATAGAGACCGAAAAGATTGGCTTTAATGAATATAGAAAAATAAAATCACAAAAGGAAATAGTTCGTTTTGAACAATTAAAAAACACTTTGGTTTATGGCCATGTATGTCGTATATCATTTGTTGTTAGTTGCTTTCATGTGTTAGGTAGTGGCATAGTGGAACAGAGTATTTCTCCAAATACTCATCACTCAAATTCTCCAATCTTGCGGGACTTTTATAGTGAGCTCATGTTTATCTAGAATCCAATTGTGTCATAGCCGGAGCAAATCTAGGTAAAAATGGGCTTACAAATTCGGCAACAGCATGCCAATTTGGAGTTTTTTTTGGGATTAGAAGCTTTATACATCTCAATACTTTTACTCTTTGTAGCTTTATTAAAAATGTATAAAAATTTACTTTAAAAAAAGTGTTTTGGCCAAAATCCTTTGCTACACACTTGGACAAGTTTAAAATCTCCATCTTATTTTTTTTCCCACTCCAGCAGCTCCGCAGACACACTTCATGCTTAGAAATTGTTTTGGAGTCAGTTTCTTTTGCTATATTTATTTGTTAAGAGTTTCTTATCATTTGCTCATTGGTAGGTTAAGGATGGAAAAAAAAACAGACCCCGTAGGTCAGGTCTTTACCTACGTTGCGAGTGTAATTTTGGACTGTGACTAATGAATCCTTCATAAATAATTTAGTTAATGTCCCACAAGACAGCGGTCAATTGTATCCTACTCCAAAAGGGGAAAAAGAGCTTAAAATCAAGGGGAAAAAAATAAAATTCTTAATCAAGGGGAAAACTCCCAAGCCTAAGAAGTTAAAATGCTAGAAACCAAGAAATCTGATTGGGAGTGAGATTTGTCTATTGGGTTTTGCTCTGCTTGTGATATAAGCATAGTTTTAAAAATGAAGTGTGATCTGTTGGACCGCGAATCACCCATGAAAGCGGATCATTTTTCAGGATTTATAAGGCTCCCGGTTGAACCACCCAAAATATAGTCGGACCAGTGGTTTGTACTCATTTTTGATTAGGTCTATCCGGCCCGACCAAATTTTATCTAAATCAAAAAAAATAAAATAAAAAAATTATATCATATGCTCGATTTCTCCTAGTCAACAAGGAAAAATAGACTTCATATATTATAAATCGATTGATATTTATAAAATATGAATTTTGAAATCTATATTTTAACTATTTGATCTATATATTATCAAATAATAGTAAAAAATATTACCAAAAAATTTAGTCCGATTAACAGTCAAATCGGTCAAACCGGATAACCCGAAGGATGGACTAAAATTTGAATCGTACTAAAATTCGTATTTTACAACTATATCCATATAAGTGTACTCGTGACAATCACGAAAGATATCGTAAGCAAGCAATATCAAAAAATGTTCTTCGTCTCCAGCATGAAGCTCCTCGGTCTCTATTTTATTCCGGATAGTGCTGCCCATCTTACCACTCAATAGAATCTCTTTTAAAAGAAAGAGCTAGCAGCATTACCGCGGAGGAGCCGTGGAGAATTAGATATGTATTTTTTTAAAGAATCCAGGACGCAAGAAACAAACCGGGTTTTTTAATAAAAAAATTTAGGTAATTTAGTCTAAACTCGAAAGTTTTAGATGATATTACACTTTGTTCCTCCGTCAAACATAATTTTTCGGAAAAAGTACTATTTGAATCTTGTAATTTATACCGATTTTGCGATATGATGCTGAGGTTCAGAAATGACTTTTTTGGTAGTTGTGATTTCACGTTTTTTGCATTAGAGGCTCGGGAAAACTCCCGAGCCAAAAATCAGCTCTGAACCTAAAAATGACGTCATCCGATGATGAGGTGTCTCGCCACGGTAGAAATTTTTTACCGGTTGGTAAGCTGAGTTGGCTCAGGGTAAACTTTAAAAATGATCCCTTGAGTTCTCCCTTCTATCTCTCAGCCCCTTCATCCTCTTCCTCTTCTCCCTACTGTCTCTCTCCCCCTCCCGGCCTTTATTATTTCTTTCTTCTTTCTTCACCAAGAAACCTTCAAATGCCAAACAACCCAGAAAAATACCAACATTACCAAGAAAGAACAGAAACAATAGATCGAAGCTTGGTACTTAAACTAACCTAGAGATACCCAGAATTTCAAAAAAAAAATCCTCCACATTATGACTGATCTGGGTACTTAAACCAACCGTAAAATAACCATCTTTGCACCTTAAAACTAACAACCCAGAAACATAAATCACAAACCCAACCCATAACCCAAAAACCAAGAACACAAAGGAGGAAGGAGGAAAGCCAGGAGGGCCGGGAATCAAGCTTCTCAGATCTGGAGCAGAAAAGGCCAGAGAGGAGGTTGTGTGCGAGGGATGAGCTTCACCCGCATGTTCTAGACGGTGGTTTCCCGATTGCCAGAGAGGAGGGCAACGATCATGATCGCTCTCACCGGACCTCTTCCCCCTCTGCCTCCAACTTCTGTCCACCACTTCCACATCTTCACCGGACTTCCTAGACATCCCCGACCTATGCTTCCTCCTCTCGCTCCCCTCCCACTCCTCGGAACTATCCTCCTCCTTCCGCTTCCCGTGACTCCGGCTACTCCGGTCCGGCGTACCCATTCCCTACGTATCTACAACACCTAAACCCTAAAACACACAAAAGGAAGGTCAAAACCCTAGAAAACTAATCGACAAGATCACATTTTTTTGGTTGGATTTCAAAATCTGGGAAATAAAGCATGGAGAGTGGAAATTACCTTTTTGCCCGTCGAAGAGGAAGAACGCCGGTCGGGATTAAAGAGACAATGGAGGGAGGCGACGTCGTTTAAGTGGTGGTGTCCTCCTTCTCGTTGGGCCAGCCCCTCGGTGATGATGATGGGTTTTGGCTATGGATATCTGGGATTTTTTTAGTTTTTTGATTATGTTTGTTGATTTTGGCCATGGTTGCTTTTAGAAGGGAGAGGGAGAGGATGAAGGGTGAGAGAGAGAAGGGATGATGAGGAAAAGAGGGGAGTGGTGTTCGGAAAACAATAAAAAATAAGTGACTGAAATTGATACTTTATTTTGTGACACGTCAGCATTTCAAGCGGAAAAAAATTCCACCGTGGGGAGACACCTTATCATCAGACGATGTTGTTTCTAGGTTCGGAGCTGGTTTTTGGCTCGGGGGCCTTTCCGAGCCTCTAACGCAAAAAATGTGAAATCACTACTACCAAAAAAGTCGTTTCTAAACCTCAAGATCATATCGCAAAATCGGTATAAACTACAGGATTCAAATGGTACTTTTCCCTAATTTTTCTATTTTTTGCAAGGGTGAAAAAAAGAACCCGGGTTTGAGGTGAAGTTAACGTGCGGGCCTATCTACTTTGAGCCCATGGCTGTCCGTGGGCCTCAAGATCGTCTTTAAAGAGAAAACCCAACAGAAACATCAATTAAATGCTTTGCCTCAGACGACAACCGAGAATGGTACAACCTAATAAGTCTAGTGATAATAACACGATGATGTTTTATTAAAATTCGCAGTTGCAATCTCGCAAAATAGAATCTTATGCTAATTATAATATAAATTTGTTATATATAAGAAACTCGCCCTTCCATTTTCAAAAAAAAAAGAAAAAAAAGAGAGAATGGTACATCCATAACTAACAAGGGTCTGCCCATTCCTCATCCAACCAATCTCTCCATCTAACCAACCGCGGAGTTTGGCAACGGCAGCCTGTTACGGTATTTGAACTGGCTTTAGTTAAACCTAAGCGTTGCTTGGGATCGGTTTTTTTTTTAACAAGCCTGTTACGGTATTTGAACTGGCTTTAGTTAAACCTAAGCGTTGCTTGGAATCGGTTTTTTTTTAATAAGTAAATTACATTATACATACTAAAAGATAATTACAAGGTAATTATATCTAATTGTACGTTGAGTACAAAATTCGGGTACCAAAGAAATTAGATAGAAATATATCTAAACAAAGATAAGTTCTATCTAGCACTTTTTCAAATATGATACTACCAAAAGTACTGCCAAATGGCTTGTAGCCTAGCGGCACAAGGCGTTGTAAATATCATGGAGGTCAATGGTTCAAACCCTGGTATTGTCATAGGTATAAAATTTACCTTTCAAAAAAAAGATACCACCAAAATGAACTGGATCATAAGCCGCGTCTTTAATCGTTTGGAGAATTTTCGAAGTATCTTCCTTCCTAGACAAACCCGAAGTAATCACATCATCTTTCGCCTCCATACCCACTATGATTGAACTAAGGCTTAGCCCCGACGAAGGCCGCTTAGACGACATAATTTTCAATTTTTTCAGCAGAAATTTCAGAAGGGCGGCAGTTTTGGCATAATAAATTGGTTTCGATGAATTTTGGCATAATAAATTGTTAGTATGCCATACTAACAATTGACATAATTAAATTTTGAATTTTGGTTTCGATGAATTTTGGATTGCGCATTAGAAAGGAGGTCATGCAGTTTTTATCATAAAATTTTAAATTTATAGGTAGTAACCTTTTTTTGTGTGGAAATTTATACGTAGTACCTCCGGTTAAGCAAACTCGGTGGAATCCGGTCTCGCATCAGTTTAAGCCAGGTCAACGATGTATTAAAAAATTTAATCGATAATAAATAGATATTTTAAAATTATCAACAAATTTATCACACTCGAAAATTAAAATTTAATAATTTTAACTATGAGACTGAAATTTGCAAGAACTTAGACTTACCAACTTAACATAACATTAGTCAAGCAAGCAACAATGGATGATAATACTATATTATATATTTTATATACAACCTAAAAACTTAAAGAATATAGATTGATAAATTTTCAAAATGGATAAACAAGTTATTCATAATTATAATTAACAATGTCATAATCTCAATGAATTCAAACTAGTATACATTTCTGTTCGAAAAGATTAATGGTCGACCTGCTTGATATTTAAATTAATGGTCCGGTATTGGCCACGAAGGCTTATTAATTTATTTCATCATAGAGCTACACTAGGAACCAAAGCTAACAACATATTTTAGACCGGATCAAAACAACGGCATCTTTCCTTTAAATCAACGCCAGCTTTTTGGTGGGCTTGTTCTAAATTCAGACAAAGAATTTATTACCCGCCCCCGCCAAAAAACATCAGAAGTTTTTTAGCGGGTCCACCAATGACCAACCCATTGTTCCAATTAAATGATCTCATTCAATTCTGAAACCACACCAGCGAAATTAGGTCGTCTCAATTTGTAGCCAGACAAGAACCTTGGCATTGTTGAAATATATACATTTCTGGTAAAGACAAGAAGATAATAGATAATATTATCAAAGAGAAAAAAATAGATAATTTTTGAACCCTCTTGTATTTGCCACTCTACCTCGTATCTGGCTCAAAGTGACATGGAAATCGATATTGCAACAATAAAAATGCCTTCTGGTACACCCTTTAACATTTTCAAAGAGAAGAAGGAAAAGAAGCCTAGAGACAAAAATGGTCATGGAGAAGAATTAGCCCTAGTTAAGGCAGCTGCATGGGCTTGGTACAGACACGGCTCGGGAGCGGAAGGCAAGGCCATCAGCGAGTTCGGCGCGACGAGGTCTCGCCGGACTCCGAGGCCGTCGAGGTACAAGCGGGAAGGTACGAGGTTGTTGATGGATCGTAAGGAAACAAGTCCAATCCACAGGACTAGCTCTTCTCTTCTGGACAGTTACGAGATACTGAGCATTTCCAAGGAACTCGACCGCCTCGTCGAGTCAAGTGGCTTCGAATTCGGTGAGAAATTATGCGTGAAGGACGTCTTGGAGAGGCAAGAGAGCTGGTCATCCAATAGTAGCAGGAGTAGTTCGATGAGTTCTTCCCCCATGAAGAAGAGGAAAAGCAAGAATTTGATGATTGTGATGAAGGGTTTTTGGGTTAGGCCAGGGCTTGGGCAGGTTTGTGGCTCCGGAGATGATGTGGATGCCGGAGCCTTGGTCGGAGGCGGTCGCCGGCGTTGGCATGAAGGCCATGTTTTGCCCATGCCTAGTAAATAGTACGATATGAGGTATCAATGGTTACCTTTTCAATTTTTATATATTAGCTGCTTTGTTTATGGGCTACTTGCGAGATTAAAAAAAAGAAAATTACGCTCAGATCCCTTTAGTTTTGCGTCCCTCCTTCTGGGGTCCCTGTATTTTCGAAATCGTTCATGACGTTCCCGAAGTTTGGTTTTAAAGATTCTCGGTGCCTGTCGACTGTTTTTTCATATTTGGTCATGAAATGACCAAAATACTTTTAAACAAAAAATAAAAAAATTCATCTTCTCCGACCTTTGAAAAAAAAACACCAACCACCAAAAACCAATCCAAAACAAGATCAAACTAATCAAAATCAAGAACACAACCAAGATAAAACTACCTGTACACAAAAAGACAAAAACTTATCTTCCTTCTCCATTCATGTTTCCATCTTCTTCCTTCAAAATAATTCCTGAAATCTAAACCCAAATCTAAAATTTTCTTAAACCCAAATCCAGAAAGCTGGAGGTGAACCCATAGAAATCAAAGTCTCAAACCAAAAACAAGAACATGATCGATTGGTTCCTCGACGGAGTAACCAAAAGTCTCAAAACCAGAGGTGAACCCATAGAAATTAAAGTCTCAAAAGGGAATAGCATCAACCTCATCGCCACCGTGGACAACACAATAACCACCCAATTTTTAGTTTTTTTTAAAAATCGAAACGAATGCTTCAAAAAAAAATTGAAACAAGAGAAAAAAATTACCAAGGCCAGAATCGATTCCCCGGTGCTGGTCATTGCTGCCTGATCTGTTCGGTGGCGAGAGGTCGGGAAGGCTCGGCGGTGGAAATAGAGCTCCGGCAAGCAGCGGGGAGGGATTGGGTTAGGGTTTTTGGCGATCTGTTCGGTTGAGACGAGGCAGTGGTAGGAGTGAAAGGAGGAGACGGTGGAGACGACTGGGACGAGGAGACGGCAGAGACAACAGGGACGCGACGTCACCGGCGGAGGTAGGCGAAGAGAAGCTTTGGGGAAGGTTAGTGGCAGAGACGAAGACAGAAAGGGGAAACAGCGAGAGTGTTTATTGCCGGAGGAGGAGGCGTCGTGCTCGGCATCGTCGGAGGTGGAGGCGTCGTGCTCGGCAACCTGGACGCACAAGAACGACGCATTCCACGCTGGCGGGGGATGAAAAAAAGAAATGCAGGATTAATTAATATTCTTGGTTGGTTGCGTTGTTGATTTTGTTTGGTTTGATCTTATTTTTGAGTTGATTTTTGATTTTTGGTATTTTTTTCAAAGGTCGGAGAAGACAAATTTTTTATTTTTTATTTAAGGATATTTTGGTCATTTACATGACCAAAAATGAAAAAAGAGTCGTGAGGGACCCGAGAATCTCTAAAACCAAACTTCGAGAATGTCAGGAACGATTTCGGAAATGCAGAGATCCCAAAGAGAGGGATGCCAAATTACAAGAATCTGAGCGTAATTTTCCTCCATGTAGGTACATTTAGTTGACATCGTGAATTGTGATTTGACCGAATTAATTGGTGGCTTTTTCTGGATCAAATGTTGGAGCAAGTGGATTTCTGTAATTGATTATACCCATACTTATGCGAAGTACAAAAAATTAGAGATATTGTTGAGATTACTTGCATGAGGTGATTTTTTTGTTTGATATAAAAATCCTAACAAGTGTCAGAAAAAGTTTGATTTATATACTATGCAATCTCTTGTTTCACGAGAGATGTAAGGCAAAATACTCAAGGTCTTGTTATGTATACTATATAACTTAAAATTTTGGACGAAATGACTGGTATAAAAATTTATTTTTTAGAAAAATTTAAGATTTTGGATTAGATATAAAATTTGTGACATATTTTAATTGCATTATATGGCGGGCGACGGCCATAGGCCCATAGGTAGTTCAGTTTTACTGATTAGTACTCCAAGAATTTTGAAATTTTTAGTCAGCCGGAAAGGATCATTGCAGGGTTTTCTTTTTCCTTTCTTCAGTCCATTTCACGCATCAGGTGTGCTCTGAAGTTTGAACCGGTAATTGGTGCTAATTGCAGCAACTTATTTCTCTGATGAAACATGGAATTTCCACTTCTTAAAAAAAATTTGGGAAAAGTCCACATTAGTACATTATGGTTTGCTCGATTATCAGAGATAGGTTTGTGGTTTCAAACTCATCAAAAAGGGTCCTGTATTTTCACAGGCTCATCAATTAAAGGCTCGGATAGCTCCCCGAGCCTAGTCAGCGTCCATTGGGCTCTCCACATCAGAAACAACATTGTTTTTAATCTTATGTGGCACGCCACGTAGGATTTTTTAACTCGAAAATGCTGACGTGGCAAGTTAAAATTTTCAAACAACCCCACATCATCATTTTTGAGTAGAAAAAAATCCTACATGGCGTGCCACATAGGATTAAAAATAATGTTGTTCTGACGTGGAGAGCCCAATGGACGCTGACTAGGCTCGGGGAGCTATCCGAGCCTTTAATTGATGAGCCCGTGAAAACACAGGACCCTTTTTGATGAGTTTGAAACCACAAACCTATCTCTGATAATCGAGCAAACCACAATATACTAATGTGGACTTTTCCCAAAAAATTTTGGAGGGGCAATTTGCACAAGTGTTTCACCATTCTAGATGCACCTTGATTGATGATAATTGACATCATCAAACTAGACAAAAAAAGCGGGGATAATATTTCTAGTGAGAAACTTCGGAGGTTTTGTCATCCTACTTCTAGTGTTCCTCGATTTTTAAAAATAATTTTTCGTCTCCCGTATTTAATTTTATTATACTCTCGGATCTTTCACTAACATCATCACTCATTTTTTTTTATAAAACGACTTTTGTACCTTTATCAAAATATTAAAAGAATAATTAATTAATCCTTTTCTCGGAACCGCCGCCGGAGACGACCCTCCGCCACCCAAATCCCACCGGCTCTCATCCGGCCTCCACCACCACCCAAATCCCACCGGCTCTCAAGCTTTCCTTTTTTCTCCATTCAACATTTTCCGATCAAGATGGAAGAAACCCCGTCGATGATCCGAACCACCAGTCTCGAAATAGATTCTTTGAAACCCCGTCGATGCTCAGAGTGTTCCCCGCTTCCCCAACCTCGAAGCTCTTTTGCTCTACCCCGACGTCGCTCAAGCTTCAAGTGGCACCAGATTCGGCTCGGTGAGAAAAAATTAGCGAGGATTGCCAACCATGTTTATCTCGGCCCATTTTTTTGTGTTCATCTTTCTTTTTTTTTACATTATCCAGTTTTGTCTTTTTTTTGGTCTACTAGTTTTTAGTGTTGAAGAGCTTCTTTTGAGGGGGAAAAAAACTTTGTGGGCTGCTAGATTTTGAAACCGAGAAATCTACATGGATTTTGTCGAGGCAAATTTTGTTCGCCGAGGCAAATTATATTCGCCAGAATAAATTTTGATCAACAGAGAAGATAATCGGAAATTGGCGATCGTGTGAGAAGATGATCGGAAGGGTTAAAAAATTATTTCAGAGATAAGTTAATAATAAAATGAGTGATGATGTCAGCGAGAGATCCAGTCTAATAAAACCAAATACGGAGGAGAGAAAATTACTTCTAGGATAGGATGACAAAACTCCAAGAATCTAAGAGTAATTTATCCTAATATTTTTAAACAGAAAAGGGCGTACCGAAACTCTTAACTCACTAAGATTAATTAATGGTGAAATGTTAGAGAAGGTTTGGTTTTCCATTTTTGCAGGGGTGATCTAGAAAATTTGGCTAAATAGAAATCGTGCCATCTTTGATGGTATAGTATGTACCCACGAACTTCTATTGCATTCCACAATCTTTCGTACTCAATAATGGTTGATTTGGTCAAAAGGAACAAAGAGTTTTTACCACCAAGATCTCCTCATTTTGGAATCCAGAAAAGGAGTTGGGTGAGCAGGATAATTTGAAGCAGATTTTATCTTGAATAATTGCACGACTTGTACTTTTATTCGGGTTAATCTTTGCTTTGGTTTGCATGTAAATCGCGAAAATATTCGCTATTAGTTTTTTCGAGGATGTTGTAGTACTTATACCTATATATAAATAAAGAAATTTACATAACAAAAAAAGACTAAAACAAATAAAAATGGTAAAATAACAAAAGTCCATTAATAAGGTATCTAAATATTTATTCCCACGTAAAGCTCGTCGTCCACGTGAAATGAGATAAGCAATTGCAACTCTTAGAAAGATAGCATGAGTATGTCAAAGCACATCACAACCATGTTGCATTTATCGACAGTGTGATTGTCCTTGATATCTTTCAGCCAGCATAACAAGTATTTCGAACTTATGTAACCACAAAATTGTTTAGAGTATAAGTTAGTAGTTCTTTTCTCAGAAAAATCTTTTTGCATTATTGAGATCATTCTACATGTTTAGAAATAGAGAACTTTTGGCATATACAAACTTGTCAAGTCCAAGAAAGTCAACATAATCATCTTTTTTGGTAAATAGATTAATTTCATTCCATATATCCCAAATATTTACACCAACTGTTACAAAAATCATATGCTACTTAATGATTACATGTTAATCTCCACGATCCCGTAAAGACTCCATGTACAAAAGTAAGTCATACGATCCTAACTCATCTGTTGAGTTTGACCACCTGAGCCATTCTTGAACGTGGCATAAAATAGCATGAATGAGAAGTTTCCGATTACAGATAAGTTATTTGTTCAATGTTAGATTCATCAACCTCAATAGAAATTTCAAATTCACATGTGTCTTCATGCTCAGCATTAATTCCAGTAATTGCACATCCCTAAAAATATACTTGCGTGTAGGGGACTTGGACACTTATTACCCTTCGTGAGAGAAAAATGTCCAAGAAAAATGCATCTTTCTATTCTTTCATCATGCTTGTCTTTCTTGTAATAGCACAAGTACAAAAAACACACCTTAATAACTTGACAAATGTTAAATTAAGATGTCTCTTCAGCAACATTTATAATAATGCTTTGAACTTCTCCAACTTGCAATATATTATATTGATCAAATAGGAGGGAGTAAGGAGAGGTATCAACCGGATTCACACTGAAAAATATTTTCTGATGTTAGCATGAAGTAACATGCCACGCATCAACCGGATTCAAACATGAAAATATTTTCATGTAGATCTTCCTTGTGAGCCCCACCTTTGTGTCACTAACGCGGCTGTCAGACATCAACCAGAAGTGACGATGAATTTATAAATTGGTGTATCGACGAATTTATATATTTTAAACTATATTTAATTGGACGAATTTAAATAAATTTTTTTACGAATCAAATTTTTAATAAATCAGATTCAATTTTTGGTCACCTCTAAGTTGGTGTAGGCTTTTGAGGATCTATGAACTCATTTCCTTTTTCATTAAAATACTTTTTCGAGTGGTAGGAAAATATTTTTCTTTGTCAAATTTTCTTTACGTTTATTTAAAGTTAAATACATACAATATTTCTCAGCTAAACAATTAGATCATTAGATTTCTAATCTTTCACAAACTCGGAAGCAGAAAATTAATGAAAGGTATCAGCACATATTAGACAATAAATGTAATCTCTTATTTAAATTTTGATTTATATGAGATTGATGTTGCTACTTAGCGTTATGGCTACTATCCTTTGAACCTTGGTGGGGTGGAACATTTTTCATGTCTTCTCCACCATTTTTTTAAGGGAAAAGTCCACTTTAGTACCCTGTAGTATCGCCCAAAATCACTTTAGTACCCTGTGGTAAAAAACTGACCAATCGAGTCATACTTATTCTAATTAACATCAAAAAGGTCCTCGGGCAGCTGCCCGGACCCGCCCGAACGCTGCCCGGACTACGTGGCCAGCCACGTCACCAAAACTTGATGATGTGGCGCCATGTGGACAACCATCTTCTTCCCTCTCTTCCTCTCCTCCTCCTCCTCCTCCTCCTCCTCCTCCGCCTCCTCCTCCACTTCGTCCTCCTCCTCCTCCTCCACCTCCTCCTCCTCCACTTCGTCCTCCTCCTCCTCCACTTCGTCCTCCTCCTCCTCCTCTTCTCCTCCTCCTCCTCCTCCACTTCGTCCTCCTCCTCCTCCTCCTCCTCCTCCTCCTCCTCTACTTCATCCTCCTCCTCCTCCACTTCGTCCTCCTCCTCCTCCTCCTCTTCTTCTCCTCCTCCTCCTCCTCCTCCTCCTCATCCTCCTCCTCCTCCTCCACGTGGCGCCACGTAGTTCGGGCAGCATTCGGGCGGGTCCGGGCAGCTCCGGGCAGCTGCCCGAGGACCTTTTTGATGTTAATTAGAATAAGTATGACTCGATTGGTCGATTTTTTACCACAGGGTACTAAAGTAATTTTGGACGATACCACAGGGTACTAAAGTAGACTTTTCCCTTTTTTTAATGTAATTTCTTTTTTAGGGATCACGAATAGTAACTAATTATATAGCTCTTTCATGATGGCAAAGTATTTTTGGTGGAAAAAACTAACAATAAAAATCGCATTCGACGAGAAAAATTTTCAACAGAGTATGTTAAAATTCGTACAAAAAAGTTGATCTGATACAAGTGCTCTTCTTCCAAGACAAAAACTTTTTAACATCAAGAAATGTCCAAGAACCTAAAAAGGTCTAAGAACCAAACACTACTTGCAAAAATATAGAGATCATCTTCAGAATCATCAGTACTTTGGTCACCCACTCCGGCACCTTGAACACCCACCACGGAGGATGAACCTGTCCCTTCATCGGAAGGAGACGGATTCCCCTCCTCACGACCGGTCGAAGTTCCGGTGTCCGAGCGGGGAATCTCGACACCAATCTTAAAAGTCAAACCTGAAAGCCAGTGTGATGCCTCTCAGATCCTCCGCTGCCGAAGAAGGCCATGGCTGCTGGGGCCCGGGCCGGTAGAGCGATGCGCAGGACAGTGCGTGGCCCCAAGTTGTGGCGCCAGATTGAATGTCAGTATTGCACTCATTTCAATACTCATTTTTCTCTCACCGTTGTTTTCGTTTTCTCTCAAGATTCTATTACTCTCTCATGTCGTTCTTCCCATGGTGGCAAATCATTTAATGTATAAAGAAGGATTATTTTTATGTTTTTCTTATTTTATAAGCCTGCTAATTTTATATTGTTTAATTAGTTGATCTATTCGGTCTTTCATGTGATGTTACGCAACTGGCGGTGGCGAGTAGCAAATGAAGAGAAGAACTATGGAAGCTTATTCTCTAGAAATTGTTAAATATGAAATAAATAAGTTGTTGCAAACTATTAAATTAAAATTTTTTTAAACTCATAAAATATGTTTATATTCAACGCTTAAAATTCATTTGTAGATATCACTTACAAATTTGATGACAATTAGAATATATTCTACAAAAATATGCAAGATTTATAACAAAATTTATGGACAACAAATTGAGCTTCTCAAATATGTTTCATTCATTATATTAGAAATTCATTTGAAATATTCCACCAAATGATTTTCTTCTTTTATTGGAAATTGATAGCGAAATTGAGCAATGTTTTTGCTCCTAAAATTTCCAACAGTTCTGAATAGGCTTGGATGAACATATGGACCAAAAGTATAAAAAATAATTCAAACTAATAGGACATGTGTGCTATTTTTTCTCCCAACAAATTTATTTTGTTGCAGTGTGTAAGTGTAAACACATGACTTTTGATGAATGATTCCTAGTTATTTTATACATGTTATTGGAATACTCGATTCTTATCAATCCTAAACACTTTTATTGTTTTGTTGAATTGTGTAAAATTACGCTTTTCATTTCATCAAAAATAATTTCAATTTTGTTCTTAAACAAATAGATCTATATGACTCTTGTGAAATGATCAATAAAATTGATGAAGTATTTAAAGTCACTATGAGAAATTTGACGAGAAATCAAAACATCAACATGAAATTTTAATGAGTTAAATCTTGTATGATATAAGTTTAAAATCAGCATACTTAGTCTCTAATGGCACATTTGTTGAAATATTCATAAGTTTAAACATCAACATACTAATAAAAAGTCATAAGTTTTAAAGCTAGAAACTTAGAATTACAGCCATCTGTTGATTTTTTTTAACATCCAAGCAACAATATTCAGAATATATTCAACATAAAAAATTCAGTCACAATTATAACAAAACTGATAACATCAACCTCAATCAGCTACTTCACCATAACAAAAGTACATAACAAATGCTGTACAAAATTTATCAACCTCAATCAGTTATAAACTTGATCACCAAAAGAGTAATAAAGAGGAGGAAGAAAATTAACCTCCTGAATCATCACAAATTCATCCTCGCCAATAAAAAGATTCACCTCCAAAACATCAACCTCGATCATCCTCGCCATTTGTTGGTTATAAGTTTTTTTTAATGAGAGAAAAAACTTCGCTCAAAAAATAACTTGTGGCATGAGAAGCGATGCATAAGGTTTTTTGGGTTTATCTCTAACTCCCAAAAGCTACAAAACAAAGCATCACCAGTCTAGTCTAGCAATGTATGTGGCGGCACCAAGTTCACCTACACACGACATCTCTAATTTCGAAGGTCACCTAATAACTCTTCCGCAACACTCTAGCATCCACGATCGTCTTAAGACACATCATATCCTCCCATATTTAAAAAAATCTATTTCTTATGCTTACGCAACATGTTCTCCTCATCAGTAGTGTATATCCGCTTAGCCAAATAGCAAACAAAGCCAAAAAAAATGATATACTCTGATGATCTCCTCTAAGCTCACTTGGTCTCCTCCCCGATTAAGATGCTCGTGACAGATCATATCCCTTATGAAAATAAATATTCTTACTTGAAAATCATTCATGTTCTCATCAACATGATTCATTTGGCTAATGCACACATCACGGATTTTCAAACCCTGTGGCAGTTTTTTCTTGAATGCTTCCATGATTCATTAGTCTTATGACAAGTAGGTATGACATTGCATCCCCCTAAGAGCTTCCAACAAGATGGTTCTCTTAACCTTAACTTCCCCATCATACAGATACCTTCGCAAATTACAAAAGAACCCATCTATACTCATCAGCGACCATAGGCTGGCGTGATTTTTAAGCTATGTGTCGAACGGAATCCTCACAATGAAGTAACCCTTTAAAGAAATGTACTATATCGGATGGTAGAGGATATTGACGACCCTTGTGTTCACATATTCTTACAACCAGAGCACGTAATGCATTGTACTCTTGCCTAACATATTGTGTTATATTTTGGCCATCATACTTCTGAGTTTTCACCCTAAACTCCCCAACATCATTGAGGTATGTATGATCCATCGAATCATCAAGCAGATATTGCTTTTTGTACCAATTTGACTCTAAGATTGTAAAAAAGTATCCAATTTGTTGATTATGAGTTATTCAAGAGGTAATGTTTCAAGATAATACCATGAAATGTATTTATAATAGTTTTAACTCAAGTGTTTGGGCAACAGTAATTTAATAACTTGTCCAAATATATTTTTTTTTCTTTTAGAAATCTAGATGGAATTATTCCACAAACATGATAAATGATGGTGAAGTTTGTCCAAATCGGAAGCCAGTATAAATTTAATATTATTATTTTTTAAATGCATTTCTATATTGATGACTTTTAATTGTTGCGACTTTACTATGTCTTTTTATACTTATATATTAAAACTAGTAAATGTGCTATCACAAATTTATTAATTACTCCACTTTTTCTCCATACTTTGGTTTTTTTTAAGTGCAGAAATCTACTCGTGGTGCGAACAAGTCAAGTGTTTGTATGTTCATGTTGACCATGATTGTTTTGTCTACCAAGTGTAACATAATAATTTTTAGGGAAAAGTTCACTAAAGTATCATATCGTTTCATACTTTTTTAATTTAGTATCATGTAGTTTGACTTTTTTTTTAGGTGACGGAGGTTTCGAAAAGTGACACCATTGGTGACAAATTTTTAACTGGGATTAATTTTTTCAACCGGACCATACACCTCAATGCTACATCATCGCGACATCATATTTTTTATTCCAAGTGACGATGATGTGGCAAAATTATAAAATCCTAATTTATTTTTCTAACTCTAATTAAAAACTCACAACCCAAAAAATATCCAGATTTCCCTTCTCCTCCTCGCCATCCCACCTTCCTTCCTCGAACCCTCACCTTCAACTTCCATCTCTCCCGTCGCCCTCCCCCTCCCTCGAACCCCACAACCTCTTCGCCCTCGCACTCCCTAGAACCCATTCACCTCCTCGCCCTTCACCTCCTGCGAAGCCATCGACCTCCTGGCCCTCCAACTCTATCCCTTCCTCAAACAGGCTTAAAATCGATCGGGCTTGACTGGCTGTCTCCTCGGGTTCTCGACCGGGATTCTGAAGAGCGACCCGGGCTAAGGTAATGACCCGAGCTTGATTCTCTCCAATCTGACCATCTTCTAAGCCCACCTGACATCGTCCAGCTGCATCCCCTTCTACGTCGTCGCACCTCGGGACCACCGCCTCGTCCACAACTCCGTCCACAGGAACACCATTTTTCAAGGAGGCAAAAAAGTGAGCGACGCCGGAGACGAGTACACGATGCGCCTACCAAATTCCATGTCCTCCTCGGCTGCTCAAAATCTAGCTTCAAAACTCTTATGGCTTCCAACCATTTTTCATGTCCTCCTCTCACCAAGAAGGTTGTGCTCACGGATGGGTTTTGCTCATCGATTTTGCTCAAGGATGGATTCTGCTCATCGATTTTTCCGGCATCGATTTCCAGGAGGTGGAGGTAGCCGGCGACGGCGTTTCGACAAGGAGGGGTCTATTTTATGTTAGGAAATTTGAGGTTTTTCAATTTTTTCACTCATCGCCACTTAGAATAGAAAAAATACAATGTAGAGGTAATGTGGCAGTGATGTGTATGATTTGGTTGGAAAATAATCTTTGTTAAAAATTTGTCACCAATGGTGTCAATTTACGAAACCTCCGTCACCTTAAAAAAAGTCAAACTATAGGATATTTTAGTGAACTTTTTCCTAATTTTTAACATATCAATGACTCTATCACAACTCTATTTTGACAAGTTATTAAATTACTAATATTTCAATTGTTTGAGTTTAAACTATTTATAAAAAAATTCATGGCATTATCTTTGAAAGATTTAACTAAAAATTACCTATTGAATAATTCATAATTAACGAATGCCATAATTATAAGTTTTTAGCTTCAAAATTTCCAATTTCTCTTTATCCATATTTCAAAATTCATACTTTGTGAACGAATCTCATGTAATCTATTTAGTATCACAAAAGATCTAAGCAAAAGAAAATTAACTAATGTTTTTGAAGTATTGTTTAGTTAGCAATAATGATTCAATTAATCACATTTAATCTATTTAGTATCACAAAAGATCCAAGTGACTCCTGTGAAATGGTCAATATAACTTATGAAGTAATTAAAATCATGAGTAATTTGAGGAGACGTGCAAACATGAGCATAAAATTATAGTGAGTAAAATCTTGTATGATATAAATCCAAACAGCAACAATTTTCTTGTGCAATGGCACATTTGTTGAAATAATAATCCAAGTGATTATGAGCTCATCATATGCTCCCCACTTCTCGAAGCCTTCATCTAAAAAGGTTCAAGAGGTTGGATCTTTTCGTTCATGTAGTCCATTATTCCCTTGGTGTATACTGATCTAGAAATGGTTCATGCCCGTCAATAGAACATGAGTAAGCTTTGATCTTATGTTAAAGTCTGATTCAGGAGTGCATACCCTTTTTGTACAGATGATGACTGCACAGTAGTTGCTCCAAAATAGGTAGCAACTTGTTTGGATCTTATTTGTTTTTCCATTGAAGATTAGCTCTTAAACCATGTAAGATTTGCCATTATGAATGACTTCCCTTTATTCAATACGATAATTACTAACCTTTATGCCAAGAGGTGCTTGCTCTAACGACACAAAGCATAACATTATTTAACGGTTGTCGAGGATTCACTTGGCAGGTGTTATATTGATGAAAAAATATATTTCAAAAAAAAATCATCAACTAATCAAACTTTAAACATTTCCGACGGCTAGTTTAGATACTAAGCCTCCTACCTAATCCAACTAATTACTTACATAATTACATATTACCTTTACATCAATCCAACACCTAAAATAGCTAGCTATAAGCTCTAACACTAGATCATACACTAATCTTAACCCAAGTGATTAATAATCAATCGACACTATTAACAAAAATTTGCCTTCTCATTGTTTAAGATTTTGAATTTGATATAAAGATTTTAACGGTGTTAAATGGAGTATGAACTTTCAGAGTGAAAAGGTGTCAGACCAGTGTATATTTTATTAAGAACGATTCACAATTATTTTCTTCTGTAAGAAAATCCCAGAAAGCATTTTTATCTATGGTGCAAATAATCAAAAAAATATGTACATGCTAACCCTAATAACCAAGTACTGGATTTGGATCTGTGAGTTGTGAGTGAGAGTGTAACTTGGGCCAGTGGGCCGAATTCTTGCATTATAAAGGTTGCTCAACTTGTGAGGCTGTTGGATCATAGATAGTAAGGCCGTATGTTAAGGTTATTTTTTTATAATTTCCCGAAGTTATTACTTTTATTATATATATATATGAGGTCTAGCCGAAATATTGCCAATGGTTCATTTTCAATTCTTATTTAAATTACCCAACTTAAGGAGTTTTTTTTGTGAGTACCGAGAATTCTATTTGTTTCCAAACCTTCAAAAAGTCCCTTGGAATCCTGTCTTTGCTTTAAATTAGGACATAGAACTAGTTGTAGAGACTTTTCCAAAATAGGAAATCATACTAAACAAATGCATAAACAGGTTGTCGATTATCAATATTACAAAATGAGTAGCTTCGAAAATAGAATCAGGAGAACATGATACACTAATGGGTCGCATTATCATTAGATATGACAGATGAGACTTGCACCAGGGAAATAGTACAAAAAATCAAATACGACTCGTGAACAGTCAACTCATTGATTGCATCATTTTCTTACATAGAACTAGTGACATTTTTTTTTACAAATGATAAGATACTCGAGTTTATTTTAAAAAATTAGGCTCAACCATTACGAATGTTAAACGGCATTTTTGACAGAGTGATACTGACAAGGTCCGACAGTAGAAAAAAAAAATACAATGATTATAAGAAGACGCAATTTCTTGGGTTCGATTTGGACACTCAAGAATCCAAAATCAACATGTTTCTTCTTTCACCAACTTCCCAAGCCTAGTAGATGATACAATAAAGATTGTTTTGTTATTTTCGTATGTGCTTATGGGATTCAAAAAAGACGGTATGTGGATGCTTTATCAATTTTCTTAATTGCTGCCACCTGTATGAATTTCAATGTAAACCCCACTTCTTTTGCTTCTTTGGATTCGTGTAAGGCGGAAAGGTTTCGATTCAATGCTATTCTGTGGCTACTAGCTTCACAATAATGGTTTTAAAACTTGAATTGCTCGTCTTCCACCATGCATTCTCACATACGCATGCCCTTTTTTTTTTCCTCTTAAAACAGATCTTTGCGATCCAGCTGTTTTGTTATATGTCCTAACCTTTTTCCTTCTCATTTTTCAGTTGTCAGTTTATGCATTTTGGTTGTTCCGGTATCTAGAGCATATTAGTCTCGTATCTTATTTAGAAGATGATTCTTTTAATAGTATATTTTTTTATTCGTAAAATCTAAACATAAGAACTCCTCTATTAGCAATGATATTTTTGTTGATCGTTAAACATGAAGATTGATTAGTATAATATTGATCATTTTCATTGTCAAAAAGATCAGCATGATATTAATGCCTTTATGAGCTGGCCTTGAGCGGTATTGTTGGACGTGTTACCCCAAGTGAAGATGTTGGAGTTTTTTTATAAGTAGATTATTTTATTTATGTAATAATATTTATAATATGCACGATGTAAAACTCACTTGTTCAAGTACAAGTAATAGGTTGCAGTCGTCGTCTCAATAAAATTTTATAGCAATAAAACTCAGTAAAAAAATTGTTACAATGTTGTTTAAAAATGTCTAATAAATGGACATAAATTCTCTAGCTGACACTCTACTATTTGAACAAAAATATCAATAAGTATTATTAAATTAAAAATTGAAACAGATCTGGAAAAAAAATTATATGAAAAATATCACGAAAAGAATTATGTTAGAGATATATCAAAAAGGAGCCTTAGCAGTCCAATTCCTCTCCAAGAGAAGGTGGAGAAAATCTTTCACATAACATAATTTTCATAGCGGAAATCCGTCGAAAAAAAATATTTTACGTATATATCGTAGGTAGCAAAATATATGATAACTCTGCTTTGTAGTTTCGAACTTTATGAGCAATTCACATGCTGCATGTGAAAACATGGCCTGCAGGCAATAATTATGCCAACTACCATTTATATTTAGTGAGTAGCTTGTTTTTTCCCCTATTTACATATACATTTTACTTATTTTTCTAAAAAGAAACAGCACCAAAAGAAAAATAGGCAATACTTAAAAACAAAGAATGCGTTTATACTGTTTGATATAAGGACCAATTAATTCAGATTCAAATTGTATATTTTTTTGAAAGGTGACAAAAAAATTTTAAATAATATTTAACAATCTTATATTCAAACTTAAAATTTATTAGTTAAAACTAAACTACTTCATTATAAAGTATAATTTATTCGTTGGACCAATAGAGGAAGAACAACAGTTAGAAGGTCAGATGAAATCATAATTACCAAATGATAGAAGCAGTAATTAAGTGGACACGTGCAAGGGTTAAAAATTTACAAGTTAGGGAAAAAGCGAAATCTATCCTGGAATATTTTAAACTCGTAAAATCACCTGAGACCAGAGTCGCCGACGAGTAAATAAAATATTAAAATCAATTGTCTTTTCTTTTTCCTCATCTGAATTCTGAAGAGCAAATCAAATCGTTCATTCGAATGTCGGGAATAAAGGGGGACAATCTTTGGGCCTCAGTCGGCGAAAGGAGTTTGAAATGTCTGTCGTCTACTTGGCAAGCATCCGTGATCCAACCACTGCCCCCGGGCCCACCACTTCCTCGTAAAATCCTTGCATGGGCCTGCCGAACTGAACCGACCACTCCACTGCCTCCTTTTTTTATTTAATTAAAATTTCGAAACATAATAATATTAGATATTTAGTTGAAGAATATTAATAATTTTATATCTAATTTGAATTTAAATTACAAATATTATATAATATTTTTTGAGGGGAAAATATTGTATAATATGATGTCAACACTCTTCTACTCTATTAGAAATATGATTGTATATGGCCCAAGTCTCAATCCCTATTATTTGTCGAGTCCCGTGAAGCTTTTGGCAGAGGAAAATGATGACAAAAGTTTTTTCTTCACCACATCTTTTGTTTCTTGAATTACTTTTTCAGCAAAAAAAGCAAAACTCGCGATTTCTTAAACATCTATTTTAATATAAACTGGAAAGTGAAATAATGCAACGGGGAGAGAGAAGAGTCAAAAGACTCCTTCCTTTCTTTTGGTATACTTTATATTTCACCGGGATTGACGGGCCATTCTATTTTGGAAAATAAATTAATGTGTTTCAACTTTCACAACCTCCATTTTTTCATGCAAGTGATTTTTTGGGAGAGTTTTGTATAAATTACTTTTTTTATATCATGTGCAACTTTTTTAAACCTCTCGGAATTAATTATAATTTTCATTTTAGCACAATTCAAATCTTCAATTATCCTTCTTAGGCGCCCATTTGAGGCATTCAATATTTTTTCACCTAAAAATGAAAAATTAACATCCACGGGGACACGACACATGATTCTGGTGCAAGCTGCTTCTATACGAAGAGACACTATTCCTTTCTCAAAAAAAGAAGAGACACTATTCCCATCTCGTGGTCTCATATTTAGAATTGACAATGTCCTTTGTCGTGAGAATCCTTATATGTGTACAAAAATCTCAATGTCCGTGTTCTGAAATCAATGACAAAACCATTTTCGGTGCTAAGGGTTCATATGATTCCATACTCCATCTCCGGTACTAAGAATATGTAATACCCGGATGATATAAAGTATATATAAATTGACGTAAATGTAGTACTCAACTTTAGCATTTGCGTAAACACTTACTTATATAATAAGTATATTGCGCATCCATGCATCCTAATGAAAATAGTTTTTAAGTTCGAGCATCATCTCGAAATATCTATTAATTAGCTGTAAATACTAAAATATGCAGAACTAAAATTGATCCGACTATTGGTTATATAACATTTGACATAATGACACAAAACTTATTAAAGATTGATAGAAATTTATGGTTCAATCTTTGACTTTGTCAATTGTAAATGATACAATTTTACTTTTTCAAAAAACAAATACCGATTGAGTTTTGATAAAGTAAGGGTGAGTATACTCTTTTGCTATTTGTGCCGGATTGGAGTTGAATGTAGGGTATTTCGCACATATCTAAAATTGAAATGAAACAAGTTGATAGGCAAGTAATCAACTAAACATATTGTGATTTATGGTGCTGTCATGAGTATTACCAATAAAACCTTATAAAAAACTAAGCATATTGTGAAGAACTGAATATACAAGCTAATTGTTAAATCACGATGAAAGTTGTATAAAAATGTATATCATTAGTTATATTTAGCATTTGTCAATTAATCCTAAATAATATCTACTTTTCTGCAACACTATTCACTTACAAGTTCAAAATATGTGTTTAATAAATATTAATATAACAATATTTTTATTTTTATTTTTAATAAAGTAATGGCCAGTTGAATCTGAATTAATTAGTCTAACGGATAAACTAGCCACTCCAAGCAAGTAAACTTGATGGTCAAACTACGTTGACCAACGGTTCAACCATCTTTGAAGTTCTTGGGTTAACCTGACTTGCTCTCGTTATTAGTAGTAGCTCTACTACCAATTAAACTGCATATTTTAAAATATTAGTTTTAAACGATATGTGTAGAGTGGTTTAGTAATTTGGGGTAGATAGATGTGCTCAATGTGGCCGTCCTATTACATCAGTGAGCACTAGGGTAGGCCTCGTTACATGAGAAATCCAACAGACTAAAGCCATGCACATGATTTTACTTCTATAGTGTTCAATATTTGACTTGATTAATTTATCAAGCTTTAGTTGGCGGTTTTGGATTGAGTGGGGACAACATAAAAGTCGTCCCTACGGAGGGGATTTCGTTTAGACCATCAGATTTTATTAAAAATCGTGTCTAGAGATCTGACATTCATAAAAAAACGTGTCTATAACTAAAATCACTTGATTCATTTCAGTAGGGACAGGTCTTCTCCCCACTGAATCTAACCCCTTGGTTGACAAGATAAGACACATTAATTCCGAATCTTGAATTTATCAACGCATTGTGCCGATAATTTGACAATCATTTGACAAGTGTATGCATGGCAGCTTTGAAATGGGAATCAAAGGACATGGATTTTGACACGAAGAGACGAAATATCCAAGCGATATGATTGAGTTTATATGTAAATCAAATTTAAAATTGGGACCACTTACTAAAGAAGTCCTATCCTCAATTCTCCGACGTTGAATAATTTGAAATATTACTCCAACGAGGCAACACCCATCCACTGTCTAGGACCATCATCAATCAAATTGTAAACAATTAGTGGGGCCAAATCCAAGGTATCGCCCCTTAGGATACAGGTGCACTGAAAGGGATAACAGTTTAACAACACAGGGTTTCTTTTAACTATTATACATAATTCAAAACTGAATATCATTGAATTTTTTATCAATAATTTGGGGTATAAAATTCACACATAACCCTTTTCTTTTGTCAATTTCGGAATTCACTTATGCGTGTGCTTATGTCGTTAAGATTATAAAGTTGAAACAGTAGAGTAATCAAATATTTATATCACATTCTTGTATTGTTTAACTTTAGATATAATTCGTTATGCCAAAGGAATAGTAGCACAACGGCACAAAGCGTTATAAATATCTAGGAGATCAAAGGTTCAAATCTTAGTAATATCTTCAAAAAAATATATATGTCATTATTGCTCGTTATGAATTCAATTATTTAAAATATAAACAACTAACATATATTATCCAACCGGTGAAGATAAGGTTCAATTCAACCGAAACAGTAAATTAATATCCGACGGCTTGGAAGTGCCAAAATTCTACAGGAAGTCCTCGGCGGCAAGTATCACATAGATAACTGGACAAGAATTCAGAATTTGGTTCCAAATTTTATTTAATATACATACATACTCGCATGTATTTATGTTACACATAGTATATAAATATATGATATATTAGATGAAGAAAATATAATATCATATAATTCCCATTCTCATATTAATATGTGTACATCTAAAAAAAAAAAATTGATTCTACTACATATATTACATAAAAATAGAAGTAGTCAAAGGCAGAAATTCAACTATCGTCCAAAACCATTATACACTGCACATTAAAGTGCCGACGACAATTCCTAACAATCTAGCTAGATGCCAACCGTGTGGATTAGGACACAAGACAGTCCAAAATCTGGTGTCAATGTCTTAGATTGGAGGCCATTGAACTTGGCCAATGACCATTATGCCCTTCAATTTATTCTCAGGTTCACTATGATCTGCTGCAGTCGGCTCTACCGAAACCGATCCTGCGACCGGCTAGATCAAACTCCACCCATAGGTTCTGCTGGTGCACGTTTCCTATAATGTTACTCGCGGCTCCGAGCATCTCCGACCGTCCGATCCCGATACAGTAGACCCCGCCCCCGACATCCGAGAGCACATGATCCCTCCCGACAACGATCTCCACTCCCTTCTCGAACTCGAACACCAAATCCCCTATCAGCCGTCCAATCCCAACTGTGTTGACCCGGTCAAAACACATGTCGGCCACGCCCGCGTACGCGTAGCCCTTCTTCATTTTGGGGCCCACCAGTCTCACTACTTCCTCCCGCACCTTATCATACGCCTCGTCCACCAAGTAAGTGAACTCTGACCCGGAGTCGACGAACGTCTGACCCGACCCGCTCGGGTCGGGCCGGAAGACCGAAACGGGTATGGTCAACCTGGTACTCCCAACCCTTATTCCCTGCATTGGGACAGTGTAAGCCGAAGGGTCCAAATTGGGCATCCGTTGACTTTCTGGAAAAGTCAAAAGCCCAACGTACTGAAACCCGCGCGAGTTAGGGTTCTCCCCCAAGTAGAACGACCCGGTAGCCGGGCCGACCCGGGTCGAGCGAACCGGGACGCAATAAGAGAACTTCCCGACCTTAGCCTGGGAGGGAAACGACAGCCTCCCGAGGTTCATCCCCAAAATACCCTTCTCGTCGCTCCCTCCCTGAGCGCACCCAAGTATCAAAGGAGGGGTAATCTGGGAAGGCGAGAAAGTGAACTTCTCCCGGACCAAATTGCCCTCGGCGAGGGTACCGTCGGCGTAGAAATAGGAGTAGTGGCAGAGGCGCTTCTGGTCGCAGGAAGTGGGGAGGGTATAATCGGGAATTCGCGGCTTGCAGAGTGGGTGGCTGCAAGGGAGCTCGGAGAAGGAGGAGGACAAGGAGGGGTCAAACGACGTCGTCGAACCTCGGGGCTGTCTCTTCTCCGGCCGCGACGACGACGCCGTCTTGTTGCATTGGATCCAGGACAGCTGGCTTCCGGTGTCCAGGACCATGTCCTGGGCCTGAGGCGGGGTCCCTATCGGGAGAGACACGACAAGGGCCATCGAGTACTTGAAAGTTGCCCTGAAGTTGTAGCCCTGGGCGGCCACTACGCTCTGTTTGGTTCTGGAATTCACAGAGGGGGACGAAACGGGGAGGGAGGTGAGGGGGAGAGAGAGTGATAATGAGGAGGCGGCGGCGGCTAAGAAGATGGAGGAGGAGGAGGAGAAGAAGAAGAAGAAGAGGAAAAGGAGGGGTCGCGCAAGGGGAGGCATTTTGGGAGACAAGTTTTCTTCTGGGTGCGGATTTTGGGTGGTGGAGGGTTTAGTTAGGTGCTTATTTATATGGAGGGAAGAGGAGAGGAGAAGCGAAAAAAAAAACTTTTAAGAGAAAAAAAATAGATACTAATAGGGATGGTTAGTATAATTAAAGATCCTACATCGTTTTTCGAGGTCATTGGTCAATTTATACTCTTTACGAAAATTGAAAATTTGTGTTTGAAGGGCAGAAAGTTCAATGTAGTTTAACGCCTATATTTGTTAGTTCTTTATTTTAATTTAATCAAATAATTGAACAAATAACAATATTAAATATTTGTTATAAATTTTATTTCATATTTTGAAAGTCCTAAATATTTTGAACATAAATTAAGAGAGGGGGTAGGAATGGACAAGGGATGGAGGAAAGTGGTGTTACGCGGTTTCTTTGATTGGGGCGGTTACATCTTATGATGACTATTTGTCCTAAATTGGACAGCTCTCTTCTTGGGTGGATAATTGCGCTCGACGCTTTGTACTCGCTTCCTCCCGTTCGTTGTCAGTTGGTAAATTTTGAGGCGCTTCTAAGTTACGGGTTTTTAATAATAGTATATCATTTAAGAGGTTGGTAAATATTCATATTTTTTGGCGGAGGAAATATGAATGTGTATGATGGGACCGTTTTCTTTTGTTTTTCTCGTGTACTAATTTAAAAAAATGAAGTTGTTTTTTTCTTTGACAAAGACAAATAGAGTGTAGAGTTGGTTCAATTGTTAAAAGATCAAAGTAAATATAAAAAATATCATTTGTCACATTGATAAATAGTTCGAATTTAGTCAGTATAAATTTATAGTGCTCTAAAAAAACTGCCACAATTTTGCAATTTTGAACTCCTATAGTACTGAAGTTTAAAAGTTTTTCTAATTATAAGATATTAAAATGAAGTTTTGACCTATTGTATACCAAATGTGAAAATTTCTATCTTTAATCATATAACATTTCTGTTGTTACTAATTTTTTTCCTAATTTTTTATATCGGAATTTCTACCAATTGTTCCCGACTAACGATCTCGTTCACCCATGGTAGATAATTCTGCCAATTTTTTTGGTAGAATTTCTAAATCCCAATCCCATTTGCATGCCCCTGCTTCACTCTATAGTATTTCTTACTTGCATAGGTCATAAATGGTCCGGTTTAAAGTGACAAACCTATATTATTGCCTTCGTGATCGACTGTTCAAGAAGCTAGCCGACAAAAGGCACGAACATATTATACATGTACAAATATGCAACCTCAAAGTTCAAAGGAACCTTCTTATAACAACTTCCTTTTTTTTCTCTCCCCACTTTAGCATCTCCTTTTTCCAATCCTTTCATATGAAGCAGCGACACCTAATCCCTCCAGCTGCAAATAGTGTCTGCAATTATTTTTTGAAATGATTTCTCATTGGACCACGTAGAAAAAAGGAAAAACGTGTTCAAAGCTGAAACGGCTCTTTGGTTCCTTTTTCATCTTCTACAAGTCTGTTGTACAGTCCATGAATAATATAATGTCTTGATGTTCTTTGTAACACTCTAAAATTTTCTTTAACTCTTTGCGCAATTTTATAATGTGCATCGCTAACGATTTTAAGTTGGAGCATAATTAACATTGAATCTAAAGAATCAACTGCGGAATAGATACTTTTAGCAACTAATCCTTTTGATAGTACTATAGTAGTATCTAAATGTGCAAATATGTTTGTGTGAATGATTAGTACAAATGAAATTTTAATTTTTTTAAAAATTTAAATTCAAGTCTTACAAATGAAATTTTAATTTTTTTAAAAATTTAAATTCAAGTCTTACAAATGAAAAAGATATTATTTAAAAAATTATCCTAAATAAGGCTAGACGTCCACTTAATCAGTTCTGAATATCATACAATAATAAAGAAAGAGGGGACTCCATCCCAAGTAGTAGCCATCACAATGATGCGCTCCTAGTAGGTCTTTGGGTATCGGGTATAACTTTTTGTTAGGCTGTAACTTTTCATTTTTATTTTTATCTACATACAGGGGCTTGCCCCTCAATTTCCAAAAAAAAAAATACAGTAATAAAATTTTCTTACTTCATTCTCTTCCTTCTTCATAGTCAACATCCAGAGATTACATCGGTTATAAAGCATGATTTAAATTTGCATGCATATATTTTCAGTCTCTTTTAGTAGAGTGCATGTTTTCGTTTCACATTGCTTTACTTGGAATTTGGGTCATATCGGGAGTGGGGTCATTTAGCTTCTTTTTTGATCGAAAAATTTGGACCCCACACGTAATCAATTAAGCTCGGATCATGATAAGTATGATATAATGCCTCGTGAACGGACGAATTGCAATTTGCCATCTTTCTATAACGATACAAAAAATAAAGATTAAAAACTTATTAGGCTGTAGGAATATTCCCCTTGAATATATAATTACCTAAGAAATATTACTGTTGACTCTAAATTAACCATTATCGGTGTAGATCATCTAAAAAAAACCATTATCGGTGTAGATGACAGTGAATATTCGATGATCTTAACCTATAAAAAGAATCCATATATTTGTAATAATATTTATGCGAGGAAGTAGTCTCGGATCTTAAAACAATTTCGCGAAAATTAGTGTAAAAGAAAATTAAAAACATAGCATGTCATCTAGTGATGCCTATTTTCTTCAAATTAATAGCAAACAAACCAATTCATGGATTGGTTCTTTGTGGTCTTCGTGCTACTAGTGGTCCTACGCGCAAGATGAACCAACGTCGTTTGCCAACCTGTTGTTTCCAAATCGTATTTCTTTTTTCATTTCAATAGCAAGTTTTAATTTAGAAAATTTCAAACAAATCCATAAAAAAAATTAAAAAATTATGTGTCAAAAATACCATGTCTATCGCAAAATTTTGGATTCATCAAGTCAAATACCAAATTCCGATAATGAATTTTTGATTGGTTACTACTTTGGTGCGATAACCCTAAACCCTAATCTTTTTTTTAAAGGACCTAAACCCTAATCTTTGACCAGAAATAAAAGAGAGAAAGAAACAAGAGGTGGCTTCCGGACCATGTAAAAAGTCCAAACCAGCTGGCAAGTTAAAAAATTACAAAAGTCTAAACCAGCTGGCAAGTTCGATTAAAGAGCTAGTAATTAGCGAGTGGTACATTGTTGAACGAGCAGGAAAAAATCATGTCTAGCTTTTCTTTTCCTATACACTGCCTATTTTATAATTGCTACTGCATGCGGACGAATAAAACAGTTGGCCAACTTCACCTTCGCAGCTTTTTAACTCTCGAAAAATGAATCAATCAATCTCAACGTCCTCATTCCAATAATCGAGTATTTTTTGGTTGATATCTAACTCCAATGATGGACCCGAAACCAACATTAAACAAAAATATGAGGATGGTAAAATAATTGTTGAAATATTAAGAATTGCAATCTTAATTTGTGCATAGATTAGGGACACGAGATAGTTTGCCCAAATTTAAATGTAGTTATATTGATACAATAAAACCTCTCTAAAGTGATGAGACTAGAGAAAAATACCACTTCAGAGAGTTTATTACATAAAAGAGATTTATATTTTTTTCTTCAAAAATATCAAAATTGAATTTTGAGCAATAAATATTTAAATACCAAAAAATATTTTGTCTATATTCAAAGTACCTAAAATCTCGGCTTATAGCGTTACTCAAATTTGATTGAAATACTTTTTTACAACTAGCCGACAATCACGATGACCATTTGAAGACAACTAAGAAGATGAATGATAATGTAAACTTATCAAATAAACAAATTTAGCACAAACTAATATCTTAAAATATTATTGAATTTGTAAACTATGTAAAAATATATGTATTATTCAAAAATATTAGTTACTACGATAATTAGGTTATTAAATTTTAACAATAATTACGACTCGGTCGGGACCAAAAAAATTATCACTTTACAGAAAATAATTTTATATACTGTTTGTCTGAAATAGAAATCTCCGGTTAGACTAGAGGGTCAAATCCGAAAGTGATTGCCACTATTTTTGAAACACTAAATTGAATCAGCTTTAATTGGATTTATAGCTCTTTTGAATTGGCGGAAGATTGTTAATGCTGTGAATAAGTGCCTATAATTAATTATCAGGAAATAATGGAATAACTATACAAGAGAAAAGGACTTCTTTGTCCGGGTTCACTTGATTCTCGCCTCCTTCATATCTGTCGTACGTTTTCTGTATAATTTCTCCACCTCTACTACAGAGTGTGATCCCAACTATGTCCAGGTGGCCGTCAAATTTATTGTGGCTATGGCAGATTTCTAAATCTGACAACCAACTAATTAATTTGATTGTCGCCGCAACTCCATCCTCATCTTCTAGTCTAGCCCTGTCTAGTATAACGATAGATACGTGAATCATTATCCAGAATCGAGAATCATCGAACTTTATTTAGAGACAATTTTTTTAACAATATTTTTTGCATTTGTTAAATTTAGACTCAAATATTATTTGGTGAATACAAGTCTATTAATACTTGAACAAACACTCATTTGGTTAGTACAAACGATATTGAAATGCTTTCCACCATGAAAACGACATTGGAAAGAAGAATTGAGAGATGATTGGCAAACTGAGGAAAGAAAAGTTGTATGAAATGCATGCGCGCACTACACTGATGAACATCATACAAGAAAAGTCTCTTAACCATTTTAAGTATTTGAAGCGATACGACTGAGATTTTCGAAATTGACACTTTTATGATAAATTTTTATATCACGATTTGAAGTTTTGTCACCAAAAGTATCGATTTTGGTCTATTCAGAAAATCTTATATCATAAAAGAAAGACCGAAACGAGATTACTTAATCGAAAATGCGCAAAACCTGCCCCAAGTTAATGTGAATCCTGGTGTCTTTCAGAAAATGGAGTGGTTAATTTGATCAGCTTTTAACCCTTCACCTGGCTGTGGATCCTCCTAGCATGGCCTGAGCTTGCTCCTTCTGCAATCCCCAGCAGATTACAAAGGCATGCATATCAAACTGCACTCACTTAACTATTTCAGGTCTCAGGACTGGACAACGTAAACCCGAGAATATAATGTTCAACAGATTTGTCGCAACAACAATGATCGTCTTGCACGAGTCTGATTTGCTTATTCGATGGCTATAGAGCCGCGGGAACTGTGAAATTCGGTCTCAGTATCGATCCACAAGCATTTCGCATGACCTTGTAGCTGAAAGCACAAGCATTTCATATAATCTATAGTTTGCGACTAAACAATGACATTTTCTATTTGACACTTAGAACCAACGTCAATGATGATATGAACATCTCAGCCACAAGCGATCACACGAACTCGTGATCGCTTTACTTGGCTTTACGCGACTGGTATTAGTATCTGGAAGCGGGCACCTAACATGACAACAGAGAAGGCGTTCCTAATCCCATTCGAGCAAAGATAAAGAGTAAACATTTTATCAAACACCTGGCAGGCATGATCAAAGCGGGCAGGCCTAGAGCTTCTCCTCCCCAAAGATCCGCTCGTCGGGGATCGTCGGCGCGCTAGTATCGTCGGCAGTGACGATCTGTTCCATCTCCTTCATCCGCGTCCGCACCGCGTTGGTCACCAGAACTGCATCGACATCCCCCCAAAAAACCGTGGGAATGAGAAAACATGAGAAGATAGTACTTGCAACAGAGTTTAGTTATATACTGGCAGCGGTGCCCAGAGTCCACGCCCAGAGGATCTTAAGCCCTGGGCTCTTCTCTCTCCCCATCTTCGCCTTCGTCTTCAACTATTAACTTCTTACCCCACCTGATCTATTCTCGTCTAGAGAGACCGTTTCAATCATCATTTTGGCGGGTTTTCTGTTATGGGCCGGCCCATTTCGCTTACGTCTTGCAGTCCAACGTCTCCTTGGAGGGGGTTCATTGTAATAGTTTAAACAATGGATTTTCAGTTCGAATTTTTAGATACTCGTATTTATTAGAAACATTTTGTCACTTTTTAAAAATCACACCTGACATGAATCTAAATAAGTATTATAATCTCTTTAATCACGTATATTGTCTCATCTATGTATTTTCTATTTACAAGATTTAAACTCAATTATTTTTCTTCAAAACTCAGAAATTTAAAAATATTCATGTAAATTTCAAATCTTCTACTTTTTAGAACAAACTCGGTCTTTTACGGGATAGAGTTCTTTTTTCATGTCCTACTACAATGGAAGAAGAAAGACAAGTTGAGCCGACATAGAGTTCAAATTGAGTTTGCAATCTCTTATTTCATGGACCACATGTAATAAAATATCTCACGTCATGGATCTTGATGTGCCGATCTCTAAATGGTGATGAATATTTAGCTTAACAGAATTAAGGGGTGTACAATTTATGGAAGCCGAAAGTTGAAACTTTAGGTGAGCAACTATTGGAGCTGGATAGGTTTTTTCTAAAACTATTTCTAATAATAGCTTTTCATGATGCTAGTTACCGTTTCCAGCATTACCATGTTTTGCAATATCCTGAATTAGCATTTCCATGTTGACGTAGGAAGACCCTCCTTCCTCCAATGCCCTTTTCCCCATTTCTGCAAGCGCTTTGGCTCTTTCCCTTCTCTTACCCTTTTCCTTGTCTTCCTTCATTAGCCTATTCGCAGCTCCTACAATGTCTTCTTTGTGCACCAACACACCAATCTGCTCTTCCTCCCCCCAGCGAAGCGGAACCTGAACTCCAACACTCGCCCCAATGTCCAACACCTGCACGGCCAACTTCTCGTTGCAGAACTGATCAGCAAACAGAGGCCAAGTTACCATCGGCACGCCCGCGGTTATCGCTTCGATCATCGAGTTCCACCCGCAGTGCGTTAGGAATCCTCCGATCGCTGAGTGTGACAGTATTAGTACTTGTGGAGCCCAGCCCCAGATTATCAGACCTCGTCCTCGGATCCTTTGTTCGAGTCCACTCTCCACAATCCAATTCTTCAACAACTTCGTGCTGTCCGTTTGCCTGATGACCCAGATGAATGGTACGTTAAGTGCCTCTAAAGCCATTCCGAGCTCAACCAGTTGCGGAAGAATCAGATTACAGAGGCTTCCGAAGGTAACATAGAGCACAGAACCCGTCTCGCGAGCGTCGAGCCACTTCGAGCATTCGTTTTCATCGATCAATGTCTCGTCACCCCTCCGAAACTTGTCAATGTTGTCCTTATGGGACAATGAAACAGGACCAACGCACCAAGATTTGCCTGAGCAAATCTTGTTGAATTCACTAGCATATGCTGGCTCCAACTCCTCGAACGAATTCATAATAACCTCATACGTACCATCCTCTGCTTCTGCAACCTTGTCGTGAAACTCCTCTACCAAGGTTCCGAGCATCGGTCCGGGTACTTGAGCTTTACGGAGTTCGACACGATCAGGCAAGCCAGGCACGACGAAGCGTTCCGATACCGAATTCACAGTTTTTAATATTCCAGAGGATCCCACTTTATCCATGCATACAAAAGAAAAACAACTAAATCCAGAGAAAGATATCTTGGAACTTGGTATTTGGTAGCTATGTTTGCTGTCCACGGAAGGCACATGTCTGGGCATGGATTGGGTGGGGACAAGGATTAGTCACCATCCATATGGACTAAAAGAAGCAAAGTGACAGTTTTGACAATTAGAAAAAATAGAAGGGCAATATAGGTAACTTAGCAATAAATTATTCCACTCTTAATATATTTTTTTATTCAAAAAACGTGGAAATCATAAAAAATTCAACCAGCCACTTTTGAGAGAGACTCTTCATATTCCTTGTTCCTTTCTCAAGACTAAACCAGCCAACAAAATTAAATGAGACTCTTCACATTTCCCAAGGAATGACCCTTCACTTTTGAACATCACTTCAAAAATCCTTAAGTTAGTTTTTTGGTATTTTTTTCTCAATAAAATACGAGTTCCATATTTAAAATCTTTGATAAATATTAAATCCGATTTTTTAAAACTAAAATCCGAGTTACATATGTATAAAGTTATTCACATCGAAAACCAATATCACTATATTCAAAAACCAATATCACTACATTCAGAAACCAATATCAGTACATATGCAAACCAATATCACTACATATGAAAACCAATATCGCTACACATGCAAACCAATATCACTACATTCGAAAAATAATATCCCAACATTTGAAAACCAATATCAATACACTTGCAAATCTATATCACTACATTCGAAAACCAATATCACAACATTAGAAAATCAATATCACCACACATGCAAACCAATATCACTATATCTAAAAACCAATATCGCTACACATGCAAACCAATATCACTACATTCGAAAACCAATATCCTTACATTCGAAAACCAATATCCTTACACATGCAAACTAATATCACTACATTCGAACACCAATATCACTACATTCAAAAATCAATATTACTACATATGCAAACCAATATTACTAAATCAGAAAACCAATATCGCTACGCATGCAAACCAATATCGCTTCATTCGAAAACTAATATCCGTACATTCGAAAACCAATATCGATACAAATGCAAACCAATATCACTACATTCGAAAATCAATATATGTACATTCGAAAACTAATATCAAAACACATGCAAACCGATATCACTGCATTTTCAAAACCATTATCACTGCATTTGCAAACTAGTATCATTAAATCTGAAAACCAATATCAGTACATATGCAAACCAATATCACTACATATGAAAACCAATATCGCTACACATGCAAACCAATATCACTACATTCGAAAAATAATATCCCAACATTTGAAAACCAATATCAATACACTTGCAAATCTATATCACTACATTCGAAAACCAATATCACAACATTAGAAAATCAATATCACCACACATGCAAACCAATATCACTATATCTAAAAACCAATATCGCTACACATGCAAACCAATATCACTACATTCGAAAACCAATATCCTTACATTCGAAAACCAATATCCTTACACATGCAAACTAATATCACTACATTCGAACACCAATATCACTACATTCAAAAATCAATATTACTACATATGCAAACCAATATTACTAAATCAGAAAACCAATATCGCTACGCATGCAAACCAATATCGCTTCATTCGAAAACTAATATCCGTACATTCGAAAACCAATATCGATACAAATGCAAACCAATATCACTACATTCGAAAACCAATATATGTACATTCGAAAACTAATATCAAAACACATGCAAACCGATATCACTGCATTTTCAAAACCATTATCACTGCATTTGCAAACTAGTATCATTAAATCTGAAAACTAATATCATTATATCTGAAAATCAGTATCACTACATCTAAAAACTATTATCAAGGAAGAACTAAGCTAATTCAAGCGACCCAAGCACGACCTCACTCATTCCTCTTCCTTCCCGCAGAGATGGGGACAAGCACGACCTCACTCTTGATGCGGCCCTGGCGATGACGGCTTTGGCGCGGTGCCCAGGTTCAAGACTAGTCGATGGTGACTTCTTCCGGTTGAAGGTGGTTTCAGCGAACAAGAAGGAGAAGAGAGGCGAAGGGGAGAAGAGGTAACGTTGGGGGGGAGTAGAGGGAGAGAGAGAGAGAGAGAGAGAGAGAGAGAAAACCTGAGTGGGGAAGAGCAAACCAGGAGAGAGAGAGAGAGAGAGAGAGAGAAAAATTGGAAAAATGTGGGTGGAATCCTAGTTGGCATATTTTGGGATAAAAAGTCAAAAAAGACCCTGATTAGTTATTGACCATTGGATTAGATTTTATTTAAAAAAAATCTAATCCAATGGCCCTGAATCAGTCCCCTCCGTGGGGACATCTACTATGTAGTCCCCACTCAATTCAAATCCCATATGTCTGATGTTGGAGTATGGAGCCTGAGAAGCGGTTCAGGACTTGATTGGATTGATTTAGTACTCGGGGACGCTCGAGGATCATTCGGATCAAGGGACGAGTGGTGGTGTTCGATCGGCCTTGAGAAGCGTAACACTAGTGCACTCGTTATGGGATCGACCTACCGTAACAGGTCGCCCGAGATGGTACGCATCGTGTGAAGATGAAGCGGGGAGCGAGAGCCGCTGAAGGGCTGGCGGGCACCAGCCAACTAGCGGCCGCTAGTTGGGACTTGCGATCGCAAGTCAACTAGCGACCGCTAGTGCTTGCTTACAGAGAGTTGCTCGTGAGGCAACTGGCGATCGCCAGTTGATTGGCGGTCGCCAGTCTAGCCGAAAAAAGTTCCAGAGCTTGGACAAAAATGCCCCTGCATGTTTGTTTTGACTCCTAGGGTTATTGGCTCTATATATACCCCTTGTAACTCACTTGTAACCCCTAAGAACAAGAATAGAAGAGAGAGAGAGTGGCTTGAGAGAAGAAAAGAAAACTCTAGGTGAGTGTGGGTGCCAAAGTGTGACCTTTTCTTGTAAAGAGCAAGTGAAGCTCAAAAGCATAGTGAACTCTCTCCTGGCTTGATACACCCCCGGACGTAGATCGTCGTGGATCAAATCGGGTAACCAAACATCTTGTCTCTTGTGCTTTTCCTTTTTGATTTTTTGCTAGTTCATGCTTCTCGTTGTGATTGTGGTTCGCTTGTGTGTCGTAGGTATTGTTTGGGTCCACTCCGGTTCCCAACATCTAAGACCAAGCAACTTGGTTTTGGTGTTAGCTTTTCGAACACCTCTTCCGCGGGTTGTTGGAGCAATGAAGTGCCCATGAACAGATTATGAGACGAGCCTAACGATGACAACATATTCTCGCAGTCTTGCTCATAAGGAAGTTGGAGTTTGATCACTTTGATCTCAAGTTGGGACTCATTCGTACGAGCCAAACCCCTTGTAACTCGCCGCGTTGGTGGGGGTGGCCATTATGGTGACGAACACCCCATGTTGAGCTAGCAGTCTAGCTATGTCCACCATGGGAATCAAGTGGCCTTGCGCCATGAAGGGAAACAAGACAAAGTGGAGCTGGTTAATAAGGGAAGCCATGGCAAAGTTTGCGAGATAGAAGGATGGTCTTAGAGAATTAACAACTCCTTGTGCGTTGTAGTTTTACTCCCATAGTCCAAGTAAGTGTTTCCTCACTCACACTCTTTACTTGACCAAAATAAGAGAGAAAGAACTCAACTATACTTTCAAGTGAGAGAATACTTGTCTATTGAAATGTTGGATGATTTACAAACAAAGAGAAAGGCCTTTTATATACAAGTAATACTAGAGAGTAAAAAACAATATACAGAGCTTCTATAATTGGTGGAGAAGGTATTCTACAATAACTCCTCATTGACCATCTAGAAGGGTCTTTATATACAAATCCTAGACTACTGAAGAGTCAAAAATAATAAATACAAAAGCTCCTATGATTGGTGGAGAAGACCTTCTTACCATAAATCCCCCCTTACCATATCCTTGCTGCCCCTGATAGCGTGAGACACACATATCCTTTTAATACGACGGATGAGATCCAGATGCACAATTTATATGTCCATTTTTTAGAACGCGTGTCGTGTCATTAATGTGTCTCCAAGGCATTGCTTATTTTCTTAATGGTGTGTTTATTCAATAAAGAAATATTTTTTCTGATGAAAAGATTTCTCTTATTTTTATTAATAATTATTTTTATCCAATAAAAAAATATCTCTTAAAATTACGAGACTTCTCTATAATAATAAAAATCATTAGTTACAATTATATTTTCAATTATGTATTCATGTACTAGTGTCGATTCACAATTCACATAGACATACCACTATCATATAATTTACCAACATCACTTTACATGAGCATAAATATGTTACATTATCACTTAACATGAGTATAACAACATTACTTCACCAAAGACCCAAAGATTAGATTAATGACTATATTTATCAGATACAATTATAATATATTATAACAAACAAATTACCAAAAAACTATTCTAACCAACATGCTCGGTGCTATCCTTGTATGTTTTTGAGTCAGTTATAAAATAATTGAAATACCCTACCCCAATTTGAAAGGACAAATTTAAGAAGTAAAAAAAAAATTCCTTACTTTCTCTCCTCGAATTAAGAATTTTTTAAATTAAACTAAAACTATTTCCACGTCAATTAGTCCAAGTGTTGTACATTAATGGGATAAAGACATGTTATGTGAAGTACGCGCTTTATATCTTTTGTTAAAGAAATACCTATTTTAGTACTTGTGTTATTTTTCAAAGAAACTTATGACCTCTTTTAATATGAGCTTTGACTTTTGTTGTTTTGACAATAATGATACGGTTTTAACTTACTAACATGGTACAAATAGATCATGTGTAAATAACATTACTTAAAATTACTAAAATACCCTAATGTCTTCTCCTCTGTTGTACTTCAACGCCGAAATGTTCGTGTTTGAGCAAGTGAGTTACGTAGATAGCTAACGAACATATGTTTTCTCTGTGACACAAGGGTATTTTTTTTTAACTTTTAAGTAAATATTACTTGACACATTATCTATTTGTGCCAATGTCAGCAAAGAAAAATCAAAGTTCATAGTGTCATTGAAAAATAACACGTGATACTGAAATATGTATTTCTATAACACGTAGAGAGTGTACTAAAATGACTTTATCCCTAAATTATTTATTTAGTACGTTGATTTATCCATCTCTTTATCCAATGGAATTCAAAATATCATCACATAAGGGATTCAATTATTGGGCCGAAGCTATTGGGCCAAACAAACCACCTCAGCCCACAACAGAACAAATATCTGGCAGAGCAAACAATCTCCAATCCAAACTAATCGACAAAATTTCCAACAAAAAAAAAAAAAACTAATCGACACAAAAGTCTCAAATTCCCAATTCCCAGCTCGCTCGCTCGCTCTCTCACTCCAGGAGCTGCCTCATTTCCATTACCCCCAACCAAAAAAAAAAGCCGTAGACATGGGATTAGGGTTGCTAGCATCTAGGGCACTCCGGTCCCGCTCGCGGGCCGGCCTCTGCCTGGTGCGATCCATAGTAACGAAGCCGGGGCTGCAGTCCCCGGAGGCCGCCGCGCCGGCGCCTGAGCCCACCCCCGTGGATCTCCCGCCGCGGACCCCGGTGGCCGGAGCCCGCGTGCACTTCCCGAACCCGGAGGACGCGATCGAGGTGTTCGTGGACGGCTACCCGGTGAAGATCCCGAAGGGGATGACGGTTCTCCAGGCCTGCGAGGTCGCCGGCGTTGACATCCCCCGGTTCTGCTACCACAGCCGTCTCTCCATCGCCGGTAACTGCCGGATGTGCCTCGTTGAGGTCGAGAAGTCCCCCAAGCCTGTTGCCTCCTGCGCCATGCCCGCCCTCCCCGGTTTCCACTTTATCTCTTCTCTTTATTTTGTTTCCGCTTAAGCGAGTGGCATTTTTGTAATTTCGAGACCGATGTTCGGTTTTGGTGGCGAATTTTTGTGTTTCAGGGATGAAAATTAAGACGGACACGCCTCTGGCTAAAAAGGCGCGGGAAGGGGTGATGGAGTTTTTATTGATGAACCATCCACTGGACTGTCCGATTTGTGACCAGGGAGGAGAATGCGATCTCCAGGATCAGTCGATGGCGTTTGGTTCCGATCGTGGTCGATTCACTGAGATAAAACGGTCTGTGGTTGATAAGAATCTCGGGCCCTTGGTGAAGACTGTAATGACGAGGTGCATTCAGTGCACAAGGTCTGTATAGCCCCTCTCTCTTGGATTCTGATATGCGGTGGTCTTGTTGTGATTAGTGTGCACACAATGGACAAAATACTCGTTCTGTTTCTTGGCAATAGAAGTTGGATGACTAAGGCGTCTTTGTCTTGTTAGCCAACATTGAGTTTAAATGAAGTTGGGACCTGATAAATGAAACTAAAGTACAGTCTAATTTGTTATTAATCTGTCATTGCGTTGAGTCATTGTCAAACTCAATGCTCGGGCACTAGTTCTATGTTTCCGATGTGCTATGTTGGGACTCGGGCTGTATTCCCCTTGGGCTCTTTTCATATCACGGTCAACCTTCTGAAGCTGTAAATTGCAGTTGTTTGAATGCTTCTACGTATGATTTCGGTTTGGTTATTATAGAATAGGTTTTGCTGGAAATGCCCCTTCAGTTCTCTACTACATGTTTGCATATCCTCATCTAGCAGAAGCTGATGCCACAGCTAGAAAGAGCAGGGAAAACCATATGAATGAGATCCAATGGCTATATGAGTGCCTCTTCGATGTCCTTTGTGCAAATTCTGATAGATTTTTCTTTCTTACTTCTTTCTCTGTTCAACAGGTGCGTTAGGTTTGCCACTGAAGTTGCCGGCGTTCAGGATCTTGGCATCTTGGGTCGCGGAAGTGGAGAAGAAATCGGAACTTATGTTGAAAAACTTATGACAAGTGAACTTTCTGGAAATGTGATTGATATATGTCCTGTAGGAGCTCTTACTTCAAAACCGTTTGCATTTAAAGCTCGAAATTGGGAGTTGAAGGGAACAGAGAGCATTGACGTTTCTGATGGTGTCGGTTCGAATATTCGGATTGATAGCAGAGGTCCAGAGGTCATGCGTATCCTTCCCCGCTTGAATGAGGTGATTCTCAGTGTGGTTTTATCTTCTTCATCTCTTGTTTATTTCAGCTGTGAGTAATGGCCACTTTCTGCCTTGAAGTGCAGATCATTGCTCCAATCTGATGGTAGATTGAAAAGGAAATGATTGTTCTTCCCAAAGATAATAACTTGGCTAATATTTTCAAGCAACTTAGGTTAATTTAAAGATACTAATTATATTTCTAGGCGTGCTAGTCCTCTAGAATCTGGAGTCTGTCATTTCAAAGTGCAGGGATGAGAAAGGTTTTTTTACTTACCATTTTGATGGTTTGAGTTTGCTTGTGTTGGATTTTTTAGATTGTTGAAACATTTTTCCCTTCTGAGTGGTAGATGGCTGAGAATGGGTTGCTGTTTGTTGGTTAGCTGAAGCTATGCTTGATCTTGACAGGGTTTAGTGATTATCTCTGGTAGTTTTACTGTTCTAGTATCATCAAGTTATTTGTTTCAATGATAAAAAAAAAAGACATGAGTGTGCCGTGATATTTTTTTGTCTTGATAAACATTTTTTTGGGAAGCTCTTCCAGTGGAACTCTTGAAACAAGAAACGCTCCAAATTATAACCTTTTTCTCCTCGGACCAGTGACTTTAGGTAGTTCATTTTCATGCTGTATGATGCATAGGCTCTGTTAGTTTTATAGTTGCATTTATCATTGCCAGGGTTTGTATCTCTTTGTTTGTTTACTAGACAAGTTATCGCTTGCTTGGCTTATCTGTTTCAGGACATCAATGAAGAATGGATATCGGATAAGACACGATTTTTTTACGATGGTTTGAAGAGGCAGAGACTAAACGACCCAATGATCCGTGGTCCCGATGGCCGCTTCAAGGCTGTAAGTTGGCGAGATGCATTAGCTGTCATTGCTGAGGTTATTAATGAAGCCAAACCAGAAGAAATAGTTGGGATCGCTGGCCAACTGTCTGATGCTGAGTCTATGATGGCTTTGAAAGATTTCTTAAACAAAATGGGATCTAACAACATCTGGTGCGAGGGAAATGGCCCCATTCCAAATGCTGATCTACGTTCTGGATACATCATGAACAGTGGCATCAGTGGTCTTGAGAATGCAGATGTTTTCCTTTTGGTTGGAACTGAGGTAGCGATGGCTTTATTAATGTTGAGAATGACAATGTCCTTGTCCTTTTTATTCCAATGCATCATTATCTCTTTGTGTTTCTCTTGATATCTCAATATTCGTCCTCTGTGGTTGTTGCATCTTTATTTTGGACCTTTGCATTACTGATCGTACCTATTGGTAAATTGCAGCCGAGAGTTGAAGCTGCCATGGTAAATGCCAGAATCCGCAAGACTGTTAAAGCAATCAATGCGAAGGTTGGTTACATTGGGCCTCCCACGGAGTTCAACTATGATTGCCAGCATCTTGGTACCGGTCCTCAAACACTTCTTGAAATTGTGGATGGCAAACACCCATTTTGCTCGTCAATCATGAATGCCAAAAATCCAGCTATCATTGTTGGTGCTGGTGTTTTTGAGAGAGAGGACAAAGATGCAATTTTTGCTGCTGTTGATGCTATTGCCCAGAAAGGAAAGGCTGTGAGGTCTGATTGGAATGGATTGAATGTGCTGCTTCTCCATGCTGCACAGGCTGCAGCTCTTGACCTTGGACTTGTACCAGAATCCACCGAATCTATCGAGTCTGCCAAATTTGTTTATTTGATGGGTGCTGATGATATTAACTTTGACAAGATCCCAAAGGATGCTTTTGTTGTATACCAAGGGCATCATGGTGACCAAGGAGTGTACCGAGCTAATGTCATTCTCCCAGCTTCAGCATTTAGTGAGAAGGAAGGAACCTATGAAAATACCGAAGGATGCGCTCAGGAGACCCTTCCTGCTGTCCCAACTGTTGGTGATGCCAGAGATGATTGGAAGATAATCCGGGCTCTCTCTGAGGTAGCAGGTGCGCGCTTGCCGTATGATTCTCTTGGTGCGATTCGGTCTCGGATTAAGACTGTGGCCCCGAATCTCTTAAACCTCGATGAGCGAGAACCTGCTACTTTTGGAGCATCATTGAAGCCACAGTGCACCCAGAAAATCAGCCCAACTCCGTTCAAAGCCGCAGTTGAGAATTTCTACATGACTAATTCAATCACCAGGGCCTCAAAGATAATGGCACAATGCAGTGCACAGCTATTAAAGAAATGAGCAGATTTTGACGACAAGTTTCAGAAATGTTTCTCTGCATGATGTTTTTTCTTACTAAGCATCTGGAACATTGCAGGTACATCCAATAAAAGTGTGTGAGGTCGTAAAAACATTCATGGTATAACTCTGTAAAACCGAGTTCTGCGCGTGTATTCCTCTGCTTTTGGCACCTTTCCAGTGCAGCATTAAGAAACATCGCTGCATATTCTCTGGTAAATTGTTATTTGCCTTTCCTCTTTATCTCTTAATCTAGTTATATTGGGCTCTTTAAGCATTGTTGTAGCTTCGGATTCTTTTCGCTGTACATCGTTCCATATCGACTAACCGAGCCTAACCTTCTCAACTCCCAGATTTTGAATACTCGAACTGGGTTTCTAGGTGTGTTTTATGCATCGAGTCCCTTAAAAGATGGCCCCTGAATTGGGTACGGGGAGAGATAGGGGCCTCTGCGTCAAAGATCTGATGGTTGTAATTATGTAGGGGTATTTTTATTTTTTGGCTCCCTTTCTTCTCCTTTTTTTTCTCCTCTCTCTTTCCTGGCTGACTCCCTTTTTTCCTTTCTCTTTCCTCTCTTCTTCCCTTCCCTCGAGCATTTTCCTTCATCTCTTTCACTATATATTTTTCCCAACTCTAAATAAAATTGACGCCGATGAGGAGCAACGCTGACGAGGAGCAACGCCGGCGAGGAAATAATTTTCTTCTCTCTCATTTTTCCTTCTCTTCCTTCTTCTCCTTCACACACACTCTTACTCTCTCTTTCCCCTCTTTGAAATAGTTTTTCAAGTGTAAAATAGGATTTAGTGGATAGTTAAATCGTTTGTTTTTCTTTTTATTTTTGTTCGTGATGTATGTCCAAAGTGGCATACTCGGTTACGTTCGAATGGCAAGCACGATTATGTTCAAATGGCAGGCCTTGTTACGATAAAATGACATGCCCAGTTATGACTAAATGGCAGGTCTATTTATGATAAAATAACATGTCCATTTACAATAAAATGGCATGTCCAGTTACGTTAAAATGACATGTCCGGTTATAATAAAATGACAGATCAAGTTATGACCAAATGACATACCCGGTTGTGAATATATGGTAGGTTGAATACTATAAAATGGTAGGTTTGTTTATGATAAAATGACATGCCCACTTACAACAAAATGACATGTCCAATTAATATTTAATAATATTTGTATTACAAAATTAATTATTTAATGCCTTTGACATGTGCATTAAATGCCATGACACATGAAGTTTTATTTTTGTGGTTCCAAATCACACACTCATTAAATGCCATGACACATGTAAATTTTCTTTTTGTAATTCCAACTCGCATTTTGACTCTTTTGTCCTTCTCCTGTACCGCACAGAAAATCGAAATCCGTGCAAAATCCGGGCCCTAAAAGATGGTCCCAACTTGCCGGCTTGCGTATCTTAGCTATATCTCTCTCACTTGTCGAAATGGACAAAGCAGCCGAGTGGAACAAGAATCACTGACCAGGCAATTGCTAATGCAAGCTTTTGGAATTTTTGGCCGTTTCTCTCGGTGGATGATAGCCACACATAACAACGTCAAGTCCACATTTTTCAACTATAATACATGTACGTAAAACTATAAGCAGAAGAAGAGTTGGTGATTCTCTCTAAGACCAAAATTCTATATTGTTGCCAACTTTTCCATGGCTTCCCCTAGTAATCAGCTCCACTTTGTCTTGTTTCCTTTTATGGCACAAGGCCACTTGATTCCCATGGTAGACATAGCCAGACTGCTAGCTCAACATGGGGTGTTCGTCACCATAATCACCACACCTGCCAATGCGGCGAGGTTTGAAGATGGTTTGGCTCGTGTCTCCGAGTTCCATCTTAAGATCAAAGTGATTAAACTCCAACTTCCTCATGAGCAAGCTGGTCTACCACAAGACTGCGAGAATCTCGACATGCTACCGTCCTTAGGCTCGTCTGATCATCTGTTCTTCTGCACTGCATTGCTCCAACAACCCGCGGAAGAGGTGTTCGGGAAGCTAACACCAAAACCAAGTTGCTTGGTCTCAGACATATGCCTTCCGTGGACGGCAAACATAGCTGCCAAATACCAAGTTCCAAGGTTATCTTTCTCTGGATTTAGTTGTTTTTCTTTTGTATGCATGGATAAAGTCAGATCCTCAGGAATATTAAAAACTGTGAACTCAGTATCGGAACGCTTCGTCGTGCCTGGCTTGCCTGATCGTGTCGAACTCTGTAAAGCTCAAGTACCCGGACCGATGCTCAGAACCTTGCTGGAGTTTAACGGTCAGGTTGCACAAGCCGAGGAGGGTACATATGGGGTTATTATGAATTCGTTTTGAGGAGTTAGAGCCAGCATATGCTAACGAGGCAAACAGACAGCTCAAAGTTGTTGAAGAATTGGATTTGGAGAGTGGACTCGAAGAAAGGATCCGAGGACGAGGTCTGATAATCTGGGGATGGGCTCCACAATTACTAATACTGTCACACCCCGCGATCGGAGGATTCCTAACGCACTGCAGTTGGAACTCGATGCTCGAAGCGATATGCGCGGGCGTGCCGATGGTAACTTGGCCTCTGTTTGCTGATCAGTTCTGCAACGAGAAGTTGGCCGTGCAGGTGTTGGACATTGGGGCGAGTGTTGAAGTTCAGGTTCCGCTTCGCTGGGGAGAGGATGAGCAGATTGGTGTGTTGGTGCACAAAGAAGACATTGTAGGAGCTGCGAATAGGCTAATGAAGGAAGACGATGAAAAGGGTAAGAGAAGGGAAAGAGCCAAAGCGCTTGCAGAAATGGGGAAAAGGGCATTGGAGGAAGGAGGGTCTTCCTACGTCAACATGGAAATGCTAATTCAGGATATTGCAAAACATGGTAATGGTGGAAAAGGTAACTAACTGATAGCAGAAAGGGGAGTGCTCTTCTTTTCCTGCCCATGTTATTACAGCAGCAGCATCAGAAACATGAATTCGCCTTGAATTGATTGTACCCTGATTTGCTTCTGACGCTTGTGTTTATTCGAAATGGAATTTAAGCTTGTCTACCTGGATAGGTACTACTCTCCAGTGTCTAAACCTGCTCTATAGGATTAGACATTCCGAGAAAGAATCATCTATAAAATATATTCCAGTCCAATAGTGTTCGACTCATAATATAAAGATTCATCAAAAAAGAAAAAACAAGATACAGACCAAGTAGATAATGACACCATGAAAAGTTGCACTCTGCACTCTACAGAAACGAGATTTGTGAGAACAACTCCCATCCATATCAACAACGAGCTGAAAAAGACTTGTAGATTTGGGTCCCCAAGCTCAAGCTTAAATCAATCGCATTGATTTTCCTTTGTAGGAAAAAAATGCATTGATATTTCTATCATGAATCAATACGCTGTTTTCCTCGGCAGTAAACTGTCATTTTTCTTCCACGAAAAAAATATTAAACTAGGCAGCGTTTGGAATCTGAAAATACGAGAGATTGCAGCAGCCCGCCGAAAACTACACGATTAGAAGCCAACAGTCGTCAGTCCTGCTTCAAGGCCTTCATCAAGGAGGCTCTGGTCAATGCAGTGGTGAGGTAAGCCAAGAGGGTGACACAGATACCGGCCAACAAAACTACACGATCAAAAGCCGCATCCTGAGTAGTGTACACCCTTATTCCGATGGTATTCCAGTTACTCTCGGTCCATACCGGATCCACCATCCCCATAGGGTCTGTTGAATTTGCTGGCAGAAGACTCCAGGTTCCGGAATCATACTTCAAGCGGGTCGAATATGCAGGAACATACCTGAATTACATATACCAGTAATTCATATCGGAGAACTGGTAGACCCGACAATATCACTTATTTAGCATACAAATGACTCCAACTTGTCTACAAGTGCTGTCAATCGAGGTGCATAGAAGTGGATTTCCTATATTGTGGGGAGTGAAGCATGACTGAGTTTTGATATTAGTAGCTGGACTACATGAACAGACACGTCTCAGTAGTCTGTCAAAGAAATGCATCATTGAGCAATAAACAAGAAACTATCAAGTCATATGACATGATATCATTGCTGCCAAGTCATCGATTTAATATGGTCCGCGTGAAGAGCAACGCTCTAAATGATGTCACAGGTACAAGTTGTACCCGCTTAATGAATAGGTGACAAGTAGTCAGATGGCTTGTTACCACTAAGCAGAGAGCGTAAGAAGATACCTGGTAGTAGAAGTAACACAAACACCCTTCCCATCTTTTTCTGCCTTGACACAGACTTGCTCATCGCTGTTGCAACCTTTAGAACAGTCAGAAGAAGAATTCTTGTCTGGAACAGAAGTTACATCAGCCAGAAAATTCCATATGAACCGGGAAACATCATTCACAGACCCAAGGTAAGGATTCGCTGAAGGTTCCCCAACGATGACACCAACATAACTGCTGGGGCAACTAGTGGTTGACGAGATATAATTCTCAACCAACTCACAAGTCAAACCTGGGTCACAATCCACGAGGCAACTTATCAATTCTTCCACCAGCGAAGAATTCACATTTATGGAACTTAGATCTGAACGGCTCAAGTTATTGCCGCTGGCAAGAGTATATAGGGTGCGAGCAGAAAGAGAAGCAGCTGCAACAATGGCTGATGAGTTGATATTTGCTGCATCCCATCACAAAGTCAAAGGTATTAGTCACCCAGATAAGCTCTCTATTGGAAGAAAGTTAACAGAGGAATCATAGCTACCAAGAATGCTTTGTTTTCAACTCACACTTGTCATCAAGCTCACTACGGTAGAACTTGTTTGAGAACACAGTATCAAAATCTTCCAATGTGATCCCCAAAATTGATGAGCTCTGCAATGAAGATTTTAATCAGCATAGATTTTGAAACAACAGTATCCCACAGCATAGCACAAAAGAAAAGCTGCAGTTTCTAGTTTCATAGTTTCTTTCAAGTATTGACTTGTCTAGAGTTCAGACTTTGTATATGCGACTACTTCACTCATGCAAGGGCAGAGCAGTAAAGTCCTGAACTAACCCAAGTTTAGACTGGTGGCAGTAGAAAGCCAACAGATGGATCTCGAGACTCAGAAATAACGTGACCAATTTTGTTCTTTTTAATTCCTGAACAAGCAAATAAAAGTTAGGCTAAAAGTTGTCAATTATCTTAATGTTAGCTCATCAATCTGCCGAATCGTTCCAATTTTAAGACACTCTTTGACTTGACTAGATACAGAGTTTTACATATATAAGACCCCTACAGATGGATCTGTTTTGCACGGTTGATATATGTTCATTGACAACAAGATCAAGGGGTGGCTAATACTTTTCTGCATTAAATAAGAAAGACATTAAATAAATCATGGATTTTCTGGTGCCAATCATGCATTTCAAAAATCAAGGGAAAATAATGATATGACTGTTCATATTCTGTATTGAAAAAATTATACCAAAGTGGATTTTTTTGACTTTGATGCATGCATTTAATACACAACATAACAGAGTAGACAAACTGTACTGAACAAATTGCCAGTGGGCAGAAAATTATGGCATGTGACAAGTTCATGAACTAAAGGAAAGAGAAAATGCATGGCATTTCAAAATGACGATAAGAAAGTTACATGGATATGCCAGACCTGTCTTACAAATGCCATCAAGGATGATGGTGGTATCCCGGGATTTGATGTGCTAGCAGATGAAACAGTAATGTTCTGGGACTGAAACGAATCTTGAGCACGTTTCAAAGCATTCCAGGTTTCATTTGTTGCATCGGATGCCTAACAAAATAAGTACTAGAATTAGACGCTGACCTAATAACAAGTCAAGAAGACCTTCACATGAAAGAAACATGCTCGTCATGCATTGAAGAATTTCATTATATTCAGATGTCATAGTCGATCACCGATTCAAGGAAAAGTGGAAAATTACTAAATAATAAATAATCAACTAAAAACCACGATGAACACAAACAAGTATGGAAAAAACAGCAACAATTTTTTCTTGTCCACTTTCTGATTAATGATCAATAAGAAGAAAGCACGGGGTTAAAATTCATGTCGGGTTAAAGAAACAAGGATATTTCAACTACTGGATACCAGAAGGTTTTGACCAAAATATAAATAAAGAAACACGGAAATTTTGAAATTTGGAGCATAGTGTCGCCTTTGAGCAAGAAATGCTTCCTCCAAGCAGCAGTTTTTAAAGGCCAATACCAACAGACTACTCATCTTTAAGAATGAGATCCATCAAAACCAGCAGTGTCCATTTGATAACCTTCTACCACCGGTTCTAAATATATAGATTAATAGTATATAGTTGAAAGCCAAACAGGTTCCGAGTCCACAACAATCGAATATGAGGATACTCAAGAAAATCATGCAGAAGTAAGCAAAAACGATAGTGATCACACAATTTAAGTGTTAAGAGTTTGCACCCCTGTTGTATGGACAAAGAAGGTGTTGTTCCTGTCCTTGAAAGCCTTTCCAACAGATCCAATTTCCATAACCTGTAAAAAGTCATGGGACAGACTGTTAGATCGCATTAGTTAATCCACACTATCCAGGATATACTTTCTAATTTGATAGCATAACAAGACAATTATTCGCCACTATCATGCAACTCTAGCATCACAGTATGGGGTATAAGGTGCTAGATACCGCGACACCCCTAGGATACAAGACAGGATCTGGTATACGTGCTTTTTGCACGCATTCATGGTTGAGCAGTCAACAATCATCCCAAAAAAGGATGGCACACCGAGCAGACTTAAGCCAGCACAAGCATACAAATTCTTTTATAGCAGTTGGATTGATACCATGTCAATAAGAGATCCATTAAGGCCCTTAACGGCTTCTGAATGTAGATCAAGTTCAAGTAAGAATCTCCTGCTACCAAGATAACCCCATGATTCTCCTGTGAATACAGAGAAAACAAGCTGCACCATCAACAGATAACTATCAGCAGGGAACTACAAACAGCATCGTAACAATAAACAATCGCGACCGCCGGTTCACTGGTTAGAAACCGGATCACGGAGGGCTACCCAGACAGAAGTCCAAAAGCCCAGATCATTTTCAGAAGATATATTTTCTTTCCAGAAATTTGCACGTACCTGCTTATCAAGTTCACCTAAACCATCCAATCGAGAAAGTGCATCAACCACTGCCAGCAATGAAATCAGCCCCTGCAAAAGTTGCAATAAAACCTTATTCATATGTTTTGGAGAAGGAAACTCAGCAAGAAAGACAATAATGTTAAAAATTGAGCTGGTGATACAAGAAGACAACTTACAGAGATGGGGGATTCCGCACCAAGGCTTTTGTCACGAAAAAATGAAGAAGAATCCATTGATGCCACTGCCAATATAATGGGTTTTTGATTTGCTGATGAAACATTAATGGGTGGTAGCGACGACCAAACACTGTTCTTCATGGTGAAGAGCATAATTAGAACTTGAGCTCATAATATCCGCAAAGGAACCTGAATTTATTTTCTGATTTAATGATTAGCGGCTCATCTTTTAGCAAAAGACCTCCTATCATTCATCATAATTCATCTAGTTCACACATGAGATCATTGAAATACTAACTCCACAAACGAGCCAAAACAAATGCCCATGTTAAGAGTCTTGCCGCCGAAATCAAGTCATGCTTATATGAAAATTCTGAATCTGGACTCCAGCCAACCACATCCAACTTTTTAATCCCATTGTGTACGCAAATATATTTGGTAAAGGATTGCATGAATATCAGCAGCCAATTTTGCTGCTGAATTTTAGTAAGCCGACTCAAAAGCCTGTATTATTCAAAAGCGAAAGAAACCTCATCCCTCTCTTCCCATTTTACGTCCTTCAAGTAATAAGGCGTTGATCTAGTTGCCACCAAGGAGTGGTTGGGAAAGAGGTACGGGAAAGGTCAGTCTGAAAGAATTTTTTCTTCCAAGCAGCAGTTTATTGGTCTCTTATAATTTTCATATGTTGAGCTTCATACACATATATACTGAGACTGGCAAGCGACCATGATTCAGACATAACAAGAACAGCACTCCACAGTTTCAGGAAGCAATACAAATAGCTGGAGAAGCAAACCAAGTCAACAGCTAAAAATATGGACTGAAAGACCACATAATCTTACCTGTATCCACCCAATGGAAGGCAAGTATCTTCTTCTAAACAAGATTCTGAAGTGTGTGTTCCGATTCTCGTTGTCTACAGACAAGCATGACAAGCACTCAAGAATTTCTCATCAAGTAAAAAAAGGAATTCTCATTATCTTTTCATCGTTTGTTGTTGGAAAAGTGGAAAGCAATAAGAATTTACCTGCATCACCAAATCGAACTCAGCCACATCATAAGTATAACCACTTGTTTTCTTCTCATTGTTTGAGGCCAACTGGAGAAACAATGAAAGTAGAAACACTTTCTTTAATTGGTAAATAAGCGAGCTACCAAGGGACTCAAAAGATGCAACATCTAACTTAAGCCTTAACTCCAGGAATTATTAATCTATTCCGGTATAGCTTTCTGTATCCACAATAAGCTTTTTCAGTTCATAACAAGTCTAGGTACCCCAATTCATAAATTCATCAATTAACTCAACGTGAAGACAAATAAGAAATAGTTTACTGTTTCTTTGTATTTTTTGATAGGTATGTCAGTTTAATCCATTTTCATTTGAAAAGTACACCAGCTGATTAGCAATTCAATGCCTTAATTATAATCCCAATGGTTAAGGTTCTAGAAACCACAGGTCACTTGAAGTGAAATATTTCCCGCATTTTAGGGAAAACATAAGAATTCTATAAAAATAATGGAGGTCACAATTTTTTAGAATCTAACAAACAGCAAACACTATTGAAGTTGGAAGCCTAAATTGTTTTGTAGGTGTAGCTAATAAGCAATGAAAGCCCATCTAAACAATATCAAAAGTTAACAGCGTAAATTGCAAAGGCGAGAAATACTAATTCTACCTCTTGAATATATATAGTGTCATCATCTGAGAGTGAGAATATAGGAAAATTATAGGTTCCCAGCATAATGCCAGATCCCTGAAAAATCAAGAATATTAGTTTTCAGGTTGTTTGGCAGAGTCAAGATACTATCTTGGTACTATGATATGAACTGTCACAAAAATTTCAAAATAACATTTTATGATTCATGTCATACAATTGAGTTCCATCCATAGCTCTTGTTCTGGTAAGGCGCAAACTCGGCTCCTGGAAACTTCAGATCAGGAGAGAAGCCTACACGATTAGAATGTTCAGTTATTGTACAGCGGCATCAAGAGAGATGATAAACAGAAGAAACATGGTACTTCCGTCTTCTTTGTTAATCAGAGAACTGAGTTCACCTTTGTTCTGGATGTTAGTTCCTGATTCCACCAGAACACCACCAACATTTTCTGAATAGTTCGGATCATTTGATATTCTGAAACATAATTTTTTTTGAGACAATGATCAACACAAGCTCCAGTTTCTTGACCCAAAATAGAAGCAATAGCTTTAAACACGATGCACCTTTACGAGAAAAGAAAAGACCCGGGGACACTAGTGGATTGCATAGGATTATAGTCATTATCAATTTCATCGTAGTCAAAGCCAAAATGAGAACAGCTCAGTAGACAACACAAATAAAGGCAGTGAATACTTGAGCACCCTCTAGCAACAACTGGCTACAGTTAGACACGCCACAAGAAGAAAACTCATCTGTGTGTCCAGCTTCTTGCAGCGTAACAGCAAAAATAAAGATAAAAGATTGCTTTGACTGTCAAAACCTTGTTCAAGTGCATAACAATAGTAGACATTTTGTAGAGGCACAGAGAAAAGTGATTAATCAGCTGTTTACTGCAAAAAAAATAGATTTGGAAAAAGAAAAGAAAGAAATAAGAAGAAACCATAGAAGCACAAAAATCATTTCTCCTGAATTTATCGGACATTAATCTAAGATATGAAGCTAAAGAAGTTTCAGTAAGCATAGTACAAAGAATCTCAAACCTACTTCATGTTATGATTTTGGATAGCAAATTCGAGATGATAAATCTTTGAGTCCACATGAACAGACGCAAACCTCAACTGTTGCTCTCATAAAAGGAACAGATGAATCAACCCCAAATATTTGTCAATCAGTTCAACAAACCTGTCAAGTAGTTGTTCAAATTCATCAATTGACACCAAAATTGCTGATGGATGGGCCAGATCCTCACCACTTCTAAATTTTACAACCGGAGCGACAACAGGAACACGTCCTGGATCTGTGGATAGAAAGGAAAATGACAGGTGAATAGTACAAGACATACTTTTACAAAACAGTCCAATAAAAGCTTTTGAAGCATCTTACTCGAACAACCAATCTCCCCGGAAAGATTAAGCAGCCTCACACAAGGGAATCCATCAACAGTTTTGTACATGGAATCCAGGAGTTGGGGAACAGATTCCAGGGTGTCAAAGTTTGCTGAAACCCAATAACAAAATAAATAAAAAGTGAAAAAGTGTTGAAGAAATTCCATAACCCTGAAAGAGGACAGTAGAACTGTAGAACCAAAGACCAATATACTAATACTTCCATATCAACCCAAATACCAAGTCCGATCAAACAACCTTCCACGTTCTTTCTTTCATCTTTGCTTTTGTGTGAAATAACAGAAACTAACTATTAACGATGCATCTCCGCAATGCCGAAAGACGAAACTCAATAACAACCGCCTACCACTTCGGCCAACAGCATCTCCTCCACCCTAAAACCTCCTATCCTTCCCCATCCAAATCAACCATAAACATAGCGGAAGTGACAGACAGACGACCGATCCTAGCATGCCATGAATGTCGGGAACACCATACAATCGCTTCGCACCTACAAAACTAACTAAAAACCCTAAACCCTAACGCAGCGTCCCGAATCATGAAAATCAAGGCAGTCAAGCAGTTGATCGTGACACGCGGCATTTCAGGAAACTGAAACCTAGCTCCGGTTCACTTTTATTGCTCCTTTTCTATGCATATTGTTCGAGGGAGAAACGGGCAGCTGACCGGATAGGGCAGGGAAACGGAGGAGTCGGGGGAAGGGGAAGGAAACTGACCGGAGAAAGAGATGCTAAAGCGGAAGAGTAGGAGAACCAGCGAAAGCAGCTTCGTTCCCATTGCGCTTCGTCGGTGATCGGAAGTTTCCCCGGCGATGAAGCTGAAGAGAGATCACCCGCGCGCGCTTGCGTTAGTCCCCGCTCTCTCTCTCTCCCCCTCCCCTCTCGTGTGAAGTAGAGAGTCGCGAGGAGCGTGGAGTGGACTTTGGTTAAGAACCAATTTGATGCCAACACTTTTGAAGCCGATTCGATTCAGTCCTTTACTTTCAGAAACTTCCCAATGAAGTGAACGATTTTTCACTAAAATGTTTTTTTTAACTTTCCTATGTGGCTAGAATTATTTTACTTATGTAAGAAATAGTTACTTTCAGGATAACATAAATAATAAGAAAAATTACATCTTAAACCCTCGTATTTGGTAAAATAGACGCTAGAGATTCCATACTTTGTCTTCTGATTTTATTATTATACTCTGTGGTCCCTGTCTAACGTTATCAATCAATTTTTTTAAAGTAAATTACTCATATACCCTTACATAAAAAATCGAAACGAGCTCGGCCTGTCGTTTCGCCACGTCAAACCCCCGCACCTGCACCTTCCCCAACAAGCACTCTGCCTGAAAGTCAATGAACTGGCTCAACTGGACCGGCCTAAACCCGGCCCCACAGAACACCTCCTTCCACGACGGCCCCGCCGCCCTCCTCTACTCCACCGCCGCGAATATCCTCGGCTTCATCAAGCACACCTCCACCTTCCTCCCCGAATCCCCACCTGCCGCATCCAACGACTCGAACACCATCGAGTAGAACTTCAGGCTGTTCACGAGGCCCTTCCGGAATGACAGCGAGTTCATATCCCCCGTCGCGGCCCACCCCTCGCTCTCCGCACACACGAAGATATTGGGGCCGACCCGCCTCAGGTCGGAGATGAACTGTGTCAGCGAGTTGGAGGAGCCGAGGCGGCAGAACACGTTCTGGGAGAGGATGACAGTGATGTTCTCGCCGTCGAGGAACTTGACGGACTTGAAGGGGGTGAACATGGGGATATGGGAGAGGGAGGAGAAGGTCTTGTATGTTCGAATGGTGTGAACGACGTCGAACCAAGAGAAGAGACGCGCGGTGGAAGAGGAGAAGGTCTTGTGCTTGTCTTGCGATTGATTTTTTTAATTATTTTTAATGAGTCGTCGGAGATGTCGCCGGAGAAGGTCCAAGGTTTATCGGAGGGAAAGTAGGAGACGATTTCAGGGGTATAATAGTTATTTTAGAATTTAAAAATATATAAATTAATTGATGACGTCAGCGAAGGACGCGGGAGTATAATAAATTTAAATTAGAAGAGCTACAAAATCAGAAGGCAAATTACAGGTCCCTAACGTCTATTTTACCAGACACCAAGATCTCAGATGTAATTTTTCCAAATAATACGTTGAATTCGGGTTGGATTCAGTGCTACAGGGGACCCAGTAGCATGAATCTGACAACTGGCCCATCCAACAACACATCATCCCCAACATCAAATTATCCTAACGGCGCAAAAATCCCAATGCTAAAATCATTCCAACGACACAAAAATCGAAACGGCAAAAACCTACGGCACATCTGACGAGTCAAAAGTTATGGTCCGTCGAAGTTTTGATTTATAAAAAAAAATCTCTGACGTGCGCGTCAGACCTGCAGCGTGGTGCTGCAGGGCCCGCGTTGTCAAAACCCAATCGGGTTCCCGTTAAATCAGCTCTCAACAAATACTTAAATCAACGGATGATAGAGTTGTTTTAAATTAATCAAGTCTCATATTAAACGTCATGTCCGTATTTTTTTCCCTCCGCTTCCACGACGCCGTTTCAATACGGACATGACGTTCTACTGTCCTAGTCCTGAAACATCTCATAATTCTCAATTTGGTCCTTCGTCAGCTGGTTTTTCTTCGAAGCAAGTTCGGCAACGCTTCGTTGGTTCCCCAAGCATCAAAGCCCAGGCCCATCTTCGCTTATTCCCCTATATATTTATCCTTGCATTTATTGATTACTAATAAACAATAAAGCAACGGACAAATGGACGCAGCGAAGAAGAAATCGCTGTTCCGAGCCAAATTGAACGCCCAGAAGAAAGACAAGCGCATTGACTCTCCTCTCGTCAGGTATTTGTTTCGGATTGACTCGTGGGATTTTTAGGGTTTCGATTTTGATTTTGTGGGTTCTCTCTATTTAGCTTGTTTGGTCTTTTGATAGCTAGAAAAGTCGTTGGTTAGATTATTGGAGCCAGAGGTTGGATTGGATTATTTTAGGGCTTCTGATTTTTGTTTTTCTTTTGCTTTTTTGGGCTCTGCCCCATTGAACTTGCAGGTACAACGAATCCGATCAACCTGTGTGTAGGGTTTGCAATGTAGTGTTAAAATCGGAAGCCTTGTGGGATGCGCACCAGGCTTCGCGTAAGCATCACGAGGTGAGGATGGGCTTTGCCTTCTTTGCTTGAGAATTTAGGTTGGTGTTTGATGTAATACTAATATCATGGGTTTGACTAGTTGTCTGCGACTGAATTGCAAGTTTTAGCTGCCTTGGTTGTTATGGCTGGCATGATATCTTCGGAATATGGGTTGGATTGTATCGAATAACTTGAGGGAATGAAAAGTCGGTGCAATTCATACTTTGAATTCAGTTGTTTGCTGGTTCCTCTCAGGCCTCTTCACCATTTTCATTTTGGGGTAGGGAGTCGGGGTTGGTTACTGCTGCTAGCTTCTGTAGGTGCAAGGTAGCTGTTTGTTTTTAGTGGGATATCCTTTGAAGATTTTTGTTTGTTCAGATTCTTATTGCTTCTTCCAAAGTCCTAACCCGGTATTCATTTTTCTTATTTTGGTTCTTTGGCCTCATTACTCTTGAGAATTTATACTCACTCGTGTGTTCTGCATGTGCACGCGTAGGATGATGCAGTGAATTCTCTTGCCGTGTAAATCTAAAGAATTTGGACGACAGTTCAAAACTGGTCATATGTTCTGGTTGTGCAGTACTCCAAATGCCTACTTGTGCTCTCTCTATGGGTTATGATTTATATGGATAAAGCCATCGTTTTTTGCAAAGAGACCGCTTACCCACATTTCTGTCTTGACTCGTGATATATTATGGCAGGCGATTGAAAAGTTCAAAGCTAATGCAGCTGGGCATACAGCCACCAAAAGCGTAAAACCTGAACCCCACGGAGAATCAACAAGAGCTAAACACGAAGAGACAGTGGACTTGCATGACAAGAAGACTGAACCCTTAGCCGTACCTTCTAAGCCTCCGACGTCATCCTTGCTTCCTCCTGACTTTTTTGATAATCAAGCTCCCAAGAAACAAAAAACGGGTGAGCTTTTCCTGCAAACTGAATATGTGCACCATTGCTGTTAAGTATGACTAGACAAATATAGCTTAACACAAAAATTAGGATTGCTCTGCTCAATTCTACATTTTGGGTGAGGGAATGTCAAATTAGTGGTGTCTATAACGGGGTAGTACAACTGTGGTTTTGCTTAGTTCTGCAGTTATTTGGAGTTGTATCTCTGAAGTTCCAAATGTTATGTCGGTTGATCTGATGATCTATGAATTTTTTCATTTGGTCCAGTGGATGATAATATGTTAAATGCATAGCTTGTACTAATCTTTTACATTGTACAATGTCCAATCCAAGCTAGTGTAATTTTTCAGTAGCTCAAGTCTGCTGTCCTATCATGATATATATTACGGTTATCACTTTATTGTTGCATGCTATCCTGCATTGGGTGTATAAAGATGTTTATAAGTGATCATATTTACTTTTACACATTATTCTCGATTCATTGAAACTACTAAGACAATGGAGACAGATTACAATTGACAAACTAGTTATTCTAGTTATGACGTATCGGCAAATTCTTATTCAGCAGATGAGCCAGATGGACTCACGCATATTAGTCAGTTGCCGGCTCAGCAAACTGCTGACTCTAGACAAGCGACAACAGTAATTGCTGTCTCAAGAACCAAGCAAGTAACGGGAGCATTACCTGAAGGCTTTTTTGACAATAAGGAAGCTGATTTACGTGCACGTGGTATTAAGCTTGTTAAGCCAGATGTCAAGTGAGTTCTCGTTTATCTTTTGCTTTCCATATTAACCTTCAGGAAGTTATTGAAAATAATTTTTGAACTCAACTCAGAGGATAATAGGAAGAAAGAATTGAGCTGTAGATAAGCATCACTTTTCGGGAACTCATTCGAATATATTTTTTCCATGAGTTGTTAATTTCTTTCAATATTCCTGTCTACTATCTTAGCATATCTAATCCACATAAGGTCAGCTAACTGCTTCATTGTATGGTTTCATTCTATGACATGTCTGCTTCTCGTATTTAACTTCTTAATCTCTGAATCATGAGCTAAAAGTTTCCAAAATAGCTTTGTTTTCAACTTATGACTGATGTTCTATGTTGCTACTTTCACAATTGTGTCAGAGACGAGTATAAGGAGTTTGAGAAGATGATACAAGAGGACTTGCGAGAGGTGGATGATCGCTTGGAAGAAGAGGAGGTTAGGGATACTTTCAATCAAATTTGTGGATACGTTTTAAGCTTTGCAAGGTTTCTATATATGTTAAAGGATGATAATAAATATAATGTTTTAAACTGTAGATTGATGCAGCTGAAATGATAGAAGAGGCTGAAACAGCAGAGCAGAGGTAAGCTTTCTGCTGGTATTTCTACGTTGTTCACGCTGTGGAAACGCGGTATCGACACTGGTTTCTTGAGTCTCTAATTTGATTGTTTGATTATCCAGGGCCTACAGAGAAAAGGTTGATATGTTGAGGAAGAAGAGAATCGAACTAATGGCTGCTAGATCTGGCAATCGTCGGAAAGATTCTGGGGTGCCTGACAAAGATTCTAGCGCTGAGGAATCATCCAGTGATGACGACGACGGAGATGGTAATTTTGCAGTCGATTGGAGAGCTCAACACCTTTAGACCAGGTTCGACGGCCTATGATCCCTACTAATTGTATCCATTCGTGAATGATGCAAGTTAAAACACACGAGATTTAACAAAAACCAATGGAACAGTAACTTGGGTGATGAATCCTTCCAGGAAGTGAGAGCTACTTCGAGGAAGTCCTACCTGGTTCAACCCGAGCTCACTCTGGGGAAGAAGGCTAGGGTTCTAGGGAGAGAAATGAGAGATTAAGAAGTGAGACTCGTACAAACATGCCGTCAAGCAAAGGCCAAAACAATCTTGTCTTGCTTTCTCCTTTTTCATTCACATATTTAAGAAGAGAGACCAGGGTTCTATAGACTAGTTCGTGGGAGCACAAACATCATCATTTTCTTGCCACCAGGACTATCTTGGGACCATCTGCTATGGCTAGTACTACTGATAATTGCTTCTAAACCGAAGAGGACAAAATGAACTCATGGTTCTAGCACGATGTAACCATAGCTAACATCTTAAGTTAATTAAAGCCGCAAAAATAAACTAAGGCAAGAAGATGCCAAAAAGCCTTCATTGTCCAAGTTGTCGTCCGCGCGCGCGGTCGTTTCTTCCCCTCCTACTTGACTTGTCACGCGCGCGGCACCAGGGGTCATCCTCCTCGCCTTCGCCACGTCGTCGACACTCACCGAATCAGCTGCTTCCACGCCATCCCACTTATCCAAGTCAGTAGGGCCCGTAGCGACCACTTCCACCTTGTCCCGTTCCTCGCTTGCCACGTCAGACTCGACCGTTACCGCCTTCCCACCTTCCTCAATGTCACCCCCAAATCAGAAATCCTCGGGTTCGCGTTCTTCCCCCTTTTGATTTCTCTTGCAATTCGATCTTACTCTCCAAAATTCGAAGTCCCCCGAACTTGCTCGTCATTCCTCCTTTCCCCTTGGACCTCAGGAACCACTTCAATCTCAGCTCCGTCTCCGACCTCGCCTCCCTCGTGATCCTCCATGCACCATGAATGTTTGGCACCTCTCTGTGCACAGTCGACATCAATCTGTATTGTTCACCAGTTTTGTACAGTTGACTAGTCTTGATTTCATTTTACTTGATCAATTCTCTTGCTTTCCATCTTATCGTCAAGCAAACAGTAAAAGAAATTATTGGGAGAGCCGTCCTTTTAAGATAGGACCCGAAAGTGATCGACTCTCGGAGTACAAGAGATTAAAAAAGAAGTAGTATGTATACATGCAATTCTATCAGTTATCAAGATTTCTCCTCTTGTATCTGTGATCTTTGAAGTAATACCACTACTGTAATTCTAGTTTTTTTCCACGTTTAGTACACAGGAATATCGAAAAATGAACGTCGAAGTGGTTTTTTTTTCTACTGCGAAGTTGGTTGAATATATGTTTGACTGTATTTATGTATCTTATATTTACTACATGGTCAAAATATCTTTCCAAAAAAATTATTGTGAAAATAGGAGTGGAACATGCGCGGGTGTACTAATCATTGTTTTAAAAATACAACCCGACTAATCTGACACCGAGAACAGTTTATCTTTATACTAAAATTTAGAGGGTAGTTGAACTAGACGGCCTATTCACATCCATCTCAATAAAATTATTTTTTGAAAAGAAATTCAAAACTTGTTGAATCAAAAGTGATTAAATTAATTTTTTGATAACTTCATATATTTAGAACTATTTGACATTTTTTATAGGAATTGTTTTTGGCCTTTCGGTTTTCCAGTGTTTCCAGATTCAGATGGTCTATAACGACAATGCGTGCGTAAAGTGCTCAAAGACGATAATAGCCCTCAACCGATTCAGCATAAACACCTCCAAGTACAGTTTTAGTTAAGGGTATTCTCGTCCATAAGCACATTACGGCGGGAAAATCAGTTCTCGAAGAAGCTCAAAATCCAAGATTCCTGTAACTAACTCTCCAATACCGTTTCATATCTCCGAAGACCCTCAAACTGAAAAGGGGAAAAAGATCCACAAGTAGAAGAACAAGAACCGAAACTAAGGAAGCATGGCTATGGTTCCAGTACTTGAAGCTTGCAGGAAAAGGAAGAGGCCGAAGCTCTTCAACTGGCACACGTTCGGCGACCCAGGGGTCCCAACCAGCTGCGGTGGGCCATTCCGGGACAACATCAGGCTCTTCCTCCAGCAATGTGCGGAGTCCGAGGGGTACGAGGTGGATGGGATGCGGGTTTGGTGCACTCTGCTTGTGGTCCAAGATAAGAACTTTATTGTGCCATTGTACACCATCGAGGAGGATGTGAGGCAGGCGGTGAAACCCTTCTGTGATCACTGCAGATGCATAGGTTAGGCCTCCCGGGTTATCTCCTCCGTTGTGTCGATTGTCTTTTTCGGATTAATGATGATGTGGTGATGGTTTCTCAACTGGGTCATAGTTGGTTGATTGATGGAGTGCCAAAGATTCGTTCTTTTCTTAATTCTGCATGTATTAGGGTACCAAGATCGATTCTTCCCTATGTTCTTGAAGGCTAAAGATTGAATCTTTTGGCTGAAGAATGTATTTGTAGGCGAATTTTCTTTAATTAGCTCTTCATAGATCAGCCAGTTTTGCTGCACTCAGTTATTTCTGTCCCATGAGTTCATGCTTTTCTGTTGTAAATTTGTGATTATTCGATCTTTTAGCGTACTGTATGAATTGAGACAAAGCATTTCTCTACAAAAAATTCATCAAATTTTCATTATTTGGCCGAAGAAAGCAAGTTTCTGTTGATTTCTCTGATTAAATTGCGAGCGTCTGATTAGGTTGGGGCGGCAACCTGATGTCGAGAAGGAAGTATCACTTCATCATTCCAGCCACTAGACAATGGAGCAAACGAGTGGAAGAAGGTGTTTGTAATGTCAGCACCCATCTCTTGCATGGCCTAATCCACTGCAATGGATTCGGTCACTTGTTGATCGTTAATGGCGTTGAAGGTGGTTCAAAGTACTTCTCTGGTAGAGAAATCATGGATCTCTGGGATCGAATCTGCTCCAACCTACGCGCTCGGTATGCGAATTTTGCTAACACCAGATATGATTTCTTTACATGGTATGATCCACTTACTTTCCTCTGTTGAACAATCTGCAGCAAAATCAGTGTTGATGATGTGTCCAAGAAGCACTCCATGGATCTTCGCCTTCTCTATGGTGTTGCGTATGGATATTCGTGGTTCGGTAGATGGGGATACAGATTTTCCCGAGGAGGCTTTGGCGTGACAGAGGAGAATTACCGAAGAGCGATGGAGATCTTAAGCTCAATGGAACTTGATGATATCTTAACTGATTTTGGTGACACTGATCAATCTAGGACAATGCAGAAAGTAGTACAGTATTACGTGGAGCTAAGCGAAGTCCCATTGGTGACGTTTTCGGATCTTCTCAGATTCATGCTCTCTGTGAAGTCTTTCTGGTCTGCATCAACAAAAAGAGGACATGCTGATTCTACTGCGTCGTCTTCAGGTTCAAGGCCGTCGCTGAAAGATGCTCCGCGGAAGAAGCATTCGGGGAAGGAAAAAGTGATCAAATTGAGGAAACTGTCTTCACTGATAAACTCTATGATAAGCTCTATGGACAGCAGGTGGCCTCCAAGGAGACTGGAGTTTGCTGCGGATGTTATAGTCGATGCATTGAAAGAAAAGAAAGCCGGAAAACCTTATGGTGGTGGAGGGATGACTAGGCAAGATGTGAGAGATGCAGCTCGGATGCATATTGGTGACACTGGCCTACTTGATTATGTCCTCAAGTCTATGAACAATGTGATAGTTGGGAGCTATGTTGTCCGCCGGGATGTCAACCCGAGGACAAGGATTCTGGAGTACTCGATTCGGGAATTTAACAACGGTGAGGGAATTGTGGAAGGCACTGATAACGAAGAATCATTGGCTGTGCATCATCAGTATTCGAAAGCAGAGGTAGACCCTGAAGATTACCTCTACGATGACTTGGTGTACCTGTATGAGAACGTGCTTCTGAATCATCCGCATTCGGAGCTGATTGAATTGGCTGCTCAAGCTATCCTAGACACCAAGCTCTTTGTCAAGGAATGGCCATTCAAGGATGAAAAGGACCATATGCTCAGATTCATCTGCGCTGCAGTGGTTGGTTCGAACAGGACGGAAATGGACTCGGCTCGAATAATGCCTCCCGGTGAGATCGTTACTGTTCCATTGCAAGCCACGGTTTTAGAACTGAAGAGAGCTTCTCAGATTGCTTTCAGGGACACCTACTGCGCACTGGACAACTTTTTGGTGCTAGAAACACAACACTCAGAAGAGCTGGGGGATGACCAATGCTTGTTTGGTAATGTCATGTCATCAGGCTCGGAGATTTGGATCGGAGGGATCGGGATGAACTTCGACACTGAGTTGAAGTTTGAGGGTGGCTCTGAAATCTGGAAGGTGAAATGCGATTGCGGGGCGAAAGATGACGATGGTGAGAGGATGGTAGAATGCGATGTCTGCGAGGTCTGGCAGCATACGCGCTGCAACGGGATCGAGGACTACCAGAATGTGCCGCCTCTGTTTATCTGCTCCAATTGCTGCAGTGCTATTGTTCCGCCGCGAAGCGAGAATCATCCGGATTACGACAGTTATGAGGATCTACTGATGATTCCAGGCCATGGATTTGAATCAGAGATTCTGTTAAACGGAGAAGAAGGTCTTTACAATTCCGAAAAATGTTGGTTAGTTCCTGTGTGAAAGTGTCTCTCTTGTATAGGATTGTACAATTCAGAATCATAAGAAATTGAATCGTATATATCTCTGTCGATCTACAAAATGTCGCTTTATACACCTTGGCTTGACGATCTAATGGCGAAAATGGCACCGAGGAAATCGATTTGAACCCGAGAGGGAGACGATCAATACGATCTCTTGATGTACCTGAAGTCCATGGAAGAACCAACACAGAAGAACTCCGACTTAGACCTGTGAAGATTCAACAGCTTCAGCAACTCCTTGACCTTGTGTTTGGTGGTCTCTCCGCACCCGACTTGCAGCAGCACCAACAGCTTCTGAAACGGATTAGCCCTCCCCCCGAGCTGAAGCGCCTCGGCCACCACCACGCCTCCTCCATCGTCTCCCTTGCCGTTCTTAGCCAGCTTCCAGAGTATAGAAACGCACAACTCCGACGCCAGATCAGGGACTATCGAGATCCTCGCGAACAGAACAGATACTGTCAGGTCGTTTTTAAGGGCCTCCTCTCTCCCTTGGTGGCTATCCGAAAGGCGGTCCAAGACCAGCAATGCCTTCTCGGACATGCTCCTGTCTCCGTCGACGATGACTTCCACCAACAAAGAGACCAAACCCATGTCCACGAGCGAGGAAAGAGCCCTCTCGCTTGATGGAACCAGGTAGGAGATGATCATAAGTGAAGCTTTAGAGGCTGGAGGGCAGATCGGCTCTTTGACTAACCTAAATAGTTCTTGGACGATACCTTCCTCCCCAAGTAAAGCCTGTGCATGAACTTGGCTCGAAGAGACCAACTTCCTAAGTACCAGTGCCACGTTCCTTCTAACCGATAAGTCTCCGCTCTTTAACATGCACACCATGCAACGTAAAGAGACCGGCGATCCCAGCCTCGCTTGCCCGTCTTCTCCAAGTGGGAAGGCCCATACCAAAACCGATAGTATCTCTTCGAGTAGAGCGAGGCTCTCCTTGACGAAGCCCTCCGCGAAGGACTCGAAAGCCGAGGCCAACACGCAGCCAGCTCCAGTCTCCGCGACGATCTTCTTGTTCCTCTCGTTGTCCTTGCACCAGCTCTTCATCTTCACCACCGACTCCATGCACCTCCTCGCGTCCCCTACGCGGGCTGTCGCGGATATCCTCCTGCAAGCCGCGGAGACCTCGTGAGGCACGACGGGGGCGCGTGGGGTCGGGATCCGCTCGATGCCGTAGCACTTGTTCTCCACGCACCACCACTGGATCATCTTCCGCAGGGAGTGGTTGGGTATCTGGTCGAAGGTGGACAAGGCCTGGTTGCTTACGGGGCACGTTAGGTTTCCGCCCTCCACCCACTTTTCGATGCTCTCGCGGTCGTAGGTGATCCCGGAGGACAATATCACTGGGTCCTTCATCAAATCGAGAGAAATTGGACACAAGAAATGGGAAGGGACTGTAACTTCCATATCCTGACGATGCTCGACTTTAAAAATAAAAAATTTAGCGAAATATTTTCAAAGAGAAGCAGCTTAGGATGGAATATTTGGTGGATATTTGGTTTGGAAACGTTCTAATGATTGTTGGGGTTGGGGATAGGGTTTATATATATTTCTTGTCGCGTGGGATTTGTTTTTATTGCGAGTTGGAATCGTTGGACACGCGAGGTCAAAGCCAACTAGCTAAGACATAAGAAGAAAACACTTTGATTTTTGGCTCACCTTGGAATGTTGACCGTTGAATAGTTGAATATATTTTATACTGACATACGTATAGCTGGTGGTGACGCGAGTTCAATATTTAATTGAATTTAATATATACGTGGGAAGACAATTTGTTGTCGCTTCACTTTTTGTACCGGATTATTTTATGATGAATCGTTACATGTTAAATTGTAATATTGTATTTTTAATTTTTAATAAAATTTTAGAAATAAATGATATAAAACTTATCATAAATTGTCACCAAGTAAAATTTCTATGGTTGAATATATGAGCTATACATATAAAAAGAACATTCGAAAATTCTCAATAAAGGAAAAGGGTTACATGGGAATGGTCCTAAGTAGACGGCTGGGGTTTTGACCTGCTGACTCGGTCTGGAGGGTCAAAGATTGCAGTCGGTGTTATGCACCGACTCATGCCTGCTTGCCTGCCTCTCATGCTTTTTAAACGCCACTTTGCCTTTTAAGTTTTTGTGGTTACGTTAGGAATTTAGCAACCAAGAGAACAAAATGTGCAAAGAATACGGACACAAAAGGTAACGTGGTTCGGCCTAATGCTTACATCTACGAGGAGAAATGAGAACTTTTATTGATGGATCTGAGTCACAAAACCATAACAAAACTCTTTGGTAACATACATTTATATAGAGGAAAACCCTTGTACATCAAGTAATCTATTTAGGTCGAATTATGAGTCTGAAACAAAACAGAAAAATAATTTCTCTTTTACTTATTTCCTCGCCAAACTCAACAATCTCCACCTTGGCGAGAAATCATCCCGTCGACAAACTATGAAACTCCATCCGAACTTCAACAAAACTCCACCTTGACGAAACACCGCCCCATGAAGAGATGAGATCTTGCAAGACCAATCCGACTCTACCGATTCTAACTCGGGCCATAGATACACCGCCATCAATAAGACCACCTCAACTTCTCACCACCTTTGTTCAATCACTTGGAGCCAACCCCCAAGCTCGAGCTTCCGAGCCTGCTTGGCGTCTTTCTTCCAACCTCCATTGAATCCCAACTAGCAAGTCCACTTGTCGAAGCAACCTTGCGACCAATAGACGAGTCCTCTATTTTTTGATCAACCCCATGCTCAGCAAGCTCAGACTATTTTTTCGCTAGACTTTCTTGCCTCAAACTAATGCTACGAGCTATAACATACAAAGGGCAATCTTTTGTTCCACAAAGTAGAACCCTCGACATGCCACGAACTCCACCGTTCAGCCTTAAGTGAGATACCTGATCTGTATGTGGTGTCACTAATGGCTTCGCATGCCCAATGCCAAACCTACCAAACACCTTTGACGTGCACGTCCCTTTAGACAACCATAGCGGGGCCCAGCTAACAATGCTTCTCTGAGACAACCATGGCTCCTTGCCAACCATGCCTCCACGAAATAACCATAGCTTGCTATCTATGTCTCCGTGAATCCCAACTATACTCAAACCATCCATGTCAAGCCTTTGCTCCCTCATACGAACCAACCTCATATGACCTGAGCTTTTCTCCACTTCATCAGACACATTGATGTGACTCCACCTACAACAATGTTCCCCACTAACATGTAGGTATTTTCTTTCACCCTTCATCCCTATCATTGCATCCTTCTTCACCTTTATTAGCATACCTTTATAAATATTACCGTTATAATCCAAGGTTCCTAACGAAAAGAGATTACCAGGATGCATTGGACTTGATGAGACAGAAAGCCAGTCAC